>OY728158.1:313644148-316144148 GCA_963277665.1 Viscum album
TCAGTGAACCAATCACCACATAGGTGAGAAACCCATGATATATAAAGATATTATCAAAAAAATAAATATATCATAAATAATTGATAGAAAGATATACGAACCAGTTAAAACATGGATTCCATAATTTGGAAAGATAAGATAATATAGATTAATAACCAACATGAATAAGAAAAATAATCTTTTATCAACCATGATTCAATCTCTTTATGTTAGGGGAAATATTCTAGAAAAGGTGGAAAAGTATTTGGAATAGGTGTTTTGGTCCCATTGTATTTTAGGGAAGATCCATAAAATTAGAGAAAATCATATGGACATCTGAATTTATACATAATGAATAAAAAATAAGACCATGATGTAAACCCCTTCAGCATGAAAGAATGGTATTGTCATTCACCTAATCCACGATAAAATATCGGAGTCCACACCATAATGTTTATAGATAAAACCATAATTTATAATTCATGCCTCCTATCTCAATATATCCCTAAAAAATCATGGAAATATCACATTTATATAAGACATGTGTAACACCGTGGACAGAATATGAAGCCACATCACATGGGTCACCAATTATATAGGGCCATAGGGGTCAACACTCAGGAAACAATGATGTATCCCCAAGAATACACCATTACGACCCATAAATATGAATAACCATGGTATTTAATCCTTATGTATTACATAGTGAATCTTACCCATCAAATTGTATCTACTCATTGGAGAACAGTGACACGTAACCCTACCCCTAATCTTAAATGGATAATTAAGGCTACATAATTCTAAAGTCTCCAAAATGGATGAAATACTAACTATCCTCACTCTGGGATCCCTGAAATGAATTTCAATTCCATTTCACAAGGACCAATGTTTAAAATCAACAATCACTATGAGGATTCAACTTATTAAAACCTAGGTAACAACACCAGAATGCTCATCCACAAGAAGAAATTCCAATATTGGATGAATTTAAACTCCTCCATCAATAAAAAATAAGGAATGTATCTAATTGAGCTGGTCCACTAAAAATCCACTTTATAGAGGTGGTTGTTGATTATTTTTTTGGCATCAAATATTCTTAGTTACAATGGATGAAAATGATACCTCATACTTGTATCTTTCAAGAGAAGACACAATAAAATTAATTTTATGAATATAAATATATTTATTAATCATTTTATATATCCATAAACATCTAGTCAACATGGTTAATGTATATCACTTGGTAACAACCGATATGTTCATTCCTATAAAGGTGTGCACTATCCACATGAATCGTCTAATGATACATTATGACCCTTTCTCCTATATAGATATGTTAATTCCTCACCCTCAATGGTAATGAAATTAAATTAATTTGAGATAAATATTTAATTTTACATATGATTATTATTAATTCTCAAAAAAAATTAATATACATCACTTATCAATAAAATTAATTTAATATTTAATGTTGTTAGTCTGTGTGTTAATAAATTTCAAAAAAAAACTATATCATTTTGATATAATAACATTTATAATGTTTGAATCAATTATTCAATTGAATTATTATATAATTTTACAGTAACAAACCATAAATGAATCATTTATTTATGTCCCTCTTTAACTCCATTTTACATTAATTATTCATTGTAATAATAAAATTATTATAATCCTTATATAATCAAATATAAAGATTCATAGAGAACATGGAACATTATGTGATTACCTTCGCATTTTTTGTTTCAGTATTTAAACTCAACAATATACAATTTGATGAAAATCCTCCTAGCCAATATACAAAGCAAAACACCGCTTTTTGAATTATTTTAAAAACTATTGAATATTATTATCATATCAAATTTTTTAAATTTTGGACAATCATTTTTGTAAAAACAATTTTTTTTATTCTGTGGAAGAAATGTGTGACCATATAAGAATTTACATAATTTAACATAGTTATGAATACTCTAATGAATAATTGTATGGAAATATTGGACTCTAGAAATTAAATTTTGAAAATGATTCTATATAAGGGTTTGTCAGGATCTAGATAAAACACACTCTTATCTCGTTAGGAACTTTTACACCACCAGATATATATCCTTATAGAAAATATATACATATATAATCCATTTTAACATGATATTGTCTAAACACTTAACATAAATAAAGACACTCTATTAGAGGTTAACTAATTTTTTTTCAATTACCTAAAGAGGATATACTATATTGAATAAATACATCACATGTCATTGATCCATGAATTTGAGCACAACATATTACACTCAACAGATCATGACCATGAATTTACTCTGTGTCATACAATAAAGGTCCCAAATATTTTATTTTCAGACATTAGGAAAATTATAATCTTAGTCAAACTAAACTGATGATATGACCAAAAAATAATACTAATCAGCTCATATTAACTTAACATGGAGGCTATTATATGAAAGGTACCAAAATAAGAACAATTGTATTTTAAATATCTAATTATCTTGAGTTAATATGGATTTATATAATGGATACACCCCTAAATATATCAATGAATACATCACATTTTATGTGACATACATGTTTAGATGATATATATCAACATAATATCTCAAATTTGTATTATGTATCTTAAAAATGAATCTATTAAAATAACTCTCAACATGTCTATAATACCTATAATAAACCATGAGATTATGGATTAGATAAAATTAAATGTCATATATTATATTTTTCTTATAATTCAATTATTCATGTAATGTAATCAATTTTAAAATAAATAAAAATGAATAGGTTCCACGTGTACTATAAAATCATTTATTAAAACATTAAATTAATAAATTAAATTAAAAATCTTATTAAAATATACTCCCTTATCTATACATATCATTCATTATAATGTAATTATCTCTTACTTACCATCTTCTAAGATGAGATATTCTATAGGGGTGCTAGGATTCTTCTTCTATTGGTAATGTTGGATTACAAAATGGAAGTATAAGAATCCCCAACCATATATTTGAGTTCTCAAACACTATTTTGGTTATTATTCACCAAACAATGCATAATGATGGGGTTTATATCGAAATTCTGGATTTATTTTTATTGATCTCTATTATTATTATGATTCTTTATGAGATAGATTCTATATATACAATGTAGGTGTTCCCTAAACTTTTTTAAAATTTAAAATAGTGTCATGTATCACATGATATTACTGCATAGAAGGGTGAGTATAAAATATGTGAGATGGAATTAAATTTGTTTCCCATACATAATAAGACATGATTATGGACTATATATCCAATGATATTTCATATTGACCAGGTTATTTAAAACCATAGTCACTGATGGTCATTTGTACATGGAAATGTAGTATGTTATTGAATGATTGGATCCATGATGGGTGTCCATTATTATAATTTTATTTATTGAACCATGTATGGAATCTTTTAGAATTCTCTAACAATGATAATCACACATAGAAATTACTCTAGTAGTGTATTAACCATATTGTGGTACATCTATACAAGAATATCTCACTTTGGTTCCACACTTGTTATATGTGTCTTTGTTTTGGATCATAGGTAATTCCATTGGGATGTTGGGTTTGGTATATGTATCCTATGTGTATGATATCTTAGTTATCAGTATCCAAGGTTGTGATTATTATTGTTGAGACCAATTCCTACGGGGGTAAATATTTCAACATTTTTATATTATATTTATTTTTTATTATCCATTCAACATTTCTTATATTTATATGATTGGTGATTATCCATTCCCCTTTGGGAATGTTATATTTATTGGTGTTAATGTTTCCACACAATAATATGTTTGTGTGTTTAGTTATTATCCATTAAAACTTGATTATGTTGTATTTTTAGTGATTATTCATTCACAATTATTTATTTCTATATTAATTGTGATTATTTATTCACAATTTTTAATGAGAATAGTGAGAATGAAAAAACTTACCCATACTCCATTATAAGTAATATATAATTTACTATACCATCGTTTTTTATTATATTTATTAACCATTCACCCAATACCCGTTATCTATGAAAACTAATTTACCTTATTAGTATTACTTACTATGGTGATAATCCATTCACCTTAATATTAATTTTGGTGGTGAATCATTCACATTAGAATTAAATGAGCTGATGAATCATTAACCTAGTTTTATATCATCCATATGACACCACATTCACCGACACTCATCAGTATTGATAATATATTCACACATGATATTTTTTAATTTGTGAAAATATATTCAATCTTATAATTTTGTTTGATGAGCGGAAATCAATCCCATTTTGATTCTATTGGTAGAATGTATGTTTTTTATATGGGTATATATTTGAAACATCATACAAATGTATTTTTTTGATATATTAAGAAAGATAACTTTTGGGGGTTAAATGGTAATCCACAAAAATGATAAACAATAAACCAATACCACCACAAAAATATAGGTTTAAAATCTAAATATTAAAACTCCATGAATCCAACCATAGCTTCCATAGTACCCATAAATATCACTCATTAGAACGTAACCCATCACCTCGATCATGGTTCACTATCACTCACACTAGATCCAATCACAAGATATCACATAACAATAATATTTTATTATATAATTATATCACTATCATGGTCACTAGTGAAAACCAAATGTTGAGGTGTTATCATCGAATTCATCATCTTCTATCACAAAACACATACATTTTTCCCTCATTCATAAGGATGACCAAACACAACTATAAACATTTTCAAAACACACTTAAAACCTACAACACCTCAAAAACATCCAACACCAACTGGAATGATCTATGCATTGGAAAATAATTGATCAAATCTTTAAAAATGTCACACCAAATTACAAAAAAAATAAAATACCAGATCTATACATGAATAACATACATGAATAATACCAAAGTACCTCAAAAATAAAAAAACATAATGAATAACAAATGAAGGAATGAAGGGGAAAATCTGATATAGTTAATTCCACTTTTAACACTATTCGCCCCTTGAAATGAGCCTCTTGTAGGCTCTTGGTGAACCATTTCTCTAGATCAACCTTGGGAGGAGAAATGGAACATGAAGAAAAAATACTGTTGACGTTATCTATGAAATAAATATTGGTCTATGTACATTTATAGATAATTATTCCCATATATTTTTGGAACAACATCATGAGGTTTTCCAAACAACCACCACAATATTTTAGAAAGTTAAACATGAAATCAAGATATAAATATTTCTATCATTTACATGACATACTACATGCTACTTTACTGGGACACCATTTAATCAAGGAGATATATGATCTAGGGGAACAATAAAGAGGATGTAATTGGAAAATATATGTGGAAATAGATAAATTATAACCATGAATGCCTCACCCTATCAAATTACAACTGAATAGGAACCATAGGATAAGAGAGAGGGGAGACATCACCACTGAAACAAATGAATATTTTGTACTATATGATATAATGATTTACATCTATATATATGAATCATTTGTTATCATATTTTATAGTTTATTTACCCATATATTTGTAGATTTATTTAGGGGAACGATTTTCGGTGTACTGTAGAGTATATATCATACAATTTGAACATAGAACTTAGTGGTTGTTCAAATTTCATATCATATGATTGATGTATGGGAAAGGGATATGGATTTTATAGTTTATCTAGAATGCATGGTAAAATTGTATAGAAGACTGATCATAGCCACAATCCTTTATTTTATAGTTATATCTATTGGGTTGTATATTTTAGAAAATGTTTAATATAGAATCATAAGATTGGGTGATATTTATATTGATTTATTACTTGATAGTCATTACACTGATTCCTATTTTATTCTATCATGTGATGTTTATTTATTAAGGTATCATTAAAACTATAATTGAATATTATGTTATTTCATTATAGATGATGGACTATTCCTTATTTTTTAATTACATATGGTTATTGGATTGATAATATAGTATCGTAAATTTATTTTTATCCCCTAAAATCTAGTTTGAAACATCTAGTGTATGAGGAAATGTTCTTGTGATCACATTGTTCCACCCCACATTTTATTTTTCATGTTGGAAGTTCAACACACATGAATGAATGATTAATGAAGATTTGTTTGATTATAAAGTCATGAAACATTTATATTGAAAGTAAACTTAAAATCCATTATTCCATGTGTCTAATACCCAGAGTACTTACATGAATATAATGATTTTTCTTATGTTAATAGATAAATAAAAATATATACCACAGTCTGTTTAGTATCCCTTGAATAGACCTTTAAAATACCCGTCTTAATGATTTATTAAATAAGATAGTATATGAAAATGATTTTCCCATTCCTTTAGTGATACTGGGGTACCTTGTTTTGGGAAATATATCCCCTATATTCATATAAAATCTCAATTTATCATAAAAATCAATGAACCACCCTATTTTTTGTGATGGATTATTTTATTAAAAAAAATTCCCTCTATCTGATATAGTGATAAACACTACCATTATTTTCAAGTCCACCATGGTAGGTTTTTTAGAACTGTTGGAATGATAAATCCTCTATTTAAGAAAATCATCAATTTAGACTGAGGTTATGAATATTCTTTGTAAACATGGAATGCTGAATTATTCATACCCTTTACAATGAGATCTTCCTCAATAAAAATGTCCAAAAAATATGTAGTTTTTCTAAAATAGTTGTAAATGTTATTCACCATAATCTATATGTTCTCAATAGGTTTACAATATTATAAAATGATATTTATCTAATAATATTTTACATTAATTACGGTAAATAGTCTATCACACATAATGGATCAAATTACCAATGAATGAGGAATCATATCCATGTGTATACTTTCTAACATATTTGAATGACATTGTGTTTTTATAAAAAAATTCCACAAAATAGTGGTAAACACCCTTTCAAAGATTTCTTAATGGAAATAACGATTTAATAAATTACAAATGTAAATGTTCTAACTTATTCCAAGATACCTATTTGATCTATCTATATAAATCGTCATACTCATTATGCTGATTGTTTCACTGATGTATTTCATTGTGAATTTTTCTCCCAACCATACATTTATAGATTTTAGGGTTAGGATATTATATTCCATGATTATAATTTCATCCAAAATATTACCAAAAAATATGTCAAACCTTCGCACTACCCTACTTATATATAGAAGACAAATCGAAATTCCAGATGAAACTATTTTCCTTTAGTGCATCATTAAAGTAGTTATTCTAAATTAAAGAGCATTGTTTACATCCATAAATGGATTGACAAAATGTTTACCCCATAATTGTTTCATTTATTCCTTAAAACCCATTAAGCTATATAATATATATATGCATCCATTAATATGCTCCAATTAAGGAAATATTTTTCCATATCCATTGGACATATCTCACACTCAAGATGAGTGTCAATGTAATATTAGATCTAAATAGAATTTACCATTACAAATGGTCAAAAAGAATCATTATATTAAATTCCATGATCTTTTATAAAAAAGTTTACCAAAATAAATCATAATAGGTATATATTCTACAATCCAAGATAGTCTAATCAATAAAAAAACAATTTCAACCTATGGGTATTACCCCCTAATGTTCTCCTATCACATTCCATAACAATTACTTTACATTGATTCCATCTCATTTCTCACGAGTTCTATCCTTTTCCCAAAATAAATACTCTAAATTGAGTCATAGTGAATTATAGGTTTATCTTATATATCGTTTACATCATTATCTTTTTAATTAATAAATTTTTAAAAATTAGGAACCAATTGAATCCCACTAGACTATCATGTATCATGTGTAACCTAAGTGGATTTATTTTGATAGACTCTTATGAAATTAACAATGTTTCCACCTAAGAATACATTCCAATTATATAGTTTTGAACTTATATAAGTTCATCATTACTTATATTAAAACCATGATTTTATATTACTTTTGTAGGAAACAAATTTGGTTAAAAATGATTATTGAAATATTATCACTTATTTTCATATATATATCCAACAAATGAACACATTTTGTATTTAATATTATTATTTTTGGAGAAAAGAATAGATCACAATTTCATTACAACCCCAAATCAATATAAAAGTAAAACTGTGTTAACTTTTATTTCATAACACATATTTTGAATTTATGAAAGCATTAGTTAAAAAGATATTAAGAAATAATTCATAAATTTCGAACTAATACCCCAATAATGATATAATAAGGTCATACATACTCATAATTGATTGATTAATGGAAACATGTAATGATAATTCCTCTCAAACACACCATTCCATTATTGTGTTTAAATAGAAGTGATTCATGAAACAATTCAATAATTATTGAAATGGTATGAAAATTGCAGGATCAAGTATTCAATATAAAAATATAATCGTAGAATATTAATAATATTTTATTTTATTTCATTATTTTTATTAAACACCATGAAATTTTTAAAGGCATCAAATATGTTTCTAAAAATAAATACATTAGAATATTGACTCATGTAATTAGTAAATATTATTAATTACTTATACATATAAATTTTTCATGTAATCCCTAGTCAACAATCATCACTATATATAAAGTCCTATAATATATTATCCTTCTAATATTTTCCACAAAAATTTTATTTAGATATTTTTCTTAACATGTTTTTTTCATAATTAGAAAATAACTTATATTCTTATGATTCCAAAAATACTTTTCAAGGGAGTCTTTTGGTTGTGTTCATAGTTATACACACAATGAAAAATTCAAAATATATGAAATGTAAGAATAAAACACCCTTAGTATATTATCTTGATTGTTATGTACTAGATTATCCATATTATAAATTGATTAACCGTCAATTATATTCACAATTATATAAAATTTTTCACCAATGTTCATAGAAATACTCTTCTTGAAAATAATTAATGATAATACAACCATTTTTAAAGTGGTTATCGAAAATAAATTTCTATTTATTACCAAAACATGGTCACATTTTTATAATTATAAAATCAATCCACATAGAAAATATATGTTATATGTAGACACCTACTTTCTTTCATCCCCTCACATATTATCAACTAGTATATAAATTTATCATTCCCTCAACATTTTCAAAATCATTACTCAGTGTACATCAATAAAAATATGTGATTCATACCGGATATCTAATATCAATGAAATTGAATTAAATAAAATTGTTTCTTTAACATTCAAATCCTTATATATAGAATACTTCACTCAAATAACACTTTTAAAAAAATTCCAATCTATTCAATTAATGGTTTGCCATATAAAAAATATCAAGATAATATTCATGAATAAAACTATAATCTAATATTATATGTTTTTATTTGGTGAGTATAATGTTTTATTGGAATTAAATAAAGCGTATCATTAATGTTTCTCCAGAAAAAATAATAACCCTATAAATTAAATCTAATTTTGTTATTAGACTTATATTTTACTAATTAATGTTTTTATTTGATATTTTATTAATAATTTAGATATTAATATACGAGATGATGTAATAATATCACATATGATTTATTGATAGTTATGTTGATAAATACTTTTCAATTTGTAATAATATTATCCTCATTGCATTAAACATGTATCCTAATCATATTAAGATCACTTAGAAAATTGTATCATCAATTTTATAATTTATTACTTGTATAAAATCTTATTATGATAACCCAAAATATACATTTCATTTTAAGAAAATACTTTGGAACCTATATTTTTCATGAACATACTAATTAGACAATTTATGTGTTGAAATTGTAACATTTTAATAAAAAGATGACACATGTAATTTATATTATTTTCCTTGTTTGATAATTATAATATTAATCTGATGAATATCATATATAAAAACTATATATAATGAAATAATTATATCTCATATTATTTTTTTTGTTTTTAGGATTCAATTGATTTAGTATTTTAATTCACATTCTATTAACTAATTTAATATGTTAAAAACATATTAAAAGAATAAATTTCATATTATTACA
Organism: Viscum album; assembly: GCA_963277665.1. Classification (NCBI taxonomy): domain Eukaryota; kingdom Viridiplantae; phylum Streptophyta; class Magnoliopsida; order Santalales; family Viscaceae; genus Viscum; species Viscum album. Next base: position 313,654,198 of record OY728158.1, read on the forward strand.
TTTTATTTGAATTGAATTAATTTTATTCCCTCATAGTTTTTAAGGAATTATATTTTGTGATGTTTTGAATTTAGAGATTTATTTTATAAGTTGAATTGAATATTTTTTTAAAATGTAGATAATTTTGAATATTATTTACTCATTAATGTTTTTTTAATAATGTTAATGAATGAATTCAAATTATCCTTTGACATTTTTTATGGTAATGAATTGTTTGGTGGACATAGTGGAGAAAGTGGGATGATGTGATAAATAAAGGCCAAGGTATACTTTCATAAATAAGAATAACTCAATTTTATAATGGTTAATATAATAATAACTATTATGGGAGACAATATATATATATATTAGAATATTGAGCTTATTATAAAATAATTGTGGTTGGACTTATATTTAAGAGTTACTCCTCCAGAAGAAACTACATAATAATTTTACCTTTACCATAAGAGTGGATATATTTATACTCAATAATTATCATACCTTGAATAAAAATAATAGTTGATATTAAAAGGATAAATATGTATAATATGTAGTCACATAAGTGTAACCTAAGCTGTACATTTGATATGTAATAATAATTAACACGACATAGAAGATCATGGGATGATCCTATAATGATTTGTAACATATAATGGGAATAAAATAAGAAAAACCAAAATTTATTTAAGAGAAACACAACCTAATAAACGTATGTATGTTTTTTCACTTAGTAAAACATGGCTCAATTGAATATAAATGATTTTAAAGAATATCACAAAAGAGAAACATGGATTCAAAATAATATATGTAAAAACTATAATGATTAATATCCTCTCAAAACCATGTAGATATTATTCTAATTTTTGTTTTATGAAAATTATATCTTTATAAATCAATAATTAAATTATAAAATAATCATATTATATTATTTTATAGGATTGAATGTAACGACCCAATCTTTTTGAGTAGTATATTAACTTACTCTTAATGATTTAATAATATGTTAATGGTTAATGCAGAAAGAGGAGTTGATGGCTTCATCCAGTAGACTCGACCCTTATGAAGCCCACTTATCAGAGCTTGGGAAGGAGGTAGCATCTGTGGGCTTCGCTTTAGACCAAGCCCAAGCCGAACTCCAACGTGTCAAGCTTGAACGGAAACGCCTACGAGAGATGTTCAAGTTAGTACAGATTACTACTAGGGTAATGTTATCTGAGCCTCCCTTAGATTCTCTCACCATAGCACATCTTACACTTAGGTCTTATACCGGTGTTATAAGGGGCTATGTGATGAGACCCTAGCTTCCTTGTGTAAATCCTTTCGGGTTAATAAATTGAGATTTCTTCCTTTAGTGTTTTTTGTAAAATTTCAATAGTCTAGATAATTTTAGAATGTATTTTATTGATGAATTTTGAAAAATGGGATATTTTAAAGTATTTATGTAAACCCTAAATAACTAATGATGTGTAATCATTTTCAAAAAATGGTCTTCTACAAAAGTGTTCAGTAAGGAATTTGGAGTCTAATAAGATCAACTTAATTTTTGATGAATAGTAAATAGTGAATAGTGATTTTACACTTAGGATTAGTAATATGACCAAATGGATTAGTAATTTCACTCAAAGAAAGTTTTAATATAATTTAGAAACCTAGATTAAGTAATGTGATTCAATAAAATGGGTAAATAACGGTTTCATAAATTATTAGTCAAGTATTAGTTTTTTCGGATGAATAGTGTTTTTAGTTAAAAATTTAATTAAAAATAATTAGAAAATTATTTCTATAAAAAGGACTTTATTTTTGAACTCAGAGCATCGATATTATGTTAAGGTAATTTTTGGGGATTTTTCTGAAAAAAATGAATTTTAGATGAATAGTGTTTTTATTTAAAAATTAAATTAAAAATATTTAGAAAATTATTTTTATAAAAAGGATTTCATTTTTGAAATCAGAGCATTGATATTTGGTTAAGGTGAATTTTTGGGATTATTCTGAGAAAGTTGAATTTTCAGTGAATATTAAAATTACAGTTTTAGGGTTTCGGTATGTTTAATGACATCATAACGGTGTCATGATGATGTCATGAGATCTTTTGAGTGTTGGCCGGCCATGGGTGATGAATTATTGTTTTGGGGGCCCCATGTGGCCTAACTCCATGATAAATGCCAAGGGAGAGCACATGGGTTTGAGAAAAGCACATGTGAGGTGTCCCTTGGCCATTAATGCCTTGTCCCCTCACCTTCCCTATAAATACCCACCCTTTCGTCCTTCAGTTTTCACTCCCAACTCTCCCCCAACGAAGTTATGGTCTTCTTACCTTCCAAGTAGTCCTCCCAAGGTTCCCCCAAGCCCTCAAGGTCCAAAACTTTGAGTTTCAAGAGTCACGTTTTAAGGTAAGGGATCCGACCCCTCTCTTTGTTTTCATGTAATCTCTTTTATGTCATTCCTTTTATGCTCCATGTTATTATGTGATAAGATGTTCTTTTATATTCCTCTTACTTACCCTTTCATTTTTATATTATGAGAGATCCCCTCTTACTCTCATCATTTCGTTTTATGAAAGTTTAAGTGACGTCGTTAGGCTGCCGAATGATTAAGTGATTCTTTCACCCTTCTCATTTTTCAAGTTCGATTTTCAGGTCAAATCATTCAAGTTCCTTTTTATTATGTTGGGGTATGATCTCTATATCTATCATACTGATCTCTTTTGATAATATGATGAGAGACCCTATTTTATTTGTTCAATTCATTTTTGTTGAAGTTTAAGTGGCGCCGTTAGGCTGCCGATTTGTCATAAGGGAAATCAAATTTTTGTCTTCCTTCCATGTTTTTCATTTCAAATGGTATGTCCTTAAAATTTCATCACCATGTCCATATATCCTTCTTATTCTGTCCCTCTACTGTTTTATGGGTCAATTATGATTGTTCGACCCATGTTCCCTCTCTTTTCAAAGTTTTCTAAAACCTTGTAACATAGCCGTTATGCTGCAGAATTTTCGTCTCAAAATGCCTCTCTTTTCTCAAAATTATTTTATGTTATAAAGTGAATACTCAAAGATCCTATTTCTACAGGGGTATTCACATATATATAAAAATTTTCTATTTTAAATTCTGGGATTTACATACATGATACCCTCTTTCCCTTTCCGTGGGTTTAAAGTAATGTAAAGATCAATTCTTTCAAGTAGTTTTTAAAACGTTATGATTATGAAATGAAACCCATTTATTTTATGCTATATGGGTTATTTATGAAATTTTTGATGATGATATATGTGGCTCACATGATAATAAAGGCAAATTTAAGGGTGCACCCTGATAGCGCTCCAATGCATTGGGTAAGAACTTAATCTCTAGAGATGACCATTTTAACGACGCCTCGGTGAATAACCTTTGTAATTTTTAACGACACCATGGGGATGGACCTTGGTGAAACGAAATGATTGTCAATATTAAATGTTGCAGCCACATCTTCAAGTTATGAAAAATTTTATTTTTATTATGATGTATCTCATGATTTCTTCCTCATGCCTTAAATTTCTTTTCATGTCCTTATTGAAGTATCTCAAGTTCACATGAAAATTGTTTCTCTTGTTTCCCTTACTGGGCCTTTTGCTCACCCTTTCTTTTGATTTATGTCCCCAAGTTATGAGATGCAGTAATGAACCTAGGATGAACTAAAGGAGAATCCTTTCAGGTGTTTAAGAAGAATATTTTATGTTTTTTTTATGGATTATGATCCTTGTTTCCAAGACACTAAACCTTAACGATCCTCAGTTCCGTGTAATGGAATGAAAGTTATGTTATAAAAAGGAAGGATGCTATAGTTGGTATCAAAGGATGGTTTAGTTATTTGTGGAAAATAGGATATAAAAACATTAGGAAAAACCCTATAGAAAAGTTTAAATATAGGAAAACTTCCTGGTATTTTGGTAAGTATTGAGTAAGTGGTCTATCAAACAAATACATCCCTGTCTGGATACGAGCAGGTAGAGGCGGCTCTGGCACAGATGTACATAGGGGTAAAACCCGAAAACAACGCTTTGAGCTAGACTCGAACGGGAACTGGTGCACGATAACGGGCCTTGCTTCACTCTTGGTTACGACACTCCCGGGGGATATGTTTGGTTAATCACAAGCTTTTTATGAATCATTATGAAGGAATTATAGAAAAGTGTAATTGTCTAAGCATGAAGTCTTAGTTAAAAGATCTATAAATGAAATAAGTTTCTCACTAAGTTTTTATTCTTTTAGAAAATGGCGGGCAATAGGAGGAACCGTGCCGATGGTGACCGCAATGCACCATGTGCTGACGACCATCTGATGGAAGCCGGAATGGAAACATTCATGCGAATGATGAACCAACTGACTCAAGTTATGAGTAATAACTTGAATCAAGCTTAGAGGCCGACCTCACCACGAAGGGAACAACACTCTGTTGAGTCCTTCATGCGTCAACGACCGCCAACATTCAGTGGATCTACTGACCCATTGGTTGCTGAAAAATGGATAAGCTCCATTGAAAAGATCTTTTTTGTACTTCATTGTTCGGAACAAGAAAAAGTCACCCTAGCTGTTTACCGCCTAGAGGGAGAAGCTGATCAGTGGTGGTCACTGATCAAAAACATGAAGCCACGAGGAGAGATAGAAGATATGGAGTGGGAAGAATTTCGGGGAATTTTACTTAATAATTATTTCCCTCGTTCCATGAGAACGAGAATGGAGAAAGAGTTTCTCGAGCTGAAGTAGAAGGAGAACGAATCTGTCGGAGGCTACGAGATGAACTTCACAAGGCTTTCCCGTTATACCTCAAGTTTCGCCATGGACCCTAATGGGAAAGTTGATAGATTCTTTGGCGGACTACCACCTCATCTGCGGAAGAATCTAGCCAATAGGGACTATGATAGCTATGAAGAAATAGTTCGAAGTGCTATGAATGTCGAGCTGGAGTTTGGTGAGACACAGTGGTCTCATAAACCAAATGAAAAGAAGAGATCGTTGGAGCCCAGTTTAGGGAAGTCTTTTGATCAGGGAAGAGGTGGAAAGCAAATGCAACTTACCACATGCAATATATGTGGGAAGAATCATCTGGGGAACTGCTTGAACGGAAGTGGCAAGTGCTACAAGTGTGGAAGCGGAGGCCATATTGCTCGGAATTGTCATAGTGAGGTGAAGCCTCAGCTTCCCAACACTAACGACAGAGGAAAGATGGTTCTGGCCCTACCCAATGTCACATGCTTCAAGTGTGGACAGCTTGGGCACTTTTCTAACCAATGTCCAAATCCGAGGGCGGTGGAGGGGAATAACCACCAACCTCAGCAGAGGCCAAGAGAGAAAGGTCATGCTTTCGCTATCACAACAGCTGAAGCTGAAGTCCCGAACGATGTGGTAGCATGTACTCTTGTTGTCCTCTCAAAACTAGCAAGTACTTTATTTGATTCTGGTTCTACGCATTCCTTTATTTCCTCCATGTTTGCAAGGAATATAGAATCAATCCCCGAACTGCCAGAGGTAGAGTTGTCTATCAAGACTCCAAGTGGGATTACCCTTGCATCAACAATATTTAGAGACACTAGTGTTTTCTTTGGTGAGCACAATCTTATCGCAAATCTAGTAGTCATTCCCATGATGGAATTCGACATTATACTAGGGATGGACTGGCTCTCAAAGTATAATGCTAAGATCAAATGCAGAAGTAAGGAAATCTCAGTAGTCTTGAATGAACAACCTACAGTTATCTTCCAAGGAGAGATATCCCGAACTGACCCCTATCTAGAATCACCTCTTATAGCTTTCTTTATGGAGTTAATCGGTGATGATGAAGAAGGAAAAGGGAGAATACAAATAGAAGATGTTCCGATTGTTCAGGAATACATGGATGTATTTCCTGAGGAGTTACCTGGACCTCCCCCAGAAAGAGAGGTAGAGTTCTCCATTGAACTCGTACCTGGGTCTCAACCGATATCAAAGACTCCGTATAGAATGGAAAATGTGGAGCTAGAAGAGATAAAGAAACAACTCCAAGACTTGTTGGAGAAGGGGTTTATCCGACCGAGTGTGTCTCCTTGGGGAGCACCCGTTCTCTTTGTGAAGAAGAAGGATGGATCAATGCGGCTATGCATCGATTATAGAGAACTGAATGGGATCACGGTGAAGAACATATATCCTCTTCCAAGAATTGATGATTTATTTGACCAACTTCACGGGGCTCAATTCTTCTCGAAGATTGACCTTCGATCTGGTTATCATCATCTGAGGGTGAAGAAGGAAGATATTCCAAAGTCTGCCTTCCGATCAAGATATGGGCATTATGAGTTTACTGTTATGCCCTTCATCTTGACTAATGCTCCTGCTATTTTCATGGATTTGATGAATAGAGTCATTAAGGACTACCGTGATAACTTTGTGGTAGTTTTTATTGATGATATTTTGATATATTCAAAAAGTCGTGAGGAGCATGAAGATCACCTAAGGGTTATATTGAATACTCTGCGGAAGGAGAGGCTCTTTGGGAAGTTCAGCAAGTGTGAGTTTTGGTTACAACAGGTGGCTTTCTTGGGGCACATCGTAACCAATCAAGGAATCTCGGTTGACCCTGCAAAGACAATGGTTGTGGAGGAGTGGCCTCAACCCACAACAGTAACTGAGATTCATAGTTTCCTTGGTTTAACAGGATATTATAGGAGGTTTGTGAAAAACATTTCAAGGCTTTCTAATCCACTAACCAAGTTTACTCGATAAGGGGTTAAGTTCATCTGGACAAAGGAATGTGAGGAAAGTTTCCAAGAGCTGAAGAAGAGATTGGTTACTTCACCTGTGTTAACACTACCCTCTATCGGAGAAGGATTCGTTATTTTTAGTGATGCATATCTGAAAGGGCTTGGGTGCGTCCTCATGCAAAATGACAAGGTAATTGCTTATGCATCTCAACAGTTGAAGATTCATGAGCAGAATTATCCTACGCATGATCTAGAGCTGGCGGCAGTTGTTTTTTCTCTAAAGATATGGAGGCACTATCTTTATGGGGAGAAATGTGATATATACACTTACCACCAAAGTCTAAAGTATATTTTCACACAGAAAGTCGCGGATGCGTTAAGCAGGAAAGATCCTGTTGTTCTGGCAACAATGAGGATCGTAGGAGATCCCCTGATTAAAGATCTAGTAAAACTGGACATGGGAATTATAAGGAAAGGGTCATCATTAACCCTATCCCAAATGATTTCTCAACCTTCATTACTGGAGATGATCAAGAAGGCTCAAAAAGAAGATCCTTTGCTGCAGGAGAAGTTCGAGGCTGTAAATGATGGTAAGTTCCCTGATTTCAATGTTGATCAAGAAGGTGTATTGAAATTTCGTACAAGACTATGTGTTCCATCTATTCCGGAGATAAAGAAAGAACTGATGGATGAAGCTCATAGCTCTACTTTCTCTATACATCCGAGAATCACTAAGATGTATAGAGACCTTCGTGATCATTAATGGTGGGATAACATGAAGAGGGAGATTACTGATTACACTACAAGGTGCCTGGTGTGTCAGCAAGTAAAGGAAGAACGACAAATTCATAAGGGGGTATTACAACCGCTACCCATACCAGTATGGAAGTGGGATAATATCACTATGGACTTTGTAACTGGTCTCCTGAAAACATCCAAAGGAAACAATGCGATATGGGTTATTGTGGACCGTCTCACCAAGACAGCCCATTTTATCTCTATTCGGGAAGATTTCTCTCTGGATCAGCTTGCCAAGATATACGTGAAGGAAGTGGTAAGGATGCATGGGGTACCACTATCCATCGTATCTGATCGTGACCCAAGATTCACGTCAAAATTATGGAGAAGTCTTCAACATGCTCTGAATACTAAATTGAATTTTAGTACGGCCTATCATCCTCAAACTGATGGCCAATCTGAAAGGACTATTCAGACACTCGAAGACATGTTGAGATTATGCTCAATGGAATTTAAAGGTGGATGTGATCAACACCTCCCATTAGTTGAGTTATCCTATAACAACAGCTTCCATTTGAGTATTCAGATGGCACCCTATGAAGCTCTATATGGAAAGCGGTGTAGAACTCCTACTTGTTGGGATGAAACTGGTGAGAGGAAGCTTCTTGGGCCTGATCTCGTGCAAGAGATGATGGAACATGTTCATGCCATCCAAAAACACATAAAGGCTGCTCAGAGTCGGCAGAAGAGCTATGCTGACAATCGTCGAAGGGACTTGGAGTTTGGTGTTGGTGACAAAGTCTTCCTTCGAATTTCTCCATGGAAGAGAGTCATGCGGTTTGCGAAGAAAGGGAAGCTCACCCCTAGGTACATTGGCCCTTATGAAATCCATGATCGCATAGGAGCAGTGGCCTATCGTCTAGAACTTCCACCGAACCTAGCTCAAGTTCATGATGTCTTCCATGTATCTCTCTTGAGGAAGTACACACCCGACCCTTCGCATGTACTGAACCCAGAGGTGGTACAACTGGAACATGACCTCTCTTACGAGGAGCAGCCAGTGGTGATCTTGGACCGTAGAGACAAGGTCCTTCGAAACAAGACTACCCACCTTGTGAAAGTGTTGTGGATGAATCATAAATATGAAGAGGCGACTTGGGAGCCGGAGGAAACAATGAAGCAAAAGTACCCTCACCTTTTCGACTAGGCCTCATGTATAAATTTCGGGGACGAAATTTTTTCAGGGGGGGAGAATGTAACAACCAAATATTTTTGAGTAGTATATTAACTTACTCTTAATGATTTAATAATATGTAAATGGTTAATGCAGAAAGAGGAGTCGATGGCTTCATCTAGTAGACTCGACCCTTATGAAGCCCACTTATCAGAGCTTGGGAAGGAGGTAGAATATGTGGGCTTCGCTTTGAACCAATCCCAAGCTGAACTCCAGCGTGTCAAGCTTGAACGGAAACGCCTACGGGAGAAGTTCAAATTAGTAGAGATTACTACTAGGGCAATGTTATCTGAGCCTCCCTCAGATTCTCTCACTATAGCACACCTTACACTTAGGTCTTATGCCGGTGTTATAAGGGGCTATGTAACAAGACCCTATCTTCCTTGTGTAAATCCTTTCTGGTGAATAAATTGAGATTTCTTCCTTTAGTGATGTTTGTGAAATTTCAAATGTCTAGATAATTTTAGAATGTATTTTATTGATGAATTTTGAAAAAAGGGATATTTTAAAATATTTATGTAAACCCTAAATAACTAATTATTTGTAATGATTTTCAAAAAATGGTCTTCTACTGAAGTGTTTATTATGTAATTTGGAGTCTAATAAGATCAACTTAATTTTTGATGAATAGTAAATAGTGAATAGTGATTTTACGCTTAGGATTAGTAATATGACCAAATGGATTAGTAATTTTACTCAAAGAAAGTTTTAATATAATTTAGACACCTAGATTAAGTAATGTGATTCAATAAAATGGGTAAATAACGGTTTCATAAATTATTAGTAAAGTATTAGTTTTTTCAGATGAATAGTGTTTTTTAATTAAAAATAATTAGAAAATTATTTTTATAAAAAGGACTTTATTTTTGAACTCAGAGCTTCGATATTATGTTAAGATAATTTTTGGGGATTTTTCTGAAAAAAATGAATTTTCGATGAATAGTGTTTTTATTTAAAAATTAAATTAAAAATATTTAGAAAATTATTTTTATAAAATGGATTTCATTTTTGAAATCAGAGCATTGATATTTGGTTAAGGTGAAATTTTGTGATTATTCTCAGAAAGCTGAATTTTCAGTGAATAGTAAAATTACAGTTTTAGGGTTTCGGTACGTTTAATGACATCATAACGGTGTCATGATGATGTCATGAGATCTTTTGAGGGTTGGCCGGCCAAGGGTGATGAATTATTGTTTTGGGGGCCCCATGTGGCCAACTCCATGATAAATTCCATGGGAGAGCACATGGGTTTCAGAAAAGCACATGTGAGGTGTCCCTTGGCCATTAATGCCTTGTCCCCTCACTTTCCCTATAAATACCCATCATTTCCTCCTTTAGTTTTCACTCCAAACTCTCCCCCAACTAAGTTCTGGTCTTCTTACCTTCCAAGGAGTCCTTCCAAGGTGCCCCCAAGCCCTCAAGGTCCAAAACTTTGAATTTCAAGTGTCACGTTTTAAGGTAAGGGATCTGACCCCTCTCTTTCTTTTCATGTAATCTCTTTTATGTCATTCCTTTTATGCTCCATGTTATTATGTGAGAGGATGTTCTTTTATATTACTCATACTGCCCCTTTCATGTTTATATTATGAGAGATCCCCTCTTACACGCATCATTCCGTTTTATGAAAGTTTAAGTGACGCCGTTAGGCTGCCGAATGTTTAAGTGATTCTTTCACCCTTCTCATTTTTCAAGTTCGATTTTCATGTAAAATATTTCAAGTTCCCTTTTATTATGTTGGGGTATGATATCTATACCTATCATACTGATCTCTTATGATCATATGTTGAGAGAACCTATTTTATTTGTTCAATTCATTTTTGTTGAAGTTTAAGTGACGCCGTTAGGCTGCCGATTTGTCATAAGGGAAATCAAATTTTTGTCTTCCTTCCATGTTTTTCATTTCAAATGGTATGTCCTTAAAATTGCATCACCATGTCCATATATACTTCTTATTCTGTCCCTCTACTGTTTTATGGGTCAATTATGATTGTTCGACCCATGTTCCCTCCCTTTTCAAAGTTTTCTAAAACCTTGTAACATAGTCGTTATGCTGCCGAATTTTCGTCTCAAAATGCATCTCTTTTCTCAAAATTATTTTATGTTATAAAGTGAATACTCAAAGATCCTATTTCTACAGGGGTATTCACATATATATGAAAATTTTCTATTTTAAATTCTGGGATTTACATACATGATACCCGCTTTCCCTTTCCGTGGGTTTAATGTAATGTAAAGATCAAGTCTTTCAAGCAGTTTTTAAAATGTTATGATTATGAAATGAAACCCATTTATTTTATGCTATATGGTTTATTTATGAAATATTTGATGATGATATATGTGGATCACATGATAATAAAGGAAAATTTAAGGGTGTGCCCTGATAGCGCTCCAATGCATTGGGTAAAGACTTAATCTCTAGAGATGACCATTTTAACGACGCCTTGGTGAATAACCTTGGTAATTTTTAACGACACCATGGGGATGGACCTTGGTGAAACGAAACGATTGTCAATATTAAATGTTGCAACCACATCTTCAAGTTATGAAAAATGTTATTTTTATTATAATGTATCTCATGATTTCTTCCTCATGCCTTAAAGTTCTTTTCATGTCCTTATTGAAGTATCTCAGGTTCACATGAAAAATGTTTCTCTTGTTTCCCTTACTGGGCCTTTTGCTCACCCTTTCTTTTGATGTATGTCCCCAGGTTATGAGATGCAGTAATGAACCTAGGATGAACTAAAGGAGAAGCCTTTCAAGTATTTAAGAAGAATATTTTATGTTTTTTTTATGGATTATGATCCTTGTTTCCAAGACACTAAACCTTAACGATCCTCAGTTCCGTGTAATGGAATGAAAGTTATGTTATAAAAAGGTGGGATGCTATATTGAACCTATCCAGAGAGAGAGAGAATTTCAATTTATAATTTTTCAAAGCATGGTTATATAGAGAAATCTATTACCATAGGGAAATAATTTTAATTCTATATGGTTGGAATCCATCCATACATTTAACCTCATGGATTAATTATTAAAAACCTGGAAGGAATAAAATGTTTATTTAAAAATATAGAGTCTCTTGTGGGAGGGGGATCATGATAATAATGGAAAATTTTGTTATTAATTAAAATTTAGTTTTGTAGTTCATTAAAATATAACTATAACTATTCATATATATATGGTTTAAATTGTTTTATAAAATTATTTTCATTGATATGAGAACCTTTATTATCTTGATTCTTAGTATTTTCAATAATATTATCTTCTATTCATGTATATTGTTTTTCAATAGTACATTGTTTGATAGAAGGATTTTTTTTATATTTATATTATGATGTACTATATTTTCCTTAATTAAATAAACATATATATCACTGTAATAAATCTCACCTAAATATAATGGCATACAATTAGTTACTTATAAGATAAAATAGTTTCTCCAGGATGCAAATATTTCTAGTATACAATGGCATTGGATTAGTTGGGTGTTGATTTATCAAGTGATTAGTGCTGTGTTTGCGGGAGGAAGTTAATCACTTTTATTTTACTAGGAATACATATACCTAATTTGGAGTTACTAAAGTAATCAATGGAGGGTGTATTATTAATATATAAAGACGATTATTTGATAATATACTTTACAATTGGAATAAATATATATATGTAGTGATCATTTCAGCATATAAAATCAGATAAACTATTAACCATGATTGAGATTTAAATTACACTAATATATCTCATTAATAAATATTATATAAAATGATAAATCAATTTATGAATATTAATGAATAATATTTATTTATATATATCCTTTGAAACATCACCAAATATTCTCTTCATATTTTCCTTTATTTTTTAATTTGTTTTCTGAAACCGACATAGAAAACTTTTTAATAATTATGACAAGAAAATATTTTCATCCATCCATATATAAAGCCATATATCTCTACTATAATATATTTCAACCCATGAGATTAAATTTTATTTTTTTATATTTATGACAGGATTGTTTAAAAATCATATTTCAAATTATATAGAGGTGGTTCAAAAACTGATCATAAACCATCATGAGAATAGGAGAGTATGAAATGATTTGAATTTAAAGGAATAATCTATATTAAATGAGAAATATTGTGTAACATTTTTTTGGAACTAAATATTTAAAGGATATTGAATTTGAAAAAATTTATTTTAAAATTAATACCTTGACTAACTCAAATGAAACTCAAAATTTCCACTAAAAATATTTGATCAAAAACATGGAATGAAATCATTATCAAACTATATGATAATTAAGACCAAATTATTAAAAAAATACTAGATTATATATCATACATTAAAAGATTAATATTCTCATTTCAAAATATTAAGGAAAAACCCCTCATATTTTTATTTGTACAAGTAATTCTTAATATAGTTATAAATTTTCATGATGCATCATCTAGAGAATACATTATTAAATAATAACTTATTGGATCAAATGGAATATGTAACAAAATAACTCAAAATTAAAAATAATTTTCATTAAAATATATGAGAAAATATGAGTTCCCAATGTAAGATATAATAAATCTCCTTTTAATGAATCAGATCCTAATAAACTAACTAATTTAGTTATAAATATTACACTTATGTAATCCAATTATTAACTCAAACCAGTTAAGTTATGTGTGCCTTTTTATTTTCTAAATCATTATAATGTAATCTGGTGAATGACATTGAACGATGTTTTTCTCCCTACTAAAGAATCCAATTTTAAAAATACAATCAAGGACAGAGATATAATTATCAATTCCAATAATTATTTGAAAAACATTAGAATTAGTCTACACTATCATTTACAAAACAATTCAATCACCCCCACTTTTGAATAAAAATCAAGCAACCATAAATTCCTATCACCACAATTGAAAAATAAATCCGTTAAATAACCTTTAAATTGTTATAAACATAAAATAAATTTCCAACCAGATCCCAAAGTTAAATAATTGATGAATTATTTAAAATAATTAAAAAACAGTATGTTAATTTTAGAAAAAATATGATATTATTTTTAGAAAAACTACTTTCTCAACCCCTAAAAAATTCAAAAGGGATTGTGATAATGGTATCAATAAAAAGTGGAATCTGGATTCACTCTTATACTATGTATGATTTTAAATATTCTATGAAAATAATAACAATGAGGAGGGAGATAAATATAAAATTAATTAGTTTCAATTAAAATAACAACCTAAAAATAATCAAGGGAAAATAAAAAATTTCAATTAACATTCCGCTCAAGAACCGAAAAATCATAGAAAACTCAAAAGGAATAAATTTAGAACAAGTAATAATAATAACATTAAAAAGGATGAAATAAATATATCTCTATTATAATATCTAAAATATAATTAAAACTATTGTAAAATTTATATGAAATTATGTAAAAATAAATGAACAATATTAGGGAATATAAGGGAAAAATTATGGAGAAATATTTAATCATTGATAAAACCAGAATATCCCACAAAATATAATGACCCAAGAAAAATTTCCATTCCTTATACAATAAAAATTTATATTTACCGATTTTCTATATTATATTAATAATTAATTAATTTAATGACTCACTATGTATTTTGATACATTCAATTTTTAGAACCTAGGACAACACAGGTGGTTGTCCAACATGCTAGCTGAACTGATACATTCTAATATTGAGCTATTGAATATTTTTTTGTGAGTGTAAATAGTTATATTTTGAACATAAAAGTGTAATGAGAACTTCATTAGGGCCTAACCATCTTGTGAAAATCATTCTTGGAAAAAAATGATAACTATAAATGTTGATGAATGTACACTGGTGAAAATATTTTTGGAAAAATATTTTTTATTAAAAATTTTTATTCAATAAATTATCCCATGATTAGAATATTTACATTTAAAAATTTCACAATCTGGAGAAAATAATTCAAAATTATAATTTATCTTTTTATAAGTGAATTTGATATTTGTAAATAAACTAAGAACAACGAAATCATTGTGAAAAGATATAATTTTTGAAGAATTGGAAAAATAATTATTAGAAGAGGTTAGAAATGATATTTTTTGGGAATTTAACAATAATTTTCCAATAATGTTAAATATAATGATTTAATATATATACAATAAATTCTTCCCATAAGGGTATTTGAATGTTAATTAATACCTACCTTAATCTGGTTATTTAACATGAAAGTGAAACCACTACCAACAGATTTGAATCCTGTGATTCTCTTGAAAAAATAAAAGATGAAATTAATTATTTTGAGAATACGTTTCTCTACCCAACAATATAAAATGATTATCCACTTTATAGATAATTTGAAAGTTATTGTGTGGTTTATCGGTGGAAATATTGGAAATAATCCAACAAATTATAGGAATAATATTATTATTGAGGGTTACGAAAAACCCATTAGATAACCTCAATGGAGACTCAACCCAATAATTATATTGGGTTTTAGAAGGAAATTATAAAAATTTTATAAGCTAGAATCATATACCCTAATCCATACTCAAAGCAAGTAATCCCAATTCACATGCTCCATGAATAGTATAAAATCACCAATATTAAGAATCAAAATAATGAGTTAATCCCCATGAGGGTCCAACAATTATTAATTGTTCTTGTTGACATTAAGAAACTAGAAAAGTAATAATAAAATATTATATTATAATACCATTAATTAACCAAATATGAGTTATATTTTCATGATAAAACCACTATTTCTATTTATATGTTTCTTATGGGAGTTCTAGGTTTCGATTTCACATGATGACCAATAAAACAAAACATCCACCTATCCTTGTAGAATCTATTCATATATGAGTATTCCAATTTATTTGTTCAATTTCCTATATATATTCCAAATATTAATGGTAAATTTTTTTACTAATTTTATTTATAATTATTTGGAAATATAACTTGAAGACTTCAGTATTTTTATTAATTCATTGTCCATTCTCATTAACATAGAAAAAATATTTAAATGTTTCATTATTGATAAAATAATGGTGATATTTGAGAAACATCATTTCATGGTTAAAAATGGAATTATTCATGGTCTTATAATATCACAAAATGTAATTTAATTGGATAATTAAACAATTTAAATCATAGATGTATTACATTACCCAATTCGTGTGAGATAAATAAAATCATATTTATGCCTTTTATTTTTTTATGAGACGTTTACCAAAAAAAAATTATGTATTTTTTAGAACAGTAAAAAATAATTTTAACAGATTATATTTTCATTTTAATTATAATATTTAGGATTTCATTATATAAAAATGAAATAAAATTAACTAAACCACCAATGATTCAATAACTATATTTAGACCATCCATTGGAGATGTTGTAGGATTACTTTAATATAGATTTAGGGAATTTAATTCACATAGAAATAATTCTAAAATTTATATATATTATTATATAATTTAAATAAATTATATTATATCCATAAAAAAATACCATTAGAGAGAATGTACTCTTAATTGTTGAATATTCCAAAGATATTTTTTATAATAATTTATTTGAACTAATGTGATTATTTTCGTTGATAATACAAAACATAGGTGAAAAATATAAAAGTAAGCGGTAAATAAGAGGATGGTTGGAGGGAAATTGAGAATCTATTGGTAAAACTTATGAGCAAAATGACTTATACTTCTATGGTATAAATTTTAGAAATTGAATAACTTAAAGACTATATCTAAGGTGAAGAATATTACTTGGATGATGGGGAGATTTCATGTTATATTGATATAGTTAATTTTCTTATAAAATTACAATTTACATAAAATCTTCAATTATTACAAGATACTTTACTAAGAGACCAATAAATATTACATATATTGGTTGAATTTTATCTCTATAAAATTTTTTGTTGAAAAATTATTTTATATTCTTACTCTGATGTTATATACTATTAGTTAAAAAAATTATCATGCATTATATTTTATTGAAAAAATTAAAATAATAAGAACATATATTATGTTCACACAATATAAAAAATTATATCGAATAATGATAATATATTCTCATGATTCTTATAAAATGTGAGTAATACTAATTATCAAGATGCATATCGAAGCGAAATGGAATGCTTCAATAAAAACTGAATATTATGTAATATTTTATGTGTGGGAAATATATATATTGGGACCATTCCACATGTGATTTTAATATTCTTATAATTTTATATCTATGTTTTTTGTTTCAAAATGGGAGAAATAGAAATACCGTATGATTTAGGAATCCTATATGGTTTTTTCAATTACTAGAAATAAAATGTTATGTATGTTTCAAACCCAACGAGAACTTATCATTGATAAGGGATATAACTTTATTAATAATAATATAAAAAATTTTATGTGGAAGTATAGGGAGAAACAAAATACATCAAATTATATTATCCATAAATGAATGGGCTAGGATATATTTTCAACAATAGAGATAAAATCAATTCAATATATGATCTCTAGAAAAACATAAATGACTAGATATAATGGATAAAGAAATCATTTTTGGCATACATAAAATTAAACAAGGAACTAGTCAGAATAATTCCATATATGATGATATTTAAGAAACATTTCCACATAAATAATGATTTGGATAATAGATCTAATTAGAATGTCAATGATATTAATATAGAATTATAAAAGGAAATATAAAAAAAATTCTCAGATAAATAGTTATATGAATTTAGAAGATAAGAATAGAAAAATTATATAATACTCAGTGAAATAATAACATTGATACATGAAAAAAATAATTGAATAAAATTTCAATCATTTAAGTGTACAATAATTAAAACAAATCCATGGAAAAACATCATTTTAGGTTTACATTATTTTATATAGGAAGCTGTATTTTTTGTTACTAATGATTTTCCCTAGAGTGAAGCAAAGATAACAAGAAAATATGGAAAAGAGACACTATTTGTTAATTGCCAGAGGTTGAAAAAAATAAATGTATATCTTTTCGAGGAACCCTTTTTGATGATCACAATCCTTCAAATATTCAAATAATAAATTGATCATCTTATACTATTATTAATAATTTTTTAATTACAATCAGTTTTTTTAAGTTATCTATCTATATATATATAAATTAACTTATAAAATTTCATGATTCAAGTGTCGTTGTGGGGAAAACCTTAATGATTTATTTTCATTTTTACTATGTTTTTATTTTTTTGGTTTTTTAATTATGTGCGTGTTCAATTTATTTTTACCTCAATTTATCACCCTTAAAAATTTTTCATCTATTCTATTTGTGAGGATCTGATTTAATTCTATAAATCTAAATATAAATCAACACATAAATGAACAAAAATTTGTAGTCATATTTTTGTAAAATCATTACAATACCACTAATTTTTAAACCTTATGAAAATAAATAACTTCATATGGTAAAAAACAAAACAACGAGATTTCTAGAAACTTTTTATTATCTTATATATTGTTTCAGTATTTTTTTATGATATTAAATCTATATTGGAATAACAATAAATTAATATGTATTCTTATTCGAAACCATCACGACTAGGAAACACTTGTTCAAAATGTTTTAGGAATTCTAATTGGAAATCCGTTTTCGGATAATTGAAATATATTGAAAACATACACTAATATCTAACACTTTATTTTATCCCATCACATCCATTATAAATCTTCATATATATCTACATTACAAGATATAGATACCTAATTACTCAACTATAGAAGTAATTTCTTTATCATTATTAAAATCAAGTATCTAAAGAAACTATTTTAAGACATGGTCTAAGGAGAATCAATATTTTATAAATTGTAGAAGGGAAAATATATTTCCAATGGGAATGGTATGAAGACTAATATTTTAATTACAATTAATTATTTCTATAAAAAAGAAAAATATATGTTTAATTTGTAATGAAATATAAAATAAAATAATTTTTTTCATAGAAGATAAAATAAATGTCTATTTCAATAAAAATATTTAAAGTGGCAATAATCCACACGAAATCTGATGTTTTTAATGGGTGAATCCTTATAATTACAAGGGAATTATGGTTTAATTTTTGATTGTATATTCTAAAAAATTTGTTTTACTTTTATATGAACTAAACATCTTTATTCCATCTCCGAGTTTTTAACACGTATAACCACCAACCATTAATTACAGAACAAATTTTTTTATCCCAAATGATTAATAAATGATCTTGAATCATTGGGTAGACACTATATAATCATGATCAGTATAACAACCCCGAATGATACACTGAAACATTTTTCGTAAATCGGAATACTCAAAATCATATATTTGATAAGTGTAAATGGAACTAAATTTGAAAAATCCATAATTATAACATATAATTTTAATAATTTATCACATATATAAAAAATAAAGATTTATATTATGAAATTTAGATTATTAGTAAAAACCCATATTGTTGCTAAACCCATAACATTCTATTTGAATGTGAATTTTTCCCATTAAACCCATTTTTTATTAAATTATTAGTCTTCAACATCCATTATATAATTTCCCACACATGATTCCATTTGATACATAACTCATTTAACATCCTTCAACATAATTTAAGGAGGTGGAAGCATACAAATGGTGATCTAAAATTCCCATTAAGGGTATGTATAGGCATTACTAATTGAATATCATTAGTGTGAAAACTATTTTCATTATTATGTGAGAAAATACCAAAATACATGTGAATAACAAAATAGAAATCATACATATCAAAATATGGATCATAAAACACGATTCAATGAATAAATCACTAAAATAGGACAAGATTCATTTTTGTCAAAATTCATGGGTCATGTTAAATCAAGGATTTTTAAAAGAACCTTTATAATTCAAAAAACAGCTGTATAAATTGTGTTTCTGTCTTAGAGAATCATAGTTTCATCAGCGAATCACCTATATAAGATAATAATATTATTATTATAATTTGGATTAAAATCAATCCAATTGACTCCATTATATATTATGTGGTACTTATATTTGGTCAAATTAGTAGGTTTTTATTTGTAACGTCTTTACAATTAACTATATCACATATTTCAATAAAATACAAGAGTATATCAGATCAAACATCATAATGGGATATATCTAGCTCACCCAAAACCAGTAGGTATATCAAACTGACCCATAATCCCCAAAAGTATAAAAAATCAGAGCATCATCAAATTATACAGATCATACATTTAATATTAAAATGAAGAAAACAATATTCACTTCAAAACATGATTGAACAATGAAAAATAAATGTGTATCATGATAATTTTATATAAAGAATGATCATAATACAAAAAAAGAAAATACGTGTATTTTATCATTAGATAATACCATATTGATACATTGGAGACATTTAAAATATGTTGAAATAGGTAGAAAACAACGTTTTCAGAGAATTTGGAAATATAATTCTAAATAAATAAGGAATACCATAATCTTTTAGTATCTTTTATAGAAAAATATTTAGAATAATGCAAAATAATTTTCCCTATTAATAAACATGTGTGATCATAAAATAATCCTCATAAATTAGAATATTTATTATGGTGTGGAAATACTTCCATGTAATAAATTTAAAAAAGTATATATAATAATGGTATGTAAATACATTCATGTGGAAGTAAGTACATAGTATATAGTAAATAGTTGTGATTCACATGAAACATGTATCAAGAAACTATGATTGAGAGAATTAAAACCTTTGGAACATTTTGAAAAATTTTAATCAGTACCTCAAGAAAGAAGTTACATAAATATTAATTCTAAATATCATCCTAAAATATTCATTAAATATGTAATATTTAAATAGGTATTATATAATCCATAAAAATAGAAATGGGATTATAATGTAGAAAATGATTAATGAAAATGATATTTGAGATGAAACCCCATTATATAGATCATAAAAAATTTAGGTTAGAAGTAATTTATGAAGTGATTATATGATAAAAATTTAAATCAAAATTAAAACTCTAAAAAAAACATTAAAAATTAGAGGTATTTTCAAAAATAATAGTTGTATAACATGGAAAATAAACATGTGATATAACCCATTGAATAAAAAATGACTTAGGAATCCACTTACCCTGAGTCCTGACATTTTTCATACATTCACTACCTTACTGAAGAGTAAAATTATATCTATTATATATATTTAAAAAACATTAATCACATTATTTACCATTTATATATTCATTGTTATCCATTTTTTTCATTTACTACATCAGTATATTTCACATCCATCATTTTGGTGGTGTTTGGTTCAAAATATCCAAATTGGTTTTTCATATTGATAATGATAAAAGTTCATATTTAAATGGTTTTATAATCATTATAATATTTAATGGATATTATCCAATAATTCTATAATTATGTAACCTAAAAAGGTGATATATTTTTTACCATACCTAAATACATCATTAATAAGATTGTTTTTATGGATGAAATTAACAATGTTTGTTTACATTTAATATCATTGTTATAATTTAAAATTTAAAATTTTAAAATTATTACCATAAAATTGAATTAATAATAATTTAATATTCAATCATATAATAAATTTTTTAGAATACCCTCTAGAGATTTAAATTCCTTAGAACATTACCAGACACAGTGGTTTTGTAAAACCACTATGGTGAACAATTTTTTTCAAATGTTTTGAAAAGAATGATAAACATAGTTGACATGAACGTTTTATAAAATTACTATAATAATAATTAAAAAAGTAATTTATGAATTTTTTTAATAAATTTCATTCTTGAAAATGTTATATAATAATTTTAAATAAAAAGACTATATATTAAAATCTGTATTTTCACGTAACAATTTCCTTGAGAGAGGAGTTCATTGAGAGGTAACAGGTGATTCAATGAAATCATTTATTGAAATATATTAAACTACCATTGGAAATAAAGATTTGAAAAATATATGTGATGATTTATTATGATTTCAATTTAAATAATAATAATTCTGAAATGTGAATGTTTATTATAAACCCTTACCTCAACCTTTGAGATGTCGCCTTTCAGTTGGACATAATGAATTTAGAGAAAATAAAAATTATCACTAATGTTTATTAGGGATATGGTATGGGAAATTAGGGTATGTATTTGGTCAAATTCCGAAGAAAAAACTAAATTCATATATGTTTTATGCAAGTTTAGTTATGTAATAAACCCCCTCAGGTTTTCTTGAAACCCATAACCCAACCTGAGCTGTCACAAATTCGAAGGGCATTCCTGATCCCCATGGGATGGAGATTACCACCTGGGCATCGAATGGAAAAACTTAGGGAACCATTTGGCTTAACCTTAATAACCACACACCATATATATAGAGAAAAGAATAAATAGTGGATGACTAAAAAATATATATTCCATAACTTCAAAAAACATCAGAAATAGAAAAATTGAAAACAAAGTTAAAAACTAAAATGGACAAGTCTGACTGCAAGGGATTCAAAACCAAAAAACTAATCCAATGATTGAATAGAAAAACTCCGACCATCTCACCAACATCTACCCATCCTAGCTAAATTGAACATCATAGCCTAACTGATTTGCATTTAGTTTCCCTACACTTGAAGATAAACGATGGTCTACGCAGCACCGAAGTAGTAAGCAAGTTGTGATCTAAAAGACTCAGTATGATCCTACCCAGGTGTTTCATTGCACATCTCTATATAAAAATTCATGTATGATTATTTAAAATTTAATACATTTCATGATAATAAGTAGAGATGTTTTATAGAATGCAAGGTAACCATTTCCCTTTCTACAGTTCTAAAAAAAGAAGGTATATAAGTTTCAATGCATACTATCTATAACATTTCTTCACAAGAAAAAACATGAATATCAAGGATAACTGATAGACTAGAATTTCAAACAAAATATTAATCACATGTATCAAAACACCAAGGAATAATATAGGCCTAAGTACCAGGCTACTCTTACCAAAATAATTAGGTGTACAAAACTAATCCAAGAACAACGGGCCAATAAAGTAGAGGAAAACCCCATGTTTATTCCACACCAAATGTGAATTTCAGTCTCCGAGAACAATGGTCCTAGGGGAAAAAGGATAACCCAAATACAAACCTCATTGATAATAATACCAATAGACAATGGCCTCAAGCTAAACCTTCCACCAATGTACCCAAGGCAACCAATGTTCCCTTTTCCAAAAAACCCATTACAATTCATTTAAAATCATTCAAAACCATTTATAATCTATTTATCAAAATCCAAGGAACCCATTTTCCGTTCAAAAAACTTTTTCATCAAACACAAAAAACATGTGAATTTAATAAATAAATTTTTTAAGATATAATAATCAGGCTCAATATCAAAGGGTGGAGATAGAACCGCCTACATTAATGTCCATTTTTCACACACCCACAAACTAATCCAAAAGAAATAAAACCCGACAATGCTATCAAATATGGCCCTTAAGAACAGCTGTCTGATGCACCACATCATTCCTTGGAATGTCTTTCTAGATGACATATCACAACAGATCTAGATGAGGACAAAAAACATCCAACATGGATTAGTGGATTCAATAACGTAATGATAGGGTTCTATCATGATTAATCACAAGGATGAATTGGAGAGAACACTTACCTAGAGAGATGAAACATAAACGAAACAATGATCTCGAGCTGATTAGATTGATCCAAAAGGTGATACTCCTATAATAAACACCATGGAGTTGTTTAGGGTTGAGATTCAAGAGGTTTGGGGGGAAAAGGCTGAGAAAAAAAGAAAAATGTGTGAAATAAACCTAGCCACGTGTTGTTGGATGATGTGTACCCCTTGGTCGTGATGTGTAGTCCATGATGGATATGTTATACCGATAAAACCTATCGCCTCAGTTTAAAAATCCACTATTTTACCCCTACACAATGTGTATCGTAGGTACACAACCTGTACCTACATAGTACATACTCACCCCATGATCACCCCATTCACGACATGAAACCATCAACAAGTACACAATGTGTTCCTATAATACAACCTACAGTAATCCCAAATAACATATCAATGGATTCCAAAACCATTAGATAAGTTAGAAAAAGGGGAGACATACCCAGTCAAGGTAACATGTTGTTATATTCTCCCAACTATAAAGACATTCCTTCCCTCAGAAGACATGTAGATGATGTATTCATTGGAAAAAGATGAGTCCACATCTCCCTCGTCAATGACACGCATTACTATGTTTCATGATAATCAGAGCCTTGTTTCCATAAAACTATAACCAATGGAATCAACCTCCCGCACATGACCTTTTTTGTGAGTCAATTATCTCACTGGATTCTCTAAAATAGATGAATTCAGTTCTAGCTAAATTTCATCCCACCATAGTACATGAGCAGGGTCAGTGTGATACTTCCGGATCTGGGATATATGGAATAAATTATTAATTCCTATCAACTGAGTTAGCAATACTATCTGATAAGGAACATTTCGAATCCCTTGAGTGATATAAAATGTTTCAACCTATCTCAAAGCCAAAATTAATTTTTCTTAAGCTTAATGTGACCCAAATGATGAGAAGCATTCAAAAAAATCCATCCACCAATGGAAAAATATAATGGATGACGCCACCAATCTGGATATGATTTATATCGACTCTAGGCTGTAACCAGACATTTTCACACCTCATGAATCTTTTCCGACATCTCTTGAACCAAACATGGTCTAACCAAAGATACTTCTACCACCTATACCCAATAGAAAGTTGATCTACCAGAGTGACCATACAATGCCCAAAAGGGATGCATTCTGGGGGATGATTAGTAACTGATGTTGTAAACAATATCAGCCATAACCAGATGATTATCCAATGGCCACCTAAAACTAAAGATGCATGCATGAATCATATACTCTAGGATATTAATTACACACTCTATCTGGCCTTCTGTTTATGGATGGTAGGTTTTTCTAAACCTTACCTAAGTCCCCATTTCCTCTTGAAGACTCTTTTAGAACATTGAGCTAAACCTATGATCCCTATCTAAAACAATGGAAGATGGACTCCCAGTTAACCTCACAATATCCTGTATATACAACTTACCATGATCATCGTCTTTAGTAGAGTATTTGATCATATTGATGTGAATAGACTTTGTCAACTGATCAACACCTGCCAGATAGAATTTTTTACTTTAGGATGTCTATGGAATCCCATCAAAAAAATCCATGGACTTCTACTCCCACTTCCAATCAGACATAAGGAGAGGCTGAAGACAAGTAGAGGGATTCAAGGGCTTCACCATTATCTGTTGGCTGGTGTAATAATGATACAAAAAATCATCAATGACACACTTCATAACTAGAAACTAGAACTATCTTCTCATATCATAATACACCTTCATAGCACTAGGATGAATGACCAATGAGGAGCTATTAAAATAAATCAAAACTGAACTTCTCAGAGATGCTGGGAAGAAAATTACTTTTTTATGTGGAGTATTCCATCTGAAGAAAGCGACCAAATAGGAACTACCACCCCACTATAAAGGCTTTCCAAAATCTTTTGATATCATCATCATACTGTTGAATTTTCAATACAAACTCTTGGAGAGGTGATGATGACTAAACAGTAGTTATAACAATCTATGAAACATCATTCTAAGAGTCCAAGTGAAACTGAGTGAGAATCCCCATAATATTCTACTCTTCCTTTAATTCATGAATATCCTTTGACAGAACCTTCATTCTTAGAGCATCAACACCTACATTCAATTTCCTTAGGGTGTAAGTGATGTAGAAGTAAAATGTATAAAGGTATTCTATCCATAACCTATGTTTGAAATTCAAGTCCTTTGGGGAAAAGATATCACTAAAACTCTTATAATCAGAGAAGGCTGTGAACTTCTCCCCAAATAGATAGTTCCACCATCATTTAAGTGCATCCATCACCCCAAAAAACTCTAAATAAATAATGTGGTTATTCTTTTTAAACTATTATAGCTGATGAGAGACAGAAGATTCCACATGATAATCCTACAGCACACGTATCCCAATCCTGCATCAGATGAGTCACATAACACTATGTACCCCTTAACAAGATAAAGAATGATTAGAATAGGTGTTAATGTTAGAATTCATCTCAGTTCATCGAAAGAACACATAAAATTTACATCACTAGAAAATTTCACTACCTTATTGGTAAGAGAATCCAAAAGTAATTACATATTTGAGAAATCCTTGATGAACTATCCATAGTATCTATTAACACCAAGAAAGACTCATATGTTATTGACATTTTATAGTTCCTTCTAGTACAAAATTGATTTTACCTTCTCTTGATAAACTGATAATTCATTCTCATAAATTTTGTGCCCTATGAACTTCTCTTATCAAATCCCGAAACAAATTTTTTAAATATTTCTATACATATGGTGATTTCGTAGAATCTAATGCACCAAACTCAGATGGTTATCATTCTCATGAAAAAAATTTTAATAAACCAGAACATAATCCATGAACACTACCACAAAATATTCAAGATCGTGGTGGAATATCAAATTCAAAAAGTCCATAAAAAATGAAGAGAGTTAGTCAGAATGAAAAGAATCATAATAAATTCATAATGGAAATTAGTTCTCCAAAATTCCATCATTAGTATATCAGAATCCTGGACTCTATGCTAATGATTAACCAACCGAAGATCTATAATTGAAAATCACTTTATCCACATCAACTAATTATTCAAATCATCAACATGAGGATATGAATATATGTTCTTAAACATTTCCTAGTTTAACATCTAATAGTCCACTCATAATCGATGTAATCCATCTATATTCTTTGAAATGATAATAGGGGATGCCCTAAGAGAAACAATGTGGCGAATAGACCCTTTATCTAATAGCTCATACAAATAAATCTTTATCTCTTTCAACTATGTGGTTTCCATACATTAATATGGCCTTGATATTGGCTACGTACCTTCTAATAGGAAAATTGTGAAATCTACCTCTCTATCTCGAGGAAGATCAAAGATGTCATCTAGGAAAACTTTAAAGATTTCTCAGACAACAATAGAAAAATCCTCACTAGATGAAACATTGTTGAGAACCAACATAACTGCAACCAACAAAATATTTTACTTTTGGTGGTATGATCCTGCAAGACATAACATCTAGTGACACTCTCCCTGAAACACACGAGAGCACCCATCGACATTAAGAAACAAAACACACTTATGATAAAAAACATCATCATCTCTATTAAAAACAAGCCAATATATACCAATGATGATGTCAAAAATAACCATATCAAGAATGGTAAAATCCCATAACTACTCCGTGTTAGCTATCATGAATGAACAAGAAGGATACCAGAACCCCCATTCATTCCCCTTCCCAATAGGTTTCACTATCTCCATTTTAAAGGAAATATTTTCTGTTGGAAGGTTAATCATATCAACCGAACATGAATATATAAATGAGTGTGTGGCCCTAGTACCAAACAAAGATGTTTCTACAGATGCTACAACAAGGAGCATACCTCCCACTATTGTGGGACCTCCAATAACCTCAATTGTACATTCATATGCTGCATGTAAATGATTCACTCCAACGGATTGTGGCTATAGACCTATAGTCTTTGATGCTTCTATCTACACATAGTAGCCTTCGATGCCAATGAACCCTGGCCATAATGAGGTGTGTTCATTTCCTGACTGAAATGATGTAGATGACCAACAAATCCATAGTTATTTCGCATCATCATAGGAATAGGAAAAGAACATCTGGTGTGACTCCTATTGCCACACTGGTAGCATGTGAGAGGCACACTGAAAACTACAACAGATAGTTCAGATGAGGCTTGCTGCTATTACCCACCTCCACCACCCCTATGACGACCCTACTATTTCATCTTCTTCCCATTCATGCCATTGAAGCTACCACCATTTTAAAAAGTAGTTGCTATAAAGCCGACCTTGCCTACCATGTCCATATTTTCCATCATTCCCCTATCCATTGTCTCAGAATAGGTAGAAATCATGAACATGAACAAGTGATATCTAATGTCCCATTGCATACACTATATATATGTTTGTTCCTTTTTCTTTTAATTCCTTACAACATCCAGTGAAAAATAGAAAATCTCAACAAACTAGTTTGTGTATGCCGTCATCGAACAATCACCATGATGAAAGGATAGGAACTCCTAATATTTTTCCAAAATCAGTAACTCTAGACAAAAATGCTTGAATAATTGTGTACTGAAACTATAAGGCCCCAGCCATAAACCTTACTTAATATTGAATTAAAAGAATAATTCACATTGAGGATCTTTTCAGGTTTAGAGTTTTAGAGAATTAGGACATAACTATTACATCACAAAATATCACAAAGTAATCACTTCTACTAAATTTCCCTAAAATAAAAAAACTCTTAAAAAGAAACATGTCCAGTTCCATGTTTTTGGTTTCATGACTTTACCTTGATCCCATCCTTGACCCTATTCCATGTTAAGTCCTGTGAAAAACATTTCAAAAACTTGGGATGAGCATAGAAAGCTCAGTAAGGGATACATAAAGAATGAAAACAGTTATTTTTTCAAAACAACAAGTAAACCATGTATACTTTATCAAAGTAATACTTTTCACCTTTTCGAAGTAGTAAAAACTCTTCACTGAATAAAATTTCATTACTTACCCTTCTGTAACCAAAAGATTACCATAAAACCCATATAAATATCACATAACATATAAATGTAACTTGGGACATAAACATACTTATGTGTAATAACGATAAGGTCGACTTCCACATATATCACTTAATGGAATAGCCATTCGGACAACTTCCATATATACTTAATGGAATAGCCATACGGCCGACTTCCATACCCAATGCATTGGAGGTTATAACGTAACCACCCATCCTGGTATTCACGGCACCACCTGTCAAATGGTTTATCACGTAACCACCCGTAAAATGTCCAAGTACCATTATAAAATTATAACACATAAAACCAATATAAAGGAATGATAACATTTCCACATTTCAATCACAATATATCATTAAAATATATTGACAAAATATAATCCTTTATTAAAACCATTTTCAATACCAAAATACATAAAATATTATATGGTATTTATTATATTCTAAAAACATTACGGCTTGTTGAGGAAGCCAAAGATCAAATAATACTCGCAGCGGCAGAAAAGGTCGTTGTCACCACGTACGTTAAAAGAAATATTCCTTTTTTTCATTTAGTAAAACGCTTTGTAGAAAAATATTCCTTTCGTATAAAAGTAAAATTCAAAGGGCGTTTATGCACCGTATAAAATAAAGTTGTGTATAAAATAAAATATTCCTCAATGAAAGGAGATTGAGACTATGTCCCTTACAAATACGGTATCCTTAGTTTAAGGATAAATCAATTACATAATTATGTGTGACAAATGAATACAACAAATATAAGTGGATATTAAGTGTAAAAAAATCATATGTTATTCACACATATTCATAGAACGACATATTCAAGGAGTATAAGTTTATCCCAAAGAATCAAATTTGGGTTAAGAAGTTCCCTTGAAAAAATTTGACAGCCCAATGGCGTCACTACAAAATTCAGAAAATGAGATGATGAGAGATAAAAAGGGTATCTAATCACATGGAAATAAAATTTAAATCAATAAGGATATAGAAGAACATATCCCAACATAATAGTATGTGAATTAGAAGACATAACAAAGAATTCTTTTAAAAAATGTAGGGGGAAAGGTTCCCTTACCGACATGGGTATCTTTCGAAACATACACCCTGTGAAAGAAGGACAATACAACATTGATGTAAATACTCATAAATGAAAGTATATTACAAAATGAGTGAAATAATGGGCAGTACATACACCACTAAATGGAAATTGTGGCAAATGTAGCATAAATCTCACGGGAATAAAAGTGAGATGAAAAACCCCTTACGAAAACTCGGCAGCCTAACGACGCCACTTAAAAAATACAGAAATGGATTGATGAGATAAAATAGGGTATCTCATCATATTAACAAATAGTTTATAGGAAGAGGAATATAAAATAACATCCCCCAACATAACAAAGAGGAGCTAAAAAGAAGTGACATAAAGGAGAGTACTTAAAAAGATAGAGAGAGGTTAGATCTCTTATGAAAATTCAGCAGCCTAACGGCGCCACTCAAAACATCAAAAATGTATTGATGAGATAGAATAGGGTATCTCATCATATGAACATAAAAATTATAGTAAGATTAATATAAAATAACATCCCAATAAAAAGAAAGATTATCTTTAAAAGGAATTACATAAAAGAGCATACAAAAAAAGAAAGAGAGGAGTATGATCCCTTACCTCGGGTCCGACTTGACTCGATCGTTCTTTAACTTCATAAATAATAAACTTGAGTTAATTTATACAAGATTAAGAACTTTTTTAAAGTTAATTATTCCTTTTATATCAATTATTGATATGTTATAAACATTATGTAATCATTTAAGTTAATAATGTTTTTTGTCGATATTTGGTTCTTAAGTCAAAAGTGTACTTCTTACAATAACATGTTGTTCGTGTGGTCAAAGGTTATTTATATCCAGAATGATATTCCTGATTTGGATATCATATATATCGTATATATCCAGCATATACATGTATTTATAATATTACATAATCATTTAGAGGTAAGAAATGAAATGCACCGTTCATGGAGACGGTAAGTCGTACGTACTCATGAACGCTACTTTCATTTCTATGTCATATTAATGGAATTAAAACTAAATGAGAGATGTGTATATTTTTAATTCCATAAGTATATTCATCCTTTAGATGTATTATACATAATATATATCCATTATATGTACTTATAATATTACATTACATTTGAGGATAATAAATCAAATGCACCGTTCATGGAGACGGTAAGCCGTACGTACGCATGAACGCTACTTTCATTTCTATCTCATACTTTAATGGAAAGAAAAAAATAATGATATAAAGGTATATTATAATTCCAGTATAATATCATATATAATAACTTTAAATCCATCCTTTATACATCCCACATATGGCATTAACGAATCAAATCACTTTGAGGGGGCGGTAGTCCGCACTTCCTAAAATGAAGATATCGCGTATACCCAAAATGGAATCCATAAAGGTATGCCAAAAATAAAAAATACAGAAGCTTAAGTAAAACATAAAAATATTATATATCATTTATAAACATAGTGACATCTTAATGTCCACCTTTGAAGGTGTTATATGAGTGTTGAACAATCATCGTTTCCTGAGGCAGAAATTCGTCATCCACAGAAATAGTATGTTCTTTAACCATTAGATGAAGGTGTGTGTAAGTGTATCTCTAATAAATGTTATAACAACATCCTAGTATATTTAAGATACTGGATCGGTTACAAAATAAATGAATTAAAAGATTTTATGGGGTTAGAGAAGCAAAATAAAACAAAAGAGCACAACTGAAGATGTTACCTTAAAATAGGGTAACTCCCTTTGGTTTGAACCAAAAGGGTTTCTTGAAGAGCTTACTGCCTATGTTAAGGCTTCTAGGATGAGGAGAGGGATGTGGAGAGTCAAAATGATAAAATATTGGCCGAACCAAAGGCTTGAGTGGTGTGGGTAAGGTGGTAGAAGTGGGGGCCTTTTATAAGAGGAGAGGAGGGGCACTCTTGGTAAAGTATAAAATGTTACTTTATTTTTAAATGGTTTTCGGATTTTAATGGTCCCACATTGATATAATTCTAGGATAAGATGATAAGGGTTCTAAATACACCCATCAAATAGGTTTTGGACATTTTTAGGTCTTAGAATTTACATTATCTATCCATTTTATTTAAATCCTTTAATAATGAGGTAATCACTGCATCATCATGATGTCATAAATAATTTAATATATATAATGTCTAAAAATTATAAAAAAATATCATGATGTAGGAAATAATTTTATCTTTCCAATGAATATTTATAGTCAAAATTGTGACTTGTATAACCACATGTAAAAATTGTTTTAGTAAAACCAATCATGTTTGTGACATTTTTATTTTAACTTTAAATAAAAGGCATAAATGTCATTATCAAACCCAAGTGGCTCCATGGGGTACCAAAAATCGACCCATGGGTTGTCTTGGTCGGAAAAAACTCATCCAATAGGGTTAGGACAAGTGTCAAGATATTTACATTTTATTATAATATCATTTTTACCTTAAATCACACTAATTACCTTTAATTGCGATTAATAAAACGTAAAAGTTACTTTTCATAAAAAATTATTTTAATCCCATTGAACCACATTTTACTTAACAATTAAAATCATTTAAATTGGATTTTTTAAATTCAAATCACAGAAGTGGTAAAGTCCTATTTAAACGAAAAATCAAATTTTGTAACCACCACTTTGTGGTTTCACTATTCATCAAACATTGATGTTTTTCAGAAAAATACCAAAAATTCACCCTAAGATATATTTGATATTCCGAATTCAAAAATTATGTCTATTTTACCAAATTCATAACATAGAAGTTGAATTAATTAATTTTATAATTAAATCCCTCTATTAAAACAAATAGCATGTTTTTAGTAAACAATATCTTTCAAAATATTGACACTCGTTTATGTCCAATCTTAAAGAGATATTAATTACAATGACTACCATTGGATTAAATGGTAAAAATATATTCTATTTACACTTTAAAACCAATTAAAAAGATAATCTAATCATATAAATAAATTATATTTAAAAGTGGTTTTGAATTAAAATACAACATTTATCACTATTCATTAAAAATTGAACTTTTTCGGAAAAATACCAAAAATTTACACAAAGTAAATTTTGATGCCCCGATTATAAAGAAGATTTTTATTTTGTCAAATATAACACATAAAATTGTCAAAAAGTGGATTTAAAATAGGTTCTCCATCAAAAGGCGGTTAATCGACCTTTTAAAGAATATTAGACTGTCTACGCATAAAATTGGATTCATTCACATTGTTAATCTTATATCATTTATTGTAAAGAGTAAAAATATTTGACAAACATATATAATAATTTTGTAGTTAGTTCTGTTCATTCCCGCCATTACAACAGCTAGGCAATAACTGCCATTTAAAATAATATTATTTTATTATTAGAGTGCAACATAAGATTCCCAAGAAACTCGTTTTTGCGTATTAGGTACTCCATCGAGCATATCATCCCCTTTAAAGTAATATTAATATTTTATTCTCAAATATGGATAAATATAAAAATTTCATATTCTTTATTTACCTGGGGTGTAACAGAAACCATTCCAATCCAAGAAAACATGTCAATCAACATAGACTAATAATTCCCACCAATAGTTCATAGAACACTCATTTCTAAAAGCTTCTCACATCACGCTAATATTATTAGGTGTCTCCAAGAAGTCAATATTTTGATCGATCAGGTAAAGAAAATTCTCCACCTCTTGAGGTCAAGTAATCCTTTTAACGGATAGTAGATTCTCACATAATAACTCCCACAATCAATCTATTTCACCTCAAACTACAGATGATACAATATACATAGAAATATGAACTCATATAAAATCTAGATCAACAAAATGGACTGTTTATACGATCGTCTAAATGAGTTTTTGACTTATAGGTGGATTCCCTTCATGTGCCTCATCGACATCATCACTAGGAAACTATGGGGGACATCTCAGAGACATATTTATCCACACCAAAGCATAAGAATGATTAGACACCAAAAAATATCAGTTCAATCTAGAAACCCCATAAGAAATAATCAAGCATTAAAATAAAAATCCATCACTAGATACACATATCCCAAAATTCCATATTAACTGTAGTATAATTACAATATGATATGGCTACGAACTTATCCTTACATACCACCCATGTCCTGATAGTCTTATCTCCAATAAAACATAATTCCCATGAAAAAACTTCTTGAGGGAAGATTTCCCTCTGATACCAATCTATAAAAAACTGAACCTATTCCCCAGAAACAAAGATCCTAACCTGATCCATCTAAAACCTAAAGGATGTTCCCCATCCCCATGGGTTAGCATCAAACACTCATGCATTGATCATAAAAACTGATGGAATGATTTCACCCAACCTAAATGACCACACAAAATATATATTGAGTAAATAAGAAAAATTGGAAGACTAAAAAGTATATATTGAACATATTTATCGTAAACATAGGAAAAAATAAAACTCAAAAAGTAGGTAAAATTTATAAAGGATATATCCGACTACAAGAGACTCAAAACCAAATAGCTACACAAATGATGGCATGGATGAACTTTAACCATCTCAACCCTAGCTACCCATCCCAGCTAACATGATCCTTGTCGCCTCACTATGGATCCTTGCCTTTCCCTACACTAAATGACAAACAAAGGTCTACACACCACCAAAGTAATACGATGGGTGTGAGCTAACATGCTTAGAAGGATCCCACCCAGGTGTTCCATAGCAAGTCTCTATATTATAATTATTGAATTCTTATTTACAATTTACACTGTGGCATGACAATTAGTAAAATATTTTTATACAAATAATGGTAAACAATATATTTTCCACATTTCAAAACAAAATTAGGTATATCCATTTCAAATAATATTTTACATAACATTTTTAGACAACCAAAAACATGCATATCCATGATAACTCAGAAAGAATAGAAAAAAAAGAATCATATGAATGAGACTACCATAGAATACTATAGGTCTAGGATATACACTACTCATACTAGAATAATCTGGTGCACAAAACTAATCATATAATAATAGGACTAAGAAGTATAAGAATACCTCAAGAGTAATCCCCATAAAATGTCAATATAATTCTCCTAGAAAAATGAAACTATAGAACAAAGGAAACCCCCAAAGAAAAAAATCCTTGATAATAAAAAAAATGGATGATGACCTCAATAAAAACCATCCACCAAAGTACCCATGGTAACCCATGTGATCTTTTTAACAAAGCACATTTCAATTCCATGAAAACCATTCAACAGAATTTATAAGCCATTTTTCAAAAGATAGGGAAACCCATTTTTCATTCAAAACCCTATTTCAACAAACTCAAAAATCATGCCAATTTCATAAATAAATTTATTTATTAATAGAAATAAGACACTTTATTATAGGTTAGAGACCGAACCACCAACCTCAATGTGTAGGTCACACACACCAATAACAGAATCCAAAAGCAACGCAACCCAAAAACACCATTAATGAAGGCCCTAAAGAACGAACACCCATTATACCACTAAATGACAAGGAATGGCCATCATGGCAAGATCTCACAATTGATCTCGATGAGGACAACAAGAAAAATCCATCCTTAATCATCAGATCTTATAACACAAGGTTAAGGTACTATCAAGATCAATCACATGTAAGAACTAGGGAGAACGCATAACTAGAGAGACACATCATATAAGAAATGATGAACTAGATTTGATCAGATCAATCCATAAAGTGAGATGCATCTAAAAAGCACCTAAGAATAGTTTAGGTTTGAGATCTAAGAGGTTCAAGAGGAAAAATGAAGAGATAAAAATAAAAAAACATGTCTTAAACCTAGGCATGGGCTGGTCACAACATGACCCCTTGTTTAGGATGTGTACTATATGCTGGATAAGTTACAAAAAAACCTATCAACTCATGTGAGCAATATTATATTTTACCCCTGCACAACGTGTACCTCAGGTACACGATGTCTACCTACCCAGTTCATGCTCACACCATGATCCACCATTCATCACATGAAACTAGCAACTAGTACACATTGTGAAGGTATACAACATGACGTGTACCTAATTCAAAACCAATATAATACCCAAAAGAACATATCTATGGATTTTAAAAACCTTAAGGGAACTTTGAAAAGGAGGTAATATACAAGATTAAGGTAATGGGATGTTACAATGTGTGTATTTTTTAAAATTAAAAGTTAAAAACACATGAAACATGCATGATTGGATATATATTTCTCCATCCACTAAGTTTAATTCTATTTTATTGACATAAAAATAATATTAAATGATTAAAAATCATTTATGATTATTTTCAAAATAATTCACATATTGTGACTCTAAAGGCATCAAAATAACAGTGGTATTGAAATTTAAAAACATAAAAATAACAATTAAGTTATATTTATGTATTAAATTAATTTAAACAATAATGCATACAAAAAACAATAATTTTCATGTTTAAAAAAATAATTTACTTGATTTTAATACTGTTTTTACATACACTATATCTGTGTTGCATAAGCGTTCAATGTAATTTTAAAATCAAAAAAATTAAATATTAATTAATAAAAAAACTATTGATTCTAAATATAAAAATTTATGACAATTCGTATCTTATTTTTATCACTATGAAAACATACTTGAGATATTAAAACAAAGGGAGTGACATTTTGAAAATATTCTTTTTTGAAAATAATATAATTTTTATAGTCAATGTAATATGGAATAAAATAACCTATTTTTTAATAAGATATTTATTGGTATGATTTAATTAATAAAATAAAATAAATTCTACTTTTTGATTTATTTTGATACATTTTCCCAATTATACAACAATATTTTACCCATTATACCATTTATCATGGTGATAAACTTTTACCATGGTCAGTATTCATTATGACTAATTCATTGGGAGTATTAATAAATATGAACAAAATTATTCTAAATATGAAATAATATTTTCATGATTAAACTTATAGAAATTATAGAAATTATTTTTAATATAGTTATCCAAAATAGAATAATTGATTTTTTTTAGAAAAGTACACTTTTATGGATAAAATTGATTTTACAATAAAATATAATATAATGACGATTACACTAAATGTAGTAAAAAAATAAATAAATATTATTTATATTTCTTGGAAACAAAATAAAAAATAAAATTTGATTTATATGTTATTAGATTTAAAGGAATAAAATGAAAGTTCTGTAAAAAATATTACTTTTCAGTATTTACTCATAACTCTATCTATTTCAAAAAATCAAATAAAATTACTATAATAATATTTTAAATGATTATGTAAAAAATTAGTTTCCTTTTAGGAATATGAATTTATATAATTAGGAAACTTCAGATTTAGGTAAAAATAACAAATATAAATAATAATTTCATATATAGAAAAATAAATATTTAAAAAACTAACTATTGTTATTCTAATTTGATATAATTTTTATCATTATAAAAAGATTTTTTATTTTAATTGAAATACTAAAAATATTATCAGAATAAACTTTTTAGATATATTTCAAAATTTGGTTTTACATATTTATACATTTTAATCTAATTATAAGTTTATAGCATTAAAATTTTAATAATAATGTTGGTTTTCATTTATGATTTTCGTTGCATTGGTGTATACTATTTTTCATGGTATTTAATTAAAAGAATATAGTCTAAAATATCATAGTGTAAAAAATTAATACAATGACCCTTCCATGTGTTTATTTTGAAGAAAATATTTCATTAAATTTGTATTTTTGGTGATGAGAGAATTATTTTTGTGAAGTTATGTAAAAATGAGAAAGGGAGAATTGAATAAGTGGAAATTTATTTGAGGTATATAATGGAAAAAATGGAAAGAAGAATATAACAGTGGTATAAAAATATTTGGGTGACATGGAAAACAAAACATGATTAAACACTTTATATAATGACCCCAAACTTAGTAACTTGGTGTATTTTTATTATTTATTACATCCTAATAAGATACATGGAATGATATCTTAATGGATAGAATATTTTATTAGTATTGGTAAAATATATTCATACATGATCCTTGCATTAATTTTTTATACCAAAGTACAACAAATATCATATTGATATTAATATTATTCCCTCTATAATGACCTTCTACATCAATAATAGAACACTTCTTAGAATCATGGATAAACGGAACAAAATAATGGTGAGCTCAATTTTTCAGAAAGATTTAATTATAGACAAGTAAATTAGGAACTAATATGGAAAGGTAAATAATGAAATATAGATGCTATTTAATCAAGAAAATGTGACAGAATTGCATCCATAGATAATATGAATAAAAAATTTTCACAAATACAACATTAATATGGAATG
Organism: Viscum album; assembly: GCA_963277665.1. NCBI lineage: Eukaryota > Viridiplantae > Streptophyta > Magnoliopsida > Santalales > Viscaceae > Viscum > Viscum album. The sequence continues at coordinate 313,692,042 of OY728158.1, forward strand.
GTAAATTACTAAAAAAATTATATTTAATCAATAACATGGCTTCAATCATTGGATACTGCTTAGTAAATACAACATGATATGTAATTAAATACACAATACTTTTAATCAACAGATGATAATGAATAGAATATAGAGAAAATATCATTGAAAAAATATCATGGATAATAATAACTACATTATTCATTAGGTAAATGCTTATTTATTTCATATCATATCCTAGGAACATGATACATCTACTTTCAAGAACTATGAAAAGGTAGTTTAAAAATAATGGGTACAAACTCAACTAGTTAGTCCAACAGATTTCTTGATATCTTACTGATTTTCCTCATGATAAAATAGATGCTTTAAAGGGATATTTATAACAATATCCCACACATATCTAAATTAAAAAATAATTAATAAATTTCAAGGAATACATTTAATTCATGAGTAATTTTACTTAATATTAATTATTTGTATTGAATAAAGACCGTAGATTATTAATATTTCATCAATTAATAAATTGTAATTAAAAGTAAACACTTTATATAAAAATTGTATTCCATTTTGGAATTAATAATATTCATCATACAAGAAAATGAATATACAAAGGATTTATAATGACCAATTAAAAATGATCATAATAATGTTATTGTTTCTAGATAATCTTATCAACCACAAAATAATGTGAGATTGTACAATAACTTTTCCACTTCGAAATTTTCTAGTAAAATACAATTTGATGAAATATTTGAAAAAAATACCTTAATGTATTATTTAGCAAGGCTATTAAAATCCAAAAGGGTAATTATATACACCAAATAAAATTCAATTCATTCATGATAATAAATAAGTCTCAATGGAATGTAAATTGTGCTAAGATATCTTAAAAATATAATATCATTGAAGTGTGGATTATTTAATGAATTGATTATGTGTATCAAATTTAAATCCAATTAAAAATTGTTATATACTATATAAAATTATCAATAGTCACTGAAAACATAAGTTTATCATGACATATCAAATGAAGTTTATGTTTAACCCAATGTATCAAAATTGGTTTATGAATTATCTTCCCTCAAACCTCATTTTTGATAAACATGATTTAAAATCATTTATATATGTTTTAAATATAATATTAACTTATTAAATTCCCAAATTAATATTTATAATATCATATATTCTGAATTTATAACACACTATCTCCCATTTAATAACAATTATTTATTATTTTCAATTTTTTGAGTGGAAATTTCTTTGTTTTCACATTCAATATTTATTATTAAAGTAAAAATTATTATTCATATTATATAGTTAAAATATATCGATAAAAATTATAATGAAATATTTATTATTCTTTTACATCACATTTAATTTTACTACTAATCAGGAATTTTTTTTAGAAAGATGATGCTTGTTTTCATTATAGAAACATTATGCCACACGTATGCATAACTAATGTTATCATTTTTCAAATGATCATCATGGAAATAATGACTGTAATGTTCTACCATTATATAATGTTATAAATATTTTTTATATTTAATTATTTATAAATATACTTATATATATTATCTATATTCTATTCTGTTGAAAATAAAGTCACATCACTTCGTGAGCACGATAGTCTACTGGTACACAAATTATGTTATCATCTTTTAGTGAGTGAAAATGAATAAAATATAATGATATATATTAGATCATAATAATGATAAATATTTAAATAATATCATTAATATTTCATATATGTATCATATATTTATCAAAATTTTCCTTATTACCTTCCATGTAATGTGTTAGTGAAAGAAGAATCATATTACATCGTGAGGGTGTATTCTGACAAACATATGATTGATGTTATGATATCCCCTATAGAATAGAATGTTAGGAGGTATAAATGATATAATTAGTCAAGAGTCATAATTATGTTTCATATATGACATGTATAATTTATATCAACCATCACACCCTACATCGAGAGGGGGTATTGGAAAAAACAAATGACATCGATTCGTTAGGCTATAGTCTCCCTTATATAAGACCAATGATTTTGAAACCCATTTTATTTAAGTGGGGATGTTTTTGGTTAAATAAATTAACCTAAAATAATTTTAGTATACACATTATAGTAATTTGATTATATATGAATGTTATAATTTATTTTTAATGAGTTGAAGGAATATATAAAATAAAAAACACCCATTGAATAATGTTACCTCTTCTTTGGGTATCCCTCTTTGGGTTGAATAAAAAGTCATAAAAATTTATATTTATGCCAAAAATAATGGTTCTAGGGTTTTGGATGATATTTGGTATGTAATCTTGTAAATTATTTTATAAACAAAAAGGGTTAGAAGGTGTCAATTTGAGAGGATAGGGGGTGAGATTTTATAAGTGATGTTGTAATGTTTTGAAATGAAAAAGGTTTCTCCACAATTTTCACATTTTTAAAGTTTAATTAATAAAGTATTACTCATTTTTATATATTACAGGGTCTAATTAAATCTATAAAATCTATTGTAGATAATTTTTTAGCCCATTTTAAAACTAATATTTTTATTTTAACCCCCTGTAAATGAATTTTTACCTTATTTAAGAGAAATAATTTTTAATGTTTACACTATTCATTTTGATTAAAAACTAAGTTCAACTAATTGGGAAATATAAATTATTAGGATTAATAAAAAATAATAGCTTTTTCAAAAGACAATTAATAAAATTGGAAAATTAAATTTAAGATTAATCATGCATAAGCAGTGATAAAACATGTTTTCAAATAGAAAATGCTCAATATTTTACAATATCGCTATATAAAAAATTAAGTAGGAAAATTATTATAGAGACTTATATTTGATTAATATATATATATATATATAATTTTACTTTAAATAAAATGAAAATATATTTTATCTATATAATCAATTTAAATGAAAATATGGTTTTAAATGAAAAATCATTATTGATCTTTATTCATGGAGAAATTAAGAATTATAGAAAAATACTTAAAATTAAATCTAATATAATTTTGATATTATGATTTTAAAAATGAATTTTATTCTGGAAATTAAATTTCTAAAATGTTTTAATAAAATTATATTATGTATGAAAATATTTTTAGAAAAAATTACACCTTTCAGAAAAAAAAATTCTTATTTAAAATTATTTTTATTTCATTTATAATAATCATATAACATTAATTTTAATATTTCTAATAGAAATGTTCTAGGATTCCAATTTAAAATATTTGTTATAATTTAATATTATACTATAGGTCCGTTGGACTTAATGTTGCATGTTCTACCTGTTATCGAAGATATTTTTTTTAAAGAAGTATATTTCAAGGGCTATTTAAGAATAGTGTTTTGTGCCACATATGATATTAAAAATATTTTATTTTAAAATATTAGGGTGTAACATTATATGTACCTTTAATAAATTGTTTCTTCACAATTTAAACTCATTCTCTATAATAAAGGGATTGATATTTAGAAATACTATTATTGATAAACCCACATCATAAAAAGAGTTAATAAATAATCATATTTATATGAGGGAAAGTGAAGTACAATGATCATATGGAATAAAAAAATGTTTATAATAATGAAAACATTGGTTCCATGTTTGGATATTGAAAAGGGAGAAAATAAAAAACAATTATAGGTAGTTATTAAGGTCATTAATCATGGGAAATTGAATAATAAATAGAAAATAAAGGGTTATAAAACCATAAATATGTGATTATTTATAATATATTTATATTCATTAGAGATGACCGAAATATGATAACATTTTTTTTAATTTTTCCCTTCCTATAGTTGAGGAATTATTTTACTATATATGTAAATATTTAAATATATATACTTGATAAATGTTTCTTTCTAAAGGAGAAATTCATTCTTTGGTTATGTTTCAATAAGATTATAATTCATCCCTTAATAAAAGAAATGAATATCACAAAAAAATTATTTTTAATGTTGAAAGAAGAAAAAATAACCTTCAATGGATTTTATGATCTATAAACGTGTGAGAATTCATTATTTCATTATCGTAATTTTATCCAAAACCATTATAGTCAGCACAAGTTATCCAACAAAATAAATTAATCTCTAAAACTAAAAAGTAACACAACTAGTTAAATGTTAATATTTATTTTTCAAATATTTTATCTAACGACATATTTACCATTATATTATGTAGAAAAATATAAATATATAAACCCTTATCATCTTTAAGTCATGGGTTTAATCCCCATTATATTTCTAGATAAGATGTGTTTTCACCTATAATGAATATTTTAAATTTTCTAAAACTATATTATTATATTTATAATAATATTCCAAAAAATATATATTTCAAATCCTTAAAAAAAATTATATAACATTTTCAAAAAGTTTATCAATATGACATTTTTATCCAAAATGTATAACAATCATATTTTTATATGAAACCATAAAATTATCAATACATATAACCATCTTTATATAGAATTTAATGAAATTATTATTAAAATAAATTTTCCACTAAAATCTATAAATTCTATAAATTAATCCACAAATATCCTTAATCTTGGTAGACTCCCATCACCTAAAACCTTAATGGGGTGTTTATGAATATGAATAGATGATCAACCTTAAACACATAAACTAATGATGGTATCAATAATTCCTACATTAATAAGTTCAAATATTTTTCCAATATATAACATTGTCTATAAATATTTCCTAATTCTTATACCAAAATACCATTTTAAAAAATACTACTATAGTTGTATTCATCAATCAAAAACATAAATAATTCATTAATTTTGTTTCCACATAGGTCCTTCCTTTTTTCAGGCTTTAACCATTTGAAGAGGGAATAGACTTTGTTAATTCCCAAATTATCAACATTTAAGAAAATGAACAACAAATAGATCTTTGTAATGAGGTTATTTTTCATATATTATAAACACATTTTTTTAATTGAAATTATTTTATTTATTCCATTCATTTCTGCACAGAAAACATTTTATCTTTCTTTTGAGACTCATTATTTTCAATATAAGACACATTACGATTAACCTAGGATATTCACTTTTATCATATATTCAAATACTGCATACTATTTTACAAATAAAATGTGAATTATCCTAAACATATACCTCAATATTGTCAATCTAGGTGCATAGTAATGTGCAGTTTCATGCACTCGGTGACGGTTGGGTCAGGACTAGTTCACTATTTTTCAAGTTATAACCCATTGGTACATCTATTTGAGAACCATATCATCTTCAAGTATCTAGGTGGGGCTATTATACAAGGAAAACAAACATAAAATCTACCTTACCAAAACATTAATATTTTCTTCTATACTTAGATTCACAGTTTATCATAGGATTATAGCCCCTAATATATGTTTTATTAAATATTATTCCATAGGATTTAATTTGACATCCTTTCATAGAAACTATTGAGACCTAGATCCCAGTAACCTGGAGTTGGTGTATACATAATTATAATGACACAATATATATGAATTCTCATCCTAAATGACCAAATAGTTTAATTGTATTGGTAAAATATAACCATACAACAGTCTTTCATTTAATTTTAATTTACAAATTTTGTAACATTTGTTTTGAGAATAATATTATTCAATCTAGAATATCCTATAACATTAATCATGGTAATATTCCTGGAATCTTAGAGAAAAGAAAAAAATGGTGGGATCAAATTCTCAGTAAGGTTTATGTATAACAGAAGCAGTGAGGAATAATTATTCATAATCAATATTTGAAGGAAAATAACTAAACACAGATTCTATTAAGTCAATAAACTGAAAAGGAAGTCCATCTCGAGATATTATCAAATTGAAAACCTCATAGATAATGATCAACATGGAATGTAAATAGGCTAAAAACAGATGATATTTAATAAAAAATATGACTATAATAACTGTGTAAGGAATAATCAACATGTTAAGGTAAGTAACTAAGGTAACTATCCATTAAATAAATAAATGAAAATGTGATGAATCATGAAATAATTTCATTTGAGAATATCCTTGATAATTATAAAAAAAATTATTAATGAGGTAAATTCTTAATTATTGGATATTATTTCACAAGCAAAATATACCTCAACCATAATGACCTTTCATAAGACACTTTAAAACAAATGGGTATAAACACATTTTATTTTTCCAACAGATTTCTTGCTAGCTTTTTGATTCTACTATTGAAAAAACAGATTCATTGAGGTAATTTATGTAACTAGGACCACCTATATATATATTTCCATAACATGTCTCATATATTGAATATTCTTTTAAATCATAAACAATATTCATGATCATTAAATATTAGTTCCAATGAAGGGTTACAGATTATTAATATATTCTCAACTAAATAAATCACATAAAATGTAAACACGTTATTTTAAAATGTTATAAGATTTAGTGAATAATAATATCAATCTTAAAATATTATTAATATTTAAGATAAATTTTCTAACCAATGAAATATAATCAAAATAATGTGATTTTTTCAATATAAGTTTATCATTAACAAAAGAAAGTGAGATTTTACCATCACATTAACTACGTAGAAATTTCAAATTGAAAAACCATATGATGAAATAATATAAATAAAAACATAAAATATGATTAATTATTAATTATTAATGATATTACATGTCAAAGGGGGCATAAATACGCCAAAAAATTGAATTTCTTCATAATAATAAATAAGTTGCAGTGGAATGTAAAGTGAGATGAAATCCCTTAAAAAGATCATATCATTTAAGAGATGATTACTAAATGAATATATTATTTTTATCAATTTTAAATCCACATAATAAAATTTGATATTCTACATATAATATTTATGGAAGAATACACACATAATCTTAGCATTATATAGTCAATGATGTTGATGTTTAACCCTATGGATAGAAATTGATATATAAATTCCCTTACCTCATGCATCATTTTGGTCGAATTAGATGTACCCTCATGTATAGTGGTTTTAGAAAATAAATTAAGGTATTAAAATGAAATATTAATGTTAATAATATCATATATAATCTTTTTATAAAATTTACCACTCGTTTGTTAGTAAAAAATCATTATTTTCTTTATTTCGAGTGCTAGTTGCATATATCCTGACTCATGTTTTACTATGAAAGTAATAGTTTGGGTTCATATAATATAGTTCCATAACCTTTAAAACAATAATAAAGACATAATTATATCACTTTTACCTAAATTTTAATTTTAAAACCAATTAGGAGAGACAACAATAAAAAATAAAGTACATTATGATCATAGAGAGGGTAGGACGTACGAATGCATGAGTAATGTTTCCACATTCAAATGATCATCATGTAAAGTAGGGTTGAAATTTATTAACCTAAAACAATTTTTATAAAACCATATATATAATATTATTTCATTAGATATACTTATATACATCAACCATGTGGTGTGGTGATAAAAAAGATTCACATCGATTTGTGATGGTGGTTATCTATAAGTGCACAAATGATGTCATGATTTTTTAGTGATTGAAATGGAAAAAAGGAAATGAAAAATATTATAATTATTTTAATGATTAATATTTTATTCAAGTAACTATTATTTCATATATTTCACATATATTCATAAACTGTATCTTTATTACCTTCCAAGTAAATTGTTACTAAAAGACAAATCACATTGCTTCTTTGGTGGGTTTTCGGTGTTCTCAAGTGTGGAAATATTGTATACCATATAAAATAAAATTTAGTTCATTAAATATATATTATATAATTACCCAAAAAAATACATTATAAATACTATATATATTCATTGTATCCATAATCATAGCCAACCTTGATATGTGGTAATGGAAAAAACGAAATACATTGGTTTTTGAGGTGGTAGTATGTTGTACACAAGAATGATGATTTTATAACCCATTATATGTTTTTTTGGATGGGTTTAGGTCATGAAATTAGGAAAATAGAATATTATTATATGGTTTATATTTATATTATTATATAATCATGTTTTAATAACCTATGAAGGAGGTTGAGGAAGAAATAAAATAAAAACGCCCATTGAATAATGCAAACTCTTCATTGGGTATTATTCATAGGTTTTCACCAAAAGTAATTATAGGATGATTTTATTAAAAAAATTAAGGATTTTATTATCATAGGAGGTACATTGGAATGTTATTTGTGTAGGTATTGGGAGAACCATTTGGGTTTGAATGCGTGAAGAAGAGAAGAGAGGGGGTGTCCTTCCATAGGTGAGGCGTGTGAAAGACTTGATTTATTTGAAAAAATAATGTATGAACATTTTTTTACAATCCAATAGGGTGAAATAGATTTGTCCAAATTTAATTAACATATTTGAAAAAAAATAATTTAATAGTAATCCCATTGATGTGATAAAAAGTGGGTTTTCAATGAGAAAATCGTCAAAATTTTACAATGACATTATATCAATATTATATATGAAAAAGTATAAAATGAACTAAATTAGGTTAATTTAAATACAATTGAACTAATTTTACTTTAAAACATAAAAAATATAATTTAACATTTAAATAATATAAATAATTAGGATGTTTTCAATTAAAATTCAGTATTTATCATTGATCATCATGAAATGAAACATTTCCGAAAAACCTCACTAATTCATTATAAAATAATTTTTATATATTAATTTCATAATATGAATTATATTTTTTCATATAATATACCTAAAAGTGGTCAAAAGTAATTTTAATTTTTTTACATATAATGACTAAACTGTCATTTTGAAAAAAAATAGAGTTTTAAGGAAAACATTTTTCTTTTAAATTGTAATTATTTTATTTCAAATCAATAAATAACCATAATTTACATAATTTATATATGAATATACCTCCCAATTTAGTATCTAGGAAATAATTTTCTACTATATTACATTTCATTTAGACTTTGGGTTCCATGTTCATCATGCTATGGTAAATACTAAATTTAATGAAATATATTTTGAGGGTTATTTAAGCTTAGTGTTTCATCTCACATGAACTATCAAAAATAATTTTATTATTTTAAAATCTATAGGTGTTAAAAAATTTTGAATTCTATTTTGGTAGTATATCAGTGATCATATTCCCTCTTGTACATATAAATTAGTGTAGATAAATTGACATGTGAAATTTATTCGTTATATTTAACTACTATATAATTCAATTTCTTAAATCACTTGTTCCTATAAAATATAACTTATGATAATTAATATATATATATATTTAACTTATTGGATTATTTCAATAAAAGTTAAACTTTCCAAATATTTAATATAATTAATTCATTAAAATTTCGGAATAAAATAAATGACCTAATACACTTAATACTTAAATTAAACATACATATGGTGAAGAAAACTATTGATAAATAGGTGGATTAATTGTGTGAAAGAGAGAAATAATAATCAAGGGATATTCTCATATAATTTATATACTCATTTTTCTAATTGTTTTTGTATTATTATCTTTTTGGACCCCCATGATACATAATAAAATGTATTTTTAATTAGAACAAAGGTGTATCTCCACTTATATAAGACCAAATAGACCAGAAGCAGGTGAATATGTAATTTTTACATTTCCATAAGTGTATAAATCCCAATATAAAAGAATAAATAGACAATAAATAATAGAATTTGGGTAATTACAAAGGGATAAATATGTTTAATTTCTAATTATAAAATAATATCATTAAGGATGTGACTAATATGTATAAATTAGTATCATAACTCATAATAAGAACTTTGAATCCTACTGAGATTACTAGGATTAAATGGGACTCAGTTAAGAATAAAAAAATCATAAATTAGATTGAATCATTCCCCAAGCCATTTTGGAATGGGTTTTTACATAGTGAGATATATTTATGTTGCATTAATATGATTAAATGGAAGCTGATGTAAGAGTAATTTCTATTAAAAAAATATTCATAAGAGTTGTGGTTGTAAAGATCATCTTAATTTTCTAGGGATCTCATGATATGTTTACGGTTATAAAATGGGATCTACAAGAATAAATTATTAAATTAATTATAAATTAATTAATTGGGATAAATGGGTTTCCACTGATATTGGTGAGGGGGATTAAAATAATAATATTTAACTTAATTTACCTATAGAGAATTATTTGACAAAAAATTATGCATTTAAATACCATGTTGATGCAATAAAACCTCACTTGAAAACATTCAAAGTAACCATTTAAACCAAGTAAGTAATGAGTAATATATTTAATAAGATATAACCTATTATGTAGGGGGATCATTAGAAAATTGAATCACTTATTTTTCTATTGTTTTTAGTATTGTTCATAGTTCACTCTTTCATGGATCAAAATATTAACATAGTAGGAAAAAACAATTATTTGATTAGTACAGTTGAGAAGAGGGTCATTCTATGAATGAGTTTAAATTTTATTTAAATTATATATTTATTTGTTTTTATTGGTTTTATTTCTAGTTTACTTGATTTTATGTGACTATGTCACTGTTTTGTTTTTTTATTGATCAAATTATATTCAAATCAACATGAACATTCAAGTTCAAGGTAGAATTGGTTTGGATGGGTGGTGAAGTATATATCTATTTATAACATGTGTCTTTATTGTAGTAGATCACTTTTATTTTGTTATGCAAACCATTTATTGATTAATGTATTTTTATAAAAATAGAAGAGCATTCATTTTTTCAGACGTTATAGAGATTCTTACATAACCTCCATGAACGTAATAATAAACATTAATATATAGTGACTATCACATTATTTATAATAGCATTCAATTTCAACCACAGATAAGAGATTTAATATTTTGGGATATCTAATTGATCACTAAATTGAAGAAGAATTGTTTACTTTTATGATTAAGATAACATAATATTTAATGATCTAAACCCTTAACCAATCGTTAAATATTTTCTTTGTAATATTCCTTATTTCATAACTTCCTCTCCAAAATAAATGAAACCATTTTTTAGTGATTGCAACACCATATACATTCCACCACTCTTTAGATAATTACTTATATTACTACTATTGTATAATTTAATCCTTCTGTTTTAATTATATTTTTTATCAAAAAATGAAAAGTTTGGGAAAGATATTATTTTATTTTCTCTTAGGAAATTCATGAGTATTAATATTTACACAAAAATAAAATATAGTTATATTAACACATATACTAACTTATATCATGCATATGGTTCTTAAAAGTATTTCACATAAATGTTTATACCCATAGAAATAAAAAATACACACAATGGAATGTATGGGGTCATAGGTAGTCATCCACCGACCAACCTCTCTATATTGTACACACATGTATACAACATAGTCATCCTTTTTTAATAAATTTATATCAAAAACAATAGTTTTTTATCTTTGAAGAATGAAAAACGAAATCTTTATATGGTACATAGAATGTGACTCCTATATGAGCTATATTATTGGGTTTTTTCACATAATCCATCCTTATTTGGTTTCCTTAATGACATATTGTATCATGTAATTTATTTAAAGTGTAGTTCATTATAATTAATTTATTTTTTATACCTAGATAATGATAGTTAAGAAGATAAAATACTTTTGGATAAAATTATTTTCAACTTATCTCTACTTAAGGATCATGTTTTGGGATATAATTACATTTCAAGATTAGGATTAGTAAGATAACATTTATAAAAACCTGGTTGAACACTTAAAAAACATAATTTTGTGATGTTATATTCAAATTATCAATTTTAATTCTCACAATATGTATTATCATATATTTTCCATTGGTGTTACATTAGAGAACATTCACTCTAGTTCATTTAACACGAGGTTATAAAATATGTTTATTTCTTGTGAATTTTTATACATTGATATTTACGATTTTAATTTTGAGATTAGTTCTTTATAAAAGATAATTGTGTTTGAAATTAAACAATTAGAGGCATTTAATTAAAAAATATAATATGTGTATTCCCATAAATAGAGTTTTTATATAATTTCCACAAATTAACATTTTACTATGAATTTAAATGGTTATGTTTTTAAGACAAACTATCATACCCTAAAGGTTTTTTATTTTTTTATTCATATTTTCAAATTTCAATGATCATTGGAGTATTATATGTGATACAATAACTCATGAATTTCTCAATATGATGGGAGGTTGGGCTCATCTCTTTTTTTGGGGAATTATTTTCTTCTTCGGGACTATCTTAATTATTTGTGTGATGTTTTTGAATCATGTATAGTATAATTATTAAAACTAATTAATATGATTTAAGTTTTCAATCTAACCTTTGAATTTTACTATCTAGTTCATCATTTATACTAGGTTTTTAATCCATTTTATTAGGTTCTCTAAAATTTATCACACTATAGGGAGGGGGTAGGGGTTTTGATGTTGTGACCATGATTATGAAAAATTCTTCCAACATGTTCCTATAAATTGAATCAGACCCCATATAATTCAATGATACCTATTGGGACAAAATATACCCTTAATGGAATCATAAAAATAAGAATTTTTTTGCCTTTTATGTTAATAAAACCATGACCATGCTACGTTTCATTAATGTTTGTGAATCTGTATATTATGTTTTACTGTGATTAAAACATGGAGAGGTGTTTTAAAAATTATGGTAAATATGAATGACCACTCATATAGATTGGGTATCGTTGATTGAATTTAAATTTCAATACCATAACATGTAGATGAATACCATCAATTAAGGTAATTATACTATTAAAATTTATTTTAGTAAGCTATGAATACTATGAGAAAGTTGTATGAAAAGTATGGTGTGCGAATTATGTATGAGTCACCTTATCTAGTGTATCAAATCCATTGATAAATATATTTTGGAATATATTGTGTAACCAATAGGGAATGTTTCCAATTTTTATTGGATGTATTATATGTAATACATTCCATTTGGTTGGAGTGGATCATAGGGAATATGGGTCATTTAACTGAAAATGTAAAGTAGGGAATATAGTACACTAAGGATAAGTGGATTTATGAGAATATATATAATGGTAGAATTAAAATTTACTTTCATATAAAATGAGTCCCTACAAGAATTAAAAACCTCATTGAGTGGAACAAATAGTGAGGCCACCAATGATGATATACTTGGTCATTTAACAAGGAAGGTGGAAAATATATTTCATATGAAAAAAAAAGATATGGGAAATTTTCATGTATTTTCTTATATAAGGCCTTTAACCTAGATGGTGGCTAAAGTGTCCCATACCCAAATTCTACTTAGGTGGTACCCCAATCCTGGTGGGCCACGTTTCCGCAAACACATCTCTCCAAATGACTACAATTACTAACTAGTACAAAGGGACTGAGGTGTGTCTTTAGGGAGACTATTCCCTCGTTATCAGAGTACCACACAATAGATCAATATAACAAAATAGAAGATAAATAGTGTATAAAATGAAATTCTAAAAATAGAAATATATATAGATGGATATAAGAAATACTAAAACAACTGATATAAATAAAAATGGCTGATGATGATGTGTCATGTATCAATAATTCCAAAAAATATGTATACAAGAAGCATACAATCATGTTATAAAAAAATAGGAAAAATGAATCAAAATATATCCCAATAATCATGATATCTAGATCATTCATCAGCTACAATCTTTTCCTAAAATAGAAAGCAATCAAGTGTCCAAATATTATGCTCTCTTTTGTCTACAACTGCATACATGAAGTCTACCAAGTTACAAATGGAGGCCTAGATTGTGTGTGGGATAAATCTCAGTAGTTCACCACCAATGTTGTCTACAACATCATATCCATGTAATATAAATAGAAACTATGAAAGATTTTATATATATAAATGTAATTCAATATACTAATTTAAATCCCCAAATACCTACTTCACCCCTCAACAAGTGTCTAAACATATAACCAGTTAATTAATTAATTACTTTAATTTATATATTTATGTTACATGATGCATGTCCAGTACTAAAATTACATCAAGATAGTAATTTTATATGTTCTAAGATGTAACATGTAAGCCATAAAGATTATTAATAAGGGAATGGATCCAAGGTAATGACGAAGGAATTCTCAACCACAATAGTTACCAATATATTAGTATCTACTACCTAGATAAGGGGTAAGTGTGTAATCCCATAACCCCATGTCCAAGAAATTCCATAACAGTATTATCTAATAGAGTCCAATGAATTAATCCATGGAAAATGAGATATGTTATGGCTAGGTCCATGGTTGTAACCCAAGAACCCCATTTCCATATAACACATGCTGGATCCAATGAGTGAATCTAAAGAATCCTGAATATTACAGTTACTATCCTACGGTGTCATACTAGGCATCCATTGATAGATAAGGATCGAGTTCTGATGTGTGTCTCATCTATGGAAACCATAAACCCTGAATTATAGTGGTTTCCTTGAATTCACTATTAATTTCATTTGGAACCCAAATACTAACTAAGGACATGGCCATCCTATATATTTTTTATGATCCATGAGTAGTTAGGCCCCTTACATTTAAATCATTTAAATAAATTATTCCATTTTTTAATTATTCCATTTAACAAGTCAAAGGTTCATGATATAAATTTACTAATAGTGACAATTCATCTAAGAATATAACCATTTGATTGTCCCATTAAAGTCAAAATCATTCAATTATTGTCATTAGGTTCGTGCCTTCCATTTTTTTAGTCTCACAAGAGAAAATGGACATGAAACATTCTCAATTATTCATTTAATCCATTTCCATTTAAATTGGTTCAATATGATACCTTCCACTGAGTGTGGTAGCGTATTCTATGACATTCAACCAACATAAAAATCCATTTCAATTGTCCAAGTCATAAACCTATATCATTCATTTCTATTAAATGTTTAACTTTCATTAAACAAGTTCAAATAGTTACCTTAAGTGGGTCAAGTGAGTAACACACATGGTGCTCATCATGATCAGTTCATAATAATTTAATACATAGTGACTTCCCATTTAAGTGGTCAAGATTCAACACATCTGAATGATGTCTGAAAAGTGTCAAAAAATTAGAGAACACAAATATAGAATATCTCCCTGCATGATGTGGTTTATGATATGGACACAGCCATTAACAATGAATTCCATAATTGGTTAGGTTCAATGATTATTTTCTTAATGACTACAATAATGGCATATTAATTCACTAAATGATGCTTGATGCAATCAGTGTGATGACATGACAATTCTCAAAATGATAAAAATGTATAAATGTGGTATAGACCACACACCGTAGGATCATACTACTCTTTTAGTCTAGTATAATGATTTAGTCCATTCCGAATTGGGCTCTATATGAATAATGGATCAATGCCCTAAAATTGGGGAATATGATTCCCCATCTAGATATAATTTTTGAATGAATTAATAATGATATATGATTTAAATGGAATTGAAAACGCATCAGTGCATATACAAGAAGATGAATGGTGGTCAATTGTGACTCTAGATGGACTATCAATCATGATTCCTTGAAAATATGTGTTTTGGATCACAAGAGGATAAAATTTAGTTTAATTTCCACTAAAATTGAATACCAAGGGTAGAGTTGTGTTGAATATATTTTAATGGAAAAAATATACTTTTACCCAAAAAGTTACACTACACGCTAGTTGGGAACATGGTTTTTCCAAAACATGTGGCAATTTTCCATGACCACATGTAGGAAGGGGAATGACATAGGTTTATGTCATATATTGTGGAAACTCATTTCCATCCATGAGAAGAAACTCTTTTAAAATTGTAGAAAATATTGCATGACCAGGTGGTCCAACTCGTACGATTAGATCAAATAGTTCACCCCATTCCAGGACAATCTCTAGACTCATATGGTTTAAACAAACCATTCATCCTACATCTCATGGTTTAATCTAACTGTGTCACCAAGCATTTTCTTCAAAAAAAACTAGGTTTCGTGGTCCAAACATACATCAGACACCCCTATGACCTCAAATAAATAATTGGTAATCCATATCAAGTTTATAGAATAGAATAAAACCAAAATTTTAAGCATCTATATATTCTTGAAAACCAGGTTTTTACCTTCATTCCCCTTATGGGAAAGCATCATCTTGTTCACTGTATAGTTGTTGAGAAACACTATCTGAGGAAAACTCTAGCCACTAAAGAGGTACATCATCCTCCCACTCCAATGAGTCATTATATACATGGTCGTTCTGCAATATTACCCTTACTAGAGGGATATAATGGCCTTGAAGATCCTTTAGTCTTTGTTCAATTATATTTATACAATTCCCCTTAGAAGTAGCATCACAATATATCTCAACATTCTCTTGAATCAAAAGTGTGAGATGAGTTGGAAAGATAATGTTGAAGCTGAGAAACATGGAAGATGACATGCATGGAATTGTACCTTGAGGTAGTATTGACCGATTTTCTACTAACCTAACTCTCTAAAGTATCTCAATGGACCCGAAAATGTGTGGAAATGTCTTCCATTTCATTCATATACATCTATTCCCTAATATTTGCGGCACACAAGGGGAAACCTACAATTTGCATAATATTTATTCCATGAATGAGTAGTATAAATACACTTCCTGATCAACTAAAACTACCCTAAATTATCTTTCATAAGATTTAGACTTAGTAGGGATCCTTAACTGCATATAGTCAGCATAGGGGTGGACAACATGGACTACTGGATAAGGCTTCAAAAGGAGCCATCTGAATTGTCTCTTGAAAGCTATTATTATAGGATTACTCAACATGGTTGATATTAATCTCCCATGAACTACTAAAACCAAGTACACATTCCTAGATAATGTCATCTAGAACTTATTTTGTCTGTTTCAATTGTCTGTTCATTCTAGGGTTAGAGGTTATTCTTTGAAGCACCATTGAAACCCTAACATTGTACACCACCTTCCAGAATCATGATGTAAAATTTGTGTCCCTTTATGAAAAAATAGTATGAGTGGACCTATATTGTTGAATGATCTCATAGGAATATAGTCTTCCCACAACATCAATTGAGAATGTCTCCCAGATACGAATGTAGTGGGATACCATAATAAGTTGTTCAATGAATACACAAATAGTGTCTCTACCTATAGGTGACCATGATAAGATGAATATAGAATACATAGAAATATCATACCATTTCATTTCTAGTATTTTAATCATATATGAAAATCCTTATTATCTCTGGTTCTCCACCAACACCTGTTGACTGGTGGAACATCTAGGGATGAAGCTTGCTATCTGACGCTTCATTCTAAGCCACCAATAATTGTTTCACATGTCTCGATACATTTTTGAGATTATTATATGAACTAACCACATATATTAGTGGAAGAATCCCTTAAAATCCTCTCCTGTATCATTAGGAACACATATCATTCCATGTATACAAAGACAATGATTCCTATCATTAAACCAATTGTCAGGTGGGTCATCTCATGTAATACTCTCATGGTGAACCATGCACATATGACCTAAAAATCACATGATATTCACCTTCACATGGAGGGAAGGGGTAAATATCTTGGCAACGATATAATACTACTGTTGCCTATCATTATACTGCATTTTTATCTCACAGAATATGTCCATCAATTTCCATTTATCACTGGCTTCCCAAAGGAATGTTCTTGAGTTTTCCACCTTAGTGCATCCACTACGACATTTCATTTTCTAGCATATAGAAGAAATAAAAAACCATGTATTAAAGATATTTGACCCATATTCTCTATCTAATATTTATGTGACAAAGTTTAATGATTTATTTGAGTATCATGTGGTCCGTGTACACTATAAATCACTCACCCATCAGATAATGTCTCTTGCAATGTAAGGCACAATAAACTGCTAGGAGAACAAGGTCGTACACAAGGTTGTTTTTATTATGAGCCCTTAACTTACAAGATCCATACCCAAAAACATATGTCCTCATATATCATCACTACTCTTAGGCCAATTCCCGTTGCATCACAGACCACATTGTAGAACATTCGAGGCTCTAGAATAATTGGAATGGGTGCTGAGAGAATCCTTCCCTTCATATCCTCAAAAGGCTATCTTTCACTATTTTTACCACAGGAACATAACTCCCTCTGATGTATTACTAGTAAGAGGTTAAGTAGTGAATTATATGTACTTTCTGATGTTTCATTAATATCCACATTTCCCCAATAAAATCCATATATGAAACCCGATCTTAGGATGGTCCTAGAAAACCTCAACAATAACCTTATCTTGGTCAATGGAATCTCCTACCTCTGAGATTATATGACCCATGAAGTGAAAGATTTTGATCTATAATTGTAACTTAGAAATAATGGCATAATGATGATGATCTCTTGGTGTACTCAGAATG
Source organism: Viscum album (assembly GCA_963277665.1). Taxonomy (NCBI): domain Eukaryota; kingdom Viridiplantae; phylum Streptophyta; class Magnoliopsida; order Santalales; family Viscaceae; genus Viscum; species Viscum album. The sequence continues at coordinate 313,710,446 of OY728158.1, forward strand.
ATCTCAAGGTGATTAGAATTCTCACTAATAGTGTGATATCACACCATGTAGACATCCAAAAATACTATGAAAATGGAATAAAATTATAGGTAGAATAGCCTATTCATTAGAGCTGTGAAAGTGGAAGGTGGAATGATAATATCGAAAGAGATAACATGGTACAAATATAGACCATATGTTCAACCGAAATATATATGAGGTATGTCTAATAGCTTGAATAGCTCCGGATGAGAGATTGATATCTGGTCGATCGTAGAAAATACCCTAGCTCTTGGATCTAGTTAAGGAGATCATATGTCTTAGTTTGTGAATACCAGTTATTGACCACAAGCTAGTTCAACCTTCCATAATCCATGTATAGAAGAAGGTTCCCATCCACCGTCTTGGAAAATGACAAAGCTGACCCCAAGAGGACATAATGGGCTGTATAAAACCTGTATCCCCTGGAACCTCTAACTACTTATTATTCTCTAGTATCTTAGAAAATTCCATATGCTATGGGGGAATTTACACTTAATTTTATCTTAGAATAATATCAATCATTAACTATGCATCTCTCATAGGTGGTATTTCATAAAAATCATCAAAAAAGACATCCCAAAAATGATCTACTAATTGAATAAATCTGGCTTTCATCAAACCCTGATCCTCCAAAAAAATATTGAAAATCTATACGGTCACTCCACCTAGCCCTTGATGATCTGGTTAGGATCTACATGCATGGACATCCCACACATCCTTTGGTAGAGAACTATTTCCCTATAGTGTTGTAGACGAGACCCTTTAGTGATAATAGTTTAAAAATTCATGGAACAGAACAAATCAATCCATCTAAAAAATTACATTGAATCCAGTAATCTAAAGAAAAAATAGGTCCCATAAGAATGTGTAACTACCTTACTCAAGGGGGCAGTCCATGAACTAGTGTATACCCTCGGACCATACTCTCAACGATTCATCTCGGGTCATTACACCACAATAATACTATATTTCCATCCCAATACATTCCATGATATATATGGAAATTAATGATTGTGAATAACCTATATCAAATAATGATGATAATAAAATGGAGGCTACTAGAATACTAACCCATAATGTGTATGAATAATTTTCTTGTTTCTCGAATATTGGGAGGAAATTTTCAAATAGAACTGATCCAAAATCTCATACAATAGTTGGACTACAACCAATCAAAACAAATTTTATGGTGCTTCTGGTGACTAGGAGTCTGGAATTCACATCCATGAAAACACCCTCATCCAGTACTTATACAACTACTCAAACTCCCCACCTCATGCATTATATAAGAAGCCTCCCCTAAAGGTGTAGATGTGGAAAACCGTATTCCATTTAATGATGATATAATGGTCCAATATAAATACTAAATATTATCCATAAAAGTACAATATTGACACATTAGAGTGCCTCTATCAAAATGAGGCTTCAGATACCCTTATCGTCTACACTTGTTACACTCCACAAAGCTACTAGAATTTGTACCGTGGCTGCCACTATCTGGATGAGTAACCTCCAAAGATCTCTTTCTCCATCAAGAGGAACTATTGGCATGTGACGACACTGGTCCTCTATGCCAGATATGGTCACCATCCCTTAAATTTCACTTAGTGATAAGAATCTAACTAATTATTTTAGAGAACCTTGGAAGTATAAAAAATTTACACAAGTACAGGTGGCATACTGAATCCCATCATTAAAGAATCATTAATTCATAGACTCATCCTTAGTTAGAAGTGGTGTAAAACAATGTAACACTATGAAGCATATTGAATACTCCATAACTGATATAGAACACTCCTCATGATGCATAAAATCTCTATCTTCATCATCTCTCTATATCTGGGGAGATAACATATCACAGAAATCAATCATGAAGTCAGACCATACCTTGACCTAATGTAGACCTTCATGGGTAATTAAATCCCACCAAATTTTGGATGAATCATATAGTATGTAAGAAATAAGCTTGACCCACTACTCAAGAGGTGTTTCTATATGTTCAAACATAGATAGTGTGGTATCTAGCTAGGATTTAGCAGCTTATAGAAAACCATCCCTCGAGAAGGTGGGATGATTTTGTAGCTAGAACTCATTAGTCATATCATCCATAATAGGCTTCAGATATAGGGCACTGTACATGGAACGAATCAAAAAAATAGACTATCAAGATCTTGATTATTAGTTCCCAAATTAGGTACAAAATGTGCTGCCTCATTTCGAACTTCTGATGGTAAGACTAGCCGCTCAGGGCCCATGATGTCTACAGAATGGACATGACCACCCTCCTGGTGCATGACAATGGGTATTCATTGTGGAATCAAAAAAATTCCAAGACCACACCTTGAAAGATGATTATAACTAGAAACAAGTCCACATTAGTGAAAGCTGACCAAACTGGAAGGGCTCACTACTTGTGGTATACTACACCAACCACCCCCACTAAAGGACATGTATTGGTAAGTGCCCATATACAAGTCTCTGAGGTTCCAGTAGATGAATGGTTGACTATAACATTCCATTGCATTTATTGGAAATCATTTCATTCATTTTATATTGAATTGATGGGTTCAGTACATTACCTTTCATAAAAATGACTATAAGGTGTAAGTGCAAGCATCCATCTCATTTTTGAATCATGATTTATTCTTTATATTGCATTTTATTATACCCATATATATATTTTAATTTAAAATGAGATGTGTTTCATAGTGAATCATGGAACATACTTCATATACCAAAGATTAAAAGTCATTCAATTTTTTAAATATTTATTATTTTGGTAAATTAATTATTTCAACCCATGAGGTACCATAACACCTCATAAATTGAAACAAAAAATCACTCAATCACAACCCAAATGAAGTGTTACAATATATACAGAAAGCAAGGATCACTCAACACTCATAATCATATAAAGAAAAAACAATGAAATGTGCCTATTTGGAATGGAATAATGCACGACATATGAATTCTAGGTGCCTAATATGATTCATTTAAAATTTAACCATGTCGTTATTTCATCAATTCAAGGATGAAATAAGATCCTCAATCAGAGTAATAATCAAAAACACCACATAATATGTGAGTCACCCATTAGTTAAATGATATCAACTATAATAGGAAAATTATGACAAACAATGATTATTCAGAAAACTCACCTTTTACCATGAACATGGTTTCACGAAGCCCAAGAATGGTTTATGACCATGTTTCATAGAATTTATTATCCCATGACGATTTTATCCAAATAATAAAGTAAAAAACTAACCAATTTGACTCCACATTGTGACGTCCTTGGCCTGAAGGCCACTTAAAAGGTGGCAGAAGCTTGGTGGGCCACATGGCCACAAGCACAGCTCCCCGAACGCCTAAGGTTTTTGACTAATAATGAGGGTCTGAGGTGTTTCGGGGGACACTGTTCAATAATTAAAAGTGTACAAAACATCAGATCAATACAATAAAAACATGATATAAATATAAGATGTAATAAAATAGTAAACATCACAACCAAAAAAGATTAATATAGAAACAAATTAAACAACAAATATTAATATAAAAATGGGATAATGATTTGTAATTTATCTAGAAAGAAGAAGAATAGGTATAAAATCATTATAAAATCATGATATACAAAGGTATCACAATGGAATAAAAACTATACCAAGAATCTTGAGCTCCAGCTCGGTTATCTGCGACTATCTTCATCCAAAAATACCAGGAAATCAAGTGTCTAAATCCTTGTTCTTCTAATTGTAATCACCTTTATAAATTAAGTTTTATCTGGTACCAATGGATGACCATATAGGGTGAGAGATAAATCTCAGTAGGCCAAATCCATTGGTGTCTATAACATCATGTGAGTGTAATATAATTTGAAAAAATGAAAGCGTGTATACATATAAAATTAAAGAAGAAATGTAATGTAAATACCCATATACATACTTTATCCATTAACTAGTGTCTAAAGATGTAACCAGTTCATTTTTTAATTAGCTCATTTTATGTATTAATGTCATATGAGGCATAACCAACATTTTCATCACCTCATGATAGTAATATTAAAGTTTCAAAGATATATTAAGGAAACTGTGATGATTATTTATATGGATGGGTTCCAAGGTAATGACCAATGAAACCCAAAACTCATGTGTAACACCCCACACATCCACTGTACGTTTCCCTTAAAATAATGCAATATCTTTCATTATACACAACATGGAGTTTTAACACACCACAACCAATCAAACAAATAATAATACCCAATTATTAAAATTTAATAAATTTTATTTTTCATAATTGACTTCATTTTTGGATTCAGAATATCAAAATTAGCTTAGGGTGAATTTTTGGAATTTTTTCTAAAAACATTAAATTTTTTATGAATAGTTAAAAAAATTTGGGATTGTTTAAAAGAGTGTTTTTATTTAAATAATTAGTCATTTTATTTAATTTTACATTAGGTAAAAAAATATACATAATACATATATGTGTTAAATGTAATTCATTGGAGTAATTTTATAATAATATTAAATATATAATTTTTTTGAACTTTTTACCGTCTTTTACCCACCTGCTAGGAGAATTTGCAAATTTTCATAAAACACAATTTTACTACTTTTCTGAGTTGTATTTATAAAATTTGAGAAACATAGTTGACATTTTTAAGTAATATTTAGTTCAATAAGATGAAAATAATTTTTTAGTGAATAGTAACTTTTGACTTTTATTTACCACGGTTAAAAGTAGGTAGGGTAATTAAATGTAAAATGATATTTTAATTACCCTAGAACATGTACTAACTCTATTAGATAAGTGTTTTCCAATAGAAATATACCCTTGGAATAAAATATGTTTCTTTTGGTCCACTTGGATTAGATTAGGACATTTATTATTATTTTATTTCCCAAAGAGTTAAAGGTGTTAAATTTAAAGATTAATAACTAAAATACTTTTAATATATGTTAATAAATAATGTAAATTGGACTATAAATATTAATTAGAAATCTAAAGTCATTTCCTAAAAAATAATATCTTATTTATAATTTTTAAAAATTAAATAATTCAATTTAATTATGATGCAATAATGATGCATTAATTACCTTGTTAATGAAAGATTAAAATAATTGATATTATAAATATCCAAATAAAAGTAAATTTATACTTTTGATGAATTACACTAATTTTATAGGTTAATATGACGTATTATGGTTGAATAAATAATATTTTTTATATTTTATAAAGTTTTTATGACTTTCACAAAAACAAAATAACAAATAGTGTCAAATTTGACAAAAATAAGTTTTTAAAACAAATACTATATTATTAATTGATATTATATTCTTAAAAATATAAGTTTCGGCCAAAGGACCTAGAGATAAGGTTAGATATATCAATAATGAAACACATGAGGTTATCTTGAGTTTTTATATTGTGTTTATTAACCATTTATTATAATAATAAAAGAATACATGATAAAAGATAAACTATTTAACTAAGAGGTAAATCTAATAGATAAGGCTAATATGGTGACCTGATCCTATCTTAAACTAGTTGGTTGATATTTTTTCAACCCAGACCCACTTTAGCATAGAAATAAATTATTTTTGAGCCATTATAAAATGAAAGTTATTTTATTATAAAATAACATTTCAATCTTTTCCGAAAGTGACCCTCACCTCTCTTATAAAAGGGATTTCCCCCCTCTATAAAAATAACACCCCCAATGAAATTTGGCACAGAAAAATCCTACTCAGATATCCTCCCAACTATAGTCAATTCTATATATAGGCCTTACATTGATATGAAAGCCATCCTATGGACCCTTTTGATCAACTCAAAAGACAATACTCGAAGAATAGATAATAATTTCACCACCTCTTTCAAAGATATTTTATTCTTCCAATTCCTCGTTATTTATTGTTTTCATACCAAAATTAAAAATCTAGTAGCTTAAACATTATATGATTTTATTATAAATATGGTACAACCATATTCATTATTCTATCCATCCAATGAATGACAAGTCACCATATATGCGTATGTACTGCTTACCGTCTCCACAGCGGGGTGTAGTTTGTTACTCAAACACTTCAATATTTTTATGGGTTTAATAATGAGTATAACTGATTTAAATAATAAATATAACATGTTAATTATTATTTATTTATGATATACCACCCATTTACATACGATTTCACCATCAATAAAATGATATTTTAGCTCGTGTGTATGTATACATTACCTTCTCCTTGAACGCGATAAGAATCATTCTCCATCATAACCATTCAAGAGTAATTTTCAATTTTTGAATAAAAATAATATTTAATTGCATAATTTCATTCTCTATATGAATAAAATGCATCCTATCTATAAAAAAAATGGCTTACGTAACCAATCATATTAAAGAAAATGAATCAGTTAATACCTAAAACAATGATACAACTAAAATATTATTAACAAAACACTATTATAAGATCATAATTGATATCATATTTAGGTATATCATTCTTGAATAATTTAATAAAAACAATTTAACTATTATAAAAGAGTTTAACATACCCATGATCAAGGAAAAGTAAAAGGTAAGTGTTAACTCTACAATCTATTCATTATCTGAGGTTGTGTTGTGTGAGTATCTACTGGGACCTCTTTATCATCAACATATGTGTTTCACAAAAATTTATATCAAAATATTATTACTATTTCCAAGACTATGGGTGAAATTAATTGAGACCATTTTTTTATTTTCTATAATATTTTCATAATGGAATTTGTCCGTAATTTTCCAAACAATTTCCTTTACGTCCTTTTCGTAAAATATTATGGAAAGAATTATTTTTTATCTTATATGGCTATGCGGCTATATTTTTCCATTATAACACTTTCGAAGCTTCCAATGAATGATTATAAGAATATTTTGAAAATAAATTTTTCCCTTTATAATTATGTGACTTTTAAATGATTTAAAAATATAAATAAGAATTTCTTTCAAAATGTTTTCATTTCATTTATGTCAAAATCCATTGAGAGATTTTAAACTTTTTTGAAGTTAATTTATTCTGATAAAAATCATCAATATTGTATTGAATGTATTGGGATATGTTTGAATTTGTATGTGTTTTTTTTATCTCATTCATGGTTTATGGATAATTTATTAACATTTCAAATGCTTCTTTTGATAAGAATGTTTATGTTATGTTTAAATTTTTTCATATGAGGAATGCATTGGACTTTTTAAGTGATGGGTGGAGCCCAATATAGCTGTTCGATTAATCGGTAGGTCTCATGAGACAAACATGTTTCTTAACACAAGGATTTGAAAAAATATTATGTTTAGTCCTTGCAAGAGGTCTTGAATTTGTGGTTTTGAAGTCTGTCATTATGAATTCCATCATTTTGAAATTGGCTGTTTGATATTACATGTGATTATTAAACTAGTAGAATATCTATGTGAATATGTAAATGAAATTATTTGATTTTTTTCATATTATGATGAGACATTATGTTTAAATTGATTTTATTTTCATCTTATACATTTTCTTAAATGTTTACATTTATTTAAGAAACATTCTGCTATATTGTTATACTTACTGAGCTTTTTCACTCACCTCGTTCTATGTTTTATTTTTTCCAGGATGTGAAAAAGTATTTCATGGTTGACCTGTAGGGATAGGCTATGGAAAATGAATGTGGTTAAAGGGGAAAAATGTAGTTTTTTTATTTTATGATTTAATGTAAAAATTATGTATGTATCTTGTACTTCAAAGGCTACTAATATAATCGGTCATTCCTGACATGATTCCTTATATCATGCAAATGTTATGTAATAAGGCACATAAACTGGGTAACTAGGGTTGGGGCATTACAATTAGTATAAGAGGAATTTTGTTACAAATAATGAAATCTAGATTTTTAAAAACACTAATTGAATAAAATTAACCTATGATAGACTTTAAGGATTAATATAGAAAACCTTCCATGAATTTTGGTAATGCAGAGATTTTGTGAGTTTTCCAAGAAATGAATCCCTGTCTGGATATGAGTTGGTAGAGGCTGCTCTAAGAGAAATGTACCTAGGAGTGAAAACTCTGACAATGAGTTTCAAGCTTTACCCTGGGTGTCGTGGAAAAAAATAATGGTCCTTGTTTCACTCTTGGTTACGACACTACCCGGGGATATGCATAGGATAATTCACATTTTCTTTACAAACCATTATGAAGGATTTATGTGTATACATAGTCTCAATGCAAACTTCTTATGATTAAGGATTATATCCATAAACTATTAATTTTTGGTTAAATGTTTTACATGTTTGGAATTATTTATTGTGATTCATAATCTAATCTAGTTTATGCCATTGGATATAAATGGCTCCATGTTGATGGAATGGAAAATGTATCAACACACGTATTCCATGTAGGGATTTACCTCATTCTCAATGTAAATATAGTGGACCTGGTGATGCAACTAGTGCTAATCACCTTATCACCATATTGGGACAACTCAAACAGGTTATGAATAATAACCTTAACCGTATGGAGCACCCTGATCCAAAAAGAAGAGGATCAATTTTAGACCGCTTCATGAGTAAAAAACCACCAACATTCTTTAGGTCTAAAAATACATTTTTAACTAAGCAATGGATAAGTTCATTAGATAAAATATTTTATGCTTTGGGGAGTGGCGAAAGGGAAAACGTTTTCATAGAGGTTTATCGCATCACGGGAGATGCAGATCAATGCTGGTCATAAATTAAAAACAAAAATTAAGATGAAGAAGTATCAAATATGGAATGGAGGGATATTAATGAAATTTACTTAGAAAAATTATTTCCACATGACCATTCAGTTGAGATGGAAAGAAACTTTTCGAGTCTGAGGAAAAATAAGGATGAGATTGTTGCAAAGTATGAGGATATCATTAACAGGATAGAAAGGCACACTATAGATTATATACGTAACCAAAAGAGTAATATTGATTGATTCTTTGATGGGTTAAAACCATTTCTCTATCGACCATTTGTCTCACAATCCTTTTAATCAAACGAAGATATTTTCTCATGTGAAATCAAGACAGAAAAGGAATTATCTATGTCGTAAAAATTTAATGAAAAGCAGGAGAAGAAGAGATTAGCTTAACACTTTGGAAATGGAAATAAGGGGATGAATGGAAATGTTGAATATCCCCCCTAGAGTAAATTTAGGAAAAAACACCTCGGTACTTGCCTGAAGGGAATGTGAGTTAGTTACAATTGTGGTGAAAAATTCCACCAAGCTCGTGATTGCATGGGAAATAAAGAGGCTATAAATGATTAATTCTACAATTGTAGAGAAAAGGGGAATTATAAAAATGAATTTCTTATGTGGCAAGGGAAATTACCTCAATAAAGGCTAAGGGGAAAAGGCTATGCTTATGCGATCACTACAGCTGATGTTGTAGCTCCAAAGGACATGTTGGCTTGTAATTTAATGGTTTTCTCATGTTTAGCCAATGGTTTATTTTATTATAGATCACCACATTGTTTAATATCTTCTGTGTTTTCTAGGAAATTTAGTTATTTTCAATTTGATCTAACAAAGGATTTTTCATTCGAAACTCTTAGGAAAAATATCATCGAAACATAGTTTTGTGAATCAGTTCCCATTAGGGAATATAATTGTTCCTTATCTTCTATTCTATCCATCATACCCATGAATTAATTTTATATATTACATGGAATGGATTTTCTTTTGGACTATGAAATGAATATTTATTGTAAGAAGAAAGAGGTTACAATTTTTGATGATGATAAGGAATACCTTATCTTTAGAGCAGAAACATCACCACCAAATTCTTATCTAGATCTAGCCAATGTAGCTCTACTATATTCAATTATTGGGGAGGAAGAAAATGAAATGACTATGGGTGAGGAGAAGAATGTTCAAATAAATAACATACCTTTTGTACAAGAATAATCTGATGTGTTTCTAGAGGATTTACCTGGACATCCTCCATAATGATAAATTGAGTTTTCCATTGATTTAATTCCTCGTTAAAGGCCCATATCGAAGACCACTTATAGAATGGGAACTGTGGAATTAGTGGAACTAAATAAACAACTAAAAGAATTGATTAATAAAGGATTTAATCTCCCTAGGGTTTATCCATGGGGATCCCCTCTTCTTTTTGTTATGAATAACGATAGATCTATGAGGATGTTCATTGACTAGAAGATGATCAATGAAATAACAATAAAGAACAGGTATCCCCAACCTCACATTGATGATCTATTCGACCAAAATCGACGATCTAAATATTTTGCAATGATTGGACTTTGATCTGGATATCATCAGTTATGTGTGAAGAAGGAAGACATTCTGAAGACATCATTTCAAACTAAGTATGGGCATTACAAGTTTATAGAAATGCCTTTTAGACTGACTAATGCACCCTTTATTTTCATGGATTTATTGAATAGAGTATTCAAGGAATATCATAATGACTTTGTAGTGGTATTTATTTATGATATATTGGAATAATAAAAGAGTTGGGAATATCATCAAAATCACTTGCACACAATTCTACAAACCCTTAGAAGAAATGAATTATATAGGAAGTTTCCAAGTGTGAATTCTGGCTTCAAGAAATTTGTTTTCTTGGCCATATTATCACTAAGTCTGGAAAATTTGTTGATCATTGAAAGACCTAAGTAATCCAAAAATGGCCTGCACCGAAGAGTATAACTGAGGTACACATTTTTATTGGTTTAGTTGGTTAATATCAATGTTTCGCCCAGAATTTTTCCTAATTGGATAACCAATTAATAAAGCTCACATGTAAAGGGGTTAAATGTTTTGGAAAAAATAGTGTGTAGCATGATTTGATTAACTGAAGAGATTATTAATAAATTATCATATCGTGACTCTACCATCAAAGAATGTTGGTTTGGTAATTTATAGTGATGCTTCAAAGAAATGACATGGTTCTATCCATAGGCATAATGATAGAGTTATTGAATATGCATCACAATAGCTAAAAATTAAGGAAAAAAACTATCCCACTCATGATCATGAGTTAACAGCTGCAATATTTTCATCTAGGGTTGTTCAAAAAATTAAAATATATGTTTTTTTATATTATATAATTTATTTCAATTTTAAATTTAATTTTTTTCCTGTTTTAATATTAATGGATTTATCTATTTTTTATAGAAATACTATAAAGCTAAAGATATATTGTATAGATATTAACCAATAGATACTATTATGAGTAAACATAAAACATCTTCTACTCATGATATATTATCAACATATTAAAATTAATATTTGAATATTTATTATATTCTAATAGAAGCTGATATTTCTGGGCATGAAATGAATTTGATTCTTTTTAAAAAGATATCATAGACCTTGTAACAAGGGATGGGTTGGGACCCATAATGTTGAAATACTTTTCAAATTATGTCTATTAATATATTTATATATATATATGTCTCTCCATTATTTTTATTAATTGAAAACTTATACATATATTTTTTTTGTATTAGATATTTTTATAAAATTTTTATGAAGCATGAAATAAAAGAATATGTAGACTTATAGTGTATTATTTCATTAACCTATTGTGTGGGCGAATGAGTGATGCATAAAGAATAGTCTATAATGCTTAAATACTTAAAAATATAGCAATTATTCTATATTGGATTCTTCCATATCATAAATAGTATGAAACATGTGTCTCATATAAAATAAGTATCTCTTGACATAATAAGTAATGAAATTATACATTCTTATATATTATTGGTCATTTGAGGTTGGAAAGTTCTTTCCAATAGATAAAACAATTCAGTAGATGTTATCTATCTATAGTGCAGTGGGGGTAAATTTTATGATGTATTAAATATATATGGTTGAATATTTTAATAATTTTATATCTTATAATGACATTTAACATTATTTCATACGTATTATCTTCAATTAAGTAATTTAATTACATTATAGAGCTAATAAGAAATGTGAGCGCATAGATCAAATATATAAAATCATGGGAGAATATTCATTTACAATTACTATATGTTGGATGTAAGTAAATAGAATGATTTTATAAATAGAAAAATTCATTAAAAAAAGATTCCTAAACAAGAAGGATTAAATTAATTTTGATGTACTGTTTTAAAATATATGTTTGAAATAATTTCAACTGGGATACTTTCTATGTTCTAGAAGTTTAGAATTTGATATCAACCTTTCCATAAATTTTTATTATTTTTATTCAAAATACATGTTAAATGATTTTAATTTAATTTTTATATTTTTGATGTCCCTCAACCTTATACAAGATGAGGGCTAAGACTCTTAAAATGTTACTAGGAGAATCATTTCACTGGTCAGATTATGTTTTAGATTATTTTTATTATAAATTGTAAATTTGAAATATTAATTTATAAAAGCTGGAAATATAAGTATTTTATTACTAATAATTTTCACATATGATGCTATTTTTCTTTGACTACTCTTATTTACTCATTTCAGGGGGTGGATTTATATAATATTATTTTAAAAATTATTTTTTATTTCAGATATTTTTTAACAAATGTGAAAGAATTAAAACATCATTTTTATATGTTTTGTTGATAAAATATCATTTTAAAATATTTTTCCCAATTTTTTAAATTTAAATTAATTTTCAAAACATGAAAAATATTCTTTTTAATGTTTTTTTCATATAAATGACATGAATGATCAGCTTTGGTAGACCATTCATGTCATTAATGAAAATGAAACATGAAAATATTCTAATGAAATGTATTCACAAAGATCATTTTTGGTAACAAACATTACAAACAAATTTAAAAAACCCCTTTCAATATTTTTTCATAATAACTATCATTCAAAACAAAAAATCAAAACCTGATGACTCATTTTTGGAACTTCTGTATTTTTGGTCAATCAATCTCTTACATGGGTAAAATAATCATGTCACATTCACCATTTTTCTTTTGATATTCTTCCATTTGCATTGAATTTTTTAACAAGTGAGGACCTACATTCCAATGGTAGGTGGTTATTTGGAATTTAATAGCGATTATTTGGGTTGTGTATTGGTTGAGAGGATGATAGATCATGATCATATCAACTTTTTTGGGAAATTATATTATACAATGGGAATATAATAAATCATTCACAGATTTTCATAACTCCTCCCCAATTTTTGTATGTTGTTGTGAAATCCCTCATAGTAACATTGTAGTGTTTTTAGTTTAATAGTGTTTGTTGAAAAATATCGTATTACATTGTTTTTTTTATAGTTCATGATATATTTTTGAAAATATATATCTAAAAAGATTAAAGACAAATTAATTGAATCAATAGGGTGACATAAAAGTTGATGTCAAAATGGTCTTCTATGATTGAGGAAATGTTGGGTAGCAAGTGGTTGGTTGGAAAAAACTAGATTAAAAGGTCAGAAATGTCTATAAATTAGTGGTTATCCTATTTTTTTGGTATCTCAACCCTTAGAGAATACCAGGGCCCTAAATCACATTAGAGATGAGCTCAAGGGGATTTTTGGACAATGATAGTCGTGAACAAAGCCTAAAATTTTCATATAATAAGAAGTTCAAATTTAGTGGGTGGTGGTTGAGATTTTTCACATCAACTCAAATGTTGTGCTCAAAGTGTTAATGTTTAATGAAAAATAGACAAAGCATTCACAAAAGATAGAAGTTTTTGAGTAGTTATTTGGTAAATGGGTATTCTTCAGTTAAATTAAAGTGGAAATTAATGATTTACTAAATGTGTTGTATGAATTGTTGATTCATGTAATCAAATTGGTTTTTTCCAAAAGAGTCAGAACCACACTTTTGTTGAGAGAGAAGTGAGATTTCAATATTTAATTGGTTGTAAACTATGAGTGGTTGTGAGTCCGCTCCAAACTATATAACATTAGTGCAATTTTAATTAATTTAGTACATCGACACATTACAGTTGCATGATCCTTCGACATATCCAATCAAGGTTAAACTAATTAAAATTGACGCGTCTCTATAAAACAATAATTATATTCATACATTGATACTGGAAATAGAGAGAATAGGGTCTTTTTTTAAACATAAAACAAAAGTTGAAATGGAATATGATTTAATTTGTCTAACATTGATCCCCCCTCTCATGGTATTTAAAACAGTTGTGCTAACAATTTATTACAACTATTGTACATTTTCCTAGTTATTTATTGAATCCATGAATTTTTTTAATTTAGTTGATTAGTTATAAAATAGATAAATTCCACATTGATAAGAAGTCTAGAATTTTTCATCATCTAGGGAGGTAGTTGATGTTTTTATTTTTATATCAACCCAAATTAATGGGATTAATATGTATCCTTTTAATGTAAATCAACACTCATAGAGTTATTTGACACATAATGGGTCACCTCATACTTTATCATGTGATGAGGACTAATGTGGTACTTTATATGTTCATGAATCTTTGAAGAAGTTACATTTATTTAATTTTTATAAATAGAATGCCAGTAGAATATTGATATTTATCCTTGTGTTATAATCCTATAAGTCCAAATCAATAAGAATAAAAGCCCACTTATTTTTGGTTACATATTATAGGGTTGTATATTGGGACTGGTACATGCATTTTCCTAATCATTGGTAAATATTTTATTCATAGAAGATTCAGATCATATTTCTAGGACTACTAGGAATATTATTCTTAGTAGTAGTTGCTATGGAACTAATGCACGCGTGAAAATTTATAGTTTATATTATCTACTACTAATTATAAAGAGGATGATATGGATTTATTTTTTTGAATACAAACTATTTAGGTGTATTTGATTAAGGGTAATATTTCTTTTTGTGGAGTATATTTTATAGAATATGGGTCATTGAGGTGGAATTGTTTTGATGTAATATTTCCCATTTATTTTGTGTTGCTCACAAAGAATATAGACCAATTGGGGAATGGTTTGGGATTCTATTTAGTAACTAGATGAATTACTTAATAGAGTAAAGGGATACAATCATTGATTATGACATGATTGGTTATTTCACTAGTTTATAGACCCATATATATCCTTAAAAAACAAATGGTATAGGTGGGGTGTATAAAAATGATTCCCAAATGCATTTTAAATCATCATTGATTTCAATATTTTAGGCTTTTAGAATGTGCTATAGATTTGAGGCACATTAAGAGTAAATTGATCTCTAATTATACAAAACGGAGAAGGGCATTAATGGGGATATGATTGTGTCTGATTCATATAAAAGGACCACATGCATATTTGGATCATTAAGTGGAAAAAATATGCCCGAAAGATCCATATATCAACAATATTATTAATATGGGGACCCCATGATTAGAATATTATTCTACGGGATGTTCCACCGATCACTTAAACATAATGAACCATGTTATCAATGGAATGCATGTTTTTTTATCAATCTAAGGGTCCTATTGGTTTGAAGGAAACCCAAATAAGTGTCTCTCATGGGAGGAATAACCCTAATTATAAATGGGATATATGATTAAAGTGATTCATGTTCATATTCATTGTCTATCCACATATCACATAAGGCAATGGTGGTATCCTTATTGTAACATTAGTTTTAGGGAAATGACCTCTGAAAAAGAATTTTTTTATGGTTATACTGTTCATTTATGCCCATGAAGATATTGATAAGAGAAGATAGGTTTTAGGGGACTATTTTCCAATTTTCTAGGGGATTAATGAAGTGACCAACTGGGGTCCACACTTTCATGGCTAGGGACAATTATGTAGATGATAAGCCTAATTTATATATAATTGTTTTTCAATTGATTATAGTTTTTAATTAAATTAAATAATAATGCACATGTTATGTGTCTAATTTAGTATGAATAAAATCATCACACATTTCCCAGGAAGATAGGAATAAAAAGTAAAAATAATGACCCAGTACACGTCATGATGCTTCAGTACACATTATGTACCTTCAATTCATAGCCAGTCCCATGTCGGGAATCGATGACATTACTGAGCCACATAGCCAACATGGAAAATAAACTACAAGTTGAGAACAACTCATATGTGATGTGATTCAATTCAATGCCCTGTGAAAAAGATACATGGATTCTAGTTACACATCAGTAACACCTAGAACATGACATGTACCCCGTCAAACCTCTTCAATTTGCAAGAGATGCACACACCACGCTAACGATTAAAATTCTATAGAATATAATGTTTATCAATTATACAAGACATTTACTTCATGTACATGGAATAATGAAATATACCTATATAAAAAGTGGAGTTCTAGAGAATTTGATAGATATTATTGATGAGCTCTTTCTTCCACTTTTTCCCCCTTGAAAATTATTTCACCCATTCCCCTTTCACACACTCAAATTCTTTGTGTTCTTTAATTTTTATTAAATCTAAAGCAATTAAGCTACCATTCTTCAATACCATTCCAATTCCATATCTATATTTAGATTCTATTCAATTTTTTCCTGTCATAAGTGTTTTAATTCATGTCAGAAATTATCTCGTGCATGTTTTTTTTATTTACCCCAAACCACTTTCCATGATCTCAATTCAATTAATGAAAATCAATATGTCAATCATGTTGTCCTTAATTTTTTTAATTTCATATTACCACTCCATGTGTATCTAAATCCATAAGGGCTAGGGATCAATTTTTATGTACATGTGTACTTAAATAAATCATTCATTCTAAACATGGAAAACCTAATATAATTAGTAATGATGATAAAAATCAATATGTCATCGCATTTGTGTGAATGTCCCTGACCACGGGACACTCAAGAAAATGACCCTGACCCCAATGGTATAGAATAGGATACAATAACTATCCTAGGTCAGTTTCTTTCTTAGAAGTTGAGAGTAATGCACCTAGGTTGTTAACTATCTCATGATCATGGAATAGTTACATCTTAGTTAGAACTAGGTGGCTAGATCATAGTTAAATATCGACCTCTATTTACTTCATAGACAAAACTAAAGGACCATTCCATGACTAGAACAAAAGAACATTATTCAACTAGATACTCAACATGATCTGATCAACTTTTTTATTATTTAAATTCACTCATAAATTAGAAGGCAAGTCAACTCCTAAACATCATTATTTTTCAAAGGAAATCCTATATAATTCATGAAAACTAGACTCTCCCTTAAGACAAAATTTTCATTGTGGGGTCGACCCCATACTCCTAATAAATTATTCTTGTGTAGTTAACAAATATTTGGGTTACAATATTTTCAATTTTTATACACACCAAGATGGATTAATGACAGCATGTAGGGACGTACCAAATTCTGGCGATGTTTTTTGGGATGAAACACATTTTTGAAAAGAACTCTGGTTTTTAGTAAAAAATTTGGATTACATTTCCCTCATCCAGTTTTCTTTTTTTAATAATGCCTTGCATATTCATCATTAGTTTCAGTGCATGTACCAAGGTCTCAAAACCCTTTCATAGAAACATGAATCAAAATAATCATTGAACTTCAATCCTAAAATTGAGAGGCATCTATCTCCACTTCACCAGTCAGTAATGGCCGATAAAATCCAGGTTACGGGACCCAAACCCCCAAAAAATCAAATCATACGGGAAGAGCACCTAATGCACCCAGAGAAGATAATCATGTACTATGGATTTTCATCAATACATGTCATGACCCCCTGCCATTTTTCCCCCACCTATTCATGCGCATACATTTGAAATTAATCCTGGACTCACACATATGACCCAAAACATTGGGTAATTTAGTGGTTTTCAAATCAAAGAACATCATGAACATATCTCTATTTTCCACAAGGATTGAAATAAGTTTCATAACCAGAGAGTTTCTTCTAATGAAATAAGAATTCGTGTAATATCATTTTCATTAAGAGAAATATCAAATGAAATACTCAAAATCCAAGCTCATGAGTAGATCACGACTTGGGACAACATTGCAAAAAAAATTCTCAACAAATACATCCCACCATTATTGACCTAGAAACTCTGGAATGATATTCAAAGACATTCCATAAGAAAATGGAGAATTTCCATGTGATGCATGGGATATACTCAAGGAGATAATGAGGATGTTTCAACATCATGGACTCGACATATGGATTCATCTACAAACTATTTATCAAAGACACCAACCAATGTCTTGAATTGTTGTTTATGCTTCTGCTGATAGAGTTTTAATGTTCAATACTATGAATGTAGGAAAAATTATTTTGGAGGAAGTCTCTCACATGTCAGCCTATGTAAAAGATATTTAGGTCCACCGAGACATGAAATTCGTCACATTGATGAAAACACCCAGTTGGAAGCATTTGTAGAAGTAATAACCAAGAATCCTAAATCTTTCGAGATAATAACCACACAACCCCATCCTGCCCCAGTCATGTAAATCCAATCATGCAAGATGTTTGGTGACCACAACTAGTATCAATATTTCAAGGAAGGGTATAAAGATGCAAAATATTTTAATTATGTTAATTATAATAAAAACTTCAACCGTTTTAGTAGCAACAACAATGATTTTACTAGTAGGGTCATGATCAATAGTAGCCAAAAATAATTCAAGGATATTTTTAGTTGTGTAGTGGTAAGGCTCGGTGCCTCAATCATGGAACACAAGGGTATCCAACAATGAATTTTATTATATAACTAAAAGAGTAGACATATTAGAAAAAACAACATTTTCCAAGACTCTAAAAGTAGTAATTTAAACTTACCCAACCACGAACACAACAATAACTACCTACACCACTTTAAAGTAACATGTAAAATCTCTTGAAAACGTTTTTAGACAATACTGGTCAATGGATGACCACCAAGTAAATATTGATGTATTATCTGAGATTTTCTCTAAAAAACATGGAGTTTTAAATTGGCTAAATCTCGAAGACCTTATCTGACATATTTCAATGTACACTACCTGGTAAAACTGAGACATTCCCATGTAAGGAATCCAATGTGGTAGTGCTATGAAGTGGAAAATTTGAAGTCATCCAACAACTAAAAGAATAATGGAACTTGGAATTTATTAAGAAACAACATGTATAAAAGGAAGAATTGGAATAAGTCGGTCCCACATCACCCAAAGAAGGAGTTTGAGATGAGAATGATCAAAACCAAGAAAAAGTGAATGAACCAGTTTATATAGTCGCACATCCAAGAAAAATAGAATGATGGAAAGGTAGGAAGGTATTTTAGAAGAAAATTTTTTAGAAATGTTCAAATAATTACACATCAATATTCCTTTTTATAAAGCAATTACCGAGACTCCCTTTTATGACAAATTTCTCGATTAATTGCTACCAATAAGGGGAAGATGGATGATTTCCGAGTCATTTAATTAAATAAATAATGACATGATAATGTACAGTAGAAAATACTACTAATGATGAGAGATCTCAGATGATTTTCAATTCCTTGTGTGATGGGAGAGTGAAAATTTCGAATAACACTCAGGGATATTGGATCTAGCTTTAACCAGATGCTGATTAGTGATTTCCAAAAGCATAGTCTCCATGAACTCATGTCATGAAGGGTAATATTTCATTTAGCTGATTGTTTTGTAAAATACCCGGAGGTATTTGTGACGATGATTTAGTTAAGGTTGTAATGTTTATTTTCGTAGTATAAATTCTAGTGTTAGACTTGGATGAAGGAGGATATATCCCTATCAATCTCGGAATATCATTTCTAGCAATAAGAAAGGCTCTGGTTGATGTTAATTTTGGATACCTGTTATACTAATTCAGAGAAGAACCTGTAGTTTTTAACATGATTATGGCTTCAAAACACTGTAATGACACTATAGAGTGCAATACCATCTCTCTCACAAATAAAGTAAGGGAGAACATGTACATTTAAGAAGAAAATAGCATGTTTTTTTATAGATGGAAGAATACTATGACTTTTATGAAGTGAGATTTATGGAAGCACTCACCAGATACACTATACCAAAATTTATTCTGTGAATCATTCTGTCAATCTAATTGGAATTAAAACCACTTTCCTACACATTAATGTACTAAAACATAAGAGAGTCATCATAATTTACCATTATTATTTATTCTGAGTTATCCCCAAATCTGGTGGAAGAGATGGATGATGGTATAAAAGGGACAAATAAATCAATCACCTGGGAGTGGTCAAAATAAATATGATAAATCATACTAAGTGCACCCAAAAAATCTTACTCGGAGAGTATGTGAAACCAAAATGACAAATTCAGAGGCGGAACACCCCACTAATGAATGAGGATGTCATGAAGAAAGTGATCAATCACATGGATGCTTGAAAAATCATTCCAATTTTAGACAGTGAATGGGTGATCCCCCTCCATGTTTTTCCAATGAAAGGAGGACTCACAGTTGCAAAAAGAGATTATAATGAACTGATTTCAACACACACCATCATTGGATAGTGATTTTACATGGTCTAAAATTTTTTGAATTTATAAACCAAAAAATAAAATTCCCCCTTAACATTCGTGGATATGAATTTAGAAAGACAATTGGGGCATGATTTCTAATATTTCCTTGTTGGCTATTCAAGATTCTATCAAATTCCATTCGACCTCGCTGATGGGACTAAAACCACCTTCACATGCCCTTTTGGTACATTATTATATAGACACATGTCATTCGGAATGTGTAACACTCAAGCGACATTCAAAATATGCATGGCACATATCTTTCATGATATGGATAATGAATTTCATATAATAATTATGGGATATTTTTCATTTTATGGGAGATCTTTCGTTGTCTTTCTCAAAAAACTAAAACTGGTTCCCCAATGATATGAAGAGAATTGATTAGTGGTAAATTGGTTGAAATTATACTTCATTGTGAAGGGAGGAATCATCAATGACCAAAATATCTCCAAATAAGGCATTGATGTTGATCCAATAATGAACGTATTCATCAATGATATTCTTAAACCATCAACTAATAAAGGAATCAGATGTTTTTTACCATGCATACTAGATTATAATGATTCTTCATGAAAGATTTCTCTACAGTCACATGTCCATGGAAACACCTGTTTTAAATATATGTTTCATTTTAATTCAATAAGTACTTAAAACAATCCTTCGAAACACTGGAGAATAGTCTGATGATGTCACCAATTATCATTGCACCAAACAAGTAAAAATAGTTTGAATTAATGTGTGATTTCAGCGACCATACCATGGGAGCTGTTCTAGGAATACACATTAAAAACCTCTTCGACCAAATCTATTATGCATGTCACAAACTAAATGAATCTATGGTAAATTACCTAACTATGGATAAGGATCTCCTAGCCATCATTTATTCCTTTGAAATTTTTTTCCACACATTGTGATGTCATGAGTTAATGTCCATACCATTTATAATGACCCACTCTTTACCTACATTGATATCACCTTATAATTTATGTATATTTATTACAACATATAAAAAATCATGGAACAACTATATTGGTATAGTGTCCTAATAATGTAAGAAACATAAAAAATTTGTTCATTAAACATCTAAATTGTATTGCATTTATTTCATCATAACTAGACTCCATTTTGGCATGTAATACATAATACCATTCTTGATGTACTAGGGAAAATAACATATAAAATGGTGATATCACATTCTTAGTACGGGTAAACAAATGAAATAACAAATCATATCATATTCATAAGAATATAACATTTAAAAAATCTCATCCTACAAATAAAAGATCATGATATCATGTCATGGGATTAATCATAAATGTGAAATGTAATCACAATAGTCATAACATAAGACATAATATTTTGTTCCATACACACATAAGCATATAAAATAATTTCATATTATTCAAGGATCATTTACAGTACCATCATAGTGGATAGAGTCCATTCCTGAAGAAAGTTCTCTTCTTAATCCAGCCCAGTATCACTAAACCAGATTAATAGTTCATTCCAACCATGTATATCTCATAAGATATAAATCTTTTCCCAATGTATTTTAGGGAGATATAGGTGCTACCCACCTCATAATAAAACCATTCTTACGTGTTCCTCAAAAACACAAAAACATTCACTATAGCATAACCAATGAAATCAAATGGGTTTCTTAAACATCATTCCATCATATTTTTTATAAAATAAATAGATTTCATAAATAAAATTATTTAACAAACACAATCAGATAATATTAATAACAGGTATTGAAACATTAACCAATGTAATCTAAAATGGGAAATAATTTTGATAAAATATATGAGTTTCATTCCTAAGGAAAATATCATTTCTACTTCAAAAATGTTTTTTTTCTCAAAATTTTATGAAAATTTAAAAGAAAATAATTTTGTTGAAAATACACATATAAACGTATAGATGAAGCTTCTTGGAAATAATGTGTTATAAATATGTAAAAACCCATTCATGCCTTATATGTTATGAAAACATTATCCTCGTACTTTTTTTGGAAAAGTTAAAAAGTCCCTCATTTTGTAAAAAAAAGGAAGATTTATTCCAAACCACATAGTAAAATTCAAAATGCTTAAAAATGACATTAAACAGACATATAATAATATTGAAAATTTTATGAGAATATTTTTAGATAGCATGTCAATGGATGATAAATATATTCCCAATAGATACTTACGAAACAACAATCTCGAAAAAAATGAGATTGGAAAAGTTATCCTTTACCTTAGGTCGGATATCCTTCGTATGTATCCGAAATGCATGTATGATGATTTAAATAATTACAATTATTTATTCTATAATTATAATCATTTTTTGACAAAATTTATTATCATATTTTCATCCACTTGTTAGTAACATTTCATTGTTGCTTGTTATTTAGGTATTAACACCTTTATGTTCATATAAATGTTTTTTCAGATAAGTTATTATTCCTATTTTTCGGCTATCGTTATATAATTTTAAAAATAGTATTAGTGTTATATATATATTATTTATTAATTAAAATCATTTATATATTCATGGTTAAATATTGTGTAGAATGAATCACATTGCACTGTGGAGATGTTACGATGTATATACGCACGAGCGATGATATCATTCCCATAATTGTTGAATGGTATTGAATTGGATGGTTTATAGTGTTTCAATTTTTTTTATCATGTTATAATAATCATATATAATTATTATTTCTACTATTATACTCATCCATGTAAGGTGGTAGTGAAAACAAGATTACACCACATCGTGGATTCGGTAAGCCATACGTTCGCACCTGTGGTGATTTTGTTTTTCGTTGGATGGATAGAAGGTGAAATAGGTTTGTTTCATATTTATAAAAATATATTATTATATTTTGTATACTGATTCAATTACATTATAATGAAAAATTAATGAAGAGGAAGTAGAAGAAGAAATAAATTTTAAAGAATCAGTACAACAGATTATCTCTTCCTTGACGTGCCTCGTTTGAATTTCATCTTAGGGCACTATAGTTGGTATTTTAAGAGGACCCAAACCTCTAAAATGTAACTTGGAATGTTTAGAATAGAAATGGGTATGGTTTTTTATACCTGAAAGGTCACAATTGAGTTAATATGAGAGGGAGAAGGTGCCCTTTTATAAGAGAAGAGAGGGGAAATTTATGAAACTCTCAAAATATTTATATATTATAAAATAAATTTTGATTAAAAATGGTCCAATACATATCTAATTATATAGATAACAATATTTTGGTTCAAATACCTATCATGCAATAAATTTTTGACATTCTTAGAATATTTTTTTATACTTATCTTTGTGGTTTAACCCTTATTTTACCCTTTTTAATCTTACATTGATGTCATGTTATTTAATAATTTTGGGTTAATATAATTACCACATCATGTGAAATGACCCAAAAAAATATATTTATCACATATTTGGACTAATATTAACCATTGGGACAAATATTATGTTTTTTTAATTTAATATCATTAAATAAACTATTTTATATTTTGAGTTATGAATTGTGTTAATTTTAGACAATATTCATAATTGACTTTTTTAGAAATTAATAACAAATTGATTACTTCGAAACTAAGGAATTAAGACAAATAGAATATGTCAATATAATCCAAAAAATTCATGGATGACATAAAAATAAAAAATAAATACTTTTTTTAATATTTATAAATTCATTTTTTGAGTCTTTCTTTAATTAGTTACTGAATATGTTATAATTATTTCTTAAATAAATATATTTATCTAATGTATAAAAATTTTAAACAAAATACCATGATGTTGGAAATATTTTCTACCTTTCCATTTACAATTTATAGAGATGGAGGTCATTTATATAAACCTATATTAAAATAGATTTAGTAACATATATTTGTTTATCTTATAACTATATTTTCTTTAAATTAATTGTTATAAAATTTCATTTTCACATCCAAGTGAACCCATGGGGTCTCATAATCGACCAAAGGATTCCCATGGTCTGAAATATTTAATCCAATAGGGGTAGGACACATTTTAGGCTAGTTTTATATGACTAAATTATATTTTTTCACTTATTTACTAGATTTACCCATTAACCATTGTAAATAAAATAATTTTTCAAGTTATTATTCATTATGTCTAAATGAAACACCTATTTACACAATTTAGACCTTCTAATTATAAACATGGAATCAATTTTTTCAAATTAATACACAATAGTGGTAGTAATTAATTTAAAAATAATCTTTTTGTTGAAATGAGAAAACGAGTTTTTAATCTTTAAGCATTGCAAAGATTGAAGTGTTTTTACCTAAAAATTTAATGTAAAATTAATGATAATGGAAAACCATATATTAAATAGTAAAAATATATTCTATTTATACTTTAAAATACTTGAGTATTATAATTTATCAATATAAATTATCTCGATGAAAAATGTTACTTTTAATTAAAATTTATCGAATTTTTACTATTCATCAAAACATTAAAGTTATAAAAATTTATCGAAAATTTATTTAAAGTAAATTATTATATCATGAATTAAAATAACATGTTTATGTTGCAATATATAAATTATTAATATGTTAAAATATTAATTTAAAATGGGATTTTTCAATTCAAAGGTGTAAAATTAACCTTTTAAAAGAAATTGGTTCTTATACATAAAATAAGGTTTTATTGATACCATTTGACTAAGATATCAATTGGATGAATATAAAAATATTTTATTAAGTATATAACACATATATATCATTAATTTCATAACCAAATATAATTTACTAAAAAATTTAAATATCTAATTGATTTATTTTTTCATAAATAATTAATAGAGAAGGATTTAATAATTTATATTCATAAGGTAGTTATAATTATCCAACTAACCTAACGGCTAAGATATAATGATAATTTTATATTAAGGGAATATCAGGGTTATTTTTTTCTCCCAATTGTGGGTAAATCAAGCTACTGAAAAATTAAAATTTTTTAATGAAAATATTTCATAATACATAAGGGGGTTACATTCAAACACCCTTATACTGAATTTCACCCTCGAAATTCGTCACATGGAAATAAAAAAATAAGGATACCAATCCTTCATCAAATCCTCTTGTTCCCATGTAGCATCTACAAATTTTTGGTCCCTCCATAGAAAATTTACCAAGCGAGTGGTCTTGTTTCGTATAACTTTTTCTCTATAATCTAAAATCTCTATCAGATGTACATTATAAGAGAGATCTTGCTCCAGCGGTACGACTTCAGAGATTTGTACATGTGAAGGATTAGTTATGTACATTCACCAGAGAGATACATGGAACACATCATGAACTTGATAGAGATTCTGTGGAAGTTCCAATCATTATGATACCTGACAAACATGATCCATTATATCAAATGGAACGATATATCTATGGTTCAGCTTGCGATTATTTCCAAATCTCATTACTCTCTTCCTGGGGGTATTCGTAAGGAAAACTTATCACCCACTTCAACCTCTATGTCTTTTATTTATTTTTCATCATAACATTTTAGTCGACATTGAGCTTCTCTTTGGTGTTGTTTAATTGATCATACATTTTCTACCATTTCATCAACAAGATCATGTCATAATAGATTTCTTCCTCAACTTCATACCAGCAAGTTATAGTTCTTCACTTCATTACATATAGGGCTTCATAAAGAGTAATCTGAATACTGGAGTCAAAGCTATTATTGTATAAAAATAAACCAATGGTAGGAGTTGATCCCAAACACTGTTGAAATCAATAGAGATAGCTCATCACATGTCTTCAAAAGTTGTAATTGTCCTCTCAGTATGATTGTCAGTATAAAGAAGATAAGCAGTAATGAAACCTAACTCTATATCTAGATCATTATAAAGACTTTTCCAAAACATAGAGGTAATCCTCATATCCTGATCAGATATAATGGAAAGTGGCACTTCAGGAAATATAACCACTTTCTTTAAATATATCTGGTCATGATGATGAATTGAGAAATCCACTCCTATAGAAATGAAGTGTGTTGACTTGGTAATGAGATCAACTATTACCCAAATAGAATAATGTACAATGGATGTTTTTGGAAGTCTGATGAAAAAACTTACTGTGATTTTACCCCATTTCCAGTTTGGTATGGGCAATGGTTGTAACATCCCTTTAGAATTCCCACTCTCACCCTTACCTTGCTAACAAACCATGCATCAAGATACATATTTGGCGAAATATCTTTTCATTACATTCCACAAGAAGTACTCTTTTTTGGTCCATGTACATCATTGGGTGCCGAGGATGAATAGTGATTTAAAAACTATGATCCTCACCCAACAACTCCATCTTCAATTCTGGTATGAGAGGAATACAAACCCAGTTCCGAAACATTATTACTTCATCATAATCAATGATTAATTCAGGAACATTTCTTACCTTATTTTGTAACTATATATATTCCTTCTAAGATACTTTAATATTCACTTGCTTAGATGGTTGAGAAATCATTTTAGATAGAGAATATTTCTCCCCTTCCATTAAAATGTTATGACCCATCTTTTTCAAATCCATAAATATGGGATCTTTTGTGATCCTCATCATGTAATGGCTAGCATGGACTTTTTGACTCAGATTATCTTCCACCTTGTTCAAATTCCCTTGGTGGAAATTTATTGTGTAGTCTTAATATTTAATAAACTCCAACAATATTCATTGGCATAAATTCAACTTCTTTTGGTTGAAAATATACTTTGAACTTTTATGATCTGTCTAAATATCACACCTTTAACCATAATGATTATACCTCCATATTTTTAATGCAATGATTACCGAAACCAACCCCAAATCATGAGTTAGGTAATTTTTCTCAATAGTTTTCAACTATTGTGAGGCTTATGCTATCTCCATTTAAATTTTCATGAGAACACACTACAGCCCCTTCATGGATGAATCACTATAGATCAGAAAGCATTTTCTACTAAAAGGCAGTGTGGGTACAGGTGCATTGGATATCCTTCTTTTTATCTCTTTGAAATTATCTTTACATTCCTCTTTCCAAAAAAACATAACTCCTTTCCGAGTCAACTTGGTGAGTGGATTATAAAATCATAAAAAATCATTCAAGAAAAGTCGATAATATCCAACCAAACCTTGAAAAAATCAGATATCATTTAATTTTTTTTCTCTTGAAAATTGTTCAATAACCTCTGTTTTTGTAGGATTCACACATATCCCCTCTCATGAAAGTATGAAACCAAAGAATGAATCTTTTTGAGCCAAAATTATGACTTTGTAAATTTGGCATAATTATTCTCCTTTATTATGGCCTTTAGTACAATTCGGAAGTGATCTTCATGTTTTTCCTTTCTCTTTGAATAAACAAGAATGTAATTTATAAAGACTACCAAAAAATGATCAATTTAGTGTCTAAAGAAGCCATTCAATAGATCAATTAATATAGCAGGTGCATTGGTAAGATCAAAAGTAATTACAATAAATTCATAATGTCTATACCTTGTATGGAATTCCATCTTTGGTATATCTTCATTTTTTGAACCTTAATTGATGATATAATCAACAAGTATCAATCTTGGAAAATTATTGAGCTCTGTATGGTTGGTAAAATAAGTCATAAATACACATAAGTGGATATTTTTTGTTGATATTGATCTTTTTATGTTTTAGATAATCAATGCAGAGTCTCATTTATCCATCTTTCTTCATAACAAAAAAAAGAAAGTGCTCCCCAGGGTGATGCACGAGGGTATAAGATTCAATTTTAAAAAATCTCATGGAGTTTCTTATTCAATTAATTTAACTCAATTGGGGCCATTCTATAAGGTGTCTTTGAAATAAGGACAACACCCAGTATGAGTTCTATTGAAAAAACAACTTCATGATTTGATGGAAGACCTATAAATTTATTTGGAAAGACAACGTCAAATTATCGTGCAATGGGATTTTTCTTAATTCTGAGTTTGTCCCCAACCATTTGAGATATATAAACTTCATTTAGGGGAATGAAGACCCATAAGATGGATGAAATTTCTACTAGAATGTTATATTCATACCCGAATCGATATATGATCATAGATTGATCTGGAATATGAAATGTGATAGCCCTTCTCTAGAAATTTCTATAATCTCAATCTAAATAAATCCTATCCATACCAAGAATCAAATCAAATTCTACTATAAGAAGGATCTCACAATTTGTTAGTAGAAATTTCTTAAACACTTCAATTCGAGAAGAATTGAAAACTTTTCATGTGGCTGTTGTGACATTAAGAGTTGTCACAGCTAAATCAACATTTAATTATTGATGTAATACGATGATAGCCTTATAAATTTCATTAGAAGTAAAAAATGGTTGGATACAGAATCAAATAAAACATTTACTATTTAAAGTGTATGGTAAGTGTACTTTTCACAGGTTCATTATCATACTACACACCACCGATATTAATTCCAAATGAATTTCTGTTTTTTCCTCAAAAGTTTGTTGACATAGATCATCATCAATAACCCTTTGATTAAAGAATTGATTTCCATAAATACTCATTTCCTTGAACTTGTAACATTGATGAGTAAGAGGTGAATTCTGTGTAGCCTTTTCTTTTTTCACATCATTAGTCATATTTTTCCCATCTCATCAGAATTCAATTGCCTGGTGACCTTATTTTCCACACTTGAAACATTTACTAGAAACATTAATACAATTCCCTCCATGTTTCTTTCCACAATTATATCATAAGGGAAAACTAAAATTATTTTCAAATGTGGTATTTAGAATTTACTTTGAATTCCATTTTT
Source organism: Viscum album (assembly GCA_963277665.1). NCBI lineage: Eukaryota > Viridiplantae > Streptophyta > Magnoliopsida > Santalales > Viscaceae > Viscum > Viscum album. Next base: position 313,739,716 of record OY728158.1, read on the forward strand.
CTCTTCTTATTAAACTGATATGAGTAATGGTGTAATCCAATCTCCATCTCAACCTTGAGGGCACATAGAATGATTTCCTCATAGCTATTGTAGTCCTTTGTGGCTAATGCCTATCAAAGACATGGTTTTAAGCCACTAAAGAATCGATCAATCTTACTCTCATGTTAGATAATAATTCCAGAAGTGTACCTAACATGTCTTGTAAAATTTGCTTCATAGGTACCAATGTATTCATCATCCCTTTTCATTAGTTAAAGGAAATTTTACTCCATAATTTTTTGAATAATATGAGTAAATTACTTATTGAAAAGTAATTTCATGAACTTGTCCCATTCCATGGACTCAATTTAATCTCATTTCCTTGTATTCTTGTTCATATTACACCATTTATCAGATTCACCTTCCAAACGATATAATGATAATATGAATATTTCATGATCAGAACATTGTAGAAGAAAAAATATCATTTCACTGGTACTGATCCATTGTTCAGCCACAAATGTATCAAAAGACCTATTTAATGAAGGTGAATGCTTCCTCATGAAGGATTCAACAAGAATTTTTCTCCCTCCTTTGTTCATTTGGATGTTTGGAATGACTCATAGCTTGAGAAATTTATTTGATCATGGCTATAACATTTTTCATTGCATCTCCCATAAAATTTGGTTTCTCAGGAGTATAATCACTACATTTCCCATCACATTCAACATTAACGTGAATTGTTTGGGTTCCAGCCACTGAGTAAAACCAAGATGTATAGTGTGAGAAATAGTAATCATAATAGGAAAACCACATAATCAATAATAAAAAACAAAATTAGGACAATTTAGGTTTATCCTTGGGTTTTCATGGTCAATTCTACAATACAAGGATTTTATCTAATACTTATACGAATCATTAAGTCTTTCTTATCCTAGTTTCCAATGGTTAACTATAATTTTCTAACCATACCAACTATAATGACACATTCTTCACATACATTGATATCACCTCCCAATTGATGTATATTTATTTCAACATATAACAAACCCATGAAATGACTGTATAGGTATGATGGCTTTAGAAATTGGGAAACATAAACAAATGGTTCATAAAACATCTACATTATCCCATATTTATTTCATCATAACTGGACTCCTTTTTGGAATATCATACATAATACCATTTTTCATGTCCTGGAGAAAAGAAACATATAAAAGGGTTAGAAAAAAATTATCAGTAAGGTAAAACAAAATAAATAACAATCATATGATATTCATAAGAACATAACATTTGAAAATATAATCATACATATAAAATATCATGATATCATGTCATGGGATAAATAATAAAAATGGAATGTATTCCCAATAGTCATAACCTAAGACATGAAATTTTGTGGCATAAACATATAATCATAGAAAATCATTTCATATTAGTCAAGTATCATTTACAAGACCATCATAGTGGACAAAGTCCATTATTAAACCGATTTCTCTCCTCGTTCTAGCCCAGTATCACTGAACCAGATTAGCATGTCATTATAGTCACGTCAATCTCATGAGATATAATTCATTACCCAATGAATTGGAATGATATATATCTCCCACCCATATCAAAATTAAATAATTCTTACGTGTGCAACAAAAACATAAAAACATTCAACATTTCTTAAATCATGATATCAAATGGGTTTCACAAACATAATTCCATAATAATCGATATAAAAAATGGTTTTCTCAAATAAAATTCCATCAAAAATACAATCATGTCATTTTAATAATAGGGATGGACGCATAACCATATTTAATCTTAGATGGAAAATAAATTTGTTAAAATACATGAGCTTCTTTCCAAAGGAAAATATATTTTCTTCTTAAAAGACGTTTTCTTTTATCAAAATGTCATAAAAGCTTAAAATAAAATAATTTAGTTGCTAATAAACTTGTAAATGTGTAGAGGAAACTTCATGGAAATATTGTTTTATGATAAAAAAAACCCATTCATTCTGTATATGTTAAAAAACATTCTCCTTGTACTTTTTCTAGAAAAGACAAAAAGTACCTAGTATGGTAAACAAAAGGAAGATTCCTTCCCAAACATGTAGTAAAAGTAAAAATGGATAAAATTGAAGTTCAAAATAAATATAATAATAGTAAAAATTTAATGTGAATATTTTGAGAAAACATGGACACATATGATAAATATATTCCCAGTAGATACTTATGAATAAAAAATCTAAAAAAATGGGATTGGAATAGTTATCACTTACCTTAGGTTTGATATCCTTCGTATGTATATGAACCTCATTTATGATGATTTAAATAATATTCCTAATTTATTCTAGAATCATAACCATTTTTATGATAACATTTATGATCAAAGTTTCATCATTTTTTTAGTAACATATCATTGTTACTCGTTATTCAGTTATTAAATTCTTTATGTTCTTAGGTATGTTTTGTTGGATAAGTTGTTATTCCTATTTTCTGTCTATAGTTATAACATTTAAATATGGTATTTGTATAATATATATCATATTTATTCATCCAATTCATTTATATAATCATGGTTGATGATTATGTAGAACGAATCACATCACACTGTGGAGACAGTAAGTCGGTTGTATGCACGTGCAGCGATTTTATTTTTCGTTGGATGGATAGAAGGTGAAATAGAGTTTTTTCATAGTTATAATAACATATCAATAAATTATGATACTGATGTAATTACATAATAAATAAACAGCTAAATAAGAGGAGGTACAAGAAGAAATAAATTTGAATGAATCGGTAAAAGAGATTACATCTTTCTTGAAATGCCTCCTTAAAATTTTCTCTTAGGGAACTAGAGTTGGTCTCATGAGAATAAAAAAACCATTACAATCGTACTAGGGATGTTGATAAGGTAAGAGTTCAGCAGTTGGCTGAGTTTGAGGGCTCAAAATGGAGTTAAGAGGAATGGTAGGAGGTCCTCTTTTATATGAAATGAGAGGGTAAGTTTAAGAAATTCTCAAAATATTAATTTATTATAAATTCAATTTCAACTAAAAATGGTCAAAACAAGTTTTAATTAAAAGATAAGATAATTTTTTTTCTAATAGATATCATCATATAGTTTGGAGACATGTTTAGAATATAGTTTTATCCTTATCTTTTTGGTTTAACCCATATTACACGCTTTTTAATCTTACTATGATATCATATTATTTACACATTGTTCTTAAATTTAGTTACCATATCTTTTAAAAATACCCAAAAAAAATTATTTCTGACATATTTAGACTTATATTAACCATTTGGAAGAGTATTATATTTTTTGGAATTTAATATCATTTAATAACCAATTTTATTTTTTTAGTTGTGGATTGTGTAAATTTTAGAAAATATTCATAATTAACTTTTAACAAAACTATAACAACCAAATTACATATAAACTAAGGAATTAACTCAATGATAATAAGTCAATATCATCCATATAATTTTTGGCTGACATCAAGATAACCAAATTAGATTTTCTTTAATATTTATAAATGCATTTATTTGAATTTTTTATTAATGAGGTAATGAGTACATTTAAATTGTGTCATAAATAAAAATTTTTAACATTATAATTACTATTTATTGGAATGGATATTATTTATATAACCTTATATCAATCTTGAGATATTAAATGATAAATTTTTATGTTATAATTATCATTAGTTTAAATTAATTCTTATAAAATGTCATTTTCACATCAAAGGGAAACCATGGGGTCCCAAAATTGACCCAAGGATTCCCATGGTCTGAAATATCTCATCCAATAAGGTTAGGAAAAGTTTTAAGGTATTTTTATAACATTAAATTCTGTTATTTACCCTTATTTCCCATATTTACCCTTTAACCATGGTAAATAAAATAATGTAGGATGTTACTATTCATGATGTCCAAAAAATAAAAGGTACATATTCACCCAATTTGGAAATTTTTATTACAAATATGGAATCAATTTTTCATAATTCAAAAAGATAGAAGATTTTTTAATTAATTTAAAATTAATCCTGTTGATGAAATGAGAAAATGAGTTATAAAAGATAAAACATTGAAAAATATTGAAATATTTTTACCTAGGAATTCAATGTAAAATTAATGATAATGAATTAAATTACACTACAAGGTAAAAATGTTTTATATTTATACTTTAAAATAATTAAATATTATAAATTAACCATAAAAATTATCTCGATGAATTTTTAATGAAAATATAGTGTATTTTTACTATTCATCAATTCATGAAAGTTATTAGAAAAGTATAAAAAATTTTCCCAAAGTAAATTTTTATATCCCACAGAAAAATAACATATTTATGATTCCATATAGAAATTAATAATGTTTCAAAATCTTAATATTAATGGGGTTCGCCATTCAAAGGTGTTAAATTGACCTATAAAAATATGTTTTTATACATAAAATTGTGTTTTATTCATACTCTATGACAAAAATATCCATTGGAAAGATATCATAAATATTTTCTTAATTATGAAACACATATATATCATTAATTTCATTACCAAATGCAATTCACTCAAAAATAAAAATATCTAATTGATTTATATTTTTCATAAATAATTAAGATCCAATGAATTCGTAATGTACTTTCATAAGCTAGTTATAATTATTCATGCTAACCTAACAAATATGATATAATTGAAATTTTTTATTAAACGAATCTTGTGGTTTGTTTAAACTCACAATTGCATGAATACCAAGTCAGTGAAAAAAAAATTATTTAATGAAAATATTTCATTAAAATGTCTGGGGGTTACACAGATAATTCTACCCTTCAATACCTAGTGAACGATAAATATGTCGATCCTAGGATGTTAAAATAGATTGTTCTTCTACTTTAATTTTACGCCATGATCAATGATACAAAATAAATGAAACATTTTATTACAGATCCCCTCTTCCTAGTGCCTATTACCATCATCAAATAAGACAATGAGGGTGATATTGAAGTTGATTATTATAATAAGATCTTATTTAGTGTTGTGGCACAACCCTGGTTCTCAGACATGGACAATTATAAAAAAAATCATTTTGTATCATGGGATATCTTATTAGCAATGAAAGAAGTTTTTATCATATGCCAATAACTAATTTTGGTATGAACCTCTGTTGTTCAAACAATGTGATGATATCCTAATAAAATCTTCACTATAGAAGAAGAGATGAAAACATTAATTGAAATATGTCACACATAACTAATTGGTAGGCATCATGGACCCGATATGATAATGTCTAATATTCTACAAATCGGTTTTTTTTGGCAATCGTTGAATCAGGACATCAGGGGATTCTGCCAGTGCTGTTAAAGATACCAGCGAATGGGGTATATGAGGAGATGAAATGAGATGCCACAAAACTCAATTATATAATTTGAGGTTTTTTACAAATTGGACATCAATTTTAGAGAACTATTCCTTACATCACATTGAGAAAAATATTTTCTAGTCCCAATAGATTAAGTCTCCAAGAGGGTCGAATATGAAGTAATTTCTCACGACACAACAAAGGTAGTCATGAATTTTCTCCGAAGGAATGTGTTTTCACACTTTGGATTCCCACGGTTATTCATCAGAGACCGATGTACACATTTAAACAATAAAATTATTTAGAAAATACTCAAACGATATACAATTCACTACACCATTGGAACTCCCTATAACCAACAAACAAGTGGGAAGGTTGAATTTCCAAAAGGGTGGTAAAGTAGATTTTAAAGAAAAATGGTAATACCAACAGATGTTATATGAGCGGAAACATAGAAAATTTATTATGGGAGTATAGAAATACATACAATACACCCTTAAGTTCTACTCCATTTCAATTGGTTTATGGAAGACCATATCATCTTCTAGTATAATTAGAATGTTGTAAATTCAGGGTGATTAAAAAGATGAATTTGGATACAAAAAAAGATGGGGGAGAAAGGTTACTAAAATTAATTGAATTATAATAAATAAGGAGATACTAATATGATAACATGAGGATTTATAATGAAAAGATAAGGAATTGGCATGACCAATTCACCACAAGGTGTACCTTCATCCATGGTAAAAATGTACTAATTTTCAATTCAAGATTAAAATTAATCCTAAGAAAGCTAGAATCAAGATGGTCCGGTCCTTCTGAGGTTGTCCATGACATTATTTATAGACAAACTGAAATAAATTGAGACAGTGGACCACCATTCAAGGTGAATAGTCAAAGGATAAAGATTTTTCAGGAACTATTCCAAGAATGTTCTGTCATCATTCTCATGTTCAATTTATCTTTAAATGGATTCAAGATCCCAACTATAAAGGATGCACTGACAGGGATGAAACCCAGGATATGAGATGATTAGATATGTTAAAATTTGATTTTAATAGAAGATTTCTGAGTGAAAAGGAATAGGAAGAAAGGGTGGAGCTTAAGAATGGTAAAAAATAGTTCCGTACACATTTGTGTACATATGTTTCATGACATGTACCCCTTTCAAAAAAAATTCTTTTTTTCTCCCCATACATGATGTGACCCGAAATTACACATTTTGTATACGGTAGATATCATTTTTAAAATAGTAGGTTGTAAACCATAAGTCACAACCTGCTTAAACACCCCCCAAACATTTTTCTCTCGTGACCCCCTCTCTCCTCCACTGCACCATCGGCCTCCTCCCTCTTTCACCCTCACACCCGTGACCTCTACACCCCTCCCATTCCTCCGTTTCGGAAATCTCTCATCCACTTTTCCCAACCTAAATAACCATCCAACATCCTCCCATTCCCTAGAGTTATCACTATAACCATACCAGTCCACCACCCTCCTCCCTTCATGGTGCACACCAGGTGAACCCAACCCGCACCATCACCCTATACGTCTTCATCAACCCCCTCCTATGCATCTTATGCATCTAACTACTAGTATCTGTCAGCCGCATTACACCCTCTTTCATCTAGTGATGAAAAGATCCTATCTTTGCACTGTTTTATAAACCCCCACACTGGGTTAATCTTGCTCGGATGTAGACCTAGCCAATGAGGATTAAAAAAACAATGGATATGGGATTATACGCCAAGATAATCACCATCTACATAGTGATGGACCTCATAGATAATTTTTATATTGAAAATATTATTGTGGTATGAGAGGATACTTTTCATGAGTTATTATGGGATTTCTTGGGTACATTTGAGATCTCTATAAATGGATTTCACTTTTGTCGAGGTAGTGGACCCCACTAGCTTGAGTTTGCAAAATACAAGGTTGAGCTCGACATCTATATGGAGGAGTTCTAATCATAGAAGTTTATCCCACCTTACAGCTCCAAAAATAAATAGAGGCGGCATGAGAGCTATAGAACCTTATCACTCATGAAACCCAATTTTCTTATATCCCTCACCTATCCAAGTATACTCAGTTGAATAGCACAATGTTGTACATATTGTATAGAGCCATGACACATGGCTGGTACGCCCATGGTGAGACCCAAGGTAGCATCATCCAACTTGACATTGTTATTCTTGCAGCTTCTATGGGTGGTAACGCTATTAATATATCCACACTATTTTATTACTACATTAATGTGCATACCTGGCGACAATGAAGCACCCTGAGGGGCATCCCCTTCATCACCCACCTAGCCAAGTACCTGGGTGTCGATGATGAATTTCAACCCCTCACCTAATTAGAACACAAGAAGATGATTGATATTTTTATTCTTCAGAAGATATAGATTCTAGTGAGGGAGAAAAACATGTACTGTTGGGAACCAAGCATCCAAGATGCCACCCACAGGAGCATGCATCAATAGTAGTAGACCCACCACACCATCCTCATCATAAAGCCACACCTACTCCATCGTTATCCACCACCACTTAACACACCACCCCATATACCATCCATACACCTTCCCTTACCACCCCAAATGAGCTCTGGGTCACCCATCAATGCATTATGGTAGACCTGTGCCAGATATTCACCCATATCCATCTTCCATTCATTGATCCCACAACATTTATCCCTTCATCTCCACCCACACCCGTCGTCCCATCATCTTACATCACTAAACCACCCCTTCAACAATACCAGACCTCCCCCCTGACCTCACAAACCCTCATACATAGCATACATACAACACAATGTAGGCCAGGAGGGGTAAGGGGATCACCATAGAGATACCCCTTGAGTTACCATTTATATATCCATCTTCAAGACCCATGGCTTCATTATGGATTGGTTCTTCACCACCTCCCACCCCAGCCTAGATTCCCATCACTTCCACCCCCGCCATCCACTGTAGCTCCAAACCCTCCATCCACTTCCACTTTTCTTGCTAATGTTGATTCGGCCAGACAGTTGACCAAGACACTTAATAATGGGCTGATGATAGAAATGATTTTTTTCTTAGGACCCATGATATTTCCTTTGTCCATATTTTTTGGATTTTTGGGAGTTTTTAGGTATTCAGGATTTCTGTTTTTCTAAATTTTTCTTACCAATATTTTGTATGGATATTCACTATATTTATATACCTGGGATTTAATTTTCACATCCTGTTGTTTTGAGTATACTGTATTTTATTTTTGTTCATAGAAATTTCATGCTCCTAGGAATCATCTATTGTTCTCAATGGTCCAATTCCCCAAATGTTTTAGACAAATGAGTTTTTAAGAATGTAATTGATATTATCAAACAACATATTGAACTTTATATAGTGGTTAATAAATAGAAATAGCTTCTGAGACCTATGATTATTTTCTTAACACACCTCATTCATGCTCACGTAGTTGTGCCAGATGTGATTAACCCTCCATAGTGACCATTAGAACATGAGGAAACAACCTCTAGTAGCTATAAAAGGAAAAGGAGAAATCGAGCTGGTGAACCAAATGACATCAATCTCCAGCCACCGATATAAATGATGATTTTTAGTTAGAGATTTATGGGTGGAAACCCATATTTTATCCTGTGTTTAGTAGATTTGTCCTTGATACGTCTTTTTTATTTTTATTTCATTCACATATTCCACAGGGATACATTGCATCAAACTTCATAAAAATAATAAAATGTATATTTCAATTTCTCGATTTGTGCACCTACATTTTTTCTCTGATATTCAATATTTATACCTGTGAAATAATGATTTTAATTAATTATATGATTTCTTTTCCTGTTCTTTTTATAGGTACATGTGATTTAATGCTACGACAACAAGAAAAACCGCCCATGGAATACCACTTACACCAGGGTTCTCTCGATTCACTATTTATTAATACTTTCAATTATAACATTTAAATATCATTTACCCTATAAATGATTTCAGACTACCACATTAATTTCATAGATTTCTAGGACACTGTCTCATTCTATGGGGGGAGGGGGGTTTTAATGAATTGACTTGTGATACACTGGAATTATTGATATCTCTTACAATTCTAGGAGACATTTTTCAAAATGATATGAATTTTTATACTTGAAAATCCCAATTAAAATGTAATTAATGAAAATTTTAAGGTTAACATTATTAAAGAACATGTTTCATTGTTGTTTTGAATTATTTGAATGATTAATATGTTTAAAAAATTAATCCAAATTTAGAATATATGAAATTATTATCAATTAACTAATTAATTTGGATTTATTCCCTTTGTAATTGCAAGTTTTTTTATTAATTTTCAATACTCGAGAGGAATCTAAGCCTACAATTTCATATTATTTTCTATGAATATTTGTTGAGAGATACATGGGTCATTCCAACCTACTAGAACATGTCTTCATCTCTTATCAAAGCAATGACTGAACACGTATAAATTAATAATGATTGATGCACTCTTTGATAGACACTTTCCCTAAGAACCATCTCAAATATATCCTTCATTATTCCTATAGGTTCCATGAATTTCCTACTAGAATAAATCTATTTCAAGACCATTTACCTTCATACCCTATGACATGTACTATTCATAAGGTCACCTTTAAACAATTTTAGGGGAGGAATTTAGGCAGCATTGGTTGCTTCCACTCATCCAAGATGTATGATGTGCTCAACTAACTACAAGTTTGTGATCCATATATATTTCAATTGAATTTAATTATTATCTAATTCCCTCTCCAATAAAAATAATAATAATTATATGGGTTGTGAACATGGAAGATCAAAAACCACCATTTTACAGACTGATGAATCCCTCGAAGGATCATATGTGGTCAGGTGACAGATGAAAGATCTATCATAAGCATGACATTAAAAAATTTATAATTCAAAATAGAAAGAAAAATGAAAGGATTAGAATCATTTAAGATACATACTTGCTAATCATATGGGTCTAATAGCAATTGATGTTGTATGGTTTTGACAAGCAAGAATAAGGTACTTTATTTCACTTATCCTGGTACCCTTGCATCGTAATTCCGAAATTACACTCTTTTTGAGCCGGATTTTCTCATTTTATTTACATTCCCATGAACATAGATTCATCAAAACCATATCGGTGAAGCCCTCATGATTAATATTATACTTGTCTTTACATAGAGGAGATGATAGATTGAGTAGAAGACGGTGGTTATAAACATGTACTTAGGGTATGGACATACCTCTATAAACATTTATTACCCTTAGTGATGAGAGAAAATCATGGTGAGGTAAATTATTATAGGATATAAAACCTAAGGAACAATTAAATGGTTTTAATTAATTGAATAGTATTTATTTTAAAAATAATGACTATGAGGCATGAATAACTTTATAAGCAGGGAATGTTTTTTAGATTGACTTTTTTCTACTTACACTTAATTTTAATTAAATGGAATAGTGAATGTTTATCATTTTGAAAATTATTTATCCTTTGTTAATTATTAATTGAGACATTCTTTCTAGATGATAAGAAATTGTTCATGAGTGGGGGTATTTGATAAGATTAATTTATACATACATTTTACAATCAATTTTGTATTCTTTGTTAATAAATTACATAATAATGCATGTAGTATGTTTCTAATTTTTCATGATTAATAGCTTCATTGGATTTTGAGGAAGATAAGTAGAAAACGTGAAAAAATGTCCCATTACACATCATGATGCTTCTGTACACATTGTAAACCTACTGTTCACAACCTATCCGATGTCATGAAGCTTAGTCTTGACCGAGCCACATTGCTATTCTAAAAAATCAACTTGAGATCATAAATAACTCATACACAATGTTATTCTAGTCAAAGCCTTGGGAAATAAATCTATGATTAATGCATGAATACGATAGCGGGATTATAAATACACGTTAAGAACACCCTATACAAAACGTGTACCTGGTTAAGACTCTTAAATTTGCGAGATACCCATGTTCCATGATGTAGAACCAAATTCCAAAGGAAAATGATTTGGATCGAGGCTACACGATCGGTACATATTCTACACATCATGATAAATTATTTCTATTTAAACAGTTAAACACTCGGGCATTTGAAAGATCTTCCAGACATGGACTTTCACCCCCTTTTATACCCTTGTGAATCCTTCCACCCTTTACCCTTTCAAACTCTTAAATTTCAAGTGTTTTTACATTTTAATAAAAAATCATGAGTAGTGGTGTTTATGTTCTTCAACGTCGTTCCAATTCCATTTACAAATTTAGATTCAATTCCAAATTATTTCTCATGTATGTTTTTTTATTCATGTAATAAACTATCTTGGAAATTATTTACATTATCTTCACCAAACCCCCTTTCACGATATCAATTCTATTAGTTCCAATTAGCCATAAAGAATGATGTCTTTTACTTATTTAATTTCATCATACCCTACCACGAGTTCTTAAATCCATAAAGGGTTGGAATCATAATCAACATACCTGCATAATTAAGTAAATATGTAATTAAAAACATGGAAAACCTAACCAAATTAATACCCCGGATAAAACTAATTAGGCTATACCCTTTGTGTGAACTTCCCTAACCACAGGACATTCAAGAAAATAACCCGATCTGGAATAGAGTAGGAAAAACTACAATCACTAGCCTAGGATATTTTCTACCCAAGAATCCAAATGTAATGAACCTGGGCTATTAACTATCAAATGATCATGGAATAGTTACTTCTTATGTATAAAAATGTTTCTAGACCAAAGTCAACCAGCGAATTTAGTATGCTTCACATACTAAACTGAATGACCTTACCAATATTATATAGAAAGAACATTCCTTCGCTGAATACTTGACTTGATTCCAATCTCTCATTTTTTACATGAAGCCACTCATAGGGTATAAATTAAATCAACTCCCATATATAATGATTTCTCAAAGGGACTCCCATATCGGTCTTGAAAACCTGATTTTCCCATAAGAATGGGTTCTCCCTCTAGGTTTGACGTTTCACTACCACTACACTATGCCCTTGTTGTTATTGAATTTTTGGGACCAAATAGTTTCTAATTTGATTAACATCCATAGGTATTAGTGACACCGTATAGAGTTTCACCAGTAAGGGATGATATATATTTTTCGATAGTTGTACACCACATAAAAAGGGTTCTATATAACATGGAACTCTTTGCTAAATGATTTTCATTAAAGGATGATCATAAATGGATTTACGTGATTAGATTTCCATGGTGGAGTTTCTTAAAAGTTATTAATAATGGGTGTATACTAATTTCCTAATTAGGTGTCAACACATGGGGAGAATTATCATGAATCTACTAGACGATGTGCCACAACTATTCTTCATTGGAATGATCATGGACGTTTTGAAAAATGTTTTTTTTGAAATGATACGATTCATGAGTAATTTTCTTTTCTTCTATCGATGATTGTCTCAAAGTTAAAAAAATACACCCCAAAGTATATCATCATTTTTGAATTCCATAATGTGTTTCAAAAATTACCCCTCTTAAATTACATGTTGGTTATTTATAAGAGAGATGTTGTAATCATCTTCATGAACTATGTGTTTCAATAACACTCATGTGATCCCGATTATAATTCTATTCTATGAGATAAGATAAAGTATAAAGAAATAGAATGAAGTTGATAACAAATTATTTGGCTACAAAGTGATTTTTTTGAAGATGAGGAATCACAACCTCACCATCACAAATAATGACCATCTACTACAAATTTTTGTGGTTGATGATAAATCAACACCTCTAACTCAAAAACGATACCAAACTAAGAGAATTTTTTATTTCCTTGAAATAATGACAATATGTGTCAATTTCATGTGCCCAAAAACAATTCCATTTAAAATAGTTTTCTAGCTTCTTGGATGACAATGTTTCTTCACAAAAAATTTAACTTTTTATATTTTTCATATGATATTCATGGAATAAGAGTAGTACTATATTTTTATGTCAAAAAATTTACTCTAAATTACATATAATGTAATTATTTTATATTTATTCATCTTAGGAATTGAATAAATGAGAATTATTATAAAATACATACATTTTCCATTAGTCATACAAAATCACAATGTCAAGGGAAAAGGAACATGGGTAATGAACATGTGGTGGATTAAAACACAAAAAACACATTTCAAATTTTTGAGTCTTGGAAATTTTCTATATCAATATTTACATAATTAAATAAATAATTTTTTATTATGACATAAATAATGAATTATTTATAAAATTAGTATATAGACATGAATAAATTGTAATGCTCAAATTGGATTTGGATTGGGATTTGAGTAATTTACTTTTAAATAACTCTACATGAGGAAAATTCTGAGTCTTACCTAAAGATTCCATTTAAGGAACATATTTTACACTTTTTACCCATTTCAAGTCAAATTAATGAATCTCTCAATGTGTTATGTGATTTAATAATCTTTTGTAGTTAATTTAAAGATCCACGTGAACAATAGAGGATCTTTATTTTACCTTGTTATGTTTTATATAATAATTTTTCAATAGTGGATATACAATTCCTTTATTTATATAAATAAAAATTATGAGGGGTTTAGTATTTATCCCATTATAGTGAAACCATTGGTGGATCTTATAGATTTATGCCTTACTTTATAAGAGAAAATCATCAAATTTTCTACTCTTAAAATAGTTCTATATTCTTGTTAATACAAGAGGTATTCAAGTGTATTTAAATTTCATATTTCTATCTTTTAACATTGAGGAGTGAGTGTCATTTTTTCAATTGGAAGAGAATATGACAAATTTGTGTGTGAAATATCACATTCCGAATCTCTTATCACATCGAAGATCATAATAATTCTAAATATATGAATCTTATAAAAATGATGTATATATATATAATTTCACATTTGTAATGTGATTTATGTAATAATTATTGTAGGGAGTAAAATTGTAAAAGAATAAGATAATTAATACACTAAATATTAAATGAATGTGTATATGATATTTACGATTAAATTACTATTAATATAATTATGTACAATTTTTATGTGATATAAATAATTTAAATGGAGATATATAATATGAAATATGTTATTAAATACCTATGTGTTAGATATCGTCCCATAATAATAAAAATTTCAATGATTATGATCAATGAAATAGAGATTTCATATTTAGTTGAGTAGTGATTATCAATATGATTTATGAAAAAGAACAATCTTTATTAAAATGATAATGTTGGGTGATGCTTGTATAGGTAACCCAATAATATTGGACCCTAGAGTCATGGTGTTGAAGACACAAATTAAATGATACAGGAAACATATTATTCACTAAAACATTTACGATTTGTATTATAAATAACGACAATGAGTGGTTTACCTAAATACATTTGACAAGTCAAACAAGATTATCTATGTTAAAAAATATAGAAATGTAGATCTTCAAAAACTAAATTTATAATTTTAATTCTTATAATTTTAGTGTGACTATATTTAACAAAATAAGATATTGAATAAAAGCCTCAACTATAATGATGACCACACATATTTAATTAATAAGTGTCATTGAAGTAAAAATAATAATATATATCAATTTTATTAGTCCCTGGGATAGAATAACTTACTGAGATTAATTTCCTTTAAATGTATTGTAATTTGAATATTTTTCTCAACAATAGAAAAATTTATAAATCCAATAAAAACCTTCTCCACATAAGAAGTTTTCTTACACCTCACAATAGGGAAAGATTCATATGAAATGTATGATATTTATGAATAAAACAAATGATGTTTTTTGATATCAAGAATTATTTCTCTCAATATGAATCTATATGAACACATAGAATCATTCAGTTTGATTAATTTGTTTGAGAATAAGTTGGATAATTATTGTTTTTAATAATTAGGTCTTTTATATTTTAATTTTTCTAACTCACAATCATGGGAACCAGATAAAATATTTGTATAACATATTTATAGAAATGTACACTGTCAAAAAAAGTTGAGGAAATTAATTAAGTTATATGTGGGCCTACGATTTGAGAATAAATATAAGACATTCACAATTAACAATGGGGAAAATAAATATGCATACTTATTGTGTGTCAGTATTATTTCTAATTTTTTTTTATCATGATACATATATAAAAAGAAATTTTATTTTTGTATGTAGACATTATAGGAATGACTATTTAATTATAATGATGAAATTTTATCATTATGTTTATATGATTGATTTTTATTGTTTTACTCGCATTTTTATTATCTTCTGCATATAGGATATTGACAATAACTTATATAATTAAAATAATTTGAAGGTCAAAATAATTTATTTTAATTAAAATTCTCTTGGTATGTTTCTCTTCATACACATTTATATGAATTTATCCTGATGAATAAAAAATGAAGTAATATAATATTAAAAAAATTATGAATATTTTTATGTATGTGATTCTGGTTCGTTTCAAGAAAAAATGTCAAAAATATAGGGTAAAATTGAAATGATATACTGATTAAGTTGAACTCATACATATTATTGCATACAGTCTAATAAGTAATTATTATCACGGTGTATTTTAATGATTAATAATTTATAGTGATAAATTAAATAGTAATGGGAATTATTGTATTATAAAATGTAAGTATGAATCATATTAAATATACATTTTATTCAAAAAATTATAAAAAATCCATATTGTAAAATTATCAAAGAACTTTGATTTAATTAATTTTGAGAATATTTAACTCAATAATTTCATTAATAATATGTAAATTGTGTCATAGTATCAAAACTCACAACACCTTTAATCATAATTAGATTTTATCTTTCAAGGGTGAAGTCAAATTATAATTGATATGGACTGTTCTATGATGATTCTTGTAGAAATTTCAACATTATTTCAGGAATATGCTCTTGAATCAGATTTAATTAGACTACATTGTGTTCTGTTAAATGATATTTAAAATACAACAAATGTGATGAGGATATGAGATATCCCAATTAGTTTTTGAAGATGATTTTGTGTTGTGAGTAACATTTAAAATGTTTTAGCTCATTTAAAATTTATCCCATGTGAGATAAATGTCTATTTGATGATTATCCCAAAGAGGCATTAGATTTTTATTTCTATAATGAATAAAAACACAATGTTATTTTTTATAAACTTATATTATCCCTAGAACGTTAATTTATTTCCATGATAATTATTGGTATTAAATTTTAGCATTATTATGATCAATAAAAATTATATGGGTTGTCCTAAATAAAAAGGTTTATAGAAAATTATTTAACTCTATATAAACAACCACTAGGAATATATTGTGATTAAATTAAGAGCCTAGAATATAAGGATTTATTATTTTTTTAATCCACATTAAATTATAATGATAAAATTTATGGGGTTTTCAAGATATTTTTAGGATGAAAAAAAGGAAAGATAACCATTATATTAATTGATATATCAACATAAAATCAACATCCTATAATACCATAAAATCTAAACAGAATTTATTCAAATGTACTATTATTTATCTCTATGGATGTTTATGGAATATTCTTGATCATGATAACCTAATGAAATCCCATCATGTATCACCTCCATATGTAGTATACTATCCACTATAATCACCAAATGCTTTTACAAGATCTCTCATAATTCAATGTTGTCCTAACAACACTTTCTTAATGACAAATAGAGATAATTAAGGAATATAGTTGTTTGGATATAGAGATATGGTATTTTAACCCCAAAATGTAGGACCCCATCTATTTATATAGGTTATATTATAAAATAGATATTGTATAGGGTTAACTTCCATTGATTGGTAACTGACAAGCATTACCCTGAACGCATGCATGTTGGATATTGTGATTATAGAAAATTTCAATTATCAATGTATGTTTGTGTGAACATATATATATATATCAACCCATTTATTCTTCATGGAAGATGAAATATCAAAAATATGTGTACGTGACAATTCACTGGTGACCACAATTCATCAATCATACCCTATTATAAAAGAAACAACGATATTCTTCAAATCTATATAATTGGATATGAATATAGGTATTCTATATAATATGATACACCCATTTTTGTGAATTTTCAATAACGTCCTACTTAAATGAAGTCCCATGTAAAGATTATGAAAAATCTATCAATACATTATGAATTCACTAAAAATATTTTCGATAGAGTTTCTCAAAATCAGTTGATTTTGTAATAAATACTTTTCCAAAATTGAATCCTTATTACAAGTCCTATGTATGTCACCATATAGGCTACTGTATTATTGAAAACAAATATCAATTCCTTTTATCATACATGTAATAAAATAAAAGCTTTTGAAAAATAATATGTGCTACGAATGCTACAAACCATTCTGAAATTATCTTGATAAAAAATACTCATATCTTTATTTGAACATGTTTACCAAAATATTTATTATAAAAAAAATATTTACCAATCACTGAGTCCATGGAATCATGTTCCCACAATTTATATAACTTGTTAATATAATATTTTCCAACACATGCATTCCAGATTTTCTAAAATAGACTAATTATTATTAATGAATAAATCACATGTCATTCATTTATGTATTTTAACACAAAAAATTTCACTCAAATGGGAACAAAAAATGATTTCCTTAGTGTAATTTAATCATGGAACCAAAATTAGTTTCTCATAAAAAGAGTAGACAATATTTATTATGATGGAGGTCCAATAAATGACATTATCAGAAAAATATTTTTCCATCACTTAATATCTAAGACTTCAGAGATGTGGAATATTTCTATCAATGTATAATGGTTCTCATTTTAGGTTTGTCATAAACCATAGGATTTTAAGATTAAAAATAAGAAAAAACCCCAAATTAAATTTATGACCATGTGTCATTCGATATAATATTTTTATGGGTAATTGTATATAATAATTCTTGACCACTTATATCATGAGTCCAATCATTATATATCACATAACAATCTTTTTATTTAATAAAAAATATCCTCATACTAATTTTAACATATATTAAAAACACAAAATATTATATGATGAAACTTGATTTTGGAAAATTTATTGTCATAATTTGTGGGGATACGTTCAGTCAACAATTTATTTAATTATAATAAAGAAAACATGAACGAATAAAAAGTTGATATTTCCTTTATTATAAAACCACAATATAATTTACCGAAATTACATCCAATCACTATTGAATCTAATATTATGATATTCTACATGACCCTAATTCTTTTTATAATATAATGGGATTGTCAATGGAATTGTTATATTTTAATCTATAATCTAACGATAGTTATTTATGTCAACACTCTTAATAATATCATGATTGTGATTGTATTTTAAAATAATTCCTATTGTCTTTTGGGGATAAATAGGTTCCTTTGTAGGAGAAATTGATCCATTTTTAAAGTAAATATTATTCTCCCACAAATTCTAGGAAGCACCCAATGTTTCGTGATAAAATTATTAATCCTTGTATCATCCTTAACAGTATATAATGCATTGAGGTAATTTTTTTCTCATGATTAGTTAAATATGGGGGATTATTTGTAAGCCTACTAATAGATTGTTCCATCATTTACAAATAGTCCAAATTCAGATTTGATATCATCATTTTTGGATTGAAAACTAGAATAAGAGTAACCCCATATAACGATATTATCCTATCCTCCAATGACGTAGAATATATCCTTACTTCTTAAGTAATAAAGGATATTAATCACATAAATCTATTTTATCTCACTTATCATGTATGAGTAATTTTTTTATATGCTCAAATCATAAGAGGAATTGGTCTGAGTACAAAATATGTCACAAGGTACCATATCTATCATTTTTTACTCACGAGGAGGATTTTGAATCCTCCAATAATTCATTCTATTCAACACTAAAAAAAACCCCTTACATGATTTATCTGTGATAAAACACTATAGAACATTATCAATATATTTTTTTCACCAAGTTCAAGAAGACTTTTACGTATATCAATTTATAAATTCATTAAATGTAACATACCAAGTAAGTAATAAATAATAGATATTTTTATCTATGTCTATTAATTAATTAGATTGTATTTTAGAGGCTTAAAATGAAAATAAATCCAATCTTATGCATGAAATACACTAATATTCTTAAAAGATTGTTTTACTGCCTTTTGATGGAAAACCCTTTTTAAATCAAACTTTTGACAATTTTATAATCTATATTTGTAAAAATAAACATATTCATTATTATTGGGACATTGAAATTTACATTGGATAAATTTTTGGTATTTTTCTGACAATGTTCATTTTTTAATGACAAGTGAAAAATACTGCATTTTACATTAAAACTGCTTTCTCATTTAATTTAATTATATGGATAGATTATATTTTTAATTTTTCATAAATTGTAATATGAATATATATTTACCATTTAATCCAATGGTGGTCATTAGGATTAATTTCACTTTGAAATTGGTCATAAACTAATGCCAAATTTTTCATAGATATTGTTTCAAAAAAAACCCGCTATTTGTTTTGACAATGGGAATTATTTTTAAATCAATTATTGAAATTTATGTTTTTGGAATTTGATAAAATCGATTACATATTTGGAATCATAAGGTCCAAATTATTTAATTAAGACTCTTTTGTTTTTGGACATTATGAATAGTAACGACAATAATTATCTTTAATTATCTTGATTAATGAGTAATCTTGTAGTTAAGGATAATAAAATAATATCATGATAATACAAAATGACACCAAAATGTGTCCTAAGGCTAGTTTTTGTCTCATGGCCGACCATGGGATGCCTTGTGCCAAACCTGGGGGCCCCATGAAATCACCTTTGTGAGAAAGTGACTTGTTATCTTTTTATTTTTTAAAGAATGTTAAATGTAACAAAGAGTGTATCACCTAAGTAAAATATTTTTTATTTTGTCTACATAAATTATCATTTAGACTATAAATAGTCATTTTAAAACTAAAAAGATTTTATACATCATAGTATTTTTTTTATAATTTTTAGACATTAAATAAATTAAATTATTTATGACATCATAATGATGCAGCGATGACCTCATTATTTGACGATTTAAATAAAATGTAATGATAATGTAAAATCTAAGCCCTAAACATGTCCAAAACATATTTGGAGGGTGTATTTCGAACCCGTATCACCTTAGCCTCGAATTATATCAATGTGGGACTTTTAAAATCCGAAACACATTTGAAAATGAAGTAGCATTTCTTTACTTTCCAAGAGTGCCCCTCCTCTCTTCTTATAAAAGGCCCCCACCTCTACCTCCTTACCGACACTTCCAAAGCTTTTGGATCGGCCCACCCCTGCCCATTATGTCTCTAAACTTCCCTCTCTTACTCCTTGAAGCCTCACATTGGGCAGAAGTCTTCCCAAGGAAGCCTTTGAGCTCAAACCAAAGGGAGTTACACGATTTTAAGTTAATGTCTTCACTTGAGTCCTTTTGTTTTATTTTGCTTCTCCAACCCACTAAACTCTTTTTATTCATTTTTTTGTAACAATAAAGTATCTTCAATATACTAGTATGTTGTTATAAGAAGGATTCGAGCTACACTTACACACACCTACATCTAATGGTTAAAGAACATACTGTTTCCGTGGATGGCGAATTTCTGCCTCCTGAAACAATGATTGTTCAACATTATTTTAACACATTAAAAGGTGTTCATTAAGATGAAACTATATTTAGATATGATATATAATATGTTTATGTTTTACCTAAGCTTCTATATTTTTCATTTTGGGCATACCTTTATGTTTCCCATTATGGGTAAACGTGATATCTTCATTTAAGGAAGTGCGGACTACCGCCCCCTCAAAGTGATTTGATTCGTTAAATATCATATGTGGGATGTATAAAGGATGGAGTTATGATATTACATATGATATTACACTGGAATTATAATATACCTTTATATCATTCTGATTCCATTCTATAAGATAAGAAATAGAAATTAAAGTAGCGTTCATGTGTACGTATGGCTTACCGTCTCCATGAACGGTTTATTTCATTTCTTACCTCTAAATGATTATGTAATATTATAAATGCATGCATGTACTGGATATATATGACATATATGATTTCTACATCATGAATACCATTCTGGATATAATGGATACATGTACAACTTGTAATTATAAAGGGCTTATTTTTGACTCAAGTACCAATGATCGTTAAAACGACCGTTATTAATTTAAATAATTACAGAGTGTTCTTGACATGGAAATAAGTGATATAAATGGAATAATGAACTTGAAAAAGGTTCTTAAATAAGTATAAATTAACTCAAGTTTATTATTCAGGAGATTAAAGAACGACCGAGTCAAGTCGGACCTGAAGAATGGGACTTCGTCTCAATCTCCTTTCATTGAGGCATATTTTGTTTTGTACTCAACCTTCTTTTATACGGTGTATAAACCCCTTTGACTTTTACATTTATTCAAAAGGACTCTTTTTTATATGAATCATTTACTAAACGACAAAAGGGAATGTTTTTGTCGTACGTATGCGGCGACATCGACTTCTTCACCACCGTGACCATTATTTGAGTTTTGGCTTCCTCTACAAGCCATACCTTCTTTTTAAAAGAAAAATAAATACCATGTTTTACTTTTCATTTATTTTGGTATTGAAAATGGTTTTCATAATGTTTTTATATCAATTGTTGTATTGATATCTTGTGATTGAATGGTGGAAATGTTTTGTTTCCTTTATGCATGTTTTATGTGATACGATTATGTTGAGGTTCGTGGGAATTGTTATGAAAACGGGTGGTTCCGTTATAAACTAAGGGCGGGTGAGCCCGATATAGCTCTCCAATGCATTGGGTAACGCGAAGGGGTGAAATGTTAAGGTTTCTCCGAAGAGATTTAGGGAATATACTGTGATGGGTATTCCAAACATAACCAAGAGGGTTACTCCCTACGTAAGAATGTTATGAATGCCTCAAGTTACCTTTATGTCTTATGATTTCTATGATTTATTCATGATTTGATTAGGTATGTTTTATGGGGAAAGTATGATTTCATTCTTATGTATATATGAACTCATGTTTCCTTTAAATTTTTTTATATAACCCATAATGAGCTTTTTATGCTCATCCCAAGCCTTTTTTGAAATGTTTTTCACAGGTCATGGAAAGGTACATGATATGATGATAGTGTCAAGGAAGTGTCAAGAAAGAAGCCACGTATTATTTTAAATATGTTCCATTTATGGGAAAAAATGAATACTATCTTTATGTAACCACTTTGTTTAAATGTGGAATGTAATGCAAGTTTTATGATCTAATTATCTAAAACTCTAAACCTGAAAAGATCCTCAATGTGTAATCTTGTAATAACTCAATATTAAGTAAGGTTTAAGGCTGGGGCCTTATAGTTGGTATCAATGGTCGGTTTAGATAACTTTAGGAGTTATAATTCTATTAAATTATTATCCAATAATATTTTTTTTTTGAAATGATATAGCAGTTGAAGATTACCATGTTGCTTCATCTAAAACATGTTTGCTCAGAATGGTTTTCCGCAGAGAAAATAGGGAAGCAGTTCTAGGAAGGCATACAGAAGGAAATAACCTTCCGAATCAGCATCCTGAGATGGTCGGAATTGGAACTGAACAGTTTGATGCAGTAATGGCGTAGTTGACTCAAGCGATAAATGATGGTGGTATCCATACACGAGATCAGCTGGATCAACCGCAGAGGAACATGTCAGTGGTGAAACATTTCATGAGGTAACATCCCCCATCATTCAGAGAATCATCTGACCCTGTGCTAGCTAAAGGGTGTATTAAAGCACCAGAGAAGATTTTCGATGTCATGGGGTGTTCATACAATCAAAAGGTTAGTCTTATTATTTACCGTTTGGAGGGTGAGGCAGATCAGTGGTGGTCTATGGTTAAAAATATCAGGGACGCCGATGAGATTGATGCTCTTGACTAGGATGAATTCAAAGGTTTGTTTCTTGAGAAGTATTTTCCTAAGGCTGTTCGACTAATGATGGAAAGGAAATTCCTGGAATTGAGGCAAGAGGAAGACTCAGTGGCTGCCTATGAAGAAAGGTTCACTCGATTGGGAAGGTATGCTCCAAATTTTATTCGAGACCTTGATAGTAAAATCAATCGTTTTTACTCAGGATTAAAGCCAAAATATTGAAGGTCATTAGATTCTCGTGAGTTTAAATGTTATGAAAAGATTGTTTGATGTGATGAGAAGGTGGAAATGGAGTTTTACAAGGATCAAGTGTTCTAGAAAAACCAACAGAAGAAGAGACCAAGGTGGTAGGAGAAAGGGAAGAATTCTTCAAAAAAGTCTGATGGTAAGAAAACTATGTTTTCAGTTTGTGATAAATGTGGTAAAAGGCATGCTGGGGAATGTCTTATGGATTATGGAAAGTGCTAACGATGTGCTAAGACGGGACATAAGTCTCGTGATTGCACGGAAAAAGATCAAGGTGAAGGTAAGACCAAATTTGATTTACAGTTAGTGAAATGTTTTAAGTGCAATGATATGGGTCACTATGAAAACGAGTGTCTGACAAAGAGCTTGAGTGATGAGATACAGTTAGACTACAAGCATAAAGGGGTGGTGAAATCCTTTGCAACTACATCAGCAGATGTCGGGCCATCAAATGAAGTTGTATCAGGTATATTGTTTGTTTTTTCAGATTTTGCCAGTGTGTTGTTTGATTCGGGGTCTACACATTCCTTCATCTCTAAAACCTTTTCTAGTAAAATGAGAATAACATCTCAAGAAATGACTTCTAAACTTGTGGTAAAAACACCTGGGGGAAATGTTCAAAAAAAAAGAATTTATAAGAATCTTCCTATCCTTATCTGTGGAAAGAACCTACTTCCAAACCTTATTGTTCTACCTCTAGTAGAGTTTGATGTTATCCTAGGTATGGATTGGCTCTCTATTTACCATGCTAAGATTGAATGTAGAGATAAAGAAGTTTCTTTTTAGAAATACTTTCATTTTGTGTACAAGAATGAACCCTTACTGTTGATAACATATCAAGAGGCCGAGAAACATATAAAATATGGAAATGAATGTTACATTGCACACATCGTTGAAAATAAAGGAACTGTTCAGATTAATGATGTGCCAGTGGTAAATGAGTATCCTGGTGTTTTTCCTGATTAGTTGCCTGGAATAAAACCAGATCGGGAAGTTGAGTTTACTGTTTACTTAGTTCCTGATGCTAAGTGAATTTCAAAACCCCCTTATCGAATGGCTCAAGTTGAACTTTTAGAGTTAAAGAAACAATTGTAGGAGTTATTAGATAAAGGTTTCATTTGACCTAGCACATCACCATGGGGTGATCCTATCTTGTTTTTTAAAAAGAATGATGGCTCAATGAGACTTTGCATTGATTATAGGTCCTTGAATAATATCACTGTTAAGAACAAATATCCTTTGCCTCATATCGATGATTTGTTTGATCAGCTCCAGGGAGCTCAGTATTTTTCAAAGATTGACCTGAGATCGGAGTACCATCAGCTGATGGTAAAGGAAGCAGATGTTCCGAAGACTGCGTTTCGTACAAGATATGGCCATTATGAATTTGTTGTAATTCCTTTTGGGATAACCAATGCACCTGCTGTATTCATGGACTTAATGAATAGAATTTTCCATGAGTTCATGGATAAGTGTGTGGTGGTTTTCATTAATGATATTTTGGTGTTTTCTAAAATTAAAGAGGAGCAATAAAGTCATTTAAGGGTTATCTTGCAAACCTTAAAAGAAAAGAAACTCTATGGAAAATTCAGAAAGTGCGAGTATTGGTTGCAACAAATTTCTTTCCTTGGTCATATTGTTTCTAAAGATGGGATAACCGTTGATCCTACAAAAACAAAGGTTGTGGAGGACTGGCCAAGACCCACAAATGTAACTGAGATTCATAGCTTCCTTGGTTTGGAATTCTATTACCGAAGGTTTGTTAGAAAATTTTCACGGTTATCTAGTCCAATGACTAAGCTTACTCAGAAGGGTGTTATGTTTGTCTAGACAAAAGAATGTGATGATTGTTTTCGGGAATTGAATAGAAGATTGGTGAATTCTACAGTTTTGGCACTACCTTCCAGGAATGGTGAGTTTTTTATATACAGTGATGTTTCATTGAAAGGACTTAGTTGTGTCCTAATGTAGAATGATCAGGTAATTTATTATGCTTCACGTCAGTTGAAAACTCATGAGGTAAATTACCCTACACATGATTTGGAAGTAGCTGCTATTATTTTTGCTTTAAAAATTTAGAGGCATCATTTGTATGGAGTAAAGTGTGAAATATATACCGATCACAAATGTTTAAAGTATATATTCACTCAGAAATAATAGAACATTAGATAAAGGAGATGACTAGAGTTAATCAAGGATTATGATTGTACAATTCATTACCATCCAGGAAAAGAAAATAAAGTGGCGGATTCTTTGAGTCGAAAAAGTAATGCTTCATTAGCAATGTTGTGTTTGGAACGTGATCCTTTGGTTAAGGATTTGATGAACTTTGTAATAGAAGTTGTTGGTGCAGGATGTTCTTCTCTTTGGTTTCAGGTATCAGTGAGATCATCTCTCTCAGACAGAATCAAGAAAGCACAGAAGCAAGACAGTGAGTTGCAGAAAAAGGTAGAGCTGGTTCAGAAGGGTAATTGGCCTGAATTCAAAATTGATAATGATTGCGTTTTGAGATTTGGGAAGAGATTGTGTGTGCCTTGTGATTCATAGTTGAAGAGAAAGTTGTTATGTGAAGCTCATAGTTCTCCGTTTTCAGTTCATCCAGGCAGTACTAAGATGTATAGAGATATCCAGGAGTATTACTTGTGGGATGGAATGGAAATAGACATTGCTAATTTTACTGTGAAGTGTTTGACTTGTCAGCAGGTTAAAGTAGAGCGGCAGTTACTGAAAGGGATGCTTCAGCCTTCACCAAGGCCAAAGTGGAAATGGGATAATATATCCATGGATTTTTTTGTGGGATTACCGAAGACATCTAGAGGTTATAATGCAATCTGGGTTATTGTTGATCTCTTGACCAAATCTGCTCATTTACATGATATACGAGATACATTTTCCCTATATCAACTTTCCCGTTTGTATCTTAAAGAGATAGTCAGGTTACATGGAGTTCCTCTCTCTATTGTATCTGATCGTGATATGAGGTTCACTTCTAACTTTTGGAAAGGCCTTCAAAAGTCGTTGGGTACTGAATTAAAATTTAGTACAGAATTTCATCCTCAATCAGATGGGCAGTCAGAACGAACAATTCAGACCTTGGAGGATATGCTACGAGCTTGTTTGATGGATTATCAGGGAAGTTGGGACCAACATATTTCTTTGGTTTAATTTTCATATAATAACATTTTTCATTCCAGTATACAGATGGAATCATTTGAGGCATTATATGGGAAGCGGTGTCGAACTCTAGCTTTCTGGGATGAAGTGGGTGAAAGGAAGTTGATGGGACCAGAATTGGTATAAGAGATGGTAGAAAAAGTTCATCTGATTCAGAAACACATGAGAACAGCTCAGAGTAGGAAGAAGAGTTATGCAAACAACATGAGGAAGGATCTAACTTTTGAGGTAGGTGATCATGATTTTCTCAAAGTATCACCATGGAAAAGTGTGATGCGATTTGGTAAGAAAGGAAAGCTGAGTCCAAGGATCATTGGACCATTTGAAATTCTGGAGAGAGTTGGATCAGTTGCATACCGGGTGGCTTTAATTCCGAGTTTATCTTAGGTACATAATGTTTTTCACGTTTTCATGTTGAGAAAGTATATGCCAGATCCATCTCATGTGTTGAGTCCAGAGGTAGTTCAGCTGGAAGAGAACCTATCATATGAGGAACAAACGGTCTAGATTATTGACCACAGGGAGAAAGAGTTATGAAATAATGTGATTAATTAGTTAAAGGGTTTTTGGAAAAACCACATGATGGAAGATGCAACATGGGAATCTGAAAATGCAATGAGGGATAAGTACCCCGATTTATTTGATAAGTAAATAAATTGTGGGGACACAATTTTCTAAATGGGGGAAGGATGTAACATCCCAAGTATGTAATGAATAAAAGTTGTTTTTATCTATGTCTATTAATGAATTATATAGTGTTTTAGAGGGTTAAAATGAAAATAAATCCAATCTTAAACATGGAATACACTAATATTCTTAAAAGATTGTTTTATTGCCTTTAGATGGAAAACCCTTTTTAAATCACACTTTTGAAAATTTTATAATCTATATTTTTCAAAATAAAAATATTCATTATGATTGGGACATTCAAATTTACATTGGATAAATTTTTTGTATTTTTCTGACAATGTTCATTTTTTAATGAATAGTGAAAAATACTGCATTTTACATCAAAACTGCTTTTTCATTTAATTTAATTATATGGTTAGATTATATTTTTAATTGGTATTAAAGTGTAATCTGAATAAATATTTTCCATTTAATCCAATGGTGGCCATTAGGATTAATTTCACTTTGAAATTGGTCATAAACTAATGCCAAACTTTTCATAGATATTGTTTCAAAAAAACCCGCTATTGGTTTTGACTACGAGAATTATTTTTAAATCAATTATTGAAATTTATGTGTTTGGAATTTGGTAAAATGGATTTAATATTTGGAATCATAAGGTCCAAATTATTTAATTAATACTCTTGTTTTTGGATATTATGAATAGTAATGACGGTAATTATCTTTCATTATCTTGATTAATGAGTAATCGGGTAGTTAAGAACAATAAAATAATATCTTAATAATAAAAAATGACACCCAAATGTATCCTAAAGCTACTTTTTTTCTCATGTAAGACCATGGGATTCCTTGTGCCAAACTTGGGGGCCCCATGAAATTACTCTTGTGAGAAAGTGACTTTTTATCTTGTTATTTTTTAAGGAATGTTAAATGTAACAAAGAATGTATCACCTAAGTAAAATATTTTTATTTTTGTCTACATAAATGACCTTTTTGACTATAAATATTAATTGGAAAACTAAAAATATTTTATACATCATATTATTATTATTTTGTAATTTTTAGACATCAAATAAATTAAGTTACTTATGACATCATAATGATGCAGCGATGACCTCATTATTTGACGATTAAAATAAAATGGAAAGATAATGTAAAATCTAAGACCTACACATGTCCAAAACCTATTGGGTGGGTATATTTCGAACCCTTATCACATTAAACTCGAATTATATCATTGTGGGACCTTTAAAATCTGAAACCCAATTGACAATAAAGTAACATTTCTTTACTTTCCAAGAGTGCCCCTCCTCTCCTCTTATAAAAGGCCCCCACCTCTACCTCCTTACCCACACTTCCAAAGCCTTTGGATCAGAAAAACCCTGCCCATTTTGTCTCTCCACTTCCCGCTATTACTCCTTGAAGCCTCACTTTGGGAAGAAGTCTTCCCAAGGAAGTCTTTGAGCTCAAACCGAAGGGAGTTACCCAATTTTAAGGTAATGTCTTTAATTGAGTCCTTTTGTTTTATTTTGCTTCTCCTACCCCCTAAACACTTTTTATTAATTTATTTTGTAAAAAATCCAGTATCTTAAATATACTAGTATTTTTTTATAATAAGTATTCGAGCTACACTTACACACACCAACATCTAATGGTTAAAGAACATACCGTTTCTGTGGATGGCGAATTTCTTCCTCCCGAAACGATGATTGTTCAACATTCTTTTAACACCTTCAAAGGTGGCCATTACGATGAAACTATATTTATATATGATATATAGTATGTTTATGTTATCCTTAAGCTTCTGTATTTTTTATTTTGGTCATACCATTATGATTCCCATTATGGGTAAACACGATATCTTCATTTAAGGAAGTGCGGACTACCGCCCCTCAAAGTGATTTGATTCGTTAAATACCATATGTGGGACATATAAAGGATGGAGTTATGATATTATATATGATATTACAATGGAATTATAATATACCTTTATATAATTATGATTCCATTGTATAAAATATGAAATAGAAATGAATGTAGCGTTCATGAGTACGTACGTCTTACCGTCTCCATGAACGGTGCATTTCATTTCTTACCTCTAAATGATTATGTAATATTATAAATGCACGAATGTACTGGATATATATGAAATATATGATATCTACATCATGAATACAATTATGGATATAATGGATACATGAATAACTTGTAATTATAAAGGGCTTATTTTTTACTCAAGTACCAATGATCATTAAAACGACCGTTATTAACTTAAATAATTACATAGTGTTCATGACATGGAAATAAGTGATATAAAAGGAATAATGAACTTGAAAGAGGTTCTTAAACAAGTATAAATTAACTCAAGTTTATTATTCAGGAGATTAATGAACGACCGAGTCAAGTCGGACCCGAGGTATGGGACTTCATCTCAATCTCCTTTCATTGAGGAATATTTTGTTTTATACTCAACCTTCTTTTATACGGTGTATAAACCCCTTGGACTTTTACATTTATTCAAAAGGAATCTTTTTTATACGAAGCGTTTACTAAACGACAAAAGGGAAAATTTTTTCATACGTATGCGGCGACAACGACTTCTCCACTTCCGTGACCATTATTTGAGTTTCAGCTTCCTCTACAAGCCATACCTTCTTTTTAAAAGAAAAATAAATACCATGTTTTAATTTTCTTTTATTTTGGTATTGAAAATGGTTTTCATAATGTTTTTACATAAATTTGGTGTATTGATATCTTGTTATTGAAAGGTGGAAATGTTATGTTTCATTCATGCATGTTTTATGTGATACGATTATGTTGAGGTTCTTGGGAATTATTATGAAGACGGGTGGTTCCGTGATAATCTAAGGGCGGGTGAGCCCGATATATCTCTCCAATGCATTGGGTAACATGTAGGAGTGAAATGTTAAGGTTTTGCCAAAGAGATTTAGGGAATATACTGTGATGGGTATTCCAAACGTAACCAAGAGGGTTACTCCCTACGTAAGAATGTTATGAATGCCTCAAGTTACCTTTATGTCTTATGATTTCTATGATTTATTCATGATTTGATGTGGTATGATTTATGTGTAAAGTATGATTTCATTATTATGTATATATGAACTCATGTTTCCTTTCCATATTTTTTTATATAACCCATACTAAACTTTTTATGCTCATCCAAAATCTTTTTTGAAATGTTTTTCACTGGTCAAGGGAAAGGTACATGATATGATGATAGTGTCAAGGAAGTGTCAAGAAAGAATCCATGTTTTATTTTAAATATGTTCCATTAATGGGAAAAAATGAATACTATCTTTATGTAACCACTTTTTTTAAATGTGGATGTTAATTCATGTTTTATGATCTAATTCTCTAAAACTCTAAACCTGAAAAGATCCTCAATGTGTAATCTTGGAATAACTCAATATTAAGTAAGGTTTAAGGCTGGGGCCTTATATATTAAATTTTTTATTAATTCACAACCAAGAATATTAATAAAATAAATTATCTAGAACACTACTTTAATGAATGTAAATTCTAGACCTTATTTCATATATGTATTAAGGAATCAATATACAGCATCATAAATGTAATAACACCTGCACTAAACTAACTATATAATAAATAATCATCCAAAATATTAATGACACCTACTCTTTGATTTCATCATATAACTAGATATTAAATGACTGAGAATCTTATTTTTATCTCTATATGAACCTAACATAATTAAAACCATTGAATACTCTTACTAAATAATAAAACCCTTGGGCTGTATCTTATTTATGTACTTGATGAAATTAAAATTACGGAAACCCATTTGAACATCCATTTTATATATCTCGTAATCATAATGAGCCTCTATGGAAATAAATATCTAAATGGAAATTATCATTTTAACCAGTGAAAAACATTATTCATAGTCAATAACAGGAATATATTTGTAATTATGTTCCACTATGTAATCTTTATAGGTAGATAGACTTCCATACATTTTAATTTTATTTAGTAAAACCCACTTTTAGTCTATGGGTCTTGACCCTACTGATGTATCCACTATGTTCAAATACAAGTTACTATACATAGATTCCATTTCATATTTCATAAAACATGTCTATTTCATATAATATAATATATAATTTTACATTTAATAATTATTATATTTATAATTTATGAACATTAATTCTTCCAAATTTTCAAAAATCAATCTTTATCTCACACACTTATAAATATCTCTTCCCACCCAAATTTTATGTTTAAACACCTTTCTATCTTCATTCACCATATCATAGATGTGTTCTTTGTGATTACTTTAGATTAAAAATGGTTATATAGGATGGATTTATTTTAAAGAGATGGCCCCTAAAATGAAATTGGAAGGTCACACTAACCCATCCATTATTGATGAATGTCCAACAAGGTATACTAAATCATCTCTAATAAACCAATACACTATTTTATTTTAGGAGAACTCTTTATTAAAAAAATTCCACAATATCTCATATTGTTAGTGAATTATGGGGTTAATTATTAACCCCTTTATTTGACAATAGAATCATAAAAAAATCCTAAATGATTAAGTAACTCAATCTAAAACATTTCAAAATTTTAAAATATTTCTAACATTTATCTCAATATAAAAACATAAGAAAACCAATTATATTCCTTAGTAAATGTTATTACAAACATATCCCCACTAATTTCTTGGTTTATGATAGGTCTACATACATCACTTTTTATAATATCCAATGGCTCAATAGCACTTTCAACATTGATACTAAAAGTTGTTTTGGTCATCATACATAATAAAAAAGAATATCATGTGTCAGATAATTCATAGTAGAATAATTCCTATAATCTATCTCCATAGTGTATTTTAATTAGTTTATCTTTTATATGTCCAAGATGACAATTCCAATGGAAATTAAGTTTAAATCAACATTGAACATATTGTTTCTAATTTTATAGATTGTATTATCCATATTCAAATTGTGTAAAATGATTACTATTTCCTCAATGTCATATAAAATATCATTCATATATATTGAATAACTCTTCATCTTAATGATGGATGAATTTACTAACCCATACTAACATGGTACATAAATCAATTTTAAATATGGAAGGAATGTAATAATAATTTTATAATTCCAGGAACAATATAATATGTAGACCTAGAACATAATGTACAAAATTAAATACACAAACTTTTTAACTATTTTAGTCATATATATATACATCACCATTTTTAAATTTTCTAATACCCTTAGGTTTACATTTGTTCTCACAAAATATTGATATACACTTGGAATCTAATACCCCTGTGCTAGAGTTAGAGGAATTAATTTTTATGACATTCACCTTAATATTCTCATAATTAATTTCTAATGGAATTCTCATATAAATCATGTACTAATATATAATATTTTTATAGCTCATACCTATAATACACCTCAAATTGATTAATATTATGTGTGTAATAATATTTAACAAGGATAGATATATTGGTGAGTAACATATTTTATATTATTTCAAGATGTAATTTTAATGAATATAATCGCATGAAATTTATTGAACCATTATATCATTTCATATTGTAGTCAAAGATCTATATTTTACTAATTAATCAATGAACTATGTAATTACTCTCATCAAATAAGTATAATGGTAGTTGACCAACCCACATAGTATTTTTAGTTATGCACGATCATGTGCATTTTAAACATTTCAATAAACCCAACATTTTCTATTATGAAGATATATAAGAAAATTAATGCACAAGGTTAAACCCATAAAGAGGTGATATAGATAGATGTTGACCAATAAACTGGATCATAGTAGTGAATTCCTCATTTGATTCTAAAAATCATGGTTTTAAGCTAAAATGATTATATTAAACCTCACCTAATGTAAGAAGGGTTCAAGATCTATTTCAGGGATCCTAAATATAGG
The DNA here is from genome assembly GCA_963277665.1 of Viscum album. Taxonomy (NCBI): domain Eukaryota; kingdom Viridiplantae; phylum Streptophyta; class Magnoliopsida; order Santalales; family Viscaceae; genus Viscum; species Viscum album. Next base: position 313,773,080 of record OY728158.1, read on the forward strand.
ATATTTATAAATACTAAAATATTAGGTCAATTTTCATAGAATAAATTTGTGTCAATGAATTGATAAAATTGATTTGGTCCATAAAATTTTATCTACCCACAGTAGAATCCACTCTTTGGTTCAGATGTAGTTTCTTGTCCACATGAAATATTTGAAACTATAAACTCATGAAACAAATAACAGTATTGGTCCATGTTTTTTCATTCCAATTTGGTTGGGGTACTTACCTTATAATACCATGTATTTTTTTCATGCAAATTATAAAAGTATTTTTTTTCATTATCAAACTAATTTTTTATCTAATACAATACCAATGATTTTATTTAGATATTCATTAAAGAATTACTACATGTATACTTGATCTGCATTCCTAAGAATATATTATATACATGGAAATGAAATTGATATAAATATAAAATAGATATATATTGATTAAAATATTTATAATGTAGTATCAATGATCCATTTAGTAATCAATAAATGAATCTTATTTTCAGGAAAAGAAAACACACCACATCAGTTCAATTTGGAAGTAACCAAATGGTACATGTTAATTGAAGGAATTCAAAATATCATAAAACAAGACCAATATATTAAAACTGGATTGAAATTGAATTAAATGTGAAATTGAAAATAGGTATGTTTAATTATTCTCAAAATGAATTAAAAAGGAAAAGTTTCCATGAAATATTTTTTCCTAGAATATACAAAGGCCATATCATCTTATGGACTAAACATGATTTATATCATTAGTATTCCTATGTTTCTTTCTTCCTTGTGTTTTTATCTTATATGTTTCAATTATATGCCATACATTATGGTTCTATATTCTCTGTAAATATTTTTATCTAAGATTAATATGCTAAATGATGTTTTTGGGTGTTTTTTAGCCTTGTAGTTTAACTATGTAAGTTTCCTTCACACGCCATAAGGTATCAACCATCTAGGAACATCTATATTATAAATATAATTTATTGAATTATATACATATTCCATCCATCAAGGGAAATTGGTTTTAAATTGTTTAATGTGTAATAATATGTCTGAAAGTGAAAAATTTAAAAGAAACATCCTTGTTTCAACATCACATTCAACTCTCTAAAAAATACTACAAAACTAATAAATTTTGTAAAAAATACAAATGAATAATTTAAATATATATATAAAAATAAATATTATCAGTTTCCCCCACAAATGAATAATTTTTTGTCCTCATTCAAAAATAATCCCTACAACGATTTCAAAGGGAACAATTTTTAAAAATAAATAGAAATTAAAACCATGCAAAGAAAATTATGTGTTTGTAAATATTGAATGTCTTAAAAAATCACCCATTTTTATAAAATCAGTCACACTTAATAATTAGGATATATATTTTAATGTATTTATTCTTCAAATTTAAATTTCTGAACAGATTTTTACAAACTATAACATTGGTGTGATTTATCTCTCCATGAATTGTCTATCCTCATGAAAGGTAAAAAATTCTTTATTTATGAGCATACCCAGAATACATGTTCCTCACGATAGGATATAGTACCCAGAAAAGTCCAGCCAGAATCAAAGCTTCTGAACATTTAATAAAAAGAAATAAAAGAGGAACATAAGTGCGTTAGATGGGGTCACACAAACCGAAATGCCCTCATCCACCAAAAACTGGTCTAGATATCATATTACAACATATCATTTCCACAATTAGAGTTACCAGCTATCTCCCACTCTGATTGAGACTTATCCCACTTTATGATTTTCAAGATATTTTTATCCCCCTTCCTTGACAACTTAGACGCCGATCTGGTAGATGCATTTCTAGGAACATTAGAATAATCCTTGTGTGGTCTCCACTTTGTGGGAACAGAGGTAAAACCCTCAATAGCAGCACTATTTATATTTCCACTTAAGATTGAATCCTTTTAAGAGGCATTTTTTCTAATTCCCAAGACCCTAATTGGGGTACCCATATTCTAATGTTCTCCCTCAGAAACTTTCCCCCATTTATTAGGTAATTCAAGAACATGGAATAGCTTTTGGATTTCATGCTAGAAATCAACATGTTTTTCCACATCATTATTTTTGGCGATGACAACTTCGGAGGTGTCAGGGTCCACAACTGCAGTAACCTCTTTAACCAAATCAAACTGAGTCATAAAGGGGCCACTATGGGCCTTCTTCGGAGATACATCAATTAACTACCATTTACCTGTACCTAGTCTATCAGGAGTTATGGGAGCAAGCTTGCTAAATGAATCACCATCCTGAGAAGTATATTTTGGGAACATCGAATCATTCCCCATTGACTTTCTATGACAGAGAGTCACAGAATGTCCTCACACCCCACATTCCTCAAAATAATCATTCCTCCAAAATAACTCTAATGAATGTCCATCAGCCATACATTCATTGACGAAAAGGGGTTTCTTTTTCATACTCAACATCAATTTGAATGTTATTAGAATGAGTGTAAAGATTTAACTTGTCAATAAGACTGGTGCTAAGACCAACCTCCACCAACATCCTATCAAAATGACTAAACCGAACAACCTCAGTCTCTTTGTCAAGACGAATCGGAGTACCAATTGCTATGCCAATATCATGCAGGATTTTTGGATGCTAAAGGACCTAGTTGAGTCCATGGAGACGAATCCATAGCTGAGAAAAAGAACATATAGCATGTGAGACATTAAAATCCAATGACCATTCATGTAAATGAAGCTATCCGGGTTTTAGGAACAAGGTTCCAATGTTCCATGCATGTAGCATCAAATCATCAGATGGAAAAAGGTAATGGAAAAATCCCCGACCAAGAGAAACACATTTCAAATCTGAGAAACCCCACAATTGTGAGGATCTACGGATCAAATCAAAAAGTGTCCACAGTTTTGCACCTTTAGGAAGAACCATTCGTGATATCAATGATTTTTTTTCAACTGACATTCTCTCATCCACCGCTGCAGGATTAGCTTCAACGTGAGTTGATGAACCCTTACGAAGAATTATACTAGGAACTGAGTCCTTCAACAATGAAAATGAACTGGCTCCATCAAATTTAAACCAAGCATTTTATATTTTCATGACTTCAGAATTGGAATTAGAACCAAGAAAAACATCACCTCAGGGAGGAATAGGATCCCACAACAACTCCTCAACAGGATCCGCATCAGCTTCAACCTTCTCACGACTAGATGAAATCTGTAAGTCGCCTTGCATCAATCTTCATGGTCACATGATATGGCTATGATGCTTCCGTAAATCTGGTACAAGGATTCAAAGCCGTATGAATACCAGCTAAAAATCAACTTCATCGCAACCGTGGGGTTCCAAGAATCTTCCATGATCCGAGCATCATGAGCAGACATCAAGGAAGGAGCTGCCGACGCCATGCCGCCGAGTGGAGAAAGGCGATCGAAGCCAAGGAAGAACGGGATCGCCATGGACGAACAGAAACCCTAAAATCCATATAAGCGGAAGGGTTCTCTCGCTCCCATAGCCTATTGCAACATAACACTTAAAATCATGATAGGATACAATAAGTTCTAAAATTTCCAGTCAATTATAATATATATCACAATTAATCATGATTTATTTATCATTAAGGTTCCATAAAATCTAAGGGTGATACTAGGTGGGTATATGATAATAATTAAGCTAAAAATGAGTGTAAACTATAATTTATAAAGAATGATAATTAGGAATAGTGTAACGAAGAGTATCCTAACAATATTATAATCTAAACACTCCCAAAAAAAATATAAAAAGTCTATGAGTATGTTATGAATGTAAGATTAGGGTATCAAATATCATTTTTTTGGTTTTTTAATTCGTTCATAAAACAATTTTCACATCCACTACCTAACCATGAATGATTTATCATTATATTTATTACTATAAAAGTGTTTATTTTTGACAATCATAATACATAACCCCTTTTTTATAAATAGGATAATAATGATGGTAAATCAGAAGTAACCATGGACCACATCTAGTAGATATGGTCAAACATCCACTTCATGTGACCTCAGTAACATGCATCCAGGGTCTAATAGAAATGACTATTTCACCATACATATTCAATTATAAATCATGTGATATTAGAAAATATTTGGTTTGGGAGATATAAAATGGTCTTGTAACTCATGTAATTCCTAACAATGTAATCAAGAGAATAAACATGATTAAGAATTAATAATGTATATGGAGGTCTTAGGAGAAAAATGTGATCAATCAATAAGAATTATGAATCATTTTAATAGTGTATTTTCCAATTATAGTCTTCAAAAGATTCCAATAAATTTTAATATATATATATATACATCCCCTATGTGTCACTCGATAAATATGCCCAGAAAATAGAGTAATAATTTAGTTTTATAATCCTCTTAGTAGTGGGAATAAATAAAAAATTGGGAAATCACGTAGGTTGTCGGACTAGTAATAATTCTTATATTTTTTTAGGAATTTAGATTCATAATTGAATTTATCAAATAAATAATCATTATACAATTTTAAGAGGGAATAAATTATATTATTTGACATTTTATATCTAAACATTATCTTTTACTTACTATTGTTCAATGATATTTCAAATTAAATAATTATTCTATGAAAAATGTATCCAAGACTAAAGAAAATAGGAAAAAATGCTATTGTATATACTATACAAATCAAGAATGACCACCCCCAAATAAAATGAAATAGCATCCACACTATTTCAAGAAGTAATACGAGAGAGATTGAAATGAAAACAGAAATAAATATTTCTTTTAATGTGTGAAATTAGTTTATATAATTAAGATATCCCAACAAAAAATTTAATTCCATTTGAAAATATGATGAATGTTCATATGAAGCTGGACTACCTGCAAAAATGTAAAATAAAAATCATAGGTACAATTAAGAGATGATTAGTTCATAGGATATATACAATATGAATTAAAAAAATTTCCTTGTAAATATAATAATAAAAATGAATTTAGGATTATATAAATTCATCAAAAATAATATAAAATTAGGCTTATAACGAAATATCAATAGATATGACCTAGAAAAATTAGATAAATGGAGATACCAGACTAGAAGTAACTAAAAAAATTGTGGGAATATAGGTTACCTCACATAAATCACCATCAAAGAAATCAATATATAGATATATGGATATAGATCAATCTATGTAGTCCATCACCTCATGATTCCTTAGCCTCATGTAGAAATTGGAGGTAGTGTCCTTTAACTATAGTGGCTACATGGGAGGATTGACGACCTTAGAAATGGATTGACCAAACCTATCATGCGATAGCTAGTGAATTTGTAAAAGTCACTGATAGAGATCCTAGGGAGTTCATTACATCATATATACATAAGTAAATAACTCTTTGTGAAGTCTGATAGTTATCGTATCATGTAAATTGAATGTGAATGTATAGGGAGATGATATAGACATAAAAATGGATGAAAAAAAGAATAAATACAATGTAAGAGAATAATTTTGAACCAAAATGAATATACATGTAATTATATTATCTTAATGATACTACTTCATAACATTTAATATAGAATCAATGTAAATAAACTAGAAATAATAGAAAAGTAGGGTGGGTACACTATGGTACAACCAAAAAGAGGAGGAAGAATCAACGTAATCAGCATCAGTTTTTTCCACACTAATGATGCAAGTTTGGATCCAACCCTACATGTTAGTATCAGTAATAATGATGATAGAAGGTCCTGTGTCTACCATAATATGTGTTGTGGTACTGGAATTAGGCTTGGTCTCATAGGATCTAGTGTTGTTTCAATCTATATGGAGGTCACAAGTCTTGAATCTCAATTACTGAATGGAACAACATATTTAGTCAACATATCAAATACCTTTACCAATCAAGTGTAAACCATCAAGTTGATCATTTTTGAATCATGGTATGTGATCATGGGAGGAAGATTGAAAAGTTTTTCTGAAGGTGATAATATAGAGGGGTGATAATGGATTCAGAGGACAAACCAATGACAATAGGGTGAAGGTGGGTGTATTGGTGGCTGGTGGAGTAGATGAATAGGGTGGAGATGGAGAACGGAACCATTGGGTTCTCATGAAATGAGATCTCTAAGCACCGGAATATGGTGAAATGATTCTCTAATATAAAATAAATGAACCACAATCACACAATAATTCATCCACCCATCATGGATTTTTTATGTTTGATATGTATGGTAAGTAGAGGAGGCATATGTCCTTGTAGGAGAAATCTGATCAGAAGGTACTTAAGGAGATGTGGAGTGTTTAGGGGCTGGTATCACATCATTGGACATGAAATAACTATGTTCTCAACCATAATGATCTCCCCCATTCTAATTAAACCATCTTATGGAGAAATATGAGGTTGAAGGATTGTATATATCCAAATAATGAGAGTGGATTAAAGAAGTAAAAACAAACCAAGTGCATATAAAAATTCAGGATGGTGTACCCTCCTATAAGTGGGCCACACATCATATATAACTTTTAGTTTACCATGAAAGCTGGTGTTCACTGTTTTTCATGAGGGAATCCATAGAAGTGTAATTAATTTCTACCTCAGTTTGTGTGATTTACCCTTGAGAGTCTATTTATGCTAGGTTAATTTTGGGTGATGAAATATGGAAAATCATAAAAGTGAAACCCTTTAATTGGGTTCTCTTCATAGTGGGAGGATCATAAATTCTCTTAGAGTCACTGGTTATTATATTTTATCATTATTGTGATATTTATTATCAAGAGAAATGGTAGACTAGGTATGATTTGCTGTGAAGACTAAATAATAAACATACAGTATAATACTCAACCCTCCAAAAATGAATTCCAAATCCTTACCTCCCAACTAGAAGGTGACATAAATGGGATCATTCTCAGAAGTTATCAAGATCTCTAAGAAGTGATGCTGGTATATATCCTCTTGGAACTCAATGATATGAGTGTTAAAAATCATCTAGATGTCCTCTATAACATTCATGTCCATGAAGATCTGATTAAAGATAACCAAATCCAACTATATATTTTTTTTCATATAGACTTGTCCTGCAAATTCACCAAGACAAAATGGTGTTGTGGGTATATAAGCCACAACATGTGGGGAATATGAGTATGTTGGGAACAAGACAACTAATGGCATGAAAAAAATATCTATCTGTACATGAATGTAATGACATAGGTAAGATATCTGACAATGGTGGCGTTTATTGAACATAGGCCAGTGGTTATTAAAAGAAATGGGGATTTTCTTATCCCGTGTTGTCTGGAGGAGGATCATCTATACTTATACCATTGCTGGGATTCATTATGGTGAGAACAAGGAGTGTAAGTGAATTAAGGGATAAAATAAATAATATGGTGTGTCTAATGGTAGAGGATACAATGAAGAATGATGGGTTGTGTGATGAGAAGAGGAGAGTAAAGGAGCATCGCCCAAGGGAGGGTCAGTTTCAATGACAAAATCCCTAGGTTATCAACTTATAATGGCTTATTGAGACAATTATTGGGTTAATAAAAAATTAATATTTAAATTTATTAGAGTATATTTTGTTGAATCTACATTATTGATAAACTAAAATATATTTTTTACCATAATTTGTTTATTAGAAAACTCATAACTCTTCCAATGATGGTGAACCAGCTAATCATCATTGATCCAAATCTAATTGAAACTGACCTAGGTTTCATACCATCGAATTATTTATTATATTTTTATATCTATAAATCCCTTCAAATCATATTCATTAAAATTATAGGAAAAATATTATAAATATTGATCCACATAATTTTTAACGATTTCACATTCACCATTATTAGTGGTCCATCACCTCATTGAATTTATATAGATTCATATAGGGGAGATTTAACAACATCGAAATAAACTAACCATGGATATTTCAATTTTTTGGATAATAATTACAAATGTTTATTAAAAAATAGAATAATTTTCTTTGGTTTTAATATCAATTTTATAATGCATCGATCTTGATGATAATTTTTTTTCTCTTTATAAATAGTTTTAATATTGTATGTATTTTTTCTAATTTCCTCTAGCTTATCCATGTGTAAAAATCCCTTTTCCCAACATTTTTCAGAATTCACGAGTATCTTTTTCTTTTAATAGAATTATTGGTGTTATAGTTCCACTACTGAACTACATTATTTCCTATTAAAATTTATAATTTTTTTGTGTTGATTGGTGTTTTTTATTACATTCTATATGCACAAAGTGCATCGTCTTGTTTGATTATTCATCCCTTTTTACTTATATCATTTGTCTTTTAAAAAAACTATTTAATATCTTGATTGGAAAACTACACCATCCCACTGATTTTTGTTTTAGTAAGGGGTCCTAGTATTTTGGAAAACCCAATAATTTTTATGAAATCCTATTATGGTTGTATTTTTAGAAACAATTCCTTTATTTTTAATGAGTAATATCAGAAATATAAAACAAGTTAAAAAAAATTATTAGAAATTGCATTACTAATTTGACCATAACAATTTGTAGCTTTAGCTTCTATCAAATTTGAATCATGGTCCACATAGACGAAAATGTACATCATTCCATGGGAATATGAAAATATAACAATGAAATAAATATCCCAAACATCAAATATTTTCACATATAGGATTGGATTATAGTTAATTTCTTTACATTATCATATTGTTTTCTATTGGAATCAACGATAGATTTTTAGAAAATTTATATTTCATCCAAAGAGAGTGTGTGCATAAATATTCCACTCTAAAAAATTTTATTCATGGTATGATCTTACCCATGGTGTCCAGAAGTTAGCAACATATGACATAATTCTTAAAAAATTAAAATTTCATCCTCTTAAATGTATCATCAAATTAAACCATCATAAAAAATTTTATATAACAATTTTTCATCCTAGTAGTACTGTGAATCATATGATACAATTTTTTTCCTTTATTCAAAATATGTATGTGATTGAAGTATCTGAGTGGGTAAATAGTTTTCCAATAATGATGACAAACTCTTATATTAGCAGGATCCACCTTATCAAAATTTACTTAGAATCATTTTATATATAAGGCATTTCAATGTTGCGTGAGGAATTCAAACAAAAAACTCTGAAGGGCATGGGGTGTGTCCAAAAAAAATTTAATTGTTAAAACCACTTCGAGGAGCTCTTTTTATGTCGTTGTAAAATATTTTTCTATTTAATAGAGAAAATAACTAGAATAGTAATTGGTATGTAAAATATATAGATCTCATTATCCTAAAATATTTCTAATAGAAATATCACTTTCATCTCACATTAGCTCCAAGGCCTTTTTTCAATCAGGTGAGACAATGAAAAGATTAGTCACTAAGTATTTTTAGAGTAGTAATGGAATACCAAAATTAATATTTTAATTTAAAAAGAAAATACTTATACATTAGATGTGTTACTGGTCATGATATTTGGGTTAGTTGATTTAAAACCCATTGGTAGATTACAACATGGCCTAGAAAACTCTTCATTCCTTTTATAGTTGTGGGTTCATGTAAATATTTAATAACATTGATTTTGTTAGTTTGACATCGATGAAATGATTTGAAATTTTATAATGGAGGGAATTTTCTACAGGGTAAACTGTATTGAATTCCTTCTAATTTTGAACAAGACATTTCTATTCATAGCATTGAAACTCTTGATTAAAATTTCAATGACAGACCCTAAAGGATCCTCAATTGACTAAAAAATCATCTATATCAGTTTCAAAAAAATATTCCATATCATGAAAGATATGTATAATATATAGTTGTAATATTTTTTGGTGAATTACACATTCTTTACAATATTCATCAATTGGTGAAGGTTGCAACTGGTCACGTGAACATACTATTTGAATAATCAAGTAGGTCAAATATGATTTGATTATATCCCAAATTTCTATCCATTAACAAAAAGAAATCATTCCCAACTAATATCTTTAGAATCTAATCCATGAATGTGATACATAATTGGTCTTTCAAGGTTATTGTATTGAGTTTTCAATATTAAACAAAATCTATCCATACAATATTTATCTATGCCAGGATTAATTCATCTTATTTTTTTAATTATGGTTATGCTTTAACCCTTTGCTAGAAATTTCAACATGCTTCCCCATTTGATTTTAGTGATGAAAATAGTAATATGATATTCATAAATATTGACAACCTCCTTTTTAACTAAATATTTATTTGGTTGTGTGTGTCACCGATAATGTTATAATTTAGTCTTAGAGACTTCTTCAAGATGAATATTATACGTGATGATCATGCAGATATCCTTGTGATATCATACACAATAAAATAAATTGAATTTTTGTGTCTCTTAAGGAAATCTATCAATTTCTATTCATGTGAATGATTTAATTGTGAGCATATGATCACCAAAAATTCATATTTAGTTTCTAATATTTATTATTTATGTGTGATCATTAGATGATTTAATTTTGATGTTGCTGTATTAATAACAAAGTCTGTGATTTATGAGATGGAATCCTTCATTATTGGTTGAATGTATTTTATCTCCTTATATTTCCTATCCTCATATTAATATACGGATAGAATCTATCTATGTTATTCATAATACATACTATCACCTGATTTAGATGTGAGAAAAATCATAGGACACTCCAGCAAATCTCCACTCTGCTTTACTTCTTTTACATATTATAACACAACTAATTCCTCACCGACTCAAAAAATAATACTTTCATAGTTTACATAGATAATTTTATACTAGTTGAGATAAATGGTTTCCCTATAATTATTGTGATACCTTTTTATTAATCCATATCATTGATGATAAAATCAATTGAAATATTGAACATTCCAACCATAACTATGACATCCTTGAGAAGTCTGTGAGGATACATGATATATTGGTCTACATGACAATGTGATACTCATATTAGTTTCATTTATTCATGCCCCAATTTTCATAATAAAGTCCTAGGAATAATATTTTTCTTACATTATTATTATATAGGTATTTATCATAATTACTCACCCCTAGGGTTCCTAGCGTTAAGAAACTAGTAGTATATCTCAATTTTTAGAAATATTATTCAGGAGAACTATAGATAGTTATTCATTTATTGAAATAACAGTAAGGTATTCTATAATTATCATATTATAGATCATATATAATAATAATTTGGAAAAAGTGAGCATCAGGTCAATAGCTTCAATAGTGTTAATGTTTATTTTTTTAAACATCTATAGAAAATATTTACAGTGACCCTATATATTTACATGTCTCATCTAATATAGTAATTGAATAGGGGGTATATATGTTTTGGCGACACATATAAAACTTTTTTAATAGTTTGTTTGTCTTTTTTAGACTCACATATCCTTAACTGAATTATGATTCAAGTATATATTCATTCTAGAATCATTATTGTTTTACTTTTTAATTAGTTTTCATTATTGGTGGGGTATTATTTTCTTTTTCACTTACAATAAAATGTCATTGTCAATTTTAACATTTATAATTCTATCAATAATAGATTTTTAATAATATCTTCTGAATATCTTTGTATTACCATCTAGTGTATTCGGTAGTATTCTTGATAGAGTGTTGGAAATATTTCCTGCTCTGTGTTCAAGGATGAATATGGAAGATCATTGATTTTATATTTCAATTTCTTATTTTGTAATTTTTTGGTTGACATTCAAAAAAAAGTGGGTAGAATATATTCTTTGTTCTACTATTGAGGTGGTTCTACTTGTAGCTACCTAAGAGAAGCTAACTGATGTTTTTGTTTTTAGGGAAGAAAAATATGAGTGAAGGACCCCAGATGGAGGTGGTGGAATGCTCTCGGTGGAACCCTGGATGGCGTAGCGCATGAGCTCGCTGCGGGAGGCCCCATATGAGCCCCGACCAAGAGGGGGAAATTTTTCTCCTCGTCCTCCGAGATTTGATCCCTCTTCCTTCCCTGATTTCTGAGAGATTGAGGTATACCATAAGGTTTTGAATCGGGTGAATGGTAAACTCTCGGTCCTGATTTCCTCTCTGGAGTTTGTGAAGGTGGTGTTGTGGCTAGATCTCATCCTCGTTGTATGATTTGGCAAGAATTGAACCTTATTTTACAGCTTTCACAGGTTTGTCTCTTTTTCCTGGAATCATAAAAATCAAGCGTTGGTAGGGCTGTTAGATCAAGGCATTTTCAGATCTATTTCTCTTGCAAGGATGATTTAGTTTTTGCCTGGTCTTATACGCCAAGAGTGTTTGATGCATTCAAGTTTTCCCTTTTTCAATGGTCCTTTGAGTTTCATTTATATTGTGATCCTCCGACCACGGAGTTATGGGTTGAGCTTCCTGGCATTGCTTTACCTTTCCAAAATCTGGAAATTCTGCGTGTTATTGGCAATGTGATTGGTTGTTTCCTTTGTATGGACATGCGGACCCGTCTAGCTTGCCATCCAGCTGCCCCGGGAATCTGAGTTGAAGTTGACATTTCGAAACCACCATTTGAATCTGGGTGAATTGAGGTTGAGGGTGAGTTCTGTTGGCACCAATGTGTTTTCTTTGAGTCGTGGACACCCTTCTGTGTGAACTGCTACCGACATGGTCACTCAGTTACCCTCTCTCGCCACATTCATCGCCATTGTGAGCACGACACATTGAAACCTCATGTTTCTCTTGTGTTTTACACTACATCAGAGTCACGTGGATCGAAGGATATTGATATTGATGCTCCTTTTGAAGAGGCACGCTTGGATACACTAGGTGATGCTGCTCTTGCTCTTTGGAAGGAGTCCATTGGCAGTGTTAATCCATCAGTTAGAGTGGTTTTTGACAGATTGAATCATGATCTCAATTACAGTGATACTGATTAGTTAGGTAGGTTGAAGGAGATTTCAGATTATGAATGTGGAAATAGGGTGTCAGGTAAGGGGAATAGTGATGTTGGCCTAAAGGAAGGAAGCATCATATCTCTTAGTAATCAATTTGCAGATTTGTCTGACCTGGATTTGAATGCCCATGAATCGCAACACCCTGTTCAGGATACGATCACAGATCAAGATTCTATGTCTGGTTGTGGAGATAATAAGGGAATGAGGGATACTTCTAGGGACATGGTAGTCCTGATATATGAGGAACCAAATTAGGGATATGATGGGCCGCAGAAGTGTGATCTTATGCATCTGATGAAAGAGGTTACCAAAATAGAAGCTGTCAAACTTTTTGAGGAAGTGCTGAATGAGAATTCTACTCTGGAGCAGCATGATGTTGAGGAGATATTATTGGAGAGGCATAAATTCCTATAGGAAAGCGGAACGTATCATAGCAATGAGAAGTATTCTCTGTGCTTGACACATGTAGATGGTAAAAAGGAACCATCCCAGGGTGAAGCCTCATTTGTTCATGAGAGCTCTCAAAGGGTGTATGAGGGGAAGGATAACCAAGGATGATGTCCAAAAGATCACATAAAGGAATCATATAGTGAGATTATTAGTAATGGTGTGAAAAGGAATGAAATAAATGGATCATCCACCGCTCCACCAAAGAGGAAACCCAGAAAAGATTACTCCAACATGTCGAGGACCAAATCCACTAGGTATTCTACAGAAAATAGAAAATTGAAAGACACGGGTCACATGAGGGGACGATGTAGGCCCATTGAACCCATGTCCCTAATGAAGTTACGTCAAATGGATAAATACATACAAATTTTAAGTTAATATGCTCCGCACGTTTAATGGGAGTCACCATATCCGAATGAGTTCTTAGAAGGTGGTGGTGGTGACATCTTTGATGTGTTATGATATATGATGTTGTGAGGTATGTTGTTCTGCTTTATTTTTCTTCTCTGTACTTTGTACTTTCTACCCTTTTTTATTAATATATTTCTGGGGGACTAGGCACTCGGCCTAGTCCTGCGCCTTCCTTGGTATGAAAAAGATAATTCCTTGGGGAAGGGTTATTGTCTAATGGGTAGTTACTCCTGAGGATATGAAATCTATGGTGGTTACCTAATTGTTCTAGGATTTCATTATAGATCTTTGACACTCTAGTATTTATAGTACCATAAAATTTTCCTTGTTTAATCAGTTTTAATTGGTAATAGATTCATTGAAGTAGTTTTGGATATTGATTGTAAATATTATTATTAAAACCATGATTATGATTTACCAATATCCTTACATGAAATTCCTCATATTATTTCTGACCTATGAAGATTTCACAAGCTTAAATCTCTACAACAGAAACAAGTGGTGGTTTATGTGGTTGATGTGGTTAATTGTTTTTCTATATTTTTTATATGATCTTCCACCTAGGATGTGAGTCTACAACTCCCATCATCTTGGTGTAATTCATATTGTGGGATACCACATTCACTTTTTTAATTGTTAGCATTCTATAAAATCTCATCTAACATGCCTCTCCCTTCTAAAGGTGTCATCATCACGATCGTTCCATAAATGGGTGCATCTACCATAGTCAATGTAGAGTGCTCTATAACATGATAAAAATATATATATTTTTCTAAGCATTAATCATTTGATGTGGGAACATATGGGTAAATTCTATAATGTGATTCAAATTATCATATGATGACTAACCAACTTCCATAGGGAGGTTTTACATATCATATTTTAGCTTAAATGTATGTATAGGTGATAAATATTTTTTTAAGTTTTCTCAGCTAGAAAATCCCACATCAAAATGTATTTTATGTAATAACACTTCAAGAAATTATTAGATCAATCCCTTAAATAAAATGGAAGATCCCTACGACTAATGTTGTATAACGTCAAACATTGGTTCCTAAATGTGTCCCAGACTTCTATGAAGTAAAATAAATAATCATGTGGATATTACCTATAATGACTATAGAATTGATCCATGTTCTAGATCATATGAATAAAAATGTTCTTTATATTAAATGTTTGTTCGTAGATGGGTGGTAATACAATATTGGGGACAACAACACTAATGCATGGAAATAAATAATTCATAATGGTACGATCTTGTAGTATTTATATTATATATGATGTTTGTGTGGCATCAATTTGAAATTTTTTGGATTTGGAAACATTAGATTGTGATGATCATCCATGATTTAATAATGGTGTGGTGAATGGTATATCTCAATTATAGGGTTGAAATCAAGTGTTTCTTGGGTTTCCAGTCTCATTTAATAGGTTTATGGGACATATCTCATGCACTAAGCTCAACATCATTAAAAAATAATCCCGGTTTGTGAATTTATAAAAAAAATTCGAGGTGAAATTGGTGTGAAGAAATCTATGGTTCTTACTGAAGTCCACTATACTAAAGTGAAATTTGTTTTCTAAATATGACACAAAAAATTAACCATCCATACAAAATCTTCAATTTTGAATGAGCGTGATTATATTTAGAATTTATATAAACCTAACTATCAAACTTATTATGAAACATACAAAAGTGAAATTCTATGGTCACACCCTTAGTGAGGTGATGGTAACGGACTATGACCATGAAATTAGATCCATGATTTTCATTCATCACATTATTCTATAAAGGAGGGGTTCAAGAAAAACTGATGGGATTAAAATTTTCTTGATTGAATAAGGGTTCATGATCAAATTATGAGATCCTACACATATGATATCCCTAAATATAATAAGAGGAGGTATCTTTACTTAGAGTGTGTAGCTATTCAAGGATTAAATTTTTTTCATCCATCCAGCAAATTTGATCTACCCAGATTAGAAACCACTTTTTAGTAATAATACAGTTTTGAATTCATATTTCATAGACAAGACTAAAAATAATTGAATTAGATAAAACTATTGGTTCTAGTTTCATTTATTCTAATTAGATTGGAGTCCTTCCATTATTATCCCCCAGCCGAGTTCATGGATGTGAATGTTGTATGATTATAATATTAACTGAATTCCTTATCCAATAAAATACCTAATAATTTATTTATTGATTCATTAAATAATAGCTACCCATACTCTCGATCTATATCTATATGTTCATTTTTTATTTCATTTAAAAAAGTTGATTAAAAATATAAAATTGATGCAGCCTGATCAATATATTCATCGATAAGTATCAATGATTAATTTTGTAATCAAAAAAGGAAATCATACAAGAATTTAATAAACATACAATTAGATAATTGAGTTTGGATGCAATAAATTGGTTCAAAAAGAATGGGTGGAGTTCAAAACTTTTTAGAATGAGATCACAATATCTACAAAAGAATGAAATAAAATACAATGAGAGAGGAAAATAACTAGGATTATGGATTTTATAAAAACTAAAATTATGAAGCTATCATAAAAGATTATCCTCCTGGAATATAAAATAGGCCAAATCATAGTACAGTGTTGAAAAGATTTATGACTTGGGACATATAGAGTAACTATCATCCTATTTTTTATACAATAGAAGTCAAAATTTTATATTGTTGGTGATATATTTTCATTATTCATAAATCAATATCTCTATGATTTATGGGTTAAATAATTTTTTTAGTCTTCTATACCCAGGTGTTTTATTGTGCAACTCCTCTTATGTCACAAACTTGTTATTCTTCAATAAGAATCTTTAATGACCTTAACATATTTAATTTTTATATCTATAGCTACAATTTGATGTGTGATTTTTGCAATTAATAATTTTTTATAGAAAAATGGGATAAATTAAATTCATTAAAAAATCATTAATTTATAATCATAAACTACAATTCTTTGTAATAACCCCAAAAAATCACCGAATTAATGTAAATTATTGGCACAAAATCCCAATAAATGATTTGAATATATATATATATATATATTAATATTCACATTATCAAAACATTATATTCATATCATATATTACTCTTAATTAGTTCACTGGTCAAATATTTTTTTGAATCCTCCATATTTATCATAACTTTTACAGTTAACCATCTATGTTTTACCCAAATCTATTATTGGGAATTTGTTACCTAATGATTAGGTTTACCTATGGAAGAGATGAATAGTTTTAATGATAAAGTTCTTGATATGTGTTTTCCTTAGAGAGAATCTCACCCGTAGTATTTTGAGGGTTTTGTTTTAAAAGTTCAACAAATTTAATATACAACATTTTTATATGAAATACATTATGGCTTCATTACATGTAATATTTCATATATAATGTTTTATTCCATTTTAAACACATCCTTTGAATAAGGGTTTTTTATGTCATTATAATTATATATATCTTAAATGCACACAAGATTAATCCAAGAGAATCAAATAGTCAACCCCTACATTTATAGAATGAGGCATAATCCTCCTAGATAATGAGAAAGGTGAACCAATTTCCTCTACCCAATGATTCACCACTCACAAAAGTCTCCATGTCCATTATAAATATAATACATAATATGTACAAAATATATTCAATAACTATATTAAATATAATTTCATTATTTAAAATATGAAGTATAATTAGATGAAAACTTAATATTAGGATTTAATGCCAAGGCTTGAATTCCTAGAATCCCATTTTATAAGAATAAATTTATCACATAAATTAAATATAACATATTATTCATATTTAAATAATATATATAAATTGGAATATTTATATTGAATAAAATAATAAATATAAAATTAATTTATTTAAAAGACATTATAATTTAATATGAACATTACCTATTTAATTTAGTTATAGAAATATCATATTTAAATGATTAATAGTAATATTTATTTAATAATTTATAAATAATAATCATCTCTTCATATTTTTTTTTCAATCTTATTTTAATGATTATATGGTATATTTGGACTGATAATGCTTATTTAAACCCTAATTTGGACTATTTAATCCAACATATTTCCTATATGATTGATTTTTAATAACCATTATTGTAATCATATATTGGTTTTTTCTCTCATTACATAGGTATTGAAACCAAAAACTTATTCATATGTAACTCCCATATCATATGGTTCAATACAGTCAATGATAACAATTAGAGGGAACTTATATAGGACATTGGGATTCTTAACTGGTTTTGAAAACATGTGTAGTTTATTATGTAACTTCCTATAATAAGTTGTGTCATAACATAAGATTCTAGATTAACCTGACAAGGGTTGAATACATACTCATACATGGGATCATTATTGTAGTAAGTGATAAGTTAAATTCTAAAAATATTCACCCATTACACAATATTCATGTGGCTCAACGACATCAATTTAATTCCAATTCACAGACAGTGATATCCATTAAATTTGTGTTATGATTTGAGACACTTTTTTTGCTAAAGCCATGATTCTTTTCATAGTCTATTTCATAACCCATATCATTGCATATGACATAAAAACAATATTGTGGATTTTTTTTATATATAATAGGTTATGTTAAAAACTAGTTTTACCAGTTGACTAAATAAAAATATAACCATATATGTGATCCAATAATTGCATTTTTAATTTTCAAATTTTATGTTGTGGTATGGAATAAAATAAACTTTCATTAACATGTTCATCACATGAAGACAATAGAATCCTTTATATTCAATGATTATCATGTATCTAAAAACATTGATATATTTTATAGGATTATCTCACATTCATTATAGTGTATGGAGACCACTATATATCATAATGTATTATCATCAAATTATCCTTAAATTAAGAACATAAAAAATAATGAGGCATACCTCATATATAATATCCTCTAAGCTCTAGTCCAATGGTAATAGTGAATCATCTAATACCACTATATCATGACCTGACCCACTCGTATCTAAACCTTGACTACCCCGATACCACCTCCAAAAGTCTAGTGGATGGAAACAAATGCTGAGTAGGAATACCCAAAAAATGGGAGGTGTTAGCCTAATGTAACAACACCCACACAAAAACATATTCAAGACCAAACAATGCAGAAATGTAAACCAATTTAATGTAATACATAAATTAATATATATACCCACAAGTATAGTTCGATAATAAATCACTAAAAGCGAAAATTGGCACAAATATGTACCCAATGAATTCCATTAATTATTCAATCCTTCATCAAGGGCCAGGACTACGATAAAATAAAATCTCTTAGGAAAGAACTTATCTTTTATAGATCATGGTACAATGGCCTATTCCTTGTCCTCAGAGGAAACCAACAAAAAGGTGTGTTTTATAAATAAGACATTCCCTTATCAGGTAGATTCCATATAAGGATTTGTATAAAAACCTTTGGAAACCCTCCAAACACTAAAAAAAGAGAATCAATTATAGTTATCTAAATAAAAAGATTTAACAATAAATTTATATCATGAAACACATATACATACTCAGCAAGGACACCTCCCAATAAGGCAGTCACAACCAACTACCATCTGTAAGAGTATGCTTGATAAAACACTTGATTTGGTAGAATCCAGTCCACAAGACATGGAATCACTGATGAAACTCCTTCATGAGATCATGATCATGGGGACTATCTTAAAAAATCTCATTGTTCACAAAATATTTTTATTATTAGATAGGTTTCATGATCTGAACAAATAGGGGACACAAAAAACCCAATCTGGATTAACTTTATATTTTTGGAATAAAATTACAATTATATTGTGAACCCTATAAATACTTAATTCTATATATAGGATCAATGTCATTCTTATGGATGTAATTCTAATTCCACAATCCTCACCAAGGATGTAAATATTATAAAGTATCTCACACCGGTGTCATGGTGGGATGCCACAAACACTATATGGGATTCATCCACTAATGTGGATCACATTCCAGAGATAAGGATTTAATTTTAAACTATATCCCTAAGGGTAAGGTCCAAGGGAACAACCACTCAACCAAAACTAGTCTGAACTAAATAGATGAAGAGCCCTCCATCTCTCTCTAAGGTAGTATACAACATGTAGGTAGAGTATATGTTGTTCCTTTATCAACCTAGATCTACCCATCCATTTCAACACCACACGATAGGTACACCTCATCATACATGGTTTTTGAGTGACACACATTATGTGTGGATGTTTTTGGACACCCTTCATATTTGACTAATCCATAGAAATGTATGTTAATTTTGATTACACAAGGACATTTCCATGTTTTATTATACCATATATCAATTTCCATATACTTATTGTGGTGTTTATATAACTCCCACCCTAAGGTTCACACTGATCTATCATAGTGGGGTCACATAGGCTTTTATTATTAACTATTTTTGATAAACATTCCCAATAGACATGGGTCCCACAAAATGCTTAATCCCAAAATACACAACATGATTATAAGGGTTTTCCAGATCCACTAGGTTCTTGATCTACATAGTCTCGTGCATTACTAGTTCCACCACAGACATTGAAACCTATAGATCTGTGGCCTTATATCCCGTACCATCATCAATAATTGTAATTTGGATTTGAATACTCTTGGAAAACACCATATTAATCTATCTATCATTATGCGTAAAAATGGGAAGACTAATACCT
Organism: Viscum album; assembly: GCA_963277665.1. Classification (NCBI taxonomy): domain Eukaryota; kingdom Viridiplantae; phylum Streptophyta; class Magnoliopsida; order Santalales; family Viscaceae; genus Viscum; species Viscum album. Next base: position 313,793,532 of record OY728158.1, read on the forward strand.
GAAAATTTATTTTATTCAGCTCTGATCATCATCTATCATCATTGAACCATTTTCACTCCCTCGATCATGAACTATACTCACAGTATTGATCTCTTGTGCTGATGAATGATCACATAATTACCAAATTACGTATATTCCATTTATCTATTTGTGAAAGGACATCCATGTGATGATGGTACAAAGAAATTGGGTGATAAAACCATAATCCAAAATATTTAATGTACAAACCTAAACCCCTGTCATTCAGCCCTGATTCCTTGTCAATGAATTGAAAAATAAAGATAGATGGATAAAAAATCCATAAATTTAAATATTTCAAAAATGAATATATCAATAGGTTCATGAAATTTATCCATGATCAACTTGGATTAATGAATGGGATGAAAAACAAAAATTAATAACCTACCTAGAGTTTTGGATTAATTATTGATGATGGAATATATGTTTTTATATTTTTGATGAGATTGATGAACATCATTGAGGCAATAATCCCTTATATGTCCCAGATCTATTTTTTCACTATGAAAGATCTCTTCTAATGTTATCTAGGTCTCTCAAACATAAAGCTCAACCCTGAGACAAAATATATAACTATGGATCAATAGAAAAATCATTCACTATGTAAAAATAAATAAATAAATTATTGTATTTTAATTATTTTCATCCACGATAATGTATTCAAAAATATGACACACTGACAAAATTTATATCAATGTTAAGGTAAAAAATATCTTCTAAAATCAACGGTTCCCTAAAATTATTATTTGTGCTTCTGTTCGATATTTATTCATAATTTTCTAGAAAAATATGTGTTCTTATTATTTATTATATTTAATATATTTCAAATAATTATTCTGGGCACATTAGGCATTAAAATCACACACTGTATCGATATCTGGTCATTAAAATATTTCATATTATATCAACAAAATTGAGGTGTTGAATCCATTTGATTACAATAATGATAATAGAAAAGTGATTATCTCATTTGCCTATTAATGACAAAAAAAATTAAACAAGGAATTTAATATCAATAATTTACCTATTCAAAATTTATATAAACTATCTCACAGAATAATTATGATAGGATCCATAAAACATTTTACTATTAGAGTATAAATAAAGGGTTATTGTCCTTGATGAATAGAAAAACTATAATAATATCATTAAAAAAATTCTTTACAAAAATATCATTTTTATTTGGTGAAATATTTTGAATATAATTTTCACTGAAAATAAATTTTAAAAATACATTCCTTAAAAAGAACCTCGAAAAAATGAAAATTAAACATCAATGAAATGAAGGATTTGATGTAATATAATTCCATTCATTCCATAAATGATAAAAAATAAAAGTCAATTTCCAATGTAAAAATGGACAAGAATGTTCTTTATTTAAAAAACATTAAGAAGGTTTATTTCACCAATCATTATGTATTTATTTTATTATAAGAGAGAAAAAAGGAAACACAAAGAGAGAAATTAAAAAGATTCAAGATTTCATAGGTTTCTGAAGTGATGAAAACCAATGGTGTCAACTCAATCATATGTTTAATCCCTTAAGGGTGAATTATATATGACACAAAAAATATTTAATTTGAACACATTGGATAGCCTAATAGGAAGAAAAATAAGTGACAACATTTTTTTTCATCATGCGTGACAAAAATCCATGCTGTTTTTAAAAACACCTTGGATATACAAATGATATATTTAATGGACTAGGGGGTAAGAAAATGGACCCATATATAAATCTAACTAGAAAATGTATTAGTTTAAAAACCAGTGAAGTGGATATTACATTAGCTACAAAATACGACACTTCTGAGAATTTATTGTGCTATTTAATCGATGGAATCACCTCTACCAAAGAAGGCACAAAAAACCATGACAACAGAGGTCCTTGTATCCACGACAACCCCACCACCATCTATATGGCCTAGCTTTCATGGACCATAAATGTTCATCTTATGAAACACATCACGAGAGTACTAGTGAGACCATCTCCACAACATAACACTAAGAGAATTACTGGTTGTGGGGGTGCCAACAAGGAGAGTCCCAAGTGAGGGGGTTCCTCAAATTCATTACATAGGGAAATAAATTCAATCAACACATTACTATTTTCAAAAAAAAATACTCATTTTGGTATGTAGGACTCCCATGTGATGTTATTCATTCATCTCCTTCCAAATACACCGTAACAATACCAAATATATGAGATGAAATTCCATTTTTGTAGGTCCATGAATCCCCACCACTGTAACCACCAGTAGTAGATGTTATCACTCGAGGCCACTTGAGTGGACCAACCAATGAAATCCTCAAACTCTTTCCACAATAAGATGACAAAATAACTTTCAAAAAAAAATGTGTGGTGTTTTGGACACACAATTCACTATATTGGGGACAATTTGATGATACAATCACACCCAGACATTTGATATTACAATTCGTTGGTAGGGTAGTATTCCCAACACTCCACACAAGAATATTGAACCTTTTGGGATCTATTTACACCTGATTACTTAATATCAATTTTCATGATCATGGGCTACTATTTTTATTTTAAAAATGTATTTAGTTGAGAAAGATCCTATGGAGTACCTCTTGAAGACATATATGTATGGTGTAGAATTAAACACTATGTTTTCAAGGATGGTCAATTATTCCCTATCTTGGATAGAATGAATGAATCTTAGGAGATCAATATATTTCATAAATGTGATATCTAGAGAAGGGAATCTAATAAATCCATTACTTGATCATGTCCAGTTATTCTCCTAGACATTGATGTCTCTACTAACCATGATACATCAAGTGTTGTGATGAATATCCAACAAATATGTCTAGATCACGAGCCATATATCAGAAGGATTATGTCTCTGGATGCACATTTCAATCCCCTACCTATCATTCATGAGCCTTCCCCAAAGATTCTTCCCATTTAAGTCCATACATTTTTCTTGAGATACATCTAACACTGATACTATCCTTAGATAGAAGTCTTTTCAACCTATCCCAAGTCACCCAGGGGAGCATGACCTCTAATTGTGCATCCCAAAATAATGATTTTGTAACGTTCTTTATTCAGGAGACAACACCTATCTAGGACATTATAATGGGAAGTACATAGTTTGGGATATATGATAGAACACTATTGACTTATAACTCCTCTAAAAGACCAGAACCAATTTTTCAAATTTAATATTTTTTGACAATTTTATCAACCACATTATAAAAGTGATGGATGCATAGCTTTCATGGTAAAATAGGGGAACCCAAATATTCTCTATAGAATGTACCACTTCAAATTCCTAGGTTAATTTAAAAGGATCCATACCTCCTTTTTGAACATCTTCATGAAATGATGATACTGATCTTGTCTATATTGTACACTTGGATACTCCATTTTTAGTGGTCATCCAGGATACCATTGATTCCCATAATGGATCTATTACTACCTTTCACAACCACAATTATTTCATCAATAAATATAAGATGAGATATACTACAATAATGGTACCTTAAATAATACGTGATGATAATACCAAACATGAAGAATTTGTTGATATTTAAACTTATAGAGCCCTGGGTAAGATACGAGATAATGGGAGGAGTGTGTTTCTTCATTCCATAAACACCGAACAAAATTGAACAATCCAAATTGTTATCCCAATGTGGATGTAGATATTCAGGAAGAACTAATGCATGATAACCGGAGATCGATATTCTATGTAGATAATCCCATGATGGATAAAGATTTGAGTAATAAATTCCACCACCAAATAATTTTTTTATTTTCTAAATAAGACACTTTAAGGGTTAGTGAGAACCTTACAGAAACTGATATCTAAATTCAAATACACCCTAAATAACATCCACATAACATTACAACATTACAAAATCCCATTCCAAGTTAAAAATTATAAAAGTCAAAATCAAAACGTGAATCTTCCTTCCTACGAGTGAAGTGTGCCTCCCGAGAAACCCTGACATTATGACACCATTACTTCCATCGTCGCATCATCCACCTATCATCTCAAAACCATCACCACTACAACATTGATGCATCACTTTCATCGTTGTTGTCCACTTTGCTATCGACCACCACTTGAGTAAGAAATGTAATTTCTAAATATCATATACCTTGTTCATGTCCATTTTTGTTTATATTTTTGTTCCAAATGTTCATTGGTTGGTATATGAAATCATTTCATTTTCTATCCCAAAATCCATAGAAATTTATCACCTCATAATAGACCAATTTGTTATTTAGAAATCTAACTAGGGATATAAACTATTAGTCTTTTGTTGGGGATGAATTCTAACACATTATAAAAGATGTTTCACATACATATAGTTCTATACTATTGAAGATAATGGATTCCATAAACCCTTGGATCCATCTCCATCACAGTGGCATACGCCACATGAGGATGGTTACCACTATTAAAGAAGTATTGCACCAACTAAATTAATTATCCCATAACCAATCCTTGGGAGGCCCTTTGAAAGCACACTAGGAAGCCATCATACCCTATCATGATTTCAATGTTATGTGACTAGACAGATTTTGAGATCTACATCTCATCATGATTGGAATCTAAAGACTCATTCACATACCTGGACTCCATGCACAAGATTGCATCAATGAACTCTATGCACCCTCTCTTGTAGCCTCATTTCATGTGAGGGTTGGGACCAACAAGAATATTATCAATCAAATCATTATCCATTTCTCCCATAGCATCATAATCAAATGATGAAAAACCATATTCCTTGAGTATATTAGGTATCCTAGTGCATTGTTTCTCTTTAATGTATTCATGAAAAAAAGTCGAGTTACGATCCCCCTCCCCAAGTCATTTTGTTATCTATTTTTCAATATATAGATGTTCCTATTTTATAATAATGTATGAAAATATGATTTTTATATATTTAATGTCATAAAATAAGGGATCTTTGAAGTTATTTTCCATGATAGATATAAGCCTTTTGAGGTCCATGACGATCACCTTCATGTTCTAAAACAAGGTGGTTGGTTCCTTATCCAAATATGGACATATCCAATGAAATTACTATGATTTTTGTGAATCATTTTCCATAAAATACCATTGAATATTTGTTCCACAATTCCCTATCCATATGCAAGAAACCTGATCCCTGCATCTGTAATGAGAAAACATGAAACACTCCTCTTTATTAGTCGGGTGGGCCATAACATTGCATTGAGGGGAGTGATTAGATAATCTATGGGTTATATGGGATAATATGAAGTCTTGGTAAGAATTATTGCTTGAAAAATAATTATAAAATGATCAAGATGACTCTTGTATTGATTAATTATAATCTGGTTATTGCACCAGGTGATCCAATATCATAAATAACCAATTTCCATTATCCCACTATTAGCCATGAATGAGATGAAATACCATATAGATTATAGAGGAAAGGTTCCCAAACCTCTTCTTTACTTCAAGTGTGAAACTATAATGATATCACACCCCCAAAAGCCATTATTAAAACTCTTGGGTGAAGGAACCAAGGTCACACCATAAAGACTCATAGAACTGTGCATCACTCTTTTAATAAACATAAAAGACAAAAATACAGTGAGGACCAAAATTAATTTTTTTGTTTATATACTAATATTAATATTTAATAATTTCCCCTTATATGTTCTGATTTTATAATATTCATGAAATATTTTTTTGGGTTGTCATGGAGACAGTTTTTCTCCCTTACTCTATGTGAAAAGTATCAATCTAAGAAGCACTTTATTTCAGCTACAATGCATCCAAAATTTTCATAGAGTTTCTAAGAATTATATTGGAGATAATATATGATTTAATATGGCTCCAAGATCATAGGTTCTCTAGATGATGAATAATATCATTAAAATCAGCATTATCTGGCTTTGTCCCCATATACACAACCACACAGAATTGGAAATGACACAGAAAAAACATTAGTTTGGAAAGGGGTATGGTGAAAACTATATTTTGTGGAAAAGGGGATGCAAAATATAAAGAAATTATAACACCATGGGCTTTGTTCTCAATTGACATACTTTCGGGAAGAGGTGGAGAAGAAGAATTTATGTAGTATATGATATCATGATTGTTAGTAGAGGATTTTTGCGGCCACACATGTGATAATACACTTTTACAAATGGAGATGAATAAGGGAACAATATAGATGGTCCCCAAACATTGGTATTAATGAATATAACAAATAGGGTGTCATGAATATTGGGAACCATATATTTCCACACAGGACCCACCCCCTTCTATTGACTGTATTTTTGAATTGTCTCACTGGACTCCTACTTTGGAGGAGGGATGAATATAACGGAATTGTCATGAGATTGATCCTCATCATATGATATTACCAATAGGGTGGAATGTACCACCAATAAATTATGCGTACATCATTTAATTGTGGTTTCTCATTGAAGCATTCAGTTCGCGACTGATGATTTTTTCAGAAAAAAGGTTATGAGTAGGAGTCATTTTGAGAAGTACCAGGAGGTGACAGATAAACTATTGGTAGATTAAAATCCTTCTAACACTCTAAATAGAGTAGGTTACATGATGGTATAGACTATAAAATGTCCATTTCCACATAAATCTGAGCCTCCTCCACTACCTTGAGATGGAGAGTTTAGTCACTAGTATAGAGGAAGTCTCCCACAGAATCTCTGATCCAACACAAAAAGAAAATGTTCTAAAATGGTTCTAGAATACATGAGATACAGATTCCCATTTTTGATCGGGAGTGATCCCTTATCAAGTTCACCTCCATATGACTATAAATATAGGGAGTTTACTCATAGCCTTGAAAAATTATTCCTCAGAAGTCAGCACAATGTAGAAATATTTATAATTTAACATCAAAAAACGGATGGAAACATAACTTCCCATGAATTCAAAATGTTGAAAAAGGTTTAATTGGGGGATTTATATTCCATTTATTGCAACTAATTCATAATTTAAATTCATAAATTATTCATTGATAGATGTATTTTGGACATGAAGGATCATACAATCACCTTCCATGGAGGATATTTGTGCAACGGGTATTGCATAAAAGGGAGATATCTTCACCTCTTTGTAAGATGAGGGATGGTGAAGCATTTATATGAAAGATGGGAAGCCCAAAAACATGCAGTTGAAGGAAATCAATCCCACAATATGATAAAGGCTAGATGAGGGGGAAGAAAAGACATTCAAGGATATGTAAATCTTAATGGTTCTAGTAAGGGATGATACAAATGGGAGTTGATTGGAAACAACAATATATTACTTTGAAAACACTTTTCAAAGTGTAAAATGTTTATAAATGTTCAAATAAATCATTTTGAAAAGGTTGAAAACATTTTTTAAAACATTTTTAGAAAACATGGTTCTGGAAGAAAATAAATTTTTAGACCGAAGAGAGAAATAAAGTCTTATTTTATTAAAAAAAATTTATTAGTTATTTTATATTCCAGATAGTACTGAAATAAAAATATTTCTTAAACATATAATTAATAACTAGACGACTAGAAATTAAAGGTGTTTATTAAATAATGATCAAATAATTTATTATAGTTATAATTTTAGCATAAACAATATCGATTAAAATAGTATGGTAAAGTAAACACTTGAAATGATCATAACATTCAAGTGAGAATCAATCAAGGAATCAATTATGTTTATTAACTATAATTCCACATGGAAAAGAGGGAATCTAACATATGATATAAAAAGTTATTATACATTACCATATTCCACAAGGAAATGAAATTGAGAATAATGCATTACATTATGCACCGTTTTGGTAGTACATGATTTAACAAAATGTATTGTGGTTTTGAACATGTTATTAACATATAGTGGAACCATATTAATATTTATAATATCATATATGACTCTTTTATAACATTTTATCTCTCATTCATTACTAATATCTAATTCTTTTCATTCTTTCGTGTGTTAATTTCCTTCATTTCTCTTTTATGTTTTATTATAAAATATTGGATTTTTTTCAATTATTATATATAAATACAATATTTAGAATAGTAACGATGACATAATTATAATATTATTATAGGAATATAAATTTTATAGTAAAACATTAATGATGGTAATTAACATAGATGATAACTTTTTATTATTATAATAAACACCCTTTCAAGGGTAGAGGGGGAACCAAACATGACATTAATGAATTAAGACAAAAACCATTCCCCCATGGTCCAAAATACATAAAAATGGATTAATTCAACAATGGAATTCTCCCCATCATCACTAATGTTATGTAAATCTTCCACCTTGTCATCACTGCTAGGATTGCTAGCCCGTGCAGAATTTAGGGTTCTGGTACAGATGGAAAATGTAATACCCTCTCAAAAATCCTATTCTAGATAGAAATTGTATTGTAAACACTCTCTACTCTAAACCTCATTGGATGAATTCCCTAAATATGATCTAGATGCAAAGCATCTGGAACAACAGAACACAATCCAAATAGCAATTCTCACCACCAAAACAGATTAAAACAACAAAATAGGATCACCGAGTAGTCTTTACAAGTTCACACAGTAGATTCACATCCAAATCCAATTCAACGAGTCCAAAAATAAAATTTCAAAAAAACATTACCATATTTATTGAGACCCAAAAAACTAGAACTAACTATAAGAAGGCCCTAGCACAATCTAGATGTTAAATTTATGTCTCAGCCATCAAGACCTCTTACGGAGACCATAAATATCCACCCAATGCACCCATAAACGATATAGAAAATGGGGTTGCAACCCTCAGACTGCAGAAGCTAGAACTCGACCACTAGACCTTCACTACAATACCAAGTAAATCCACAGGAAACTCAATGATGGAAAGGGTGATAAAACTTGTAAGAAAATAATGAGAATTGATGAGGCGGTTGAACCCAGGGAGCCACACGACACCCCCACTAAAAGAGGAACTACATGCCACAATATTTCTAAGGAGTAGTGGAAAGGAAAGGATCCATATCCAACCTGAGACAGAGGAGAGTACGGTGAGAAATAGGGAAACCATAATTATGTTTCTTCCCAAATGAGCTCATCTACCCCCATGATAATGTAGAAAGATTTGTGTTATGATAATAGTGATGATAGGACATATTTACACATGAGTTAAATTTCAATTTTTCTATGATAATAATAGAATGTAAGTATTTAATATTATACCTATGTTGAATGATATTAAATAATATTTAACATATTATATTCATATATATACCATACATTTTGTGCGGTGATGAAATGAGAGTCACATCACTTCATGAAGGTGGTAATCCACAAGTACATGAATGATGTAATCATCTTCACGTGAGTGAAAATGAAAGAAAAAAAGATATATATTATCATTAAATAATGATAAAATGAGTTATTAATATCTACACAAGGTACAATATGTCATATAAATTCACTATTTTAATCTTTATCACATTTCATTTGAACCTTTAGTGAAATCAAAATCATATTGCTTCGCAAGGTGGCAGTCCGTTGTACATACAGGTGATGCTATTATATCTTCCACATAGTGTAATGTAATAGCATAAATATGTTATAGTGACACCATATGTATAAAAATGTTTTAAATATTATACATATGCATTATATCTAACATCATCCCCAACCATCTATTGGGAAATGGGAAAATGGACGACATTAGTTCGTGAGGCTGTAGTGCACTGTACACACGAATGATGATTTTAAATAGGTATTATAAATTTGAAGATGATTTTAGGTCATTAAATTATTATAAGAAATATAATTATATGAAATATAAATATCTTAATATTAAATCATGGTTTTTTAAAATGAATAAGGTAGTGAATGATGTAAAATAAAGATTCTCATTAAAGAATGTCACATCTTGTTCTTGTATCCTCCTTAGATTTTAAATAAATCATTCCTTGGTTGAATTTCATCCTAAAATAATTGTTATAGTATGGGGTAGGGACTTTGGGATGTTATTTGGGAATCCCTTTCCCAAAAAAGTGTTTTTACGATGTCAGGAACTATTGAGAGTCGGTGGCCTTTTACATGTGGTGGAGGGGACATAGATGGTATTTTAAAAAATAATCGAGTACACAAATGTTTTTCATATGAAAAAAGCGCTCAAATAGAAAATTATAGAAAAATTGAGGTAATAGGAACTAAATGAATTCATAAAATATTTTTTAATCTTCTTTAAAGGTCATTTTACCCTTATCTTTTTAGTTTAACCCCTTTTAATCCCATATTTACTAATTCTGCGATAATTATATGTTAATGCATTCCCTATTAATTTTGGTATAAAATTATTTCAAACTTAAGACAAATTATAAATTATTATAATTTAAAATATTTTATCCACTTTTACAAAGTCAACTCACATAAAGGAAATTTTTTAATTTAAAATTAATCTCGTAGACACGACGAGAAAACAACTTTTTTAAAGTGAAAATGGTCAAAAGATTATTTGTTTTTATATAAATATTATAAAGTAAACCTATTATAAGGACATAAATAGTTTTAATTTAGTTAAATATTATCAAATTCAATTTCAAAATTTGATCAAAATATAATTAAAAATTAAAAATTATTTAAATGAAGAGGCAATTTTCAATTAGAATTCATTGTTATTTACTATTCATCAAAAAATAATGCTTCTCATAAAAATATCAAAAATTAGGCCCAATATAATTTCAATATTAAAATTTAAAAAATTAAATTTATTTTTTTAAAATAAATTTTCATAAATTGAAAAATATTAATTTTAAATTACATGTGAAAACTGTGACTAAAACGTCTTTTAGATAAAATAATATATTGCAAAAAACCATTTTATTATAAATAATATTTATTTTATTTTTAATGATTATATAATTAAGAAAAATTTGTAAAATATTTATTTTATTAGTTATTTAATCTTATTAAAACATATCATTCCAATGGCTATGTGATAACTATCATATTAAAAAATAATATAGATAGTATATTATTTTTGGTAAAACCAGATAATGAATGTATTTGAAGATATTGAAGAAACTCATTATTCTATGAATCGTAAGATATAAAACAAATTAAATTTATTGTAAAATTAGTATATTTTATTTTACTAGGGTTTTATTTTCTCTTATGATATGTAATTTTCATATCACATTCCATATTAATTATATAGATATTCTTTTAGAATTTATGGGTGGTACATTCTCCCCACCATAAATAAATTTTTTCTCTCAGCCTAAGCATGATCTTGGTAATAGGGGGATTTATATTTTCAATTTAATATTTTGAAGAACTAATAATTGAAATTGGATAATTATAAAACATCATAACTAAAGAGATTCAAACCTATTAAGGTCATCTGTAATAACACAAAACTATGTTTCTGGGTAGTAGAAAATAGTTGGTAAATGAAAACATAAACATATAAACAATTAATATATAATCATATAGAGTGGTTGTGGTCATTGTAAAAAAGGATAAAAATGATAAATGTAAAGTTAATTCACTCATATTCATAAATATGTGATGAACTAGAAGACCATAAGATTCAACGAGTCTGAAGGTAATGAAATAATATTTTCGATTAGAGATACTTTTCCTTAAGTTGATGAATAATTATTCGATCTAGGAATATATAGAAATATACATACATTATATTTTTATTTTTCATAAGTATAATTTCAAATTTTATTTGTGCTTCTATTAATTTCCAATTTATATCTTCAGGCAATGAATATCAAAAAAAATTATTCCTTGAGGCACTAAAATTCACATTGAATAAAAATTAATATACATAAAACATGGATTTACCTATATCTATAAATATTTTACAATACCAATATGATTTTTAAATGTTATTAAATATATTAAATTAATCTCTAACCCACATAATTAACACCACTGGTTCGTCGTTAAAATTTATTTAAATATTTTTAATGAAAAATAATATTTTATAAAATTGGACTTTGTGTAGGCTATTAGTATGTGCTAAACCCATATCTTCCTCATTTCATAGGTTTTTAACTCATGGAATTTTCATATGAAATGGGTTTTTAAAAAACATACTGGTTTTCCATTTTCAAAACAATACTAATATAATGACTATAATGTTCACCAAAAAATATTATCGACATCATTGAAATACATTAATCACTAAATATATTTTTCAAAATGTTATTCAATAATTTTCATTCACAATTTCTAATAATTTTATTTGATAAATATTATAATTTTATTAAAATTCAAATTAATTATAAAGGCTGTCAATACCATTAAATTTATTTCTATAAAATTTAATTTCATTATTCCTCAATAAAAGTTTTCACTAAAACATATACTAAACCAATGAATTTTATATCCATAAATTTATCATAAAATATTTTCAATCTTAGTAGGCTCCCATTACATAAAACCTAAAAGGAGTTATTTTGGAAATTTATCATATGATCCATCTTAATCGTATAATCTGTGATTCTATCCATGAATCTTATTATATTAAATGGAACTATTATTTTAAAATTTATCCCATCCCTTAGATGTTTATTGATTTTCATATCCAAAATTACATGGGAAAAATACTTCAAAAATATAAATTTTTAATCACAGTATGTAAAAACATTAAAAGATCAATTTCAACATAGGATTATCCTTGGTCTATGTTTTAACCACTAGAAGAGTTCATTGACTAAGATAATTCCCATATTATCTACATTTATAATAATAAACAATAAATTAATACAGCGGATAACATTTATTTCTTCCATTATACGCTTAATTATACTCAACAATTTATTACTTCATACCCTTTTCCTACAAACATAACATTTTTTACATTCCTTTGAGAAACCTTGTTATCAATCAATTTAACGTTATGTTTATCCAAGGTTAGTTTTTTCACCATCATTTCAAATCATTCATAGTGGTTTGTAAAGAAACTATTAATTATCCTTAACATATCTCTAGGAAGTATTAAACAATGTGTGTTTTAAGGCCCACTAATATGTAAAAGGTAATGCTTGAATCATTCTTGATGTTTCATATTCAATGTTATTACCCCAGGGTATTTATATTCTACAACCACATCCACTCAAAGTTTCCCAACATGGATATATATACTGTAATGACTACATTATATCAACTATACCAAAACATTATGATTTTCTAATTTACTCATCCTCAAATCAAATCATTCGTTTTGATCTCTAGTATATGATATAATATATATAGTTTGGAATGATTATATTAAAATTCATCTAATACCAACTAGAGAGACCTTGACCCTAGTAGCGCGGAGCTGGTTACTAATTTATTACACTGGGATAAGATAAATGAAATCACATTTTGATGAAATTAATAGTTTATTATTCTTGATTACTAGATACATAATTCCATCATATATTATAATTGAATACAAAATTTACAAAACATTTTTTTCAAGAATAACATTATTCCCCATATCGTATCCTTATATATCAAAAATTGTACTCTTTATGGAATCAAGGGGAACAGAAACCAAATAAGGGTGAGATAAAATACATAGTAAGGGATATGTAGAATAGAATCTATAATGAATAATAAATAATAATAAGTGTAATAAGATAATTGATAAATAAAACATTCCATTTATATAATTTGATAAATAATAATAAATATGGTAATTTAAATAACTGAAAACACATTCCATTTAATTTATAAACTAAAAATGTCATACATTTAGAGATAATACCACAATGAAAATATCTCAGTAAATAATAAATGAAATATTAATTCAAGTAATTCGTATTTACTGGACTCCATGATACCAGATATCATGATATCTCTACCATCATGACAATTCACAAGACCACATAAAATAATAGGTAGAAACCAATTTTATGCTAGCATAACTTTTCTGTCTCAGGAAACCTACTGATGAATTAATGGGATATTTAAACTCTACCCAAACCCATACTTTTAGGTCAAAATAATTCATCATATATTGAATAGTTGAATAAATTCATGAATCAATATGCCAAAAAATAGCTGCATTTTGTAAATAATAATGATTTATTAACATTTTGATAGTCAACAAATAACTTTCAATATAAATAAAAATATATAGAAATGAGATATGGTTTTTGAAAAAAGAATTTACATGATAAATAATGTTTATATTAAATGGTAATTTAAAGTCTAATGATCATTGAAAAGATAAATTAAATAGTTTTTTATTTTACAAATTTTATTACATGATTCAATTACCAAATAGAGAAAACATAAGTAGAAAATACATCAAATCGTAAATATTCAGCGGATAATAAAATTATAGGTTCTTACGAAGGATAAATAGTAATATTTCATTAAATAAAATTAAATAAATCCTAAATGAAATTTAGGTTCGAAAACATATTCTTACATCTTTGATAAATTTTTTATTGTAACCCATTGAAATAAAACAATTGAATTGAAAAATAAAACATTATAAATAAATATTTATTCATTTTAAATCCAAAAAATGTGCATTATAGAGGAAAAAATGAATAGGTGTATAATAAAAAATATTTCTTAATTGATTGTAAAATTCGATAAAATCCATTACTCAACACATCCAATTTTTAGAACAAGATTTTTCCTACATTATAATGACATTATGATTGATATTAATTTATATGAAAAAATATTAAAATTTTTTATATCATATATTACCATCTTATAAAATCCAATGCATTATTTCTCAAAAATATTAGATTATTACCATTATTTTAGGTGTCAACTTCTTCATTTTTTCATGCATGTTTTATCATGGTAGATCTATTTGTATTGAATAATATATATATATTATCTATAGAATTATATTGATGTTAAAAATATCAAATTTATTTACTAGGTGTATTTTTAGAATCATTGTTGAATTGTTTACCTAAAAAATGAATTGCATAACTTCTTTATAATGGTAGGTCATTTGTACGCATGAATAAAGATATAATTTCTTTAATGGGTTAAAAGATAATGAAGATAATCCTAAATTTAATTTAGGGAATTAATATAATGTCATAAATAAAATATACAATCATTATTTCTATCATTTTGAATCTCTATGTGATTTCATGATAGAAAACAAATTAAATTGGATAACGAGGATGTAGTTATCCATAGACATAAATGATAGTTTTATTTTTTTAGATGCAGAAAGATAAGGATAAATATTATTCCATAAAAATAATAATATCTCAATATATATTATGTAAAATAAAAATGGAATTTTATATGACATAATTATATGTAGTAGTTGAAGAAGACAAAATGGAAATATCATAGAGAATAGAATTTACTTCACTCAGAAGAACCTCTTTTGGATCTCTTATTTAGGACCCCATGGTTAGTATTTTGGGATGAAAAGAACATATATAATGTGAATTTGTTTTTTAGAGATATTTTAATGTCATTATTGAGATAAATGTCCTGAAATGTGTGAATAACCGAAGAGAGGTGGTGCCTTTTTTTTATAATCGAGGTGACCAGAACACTTGTAATATTTATATGGTTTTAAAAATTTTGATTTCATATACTAAGAAATATGGACTAAAAATAGATCATATTCGATGGGAAAAGGATAAGATCAAAATACAACCAACCAATGCTATTACAATAACTCTATAAGTTATTTCTAACCTTATATTTCAAGATTAACACTCAGTAAACCAGTTTTACCTTAACCACTATATTAGTTTTTTTTATTTTTTACTCTTCATTATGACAAAAAATTAATGATTCCATAGTAACAAATATTAAATATTAATTTTATAAATTTGGAATCAAATTTATCATATTCAATTCATATAATCGGATGAATTTAAGTTAAAAATAAACATAAAGAACTTGTCAAAAATCGTTTCTGAACAAAACCAATTTCCAAGGATAAGATGATCTAATATTAACTGTATGAATAGTAATAATCATTTGATGAATATAAATTCATAAAATTATATATATAATCTATAAAATTTATTAAAATGAATCATTTTTAAAAATTATTTTATATATTTCAAATAGGAATAAATTATACTTTTTTAACAAAAAATAGTTTTCTAAATAAAAATTTCTAAAAAATATCTATTTTTAACATTAAATTATCATATAATTATTTATAACATATTTATAGTCAATAAATATTAAATTATAGAAACTAAAATATAATCATGTAAATAAATGGAATAATATTTAAATAATACATTTTTTAATTAATTAAAAAAGTTTATTTTTGAAGAGAATCATTCAAAAATTCATTCCTCAAATACATTGAAAAATGTAAAAATTGATATTAATCCTATCAAATTATAATTTTTTTTCCCTTAAATATTAAAATTTTCTTTTTATTATAGTTATATAATGTGTACTTTTAACTTACTATAATTGAATATTTGGTGTTACAATCATCATTCCTATAAAAAATACATCTATGGAATTCTAATAGATATTACCTTCTAAATAAATTAGGGTGGTTCTTATTTATAAAATCATGTTGTTCTAATGATTCTTTTTTAATTTTGTGATTTATCTAAATTAACATTACTATTAGAGTAGTCTGATTCCCGAATACATATTCTCATGTATCGTGAAACGTGATTATCTCTTCATAGTAAGAAAAATCATGTTGGAATTCTATTTGTTTAGAGGCGGGAACATGCATTTTGGTCTATCATGTAATTCCATAATAATGATATATAGAACACATCATATACATTTAAGGGATCAATGGAATTTCCAAATAAAAATCCACAAAACAAATAATTTCCATAATTTGAAATGGTTTGTTGTAGTTGGTGCATAGTTTCACATTATTACTGAAATGTTTAAGACCCTTCGAGTGAGATACCATTGAAAAAACATTGTATCCCTTTTAAAATTCCAAATATTTATGACAAGTACAAGAATAACTCTTTTTAATTCCTTATGACACTTTTATATGATACTTAATAGTCTTTAACTTTTTCATTATATCCTTAAAAAATTTTGGTACTAAAAAGTTCCCTTAACCAACTACATCACACCAAGTTACAGTATGAAATCACTTTTTTATATTATCTTTTATATGGTGTCATTTTAATACAATAATAGAGTCTGTTATTATAGTAAATATATATTTGAGGTAAATATTTATCCAACATATCGTGAAATTCTTGTTAGAATGACATCAAGAAGGCTTATAATGTTTGAATAGACATTTTAGGATTTCCATCAGTTTATGGATGGTAGGGAGTGCTAAAATTAATATTAGTATCAAGGGGCTTCAGATTCCTTTTCTAGAATTTCATTATAAATAGAGGTTAATGATCATTCATGATTGAAGGAGGTTCCCCATGAGGCCTTTAAAATTTATTATCATATTTTACTTCATGCTACTTAGGATGAAAATCTTCATTTATAGTTTGGAAATGTGTAGATTTTGTGTGTGGAACATGAATTTGTACATATAAAATCATTATTTATAAGAGTCATTGGTAAACATATAAAAATAATATAGAAATTTCCTTCATTTTCAAATATAAATAGGTATATTTTTCTTGACTCTCTTTGGATACATTCTCTCAACCATCACCAATTGAAATTCGAAACATCATAATACATAATTTGAAATTTTCTACTTCATGTTATCCCACTAAAAGTGTTTCATAAAATACCTATAAATATTGGTTATATTAGGGTGTATTGAGAAATTATAACTCTGAGAATCAACTATAAATTGTCTTTTTATATTCAAATAGATGTAACACATAGACACCTTCCATATTTTATAACATCATCCCTATAAAAGAAGTGTTCAAACTTCTCATCCTTAAAGGATATCATTTTCTTTTGAAAATTATCTTCATAAAATTTGGAACATATTATCAATTCTATTTAATATGATTTCCCAATCATTTGAAAATGATTGATTTCACCCTATACTTAGTAATTTACATATTTATTTTTTCTATATCCATTAACATAGGATTTATGTAGATCATCAGTTGTGTCAGAACCCAATGACCCTTCCTTCTCAAGGAATCTGCTCTATTATTTGTCTACAAAGGGTGGTAGTGTGTTGTGAAATAATAATTCTTCATTATCTCGATCAGTCACCTTTAGCATAAATTGAGTTTTTTTCATGAGAGTATGTATGTCATGGTCATATTGTCCAATTATGTCACACCACTTTCACCACACATATATGTTCTATTTCCTTAAATAATCAATTATAGATTCCAAAATAAGATCATGGTTTGGATACTTTTATTCATCAGTCATTGAAATAATTTTTTCATATGCTAAATTTTTTTCATTTATCATAAGGACATAACTATGTCTCTTCTTTTATGCATCATTATATAAAAAAAATGAGTCATTTCCGTAATGGTGGATTCAAAATTGGAGAATTGAATAATATCACCATCAATTTTCTAAAAAATTGATCACATTCCTTTATTTATAGGATGTTAACCCATTTTCATGGAATCTTGGTTAATGAGTTATTCAATAGAATAAAATTCTCAATATATCACCATTAGTAAATTTTCAAACTAATTAAACAACATAAATTAACTATAATCATTACTATAAACCATTATTTGACTACCATTTTTATTGTAGGATCAATTGAGATTCCATCCATAGTGAATGTTTTGGTAAGAAAATAAACATGTTGAATTCAAAATATGATCTTTTTAAATTTCCTATATAAGCCTTTTATTCCATGAATCTCAAGAGTGACCAAAACATTATTCTCATGTTCCTCATAGCTATTAGAATAAACTAATATATGATCAATGAATACCATAATGAAATTATTAATACATTCCATGAATACAAAATTTGTTACATTCATAAAAAACTAATGGTGCATTAGTCAATAAAAATGGAATTACAGAAATCCTAAAAGGTCTATAACTTATTCAAAATATTTTCATCAGAATATCATCCTTATTTAATTTCAATTGATAATACATCAAGAGAATGTCATTATTTGAATAGTATTTATCTCCAAGGGGTATCTTGAATAAGTCAAAAATACAAGGTGGATTATAATTATTCTTTATTATAGTAGCATTGATTCCCCTATAATAATTTTAGAACATTGTAGATATATATTTATTCTCAATTAAGTGAATAGGGTGTCCCTGTGGTGAAACACAATGGAGATTAAATCTATCATAAAAAATAATTATAGTTGCTTCCTCCATGTCACATATTCTACATTTTTCATTGTGTAGGGAGAATGTGATATTTGGCCTGCATGAGGGATTAAATCAATAGAAAATATAATATCACGCTCTAGTGGATGTCTAAGTGTGTCCTTAGAAGATACATCTATATATTCTTTAAAAAAATGTAAGTCCTCAATTTGAATGTCACCTTTTTATATTTATAGATTTTTTTTACATTTTCCATTATAATATCATCCAAAATAGATACTTGGGTAGACCTATAGGTGAATTAGATGAAAAATTATTCACTCTAAAGATATGTATTTCACATCTTCATAATGAATCATAATTTTATAATCTTGATAAACATTTTGCATCATGTTTTAAAATTAAATCCATAATAATGAATATATATATGTTGAATATATCTTTAATAATTAGATCAAACAATATAGAAGATTTATGGTTCATAATGGGAGCTACCCAACAAATCCTTATTACAGTGGTATTAA
This sequence comes from Viscum album, assembly GCA_963277665.1. Classification (NCBI taxonomy): domain Eukaryota; kingdom Viridiplantae; phylum Streptophyta; class Magnoliopsida; order Santalales; family Viscaceae; genus Viscum; species Viscum album. Next base: position 313,813,235 of record OY728158.1, read on the forward strand.
CATTGGGAGTTTTGACTGATAACACCCTTCTTATGGTTGTAGTTAAGAATCTAATTATCATGGAAACATGCGAGATGTAGAAGATTATAAAGATACTGATTCAAATAAAATCTTTTTATAATTTGAGTCTATGATTAATGTACCTATACCCACATCATTGGGAACCTCCACCATATTTGTAGTGATTGTATAAGCATGGATTCCCCCTTATGCCTCTTCTACGGAATGCTGAACTGACTCCTGGAGAATTAGTGTGAATAATTCCCCACTAATATATATTTAAAGCACTATAAATCATCGATTTGATTCTTACCATTACATTAATTGCCTATAAGACCCCTATCACTGTAATTATAACAATCTCGGTTTCCCTTGAAAAATTATCATGGATGTTTCTTCCCATAATTTTCTAATGATAGAAATTGATCAATTTTATATTTAATCATTCATGTGTTTCCTTATTCATGGTTTTATAAAAAAATTAATTCCACTCAAATATATATGATATTGAAAATTACTTCATTATTTTGACTGAGAATAAAACATTTTCATCACACGATTTAAAATATTGTCAAACTAGATCCCTTTAGATACTTTTCGTAATAATATCAATAAAATGATCAAACATGTATTCTGAATTGTGTATGTTTTCCATTCAATAAGTACATGGTATTTTAATGGATTCCTCATTCTCCATTATACATTATTCATCCAGTTAAATGATTTTTAGGAAAATTCTATTCATTTTATTTCCCTGCTCACTAGGGGAATTATTGTAAAATAATGTTTCATTAAAAGATATCAATTAAACGTGTCATAAGTCTTATTCTTCTCATGTAGTGTGAATCATTTACCACCATTTATCATCTCCACCTTTGATAAAATATACTATAAGTACTAACATTTCCTTTTTATCACATCCCAAGGCTATAAATATCTTTTCAATGGAATTGATACATTCTTTCTTTAAAAATGGATTTTTAGTCCCCGTAAATTAATGTGATTCTATCACAAGATGTGTTCCATAAAAGGAGAATAAAATTATGGAACAATATGTTACCCTATTAATGAATTTTTAATTTTCAAAATATTATTAGGATAACCTAATATATCCATGATCTGATACGTTCTAATTCATAATGTGTTTTCTATATTTGCAGGAATGTTTCTACATTTATCATGAGTATTATTACAATTATTTGTCACAATTTCAAATTTAAAACATTGGGATATACTAGAAAAGATCATGCAATTATGAATTTTATATCATAACATATAATTATGAATCAGGTATAACAGAAATAATAATAATTATTCAATTTTAATCTAAGAATCATATACTTGACATCCAAGGGAATATCTTTAAATTGTAAATATATTTTAAAATCCTTTACAATGGTTTGTAATGAAATTTTCAATTTACCTTGGCATATCCCCTGGAGTTTAAAATCAGGTGAGATGTTTTTTTATCATTCACTAGGTGACGATCTAGTCGAATCACAATACACACTTCTCTGAGTTATTAATCCAAGGTATAAATATTTGAGACCAAAATTCACTTTTAGTATCAAAATAAAGATGTGTTGTTTGAAAAAAAAATCATAATATAGACCTAAAAAATAGTTATGATTTTATTCCATAATTTAATATATCTTTAAATTCTATCACACGTATTGTTCCCCAATCAATGTTGGTTTTAAATCTAGTTCCCATTGCATCTAATAGATTTTATCTGATAGAAAATATACCAACCAGATCCCTAGTAACCGAGAGTCTATGGTTACATTCATACATTGGTATAAATACAAGGACTATAATCCTTATGGACTAATCAATTTCGTACTCCCTATGAACCTACAAAACACAACTCCCAATTTACCTTAGGAAAAGAATATAAAACATATCAATATAAAATCTGAACATCCTTTAAACTCATTAAAATAATTATAATTTATATTATAGAAAAGTGTAAAAATAATGGTTAGATAAAATACTTAGTGAATTTTATATACAATAGAATATATAAAGAATATATTATTCACAATTAATATGGAATGATAAATAACTAAAAAAACATTCATGTTAATCAATAAATTTTTCTTGAACTTCATCCACGGATATTATCAAATGAAAATCTCATGGATAATAATAACTATATCAAAATTAAGTAAATGAATAATTTTGGACAACAAGATCTCATACATCATTATTTTTATACAATAAAAAATTTCACTAATATTTTTCAAAACTATGTGTAACAAAATGTTGAATTTAGTGAACTGATTTTTCTCATGAGAGTAATTGATGCATCAAGAAGCTATATAATTCCACGACCAACACATAACTTCACATCCATTGCAATCCTCATAAATTTAATAATTTATTTAATCTATAAAAAATAGTTATTATCAATATATATATATATTGGGTAAAGAGTAATTTTTTTCATTATTTTTTTATTTAATAAAATTGGTTTCAAACTAAAATACCACATGAACAAATTTTATATATTTTATGAAATAAACATATCGATGATAAATATTTTTTATATTTAAGGGAAATTTAATTTACAATACTCAATATATATTTAATGTTTCCAATAATATATAATGACCATAAAATTAATTATATGTAAGAGTTTACCATTGATTTATCAAGAGTCATGGTTTTATATTAAAATCAATTCTTTTGGAAAAATAAAAAAAGCATGTTAATTAAAAATATTTGTTCATATAATATTTTTTTTCAATACCATATTAAATATTATGAAGATGCTAAATTGGTTAAAAATTTAATTGTGGTTCGGAAGTCCACTATGACTATATATTTAATAAAATTCCAATTGACTTTTTTTAAGATATTCAAAAAAATAATATAAAAAATATATATATTTGATTAAAACACATTTTAAAACACATGTATATCATAAAATTTCTTTCAAACATATATTGAGAAAATAAAAATAATTTTATAAAAGAATTTGAAAAACGTTGACAATGAAGAAAAATATATCCGATTAAAAGAGAAATAAAATCAGCTTTTTCTTTTAAAAATATATTTTTTTAAAATTCTATTAAAAAGAGACAAAAATTTTGATGAAAATAAGGAATTTACAAAAATACTCAGTGGATAATAAAAATTATTTCATCTTATGAATGGTAAATTATATAATTTCTTTATTGAAAATAAATGCAATTCGACAAGAATGTGGTATTTGAAAATAGATTCTTACCTATTTGGTGACTTTTAAATTATATCCCCATGAAAACATGGACATGAATTGAAAAAATATTCACCATGAATAAATATATATTAAATTTGAATAAATAAAATTGGTAGCATATTAACAACATAAAATTGAGTGGTTGGTGAATAACAAATATTCCCTAATGGAGGGTAAATTGAGACGAAATCCCAATCCTCACACTTCCCATTTGTTGATCATGATTTAATTGGTTTTAATAAATTAATTACATTATAACAGACCAATTTAATAATTTTAATATCACATATCATAATATTATAACATCTTACCATATATTCATTGATAATATTTTATAATTACAATTGTTTCAGGTGTTAACATATTCATTTTATTATGCATGTTTTCTTATTGAAGATTATATTCTTGTGTATATTATATATATAAAACAACTAAAAAATGAGATCAATGTAAAAAATATCAGATTTATTCATTATTAATATTTTTATAACAATTCATTAAATGTGGACATTGATAATGAATCACATCACTTCATGGAGATGGAAGGTCGTACATACGCACGACTGACAATATCAGTCTCTTAATCGATGAAAGGGTATAGAAGTTGATGGTGTATGAATTTTATCTAAATAATATAAGGTCATTTGTTTCATTTATATTCATTATTTTCACCATTATTTCTACCTATTCATTTCGGTGATAGGGAAAAATTTAAATAGTTTTGTAAGGCGATATACCATAACAGTGAAGTAATGGTTTTATATACCATTTTATTAAGAGAGAGATGGATACATATTAAAAAAATACAATAGAAAAATAAAATTTTTGGGAGATAATTGTGATATTATATTGTAATTTATAATTCATAATTTAAATTTTTAAAATTATAAGTAAAAAAATTTAATATCATTTTGAAGACAATTGCGCTCACTTAAAAGAACATCCATTAGATGACTATTTAAAGGCCATAGGGTTGGTATTTAGGGAAGAAAAAAACGTCATGAATTTCAATAAGGTTGTTATATAGAGGATATTTATGGTATTATTGTTAAGATTAATTTATTTCATGTTGTGAATTTGTGAGGGGAGTAGGTTCCCTTTCCTAATTAAGGTGTGTGACACATGTAAAAGTTTTCAATGTTTTTCAATAATGTCTTGTCACGTTTTTTGACAAATGAATAGAAAATTGATTATATATGAATGGTTAAATTATATGTTTTAAATAAAATCATTCAATTGAGTTTAATAATGTGTTTATGTTTATTTACCCTTATCATTTTAGATTGACCACCATTAATCTTGTTTTTACCTTACCTACGATAAATATTTTTTTACTGTTTTTATATTATATCAGACTAAAACAAATGTTGGAATTATTAAATGATATTAATTATTATGATTACAAATATAAAATATTATTTTTCAATTTAAAATCATATTATTTGAAATGTTTATTTTAAAAATAATCATTAAAAACATGTCGTAAAACAATTTTCCAATAATTGCAATTTTCAAGCATAAGAAGGTATTATATTAACTATTTGACTAGTAATCATCTTTAGATAGATTTAAATTAATATATTTATAGATGTAATAAATATATTTCATTTAAATTATTTATTATTAAATATTATTTTAATAAAATAAAATGCATATACATTATTCCTTCTTAAAAAAAATAGTTTTTAGAAAAACAGTTTTATTAAAAATACACATTTTTACCTAAAAATGTTTTCATTATTCATTGTATTAAATTAAAAGTATATAAATAGTTAATTAGGAATATTATTACTTATTATTATAGGAAAAAATTTTAATAGTTAGATACTATATTTTTAATTATTCATAAAAATCTTATTTCTAAGAAAACCTTTAAAACACTCATTATTTGATTATTTTGGCCAAGTATTTTCCAATTTTATATTATTTGTATAATACTATATATTTTTCCTTCAAATATGAAAATATGAATTTAATTATATTTTTATTAAAATATAATTCCCACTTACTGTAATTGACTCAGATGTGTCACATTTCATACATGTGTAAGAGTCATTTTGACTTGAGATTTGAAAATCAATGAAGGCATGATGTGATATCTTTCTAGTTAAAGTTAATTATATGATATATAATGTGATATTAAAATTGGTATTGATGATATTTAAATATCATAATTTTAATTTTATGGATAATTTATCTTTACGATAGTCTTTTTAATAATGTATGTGGATGTTCATACTGATGATCAATGAAAATTATAAGGATCATACCACTTCATAAGGATGTTTGAATAATTCTATAACAGTTTTGGAAACTATTATAAGGATCATATAATCCTTATATGGATGAATCCATGTTTTCTCAAGGACCAAATTTATGATTATGATTTCTATATGGATCATTCCAAGTAGTGATAGAATTATTCTGGTCAAAAATATGTGAACCTAGAAACATAAACCAGATAATATTGTGATACGCTAGAGGTTCATTATATGATATTCCCAACAAAAAAACCGGATTCTATCATATTTTCAAAGTATTTTAAATAAATAATTATAGAGGATAATATAATCATATTTCTTAGGTAGAATTTTAATTTGAAATTTAAATTCCTTCAATCATAATAATTCTCGAATTGTTGAAGTTATAGAATCAACCTATTATATTTTATTGAAGATTAACGTGACCAAGACTCAAGGAAATTTAAAAAACGATACAAAATTTATTTCACGTGTTTTTAGGATTTATAATAGAAAAAAGGAATAAAAAAATGTATTTTAAATTTTAGATATGAAGTTGAAACTCTACCACAATAAAGCAAATTTGTAATGTGTAATGAGAAGAACTGAAAAACCTGGAATTTACACTATAAAGGCTTCGTAAAATGGTTAAGGCATAATGATTGTATTTTAATTGATGTAGGTTCTTACTTATAATGAGTAAATATATTATTTTCATGAATCCATGTTCTTTGGCTTGTTGAGATCATCTTTATGAACCAATAGAGGAATATTTACCTATTATTGTAGCACCAATATGATTGTAGAAGATATATTTTCATTAATGGAGATTTTTTCATTGATGCATTAACATGTTGTGAAGAATTAAATATTGGACTTAAACACAAAATAAAATTAATTCTAAAATAATAGTGGTTACTATCCAAATAATTCCATATCATTTGTGGAAAATGGATTATATGATCTCATTTCAAGAAGTGGATGATAAATAACAAAACATAATATATATATTTTAATTTATTTTTGATCACTATAGATTTATGATGATAATAATATTATTATTCCAAATAGATTATAAACCATGTAAAATAATATTATATGTTAATTGTGTTTCTAATTTTTTCATATAGGTGGGGAATAATTTCATGGTAGTGAATCACAACTATAACAAGATGTAGAGGTTTAATTAGAATAGAATAATATGAAAAAACTTGTTCTAGTAATTCACCACCCAAATTTCATGGTATCCTAATAGATATGGGTTCTAATATATTGAGATGATTAAAAATTTATTATAACAATTATATATACTTGTAAAAATATTTCATTTTTAGTGAAATCCATTATTATTTTCAATTATATGTTTTCTCAGTTTAAACATTTTAAAAATATTACATAGTCATAGGTATTCATTCTATATTTGATATTTAACACTTTATAGTTTTAATACAACATATTTTTGTTGTATAACATTCTTGATATTCTCTTTATTGTCTTATTTTTTTATCTTCAAAGGAATTTTCACTTGCGAGTCTTATATTAGCAAATAGGAAACTTTTTTACAATTATTTACTTCGATGAAATTATTTTTTAGATACATTATCACATCATATTCAACATGAATTTTCAAAACCTTATTTATTAGTGATTTTATCTTTTTGAGGTTTAATTGTTTTAACAATTGAGACAATTATTCGAAAATAATTGATCACATATTCATCTATATCATCTCATCTAATTAGTAATGATAATTTTTATCCACCTATTCCCAAACTATTCATCATTGTATCATTCATTATATATTTTCATTTTGTTATTATCTTAACTTTTTTATTTATGTTTTTTATTATCATTCCCTTTTCCACATAATCTTTATCATTTTTAATTTTTTATGATAATGTTATTGATTTATCTTATTCATTTGATTATGAAATTATTAATAAGATCATTTAAAAATAAATGGTATATTTAATTTGAGTTATCAAATATGTGTTTCTTGATGTTTTTTTAATTAACATCATAAATTATATTATTAAACTGATGATCCATTTTTTAAGAATTAGTTATGTGCTCTATTTTTAGAAAAACAAAATTATGGAAATTTAATATATTATTATCAATGAAGTTAAATTATATAAAATTATTAATTTGATGCAATATTTAAAAATATATATATTTTGAAAACAATGGTTTATTTTCATATTTATCAAACAAATGTATTTCTTTATAATAGAAATATTACTTTTCTGATTTCAATATTTTATAATGTTTTTAATTTTATTGATTTTAAAAAATTTATTGGATTAAATTTAAAAATAGATAATTTTTATAAATTAATTTTGTATTAATATATTTTTATTTATATAATACTATAATTTAGGGAAAATATCATCACTTAAAAATAAATTTAATTATAAAATATAAATTAAATTTTAATAAAGTTATAATCAGTGTTATCCAATAATTGATAATTTAAATTGGGTTGTGGTATGGATTTTTTAATTCATTTCAAAATTTATATATATATTGGAATTTTTACAATGAGTAACTGTTTATTTGGTTTTATTCCACTATGAATTGTATTGAAAACAAACTTAAATGAATTTTATCCCTTTTGAGGAAAATAATGGGCAACAATTATAGATTAAGAAAAATGTTGATGTCTTTATATTCAATTTTTCTTTCTCCCTTTCACTTTATTTAATGTTTTTCATAGATTTGATCCCATCAGATCTTTTATTGTTTTTCATTCTTACAAATTGAGATACTACAAGACTATGGCTATAAAATTCTTAGATTTATTGGCTTCCAAAATATATTTAGAGGACATTCTTCATAGGATTATTAGCATGTTTCTATAAATTATTACCATCCATGGATGAGATGTGAGTTTTATAATATATAAAAATGATATATAATATAGATATATAATTCCTTACAATCATTTGATGTTATAATATTCTTAGTGTACAAATTGAAAAAACTAAAAATAGAGACTACACTATTTCTACAATATGATTCACTTATATTTTCTATACTATTTAATTAAATAATGTATCAATTGAAATATCATTAAAAATTTATTAAATAACATATAATTACTTGATATTATAATTTCATATATTTCTCAATTTTAACATAATTTTAGAGATAATAAAATAATATTAAACTAATTTGTTGTTTTAAATTGTAAAATTGTATTTTTTTGTTATATTGAATAATGTGTTACTCACATAAAAAACAATTGTTATATATTTAAAATGAGTAAATTTACTCATCATTTTTTTTAATAATAATATTTTTGCATAAATAAAACCAAGTGTTTTTATTTTATTTTTTTTATTTTTTGAGCACATATTTTATATGATTTAAATCTAAAATATTCATTGAATCAATTAAATGTGATTTTGTAAACTAATGAAGAAATTTCACATATTATAATATTATTAATCAAGTGAAATAATTTATAATTAAAAATTTAATCGAAATTTTCTTTGAAATGTATTGTTAATTTAAAAAAATTGTTTATATAAACCATGTTTTGTGGATGTTTCCTATTTGATATTTTAAATAAAAAAATTTTAGTGTGGTTGATCTAATAGAATATTTTTTATTCAACTAATTGAAAATTATTATATCTTTTTTTCATCGAGAAAATTAGGAATTTATTTGTTTGTTTAATATTATAATGTTTTTAACGAAATAAAATTAAGTGATTAAATAATTTTTTCGAGCTGTTTGTGAATTTAGTATTTAAAATTTTCCATACATTATTAAATATCACATGAATTTCAATTTGTGGTAGGTTACATTTTAAAACAAAAAATCACTATTATATAAAATTATTTATTATCAAAATGATAACAAATACTCTATGAAACTATTTATTAAATAGGTTATAGTAAATTAATATTTTAAAATGTGTTTTCAAAGAATATATCTTGAATTATATTCCATACACCAGAATAAATAACCCTTTTTGATAAATGGTAATTTTTAATATATATATTTTTCTATGTCTAGTGAATAAAATATTTTTTAATTAACATAAAAACAAATATTTTGTGATTATTGTTATTATATTTTATTTCATACATTAAAATTATTTATTAAAATTATTTATTTATTAAATTTTTATTTATAAAACATGTAATTCTAAACAAATTAAATTATATGTAATCTTAGTTGATAATATAATAATTTTTTTAAATTCAAAACAATTATTTTTCTATGAAATTTTATGAGAAAATTTACCTATATAATTTTAACATGGAATATTTTAAATGAAAAATCTCTCAATGGAAAATGATATAAAATTTTTAATAGATATTTTGATGTTATTTTTTTGAATTATATATTTTTTGAATTTAATTTGTACATAATTTTTTATTTCAAAATATTGTGTGTGTTTTAACTATTTTTTAAGTCATGTAAAATGTTTAATTTTTATATACTTCTTAAATAGCAATGTTTTTATGATTTTTTAATGAAAATACATATTTTATATAATAAGATTCGTCAAATAAAACCCTATTATTTTATTGTCATAATTCTTTTTGAAATATAAAATATTATATAAGAATACATCTTTTCATTATGAACATATAAAATGTATAATTTTAAAGTATAAGAAATTATATTATGTCATGTGAAGTATCGTGTGAAATAATTTTTAATCTATTTATTAAAATCATTGTATTTTGGGTGCATTCGTGTTAGATATTTCGATAATCCCATCTGTCACGACCCGTCCTCGGGGCCCGTGCCGTGACTACCACAAGGCCTTTTTCCATAGGCCAGGGGCTGGCGAGTAGCACCAAAGGCGTAAATCCCGATAACTGGGAAGACATTGCCTTTATAAAAGTAAACAAAACACCACATAGTACAAGCGGAAGAAAAACACTAAGTACAAAAGAAAGTGCTGAAAAGTAAATGGGCCAGAATACAAACCCAACTGAAAGTGAAGCTACAACTAAACAAAAGTGCAATAGAAAAAGGAAAACAGCTAGAAGAAGGAAGCAGCTCCTGGGTCATCCTCCTCGGATCCTACCTGAAGGGTAGGTACAGATAGTGCAGCTCCTGGATCACCCGCCACGGATCCTACCTGAAGGGTTGGTACATATAGCCTCCTCAACGCTCTCGCTCGTCAACCTCCTCCGAGTGTCGTCTCGCCATGAAGTCCTCCTCCAGATACTGACTCGTCTTGTAGTCCACCACCGGGTACCGTTTAGTCCTCGAACACTCGGCCTCAATCAGCACTACCGTCGTCTGCAACCAACACAACAACGTGTGGGCAAAGCCCGTGCAGGGGTGAGTATGAAAATACTCAGTAGGGACCCCGAGACCCTCATGGTATCACTAAATCCAACAAGGATAGCCACAAAGAAGATCTCAACATATAACTTCTACATAGATATATGACCATACATATACCTAAGTTATCAAGTAACCCATCTCAATCATGAGGAAACACAAGGATTATGAAATCAACGGATAACCACTACCTAGGTATATGCCCATACATATACCTAAGTTATCAAGAGACCCATGTCAATCAAGAGGTAAACTCAATGTTCATTGACTCAGCTCAAACCATGATTTTCATTATCGAAACCGTAACTACTGAAGAGCTCCGTCTCTGGAGTGTACAACGGTCCTGTCACAACTCCGAGGTACTACTCACTAATCCAAGTCTCTGAGGTACTCCTCCTGTCGAGTACCGCAGGTCTGCTGCCAAATACTCCGCTCGCTCATCTCTAAGAGGGTCCACTCCACGAGCTACAGGTCGATACTCCAAGTATCTCAAAGCCCCACGAAGAAGTATCTCAGTGGACCGCCTCGTCATAGGGGTCTCAACGCAACAGACGGCGCGTCAAGCGGACGCACGGTCTGTGAGTTATTAGCCTTTTTGTTCCAGGGGCCCGGCTGGTTTCGTGAGCGAACCAACCTGGCCGTATCTCAACTGTACCCCGAACACTCATAGGGTATAATCATAGGGACCGTTCCTCAACGTGATCACCAACGCCGCTGACGGTTGGTCAAACAGTCGTCCTGTCTCTAAGATATCAGATTTTCTTTTCCAGGGGCCCGGTTGGATTTCGGGTACAATCCAACCCGTCCATATCCCAACTATGTCCAAATCTTGTGCGAAGTATTCCAAAACTTTCTTCTCATCAATAGGAATTCAACGAAACAGACGGCACGTCAATCAGACGCCCGGTCTGTGAATTATTGGCTTTTTCATTCCAAGGGCCTGGTTGGTTTCGTGAGCGAACCAACCCGACCGTACTCCGACGACATCCAAACCTCGAGCGGAGTAATCCAAACGATCCGTCTCACTAAGAGGAATCCAACAATGTTGACAGCACATCAATCGGACGTCCGTAGCTCATGTTACGAGCGTTTCCGCTCCGAGGGCCCGGTTGGTTTCGTATCCCAACCAACCCGACCGAACCCAAAGTATTCCAAAACATTCAGTGCGATATACCGAAACGCCCGTCTCGTTCCAAGGATTGTTACGCAACTGACGGTGCGTCGATCAGAGGTCCGTAGCCCAAGATATGGGTGTTTGAACCAACTCAGTCTGAAAATATAGGGGGTCTAGGCCCGGCCTGGCCCGACCCAGTACCGCCCTAGGTCGGCCGAACCGGGTCGACCCGGCCCGGGCGGTGACCCAGCCCGACGAACCAGCCCAGCCGGCTGTGCGGCCTGCACGACCTTTTGTGCCGCGCATGTGAAGGGAGGGGCATTGCCCCTCCTTTATGAAAACGGAGGCCCCTTTAATTGGGGCCGCTTGAAATCCAGCCGGGGGAACTAATTCCCCCGGCTCCCCCTTGTCCGGCCGGCCCGACTTGGCTGGCCGGTTCCTGCTCAACGGGACTGACGATGGCCGGTCCCTATCCAGCTCCGTCGCCGGTGGCCCGGTACCGGCCGCCGGTCACCCTCCTCCATCGCGGCCCGAAACCGGCCGCAACCCTTGTTGTCCGGCGCGGTGCGACGACACCGCGCCCCTCCACCTCGGCCCCGCTCCGGCCGCGGCGTCTTCTGTTTTCTTCGACGCGGCGCAATGGTGTCACGTTCTTAAACTTCTTTTCAAGGTGTGACGCGACGGCGTCGGGCGTTTCCTTTCGCTCGATTCCATGTGGTGCGACGACACCACACCTTCTCGAACCAATCCACAAAGAAATCAATCGTAAAAATTAAGGAGGGTCGGCCGTGTTTGTGCAGTCCGACCCCCTCGCATTATTCGATAACAAGCGGTTAAATACACGAAGATCAACAAGTTGTTAATCACGAACAAATAAATAAATAAAACCCCTACCTCGGTTCAAGAACGGTGCACGTTAACGAGCTGCAGAAGACGAGCGTCGCAGATGTCGAGCGTCGTGGAAAACGAATGTCGATTTCGTTGTCGTCGAGGTGTGTTCGAAGAGGAAACGTCGTTGGAAGAAGATGTCGCGTTCTTCGGCGGAGATGTTCTTCGTTGAAGAACGTTGTTCTTCACATTCTTCGTCTATGTTGAAGAAGAAGTAGACTTCAAACATAGACCATTCTCTCCCAAGTCTCCACCACAAGAACAACTAACCCCAAAATAAAATAATCCACCCACTTATTTTATTAACCCAACATAGGTTTTGAATTTCAAGTGTTTGAAAATTCAAAACCCACATTTAACTCACTTAGGTTATTAACATAAGATGTTATAAAATTAATGAGGTTAGAAGTTAACAAAACTTAAATGGGGGGTTTAGAGGGGTTAGGAAAGTGAGGGGTTGAGCTCGTGTGGGTCCCACTATACTTTATCCTCTCAAGGTTGGTTATCACAAGTGGGTCCCTCCCCCAACATCCTTAGGATAAAACTACCAAGTGGGAAAAATAAAAATTGATAATTTTTATTTTCAACTACCACAAAAATTAATAACTCCCCTCGTGTAAACGCAACTCTGAAACAGGAGTTCCTAAGCAATTATCGGCGATGCGGTTCCATCGGTGCCCTCGGAATTTGATTCCGGGAACCATTTCAAAAGTTAGAAATTCCCGCTCGTTCGTTCACTGAACATACCCGAGCTAAACTTCGGATAAAAATTCCGGGCACACCGGGCCTCAGAATCAGGCGCCATCAAAAACTGCATTCTTGTAAAATCCCAATGAAAATTTAGAAAAAAATTTCCCTTGAATTTTACGGGTCTTTACACCATCAATATGAAATTTTCAACAAAAGTTATGGAGGTACTAATCCAAATGGAATAACATTTTAGAGGACATAATTTTGTGTTCGAGGGCACTTGACTCAGGTTTCATGCTGGGAGTTATATTTTGGAGATAATTAAATACATGTTATATTATGTTTGTTTTGTCTTGGAGTATACAACATGTATGTTATGTATTAGATACTTATAATTTCAATAATGAAAATTGATGTTATTTTTTCAATACCAAAATGAAAATCAACTATGAAATTTTTTATTATTGATTGAACACATCAATGAATCGTAGAGGAATGCTGTGGAAAAGTGGTGATGGATAAAAAGAACACATTTACTATTAAAATTTATCAAAAACATATGTTATTTTTGATCAAATTTAAAAAAATATTTTTTATTATATATGTATATTTTTTTGTGAAATACTTAATAAAATTCAATAATCAAGAGGTGTGGTTTGAGTGATTATATGTCTTGAATCATTATTATAAGATCTATAGAAGAATCTAGATAATCCATTATGATTTTGAGGATGAAAAAGAAAAAAATTAAAAAATAAATCTATAAAAAACTCTATATGCCCATTCACATGGTCATGATGGTAGAGAAATATAATAATAACTATTATTTATTTAATGGAAGATACCATGAAACAAAATAAATAAATTTTGGTGAAAAATTAAAATAAATACATAATTATGATAAAATGACTGTGAATATTATTTTGATATATGTAATGGTAAAAAAAATAGTTCTAGTGCTTAATGAAAAATTTTATATAAGAGAAAATTATTTTTCTACCTTAATTGTGTTTATGAAATATGAATATTTATAGATTCTATGGAATATCTTACATAATGAAATGAAAAAATAATGGCATGGAATATGTGACGGGTAAATGTTTAATTAATGATTTTGGTGATAGATTTGAGAAGATAAAAGTATATTCTACGTTAATGTGGACAAATAAATATTGTTATTTATTTTAATGATTTTCTAGTTAACATTAATATATATAATTATATTTTATGAAATGATTTGTGGGGGATTCTATGGTTGACGGCTGTTTCAAAAATATTAATAGATAGATTATTGGATAAAAATAAGCAAGTCTAAACTTTTCATGATCACTATCCATTGGTACCCTTCTTTGGATAGTATTAAATATAGAGATGGCCTTGGGATATTATATCTAATAGTATATGTGTTAGAATCTAGCGTCGAGGTTATATAATACATTCAAATGGGTGGAATTTCCATAAATATTTAAATATTATATATAATATTAAATTATCACCAACCAAATCTATTACCTATATAATATTTTCTAATATAAAAAACATTTCAGGTGTTTCTTCAGGATCATTTTTAGGTACTATATTTCCTAGTATTGAGTTCTTTTCATTTGGGTTTAACTTGTGGGTGTGTTTGCGTGAAATTTAGGAAAAATGGAATTAGAAGGGACTACGAATTGTTGGTGCAATATTTGACAAAACTGTGAACCCTCTTAGGAGTAACTATGTCCCCCCAAAGTAATAGGCACATATTTATGGATCATGGTTAGGGAAAACTATATTCCCCTACCCAATAAATAGTGTGTGATTTAAAACTCACCCGATTTTTAAATATACAAGCCCCTGAACCCCTAAAACTCACCAATTCTAACCCTCATTCGATCCTAAGAGGTATTTAATTATTTTAGAGCTATCTAGATGAATTCCATGATTTCTGAACCAACTATTATCAAGATTCAAATCTGAGATCGAAGATCCTCACCTCTCCCAGAATGTGAATCCAATTACTTCTCTATTCATGTTCTTCTCCATTTCATATAGCTTTCTATAAGAGATGAAATCCTTTGTTTGGTTAGATCTAAATTTATTTATTAATATATTGATCTATAATTAAAAATCTAGATCTTTATTTTTGATATATTTAAATATTTAATCTTTATTTATGGGTTTATGATTCAGATCTCGTTCTACATCCTTATACCACTAAAATTTTGCAGATTTTCATTGACTAGTCTTTCATTATCTCACTGAGGTAGCTGGTACATAATTCAAATCCCAGTCACATAATTTCAATAATTTGTATATAATTGTAAAATTTCTATTAAATGAATTGAAATTAATTTCTTGATCTAATTAATTAATTTTTTTAAATAATTAAATAATGGAAATGTTAAATGTGGGGATGTTGGGATTATAGATTATGTAAAATTAATTTTTTATTTTATTATTTAGTCATTGAGATTATTGAACATTGTTAATTAATTTTAGAATTTATAAATGGGGTTTTTAGGAATTATTAGAGTGTGATTTTTGATAATTAATTATTGAATTATTTATGGGGAGACAAAGATTTTTGATATTGGATATTTAATTGATGAATTAATTATTATTATATTGAAGTTTATGAATAGTTATAATTAAGTTTATTATCACTTGTTGGAGATTTATATTATTATTTAATTTATTTAGACAGAATAATTAATTCGTGATTTAATTAGAGGATATTAAATTTATTGAGGTAAAATAATTAATTGAGGAATTAAATGGGGTTATTGAATTGATTAAGAAGGAAAAATTATTTGATGAATTAATTCGGGTTATTGAATTGTTAAAATTAGGATTGATGGGATTATTTAATTTTAGAAATAATTACTATGAGTAATGTTATTATTTAATTATATAATTATATATTGGGATTAGTTAGTTGCTAAAATAATTAATACAAGTAATGTGATTATTTAATTATTGAATAAAATATTGTGACTCAAAAGGATTAATAAAATAATAAATTAATTATTGTAAGTAATGTAATTATTTTATTGTTGGAAGAAATAATGGTATCTAAGGTGTTAATAAATTGATGAATTAGTTGATGTGATTATTTTTATTATTTATTAGTTTAATTAAATAGTGAGATTGATGGGATTAATTAATTGGTGAATTAACAATTGTCTTTATTGCGATTCAAAAATTATGAATTAATTAATGTTATTGATGTGAAAAGATAACTTGTGAATTAATTGAATTGATTGAATGTGAATAATTATTTTTGGAATAAATTAATGAAATTAGTTATAATAATTTATAAAAAAATTAATAAATAGGGATGGGTGTGTTAATGATATTTAATGAGTTAGATTAATCTAGTTGCAAATTAATTAATGGGGATGGGTATGTTAGTGAAATATAATGAGTTAGATTAATTAATGGGTGAATTAATTAATGCGTATTGTCGTGTTAATTTAATTGAATGATTCAAATTAAATAACTACAAAATTAATTAACACTGATTAATGTAATGTCCCGGTTCTGGGTGCTGCCGAAAGGTGTCCCGAACCTGGTTGGTCACATGACTTCAAGTGCATTTTCCAAAATGCCAGAGGCTAATGACTAGCATTGAGGTTCAAGGTACGAAATTTGAGAAATGATTCCCCACTTGTAGAGTATAAATAGATTAATAACAAATAGTAAAGAGTAGCGGAAGCAGTAAGACCATACAATAAAACTAAACTGGAGAAGACTGATAGTAATTCAACAACTAGAAAATATAAAAAAATGATGCATGTCACATGTGTCTAGGAAAGCATCCAAATAAGTCACTATGCTAGAAATAAAATACTAAAACCAAATTACAGCAAAGCAATGAACTCCAATAGCATCACAGGACTCTCCTTAGTCCATTTCTCTCCTCCTCCAATAGAAATAAAGTACCTGATGTAGAAGGACACTTTCCCATTTATATACCTTAATCCATATAATCTATTTGGGTCCAAAATCATGATGCAAACAGGGTCCGAGACAAATCCCAGTAGGTAACCACACAAATATTTATGCACAACTACCAACAAATATATATAGTAGGTAATATGAGTAATTGAATCAGTAAGCATAGAAGTAATAAAAATAAAACAGACCTATAATTTTCTATTATATTCATTTACATTATCATTCATTAGTTTATTCATGTAAACCTTGTCATCTAGACTAAGATTTAGATCCCTTGTGTAATAGTAACAACAAACAACTCAAGAGACCATCTAACAATCATGTAATACTGGCTTGGAAGAATCATTACAATCATTCAATTATTCATAACCAACCCTCTGGGAATGTTCTCATAGTGTAACCCCTCTAGTTTAGCATATCATCAATTCAATAAATAATGAGCCCTTGGGAAAGCTCATATATTCTAACCCTTTGGTCCGATAAGGCACTAATCATTTTAAAATGACCACCTGGTAAACTCTAACGATCAATACCCCCATGGTATGTATAGAAACAATTAACTATAATGACCACATGGCATCAATCATATTCAATATTCTAGGGTCCAACAATCATTTAATAATGACCCTTTAGGTTGATCTCAATGTCTAACCCCTCTGGTCTGTGACCACCCATCAACTCTCATAGTCAAAACCTATGGGTCAACAGAACAAAAATTATACATAAATGATCCTACCTCAGGATTCTCTCTTAGTAAAATTCCCATTCTTCATACTTTCCCAATGCAAATCACATGCATCTTATATAAATAGTAACCTCATCCTAACAACACGAGACTGGGAAAACAAAGAAAGACTAACAGGTATTCTAGACCAAATGGTAAAAATCAATTAAATAAGGGAAACACACAAATAATCAGGGTCTAAAACATTATTTATAAGAAATAACACTTTCTCAATTAAAAAAATGTTGCATGGGTTAAACAGGGTAAAATCATAAAACACGCAATACCCCCAAACATGTGTATTTGGATCTTTATGCATATATAATCCAAATAAATTCAATAAAAGGCACAAACCACATACCCTGATGTCATATGATGAAAACTCTTGAATTTCAAACCTTGTATCAGCCTATAATGACGTAGATCTATAAAAATATAGGAAATGATCAAACTTGATTTACCCATGAGAGAGGAAAAATTAGTACGAAATGACATAGGAATAGAGAGAACTCACTTGTGGGAATCCAACGCACCTGACAATGTCTCAATCAGAGGGTAGATGTAGGACAAGGAGGGGTTTAGATTTATTTGGAATTCCATTTCTTTTCTGTATGAAACACGGTGAGAAGAAGTGTGTTCTAGACGTGATACTTAACAACAAAATGTTTTATAACATAAAAAGATAAGTACATGATGTGTTCCTTTAATGTGCACGTCATGTACGAGCCTCAAATCGCCCCCACATTAGGTGGTTTGCTTGGTCACCTACATGGCCATGTACTCTACCATTACACAGACAGTACACAAAAACATTCAGTAATTAGGTATATGTTGTGTACTCAAAAGTATAGGGACTGTAAATAGGAAATTTCCCAACTCATCCATTTTCCTCAGAAACAACCCAAAATAAAGTTCCCTATATGAAATAAATACCCGAGTTCTTACAAACATCCCCCCGTAAACCAATTCATCCCTGAATTTTCCTTCCAAGGGTGGTGAAGAAGAAAATTCATACAACTTTATCCAATGTGATCGTGTGTCTTCCTCCCTCTCCCATGCCTTGTCCTCGACTCTCTCATGGTACCATAGCACCCATAACAAAGGAACAGACCGATCATGGAGAACTTTCAGGTTGTGATCCAGAATATGAATAGGTATCTCCTCGAAGGATGCATCCACCTCTAAATCAACCTCTTGAGGTTGGAAAAGATGAGATGAGTCTGAAATGTAACTTTGTAGCTATGAAACATGAATGATGTTGTGCATATCTTGGTACCTCGGAGGTAACTACAACCGATAGGCAACATGATCGACTCTCTCCAAAACCTGAAATGGCCTGAAATATCTCATTGAACGCTTCCCCTATCTCCTAATACTCCTATTTCCCAACCTCAGTGTGACACCAATGAAAACCTTATCTACAACCTCAATCTTCAAAGATTGTTTTGTCAATCAGCACAAGAATTCTGGATAGATTGTGTAGTAGTTATCCTCTTGTGAATCAACTCCACCTACTCTATGGTATCCAGGAAAAGACGAGGTCCCATCAATTCTACCTATACTGCCTCTAACCAACATAAGTTTGATTGGAATGGACTACCGTACAATTCCTTATAAGGTTCCATCTGAATCGTTTCATAAAAAAATTATTGTAAGAAAACTCCAGTAGGGGTATTTGTCTCTCCCAAGAGCCAAAAAAATCCAGGACGCATGCTCATAGCATGTCCTCCAAAACCTAAATCGTGCAGTCAGACTAGCCATTTTTCTGGGGATGGTATGTTGTACTTTGAAGTAAATGTGTACACAGTGACCCTTATAGTACCGACCAGATATGATAAGTCGATCAAGAATCCCTATTTGAAACGATAGTGTACAGAACCCCATAAAAACATAAGTTATCCGGAATGTACATCCTTCGAAGATCATCAACACTGGAGGTCCACTTGATCATCAAGGAATGTGGAATATTCATGATTCAATCAAAAATAACCCAAACAACATAATTCCTTCGATGCGACCTCGGAAAGCCGATCACAAAATCCATCACAACATCATTCCATTTCCACTTGGTAATGGGTAACTGCTGTAAAAGCCATTTTCGATCGCTAATGATCCACTTTCCCTTGGTGAAAGGTGGAACATGTCATGAAAAAACTAGCTACATCCCTCTTCATACCTAACCACCAATACTGACAGTGTAGATATTGATACATCTTGGGGACACCAGGATGAGCTTCCAAAACATTGGAATGAAAATCTATCATCAACTCCTTACGTATTTCTGCTAAAACCCATACGTGTCTAGGAAAACACAAGACCTCATAATCGCATATGGTCTACCCAAGAGTTGGGTCCTCCCCTAACACACTCTCCCATATGACTAGGCCTTCAGAATCTAACAGCTAACTCATTCTCACATTGTCTAATTAGGAATAGGTAACATCTATAAAAGAGAGAAACCTCTACCCCAATCGATCATGCACCTTAAAATTCATCTTAGATAATAGACTCATAAGCTGCCACTCACTTTTGGCCTCCTAAACTGCCTGTATCTGAGTCCTACAACTCAAAGCATCAGCCACTCAATTACCTTTATTAGGTGTGAATCCAATCTCAAAGTCAAATTACAAAAGGTACTAAACCAACCAATATTGTCTCAAATTCAGATCACACTAAGTAAAGATATAATTTATGCTTTTTATGGCCAGTGTATACCACAAAATGATCTCCCAAAAGATAATGTCTCCAACTTCATAAAGAATGCAAAACTGTAGCTAACTCGAGATCATGCGTCAGGTAGTTCCTATCACATTGCCTCAATTACTGAGAACCGTACACAATGAATACATCCCCTACATAATCAATGCTCCCTTCCTGATGCCTAATGCACCACAGTAAATGCTGTATATCTTTCCCAGCCCCATAAAAATAAATATCGGTGCTGATTTCAATCGCACTTTCATCTCCAGAATGGTTGAATCATAGGAATCTATCAACAAGTACTTTGAAAATGTTTTATTAAGGACATTCAGTGGTGATAATAAGCATGAAATTTCCTATATAAATGTTCTTTAGTTACTAGAAATCTATATAAAACAATATAACTCAAAGAAATTCTTTAGCCGATCCTAAGAAACTACTAATCTAACATTTTCTTGGTCTACTGATACTCATGTATCTAAGATTGTTACACCCCAACCCCAGAACCCCAATGTCAGTGCATTATTATAATACATTGGCATGATTACAAGGAATCATGTACCGAAAGACTGATCAGTTTAGCAGTTTTTGAAAATAGATTACATACACGAACTCTACATTACACAATAGAAAATAAAACATAACATAAATTATCCTTTGAGAACTCCTTTAATCCCCTATCTTAACCTTTCTTATCAATCATAAAACAATTCTTGGAAGCCTGGGAAAATGAAACTTAAGAAAGGGTGAGTTCAAACGCTCAGTAAAGGTATGTAATTTAATGAAAGATATAAACATTTAAAGAATGACATGTAATAAATACCACATCCTTTAAAACATAAACATGAACATAATATGGAAAAAATAAATCAAAAATTAACATACAATAATGCACATGTATATTCTACTAGTCGAATAATCACAAATAATAACTAATTTCATAATGAGGTAATTCATAATGTTATACATTCTAAAAAATCTTTTCAAGGCCTCGACCAAGACGTCTAAAAATGATTTAGGCCTCAGAAAAAACCATATATCAAATTTTGAAAGGCCGCGTCCAATTTGATGCCTAATTGTCTCATGATACCTACAGATTCATAGAGGAGTTATAGCAGGCTCCACCCATCACATACTATGTCCAATGCATTCCACATATGAAAAGGATTAAACATAATATTAACATTTGTATTAAAGCTATCATACAAAATATTAATACATTTTCTATAAACCATGAATGGTATAAAAATAACACATCCATAGTCAAACATATCAGAAAACCTTAAATAAATTATGGAAGATTTTTTTCATAATAAATCAACCTCAATGAAGAATAACATTCATTAAAGGATGTTGACAAAGTTGAAAATGACCGGTTAAACACTATGATAGAATTATACTTTTTTTCATGAAATCATTTTAAAAGTCACACAATTTTTAAAGGAATTAATTTTAAAGATATTTTTGAATAAAATTGTCCCATACCACTTTGAAACTTTTGAATGGAATTAAAATATAAAAACATTAATGTCTATATAAATAAATCCTTAAAATCATTTTGAAATTATGGACGTTAATGAGAATGGTTTAGAATAATAAATCATTAAATCATTTAAAATAATGCGTTAGTAAAATATTTCCTTAGATTTATCTCTTTGAAAACACTTTTTTGAAACATGGACACAAATAATAAATATTTCCCTATAAAAACATACACATAAACAATCTCTAGTAATAATGAGATTGAAGAATTAACCCTTACCTTGCACTTTACTCTGGTCGAGAGTATATTTAACCTCCTGTATAATGACCATAGTATGCTATTAAATTATACTAGAAGCATATTAATCTTTATTATATCATACATGATACATTTATGACTTTATACTCCCAATTTAAAAATTATTTCCTTTTTTAAATAACATTTCAGTTAATAATCACTTTCTTTATCGTACATGTTTTCACATGTTATTCTTGATCTTATCATTTAGATCATGATTTAATTACTTCCAGAATATAAAACATGATATATATTGCATATATATTTAGAATATAAATATTTATAATAGACATTTATATGAAATGGGAAACACCGTTTATGGAGACGGTAGGTCGTACATACACATAAATGAAGTTTCAGTTTTCATATCGTACTGAATGGAACTAAGTGAATAAGGTATATGTAAGTACATATATATATATATAAAAATATATATATGTCTAGTAGAATTATTATGTAATATATTACATACTTGTTAATGATATATATATTTTTATAATCATCGTTGAATGGTGAATGTGGAAATGAATATCATTGCGTCATGGAGACGATAATCTGTTCGTACAAATGAATGAAAATATCATTTTATTGATGGTGAAATCATAAGTAATTTGGTGGTATATAAAATATACCTAATCATTAAAATGCTATATTTATTCCTTAAATCAATTATACTCATTATTATACCGATCGAAATAATGAAGTGTATGAATAACAAACTACACCGCGACGTGGAGACGGTAATCCGTACAAACACACGTATGTTAACCTTTTCATATATATGATAGATATAGTAATGAAAATGGATTTTATATTTTATAATAACATCAAAATATATATAAAATACTATAGTTTTTATTTTAAGAATGTAAACAACAAATAAAGTAGAAGTGAAAGAAGAAAAGAACTTGAAAGAGGTGAGAAAATATTTACATCTTCTTCGGGTTCTTCCTTTTGATATGATCCAAAGGGCTCCTTAGGTTTGCATTATGACCAAAGTAAGGACTCTAAGATGAAGGGAGGGTAGTTTGGAGGATATTTGGGTAGGACTTATCTGAGACAAATGGATTTAATGTGTGAAGTTTAGAGAAGTGGAAGTTCCCTTTATTAGAGGGGTGCGTGGCACTTTAGGAAAAGATTGAAATATTATTTTATAATAAAATAATTTTCAGTTTTTAATGGCTCAAAAAATGAATTATTTAAAGGATATGGTATGAAAGGTCTAAAAACACTCAACCAATATGTTTTATACAATTTTGGGTATGTATTTTAACCTTATCTTTTAGATTTAACTCTTAGTTAAATAGTTTGATATTTACCATTTCTCATTGTATGTTTTTATTATATTTTTAATAAACTTACTATAAAAAAAGGGAACCCCATGTGTTAATTAATTATACACCTATCATTATATAATTCTTTTTTTTGAACCATATATTTTAGGATTATTATATCAACCAATAATATTGTATTTTTAAAAAAAATGTATTTGTGTCAATTCTGACATTATTTAATAATTGATTTTTCTCAAGTTCAAAAAACATTATTACTTCAAAATAAATACATTTAATCAACCCTAACATGTCATAGTCACCTATAAAATTTATGTATGGCATAAAATATTTAAAATTATATTTATTTTAGTATTTATAATATCATTAAATTGATTGTTTCATTAATAAGGAAAATACTGCATCATTATTGTGTCATATATAAATATATTTATTTTAGTTATAAAAATTATAAATAAAATATCCTGAGGTAGGAAATATTTTTATATTTATAATTACCATTTATAGTAGAATTTATCAATTATATAACCTCATAAAAAAATTATTTTACTAAAAGATAATAGCTTTTGTTATTTTTGTCTTCAGATTAGAATATATTATATAAAATGTCATTATCACTCCCATATGGCACCATGGGGTCACAGAATCGACCCAAAGATTCCCATGATCGTAAATGTATCAACCAATAGGGTTTGGAATCGTGTTAGTGTAACTTAATACTATTATAATATTATTTGTTAATCTTATTAAATGAATTTTTCCTTTAACCATGGTAAAAAAATATTTACCGAAATAATTATTCATAATATCTAAAAATAAAAGTTACATATTTAAACAAATTGGACCTTCTGATTCCAAATAGGGAATAAATTTTTCTAAATTCAATACACATAAGTGGCATAAATTAATTTAAAATTAATTCTCATTGTCAAAACAAAAGGTGTTTTCTGAGATATATTAATTATCAAAAGATTGACACTTTTTAAGGTCCAATTTCAAAGTAAAAGTACTTAAAATGACCATAATTGTATTAAATGATAAAAATATAATCTATTTATACTTCCAAACCATTAAAATTTATAATTTAACACAATTTATTATTTTGATTAAAAAAAATTTATCACTTAAAATATAGAAGTTTCACTATTTACCCAAATATATATGTTATCAGAAAACCACAAAAAATTTATTGACACTCAATTATAATATGTTGATTCTAAATAAGAATTTTATTTTTTCAAATTTAATATATAAAAGTTTCAAATGTTTGATTTAAAAAGGGATTTCCATTAAAAGGCTGTAAAATTTCTTTTTTTTGAAAAATAATTCTTTTATATGAAAAAAATGAATTATTTATTTTATTATGTCTATAAAACACATAAGATGAATGTTAAAATTATATAGAGTATTTAAGACTCAAAATTAAGTTAATAATATTTATAGTCTCATTTTGAATGGTTTGTTTAGTAATTTTTGGGGCGCTCGAACTCGGTGTTGCCTGTTGTGAAAGCTATTGAATTACATTAATGAGACATCATACTATGAATTCATTGGGTGTTAAACTCTCCCACCTTAATTAAATTTCATCCTTGCAATTTGAAGTTTTTCTTCGAAAATAATAGGTCAAAAAATATAAAAATACCTTTTTGGAAAACCATCATCGGAAATTCGTTTAATAAAATTTAGTTTTAATTAGAGGGAAAGGTAAATGAAAAGGTCACCACCGAATCATGATCTCAATTAGCAGAAAATTGTTGAAAAATAGAGAAACATAAATGGAGTGAAAATGTAAATATTTATAGAGGGAGATTGAGGTTATCAATCACAAAAAAATGTAAAATTGAGGTCATCAAAGCCATCAATTTAAGATGATGTAAAATATCAACAGTTCAAAAAAGCATATGGTATTAGGATAACACATTTTTGGTTTTATGATCCCTTACCTACAGTTTATGAATTAATTTATTCATAGAATAAGTGTGAATATATATATATATATATATATATATTTGACAAGTAGAGTTTTGTTATTTAACTAATTCCAACCACAGAACCATGTTTTACTCCAAAATATAATAGAATTGAAAAATATTCTATTTATCCTAATATTATAG
Source organism: Viscum album (assembly GCA_963277665.1). Classification (NCBI taxonomy): domain Eukaryota; kingdom Viridiplantae; phylum Streptophyta; class Magnoliopsida; order Santalales; family Viscaceae; genus Viscum; species Viscum album. The sequence continues at coordinate 313,839,252 of OY728158.1, forward strand.
GGTTCAAAAAAATGAATTTATAATTTATCTATTATACCATTCAAAAAAACTAAATTATAAAAGCTAGTTCATCACATAGTCTAGGGGTAGGTGATGCACCCTTTTCACCCTTCAATTTTTGGTTCAACTCTCATGGGCTTCCCGGATGCAACGGGTTGTCACCCAACCTCTGGGTTTTCCATTTTTTTGAAAATCAAAAAAAAATCTCAAGAAATGATTTAACCTTAATAATAGTATCGAATGTAAAACATAATATATTATATATTTTAGAATTGTCCAAAATACTTCTGTCCAAATTCACATTCCATGATTTATAAGGACAATAAACACAATAAAGATTCAGCCATGTAATTACATGTGAATACCTTAATCACGTATTATTTTAAAACACGGTAACACCCTGAATTACCATGAAACCTATTGATTAAATTCATTCTCCCTTATTATTTATATAATACTAGATTTATTCCTTATATCCAAAAATTTTGAATACTACAACAATGATAAAATAAAAAACCCATTGATCAGTTCTAAGGTAGTCAAGAATAACCCATATAATTTATCCAAATTAACCATCTATTATTCCTAAATTACAACCTCTGTATCAAGACCATATTAAGAATTATGTTTCCACCAAAAGTATCTCAAAATAAAGTTGAACTTGTTGTTGAGTTACTTTTCATTGAACCATATAATATCAAATCCTCAATGAAATAGTACTTTAGTACAATCCTAATTTATTTACATAATTAATATAACTGTTATATCACCCATTCACCATTGAAATGACATAATTATTTAATTACCACAAAAGAACACTAGTCATTCATCTTCATCCATGGTACTATCATAATTTTATTATTATCTAATAGCATCAGTTTCGGAATACTCTGATTACTAGGACATTGATTCGCGTAGTGTCGAAACTCCTTGCAGATGAATAATTTTAAATTTGAAACCCTTTTATTACCCTTGAAGTCACATACATGGTGTCCTTGTTCTCCAATCACAAAACAAACACACATTTATTTCCAGAATTTAGCAAAGTGATTCTTTCTGCAGTTGTCATATGTGGGAAAATCCTTCATTCCATTCTTCCCTTAATCCATCATTCTTTCTACCATCGTTTTATTATCTTGTTTCCCTTCAAAGCCATATGACTTATATAATTCTTTACTTATCATATTAACACATGATTCAATTTCTCAATATGTTGAGAATAAGTGGGAGACTATTTAACTTCTAAATTTTATCTTAATACCAGGAATGATATGATCCTTATTACTTTTTTGGATCATACATATTGCTGGATTTATCATTCCTTCTATTGGACACCATTTATTAACAATGGAATACACTAGGCCAGTTAATGAATCACAATTCAGAATTCCAATCTTGTAAATTTCTTAACGTAAATTGAACATTTTCTAGAAATAATCCACAATCATTAATATGTTTTCTTTGAGGAAGTATTTAATCGTAAATATTTCATAATGGATTGTATTGAAAATGTGATTTGTCCTAAACATATCCCTCGGTAGTGTCGTAACCAAGAGTGTAGCAAGGCCCGATGTCGTGTACCAGTTCCCGTTCGAGTCTAGCTCAAAGCGGTGTTTTCAGGTTTTACCCCTAGGTACATCTATTCCAGATCTATATAATCCTACTTGTATCAAGATAGGTATGTATTTCTTGGAAAACTCCCAAATTCTCCACAGTTCCAAATTTAAAGGATTTTCTACTATTCTAATACTCAAAGGTTATCATGGGGTAATTTTATCTAATCAGATTTTATATAAATATATTTCCAAAGTTGTTGTTAAACATCCTATGATACCAACTATAATGCCCCGACTCTAGAGGCCCAAATTCAATGCATTATTTTAATACATTGTCATGATTACAATGAATCATATCCTGAAAGACCGACTGGTTTAGCAGTCTTGGAAAATAGATAACATAAACGAACACTACATTACACAGGAGAAATTAAAACATAACATAAATGATTCTTTGAGAACCTATTTAATCCCAAAGATTAGCCCGACTTATAAATCATAAAACACTTCTTGAAATCCTGGGAAAATGAAACATAAAAAGGGGTGAGATAAGACACTCAGTAAGGGTGAGTAATTTAGAGGAAGCTATAAACATTTAAGGCATGATGTGTAATAAAAACAATATCCTTTAAAAAATAAACATTTTCATAATATGGAAAAAATAAATCAAACTTTACCATTCAAACAAAAAAATCGATATTCTACTCGCCAAATAATCACATGTAATAACTAATTTCATAATGAAGGAATGAATAATGCTGGAAATTCTGAAACATCTTGTCAATGAATCATCCAAGATGTCTAAAAATGATTTAGGCCTCAACCAAAACCATATATCAAATTGGAAAAGGCCTCATCCAATTCCACATCTAATTTTCACATTAGACCTACCGATGAATTGGGGAGCTATAGTGGGCTCCACCCGTCACTTTCTTAGTCCAATGCATTCCTCATATGAAAAGGTTTAAACAAAACATAAACATTTGTATTAAAACTAACATATGAAATGTCAATACTTGATCCATAAACATGAATTGTATAAAAATAACACATCCATAGTCAAACATATCACAATACATTCAATACAAGATTGAATATTTTTATCATAATAAATCAACCTCGATTAAGAATAATATCAAGTAAAGGATGTTGACCAAGTTGAAAATGATCAGTTAAACACTTTGAGAGAAATATCCATTTTTTCAAGAAATCATTTTAAAAACAAATAATTCATTAAGGAAGTAATTTAAAATATATTTTTGAATCAATGTGTCTCATACCACTTTGAAACATTTGAATGGAATTAACATTTAGAATCATTCATGTCCATATAAATAAATCTTTAAAATCATTTTGAAGTAGCACTGACATTAATGAGAAAGGTTTAGAAGAATAAATCATGAAAGCATTTAAAATAATGTTTTATTAAAAAATTCCCTTAAAATAATCCCATTGAAAACTATTTTATGAAACATGTACGTGGATAATAAACATGTCCCAGTAAAAAGATACACATAAACAATCTCGAATAATAATGAGATTGAGGAATTAATCCCTACCATTGACATTCCTTTGGTCAAGGGTACGTTTAAACACCTGTATAATGACCATAGTATGTTTTTAAATTATTATAGATCCATATTAATATTTTTTAATCTCATAAATGATACATTTATGACTTTATACTACCCATTTAATAATGATTTCAATGCTAAATTAACATTTCAGGTAATAATATCTTTCTTTATCATACATGTTCTAACTTATTATTCTTGATCATATAATTTAAATCATGATTTAAATAAATTGAGAATATAAAACAGTATATAAATATATATATATAAATAATATATATTTTTAGAATATAAATATGTAAAATAGACATATATATGAAATGGAAAACACCGTTTATAGAGATGGTAGGTCATACGTACACATAAACGTTGTTTCCATTTTCATATTGTATTGAACAGAAATATGTGAAATAGATATATGTAAGTAAATATATATATATATATATATCTTTTAGCATTATTATTTATTATATTACATACTTATTAATTATATTTTTTTTATAATCATCGTTGTATGGTGAACTTGGAAATGAATATCATCGCGTCGTGGAGTCGGTAATCCATACGTACGAATGAGAAAAAATATCATTATATTTATGGTGAAATTGAATGTAATTCGGTGTTATATCATATATATATAATAATTAACATGTTATATTTATTATTTACTTTATTTATAATCAGTATTATACCCATCCAAATAATAAAGTGTTCGAATGACAAACTACACCACGACGTGGAGAAGGTAATCCGTACATACGCACATATGGTGAATTTTTCATTTATAGGATGTATATATAAATGAAAATGGTGGTACCATTTTTATAATAACATAACAGTATATATAAGCTACTTTAGTTATTATTTTTTGAATGTAATCAACAAATAATGTGGATGTGGAAGAAGAAGAAAACTTGTTAGAGGTGCTGATATATTTACCTCTTCTTCGTGTTCTTCCTTTTTATTTGATAAAAATGGCTCCATATGGTGGCTTTCTGACCAATGGGAGGAATCTAGGATGAACGTAGGATAGATGGGAGGATATTTGGATAGGTTTTGGCAGATCCAAATGGCTTTGAAGGTGTGAATTCAAGATAAGGGTAATTACCCTTTTATAAGAGGGGTATGTGGCACCTTAGGAAAAGATTGAAATATTATTTTATAATAAAATAAATTTTGGATTATAATGGCTAAAAAAATGATTTACACAAAGAATAAGGTAGATATGGGTCGAAAACACTCATCCAGTAGGTTTTATATAGGTTTGGGTCACTATATTAACCTTATATATTAGATTTAACTCTTAGTTAAATAGTTTGACATTTACCATGTCTCTTTATATTTTTATATTATATGGTTTATAAACATACTATAAACTTTCAATAGAACCCCAAGTGGTTCCTTAATGAGACAAATATAATTATTAAAGTCTTCTGGTTGACCCTTATATATTTAGGATAATTATATCAACCAATAATATTGTATTTGTTTTAAAAATATATTTATGTCATTTTTGACATTATTTAATAATTGATTCTTCATAAAGTCCTAAAAACATTATTACATCAATATAAATACATTTAATCAACCCTATCATGTCATAGTCACCTATAAAATTTGTTTATAGCATCAAAACGTCAAATAATATATAATTTATTATATATAATATCATTTATTTGATTGTTTTGTGGATAAAAAAATAATGCGTCTTTATTGTGTCATATATAAATATATTTATTTCATCTCTAAAAAATATAAATAAGATAACATAAGGTAGGAAATATTTTTATATTTCTAATTACTATTTATAGTATAATATATCAATTTTATATCCACATATAAAAATTGTTTTACTAAAAGATATTTTCTTTTGATATTTTTTTCTTTATTTTAGATTATTTAATATAAAATATCAATATCACTTCCATGTGGCTCCATGGGGTCCCAAAATCGACCCAAAGATTCCTATAGTCTGACATGTATCATCCAATAGTGTTTGGACACGTTTTAGGGTAATTTAGTTTTATTATAATATTTTTTTAACCTTATTTACTGAATTTACCTTTTAACCATGGTAAAGAAAATATTTACCGTCGTAATAATTTATATTGTCTAAAAAGAAAAGTTACCTATTTACAAAATTTGGATCTCCTGATTCCAAATATTGAATACATTTTTTTTCAAATTCAATACACAGAAGAGGCATAAATCAATTTAAAAATAATTCTTTTTGTCAAAACAAAAAAAAACATGTTTTTAAGAAATAATAACTATCAAAATATTAAAACTTGTTTATGTCCAATTTCAAAATAAAATTACATACAATTACCAAATTGGATTAAATATAAAAAATTTAATCTATTTATACTTACAAAACATTAAAATGTATAATTTAACACTGTAAGTTATTTTGATTAAAAAAATTTCTGTTAAAATATAGTATTTTCACTATTCACCCAAATATGAAAGTTATCATAAAAACATCGAATAAATATTGAAACTGAATTCTTATGTCCCGATTCTAAAGAAGAATTTTATTTTTTCAAATTGAATATATAAAAGTTTCAAATATTTAATTTAAATAGTGTTCTTTATTTAAAGGCGGTAAATTTTCATTTTTTGTCAAATACTTATTTTATCTGAAAAATTATAAATTTGTTCTTATATTATGTCTATGAAACACATAATATGAATATTAAAATTATATAGAGTATACGAGACTCAAAATACAGTTAATACTATTCATATCCTATTTTTGAATGATTAGTTTAGTATGTTGTGGTGCGCCTGAAAATAGTGTTGCTTTTGTGAAAGCTATTGAATTATTTTAAAGAGATAACGTACTATGAAATACTTTTTTGTTAAATAGATAACATAACCAAGAGGTAAATCTAGTGCATCCTAAAGTGGAATTTTGATTGAATATCATATAACTGATTCTCTCTCAGCGTACTCAATACAATATCAAGAAGGGTGGCATGGTTGTGTCGAGTTTGAGAGTACACAATGATATCATCCAAGAAGATTACAATAAAATAATCCAAGTAAGGATGGAACACTCAGTTCATCAGATTGATTAAATCTGATGGAGTGTTTGTGAGACCAAACTATATAACCAAATATTGGTATAGACCATACCTACTCTAAAAGGCTGTAAGATGTACATCTGATGGTCTAACGTGTAACTGATGATAACTGGATCACAAGTAAATCTTTGAGAACACCCAGACTCCTTGAAGCTAATCAAATTGAATATCAATCCTTGACAAGGGATATAGGTTATTGGACATCAAACGGTTCAACTTCTAATAATCCATGTAATGTTAGAGGGCACTATCCACATTCTTTCCGAAAATGATAGGTGAACTCCATGGAGAAGTACTCAATTGGACGAAACCATTGGCCTGCAAATCCACTAATTGCTTCTTGATCTCTTGTATCTCTACTGTATTCATCCTATAAGGAGGAATAAACACCAGTTCCACTCCTATCTTAAGATCCAGAGTGAAATATACCTCTCTCTCTAGAGGTAAACTAGAAAATTAATTTGGAAAGGCATTTATGAAATGATCCACCCATAGAGGGAAGCCTATCTGAGAAGCCCCTTGGTCATCCAGATATAAGCAAGAAATCTATGAAATAGTTTCTCCCAAACCATGAATCTCGGGTCCTACTCTACTCACTTAGTCATCCCATTCAACCTGTGTAGAAAATACCTACGCTCTGAGGATGTTAATCTCACCCTACGTCAATAGCAGTAAAAAATGTCCTCGAAAGAGACAAACTATACCATTCTGAGAATGATATCAACGTATGGCATCAATAATACATAGAGGTCCCATAAGAATTTACACCCGCCAATCATAAGAGGTTACTCCTTGACATGTTGTATACAAATCGTCCAAATCTCCAATGGAGTGTCCATCATAATAAAGAGAAGATGCTAAAACTGAGGCAACTAGAATCGTACCGCTAACTGTAGAGGGTCTGAGATCCTACTCCTATTGTGTCTGCTCCACTGTAAAAGTATGAAATGTACCGCGACCTTGAGACCCTATCTAACTACCGTAAGCTGATCTACCCTGATGTCGCTAAAATCATGTAGCATGAAACTGGTGGTCCTTCTCTCGAATGTGGACTCAAAAATGATCCCCTTGCACTAGCTTCTGGTGAGGGAATCTGGAAAAACACTGAATATGACCCTTCTTGCCACAAGAGTAACACTCAACTGTGTCCTTAGGCCAATGTGGTCTCATATTCCCACATACCATGCACTGGTACCATACCACCAGTCTATCTAATGAAAAGTCACATGAAATATCCTTGTACTTCTTCCTACTATCAATTTATGGAGTACCGAACCTAGATGCTAAACGTACCTGAATAGAAACCCCCAAATCCCTCATATTGCACTCAGTAAACAACACCTAATACACTATAGCCATCAACGAAGTCATCCATAAAACATTCAACTACTATCAGATTTCATAACGGAGACCATCCTCAATTCTCCTATCCATATATAACTTGTCACCTCCCAGAATAAGTGTGATGTGGTAAAGATCTGTAAAAAAAGAAGATTAATCCATCACTGAAAGAGATCCCTACCCAAAATGCATGAACTTTTTGTCTCGATCATACCTCAACATGTCATGGTCGAAGTAATAATAAAATTTCCTATAAAAATCTTCTCAAAACATATCTCGATGGAATCCCTCCTATGAGATAACATCCCACAATATCTTAGAAGAATCATGTAGTAAGTATGTCTCAATATTCACCCTCACCTCTAGAGTTGTCTCAAAATATTCAATGATTGTATTCAGGGCCTCTGACCATTACTCTGCATCCTTTGGTCCTTTATCCCCTAAAAAAGTTAGAGGATGATTCTTCTGGAACCCCTGTGTCAGCTCTGCCATAGATGGGGAAGGATGTGGTGCACCCTAAAAATTCTATAAAATCCTCAAAAAGCCTTCACTGATCTATGTATCAGCACCTATGTCAGGTATAACAGCTGGTTTCAAGCTGGGGATGCCAACATGATCTGTCGGTAGTCCCTAATCTACCATTTTCTGGGTCAGATCATTTCCCTATATTTGGCGTAAAACTGGAGGACGTCTTGGTGGCATGACATTTCATGTTCAAATGATAAACCTAGAATTATATTATCAAGGACAACAACTTATAAGTTCACGAACAATATAGAAGAAGAAAAACATTCATGATTTAAAAACAAGGATACACAACGTATATAAACACTACAAAATATATTCCTTTTAATCATTATGAATGGAATGTACCTATTCCAAGCCTGGTCATGGAACACCCCTACACACTTTGTGTTCCTCCAGATACATCATGTTTACTTGAATTTTCCCTCCATCCAATGTACTTATACATGGCTATAACTACATGGCTTTCTCCCAGAGTAACAATACACGGTGTGTTCACCCTTGACATGGAATGTACCAGTTATGTCCCATCTATCCTTGTTATTGGTCATAAAGCTGGATACATGGTTGAAATCTACATGACATGTTCCATAAAGATGCAGTGAGTACACCAAAAGTTTCATCCACCTATGTTATTCATCACACGACCAGATACATGATCTTTCTTGAAATTGCATGTACTCCCAGTACATAGTTTGTTCTACCAAAAGTTTACCAACACCATGTCTCTGCTAAAAAAATTAGTCACATGGTTAAATGATAAACATAGTGTACATACGGTGAACAATTTTCACATAAGAAACTTTATTTCTTTGATAACACAAGAACACATGGATTGAGTTCATAACCTCACACGATGTTTTGTCTGGGTTTTCAAACAATAATCATATGAAACATCTCCAGAACCCTTTAAAAACATACATGTTTTTTAAAGGCAAGAAAGATTCCAACTCATGAGATCCCATAATCCCAGAAATCAATTTTGGAATCCTTATTCATATCATAACATAACAAAATTCAATTAATGTTCAACATGATCAAAAAAATTCTGATCCAAGAGGGACCATAACACCTTAGGGACCATTGTGCGACATCCATCCAAATGAATCTTTGTATACACTAATACCCTATCGAAATTTCAGGTAACTTGTCACAAAATTTATTCAAACAACATGAATATCTAGGAATATATCTATCCCAACAACATGCAATCAGTAATGCATCCAAAATGGCATGACAAGAATGAATGAATTGTGATCTCTAGTATGTGCCTATATGATTCATGAGATGGAATACCCTCATTTCATTAAGTTGAAACAGAGAGATATTCATAATGATACAAATCATAATAGCAGAAAACATCTGTTTCACCCAATGGTGAAATAAAATCAACTATAACAATTGAAAACCCATAATATTGAAATATTTAAGGTTACATGAAATTTTTAGGTACACAGGTTAGATAATCCTAGGAAAAACTTATTACATTCTACATATTCTTTATTATCCCTGTCTATATGCTCTAAATAGTATAGAAATGTAGAAAACCCCCCTTTCATACCATTTTGTAACATCATAGTTCCGGGTTCTGCCCAAAGGTGTCCCGAACCTGGTTGGTCACGTGACTTCAAGCACATTTCCCGAATGCTAGAGTTTTTTGAATAATAGTGAGGGATAAGGTAAGACATTTGGGGAATTATTCCCTCATTTGAAAAGTATACATAAATGAATGACAAATAGTAAACAATAGTAGATGTAGTAATACTAGTCAATAAAAGTAAATAGTGGAAGACTGATAGTAATATAATAATTAGAGCATACATATAAATGATGCATTACACATGTATATAGGAAATCATCATGAAAATTTACAATGGTTGAAATACAAAACTAAAACCAAAGTACAAAAAACAGAAAACACCAGCAACATCACAAGCCTCATCATGGTCCTATGTTTTCCATCTCCAACAATAATCAAGAGCCTGAGGAAGAAGGGAACATTACATTATCTATACATGATTCCATATAATCTGTTTGGGTCTATAAAATGACCCAAATAGGGCGTGAGAAGAATCCCAATAGGAAACCACCAAAAGATCAGTGCCTAACTGTTAGTGAATATATATAGTAGGTAATATGCTGAAATGAATCAATAAATTATTATTTAATAAAATGTAAAAAGTCTTACATTTTTCAATTACGTTAATTTACATTTATCATTCATCTTTTGAATCATTTAATGCTTAGGATCTAGCCTATGCTCTGTATCCCATATGAAATTGTAACAACTGAAATATCATAAGACAATATGATAATCATGTAAGACAGTGTCCATGCTTGTGACTTGGCATGGTAGACTCATCACAATCATTCAATTATTCACAAGAAACCCATTGGAAAAGAACTCACTATCTAACACCTCTAGTTTAACATATCAGCAATTAAATAAAAAATAAACCTCCCGGAAATCTCACATAGTCAAACCCATTTGGTCCCCCATGACCCTAATCATTTACAAACGACCACATACGCAGCTCTCAAGGTCAATACCCTTGTAGTCTGAATAGAAATATTAAATGATAATGAACAACCAGATACTTTCATAGTTAATTCCCTAGGTACCAACATTAATCAAATAATGACCCTCTGGGTAGCTCTCATGGTCTAACACCTCTTCTATGTTACCACCTACTAGAACTTAAATTCAATAACTATGTGTCAATATAACAAAAATTATACATAAATAACCCTACCTCTGGAATCTCCCACTATCAAATTTTCCTTGGTCATACTTTCACAAAGTGAATCACATGCATCTCATATAATCAATAACTCCATCTTAACAACATGAGGCATGGAAAACAATGAAATTCTAAGAAGATTTCAAGACTAAAAGACCATAATCAATTAAACATGGGAAACATACCCACAATCTAGGTATAAAACCATACGCGTATGAAATAATCATTTCTTAATCAATAAAACCATTGAAAGTATTAATCTGGGTTAAATTCAAGAACATGAAATATCTTAAACATTTCTATTCTGAACTTTCAGCATATATAATCCAATAACAGTCAAAAATGTCCCAAACCACATATCTTAATGAGGTATGATGAACACTATTGAATGTAAATGGTTGAATCACCCATGAATGATGCAAATCAATAAAAATGTGAAAATTGGTGAACCTTAAAATACACACAAGAGATGAGAAATCAGGGTGAAATGACATAGGGAAAGAGAGAACTCACCGGTTGGAATCTAACACACCTAACAAAATATCAATTGGAGATAAAATGATGAATTGATAGAGGTTTGGAGATCTTTGGAGAGTATTCTCATTCCTGTATGAAACACGGGGAGAAGAAGGGTGTTTTGGACATGAGACACGACCCCAAACCAATATGTCAAATAAAAATAAATGTACACAGCATGTTCATTTTTTTTACTCACCAGGTACTAGCCTCAACCAACCCCATCTTGAAGTGGTTGGATAGGTCACCTAAATGGCCATGTACTAGGCCATTACACAGCCAATACATTTCCACATGCCAAAACTGGGTATATTGAATGTACTCAAAAGTACAGAGCGTGTACTTATAAAATTTTCCAATTCAACCTTTTTCCAAAAAAACAACCCAAAATAAAGATCCAAACCTAAAATTAATATTTGAGGTCTTACAGTTTATGAGTTAATGAAATTGATTGAATTGGATTGATTAAATGGTGAATTAATTAATTTAGATTTGTATGGTACTGAATTAATTGAAATGGATATTTTATATTGGAGATAAGTATGGGATAATGAAATTTGAGAATTGAGATAATTAATTGATATCTTAATTATTATATATTGATACATGAAAATTTCGTTAATTTATTGTGGAAGTCATTATTAAATATTTTTATTGAGAATGAGATAACTAATTTTGGGATTAATTATTGGTTTTTAATTTTTGTTATAGATTAAATAAATAAATAATTATTTAATTATATTGAAATACGTAATAAATTATGGGCTTTAATTAACATGAAATATTTAAATTGATAATTGTTGAATTAGTAATGAAATTTGATTGATTAGTTAATGGTTAATTTGACTAATATAATTGAAGTGATTAATTGTTTATCAAATTATTTAAGGTTATTGATGTGAATAATTAATTTTCTAATTAATTGTTATTATTTATCTGATTAGTTAATTTTTTAATTAACTAGAGGAGATTTATGTGATTAATTAATTGTTGAAATAATTAATTTTACTTATTTTATAATTTAAATATTTAATTAAATTCAGGAGATTGATCAAATTAATTAATTATGGAATTAGTTAATATTATTGATGTGATTACGTAATTGTTTAATTAACTAGAGGAATTTATGTAGATAATTAATTGTAGAATTAATTGATAATATTTATGTGATAAGTTAATTATTGAATTAATGAGAACAAATTGATTTGATTAATCAATTTTTGAATGATTTAATGTTTTTGATGTAAATAGTTAATTATGAGTTAACAAATAGAATTTTTTTAAAATAATTGTTGATTTACTTATTGCATTGCTGTGGAAAAAATATATTTTCAACTAATCATGTATTGATGAATGGTAAAATGATCATTCTATTATGACGTTATGATTCTTAACATGGTCATTCACTTATGAAATGATGAATGCTTATATAGACATTCAACCAAGAATTATGAATGGTAACATGATCATTAAATTATGTATTATTTACTAGTGAATTGTACCATTGATATTTTAATATGTACTAGGAATGGTAACATGGTCATTCAATCATTAATTATAAATTATTAATGTTCACAATGACATCAAGGTATATTATTTGAGTTTAGGTGTCCTCAGTAACCTTGGTGATATGTGAAAAAATAAAGAATAAATGAATAAATGTAAATTTTTTACTTTATCATTTATATTTTATTCTTAATACAACTGCATACACTATTTTTCATTGAATATTATTTTAGACAGAATTGGTGGTCTTCTACAGAGTTTTATTCACACCATACTCATGCTACAAGATCAGTACCAAAATAGATTATATGATTGAAAGATAGGTTATGGTAAAATGTCTTTTGTTAGAGGGATGATTAGGATGAAGAATGATGAGGGAACCTGATTTGGTGTCAAGACCCTCTTGGAGTTGTTTATAGTGACATAATTTATTTTTGGTTTCTAATATTGATTCTTGGGATGTACTTTTTCATAGAATATTAAGTGTTCATTTTTGATAGTGCCTTACAATTTTTGGTCATCTTTTGATATAAATATTATTTTTGTTATGATAAAGTTGCTAGCTAATGTTATTTTATTTTTTGGTATATTAATATGATGTAAAATAGTGTATGGCCTCTATACGATTGAAAGTAGAACATCACAATTAATCGATAGCCTCTAGTATACGGGGTGGCACACATGTGGTCATGTGGCGAACCAGTTATGTGAACCGATGTGTGGAACCTGGGATGGGATATTTAAAAGAGGTATCAAAGCTATTTTCTTTATTTTTTATTTTGACACTGTATTTTGTAATGGTTTGAAGGATACAAGGAAGTGTCGCTCCTTGTTTTTGAGATCATTCATGGGAGTAGGTAACCCTATAATGGGGGAGATCCCAAGTACCCATGGTGGGATTTTTGTAATTGTTGTGTTCTGTTATAGTAGAATATTATTTCACAATGGGTGATACACATGTTGTGTGCTATGATTATTGATGTTGAGATTTTTTTAATATTTTACTCTTGGATTTGTACGGCACAAGAGATGAGTTTCATGCATCTTTCTAGGATCTATTGTTTATTATGGCTTTAATAATTATAAGAACATAAGGGAAAATGGGTTATGGGTAAGTTGTTGAACCATAACTATTTCTCCTTACTTTTTAAATTGAAATTAAAATTATGCCTCATATAAAATTTATAATGATTTTAATATGATGAAATATGAGATTAAATTGGTTTGTAAATGAGAAACATGAATAATGATAATGTTTCTACCCTTGTTAACCTGGACCAAGATGTAAGATGGTTAAGGGATGAGATAGATCCGTGGTTTTGAATTTGTGGTGGGAAAAATGGGGAAAGACGTGTTCTAGTATTATGAAAATAACTTTTGTTAACATTGTAAATGTTGTAAATTTAAATTTTTTATTTGGACCATTATTTTGGTGATTTGGATAGTGAGAATGCTCTTGTGTGATATCTCTATTATTTTTTTGCAAGGGACCATATAATTTTGCATCATATGGTGTGAAGTTACCATGTAGGAGAGCTTGAGGATTTTAGTAGGTTAAGATGATTCCCTAGTGGGGGTAACATCATTTGTAGGGATAATACATTGATCTTCACTATTGAATTAATTTCATAATTCAAACTAGTAACGATCATTTCCCCTATCTTTACATCATCGCAGGTATACTGAGAAATATTTGGACTTATACCTAGCCACCTGAATGTGTTTTGGATAGATACGGGGCCCTTTGGAGGTTGATATTATGAAGCGGTATATGTGGAGCTAGATGGTGTAAGGTATTCCATCGAATGTCCTTGTTTGAGGTTATAAGGACAGACCAGAGATCTATGAATGCCATGGTTGATATGTTTCTTGATGAGGTTGTGTTAAGGAATCTCAAAAGTTTGGGAGCAATGTATCCTAGGTCCGTAGATATAGACTGTGGGATGCATGTGGTTGCATCATAAAGACAATAATTGTAACATCCGAAGTATGTAATGAATAATAGATATTTTTATCTATGTCTATTAGTGAATTAGATAGTGTTTTCGAGGATTAAAATGAAAATAAATCCAATCTTAAACATGGAATAAACTAATATTTTTAAAAGATTGTTTTACTGCCTTTTAAAGGAAAACAATTTTTAAATCTAACTTTTGACAATTTTATAAGCTATGTTTGTCAAAATTAACTTATTCTTTATGATTGGGACATCATAATTTACTTTGTGTGAATTTTTGGTATTTTTTCGATAAAGATAATTTTTTAATGAATAGTGAAAATATTGTATTTTAATTCAAAACCTCTTTTTAATCTAATTTATTTATATGATTAGATTATATTTTGAATTTGTTTTAAAGTGAAATTAGAATATAATTTTACCATTTAATCCAATTGTGGTCATTGGAATCATTTTCACTTTGAAATTGGACTTAAACTAGTGCCAATCTTTTGATACTTATTGTTTCATAAAAACATGCTATTTGTCATGACTACAGGAATTAATTTTTAAATTAATTAATGTAACATATATGATTGTAATTTTGTAAAATTGACATAATTATTGAATTCACAATATCAAATAGAGCTTAGGGTGATGTTTTGGTATTTTTCTGAAAAACTTTAGTTTTTGATGAATACTGAAACCACTAAGTGGTAGTTAATGAAACAGATTTTTCATTTAAATGAAACATTGCCACTTTTTTGAATTTATTTTCAAAAATCTGACATACATGGTTTCTATTACGATGTAAAATGTGGTTCAATGAGATTAAAATAATTTTTTGTTGAGTAGTAACTTTTAAGTTCTTAATCGCGATTACAGGTAATTAGTGCAATTTAAGGAAAAAATGATATTATAATAAAATGAAAATACCTAGACACATGTCCTACCCTTATTGGATGTGTCATGTCCGACCAAGACAATCCATGGGTCAAATTGGGGACCCCATGGAGCCACTTTGGTTGGGAAATGACATAAATAACTTTTTATTTAATGTTAAAGTAAAAATGACACAAACATGAAATGGTTTACTAAAACAATTTTTACATGGGGTTATACAAGTCCGATTTTTGACTATAAATATTAATTAGAAATATAAAAATATTTTCTACATCATAGTATTTTTTTTTAATTTTTAGACATGAAATAAATTAAATTATTTATGACATCATAATGATGCAGCGATGACCTCATTATTTGACGATTAAATAAAATGGAATGATAATGTAAAATCTAAGACCTACACATGTCCAAAACCTATTTAGTGGGTATATTTCGAACCCTTATCACCTTATCCTATAATTATATTAATGTGGGACCTTTAAAATCCGAAACCCATTTGAAAATAAAGTATCATTTCTTTACTTTCCATGAGTGTCCCTCCTCTCCACTTATAAAAGGCCCCCACCTCTACCTCTTTACCCACACTTCCAAAGCCTTTGGCTCGGCCAAACACTACCCATTTTGTCTCTCAAAATCCCTATCTTACACCTTGAAGCCTCACTTTGGGTAGAAGTCTTCCCAAGGAAGCCTTTGATCTCAAACCAAATGGAGTTACCCGATTTTAAGGTAATGACTTCACTTGAGTCCTTTTGTTTTATATTACTTCTCCAACCCCCTAAACTCATTTTATTCTTTTCTTTTGTAACAACTCCAGTATCTTCAATATACTAAGAGGTTGTTATAAGAAATATTCTAGCTACACTTACACACACCTACATCTAATGGTTAAAGAACATACTATTTCTGTGGATGGCGAATTTCTGCCTCCCGAAACGATGATTATTCAAAACTCATATAACACCTTAAAAGGTGTCCATTAAGATGACACTATATTTATATATGATATATAATATTTTTATGTTTTCCTTAAGCTTCTGTATTTTTCATTTTGGGAATACCTTTATGGTTTCCATTATGGGTAAAGGCGATATCTTCATTTAAGGAAGTGCGGACTACCTCCCCCTCAAAATGATTTGATTCGTTAAATACCACATGTGGGACGTATAAAGGATGGAGTTATAATATTATATATGATATTACACTGGAATTATAATATAACTTTATATCATTATGATTCCATTCTATAAAATACGAAATATAAATTAAATTAGCGTTCATGTGTACGTACAACTTACCATCTCCATGAACGGTGCATTTCATTTCTTACCTCTAAATATTATGTAATATTATATGTGCGTGCATGTACTGGATATATATGACATATATGATATCTACATAATGAATACCATTCTGGATATAATGGATACATGATCAACTTCTAATTATAAAGGGCTTATTTTTTACTCAAGTACCAATGATCGTTAAAACGACCGTTATTAACCTAAATAATTACATAGTGTTCATGACATGGAAATAAGTGATATAAAAGGAATATTGAACTTGAAAAAGGTTCTTAAAAAAGTAGAAATTAAATCAAGTTTATTATTCAAGAGATTAAAGAATGACCGAGTCAAGTCGGACCCGAGGTATGGGATTTCGTCTCAATCTCCTTTCATTGAGGCATATTTTGTTTTATAGAAAACCTTCTTTTATACGTTGTATAAACCCCTTTTACTTTTACTTTTATTCAAAAGGGGTCTTTTTTATACAAAGCATTTACTAAAAGACAAGTGGGAATGTTTTTGTCTTACGTATACGGCGACAACGAATTCTCTACCGCCGTGACCATTATTTGAGTTTCAGCTTCCTCTACAAGCCATACCTTCTTTTTAAAAGAAAAAAAAATACCATGTTATACATTTATTTTATTTTGGTATTGAAAATGGTTTTCATAATGATTTTATTATATCAATGTGTTTTACTGATATCATGTGATTGAAATTTGGAAATGTTATGTTTCCTTTATGCATGTTTTATGTGATATGATTATGTTGAGGTTCTTGGCATTATTATGAAGACGGGTGGTTCCATGATAAACTAAGGGCGGGTGAGCCCGATATATCTCTCCAATGAATTGGGTAACGCAAAGGAGTGAAACGTTAAGGTTTCTCCAAAGAGATTTAGGGAATATACTGTGATGGGTATTCCAAACATAACCACGAGGGTTACTCCCTACGTAATAATGTTATAAATGCCTCATGTTACCTTTATGGCTTATGATTTCTAGGATTTATTCATGATTTGATGAGGTATGTTAAAGTGCTTATGTTCTATGGGTAATGTATGATTTCATTCTTATGTATATATGTACCCATGTTTCCTTTCCATATTTTTATATCCCTTAATGAGCTTTTTATGCTAATCCCTAGTTTTTTGAAATGTTTTTCAGTGGTCAATGGAAAGGTACTTGATATGATGATAGTGTCAAGGAAGTGTCAAGAAAGAATCCATGTTTTATTTTGAATATGTTTCCGTTGATGGAAAAAATGAATACTATCTTTTATGTAACCACTTTGTTTAAATGTGGAATGTAATGCATGTTTTATGATATAATTCTCTAAAACTCTAAACCTGAAAAGATCCTCAAGGTGTAATCTTTTAATAACTCAAGATTAAGTAAGGTTTATGGCTGGGGGCTTATAGTTGGTATCAGAGGATGGTTTAGATAACTTTAGGAGTTAGAATACTGTTAAATGATTATCCAAAAATAATTTTTTTATGGTCAAATTGAAGTGATATAGCATTTGAAGATTACCATGTTTCTTCATCTATGACATGTTTGTTCAGAATGATTTTCCACAGAGGAAGTAGGGAAGTAGTGCTAGGAAGGCATACAGAAGGAAATAACCTCTCGAATCAGCATCCTAAGATTGACAGAATTGGAACTGAACAGTTTGTTTCAGTAATGGCACATTTGACTCAGGCGATAAATGGTGGCAGTATCCATGCAAGCGATCAGCCAGATCAATCGCAGAGGAACATTTCAGTGGTGGAACATTTCATGAGGAAACATCCCCCATCATTCAGAGGATCATCTGACCTTGTGCTACCTGAAGGGTGTATTAAAGCACTGGAGAAGATGTTCGATGTCATGGGGTGTTCAGACAATCAAAAGAATAGTCTTGCTATTTACCGTTTGGAGGGTGAGGCAGATAAGTGGTGGTCTATGTTTAAAAATATCAGGGATGCCAATGAGATTGATGCTCTTGACTAGGATGAATTCAAAGGTATGTTTCTTGAGAAGTATTTTCCTAAGACTGTTTGACTTAGGAAGGGAAATCAACTCTTGGAATTTAGGTCAGAGGAAGACTCAGTGGCTGTCTATGAAGAAAGTTTCACTCGATTGGTAAGGTATGCTCCAAATTTTATCCGAGACCATGATAGTAAAATCAATCATTTTTACTCAGGATTGACGCCAAAATATCGAAGGGATTTGGATTATCGTGAGTTTAAAAGTTATGAGAATCTTGTTCGTTGTGCTGAGAAGGTGGAAATAGATTTTTCCGAGGATCAAGTGTTCTATAAAAACCAGTAGAAGAAGAGACCGAGGTGGTAGGAGAAAGGGAATAATTTTTCAAAAAATTCTGATGGTATGAAATCTAAGTTTCCAGTTTGTTATAAATGTGGAAAAAGGCATACTGGGGAATGTATTCAGAATTCTGGAAAGTGCTACCAATGTGGTAAGATGGGACATAAGGCTTGTGATTGCACTAAAAAAGATCAAGGTGACGGTAAGACCAAATTTGATTTACAGTTAGTGAAATGTTTTAAGTGCAATGAGATAAGTCACTATGCAAACGAGTGTCCGAAAAAGAGCTTGAGTAATGGGAAGCAGTTAGACGACAAGCAGAAAGGGGTGGTGAAATATTTTGCAACTACTTCAGCAGATGTTGTGCCATCAAATAAAGTTGTATCAGGTACTTTGTTTGTTTTTTCAGATTATGCCAGTGTGTTGTTTGACTCGGGGTCTACACATTCTTTCATCTCTGAAAACATTTCTAGTAAAATGGGAATACCATCTCAAGAAATGACTCCTGAAATTGTTGTAAAAACAACTGGGGGAAATGTTGAAGCAAAAAGAATTTATAAGAATCTTCATATCCTTATCTCTAGAAACAACCTACTTGAAAACATTATTGTTCTACCTCTAGTAGAGTTTGATGTTATCCTAGGTATGGATTGGGTATATATTTACTATGCTATGATTGACTGTAGAGCTAAAGAAGTTTCTTTTCAGAAATAATTTCAGTTTGTGTACAATAATGAACCCTTACTATTGATAACTTAAAAAGTGTCCAAGAAAATTTTAAAATATGGAAATAAATGTTACCATTCACACATCGTTGAAAATAAAGGAACTGTTCAGATTAATGATGTGACAGTGGTAAATGAGTATCCTGATGTTTTTCCTAATGAGTTGCCTGGAATAATACCAGATCGTGAAGTTGAGTTTACTGTTGACTTAGTTCCTGATTCTAATCCAATTTCAAAACCCCCTTATCGAATGGCTCAAATTGAACTTTTAGAGTTGAAGGGAAAATTGCAAGATTTATTAGAGAAAGGTTTCATTCGACCTAGAACATCACCATGGGGTGATCCTGTTTTATTTGTTAAAAAGAAAAATGGTTCACGGAGACTTTGCATTGATTATAGATCCTTGAATAACATCACTGTTAAGAACAAATATCCTTTTCCTCATATCGATGATTTGTTTGATCAGCTCCAGGGAGCTCAGTATTTTTCAAAGATTGACTTGAGATCGGGGTACCATTAGCTAAAGGTAAAGGAAGCAGATGTTCCGAAGACCGTGTTCCGTACAAGATATGGCCATTATGAATTTGTAGTAATGCCTTTTCGGCGAACCAATGCACATGCTGTATTCATGGACTTAATGAATAGAATTTTCCATGAGTTGTTGTATAAGTTTGTGGTGATTTTCATTGATGATATTTTGGTGTTTTCTAAAAGTAAATAGGAGCATGAAAGACATTTAAGGGTTAACTTGCAAACCTTAAAAGAAAATAAACTGTATGGAAAATTCAGAAACTGTGACTTTTGGTTGCAATAAATTTATTTCCTTGGTCACATTGTTTCTAAAGATGGGATAACTGTTGATCCTACAAAAACCAGAGTTGTGGAAAAATGTCCAAGACCCACAAATGTAACAGAGATTCGTAGCTTCCTTGGTTTGGCAGGCTATTACCCAAGGTTTGTTAAAAAATTTCACGGTTATCTAGTCCAATGACTA
Organism: Viscum album; assembly: GCA_963277665.1. Taxonomy (NCBI): domain Eukaryota; kingdom Viridiplantae; phylum Streptophyta; class Magnoliopsida; order Santalales; family Viscaceae; genus Viscum; species Viscum album. The sequence continues at coordinate 313,860,247 of OY728158.1, forward strand.
AGCTAACTCAGAAGGGTGTTAAGTTTATCTGGAAAAAAAATGTGATGATTGTTTTCAGGAATTGAAAAGAAGATTGGTGAATGCTCCAGTTTTAGAACTACCTTCCAGGAATGGTGAGTTTGTTATATACAGTGATGCTTCATTGAAAGGACTTGGTTGCGTCCTAATGTAGAATGATCAGGTAATTGCGTATGCTTCACGACAGTTGAAAACTCATGAGGTAAATTACCCTACACATGATTTGGAATTAGCTGCTGTTGTTTTTGATTTAAAAATTTGGATGAATCATTTGTATGGAGTAAAGTGTGAAATATATACTGATCACAAAAGTATAAAGTATATATTCATTCAGAAAGAGTTAAACATGAGACAGAGGAGATGGCTGGAATTAATCAAGGATTATTATTGTACAATTCATTACCATCTAGGAAAATCAAATAAAGTGGCTGATGCTTTGAGTCAAAAAAGTAATTCTTCATTAGAAATGTTGCATTAGGAACTTGATCCATTGGTTAAGGATTTGATGAACTTTGGCATAGAAGTCGTTGGTGCAGGATTTTCTTCTATTTTGTTTTAGGTATCCGTGAGATCATCTCTATCAGATAGAATCAATCAAGCACAGAAGAAAGATAGTGAGTTGCAGAAAAATGTAGAGCTTGTTCAGAAAGGTATGTTGCCTAAATTCAACAATGATAAGAGTGCGTTTTGAGATTTGGGAAAAGATTGTGTGTGCCTTGTGATTCACAATTGAAGATAGAGTTGTTATGTGAAGCTCATAGTTCTCCGTTTTTAGTTCATCCTGGAAATACTAAGATGTACAGAGATCTCCAGGACTATTACTGGTGAGATGGAATGAATAGAGATATTGCTGATTTTACTGTGAAGTGTTTGACATGTCAACAGGTTAAAGCAGAGCGGCAGTTACCGAAAGGGATGCTTCAGCCTTTACCAGTGCCAGAGTGGAAATGATAAAACATATCCATGGACTTTGTTGTGGGATTACTGAGGACATCTTGAGGTAATAATGCAATCTGGGTTACTCTTGATCACTTGACTAAATCTGCTCATTTTCTTCCTATTTGAGATACTTTCTCTCTAGATCAACTTTTTAGATTGTACCTTAAAGAGATAGTAATGTTGCAAGGAGTTCCTCTATCCATTGAATCCGATCATGATCCCAGGTTCACTTCTAACTTTTGGAAGGGCCTTCAAAAGTCATTGGGTACTGAATTAAATTTTAGTACAGATTTTCATCCTCAATCAGATGGGATGTCAGAATGAACAATTAAGACTTTGGAAGATATGCTACGTGCTTTTTCGATGGATTATCAGGGAAGTTGGGACCAACATCTTTCATTGGTTGAATTTTCATATAATAACATTTTTCATTTTAGTATACAGATGGAACCATTTGTGGCGTTATATGGGAAGCGGTGTCGAACTCCAGCTTTTTGGGATGAAGTGGGTGAAAGGAAGCTGATGGGACCAGAATTGGTAGAAGAGATGGCAGAAAATGTTCAACTGATACCGAAACACATGATAACGGCTCAGAGTAGGCAGAAGAGTTATGCGAACAATAGGAGGAAGGATCTCTCTTTTGAGGTAGGTGATCATGTTTTTCTCAAAGTATCACCATGGAGAAGTGTGATGCGATTTGTTAAGAAAGGAAAGTTGAGTCCAAGGTTCATTGGACCATATGAAATTCTAAATAGAGTTGGATCAGTTGCTTACCGAGTGGATTTACCTTCGAGTTTATCTCAGGTACACAATGTTTTTTATGTTTCGATGTTGAGAAAGTATATGCCAGATCCATCTCATGTTTTGAGTCCATAGGCAGTTCAGCTGGAAGAGAACCTATCTTATGAGGAACAACCGATCCAGATTCCTGACCACAGGGAGAAAGTGTTATGGAATAAGGTGATTAATCAGGTAACGGTTTTGTGGAAAAACCACATGATGGAAGAGGCAACATGGGAATCTGAAAATGCAATGAGGGATAAGTACCCCCACTTATTCGATAAGTAAATCAATAACGGGGACACAGTTTTCTAATGGGGGAAGGATGTAACATCCCAAGTAAGTAATGGATAATAGATATTTTTATCTATGTCTATTAGTGAATTAGATAGTGTTTTAGAGGTTTAAAATGAAAATAAATCCAATCTTAGCATGGAATACAGTAATATTTTTAAAAGATTGTTTTACTGCGTTTTAATGGCAAAAAATTTTTAAATCTAACTTTTGACAATTTTATAAGCTATGTTTGTCAAAATAAACTTATTATTTGTGATTGGGACATCAAAATTTACTTTTTGTGAATTTTTGGTATTTTTCCAATAATGTTCATTTTTTTAATGAATAGTGAAAAATGTTGTATTTTAATTCAAAAACTCTTTTTAATCTAATTTATTTATTTGATTATATTATCTTTTTAATTGGTTTTAAAGTTAAAATAGAATATATTTTTACCATTTAATCCAATAGTGGTTGTTGGATTCAATTTCACTTTGAAATTGGACTTAAACTAGTGTCAATCTTTTGATACTTATTGTTTCATAAAAACACGCTATTTGTCATGATAGCGGGAATTAATTATTAAATTAATTAATGTAACATATATTATTTGAATTTTGTAAAATAGACAACTTTTTTGAATTCAGAATATTAAATATAGATTAGGGTACAGTTTTGGTATTTTTTTGAAAAACTTTAGTTTTTGATGAATAGTGAAACCACTAAGTGGTAGTTAAAGAAACTGATTTTTCGTTTAAATGAAAATTTGCCACTTCTATGAATTGATTTTCAAAAATCCAACATACATGGTTTTCATTAATAAGTAAAATTTGGTTCAATGAGATTAAAATAATTTTTGGTGAATAGTAACTTTTATGTTCTTAATCGCGATTAGAGGTAATTAGTGCAATTTAAGGAAAAAATGATATTATAATAAAATGAAAATACCTAGACACATGTCATAACCTTATTGTATGTGTCATGGCTGACCAATAAAATCCTTGGGTCAACTTGGGGACCCCATGGAGCCACGTTTGTTGGGAAATGAAATAAATAACTTTTTATTTAATGTTAAAGTAAAAATGACACAAACATGAAATGTTTTACAAAAAAAATATTATATGGGGTTATACAAGTCATGTTTTTGAATACAAATATTAATTAAAAAGTTGAAACGATTTTCTACATCATAGTATTTTTTTTATAATTTTTAGACATGAAATAAATTAAATTATTTATGACATCATAATAATGCAGCGATGACCTCATTATTTGACGACTTAAATAAAATGGGAAGATAATATTTAATCTAAGACCTACACAAGTCCAAAACCTATTGGGTGGGTATATTTCGAACCCTTATCACCTTAGCCTCGAATTATATCATGGTGGGACGTTTAAAATGCGAAACCCATTTGAAAATAAAGTAACATTTCTTTACATTCCAAGAGTGCCCCTCCTCTCCACTTATAAAAGGCCCCCACCTGTACCTTTTTACCCACACTTCCAAAGCCTTTTTCTCATCCAACCCCTGCCCATTTTGTCTCTCCAAATCCCTATATTACTCCTTGAAGCCTCACTTTGTGCAGAAGTCTTCCCACAGAAGCCTTTGAGCTCAAACCAAAGAAAGTTACCCGATTATAATGTAATGACTTCACTTGAGTCCTTTTGTTTTATTTTTCTTCTCCAACCCCCTAAAACCTCTTTATTCTTTTATATTGTAACAACTCCAGTATCTTCAATATTCTAGGAGGTTTTTATAAGAAGGATTATAGATACACTTACACACACCTACATCTAATGGTTAAAGAACGTACTGTTTCTGTGGATGGCGAATTTCTGCCTCCCGAAACGATGATTGTTCAAAACTCATATAAAACCTTCAAAGGTGGCCATTAAGATGAAAATATATTTATATATGATATATAATATGTTTATTGTTTCCTTAAACTTATGTATTTTTCATTTTGGGCATACTTTTATGGTTTCCATTATGGGTAAACGCGATATCTTCATTTAAGGAAGTGCGGACTACCGCCCCCTCAAAGTGATTTTATTCGTTAAATACTATATGTGGGACGTATAAAGGATGGTGTTATGATATTATATATAATACTAAACTGTAATTATAATATACCTTTATATCATTATGATTCCATTCTATAAAATACGAAATAGAAATGAAAGTAGCATTCATGCGTACGTACGGCTTACCGTCTCCATGAACGGTGCATTTCATTTCTTACCTCTAAATATTATGTAATATTATAAATGAATGCATGTACTGTATATATATGACATATATGATATCTACATCATGAATACCATTCTGTATATAATAGATACATGAAAAACTTGTAATTATAAAGGGCTTATTTTTGACTCATGTACCAATGATCGTTAAAACGACCGTTATTAACCTAAATAATTACATAGTGTTCTTGACATGGAAATAAGTGATATAAAAGGAATAATGAACTTGAAAAAGGTTCTTAAACAAGTATAAATTAACTCAAGTTTATTATTCAGGAGATTAAAGAATGACCGAGTCAAGTCGGACCCGAGGTATGGGACATCGTCTCAATATCCTTTCATTAAGGCATATTTTGTTTTATACAAAACCTTCTTTTATATGGTGTATAAACCCCTTTGACTTTTACGTTTATTCAAAAGGGATATTTTTTATACAAAGCCTTTACTAAAAGACAATAGGGAATGTTTTTGTCGTACGTATGCGGTGACAACGACTTCTCCGCCCCCATGACCATTATTTGAGTTTTGGCTTCCTCTACAAGCCATACCTTGTTTTTAAAAGAAAAATTAATACCATGTTATACTTTTCTTTTATTTTGGTATTGAAAATGGTTTTAATATTGTTTTTTTATATCAATGTGTTTTATTGATATCTTTTGATTGAAATGTGGAAATGTAATGTTTCCTTTATGCTGTTTTTATGTGATAGGATTATGTTGTGGTTCTTGGGCATTATTATGAAGACGGGTGGTTCCGTGATAAACTAATAGTGGATGAGCCCGATATAGCTCTCCAATGAATTGGGTAACGCGAAGGAGTGAAACGTTAATGTTTCTCCGAAGAGATTTAGGGAATATATTGTGATGGGTATTCCCAACGTAACCAAGAGGGTTACTCCCTATGTATAAATGTTATGAATGCACCAAGTTACCTTTATGTCTTATGATTTCTATGATTTATTCATGATTTGATGAGGTATGTTAAAGTGATTATGTTTTATGGGTAAAGTATGATTTAATTCTTATGTATATATGTACCCATTTTTCCTTTCCATATTTGTATATCCCTTACTGAGCTTTTTATGCTCATCCCACGTTTTTTTAAATGTTTTTCAAAGGTCAAGGGAATGGTACAATATATGATGATAGTTTCAAGGAAGTGTCAAGAAAGAATCCATGTTTTATTTTGAATATGTTTCCGTTGATGGGAAAAATGAATACTATCTTTAATGTAACCACTTTGTTTAAATGTGGAATGTAATGCATGTTTTATGATTTAATTCTCTAAAACTCTAAACCTCAAAATATCCTCAAGGTGTAATCTTGTAATAACTCAAGATTATGTAAGGTTTAAGGCTGGGGCCTTATAATAATGAAATTTTAAATAGCATGTTCAAATTCCTCATAGGAAGGCCATGTTGGCCTTGGAGGAGGTGGATGTATGTCCTTTCCATGATGTTTTTAATGGAAAGTCGATGTTCTAATTTTGTTTGGTGGTCATACAATTTTTATTCAAGGGAACTGGGGAACTCATCAGATATTTTGTGAATGTTGATCTTGAGACTAATGTGTCATTTCTGGAGCATCTGATATGTGTGTCAGATCATTGTGAGAAAGTGATTCTTAGAAATACTACGATGATAGTTCTTGTGTATTGGAAAGATGTGCATGTACAAGAGGAATCATGGGAAACGGAATAAGATATGGGTGCTCGGTAACCTGACCATTTTGACTGAAAATCTTAAAGGTGCTTGAGATTATAGCATGGGGTGGGCCCATATATGGTTGGGAGATTATAAGATCCCATAATTTTCTAGATATTTATTATGTTTTTTAGGTAATCTTCTACATTATATTGAGTACTTTTCATTTGGGTTTCACTTAGGTGTGTGTTTGGGTGATAATTGGAAAAATGGAAGAAAAGGGGGTTTTGCACAGTTAGTGTATGGTTCTACCAAACTATGTGCCCTCTTAGGATTAATCATGAACTCTAATAATAACAAGTACATGGTTGGGGTGCATAGTTTTGGAAAACTAAGCGACCTAGCCAAAAAAAATGCAGGATTATTATAGTCACCTGATTTTTAATTCTAATGTACTCTAAACACCTAATACACACCCATTTTGACCTACATTTGACCCTAGTTGGCCTTTCATGAATTTTTAGATCTCTGAATGAATTCCCTGCATTCTAGACCTCCATTATTGATGATTAAAATCAAATATTGAAGACCTTCACCTCTCTAGACTAGTGAATCCATTCTCAGTTCTTTTCTCATTATTCTTATGTTCTCTTCTCTTTATTTAAGATAAGTAATTATCTATATGGTTATATATAAATCTTTTTGGTGATATATAGATATATGATTATAGATCTTCATCTAAATTTATATGATCATGATTTCTATAATCTTGATTTTGGTTTTTCTGATTTGGATCTCATTCTAAGTCATTATGCCAGTCAATTCCTGATGATTTCTAGTAGGTGATTGTTCGATGACAAATTGAGGCAGTTAGTCTATAATTAAAATCCCAAAGTCATAATTTCTCTTATGTGTATGTAATTATATAATATCTAATATACAATTATCAATTGCATTCTTTATTTTTTTCATTAATTTGGTGAATTAATTATTTATGGAAAATGTTCAAATTGGGGATATTTGTACAATAGATTATAAATAATTAATTATTCAATTAATTATGGAGTTATTGATATTTTTGAACTTTATTAATTAAGTATATTATTAATTAAAGTGAATGGTTGGGATGATGTGAAAATGATATAGAATAAATAATTTTCCAATTATGTTTCGAGAGATGAAAATTGATAAAATTGAATAATTAATTGACGAACTAAATATTGTTATATTGATGTTTTTGAATGTGGATAATTAATTATATAATTAATTATTGTAGTTTTTATGATTATTGAACTTATTTAGATAGAAAAACTAATTGCGGAATTATATGGGTGATATTGAAATGATTGAGAGGGAACAATTAATTGAGGATGTAATTACGGATATAGAATTGATTAAGAAGGAATAATAAATTGATTAATTAATTGGGGTAATTGAATTTTCTAAACTGGGATTAATGGGATTAATTAATTTATTTATAAATTAAAATGAGTAATTTGATTATTTAATTGTTTAATTAAATAACGGGATAAATTAGTTAATTAATTAATTATGTTGAGTAATGTAAGTAATTAATTATTGAATTAAATAATAGGATTGAAGGGATTAATTAAACGTTAAATTAATTCTTGTGAGTACTGTGAATATTTCATATCTGTACTAAATAATGGGGATGAAGGGATTAATTAATTGATTAATAAGTCACTGTAAGTAATGTGATTATTTAATTGTTGAATTAAATAATGTGATTGATGAAATTAATTAATTAATGAATTAACTGAAAGAAATATTATGAAAAAATATTTATGAATTAATTAATTTAATTAATATGAACAATTATTTGGTGAATTAATTGAAGGGGTTGAATGTGATAAATTAATTATGGAATTAATTATTGGATATTTGTAAGATTAATTATTTGAAAAATTAACTAATTGAGACTTTTTTACTAATGCAATTGAACTAGTTAGTTTATTTAATTGGTGAATTAAATAATGGGTAATGTTGTGTTAATGAAATTGAATGTGTTATATTAATTAATTGGTTATTTTATTCATGGGGTTTGTTTTGTTAATGTAATTTACTTATTTAGATTAATTAATAGGATAATTAATTAATGGGGATTGATGCGTTAATTAAATTGAATGAATATGATTAATTAATTGGTGAATTAATTATTTTGGATAAATAATATATTGAATTACAAGAAATGGATAATTAATTGTTTAATTAATTAGGGGAATATATGATTTTAAATCATAGGTAATTAATTGATGAAATAGTTATGATTTATTGAGAATTGATAACTGAGATAACTAATTGGGGAATTAATTATTAAACATCTATATTATAAATGTTATAATGAATTTGGTGATTAATAATGGGATTTTCAGTATGTGGACATTGATTAACTAATTAGTGTATTAATTAATGGTATTTATATACTCAATTAATTGATTAATTAATTTGGATCACTTATGTTACACACTAACCATTGAATAAGTAATGAATTTGGTGTGATTAGTTAATTGTTGAATTTACTAATAGAATTGAACTGATTTATCAATTATTGAATAACTTAATGTATTTGGTGTGGTTAGTCAATTTTTGAATTAATTAATATTATTGATGTTATTTGATAATTTTTGAATTAACTAAAGGAGATTTATGTGATAAATTAAATTTTTAATTAAATAATATTATTGATGTGATTAGTTGAATGATGAATTAACTAAAAGAGATTTATGTGATTAATTAATTGTTTAATTAATTAATATTATTGTTGTGTTTATTATTTGTTGAATTGAAGAAGGGAATTAATGTGAATAATTAATTTATGAATTAATTAATGTTATTTATGTGATTAGTTAATTTTTTACTTAACCAGAGGATATTAATATGATTAATTAATTATTGAATTAATTAATTTTATTTATGTAATTAGTTAATTATTTTTGTTAAATGATAGATATGTTGTGCTTAAATAATTATTGAATTAGAAATTGAATTAGTGTAAAAAATAAATTGTTGAATTAATGGTAAATGGTAACATGGAAAATCGACCAAGTATTAAAAAGGGTAACATGTTCATTCTTGTATGTATTATTAAATGGTGAAATGTAACATGGACATTTTTCCAATTATTATTAATGGTAACATTGTCAATTAATTATCAATTACGAATTATGACTATAAAAAAATGACATTTAGTAAATTGATTTGATTTTTAGTGTACTAGGGCACCTGGTAGATATGTGGTTAAATATAAAGCATGTGAGTAATTATAAATCGTTTAATTTGTTGCGATTGTTCATTAGTTATACAACTGAATAAAATTTTATTGATTAGATATTGTTTTATATGTAATAGGTGGGGGCCAACTGAGATATACTTGCACTATAATTGAGCTTCAGGATTAGTAGCTGAATAGATTATACGATTAATGGACCAGTTAAGGGAAGAGGTCCATTGATAGAGGGATGATTGGGATGGAGCATATTGAGGGAACCATATTTGGTGTTGGGACTCACTTGGGGGAGTTCTCAATGTATTTTTCTTTTTTTTTATATTGATACTCGGCATGTACTTTATCATGACATATCTACTATTTAGTTTTGATATTATCAATTCTATTTTGGGTCATCTGATGATGTAGTTATTATTATGTTTATTATTATGTTATTGTTAAATGTTCATTTATTTCTAATGGTGTATTACACTGATGTAAAAAAGGAGGGTATAATATCCCAATGATCAAAAGTAGACCTTTGATTCTAGTTAGAAGCCTCTGGAATATGGGGCGGTGCACTTGAGGTCATATAGAGAATCATTTTAGGGAACTTGTGTGTGAAAATAGGGGATAGATGTTACATATATAATCTATTATCATATATGAATTCAATGTCTTACTAGATGAAACAACTATAAATTTCCATGATCAACTATAGGCGGTGAACAAAAACAGTATATTCTCCCAAATGACTACTTGAGATATAATGTCCATATCGATCACCATCTAGCTCCAAAAGACTAGAATAATAGTTTTTACATATTGGTTTTGAGAGAATAATCAATCAGTTATACCTTTTTAAGTGTAGATTTTAAGGATGCGAACCATAAACAAAAATATGTAGTCATTGGATATCCTCCTAGCATGGGTGGTTGAGCGTTTGATGTTAGAAAATAGAATTAATGTTTTATTACAATACCAAATAGAGAGTATAAAACAATCCTTATACTCAACTAGAGTTATCATCCAACATGACAACCTTTTTTTATCACTAATCTATATGAACCTATATTTTATATAATCACATGTGTATGAATATGAAATATCATAATTTTGTTTCATTTATTAATTTTAATAGTTACCAATTCTTTATTTACACTATAATAAAATCCATCAATAATTCAATTCTTTTACATGAAAACACCTTTAAATACATATTACAATTTTTATAATTCATTATATTATATAAGAGAATTTATCAAACCATACCCTATTTTTAACATAATAATTCATTACTAAAATCATTAATGTCCAAGCCTATGAGTTCATTTAAAATTAAATTAATAATCCATAATATGAGAATTGTAGGACTCGGAAAGAAAATTACACATTGAATATTCACATGTGGTTCATATAAAAACAATATAATGATGTTTGAAATCATAAATATTTACCACGATGAAAACTACATACCAAAAAAGAATCAAATCAGGTAAGCCCCTCTCTCAACCCAAATCAAGAAAGCCATCAACAATCTTAACCCAGAGATTTGATAATAAAAATGAACCACTCACATCCTATCTCATATGTCATATACAAACCAAATTAGACATATAAAATAATTCAAAGGCTCTACCATCTTATACAAAATATACATGGCTAAAAAATTTGTTTTCAACATCACAATTTCAAGGGGAAACATAAACTGTAAAACCAAGGAATTCCATTTTCTATCAAATGAGGATGAGATCACAATAACCAAATTCATTTAATTCTAGAATAAAACCTTTTTCATTTACATTATTGGTTTAAATAATTCATTAAACAGATGATTTTTAAACTAAATGCCCAAATATAACATATTATAATAGTAACAATTCCATTAACCATACTCATGTAACACCTCCATGTTCGACACTTTTAATTGAATAATGACAATTTAATTCATATTATTAATTCATTATTCACTTTATCATACGATTTTATGTTGTTTTACTAATTTCAAACATATCATAAATGTTGATAATTATAAGAATCAAAACAAATTACACTATCTAGATTATATCAATAGGAATCAATCATATCATAAACCACATGTCGTAGGGATATTAAAATGTAAATCACCATGTTATTTTATCCTTGAGCATTCCATGGTAAAACCATACCATTACAACATGACTTTTTTTTATAAGTTATAGTATAATAAGCCAAACCCAAACCTTGATTATGTAGCTAAGTAGTGATGGTGCCTGGGTGTCCGGAGTGGTTGAATCACTATCCTTCCGCCCTTAGGGATCCATGAAATGATGACCTCATCCATTATGTATGTTATTTTAGAAAATTAAAAAAATATACAAGTATACACCATACCTCATCTTTAGATACCATGTTGTAACCCTCATCCAACTGTAGAAATTCCGACTCCACCTGCACTCCAACTCCTCCATCCTCTCAGTGACACCTCTAATACCCCAAAAAATGAAAACAAAAGGAGAAAAATGAATCGATCTCTTTAATAAAATAAATTTATAAAATTATTATCCTCTACAGTTAATCTAAAACCCATGTAGTAAAAAGGGAGGTAATACATTCCAATAAACCAATGAGATTCCTCTGGGGAATATTTCATTAACAAGAGCACTCCCAAATCATCCATGGATCACAGTTCATAATATTTTTATGACGATGATCAACCAATAATAGAATGAGGTCCTTAAATAAAATTTCAATATATAGAAAACCACAAAAAACTATAAATATTTATCATGAATCTATCACTCCCACTCACATGTAATGTCCTATAAGACACTATTGCACTATAGAAGAAAAGAAAAGTTAGTAGTACATCCACTTAGAACCTTCAAACAATGGTCCTATATCTCAACTAGAATTCATAAAATTTGGCATTGTCTTTATCTTAAATCTCACCTCAATCAATGACATGGGAATCATTAGGAAGATCCCATTGAAGCTATGATATATTAAGGATATCTGGAATGAAACATACTACTGAGGGTAGTTACAATCGTTATGCCATAGATCTAATAAACACCAAAACCTCAAAAGGTCTAATAACTTGTGGAGATATAATACCCCCACTACCATACATTTCCTTCCCATGATGATGTTATATCATTACGAAGACATAATTTTCAATATTGAACTCCCAAGGTATCCTCCTATGATCAACAGAGTACTTCTATTGATCTTGTACTATATCTAATCACAAATTAGTAATTTGTACATTCTATTTCATTCTCAAAAAAACATCTATTTTGAGAATATCTGGCACTCTAACCTCGATATAACACATAGTTTATCAGTCACGAAACCATGAAATACATTGAATTTATCCATACCAAATGTATAATGATAACTATTATTATAAGTGATCTCCTCCAAGTTTAAGTGCTTCTCCCATCAATCTAGAAAATCTAGAATCTAAGAAGAAAATATTTTGTCTATTGTTTTTAAAGTCATTTAAATATGATTATCCACTTATGGGTGAAATTAGGTTCTATGGAATAACTAATAATGAAAAAAATGGTGGCCTATCTACACTATGGATGTGAAACCGAGATCACAATCATAGATGATATTATTTGAATTACAATGAATTATCACCTCCTACTATTGATAATGACTCAATAAAATAGCCACTAGGATAAACTCCTTAATATATATGTAGCAATTTTACATCATATTATGGTCCATGATCTCTCATATAAAATCACATCAGCACTGAGATCTATGAAAACCAATGGCGATGGCAATAAATATTTTCTTTCTCTCCCACTGGGGAACAGAAATTGGATGAAGAAACCCACTAGGAATACATTTATCATTGTTCAACCTCTGTAAAACCAACTACTAAGATATAAACTCCAAAAAATATCATCATCCCATATCATCACAAATGAACTTGCATGTAATGATATATCGTATCCACACCAGGATGTATTGCCTATGTAAAACAATTAAAATCCGAGAGAACCATTTCATGCATCATCGAAGAAAAAATATACACCCTTGAAATTTTAAACAATGTTTATCATCCATGGAAAACCCCTTAGGTGGATCACTGTAAATAACTCAATCTAAATTAATCTCCACCATAGAATAATTTAGATGGGACTCCTCCACCTGTTGTGACGAGGATTAATACTCCATAACATGATAAGGAAACCCTCATGATTCATCTTATCTCATATGAATAGGAATCATAGAAAAATCATATAACCCCCTCAACAAATAACTTGTATCCAAAATAATATTTTTATATTATTTCCCTAAAAAAGCATCCAAAAAATTCCATTTTAATAGAATTCATGAATTACAGAAGTCATAATCTGTCAATAATTCCAAGCATCATTACTTCCATTTATTATGGTCATACTATTAAGTGATATTTCTCATGCTCTCATGATCTATGATGTAACCAATGTATAAATTTTTGTGGAAATTATTCGAGCAAATCATATCCAATGACCCCTCATTATCCTCATGATCAAACACAGTGAATTATGTTCATGAGGATAAAACATTGAAGACTTATGAAAGATAAACAATATCTACAAAATCAATAGTAAAATTATTCCAAAATGTTATTTTTTCTTCATATACCATAAATAAAACCCCTACATCATCAAAATAATGAATAATATCACAAAATAGGTTCCTCTTTAGATACTAAAAATCATCCTGGCACCAATCTGTCAACACAGAATCCCGATGTTGTAAAATCACTCATCTGAGAAGAAATATAAAAATAGTTGGGTAGGAACTTCCTATAGTATCCTGTAAGATCATGGAAACTATAAAAATTCAAAATATTATTTTAGGCTACCAGAGAAATAACAACCTCAATATTTGATTGATCCATAACTGGTGTATGTTGTGACATGACATAACATATGAAAATAACCTCACATAAATAGAACATACACTTCAATATCTTTAAAAAAAGATAATAAAAATGAGGATCACCCCAATCTACCATAGATATTCTATATGATCCTCATTTTACATAGAATACACCATTTTATATCAATAAAAACCACAACAAATTGATTCAAATTCATGGAACACTTAATTTTTCAGTCCTAAGAACATTGTTGTAACGTTCTTAAGATAGAATAGCATTAGAAAAATAATTCCTATAATATCATTAAAATGTATTATTTTGAAAATCCACTTCCTTCAGCAAGCTATATTTTTATATTGACTGATAATTGATCTTTCGAAAACTTTTATATGTTCTCAACATAATTAAATAAATCATATATCTATGTAATATGTACTGGTTCTTCCATTTCACATAATTATAGTGATGGTAATTGATACACATACATAAACTATCATTCTATTTTTTCAGAACCATAATATTAGAATAACTCAAAAATGAACTTTCAATTGATTATTTACCTCTTCTAACATATATGTAACCATCCTATATGGGTACATAAATATCACTGTGACAGTATCATATAAATATATTTCATAATTGATATCATGATAATATGTTAGCATCAAAACATATTCATAAAATAAACAAGGTTATTCTTCCACAACCTCTGGAAACACAATTGGTTGACCACCCACTAAACTCATCATCATCCCAAACATCATGGAAGATAATAACTTAACATTCCTAAAATTCATATGAGGGTTTCACCCACCAACAAACATATCATGATTACCATCAACATATAAATATATAATGATCCACCTTTAGAAATCCACAATATCATATAACTAATAAATTCATCCTATAATAATGATAATGGTTTATGGTTTTATTCACAATCATAAGAAATCTCCCTAAGAGTGATATTGCTCCAGAATCAACACATAGTATCACGAATATTCGTGCATGTTAATTTTTATTGGAACCGGAATAGTCTATACCATGTGAAATAGATGTCTCTCCACAACGGAACTCATAAAATGGACTAGGGTGGGTGGTATGAAGGAGTGCATAACTCAAAAAAAATCTATGGAATATAAATAGACAATACTGCACAAAACATTTCTCTCCCCAGGAATGGGAAACTATAAAGAATAAATCTGAACACTCCCTTCATAGAACCTTTGTGGACTTAATGGGGACCACCCCCACCAATGTGCTATGCTCAGTGTCATCGAGGATTAAGAGTGTCATGAGGACTTAATTTTCCATACCCATCCCCACTCTACTGATCGAAAGATATAACACACTTACATTACATCTACCTCTAAGTATAATATTGTAATGACATAGGATAAGGTTGGCCGAAGCATTACAATAAAGTTAACCATCTCAACCCCAGCTACCCATCCCAGCTGATATGAACCTTGTCGCCTCACTATGGATCCTTGCCTTTCCCTATACTAAATGACAAACAAAGGTCTACACACCACCAAAGTAATACGATGGGTGTGAGTTAACATGCTTAGAAGTATCCCACCCAGGTGTTCCAAAGAAAGTCTCTATATTATAATTATTGAATTCTTATTTACAATTTACACTGTGGCATGACAATTAGTAAAATATTTTTATAGAAATAATGGTAAACAATATATTTTCCACATTTCAAACCAAAATTAGGTATATCCATTTCAAATAATATTTTCCATAACATTTTTAGACAACCAAAAACATGCATATCCATGATAACTCAGAAAGAAGATAAAAAAAAGAATCATATGAATGAGACTACCATAGAATACTATAGGTCTAGGATATATACTACTCATACTAGAATAATCTGGTGCACAAAACTAATCATATAATAATGGGACTAAGAAGTATAGGAATACCTCAAGTGTAATCCCCATAAAATGTCAATATAATTCTCCTAGAAAAATGAAACAATAGAACAAAGGAAACCCCTAAGGAAAAACTCCTTGATAATAAAAAAATGGATGATGACCTCAATAAAAACCATCCACGAAAGTACCCTTGGTAACCCATGTGATCTTTTTAACAAAGCACATTTCAATTCCATGAAAACCATTCAACAGAATTTATAATCCATTTGTCATAAGATAGGGAAACCCATTTTTCAATCAAAACCCTATTTCAACAAACTCAAAAATCATGCCAATTTCATAAATAAATTTTTTTATTAATACAAATAAGACACCTTATTATAGGTTAGAGACGGATCCACCAACCTCAATGTGTGGGTCACACACACCAATAACAGAATCCAAAAGCAACGCAACCCAAAAACACTATTAATGAAGGCCCTAAAGAACGAACACCCATTATACCACTAAAAGACAAGGAATGGACATCGTGGCAAGATCTCACAATAGATCTCGATGAGGACAACAAGAAAAATCCATCCTTAATCATCAGATCTTATAACACAAGGTTAAGGTACTATCAAGATCAATCACATGTAAGAACTAGAGAGAATGCATAACCAGAGAGACACACCATATAAAAATGATGAACTAGATTTGATCAGATCAATCCATAAAGTGAGATGCATCTAAAAAGCACCTAGGAATAGTTTAGGTTTGAGATCTAAGAGGTTCAAGAGGAAAAAGGAAGAGATAAAAATAGAAAAACATGACTTAAACCTAGGCATGGGCTGGTCACAACATGACCCCTTGTTTAGGATGTGTACTCCATGCTAGATAAGTTACAAAAAAACCTATCAACTCAAGTGAGAAATATTATATTTAACCCCTACACAACGTGTACCTCAGGTACACGATGTCTACCTACCCAGTTCATGCTCACACCATGATCCACCATTCATCACATGAAACTAGAAACCAGTACACAATGTGAAGGTCTACAACATGACATCTACCTAATTCAAAACCAATATTATACCCAAAAAAACATATCTATGGATTTTAAAAACCATAAGATAACTTTCAAAAGGAGGTAATATACAAGATTAAGGTAATGGGATGTTACAATGTGTGTATTTTTTAAAAATTAAAAGTTAAAAACACATGAAACATGCGTGATTGGATATATATTTCTCCATACACTAAGTTTAATTCTGTTTTATTGACATAAAAATAATATTAAATGATTAAATATCATTTATGATTATTTTCAAAATAATTCACATATTGTGACTCTAAAGGCATCAAAATAACAGTGGTATTGAAATTTATAAACATAAAAAATAACAATTAAGTTATATTTATGTATTAAATTAATTTAAACAATAATGTATACAAAAAATAATAATTTTCATGTTTAAAAAAATAATTTACTTGATTTTAATGGTGTTTTTACATACACTATATCTGTGTTTCATAAGTGTTCAATGTAATTTTAAAATAAAAAAAATTAAATATTAATTAATAAAAAACTATTGATTCTAAATATAAAAATTTATGACAATTCGTATCTTATTTTTATCACTATGAAATCATACTTGAGATATTAAAACAAAAGGAGTAACATTTTGAAATTATTCTTTTATGAAAATAATATAATTCTTATAGTCAATGTAATATGGAATAAAATAACCTATTTTTTTAATAAGATATTTATTGGTATGATATAACTAATAAAATAAAATAAATTCTACTTTTGGATTTATTTTGATACATTATCCCAATTATACAACAATATTTTACCCATTATACCATTTATCATGGGGATAAACTTTTACCACGGTCAGTATTCATTATGACTAATACATTGGGAGTATTAATAAATATGAACAAAATTATTCTAAATATGAAATAATATTTTCATGATTCAACTTATAGAAATTATAGAAATTATTTTTAATATAGTTATCCAAAATAGAATAATTGATTTTTTTAGAAAAGTACACTTTTATGGATAAAACTGATTTTACAACAAAATATAATATAATGACGATTACACTAAAAGTAGTAAGAAAATAAATAAATTTTATTTATATTTCTTGGAAACAAAATAAAAAATAAAATTTGATTTATATGTTTTTAGATTTAAAGGAATAAAATGAAAGTTCTGTAAAAAATATTACTTTTCAGTATTTACTCATAACTCTATCTATTTCAAAAAATCAAATAAAATTACTATAATAATATTTTAAATGATTATGTAAATAATTAGTTTCCTTTTAGGAATATGAATTTATATAATTAGGAAACATTACATTTAGGTAAAAATAGAAAATATAAATAATAATTTCATATGTAGAAAAATAAATATTTAAAAAACTAAATATTGTTATCCTTATTTGATATAATTTTTATCATTATAAAAGGATTTTTTATTTCAATTGAAATACTAAAAATATTATCAGAATAAACTTTTTACATATATTTCAAAATTTGGTTTTACATATTTATACATTTTAATCTAATTATTAGTTTATAGAATTAAAATTTTAATAATAATGTTGGTTTTCATTTATGATTTTCGTTACATTGGTGTATACTATTTTTCATGGTATTTAATTAAAGGAATATAGTCTAAAATATCATAGTGTAAAAAATTAATACAATGACCCTTCCATGAGTTTATTTTGAAGAAAATAATTCATTAAATTTGTATTTTTGGTGATGAGAGAATTATTTTTGTGAAGTTATGTAAAAATGAGAAAGGGAGAATTGAATAAGTGGAAATTTATTTGAGGTATATAATGGAAAAAATGGAAAGAAGAATATAACAGTGGTATAAAAATATTTGGGTGACATGGAAAACAAAACATGATTAAACACTTTATATAATGACCCCAAACATAGTAACTTGGTGTATTTTTATTATTTATTACATCGTAATAAGATACATGGAATGATATCTTAATGGATCAAATATTTTATTAGTATTGGTAAAATATATTCATACATGATCCTTGCATTAATTTTTTATACCAAAGTACAACAAATATCGTATTGAGATTAATATTATTTCCTCTATAATGACCTTCTACATCAATAATAGAACACTTCTTAGAATCATGGATAAAGGGAACAAAATAATGGTGAGATCAATTTTTCAGAAAGTTTTAATTATAGACAAATAAATTAGGAACTAATATGGAAAGGTAAATAATGAAATATAGATGCTATTTAATCAAGAAAATGTAACAGAATTGCATCTATAGATAATATGAATAAAATATTTTCACAAATAAAACATTAATATGGAATGGTAAATAACTAAAAAAATTATATTTAATCAATAACATGGCTTCAATCATTGGATAATGCTTAGTAAATACAACATGATATGTAATTAAATACACAATCCTTTTAATCAATAGTTGATAATGAATAGAATATAGAGAAAATATTGTTGAAAAAATATCATGGATAATAATAACTACATTATTCATTATGTAAATGCTTATTTATTTCATATCATATCCTAGGAACATGATACATCTACTTTCAAGAACTATGACATGGTAGTTTAAAAATAATGGGTACAAACACAACTAGTTAGTCCAACAGATTTCATGATATCTTACATATTTTCCTCATGAGAAAATAGATTCTTCAAAGGGATATTTATAACAAGATCCCACACATATCATAGTTAAAAAATAATTAATAAATTTCAAGGAATATATTTAATTCATGGGGAATTTTACTTAATATTAATTATTTGTATTGAATAAAGACCGCAGATTATTAATATTTCATCAATTAATAAATTGTAATTAAAAATAAACACTTTATATAAAAATTGTATACCATTTTGGAAATAATAATATTCATCATACAAGAAAATGAATATACAAAAGATTTATAATGAAGAATTAAAAATGATCATAATAATGTTATTGTTTCAAGATAATGTTATCAACCTCAAAATAATGTGAGATTGTACAATAAATTTTCCACTTCGGAATTTTCATGTAAAATACAATTTGATGAAATATTTGAAAAAAAAATACCTTAATTTATTATTTAGAAAGGCTATTAAAATCCAAAAGGGTAATTATATACACCAAATAAAATTCAATTTATTCATGATAATAAATAAGTCTCAATGGAATGTAAATTGTGCTAAGATATCTTAAAAATATAATATCATTGAAGTGTGGATTATTTAATGATTTGATTATGTGTATCAAATTTAAATCCAATTAAAAATGGTGATATACTATATAAAATTGTCAATAGTCACTGAAAACATATGTTTATCATGACATATCAAATGTAGTATTTGTTTAACCCAATGTATCAAAATTGGTTTATGAATTATCTTCCCTCAAACATCATTTTTGATAAACAAGATTTAAAATAATTTATATTTGTTTTAAATATGATCTTAACTTATTAAATTCCTAAATTAAAATTTGTAATATCATATATTCTGAATTTATAACACCCTATCTCCCATTTCATAACAATTATTTATTATTTTCAATTTTTTGAGTGAAAATTTCCTTGTTTTCTCATTCAATATTTATTATTAAAGTTAAAATTATTATTCATATTATATAGTTAAAATATATCGATAAAAATTATAATGAAATATTTATTATAATTTTACATCACATTTAATTTTACTACTAATCAGGAATTTTTTTTTGAAAGATGATGCTTGTTTTGATTATAGAAACATTATGCCACACATATGCATAACTAATGTTCTCATTTTTCAAATGATCATCATAGAAATAATGAATGTAATGTTCTACCATTATATAACGTTATAAATATTTTTTATATTTAATTATTTATAAATATACATATATATATCATCTATATTCTATTCTGTTGAAAAGAAAGTCACATCACTTTGTGAGCACGATAGTCTACAGGTACACAAATTATGTTATCATCTTTCAGCGAGTGAAAATGAATAAAATATAATGATATATATTATATCTTAATAATGATTAATATATAAATAATAGCATTAATATTTCATATATGTATCATATATTTATCAAAATTTTCCTTATTACCTTCCATGTAATGTGTTAGTGAAAGAAGAATCATATTACTTCGTGAGGGTGTATTCGGAAAAACATATGATTGATGTTATGATATCCCCTATAGAATAGAATGTAGGGAGGTATAAATGATATAATTAGTAAAGAGTCATAATTATGTTTCATATATGACATGGATAATTTATATCAACCATCACACCCTACATCGAGAGGTGGTATTGGAAAAAACAAATGACATCGATTCGTTAGGAAGTAGTCTCCCTTATATAAGACCAATGATTTTGAAGCCCATTTTATTTAAGTGGGGATGTTTTTGGTTAAAAAAATTAACCTAAAATAATATTAGTATACACATTATAGTAATGTCATTATATATGAATGTTATAATTTATTTTAAATGAGTTGAAAGAATAAATAAAATAAAAAACTCCCATTGAATAATGTTACCTATTCTTTGGGTATCCCTCTTAGGGTTGAATAAAAAGTCATAAAAATTTATATTAATGCCAAAAATAATGGTTCTAGGGTTTTCGGATGTTATTTGGTATGTAATCTTGTAAATTATTTTATAAACAAAAAGGGTTAGAAGGTGTCAATTTGAGAGGATAGGGGGTGATATTTTATAAGTGATGTTGTAATGTTTTGAAATGAAAAAGGTTTCTCCACAATTTTCACATTTTTAAAGTTTAATTAATAAAGTATTAGTCATTTTTATATATTACAGGGTCTAATTAAATCTATAAAATCTATTGTAGATAATGTTTTAGCACATTTTAATACTAATATTTTTATTTTAACCCCCTGTAAATGAATTTTGACCTTATTCAAGAGAAATAATTTTTAATGTTTACACTATTCATTTTGATTAAAAATTAAGTTCAACTAATTGGGAAATATAAATTATTAGGATTAATAAAAAATAATAATTTTTTCAAAATACAATTAATAAAATTGGAAAATTAAATTTAAGATTAATAATGCATAAGCAGTGATAAAACATGTTTTCAAATAGAAAATTCTCAATATTTTACAATATCTCTATATAAAAAATTATGTAGGAAAATGATTATAGAGACTTATATTTGATTAATATATTTTTATATATATAATTTATATAATTTTACTTTAAATAAAATGAAAATATATTTTATCTATATAATCAATTTAAATGAAAATATGGTTTTAAATGAAAAATCATTATTGTTCTTTATTTATGGAGAAATTAAGCATTATAGAAAAATACTTAAAATTAAAACTAATATAATTTTGATATTATGATTTTAAAAATGAATTTTATTCTGGAAATTAAATTTCTAAAATGTTTTAATAAAATTATATTATGTATGAAAATATTTTTAGAAACAATTACACCTTTCAGGAAAAAAAATCTTATTTTAAATTATTTGTATTTCATTTATAATAATCATATAACATTAATTTTAATATTTCTAATATAAATGTTCTAGGATTACAATTTAAAATATTGGTTGTAATTTAATATTATACTACAGGTCCGGTGGACTTAATGTTGCATGTTCTACCTGTTATCGAAGAGATTTTTTTTAAAGAAGTATATTTCAAGGGCTATTTAAGAATAGTGTTTTGTGCCACATATGATATTAAAAATATTTTATTTTAAAATATTAGGGTGTAACATTATATGTACCTTTAATAAATTGTTTCTTCACAATTTAAACTCATTCTCTATAATAAAGGGATTGATATTTAGAAATACTATTGTTGATAAACCCACATCATAAAATGAGTTAATAAATAATCATATTTATATGAGGGAAAGTGAAGTACAATGATCATATGGAATAAAAAAATGTTAATAATAATGAAAACATTGCTTCCATGTTTGGATATTGAAAAGGGAGAAAATAAAAAACAATTATAGGTAGTGATTAAGGTCATTAATCATGGGAAATTGAATGATAAATAGAAAATAAAGGGTTTTAAAACCATAAATATGTGATTATTTATAATATATTTATATTCATTAGAGATGACTGAAATATGATAACATTTTTTTTAATTTTTCCCTTCCTATAGTTGAGGAATTATGTTACTATATATGAATATATGTAAATATATATACTTCCTAAATTTTTCTTTCTGAAGGATAAATTCATTCTTTGGTTATGCTTCGATAAATTTATAATTCATCCCTTAATATAAGAAATGAATATGACAAAAAAATTATTTTTAATGTTGAAAGATGGAAAAATAACCTTCAATGGATTTTATGATCTATAAACGTGTGAGAATTCATTATTTCATTATCGTAATTTTATCCAAAACCATTATAGTCAGCACAAGTTATCCAACAAAATAAATTAATCTCTAAAACTAAAAAGTAACACAACTAGTTAATTGTTAATATTTATTTTTCAAATATTTTATCTAACGACATATTTACCATTATATTATGTAGAAAAATATAAATATATAAACCCTTATCATCTTTAAGTCATGGGTTTAATCCCCATTATCTTTCTAGATAAGATGTGTTTCCACCTATAATGAATATTTTAAATTTTCTAAAACTATTTTATTATATTTCTAATAATATTCCAAAAAATATATATTTCAAATCCTTAAAAAAAATTATATAACATTTTCAAAAAGTTTGTCAATATGACATTTTTATCCAAAATGTATAACAATCTTATTTTTATATGAAACAATAAAATTATCAATACATATAAACATCTATATATAAAATTTAATGAAATTATTATTAAAATAAATTTTCCACTAAAATCTATAAATTCTATAAATTAATCCACAAATATCCTTAATCTTGGTAGACTTCCATCACCTAAAACCTTAATGGGGTGTTTATTAATAGGAATAGATGATCAACCTTAAACAT
Source organism: Viscum album (assembly GCA_963277665.1). Classification (NCBI taxonomy): domain Eukaryota; kingdom Viridiplantae; phylum Streptophyta; class Magnoliopsida; order Santalales; family Viscaceae; genus Viscum; species Viscum album. The sequence goes on from OY728158.1 coordinate 313,884,123, forward strand.
ATAAACTAATGATGGTATCAATAATTCCTACATTAATAAATTCAAATATTTTTCCAATATATAACTTTGTCTATAAATATTTCCTAATTCTTATACCAAAATACCATTTTAAAAAATACTACTATAGTTGTATTCATCAATCAAAAACATAAATAATTCATTTATTTTGTTTCCACATAGGTCCTTCCTTTTTTCAGGCTTTAACCATTTGAAGAGGGATTAGACTTTGTTAATTCCCAAATTATCAACATTTAAGAAAATAGACAACAAATAGATCTTTGTAATGAGGTTAATTTTCATATATTATAAACATATTTTTTTAATTGAAATTATTTTATTTATTCCATTCTTTTCTGCACAGAAAACATTTTATCTTTCTTTTGAGACTCATTATTTTCAATATAAGACACATTACGATTAACCAAGGATATTCACTTTTATCATATATTCAAATCCTGCATACTGTTTTACAAATAAAATGTGAATTATCCTAAACATATACCTCAATATTGTCAATCTAGGTGCATACTAATGTGCAGTTTCATGCACTCGGTGACGGTTGGGTAAGGACTAGTTCACTATTTTCCCTGTTATAACCCATTGGTACATCTATTTGAGAACCATATCATCTTCAAGTATCTAGGTGGGGCTGTTATACAAGGAAAAAAACATAAAATCTACCATACCAAAACATTAATATTTTCTTCTATACTTACATTCAAAGTTTATCATAGGATTATAGCCCCTAATATATGTTTGATTAAATATTATTCCAGAGGTTTTAATTTGACATCCTTTCATAGAAACTATTGAGACCTAGATCCCAGTAACCTGGAGTTGGTGTATACAAAATTATATTGACACAATATATATGAATTCTCATCCTAAATGACCAAATAGTTTAATTGTATTGGTAAAATATAACCATACAATAGTATTTCATTTAATTTGAATTTAAAATTTTTGTAACATTTGTTTTGAGAATAATATTATTCAATCTAGAATATCCTTTAACATTAATCATAGTAATATTCATGGAATCATAGAGAAATGAAAAAAATGGTGTGATCAAATTCTCAGTAAGGTTTATGTATAACATAAGCAGTGAGGAATAATTATTCATAATCAATATTTGAAGGAAAATAACTAAACACAAATTCTAGTAAGTCAATAAACTGAAAAGGAATTCCATCTCGAGATATTATCAAATTGAAACCCTCATAGATAATGATCAACATGGAATGTAAATAGGCTAAAAACAGATGATATTTATTAAAAAATATGACTATAATAACTGTGTAAGGAATAATCAACATGTTAAGGTAAGTAACTAAGGTAACTTTCCATTAAATAAATAAATGAAAATGTAATGAATCATGAAATAATTTCATTTGAGAATATCCTGGATAATTATAACAAAATTATTAATGAGTTAAATTCTTAATTATTGGATATTATTTCACAAGCACAATATACCTCAACCATAAAGACCTTTCATAAGACACTTTAAAACAAATGGGTATAAACACATTTTATTTTTCCAACAGATTTATTGCTAGCTTTTTGATTCTACTATTGAAAAAGCAGATTCATTGAGGTAATTTATATAACTAGGACCACCTATATATATATTTCCATAACATGTCTCATATATTGAATATTATTTTAAATCATAAACAATATTCATGATCATTAAATATTAGTTCCAATGAAGGGTTACAGATTATTAATATATTCTCAACTAAACAAATGACATAAAATGTAAACACGATAATTTAAAATGTTATAAGATCTAGAGAATAATAATATCAATCTTAAAATATTATTAATATTTAAGATAAATTTTCTAACCAATGAAAAATAATAAAAATAATGTGATTTTTTCAATATAAGTTTATCATTCACAAAAGAAAGTGATATTTTACCATCACATTAACTACCTGGAAATTTCAATTTGAAAAACCATATGATAACATAATATAAATAAAAACATAAAATATGATTAATTAATAATTATTAATGATATTACATGTCAAAGGGGGCATAAATACGCCAAAAAATTGAATTTCTTCATAATAATAAATAAGTTGCAGTGGAATGTAAAGTGAGATGAAATCCCTTAAAAAGATCATATCATTTAAGAGATGATTACGAAATGAATATATTATTTTTATCAAATTTAAATCCACATAAAAAATTTGATATTCTACATATAATATTTATGGAACAATACACACATAATCTTAGCATTATATAATCAATGATGTTGTTGTTTAACCCTATGGATAGAAATTGATATATAAATTCCCTTACCTCATGCATCTTTATGGTTGAATTAGATGTACCCTCATGTATAGTGGTTTTAGAAAATAAATTAAGGTATTAAAATGAAATACTAATGTTAATAATATCATATATAATCTTATTATAAAATTTACCACTAGTTTGTTAATAAAAAATAATTATTTTCTTTATTTTGAGTGCTAGTTGCCTATATCCTGACTCATGTTTTACTATGAAAGTAATAGTTTGGGTTCATATAATATAGTTCCATAACCTTTAAAACAATAATAAAGACATAATTATATCACTTTTACCTAAATTTTAATTTTAAAACCAATCAGGAGAGTCAATAATAAAAAACAAAGTACATTATGATCATAGAGAGGGTAGGACGTACAAATGCATGAGTAATGTTTCCACATTCCAATGATCATCATGGAAATTTGGGTTGAAATTTATTAACCTAAAACAATTTTTATAAAACCATATATATAATATTATTTCATTAGATATACTTATATACATCAAACATGTGGTGTGGTGATAAAAAAGAGTCACATCGATTTGTGAAGGTGGTTATCTATAAGTGCACAAATGATGTCATGATCTTTTAGTGATTGAAATGGAAAAAAGGAAATGATATATATTATAATTATTTTAATGATTAATATTTTATTCAAGTATCTATTATTTCATATATTTCACATATATTCATAAACTGTATCTTTATTACCTTCCAAGTAAATTGTTACTAAAAGACAAATCACATTGCTTCTTTGGTGGGTTTTCGGTGTTCTCAAGTGTGGAAATATTGTATACCATATGAAATAAAATTTAGTGCATTAAATATATATTATATAATTACCCAAAAAAACATTACATTATAAATACTATATATATTCATTGTATCCATCATCATAGCCAACCTTGATATGTGGTAATGGCAAAAACGAAATACATTGGTTTTTGAGGTGGTAGTATGTTGTACACAAGAATGATGATTTTATAACCCATTATATATATTTTTGGATGGGTTTAGGTCATTAAATTTGGAAAATAGAATATTATTATATGGTTTATATTTATATTATTATATAATCATGTTTTAATAACCTATGAAGGAGGTTGAGGAAGAAATAAAATAAAAACACCCATTGAATAATGCAAACTCTTCCTTGGGTATTACCCATAAGTTTTCACCAAAATGCATTATAGGATGATTTTATTCAAAAAAATAAGGATTTGATTATCATAGGAGGTACATTGGAATGTTATTTGTGTAGGTATTGGGAGAACCATTTGGGTTTGAATGTGTGAAGAAGAGAAGAGAGGGGGTGTCCTTCCATAGGTGAGGCGAGTGAAACACTTGATTTATTTGAAAAAATAAGGTATGAACATTTTTTTACAATCCAATAGGGTGAAATAGATTAGTTCAAATTTAATTAACATATTTGAAAGAAAATACTTTAATAGTAATCCCATTGATGTGATAAAAAGTGGGTTTTCAATGAGAAAATCGTCAAAATATTACAATGACATTATATCAATATTATATATGAAAAAGTAGAAAATAAACTAAATTAGGTTAATTTAAAAAGAATAGAACTAATTTTAATTTAAAACAAAAAAAATATAATTTAACATTTAAATAATATAAATAATTAGGATGTTTTCAATTAAAATTCAGTATTTTTCATTGATCATCATGAAATGAAACATTTCCGAAAAACCTCACAAATTAATTATAAAATAATTTTTATATATTAATTTCATAATATAAATTATATTTTTTCATATAATATACCTAAAAGTGGTCAAAAGTAATTTTAATTTTTTTTACATATAATGACAAAACTGTCATTTTGAAAAAAATAGAGTTTTTAAGAAAACATTTTTCCTTTAAATTGTAATTATTATATTTCAAATCAATAAATAACCATAATTTACATAATTTATATATGAATATACCTCCCAATTTAGTATCTAGGAAATAATTTTCTACTATATTACATTTCATTTAGACTTTGGGTTCCATGTTCATCATGTTATGGTAGATACTAAATTTAATTAAATATATTTTGAGGGTTATTTAAGCTTAGTGTTTCATCTCACATGAACTATCAAAAATAATTTTATTATTTTAAAATCTATAGGTGTTAAAATTTTTCGAATTCTATTTTGGTAGTATATCAGTGATCATATTTCCTCTTGTACATATAAATTAGTGTAGAGGAATTGACATGTGAAATTTATTCGTTATATTTAACTACTATATAATTCAATTTATTAAATCACATGTTCTTATAAAATATAACTTATGATAATTAATATATATATATTTAACTTATTGGATTATTTCAATAAAAGTTAAACTTTCCAAATATTTAATATAATTAATTCATTAATATTTGGGAATAAAATAAATGACCTAATACACTTAATACTTAAATTAAACATATGTATGGTGAAGAAAAGTATGGATAAATAGGTGGAGTAATTGTGTGAAAGAGAGAAATAATAATCAAGGGATATTCTCATATAATTTATACACTCATTTTTGTAATTGTTTTTGTATTATTATCTTTTTGGACCCCCATGATACATAATAAAATGTATTTTTAATTAGAACAAAGGTGTATCTCCACTTATATAAGACCAACTAGACCAGAAGCAGGTGAATGTGTAATTTTTACATTTCTATAAGTGTATAAATCCCAATATAAAAGAATAAATAGAAAATGAATAATAGAATTTGGGTAATTACAAAGGGATAAATATGTTTAATTTTTAATTATAAAATAATATCATTAAGGATGTGACTAATATGTATAAATTAGTATCATAACTCATAATAAGAACTTTGAATCCTACTGAGATAACTAGGATTAAATGGGACTCAGTTAAGAATAAAAAAATCATAAATTAGATTGAATCATTCCCCAAGCCATGTTGGAATGGGTTTTTACATAGTGAGATATATTTATGTTGCATTAATATGTTTAAATGGAAGCTGATGTAAGAGTAATTTCTATTAAAAAAATATTCATAAGAGTTGTGGTTGTAAAGATCATCTTAATTTTCTAGGGATCTCATGATATGTTTACGGTTATAAAATGGGATGTACAAGAATAAATTATTAAATTAATTATAAATTAATTAATTTTGATAAATGGGTTTACACTGATATTGGTGAGGGGGATTAAAATAATTATATTGAACTTAATTTCCCTATAGAGAATTATTTGACAAAAAATTATGCATTTAAATACCATGTTGATGCAATAAAACCTCACTTTAAAACATTCAAAGTAACCATTTAAACCAAGTAAGTAATGAGTATTATATTTAATAAGATATATCCTATTATGTAGGGGGGATCATTAGAAAATTGAATCAATTATTTTTCTATTGTTTTTAGTATTTTTCATAGTTCACTCTTTCATGGATCAAAATATTAACATAGTAGGAAAAAACAATTCTTTGATTAGTACAGTTGAGAAGAGGGTCATTCTATGAATGAGTTTGAATTTTATTTAAATTACATATTTATTTGTTTTTATTGGTTTTATTTCTAGTTTACTTGATTTTATGTGACTATGTCACTGTTTTGTTATTTTATTGATCAAATTATATTCAAATCAACATGAACATTAATGTTCAAGGTAGAATTGGTTTGGATGGGTGGTGAAGTATATATCTATTTATAACATGTGTCTTTATTGTAGTAGATCACTTTTATTTTGTTATGCAAACCATTTATTGATTAATGTATTTTTATAAAAATAGAAGAGCATTCATTTGTTCAGACATTATAGAGACTCTTACATAACCTCCATGAACATAATAATAATCATTAATATATAGTGACTATCACATTATTTATAATAACATTCAATTTCAACCATAGATAAGAGATATAATATTTTGGGATATCTAATTGATCACTAAATTGAAGAAGAATTGATTACATTTATGATTAAGATAACATAATATTTAATGATCTAATCCCTTAACCAATCGTTAAATATTTTCTTTTTAATATTCCTTATTTCATAACTTCCTCTCCAAAATAAATGAAACCATTTTTTAGTGATTGAACACCATATACATTCCACCACTCTTTAGATAATTACTTATATTACTACTATTGTATAATTTAATCCTTCTGTTTTAATTATATTTTTTAACAAAAAATGAAAAGTTTGGGAAAGATATTATTTTATTTTCTCATAGGAAATTCATGAGTTTTAATATTTACACAAAAAGAAAATACAGTTATATTAACACATATACTAACTTATATCATGCATATGGTTCTTAAAAGTATTTCACATAAATGTTTATACCCATAGAAATAAAAAATACACACAATGGAATGTATGGGGTCCTAGGTAGTCATCCACCGGCCTAACTCTCTATATTGTACACACATGTATAAAACATAGTCATCCTTTTTTAATAAATTTATAACAAAAACAATAGATTTTTATCTTTGAAGAATGAAAATCGAAATCTTTATATGGTACAAAGAATGTGACTCCTATATGAGCTATATTATTGGGTTTTTTTACATAATCCATCCTTATTTGGTTTCCTTAATGACATATTGTATCATGTAATTTATTTAAAGGGTAGTTGATTATCATTAATTTATTTTTTTATACCTAGATAATGAGAGTTAAGAAGATAAAATACTTTTGGATAAAATTATTTTCAACTTATCTCTACTTAAGGATCATGTTTTGGGATATAATTACATTTCAAGATTAGGATTAGTAAGATAACATTTATAAAAACTTGGATGAACACTTAAAAAACATAATTTTGTGATGTTATATTCAAATTATCAATTTTAATTCTCAAAATATGTATTATCATATATTTTCCATTGGTGTTACATTAAAGAACATTCACTCTAGTTCATTTAACACGAGGTTATAAAATATTTTTATTTATTGTGAATTTTTATACATTGATATTTACGAATTTAATTTTGAGATTAGTTATTTATAAAAGTTAATTGTGTTTGAAATTACACAATTAGAGGAATTTAATTAAAAACTATAATATGTGTATTCCCATAAATAGAGTTTTTATATAATTTCCACAAATTAAAATTTTACTATTAATTTAAATGGTTATGTTTTTAAGACATACTATCAGACCCCAAAGGTTTTTTATTTTTTTATTCATATTTTTAAATTTCAATGATCATTGTAGTATTATGTGTGATACAATAAGTCATGAATTTCTCAATATGATGGGAGGTTGGGCTTATCTCTTTTTTTGGGGAATTATTTTCTTCTTCGGGACTATCTTAATTATTTGTGTGAAGTTTTTGAATCACGTATAGTATAATTATTAAAACTAATTAATATGATTTAAGTGTTCAATCTAACCTTTGATTTTTACTATTTAGTTCATCATTTATACTAGGTTTTTAATCCATTTGATTAGGTTCTCTAAAATTTATCACACTATAGCGAGGGGGTAGGGGTTTTGATGTTGTGACCATGATTATGAAAAATTCTTCCTACGTGTTCCTATAAATTGAATCAGACCCCATATAATTCAATGATACCTATTGGGACAAAATATACCCTTCATGGAATCATAAAAAGAATATTTTTTTTACCTTTTATGTTAATAAAACCAAGACCATGCTACGTTTCTTTAATGTTTGTGAATCTGTATATTACGTTTTACCGTGATTAAAACATGGAGAGGTGTTTTAAAAATTATGGTAAATATGAATGACCACTCATATAGATTGGGTATCATTGATTGAATTTAAATTTCAATACCATAACATGTAGATGAATACCATCAATTAAGGTAATTATACTATTAAAATTTATTTTAGTAAGCTATGAATACTATGAGAAAGTTGTATGAAAAGTATGGTGTGCGAATTATGTATGAGTCACCTTATCTTGTGTATCAAATCCATTGATAAATATATTTTGGAAGATATTGTGTAACCAATAGGGAATGTTTCCAATTTTTATTGGATGTATTATATGTAATACATTCCATTGAGTTGGGGTGGATCATAGGGAATATGGGTCATTTAACTGAAAATGTAAAGTAGGGAATATAGTACAATAAGGATAAGTTGATTTATGAGAATATATATAATGGTAGAATTAAAATTTAAGTTCATATAAAATGAGTCCCTACAAGAATTAAAAACCTCATTGAGTGGAACAAATAGTGAGGCCACCAATGATGATATACTTGGTCCTTTAACTAGGAAGGTGGAAAATATATTTCATATGAACAAAAAAGATTTGGGAAATTATCATTTATTTTCTTCTATAAGGCCTTTAACCTAGAAGGTGGCTAAAGTGTCCCATACCCAAATTCCACTTAGGTGGTACCCCAATCCTGGTTGGCCACGTTTCGGCAAACACATCTCTCCAAATGACTAAAATTACTAACTAGTACTAAGGGACTGAGGTGTGTCTTTAAGGAGACTATTCCCTCGTTGTTAGAGTACCACACAATAGATCAATATAACAAAATAGAAGATAAATAGTGTATTAAATGAAATTCTAAAAATAGAAATAGATATAGATGGATATAAGAACAACTAAAACAACTGATATAAATAAAAATAGCTGATGATGATGTGTCATGTATCAATAATTCCAAAAAAGATGCATACAAGAAGCATAAAATCATGTTATATAAAGATAGGAAAAATGAATCTAAATATATCCCAAGAATCATGATATCTAGATCATTCATCAGCTAAAATCTTTTCCTAAAATAGAAAGCAATCAAGTGTCCAAATATTATGATCTCTTTTTTCTACAACTGCATACATGAAGTCTACCAAGTTACAAATGGAGGCCTAGATTGTGTGTGGGAAAAATCTCAGTAGTTCACCACCAATGTTGTATACAACATCATATCCATGTAATATAAATAGAAACTGTGCAAGATTTTATATATATAAATGTAATTCAATATACTAATTTAAATCCCCAAATACCTACTTCACCCCTCAACAAGTGTCTAAACATGTAACCAGTTAATTAATTAATTAGTTTAATTTATATATTTATGTTACATGATACATGTCCAGTACTAAAATTACATCATGATAGTAATTTTAGATGTTCTAAGATGTAACATGTAAGCCATAAAGATTATTAATAATGGAAGGGATCCAAGGTAATGACGAAGGAATTCTCAACCACAATGGTCACCAATATATTAGTATCTACTACCTAGATAAGGGGTAAGTGTGTAACCCCATAACCCCATGTCCATGAAATTCCATAACAGTATTATCTAATAGAGTCCAATGAATTAATCCATGGAAAACGAGATATGTTATGGCTAGGTCCGTGGTTGTAACCCATGAACCACATTTCCATATAACCCATGATAGATCTAATGAGTGAATCTAAGGAATCCAGAATATTAAAGTTACTATCCTACGGTGTCATACTAGGCATCCATTGATAGATAAGGATCGAGTTCTGAGGTGTGTCTCATCTATGGAAACCATCAACCCTGAATTATAGTGGTGTCCTTGAATTCATAATTAATTTCATTTGGAACCCAAAGACTAACTAAGGACATGACCATCCTATATGTTTTTATGATCCATGAGTAGTTAGGCCCCTTACATTTAAATCATTTAAATAAATTATTAATTTTTTTAATTATTCCATTTAACAAGTCAAAGGTTCATTATATACATTTACTAATAGTGACAAGTCATCTAAGAACATAACCATTTGATTGACCCATTTAAGTAAAAATCATTCAATTATTTTCATTAGGTTCGTTCCTTCAATTTTTTTAGTCTCACAAGTGAAAATGGACATGAAACCTTCTCAATTATTTATTTAATCCATGTCCATTTAAATTGGTTCAATATGCTACCTTCCACTGAGTGTGGTAGCGTGTTCTATGACATTCAACCAACATAAAAATCCATTTCAATTGTCCAAGTCATAAACCTATATCATTCATTTCTATTCAATGTTTAACTTTCATTAAACAAGTTCAAAAAGTTACCTTAAGTGGGTCAAGTGTGTAACACACATGGTGCTCCCCATGATCAGTTCATAATCATTTCATACATAGTGACTTACCATTTAAGTGGTCAAGATTCAACACATCTGAATGATGTCTGAAAAGTGTCAAAAAATTAGAGAACACAAATATATAATATCTCCCTGCATGATGTGGTTTATGATATGGACATAGCCATTAACAATGAATACCATAATTGGTTAGGTTCAATGATTATTTTCTTAATGACTACAATAATGGCATATTAATTCACTAAATGATGCTTGATTCAATCAGTGTGATGACATGACAATTCTCAAAATGATAAAAATGTGTTAATGTGGTATAGACCACACACCATAGGATCATACTACTCTTTTAGTCTAGTATAATGATTTAGTCAATTCCGAGTTGGGTCTATATGAATAATAGGTCAATGCCCTAAAATTGGGGAATATGATTCCCTATCTAGATATAATTTTTGAATGAATGAATAATGATATATGATTTAAATGGAATCGAAAACGCATCAGTGCATATACAAGAAGATGAATGGTGGTCAATTGTGACTCTATATGGACTATCAATCATGATTCCTTGAATAGATGTGTTTTGGATAACAAGAGGATAAAATTGAGTTTAATTTCCACTAAAATTGAAAACCAAGGGTAGAGTTGTGTTGAATATATTTTAAGGGAAAAAATATACTTTTACCCAAAAAGTTACACTACACGCGGGTTGGGAACATGGTTTTTCCAAAACATGTGGCAATTTTCAATGAACACTTGTAGGAAGGGGAATGACATAGGTTTATGTCATATATTGTGGAAACTCATTTCCATCCATGAGAAGAAACTCTTTTAAAATTCTAGAAAATATTGCATGACCAGGTGGTCCAACTCGTACGATTAGATCAAATAGTTCACCCCATTCCAGGATAATCTCTAGACTCGTATGGTTTAAACAAACCATTCATCCTACATCTCATGGTTTAATCTAACTGTGTCACCAAGCATTTTCTTCAAAAAAACAACTAGGTTTCGTGGTCCAAACATACATCAGACACCCCTATGACCTCAAATAAATAATTGGTAATCCATATCATGTTTATATAATTGAATAAAACCAAAATTTTAAGCATCTATATCTTCTTGAAAACCAGGTTTTTACATTCATTCCCCTTATGGGAAAGCATCATCTAGTTCACTGTATAGTTGTTGATAAACACTATCTGAGGAAAACTCTGTCCACTAAAGAGGTACATCATCCTCCCACTCCAATGAGTCATTATATACATGGTCGTTCTACAATATTACCCTTACTAGAGGGATAGAATGGCCTTGAAGATCCTTTAGTCCTTGTTCAATTATATTTATACAATTCCCCTCAGAAGTAGCATCACAATCTATCTCAACATTCTCTTGAATCAAATGTGTGAGATGAGTTGGAAAGACAATGTTGAAGCTGAGAAACATGGAAGATGACATGCATGGAATTGTACCTTGAGGTAGTATTGACCGATTTTCTACTAACCTAACTCTCTAAAGTATCTCAATGGACCTGAAAATGTGTGGAAATATCTTCCATTTCATTCATATACATCTATTCCCTAATATGTGCGGCACACAAGGGGAAACCTACAATTTGAATAATATTTATTCCATGAATGAGTAGTATAAATACACTTCCTGATCAACTAAACCTACCCTAAATTATCTTGCATAATATTTAGACTTAGTAGGGATCCTTAACTGCCTATAGTCAGCATAGGGGTGAACAACATGGACTACTGGATAAGGCCTCAAAAGGAGCCATCTGAATTGTCTCTTGAAAGCTATTATTATAGGATTACTCAACATGGTTGATATTAATCTCTCATGAACTACTAAAACCAAGTACACATTCCTAGAGAATGTCATCTAGAACTTATTTTGTCTGTTTCAATTGTCTATTCATTCTAGGGTTAGAGGTTATTCTTTGAAGCACCTTTGTAACCCTAACATTGTACACCACCTTCCAGAATCATGATGTAAAATTTGTGTCCGTTTATGAAAAAATATAATGATTGGACCTATATTGTTGAATGATCTCATAGGAATATAGTCTTCCCACAACATCAATTGAGAATGTCTCCCAGATACGAATGTAGTGGGATACCATAATAAGTTGTTCAATGAATACACAAAAAGTGTCTCTACCTATAGGTGACCATGATAAGATGAATATAGAATACATAGAAATATCATACCATTTCCTTTCTAGTATTGTAATCATCTATGACAATCCTTATTATCTCAGGTTCTCCACCAACACCTGTTGACTGGTGGAACATCTAGGGATGAAGCTTGCTATCTGACGCTTCATTCTAAGCCACCAATAATTGTGTCACATGTCTCGATACATTTTTGAGATTCCTATATGAACTAACCACATATATTAGTGGAAGAATCCCTTAAAATCCTCTCCAGTATCATTAGGAACACATATCATTCCATGTATACAGAGACAATGATTCCAGTCATTAAACCAATTGTCAGGTGGGTCATCTCATGTAATACTCTCATGGTGAACCATGCACATAGGACCTAAAAATCACATGATATTCACCTTCACATGGAGGGAAGAGCTAAATATCATGGAAAAGATATAATACTACTGTTGCCTATCATTATACTGCATTTTTATCTCACAGAATAGGTCCATCAATTTCCATTTATCACTGGCTTCCCAAAGGAATGTTCTTGAGTTTTCCACCGTAGTGCATCCACTACGACATTTCATTTTCTTGCATATTGAAGAAATAAAAAACCATGTATTGATGATATTTGACCCATATTCTCTATCTAATATTTATGTGACAAAGTTTAATGATTTATTTGAGTATCATGTGGTCCGTGTACACTATAAATCACTCACCCATCAGATAATGTCTCTTGCAATGTAAGGCACAATCAACTGCTAGTAGAACAAGGTCGTACACAAGGTTGTTTTTATTATGAGCCCCTGACTTAAAAGATCCGTACCCAAAAACATATGTCCTCATATATCATCACTACTCTTAGGACAATTCCCATTGCATCACAGAACACATTGTAGAACTTTCGAGGCTCTAGAATAATTGGAATGGGTGCTGAGAGAATCCTTCCCTTCAGATCCTCAAAAGGCTGTCTTTCACTATTTTTACCACAGGAACATAACTCCCTCTGATGTATTACTAGTAAGAGGTTAAGCAGTGAATTATATGTACTTTCTGAAGTTTCATTAATATCCACATTTCCCCAAGAAAATCCATATATGAAACCCGATCTTAGGATTGTCCTAGAAAACCACAACAATAACCTTATCTTGGACAATGGAATCTCCTACCTCTGAGATTATATGACCCATGAAGTGAAAGTTTTTGATCTGTAATTGTAACTTATAAATAATGGAATAATGATGATGCTCTCTTGGTTTACTCAGAATGATCTCAAGGTGATTAGAATTCTCACTAATAGTGTGATAACACACCATATAGACATCCACAAATACTATGAAAATGGAATAAAATTATAGGTAGAATAACCTATTCATTAGAGCTGTGAAAGTGGAAGGTGGAATGATAATATCGAAAGAGATAACATGTTACAAATATAGACCATATGTTCAACCGAAATCTATATGAGGTATGTCTAATAGCTTGAATAGCTCCGGATGAGAGATTGATATATGGTCGATCTAAGAGAATACCATAGCTCTTGGATCTAGTTAAGGAGATCATATGTCTTAGTTTGTGAATACCAGTTATTGACCACAAGCTAGTTCAACCTTCCATAATCCATGTATAGAAGAAGGTTCCCATCCACCGTCTTGGAAAATGACAAAGCTGACCCTAAGAGGACATAATGGGCTATATAAAACCTGTATCCCCTAGAACCTCTAACTACTTATTATTCTCTAGTATCTTAGAAAATTCCATATGCTATGGGGGAAGTACACTTAATTTTATCTTAGAATAATATCAATCAATAACTATGCATCTCTCACAGGTGGTATTTCATAAAAATCATCAAAAAAGACATCCCAAAAATGATATACTAATTGAAGAAATCTGGCTTTCTTCAAACCCTGATCCTCCAAAAATATATGAAAAATCTATACAGTCACTCCACCTAGCCATTGATGATCTGGTTAGGATCTACATGCATGGACATCCCACACATCCTTTGGTAGAGAACTATTTCCCTATAGTGTTGTACACAAGACCCTTTAGTGATAATAGTTTAAAAATTCATGGAACAGAACCAATCAATCCATCTAAAAAATGACATTGAATCCAATCATCTAAAGAAAAAATAGGTCCCATAAGAATGGGTAACTACCTTACTCAAGGGGGTAGTCCATGAACTAGTGTATTCCCTCGGACCATACTCTCAACGATGCATCTCGGGTCATTACACCACAATAATACTATATTTCCATCCCAATACATTCCATGATATATATGGAAATTAATGATTGTGAATAACCTATATCAAATAATGATGATAATAAAATGGAGGCTACTAGAATACTAACCCATAATGTGTATGATTAATTTTCTTGATTCTCGAATATTGGGAAGAAATTTTCAAATAGAACTGATCCACAATCTCATACAATAGTTGGACTACAACCAATCAAAACAAATTTTATGGTGCTTCTGGTGACTAGGAGTCTGGAATTCACATCCATGAAAACACCCTCATCCAGTACTTATACAACTACTCAAACTCCCCACCTCATGCATTATATAAGTACCCTCCCCTAAAGGTGTAGATGTGGAAAACCGTATTCCATTTAATGATGATATAATGGTCCAATATAAATACTAAATATTATCCATAAAAGTACAATATTGACACATTATAGTGCCTCTATCAAAATGAGGCTTCAGATACCCTTATCGTCTACACTTGTTACACTCCACAAAGCTACTAGCATTTGTACCGTGGCTACCACTATCTGGATGAGGAACCTACAAAGATCTCTTTCTCCATCAATAGGAACTATTGGCATGTGACGACACTGGTCCTCTATGCCAGATATGGTCACCATCCCTTAGATTTCACTTAGTGATAAGAGTCTAACTAATTATTTTAGAGAACCTTGGAAGTATAAAAAATTTACACAAGTACAGGTGGCATACTGAATCCCATCATTAAAGAATCATGAATTCATATACTCATCCTTAGTTAGAAGTGGTGTAAAACAATGTAACACTATGAAGCATATTGAATACTCCATAACTGATATAGAACACTCCTCATGATGCATAAAATCTCTATCTTAATCATCTCTCTATATCTGGGGAGATAACATATCACAGAAATCAATCATGATGTCAGACCATACCTTGACCTAATGTAGACCTTTATGGGTAATTAAATCCCACCAAATTTTGGATGAATCATATAGTATGTAAGAAAAAAACTTGACCCACTACTCAAGAGGTGTTTCTATATGTTCAAACATAGATAGTGTGGTATCTAGCTAGGATTTAGCAGCTTATAGAAAACCATCCCTCGAGAAGGTGGGATGATTTTGTAGCTAGAACTCATTAGTCATATCATCCATAATAGGTTTCATATATAGGGAACTGTACATGGAATGAATCAAAAAAATAGACTATCAAGATCTTGATTATTAGTTCCCAAATTAGGTACAAAATGTGGTTCCTCATGTGGAACTTCTGATGGTAAGGCTAGCCGCTCAGGGCCCATGATGTCTACAGAATGGACATCACCACCCTCCTGGTGCATGACAATGGGTATTCATTGTGGAATCAAAAAAATTCCAAGACCACACCTTGAAACATGATTATAACTAGAAACAAGTCCACATTAGTGAAAGCTGACCAAACTGAAAGGGCTCACTAATTGTGGTATACTACACCAACCACCCCCACAAAAGGACATGTATTGGTAAGTGCTCATATACAAGTCTCTAAGGTTCCAGTAGATGAATGGTTGACTATAACATTCCATTGCATTTATTGGCAATCATTTCATTCATTTTATATTGAATTGATGGGTTCAGTACATTACCTTTCATAAAAATGACTTTAAGGTATAAGTGCAAGCATCCATCTCATTTTTGAATCATGATTTATTCTTTATATTGCATTTTATTATACCCATATATCAATTTTAATTTAAAATGAGATGTGTTTCATAGTGAATCATGGAACATACTTCATATACCAAAGATTAAAAGTCGTTAAATTTTTTAAATATTTATTATTTTGGTAAATTAATTATTTCAACCCATGAGGGACCATAACACCTCATAAATCGAAACAAAAAATCATTCAATCACAACCCAAATGAAGTGTTACAATATATACCGAAAGCAAGGATCACTCAACACTCGTAATCATATAAAGAAAAAAAACAATGAAATGTGCCTATTTGTAATGGAATAATGCATGACATATGAATTCAAGGTGCCTAATATGATTCATTTAAAATTTAACCATGTCGTTATTTCATCAAATCAAGGATGAAATAAGATCCTCAATCAGAGTAATAATCAAAAACACCACATAATATGTGAGTCACCCATTAGTTAAATGATATCAACTATAATAGGAAAATTATGACAAACAATGATTATTCAGAAAACTCACCTTTTACCATGAACATGGTTTCACAAATCCCAAGAATGGTTTATGACCATGTTCCATAGAATTTATTATCCCATGACAATTTTATCCAAATAATAAAGTAAAAAAACTAACCAATTTGACTCCACATTGTGACTTCCTTGGCCCAAAGGCCACTTAAAAGGTGGCAGAAGCTTGGTGGGCCACATGGCCACAAGCACAGCTCCCCGAACGCTTAAGGTTTTTGACTAATAATGAGGGTCTGAGGTGTTTGTGGGGACACTGTTCAATAATTACAAGTGTACAACACATCAGATCAATACAATAAAAACATGATATAAATATAAGATGTAATAAAATAGTAAACATCACAACAATAAAAGATTAATATATAAACAAATTAAACAAAAAATATTAATATAAAAATGTGATGATGATTTGTAATTTATCTAGAAAGAAGAAGAATAGGTATATAATCATTATAAAATCATGATATACAAAGGTATCACAATGGAATAAAAACTATACCAAGATTCGTGAGCTCCATCTCGGTTATCTGCGACTATGTTCATCCAAAAATACCAGGAAATCAAGTGTCTAAATTCTTGTGCTTCTAATTGTAATCACCTTTATAAATGAAGTTTTATCTGGCACCAATGGATGACCGTATAGGGTGAGAGATAAATATCAGTAGGCCAAATCCATTGGTGTCTATAACATCATGTCAGTGTAATATAATTTGAAAAAATGAAAGTGTGTATACATATAAAATTAAAGAAGAAATGTAATGTAAATACCCATATACATACTTTATCCATTAACTAGTGTCTAAAGATGTAACCCGTTCATTTTTTAATTAGCTCATTTTATGTATTAATGCCATATGAGGCATAACCAACATTTTCATCACCTCATGATAGTAATATTAAAGGTTCAAAGATATATTAAGGAAACTGTGATGATTATTTATATGGATGGGTTCCAAGGTAATGACCAATGAAACCCAAAACTCATGTGTAACACCCCAAGCATCCACTGTACGTTTCCCTTAAAATAATGCAATATCTTGCATTATACACAACCTGGAGTTTTAACACACCACAACCAATCAAAAAAATAATAACACCCAATTATTAAAATTAAATAAATTTTATTTTTCACAATTGACTTCATTTTTGGATTCAGAATATCAAAATTAGCTTAGGGTAAATTTTTGAAATTTTTCCTAAAAACTTTAAATTTTTGATGAATAGTTAAAAAAAATTTGGGATTGTTTAAAACAGTGTTTTTATTTAAATAATTAGTCATTTTATTTAATTTTACATTAGGTAAAAAAATATACATAATACATATATATGTTAAATGTAATTCATTGGAGTAATTTTATAATAATATTAAATATATAATATTTTTGAACTTTTTACCGTCTTTTATCAACCTGCTAGGAGAATTTGCAAATTTTCATAAAACACAATTTTACTACTTTTCTGAGTTGTATTTCTAAAATTTGAGAAACATATTTGACATATTTAAGTAATATTTAGTTCAATAAGATGAAAGTAATTTTTTAGTGAATAGTAACTTTTGACTTGTATTTACCATGGTTAAAAGTAGGTAGGGTAATTAAATGTAAAATGATATTATAATTACCCTAGAACATGTACTAACTCTATTAGATAAGTGTTTTCCAATAGAAATATACCCTTGGAATAAAATATGTTTCTTTTGGTCCACTTGCATTAGATTAGGACATTTATTATTATTTTATTTCCCAAAGAGTTAAAGGTGTTAAATTTAAAGATTAATAACTAAACTACTTTTAATATATGTTAATAAATAATATAAATTGGACTATAAATATTAATTAGAAATATAAAGACATTTCCTAAAAAATAATATCTTCTTTATAATTTTTAAAAATTAAATAATTCAATTTAATTATGATGCAATAATGATGCAATAATTACCTTGTTAATGAAAGATTAAAATAATTGATATTATAAATATCCAAATAAAAGTAAATTTATACTTTTGATGAATTACACTAATTTTATAGGTTAATATGACGTATTATGGTTGAATAAATAAATTTTTTTATATTTTATAATGTTTTTATGACTTTCACAAAAACAAAATAACAAATAGTTTCAAATTTGAAAAAAATAAGTTTTTAAAACAAATACTATATTATTAATTGATATTATATTCTTAAAAATATAAGTTTAGGCCAAAGGACCTAGAGATAAGGTTAGATATATCAATAATGAAACTCATGAGGTTATCTTGAGTTTTTATATTGTGTTTATTAACCATTTATTATAATAATAAAAGAATACATAATAAAAGATAAACTATTTAACTAAGAGGTAAATCTAATAGATAAGGCTAATAAGGTGACCTGAACTTGTCTAAAACTAGTTGGTTGATATTTTTTCAACCCAGACCCACATTATCATAGAAATAAATAATTTTTGAGCCATTATAAAATGAAAATTATTTTATTATAAAATAATTTTTCAATCTTTTCCGAAAGTGACCCTCACCTCTCTTATA
Organism: Viscum album; assembly: GCA_963277665.1. Taxonomy (NCBI): domain Eukaryota; kingdom Viridiplantae; phylum Streptophyta; class Magnoliopsida; order Santalales; family Viscaceae; genus Viscum; species Viscum album. Next base: position 313,903,612 of record OY728158.1, read on the forward strand.
AAAGGGATTTCCCCCCTCTCTAAAAAAACACCCCCAATGACATTTGGCACAGACAAATCCTACTCATATATCCTCCCAATTATATTCAATTCTATATATAGGCCTTACATTGATATGAAATCCATCCTATGGACCCTTTTGATCAACTCAAAAGACAATACTCGAAGAATTGGAAATAATTTCACCACCTCTTTCAAAGATATTTTATTCTTCCAATTCCTCGTTATTTATTGTTTTCATACCAAATTTTAAACTCTAGTAGCTTAAACATTCTATGATTTTATTATAAATATGGTAAAACCATATTCATTATTCTATCCATCCAATGAATGAAAAGTCACCATATATGCGTATATACTGCTTACCGTCTCCACAGCGGGGTGTAGTTTGTTACTCAAACTCTTCAATATTTGTATGGGTTTAATAATGAGTATAACTGATTTAAATAATAAATATAAATGTTTATTATTATTTATTTATGATATACCACCCATTTACATACGATTTCACAATCAATAAAATGATATTTTAGCTCGTGTGTACGTATACATTACCTTCTCCTTGAACGCGATAAGAATCATTCTCCATCATAACCATTCAAGAATAATTTTCAATTTTTGAATAAAAAATATATTTAATTACATAATTTCATTCTCTATATGAATAAAATGCATCCAATCTATAAAAAACATGGCTTACGTAAGCAATCATATTAAAGAAAATGAATCAGTTAATACCGAAAACAATGATACAACTAAAATATTATTAACAAAACACTATTATAAGATCATAATTGATATCATATTTAGGTATATCATTATTGAATAATTTAATTAAAACAATTTAACTATTATAAAAGATTTTAACATACCCATGATCAAGGAAAAGTAAAAGGTAACTGTTAACTCTACAATCTATTCATTATCTGAGGTCGTGTTGTGTGAGTATCTACTGGGACCTCTTTATCATCAACATATGTGTTTCTCAAAAATGTATATCAAAATATTATTACTATTTCCAAGACTATGGGTGAAATTAATTGAGACCATTTTTTTATTTTCTATAATATTTTCATAATGGAATTTGTCCGTAATTTTCCAAACAATGTCCTTTACAAACATTTCGTAAAATATTATGGAAAGAATTATTTGTTAACTTATATGGATAGTGTGGCTATATTTTTCCATTATAACACTTTCGAAGCATCCCATGAATTATTATAAGAATATTTTGAAAATAAAATTTTTCCTTTATAATTATGTGAATTTTAAATGATTTAAAAATATAAATAATAATTTCTTTCAAATTGTTTTCATTTCATTTATGTTAAAATCCATTGAGAGATTTTAAACTTTTTTGAAGTTAATTTATTCTGATAAAAATCATCAATATTGTATTGAATGTATTGGGATATGTTTGAATTTGTATGTGTTATTTTTTATCTCATTCATGGTTTATGGATAATTTATTTACACTTCAAATGCTTCTTTTGATAAGAATGTTTATGTTATGTTTAAAACTTTTCATATGAGGAATGCATTGGAATTTTTAACTGATGGGTGGATCCCAATATAGCTGTTCGATTAATCGATAGGTCTCATGAGACAGACTTGTTTCTTAACACAAGGGTTTGAAAAAATGTTATGTTTAGTCCTTGCATGAGGTCTTGAATTTGTGGTTTTGAAGTCTGTCATTATGCATTCCATCATTTTGAAATTGGCTGTTTGATATTACATGTGATTATTAAACAAGTAGAATATCTATGTGAATATGTAAATGAAATTATTTGATTTTTTTTTCATATTATGATGAGACATTATGTTTACATTGATTGTATTTTCGTCTTATACATTTTCTTAAATGTTTATATTTATTTAAGAAACATTGTGCTATATTGTTATACTTACTGAGCTTCTGCACTCACCTCGTTCTATGTTTTATTTTTTCCAGGATGTGAAAAGGTATTTTATGGTTGACCTGTAGGGATAGGCTATTGAAAATGAATGTGGTTAAAGGGGAAAAATGTTGTTTTTTTATTTTATGATTTAATATAAAAATTATGTATGTATCTAGTACTTCAAAGGCTACTAATATAATCGGTCATTCCTGACATGATTCCTTATATCATGCAAATGTTATGTAATAAGGCACATACTCTGGGTAACTAGGGTTGGGGCATTACAATTAGTATCAGAGGAATTTTGGAACAAACAATGAAATCTAGATTTTTAAAAACACTAATTGAATAAAATTAACCTATGATAGACTTTAAGGATTAATATAGAAAACCTTCCATGAATTTTGGTAATGCAGAGATTTTGTGAGTTTTCCAAGAAATGAATCCCTGTATGGCTATGAGTTGGTAGAGGAAGCTCTAGCAGAAATGTACCTAGGAGTGAAAACTCTGACAATGAGTTTCCAGCTTTACACTAGTTATCCTGGAACAAAATAATGGTCCTTGTTTCACTCTTGGTTATGACACTACCCGGGGATATGCATATGATAATTCACATTTTCATTACAAACCATTATGAAGGATTTATGTGTATACACAGTCTCAATTAATACTTCTTATGATTAAGGATTATATCCATAAACTATTAATTTCTGGTTAAATGTTTTACAAGTTTGGAATTATTTATTGTGATTCATAATCTAATCTAGTTTATGCCATTGGATATAAATGGCTCCATGTTGATGGAATGGAAAATGTATCAACACACGTATTCCATGTTGGGATTTCCCTCATTCTCAAGGTAAATATAGTGGACCTGGTGATGCAACTAGTGCTAATCAACTTATCACCATATTGGGACAACTCACAGAGGTTATGAATAATAACCTTAACCGTATGGAGCACCCTGATCCACAAAGAAGAGGATTAATTTTAGACTGCGTCATGAGTGAAAAACCACCAACATTCATTAGGTCTAAAAATACATTTGTAACTAAGCAATGGATAAGTTCATTAGATAGAATATTTTGTGCTTTGGGGAGTGGCGAAAGGGAAAACGTTTTCATAGAGGTTTATCGCATCACGGGAGATGAAGATCAATGCTGGTCATAAATTAAAAACACAAAGGAAGATGAATAAGTATCAAATATAGAATGGAGGGAGATTAATGAAATTTACTTAGAAAAATAATTTCCTCATGACCATTTAGTTGAGATGGAAAGAGACTTTTCGAGTCTGAGGAAAAATAAGGATGAGATTGTTCCAAAGTATAAGGATATCATTAAAAGGATAGAAAGGCACACTATAGATTTTATATGTAACCTAAAGAGTAATATTGATTGATTCTTTGATGGGTTAAAACCATTTCTCTATCGACCATTAGTCTCACAATCCTTTTAATCAAACGAAGATATTTTCTCTTGTGAAATCAAGACAGAAAAGGAATTCTCTATGTCGTACAAATTTAATGAAAAGCAGGAGAAGAAGAGATTAGCTCAACACTTTGGAAATAGAAATAATGGGATGAATGGAAACGTTGAATATCCCCCCTATATTAAATTTAGGAAAAAACACCTCAGTACTTGCCTGAAGGGAATGAGAGTTAGTTACAATTGTTGTGAAAAATGCCACCAAGCTCGTGATTGCATGGGAAATAAAGAGGCTATAAATGATTAATTATACAATTGTAGAGAAAAGTAGAATTATAAAAATTAATGTCTTATGTGGCAAGGGAAATTACTTAAATAAAGGCTAAGGGGAAAAGGCTAAGCTTATGCGATCACTACAGCTGATGTTATAGCTCCAAAGGACATGTTGGCTTGTAATTTAATGGTTTTCTCAAGTTTAGCCAATGGTTTATTTTATTATAGATCACCACATTGTTTCATATCTTCTGTGTTTTCTAGGAAATTTAGTTATTTTCAATTTGATCTAACAAAGGAGTTTTCATTCGAAACTCTTAGGAAAAATATCATCGAAACATAGTTTTGTGAATCAGTTCCCATTAGGGAATATAATTGTTCCTTATCTTCTATTCTATCCGTCATACCCATGAATTAATTTTATATATTACATGGAATGGATTTTTTTTTGGACTATGAAATGAATATTTATTGTAAGAAGAAAGAGGTTACAATTTTTGATGATGATAAGGAATACCTTATCTTTAGAGCAAAGACATCACCACCAAATTCTTATCTAGATCTAGCCAATATAGCTCTAATATATTCAATTATTGGGGAGGAAGAAAATGAAATGACTATGGGTGAGGAAAATAAAGTTCAAATAAATAACATACCCATTGTACAAGAATAATCTAATGTGTTTCTAGAGGATTTACCTGGACATCCTCCATAATGATAAATTGAGTTTTCCATTGATTTAATTCCTTGTTAAAGGCCCATATCGAAGACCACTTATAGAATGGGAATTGTGGAATTAGTGGAACTAAAGAAACAACTAAAGGAATTGATTAATAAAGGATTTAATCTCCCTAGGGTTTCTCCATGGGGATCCCCTATTCTTTTTGTTATGAATAACGATAGATCTATGAGGTTGTTCATTGACTAGAAGATGATCAATGAAATAACAATAAAGAACAGGTATCCCCAACCTCACATTGATGATCTATTCAACCAAATTCAACAATCTCAATATTTTTCAATGATTGGACTTTGATCTGGATATCATCAGTTATGTGTGAAGAAGGAAGAAATTCTGAAGACATCATTTCAAACTAAGTACGGGCATTACAAGTTTATAGAAATGCCTTTTAGACTGACTAATGCACCCTCTATTTTCATGGATTTATTGAATAGAGTTTTCAAGGAATATCATAATGACTTTGTAGTGGTATTTATTTATGATATATTGGAATAATAAAAGAGCTGGGAATATCATCAAAATCACTTGCACACAATTCCGCAAACCCTTAGAAGAAATGAATTATATTGGATGTTTCCAAGTGTGAATTCTGGCTTCTAGAAATTTGTTTTCTTGGCCATATTATCACTAAGTCTGGAAAATTTGTTGATCATTCAAAGACCTAAGTAATCCAAAAATGGCCAGCACTGAAGAGTATAACTGAGGTACACATTTTTATTGGTTTAGTTGGTTAATATCAATGTTTCGCCCAGAAGTTTTCCTAATTGGATAACCAATTAATAAAGCTCACATGTAAAGGGGTTAAATGTTTTGGACAAAATAGTGTGCCGCATGATTTGAATAACTAAAGATATTATTAATAAATTATCATATCTTGACTCTACCATCAGAGAATGTTGGATTGTTAATATATAGTGATTCTTCAAAGAAATGACTTTGTTCTATCCATAGGCATAATGATAGAGTTATTGAATATGCATCACAATAGCTAAAAATTAAGGAAAAAAACTATCCCACTCATGATCATGAGTTAACAGCTGCAATATTTTCATCTAGGGTTTTTAAAATAATTACAATATAGGTTTTTTTATATTATATAATTTATTTCAATTTTAAATTTAATTTTTTTCCTGTTTTAATATTAATGGATTTATCTATTTTTTATAAAAATACTATAAAGTTAAAGATATATTGTATAGATATAAACCAATAGATACTATTATGATTTCACATAAAACATCTTCTAGTCATGGTATATTATCAACATATTAAAATTAATATTTGAATGTTTATTATATTCTAATGGAAGCTTATATTTCTGGGCATGAAACGAATATGATTCTTTTTAAAAAGATATCATAGACCTTGTAACAAGGGATGGGTTGGGACCCATAATGTTGAAATACTTTTCAAATTAAGTCTATTAATATATATATATATATATATGTCTCTCCATTATTTTTATTAATTGAAAACTTATACATATATTTGTTTTGTATTAGATATTTTTATAAAAAATTTATGAAGCATGAAATAAAAAAATATATAGACTTATAGTGTATTATTTCATTAACATATTGTGGGGGCGAATGAGTGATGCATAAAGAATAGTTTATAATGCTTAAATACTTAAAAATAAAGCAATTATTCTATATTGGATTCTTCCATATCATCAATAGTATGAAACTTGTGTCTCAAATAAAATAAGTATCTCTTGAAATAATAAGGAATGAAATTATACATTCTTATATATTATTGGTCATTTGAGGTTGGAAATTTCTTTCCAATAGATAAAACAATTTAGTAGATGTTATCTATCTATAGTGCAGTGGGGGTAAATTTTATGATGTATTAAATATATATGGTTGAATATTTTAATAATTGTATATCTTATAATGACATTTAACATTATTTCATACGTATTATCTTCAATTAAGTAATTTAATTACATTATAGAGCTAATAAGAAATGTGAGCACATAGATCAAATATATAAAATCATGGGATAATTTTCATTTACAATTACTATATGTTGGACGAAAGTAAATAGAATGATTTTATAAATAGAAAAATTCATTAAAAAAGATTCCTAAACAAGAAGGATTAAATTAATTTTGATGTACTGTTTTAAAATATATGTTTGAAATAATTTCAACTGGGATACATACTATGTTCTAGAAGTTTAGAATTTGATATCAACCTTTCCATCAATTTTTATTATTTTTATTCAAAATACATTTTAAATGATTTTAATTTAATTTTTATATTTTTGATGTCCCTCAACCTTATACATGATGAGGGCTAAGACTCTTAAAATGTTACTAGGAGAATCATTTCACTGGTCAGATTAAGTTTTAGATTTTTTGTATTATAAATTGTAAATTTGAAATATTAATTTATAAAAGCTGGAAATATATGTATTTTATTACTAATAATTTTCACATATGATGCTATTTTTCTTTGACTACTCTTATTTACTCATTTCATAGGGTGGATTTATATAATATTATTTTAAAAATTATTTTTTATTTCAGATATTTCTTAACAAATGTGAAATAATTAAAACATCATTTTTATATGTTTTGTTGATAAAATATCATTTTACAATATTTTTCCCAATTTTTTAAATTTAAATTAATTTTCAAAACAAGAAAAATATTCTTTTTAATGTTTTTTTTCATATAAATGACATGAATGATCAGCTTTGGTAGACCATTCATGTCATTAATGAAAATGAAACATGAAAATATTCTAATGAAATGTATTCACAAAGATCATTTTTGTTAACAAACATTACAAACAAATTTAAAAAATCCCTTTCAATATTTTTTCTTAATAACTATCATTCAAAACAAAAAATCAAAAGCTGATGACTCATTTTTGGAACTTTTGTATTTTTAGTCAATCAATCTCTTACATGGGTAAAATAATCATGTCACATTCACTATTTTACTTTTGATATTCTTCCATTTGCATTGAATTTTTTAACCAGTGAGGACCTACATTTCAATGGTAGGTGGTTATTTGGAATTTAATAGCGATTATTTGGGTTGTGTATTGGTTGAGAGGATGGGAGATCATGATCATATCAACTTTTTTTGGGAAATTATATTATACAATGAGAATATAATAAATCATTCACATATTTTCATAACTCCTCCCCAATTTTTGTATGTTGTTGTGAAATACCTCATAGTAACATTGTAGTGTTTTTGGTTTAATAGTGTTTGTTGAAAAATAGCGTATTACATTGTTTTTTTGATAGTTATTGATAGATTTTTGAAAATATATATCTAAAAAGATTAAAGACAAATTAATTGAATCAATAGGGTGACATAAAAGGTGATGTCAAAATGGTCTTCTATGATTGAGGAAATGTTGGGTAGCAAGTGGTTGGTTGGAAAAAACTAGATTAATAGGTCAGAAATGTCTATAAATTAGTGGTTATCCTATTTTTTTGGTATCTCAACCCTTAGAGAAAACCAGGGCCCTAAATCACATTAGAGATGAGCTCAAGGGGATTTTTGGACAATGATAGTCATGAACAAAGCATAAAATTTTCATACAATAAGAAGTTCAAATGTAGTGGGTGGTGGTTGAGATTTTTCACATCAACTCAAATGTTGTGCTCAAAGTGTTAATGTTTAATGAAAAATAGACAAAGCATTCACATAATATAGAAGTTTTTGAGTAGTTATTTGGTAAATGGGTATTCGTCAGTTAGATTAAAGTGGAAGTTAATGATTTACTAAATGTGTTGTATGAATTATTGATTTATGTAATCAAATTTGTTTTTTCCAAAAGAGTCAGAACCACACTTTTGTTGAGAGAGAAGTGAGATTTCAATATTTAATTGGTTGTAAACTATGTGGGGTTGTGAGTCCGCTCCAAACTATATAACATTAGTGCCCTATTAATTAATTTAGTACATCGACACATTACAGTTGCGTGATCCTTCGACATATCCAATCAAGGTTAAACTAAGTAAAATTGATGTGTCTCTATAAAACAATAATTATATTCATACATTGATACTGGAAATAGAGAGAAGAGGGTATTTTTTAAACATAAAACAAAAGTTGAAGTGGAATATGATTTAATTTGTCTAACATTCATCCCCCCTCTCATGGTATTTAAAACAGTTGTGCTAACAATTTATTACAACTATTGTACATTTTCCTAGTTATTTATTGAATCCATGATTTTTTTTAATTTAGTTGATTAGTTATAAAATAGATAAATTCCACATGGATAAGAAGTCTAGAATTTTTCATCATCTAGGGAGGTAGTTGATGTTTTTATTTTTATATCAACCCAAATTAATGGGATTAATATGTATCCTTTTAATGTAAATCAACACCAATAGTGTTATTTGACACATAATGGGTCACCTTATACTTTATCATGTGATGAGGACTAATGTGGTACTTTATGTGTTCATGAATCTTTGAAGAAGTTACATTTATTTAATTTTTATAAATAGAATGACAGTAGAGTATTGATATTTATCCTTGTGTTTTAATCCTATAAATCCAAATCAATAAGAATAAAAACCCACTTATTTTTGGTTACATATTATAGGGTTGTATATTGGGACCGGTATACACATTTTCCTAATCATTGGTAAATATTTTATTCATAGAAGATTCAGATCATATTTCTAGGACTATTAGGAATATTATTCTTAGTAGTAGTTGCTATGGAACTAATGCATGCGTGAAAATTTATAGTTTATATTATCTAGAACTAATTATAAAGAGAATGATATGGATTTATTTTTTTGAATACAAACTATTTAGGTGTATTTGATTAAGGGTAATATTTGTTTTTGTGGAGTATATTTTATAGAATATGGGTCATTGAGGTGGAATGGTTTTGATGTTATATTTCCCATTTATTTTGTGTTGCTCACAAAGAATACAGACCAATTGGGGAATGGTTTGGGATTCTATTTAGTAACTAGATGAATCAGTTAATAGAGTAAAGGGATACAATCATTGATTATGACATGATTGGTTATTTCAATAGTTTATAGACCCATATATATCCTTACAAAACAAATGGTATAGGTGGGGTGTATAAAAATGATTCCCAAATGCATTTTACATCATCGTTGATTTCAATATTTTAGGCTTTTAGAATGTGCTATATATTTGAGGCACATTAAGAGTAAATTGATCTCTAATTATACAAAACGGAGAAGGACATTAATGGGGATATGATTGTTTCTGATTCATATAAAAGGACCACATGCATATTTGGATCATTAAGTGGAAAAAATATGCCCAAAAGATCCATATATCAGCAATATTATTAATATGGGGACCCCATGATTAGAATATTATTCTAGGGGATGTTCCACCGATCACTTAAACATAATGAACCATGTAATCAATGGAATGCATGTTTTTTATCAATATAAGGGTCCTATTGGTTTGACAGAAACCCAAATAAGTGTCTATCATGGGAGGAATAAACCTAATTATAAATGGGATATATGATTAATGTGATTCATGTTCATATTCATAGTCTATCCACATATCACATAAGGCAATGGTGGTATCCTTATTGTAACATTAGTTTTAGGGAATTGACCTATGAAAAAGAATTTGGGTATGGTTATATTATTCATTTATGCCCATGAAGATATTGATAAAAGAAGATAGGTTTTAGGGGACTATTTTCCAATTTTCTAGGGGATTAATGAAGTGACCAACTGGGGTCCACACTTTCATGGCTAGGGACAATTATGTAGATGATAAGACTAATTTATATATAATTTTTTTTCAATTGATTATAGTTTTTCATTAAATTACTTGATAATGCACATGTTATGTGTCTAATTTAGTAGGAATAAAATCATCACACATTTCCCAGGAAGATAGGAATAAAAAGTAAAAATAATGACCCAGTACACCTCATGATGCTTCAGTACACATTATGTACCTTCAATTCACAGCCAGTCCCATGTTGGGAATCGATGTCATTACCGAGCCACATAGCCAACATGGAAAATAAACTACAAGTCGAGAACAACTCATATGTGATGTGATTCAATTCAATTCCCTGTGAAAAAGATACATGGATTCTAGTTACACATCAGTAACACCTAGAACATGACATGTACCCCGTCAAACCTCTTCAATTTGCAAGAGATTCACACACCACGCTAAAGATTAAAATTCTATAGAATATAAGGTTTAACAATTATACAAGACATTTACTTAATGTACATGGAATAATGAAATATACCTATATAAAAAGTGGAGTTCTAGAGAATTTGATAGATATTATTGATGAGCTCTTTCTTCCACTTTTTCCCCCTTGAAAATTATTTCAGCCATTCCCCTTTCACACACTCAAATTCTTTGTGTTCTTTAATTTTTATAAAATCCAAAGCAATTATGCTACCATTCTTCAATACCATTCCAATTCCATATCTATATTTAGATTCTATTCAATTTTTTTCTGTCATAAGTGTTTTAATACATGTCAGAAATTATCTCGTGCATGTTTTTTTTATTTACCCCAAACCACTTTCCATGATCTCAATTCAATTAATGAAAATCAATATGTCCATCATGTTGTCCTTAATTTTTTTAATTTCATATTACCACTCCATGTGTATCTAAATCCATAAGGGGTAGGGATCAATTTTTATGTACATGTGTACTTAAATAAATCATTCATTCTAAACATGGAAAACCTAATATAATTAGTAATGATGATAAAAATCAATATGTCATCGCATTTGTGCGAATGTCCCTGACCACGGGACATTCAAGAAAATGACCATGACCCCAATGGTATAGAATAGGATACAATAGCTATCATAGGTCAGTTTCTTTCTTAGAAATTGAGAGTAATGCAACTAGGTTGTTAACAATCTCATGATCATGGAATAGTTACATCTTAGTTAGAACTAGGTGGCTAGATCATAGTTAAATATCGACCTCTATTTACTTCATAGACTAAACTGAAGGACCATTCGATGACTAGAACAAAAGAACATTATTCAACTAGATACTCAACATGATCTGATCAACTTTTTTATTATTTAAATTCACTCATAAATTAGAAGGCAAGTCAACTCCTAAACATCATGATTTTTCAAAGGAAATCCTATATAATTCATGAAAACTAGAATCTCCCTTAAGACAAAATTTTCATTATGGGGTCGACCCCATACTCCTAATACATTATTCCTGTGTAGTTAACAAATATTAGGGTTAAAATATTTTCAATTTTTATACACACCAAGATGGATTAATGGCAGCATGTGGGGACGTACCAAATTCTGGCGATGTTTTTTGGGATGCAACAAATTTTTGAAAAGAACTCTGGTTTTTAGTAAAAAATTTGGATTACATTTCCCTCATCCAGTTTTCTTTTTATTTTAATAATGCCTTAAATATTCATCATTAGTTTCAGTGCATGTACCAAGGTCGCAAAACCCTTTCATAGAAACATGAATGAAAAGAATCCTTGAACTTCAATCCTAAAATTGAGAGGCATCTATCTTCACTTCACCAGTCAGTAATGGCCGATAAAAACCAGGTTACGAGACCCAAACCCCCAAAAAATAAAATCATATAGGAAGAGCACCTAATGCACCCAGAGAAGATAATCATGTACTATGGATTTTCATCAATACATGTCGTGACCCCCCGCCATTTTTCCCCCACCTATTCACGTGCATACATTTGAAATTAATCCTGGACTCACACATATGATCCAAAACATTGGGTAATTTAGTGGTTTTAAAATCAAAGAACATCATGAAAATATCTCTATTTTCCACAAGAATTGAAATAAGTTTCCTAACCAGAGAGTTTCTTCTAATGAAATAAGAATTCATGTAATCTCATTCTCATTAAGAGAAATATCAAATGAAATACTCAAAATCCAAGCTCATGAGTAGATCACGACTAGGGACAATATTGAAAAAAAATTCTCAACAAATACATCCCACCATTATTGACCTAGAAACCCTGGAATGATATTCAATGACATTCCATAAGAAAATGGAGAATTTTCATGTGATGCATGGGATATACTCAAGGATATAATGATGATGTTTCAACATCATGGACATGACATATGGATTCATCTACAAACTGTTTATCAAAGACACCAACCAATGTCTTGAATTGTTTTTTATGCTTCTGCTGATAGAGTTTTAATGTTCAATACTATGAATGTAGGAAACATTATTTTGGAGGAAGTCTCTCACATGTCAGCCAAAGTAAAAGATATTTAGGTCCACCGAGACATGAAATTCGTCACATTGATGAAAACACCCAGTTGGATGCATTTGTAGAAGCAATAACCAAGAATCCTAAATCTTTCGAGATAATAACCACACAACCCCATCCTGCCCCAGTCATGTAAATCCAATCATGCAAGATGTTTGGTGACCACAACTAGTATCAATATTTCAAGGAAGAGTATAAATATGAAAAATATTTTAATTATGTTAATTATAATAAAAACTTCAACTGTTTTAGTAGCAACAACAATGATTTTACTAGTAGGGGCATGATCAATAGTAGCCCAAAATAAATCAAGGATATTTTTAGTTGTGTAGTGGTAAGGCTCGGTGCCTCAATCATGGAACACAGGGGTATCCAACAATGAATTTTATTATATAACTAAAAGAGTATAAATATTAGCAAAAACAACATTTTCCATGACTCTAAAAGTAGTAATTTAAACTTCCCCAACCACGACCACAACAATAAATACCTACACCACTTTAAAGTAACATGTAAAATCTCCTGAAAACGTTTTTAGACAATTCTGGTCAATGGATGACCACCAAGTAAATATTGATGTATTATCTGAGATTTTCTCTAAAAAACATGGAGTTTTAAATTGGCTAAATCTCGAAGACCTTATCTGACATATTTCAATGTACACTACCTGGTAACACTGAGTCATTCCCATGTGAGGAATCCAATGTGGTAGTGCTATGAAGTGGAAAATTTGAAGTCATCCAACAACTAAAAGAATAATGGCACTTGGAATTTATTAAGAAAAAACATGTATAAGAGGAAGAATTGGAATAAGTCGGTCCCACATCACCCAAAGAAGGGGTTTGAGATGAGAATGATCAAACCCAAGAAAAAGTGAATGAACCAGTTTATATAGTCGCACATCTTTGAAAAATAGAATGATTGAATGGTGGGAAGGTATTTTAGAAGAAAAAATTCATAGAAATGTTCAAATAATTACACATCAATATTCCTTTTTATAAAGCAATTACCGAGACTCCCTTTTATGACAAATTTCTCGATTAATTGCTACCAATAAAGGGGAAGATGGATGATTTTGGAGTCATTTAATTAAATAAATAATGACATGATATTGTACGGTAGAAAATCCTACTAATGATGAGATATCTCAGATGATTTTCAATTCCTTGTGTGATGGGAGAGTGAAAATTTCGTATAACACTCAGGGATCTTGGATCCAGCTTTAACCAGATGCTGATTAGTGATTTCCAAAAGCATAGTCTCCATGAACTCATGTCATGAAGGGTAATATTTCATTTAGCTGATCATTTTGTAAAATACTCGGAGGTATTTGTGAAGATGATTTAGTTAAGGTTGTAATGTTTATTTTCGTAGTATAAATTCTAGTGTTAGACTTGGATGAAGGAGGATATATCCCTATAAATCTTGGAAGATCATTTATAGAAATAAGAAAGGCTCTGGTTGATGTTAATTTTGGATACCTTTTATACTAATTCAGAGAAGAACATGTAGTTTTTAACATGATTATGGCTTCAAAACACTGTAATGACACTATAGAGTGCAATACCATCTCTCTCACAAATCAAGGAAGGGAGAACATGTGCATTTAAGAAGAAAATATCATGTTTTTTTATAGATGGAAGAATACTATGACTTTTATGAAGTGAGATTTACGGAAACACTCACCAGATATACTGTACCAAAATTTATTCTGTGAATCATTCTGTCAATCTAATTGGAATTAAAACCTCTTTCCTACATATTAATGTACAAAAACATAAGAGAGTCATCATAATTTACCATTATTATTAATTCTGAGCTATCCCCAAATCTGGTGGAAGAGTTGGATGATGGTATAAAAAGGACAAAAAAATCAATCGCCTGGGAGTGGTCGAAATAAATATGATAAATCATACTCAGTGCACCCAAAAAATCTTACTCGGAGAGTATGTGAAACCAAAATGACAAATTCAGAGGCGTAACACCCAACCAATGAATGAGGTTGTCATGAAGAAAGTGATCAATCACATGGATGCTTGAAAAATCATTCCAATTTTAGACAGTGAATGGGTGATCCCCCTCCATGTTTTTCCAATGAAAGGAGGACTCACAGTAGCAAAAATAGATTATAATGAACTAATTTCAACACGCACCGTCACCGGATAATGATTTTACATGGTCTACAAATGTTTGAATTCAGAAACCAAAAAATAAAATTCCCCCTTAAAATTCGGGGATATGAATTTAGAAAGACAATTGGGGCATGATTTCTAATATTTCCTTGTTGGCTATTCAAGATTCTATCAAATTCCATTCGACCTCGCTGATGGGACTAAAACCACCTTCACATGCCCTTTTGGTACATTATTATATAGACACATGTCATTCGGAATGTGTAACACTCAAGCGACATTCAAAATATGCATGGCCCATATCTTTCATGATATGGATAATGAATTTCATATAATAATTATGGGATATTTTTCATTTTATGGGAGATCATTCATTGTCGTTCTCAACAAACTAAAACTGGTTCCCCAATGATATGAAGAGAATTGATTAGTGGTAAATTGGTAGAAATTATACTTCATTGTGAAGGGAGGAATCATAAATGACCAAAATATCTCCAAATAAGGCATTGATGTTGATCCAATAATGAACATATTCACCAATGATATTCTTAAACCATCAAATAATAAAGGAATCAGAAGTTTTTTACCATGTATACTAGATTCTAATGACCCTTCATGAATGATTTCTCTACAGTCACATGTCCATGGAAACACCTGTTTTAAATATATGTTTCTTTTTAATTCAATAAGTACTTACGACAATCCTTTGAAACACTGGAGAATAGTCTGATGATGTCACCAATTATCATTGCACCAAACAAGTAAAAATAGTTTGAATTAATGTGTGATTTCAGTGACCTTACCATGGGAGCTGTTCTATGAATACACATTAAAATCCTCTTAGACCAAATCTATTATGCATGTCACAAACTAAATGAATCTGTGGTAAATTACCTAACTATGGATAAGGATCTCCTAGCCATTATTTATTCCTTTGAAATTTTTTTCCACACATTGTGTTGTCATGAGTTAATGTCCATACCATTTATATTGACCCACTCTTTACCTACATTGATATCACCTTAGAATTTATGTATATTTATTACAACATATAAAAAATCATGGAACAACTATATTGGTATAGTGTCCTAATAATGTAAGAAACATAAAAAATTTGTTCATTAAACATCTAAATTGTATCGCAATTATTTCATCATAACTAGACACCATTTTGGCATGTAATACATAATACCATTCTTGATGTCCTAGGGAAAACAACATATAAAATGGTGATATAACATTCTCAGTACGGGTAAACAAATGAAATAACAAATCATATCATATTCATAAGAATATAACATTTAAAAAATCTCATCCTTCAAATAAAAGATCATGATATCATGTCATGGGATTAATCATAAATGTGAAATGTAATCACAATAGTCATAACATAAGACATAATATTTTGTGGCATACACACATAAGCATATAAAATAATTTCATATTATTCAAGGATCATTTACAGTACCATCATAGTGGATAGAGTCCATTCCTGAACAAAGTTCTCTTCTTAATCCAGCCCAGTATCACTAAACCAGATTAATAGTTCATTCCAACCATGTATATCTCATAAGATATAAATCTTTTCCCAATATATTTTAAGTGGATATAGGTGCCACCCATCTCATAATAAAACCATTCTTACGTGTTCCTCAAAAACACAAAAACATTCACTATAGCATAACCAATGAAATCAAATGGGGTTCTTAAACATCATTCCATCATATTTTTTATAAAATAAATAGATTTCCTAAATAAAATTCTTTAACAAACACAATCAGATAATATTAATAATAGGTATTGAAACATTAACCAATGTAATCTAAAATGGGAAATAATTTTGATAAAATATATGAGTTTCATTCCTAAGGAAAATATCATTTCTACTTCAAAAATGTTTTTTTTCTCAAAATGTCATGAAAATTTAAAAGAATATAATTTATTTGAAAATACACATATAAACGTATAGATGAAGATTCTTGGAAATAATGTGTTATAAATATGTAAAAACCCATTCATGCCTTATATGTTATGAAAACATTATCCTCGTACTTTTTTTGGAAAAGTTAAAAAGTCCCTCATTTTGTAAAAAAAAGGAAGATTTATTCCAAACCACATAGTAAAATTCAAAATGGTTAAAAATGACATTAAATAGACATATAATAATATTGATAAATTTATGAGAATATTTTTATATAGCATGTCCATGGATGATAAATATATTCCCAATAGATACTTATGAAAAAACAATCTCGAAAAAAATGAGATTGGAAAAGTTATCCTTTACCTTAGGTCTGATATCCTTCGTATGTATCTGAAATTCATGTATGATGATTTAAATAATTATAATTATTTATTCTATAATTATAATCATTTTTTTATAAAATTTATTATCATATTTTCATCCACTTGTTAGTAACATTTCATTGTTACTTGTTATTTAGGTATTAACACCTTTATGTTCATATAAATGTTTTGTCAGATAAGTTCTTATTACTATTTTTATGCTATAGTTATATCATTTTAAAAATAGTATTAGTGTTATATATATAATATTTATTAATTAAAATAATTTATATAATCATGGTTAAAGATTGTGTAGAACGAATTACATTGCACTGTGGAGACGTTAAGATGTATATACGCACGAGCGATGATATCATTCCCATAATTGTTGAATGGTATTGAATTGGATGGTTTATAGTGTTTCAAATTTTTTATCATGTTATAATAATCATATATAATTATTATTTCTACTATTATACTCATCCATGTAAGGTGGTAGTGAAAACAAGATTACACCACATCGTGGATTCGGTAAGCCATACGTTCGCACCTGTGGTGATTTTGTTTTTCGTTGGATGGATAGAAGGTGAAATAGGGTTGTTTCATATTTATAAAAATATATTATTATATTTTTTATACTGATTCAATTACATTATAATGAAAAATTAATGAAGAGGAAGTAGAAGAAGAAATAAATTTTAAAGAATCAGTACAACAGATTATCTCTTCCTTGACGTGCCTCGTTTAAATTTCATCTTAGGGCACTAGAGTTGGTATTTTAAGAGGACCCAAACCTTTAAAATGTAACTAGGAATGTTTAGAATAGAAATGGGTATGGTTTTTTATACCTGAAAGGTCATAATTGAGTTAATGTGAGAGGGAGAAGGTGCCCTTTTATAAGAGAAGAGAGGGGCAATTTAGGAAACTCTCAAAATATTTATATATTATAAAATAAATTTTGATTAAAAATGGTCCAATACATATCAAATTATATAGATAACATTATGTTGGTTCAAATACCTATCATGCAATAAATTTTAGACATGTTTAGAATATTATTTTATCCTTATCTTTTTGGTTTAACCCCTATTTTACCCTTTTTAATCTTACATTGATGTCATGTTATTTAATAATTTTGGGTTAATATAATTACCAAATCATGTGAAATGACCCAAAAAAATATATTTATCACATATTTGGACTAATATTAACCATTGGGACAAATCTTACGGATTTTTTTGAATTTAATATCATTAAATAAACTATTTTATATTTTGAGTTATGAATTGTGTTAATTTTAGACAATATCCATAATTGACTTTTTTAGAAATTAATAAAAAATTGATTACTTCGAAACTAAGGAATTAAGACAAATAGAATATGTCAATATAATCCAAAAAATTCATGGATGACATAAAAATAAAAAATAAATACTTTTTTTAATATTTATAAATTCATTTTTTGAATATTTCATTAATTAGTTACTGAATATGTTATAATTATTTCTTAAATAAATATATTTATCTAATGTATAAAAATTTTAAACAAAATACCATGATGTTGGAAATATTTTTTACTTTTCCATTTACAATTTATAGAGATGGAGGTCATTTATATAAACCTATATTAAAATAGATTTAGTAACATATATTTGTTTATCTTATAACTATATTTACTTTAAAATAATTGTTATAAAATATCATTTTCACATCCAAGTGAACCCATGGGGTCTCATACTCGACCAAAGAATTCCCATGGTCTGAAATATTTAATCCAATAGGGGTAGGACACATTTTAGGCTAGTTTTATATTATTAAATTATATTTTTTCACTTATTTACTAGATTTACCCATTAACCATTGTAAAAAATAATAATTTTTGAAGTTATTATTCATTATGTCTAAAAGAACCACCTATTTACACAATTTAGACCTTCTAATTCTAAACATGGAATCATGTTTTTCAAATTAATACACAATAGTGGTAGTAATTAATTTAAAAAAAATCATGTTGTTGAAATGAGAAAACGAGTTTTTAATCTTTAAGCATTGCAAAGATTGAAATGTTTTTACCTAAAAATATAATGTAAAATTAATGATAATGGAAAACCATATATTAATTGTAAAAATATATTCTATTTATACTTTAAAATCCTTGATTATTATAATTTATCCATATAAATTATCTCGATGAAAAATGTTATTTTTAATTAAAATTTATCGAATTTTTACTATTCATCAAAACATTAAAGGTATAAAAATTTATCAAAAAATTATTTAAAGTAAATTATTATATCCCGAATTAAAATAACAAGTTTATGTTGCAATATATAAATTATTAATACGTTAAAATATTAATTTAAAATGGGTTTTTCAATTCAAAGGTGTAAAATTAACCTTTTAAAAGAAATTGGTTCTTATACATAAAATAAGGTTTTATTGATACCATTTGACTAAGATATCAATTGGACGAATATAAAAATATTTTATTAAGTATATAACACATATATATCATTAATTTCATAACCAAACATAATTTACTAAAAAATTTAAATATCTAATTGATTTATTTTTTCATAAATAATTAATAGACAAGGATTTAATAATTCATATTCATAAGGTAGTTATAATTATCCAACTAACCTAACGGCTAAGATATAATGGTAAATTTATATTAAGGGAATATCAGGTTTATTTTTTTCTCACAATTGTGGGTAAATCAAGCTACTGAAAAATTAAAAAATTTTAATGAAAATATTTCATAATACATAAGGGGGTTACATTCAACCACCCTTATACTGAATTTCACCCTCGAAATTCTTCACATGGAAATAAAAAAATAAGGATACCAATCCTTCATCAAATCCTCTTGTTCCCATGTAGCTTCTACAAATTTGTGGTCCCTCCATAAAAAATTTACCAAGCGAGTGGTCTTGTTTCATATAACTTTTTCTCTATAATCTAAAATCTCTATCAGTTGTACTTTATAAGAGATATCTTGCTCCAGCGGTACGACTTCTGATATTTGTACATGTGAAGGATTTGTTATGTACATTCACTAGAGAGATACATGGAACACATCATGAACTTGATAGAGATTCTGTGGAAGTTCCAATCATTAAGATACCTTACAAACATGATCCATTATATCAAAAGGAACGATATATCTATGGTTCACCTTGCGATTATTTCCAAATCTCATTACTGTCTTCCTAGGGGTATTCGTAAGGAAAACTTATCACCCACTTCAACCTCTATGTATTTTATTTATTTTTCATCATAACATTTTAGTCGACATTGATCTTCTCATAGTTGTTGTTTAATTGATCATACCTTTTCTACCATTTCATCAACAAGATCATGTCATAATAGATTTCTTCCTCAACTTCATACCAGCAAGTTATAGTTCTTCACATCATTACATATAGGGCTTCATAAAGAGTAATCTGAATACTAGAGTCAATGCTATTATTGAAAAAAAATCAACCAATGGTAGGAGTTGATCCCAAACACCGTTGAAATCAATAGAGACAACTCATAACATGTCTTCAAAAGTTAGAATCGTCCACTTAGTATGACTGTCAGTCTAAAGAAGATAAGCAGTAATGAAACCTAACTCTATATCTAGATCATTCTAAAGACTTTTCCAAAACATAGAGGTAATCCTCATATCCTGATCAGATATAATGGAAAGTGGAACTTCAGGAAATCTAACCACATTCTTTAAATATATCCGGTCATGATGATGAATTGAGAAATCCACTCCTATAGAAATGAAGTGTGTTGACATGGTAATGAGATCAACTATTACCCAAATATAATTATTTACATTGGATGTTTTTGGAAGTCTGATGACAAAACCTATTGTGATTTTACCCCATTTCCAGTTTGGTATGGGTAATGGTTGTAACATCCCTTTAGAATTCCCACTCTCACCCTTACCTTGCTAACAAACCATGCATCGAGATACATATTTGGCGAAATATCTTTTCATTACATTCCACAAGAAGTACTCTTTTTTGGTCCATGTACATAATTGGGTACCGAGGATGAATAGTGATTTAAAAACTATGATCCTCACCCAACAACTCCATCTTCAATTCTGGTATGAGAGGAATACAAACCCAGTTCCGAAACATTATTATTTCATCACAATCAATGATTAATTCAGGAACATTTCTTACCTTATTTTGTAACTATATATCTTCCTTCTACGACACTTTAATATTCACTTGCTTAGATGGTTGAGAACTCATTTTAGATAGATAATATGTCTCCCCTTCCATTAAAATGTTATGACCCATATTTTTAAAATCCATAAATATGGGATCTTTTGTGATCCTCATCATGTAAAGGCTAGCATGGACTTTTTGACTTAGATTATCTTCCGCCTTGTTCAAATTCCCTTGGTGGAAATTTATTGTGTAGTCTTAATATTTTATAAACTCCAACAATATTGATTGGCATAAATTCAACTCCTTTTGGTTGAAAATATACTTTGAACTTTTATGATCTGTCTAAATATCACACCTTTAACCATAATGATTATGCCTCCATATTTTTAATGCAATGATTACCGAAACCAACCCCAAATCATGAGTTAGGTAATTTTTCTCAATAGTTTTCAACTATTGTGAGGCGTAAGATATCACCATTTAAATTTTCATGAGAACACACTACATCCCCTTCATGGATGAATCACTATAGATCACAAAGCATTTTCTACTAAAAGGCAGTGTGGGTACATGTGCATTTGATATCCTTCTTTTTATCTCATTGAAATTCTCTTCACATTCCTCTTTCCAAATAAACATAACTCCTTTCCGTGTCAACTTGGTGAGTGGATTATAAAATCATGAAAAAGTATTCAAGAAAAGTCGATAATATCCAACCAAACCATGAAAAAATCAGTTATCATGTAAATTTTTTTTCTCTTGAAAATCATTCAATAACCTCTATTTTTGTAGGATTCACATATATTCCCTCTCATGAAAGTATGAAACCAAAGAATGAATCTTTTTTAAGCCAAAATTATGACTTTGTAAATTTGGCATAATTATTCTCCTTTATCACGGCCTTTAGTACAATTCGGAAGTGATCTTCATGTTTTTCCTTTCTCCTTGAATAAACAAGAATGTAATTTATAAAGACTACCAAAAAATGATCAATTTAGTGTCTAAAGAATCCATTCAATAGATCAATTAATATAGCAGGTTCATTGGTAAACCAAAAGTAATTACAATAAATTCATAATGTCCATACCTTGTATGGAATTCCATCTTTGGTATATCTTCATTTTTTGAACCTTAATTGATGATATAATAAACAAGTATCAATCTTGGAAAATTATTGAGCTCTGTATGGTTGGTAAAATAAGTCATAAATACACATAAGAGGATATTTGTTATTGATATTGATCTTTTTATATTTTAGATAATCAATGCAGAGTCTCATTTATCCATCTTTCTTCTTAACAAAAAAAAAGTGCTCCCCAAGGTGATGCACGAGGGTATAAGATTCAATTTTTAAAAATCTCATGGAGTTTCTTATTCAATTAATTTAACTCAATTGGGGACATTCTATAAGGTGTCTTTGAAATAAGGACAACACCCAGTATGAGTTCTATTGAAAAAAAAACGTCATGATTTGGTGGAAGACCTATAAATTTATTTGGAGAGACAACGTCAAATTATTGTGCAATGGGAGTTTTCTTAATTCTGAGTTTGTCCCCAACCATTTGAGATATATAAACTTCCTTTAGGGGAATCAAGACCCATAAGATGGATGAAATTTCTAATAGAATGTTATATTCATACCTGAATCGATAGATGATCATAGATTGATCTTGAATATGAAATGTGATAGCCCTTCTCTAGAAATTTATATGATATCCATCTAAATAAATCCTATCCATACCAAGAATCAAATCAAATTCTACTATAAGAAGGATCTCACAATTTTTTAGTAGAAATTTCTTAAACACTTCAATTAGAGAAGAATTGAAAACTTTTCATGTGGTTGTTGTGACATTAAGAGTAGTCACACCTAAATCAACATTTAATTGTTGATGTAATACGATGATAGCCTAATAAAATTCATTAGAAGTAAAAAATGGCTGGATCCAGAATCAAATAAAACATTTACTATTTAAAGTGTATGGTAAGTGTACTTTTCACAGCTTCATTATCATACTACACACCACCGATATTAATTCCAAATGACTTTTTGTTTTTTCCTTAAAAGTTTGTTGACATAGATCATCATCAATAACCCTTAGATTAAAGAATTGATTTCCATAAATACTCATTTCCTTGAACTTGTAACATTGATGAGTAAGAGGTGAATTCTGTGTACCCTTTTCTTTTTTCACATCATTAGTCATATTTTTCCCATCTCATCAGAATTCAATTGCCTGATGACCTTATTTTCCACACTTGAAACATTTACTAGAAACATTAATACAATTTCCTCCATGTTTCTTTCCACAATTACATCATAAGGGAAAACTAAAATTATTTTCAAATGTGGTATTTAGAATTTCCTTTGAATTCCATTTTTCTCTTCTTATTAAACTGATATGAGTAATGGGGTAATCCAATCTCCATCTCAACCTTGAGGGCACATAGAATGATTTCATCATAGCTATTGTAGTCCTTTGTGGCTAATGCCTATCAAATACATGGTTTTAAGACACTAAAGAATCGAGCAATCTTACTCTCATGTTAGATAATAATTCCAGAAGTGTACCTAGCATGTCTTGTAAAATTTGCATCATAGGTACCAATGTATTCATCATCCTTTTTCATTAGTTCAAGGAACTTTTCCTCCATAATTTTTTGAATAATATGAGGAAATTACTTATTGAAAAGCTATTTCATGAACTTGTCCCATTCCATGGACTCAATTTAATCTCATTTCCTTGTATTCTTGTTCATATTACACCATTTATCAGATTCACCTTCCAAACGATATAATGCTAATATGAATATTTCATGATCAGAACATTGTAGAAGCAAAAATATCATTTCACTGGTACTGATCCATTGTTCAGCCACAAATGTATCAAAAGACCTATTGAATGAAGGTGGATGATTCCTCATGAAGGATTCAACAAGAATTTTTCTCCCTCCTTTGTTCATTTGGATGTCTGGAATGACTCATAGCTTGAGAAATTTATTTGATCAGGGCTATAACATTTTTCATTGCATATCCCATAAAATTTTGTTTCTCAAGAGTATAATCACTACATTGTCCATCACATTCAACATTAACGTGATTTGTTTGGGTTCCAGCCACTGAGTAAAACCAAGATGTATAGTGTGAGAAATAGTAATCATAATAGGAAAACCACATAATCAAGAATAAAAAATCAAATTAGGACAATTTAGGTTTTATCCTTGGGTTTTCATGGTAAATTATACAATACAAGGATTTTATCTAATACTTATATGAATCATTAAGGCTTTCTCATCCTAGTTTCCAATGGTTAACTATAATTTTCTTATCATACCAACTATAATGACACATTCTTCACATACATTGATATCACCTCCCAATTGATGTATATTTATATCAACATATAACAAACCCATGACATGACTGTATAGGTATGATGTCTTTAGAAATTGGGAAACATAAACAAATGGTTCATAAAACATCTACATTATCCCATATTTATTTCATCATAACTGGACTCCTTTTTGGAATATCATACTTAATACCATTTTTAATGTCCTGGAAAAAAGAAACATATAAAAGGGTTAGAAAAAAATTATCAGTAAGGCTAAACAAAATAAATAACATCATATGATATTCATAAGAACATAACATTTGAAAATATAATCATACATATAAAATATCATTATATCATGTCATAGGATAAATAATAAAAATGGAATGTATTCCCAATAGTCATAACCTAAGACATGAAATTTTGTGGCATAAACATATAATCATAGAAAATCATTTCATATTACTGAAATATCATTTCAAAGACCATCATAGTGGACAAAGTCCATTACTAAACCGATTTCTCTCTTCGTTCTAGCCTAGTATCACTGAACCAGATTAGCATGTCATTATAGCCACGTCAATATCATGAGATATAATTCATTACCCAATGAATTGGAAGGATATATATCTCCCACCCATATCAAAATGAAATCATTCTTACGTGTGCAACAAAAACATAAAAACATTCAACATTTCTTAAATCATGATATCAAATGGGTTTCACAAACATAATTCCATAATAATCGATATAAAAAATGGTTTTCTCAAATAACAATCCATCAACAATACAATCATGTCATTTTAAAAAGAGGTATGGATGCATAACCATATTTAATCTTAGATGGAAAATAAATTTGTTAAAATACATGAGCTTCTTTCCAAATGAAAATATATTTTCTTCTTAAAAGACGTTTTCTTTTATCAAAATGTCATAAAATCTTAAAATAAAATAATTTAGTTGCTAATAAACTTGTAAATGTGTAGAGGAAACTTCATGGAAATATGGTTTCATGATGAAAAAAAACCATTCATTCGGTATATGTTAAAAAACATTCTCCTTGTACTTTTTCTAGAAAAGACAAAAAGTACCTAGTATGGTAAACAAAAGGAAGATTCCTTCCCAAACATGTAGTAAAAGTACAAATGGATAAAATTGAAGTTCAAAATAAATATAATAATAGTAAAAATTTAATGAGAATATTTTGGGAAAACATGGACACATATGATAAATATATTCCCAGTAGATACTTATGAATAAAAAATATCAAAAAAATGGGATTGGAATAGTTATCACTTACCTTAGGTTTGATATCCTTCGTATGTATATGAACCTCATTTATGATGATTTAAATAATATTCGTAATTTATGCTAGGATCATAACCATTTTTATGATAACATTTATGATCAAAGTTTCATCAGTTTGTTAGTAACATTTCATTGTTACTCGTTATTCAGTTATTAAATTCTTTATGTTCTTAGGTATGTTTTGTTGGATAAGTTGGTATTCCTATTTTCTGTCTATAGTTATAACATTTAAATATGGTATTTTTATAATATATATCATATTTATTCATCCAATTCATTTATATAATCATGGTTGAAGATTATGTAGAATGAATCACATCACACTGTGGAGTTGGAAAGTCATACGTACACTCAATCAACGACATCATTCCCATTACTATTGAATGATATTGATGTCTATGGTGTATAGTATATCAGAATTTGTATCATTTTATAATAATTATATATACTTATTATTTTCAACATTATACCCATCCATGTAATGTGGTAGTGAAAAATAGATTATACCATGGTGTGGAGACAGTAAGTCGGTTGTATGCACGTGCAGCGATTTTATTTTTCGTTGGATGGATAGAAGGTAAAATAGAGTTTTTTCATATTTATAATAACATATCAATAAATTATGATACTTATGTAATTACATAATAAATAAACATCTAAATAAGAGGAAGTATAAGAAGAAATAAATTTGAATGAATCGGTAGAAGAGATTACAACTTTCTTGAAATGCCTCCTTAAAATTTACTCTTAGGGCACTAGAGTTGGTCTCATGAGAATAAAAAAACCATTAAAATCATACTAGGGATGTTGATAAGGTAAAAGTTCAGGGGTTGGCTGAGCTTGAGGGCTCAAAATGGAGTTAAGTTGAATGGTAGGAGGTCCTCTTTTATATGAAATGAGAGGGTAACTTTAAGAAATTCTCAAAATATTTATTTATTATAAATTCAATTTCAACTAAAAATGGTCAAATCAAGTTTTAATTAAAAGATAAGATAATTTTTGTTCGAATAGATATCATCATATAGTTTGGAGACATGTTTAGAATATAGTTTTATCCTTATATTTTTGTTTTAACCCTTATTTTACCCTTTTTAATCTTACTATGATATCATGTTATTTACACATTGTTCTTAAATTTAGTTACCATATATTTTCAAAAGACCCAAAAAAGTATTTCTGACATATTTAGACTCATATTAACCATTTGGAAGATTATTATATTTTTTTGGAATTTAATATCATTTAATAACCAATTTTATTTTTTTACTTGTGAATTTTGTAAATTTTAGAAAATATTCATAATTAACTTTTAAAAAAACTATAACAACCAAATTACATATAAACTAAGGAATTAACCCAATGATAATAAGTCAATATCATCCATAAAATTTTTGGATGACATCAAGATAACCAAATTAGATTTTTTTTAATATTTATAATTGCATTTATTTGAATTTTTCATTAATGAGGTAATGAGTACATTTAAATTGTGTCATAAATAAAAATTTTTAACATTATAATTTCTATTTATAGGAATGGATATTATTTATATAACCTTATATCAATCTTGAGATATTAAATGATAAATTGTTATGTTATAATTATCATTAAATTAAATTAATTCTTATAAAATGTCATTTTCACATCAAAGGGAAACCATGAGGTCCCCAAATTGACCCAAGGATTCCCATGGTCTGAATTATCTCATCCAATAAGGTTAGGAAAAGTTTTAAGGTATTTTTATAACATTAAATTCTGTTATTTACCCTTATTTCCCATATTTACCCTTTAACCATGGTAAATAAAATAATGTAGGATGTTACTATTCATGATGTCCAAAAAATAAAAGGTACATATTCACCCAATTTGGAAATTTTTATTCCAAATATGGAATCAATTTTTCAAAATTCAAAAAGATAGAAGATTTTTTAATTAATTTAAAATTAATCCTGTTGATGAAATGAGAAAATGAGTTATAAAAGATAAAACATTGAAAAATATTGAAATATTTTTACCTAGGAATTCAATGTAAAATTAATGATAATGAATTAAATTACACTACAAGGTAAAAATGTATTATATTTATACTTTAAAATAATTAAATATTATAAATTAACCATAAAAATTCTCTCGATGAATTTTTAATGAAAATATAGTGTATTTTTACTATTCATCAATTCATGAAAGTTATTAGAAAAATATAAAAAATTTTCCCAAAGTAAATTTTTATATCCCACAGAAAAATACCATATTTATGTTTCCATATAGAAATTATTAATGTTTCAAAATCTTAATTTTAATGTGGTTCTCAATTCAAAGGTGTTAAATTGACCTATAAAAATATGTTTTTATACATAAAATTGTGTTTTATTCATACTCTATGACAAAAATATCCATTGGACAGATATCATAAATATTTTATTAATTATGCAACACATATATATCATTAATTTCATTAC
The DNA here is from genome assembly GCA_963277665.1 of Viscum album. Taxonomy (NCBI): domain Eukaryota; kingdom Viridiplantae; phylum Streptophyta; class Magnoliopsida; order Santalales; family Viscaceae; genus Viscum; species Viscum album. The sequence goes on from OY728158.1 coordinate 313,931,899, forward strand.
CAAATGAAATTCACTCAAAAATAAAAATATCTAATTGATTTATATTTTTCATAAATAATTAAGATCCAATGAATTCATAATGTATTTTCATAAGCTAGTTATAATTATTCATGCTAACCTAACGAATATGATATAATGGAAATTTTTTATTAAACGAATCTTGTGGTTTGTTTAAACTCACAATTTCATGAATACCATGTCAGTTAAGAAAAAAAATTATTTAATGAAAATATTTCATAAAAATGTCTGGGGGTTACACCGATAATTCTACCCTTCAATACCTGGTGAACGATCAATATGTCGATCCTAGGATGTTAAAATGGATTGTTCATCTACTTGAATTTTACGCCAGGATCAAAGAAACAAAAGAAATAAAACATTTTATTGCAGATCCCCTCTTCCTATTGCCTATTACCATCATCAAATAAGAAAATGAGGGTGATATTGAAGTTGATTATTATAATAAGATCTTATTTAGTGTTGTGGCACAGCCATGGTTCTTATACATGGACAATTATAAAAAAAATCTTTTTGTATCATGGGATCTATTATCAGAAATGAAAGATGTTTTTATCATATGCCAATAACTAATTTTGGTATGAACCTCTGTTGTTCAAACAATGTGATGATATCCTAAAAACTCTTCACTATAAGAGAAGAGATGAAAACATTAATTGAAATATGTCACACATAACTAATTGGTAGGCATCATGGACCCGATATGATAATGTCTAATATTCTACAAATCGGTTTTTTCTGGCAATCGTTGAATCAGGACATCAGGGGATTCTTCCAGTGCTGTTAAAGATACCGGCGAATGGGGTATATCAGGAGATGAAATGAGATGCCACAAAACTCAATTATATAATTTTAGGTTTTTTACAAATTGGGCATCAATTTTAGTGAACTATTCATTACATCACATTGAGAAAAATATTTTCTAGTCCCAATAGATTAAGTCTCCATGAGGGTCGAATATGAAGTTATTTCTCACGACACAACAAAGGTAGTCATGAATTTTCTCTGAAGGAATGTGTTTTCACACTTTGGATTCCCATGGTTATTCATCAGAGAACGATGTACACATTTAAACAATAAAATTATTTAGAAAATACTCAAACTATATATAATTCAATACACCATTGGAACTCCCTATAACCAACAAACAAGTGGGAAGGTTGAATTTCCAAAAGGGTGGTAAATTAGATTTTAATGAAAAATATTAATACCAATAGAGGTTATATGAGCGGAAAGGTAGAAAATTAATTATGGGAGTATAGAAATACATAAAATACACCCTTATGTTATACTCTATTTCAATTGGTTTATGGAAGACCATATCATCTTCTAGTATAATTAGAACGTTGTAAATTCAGGGTGATTAAAAAGATGAATTTGGATACAGAAAAAGATTGGGGAGAAAGGTTACTAAAATTAATTGAATTATAATAAATATGGAGATATTAATATGAGAACATGAGGATTTATAAGGAAAAGATAAGGAATTGGCATGACAAATTCACCACAAGGTGTACCTTCATCCATGGTAAAAATGTCATAATTTTCAATTCAAGATTAAAATTAATCCTAAGAAATCTAGAATCAAGATGGTCCGGTCCTTCTGAGGTTGTCTATGAATTTATTTATAGACAAACTAAAATAAATTGAGACAGTGGACCACCATTCAAGGTGAATAGTCAAAGGATAAAGATTTTTCAGGAACTATTCCAAGAATGTTCTGTCATCATCCTCATGTTCAATTTATCTTTAAATGGATTCAACATCCCAACTAGAAAGGATGCACTGACAGGGATGAAACCCAGGATATGAGATGATTAGATATGTTAAAATTTGATTTTAATAGATGATTTCTGAGTGAATAGGAATAGGAAGAAAGGGTGGTGCGTAAGAATGGTAAAAAATAGTTCCGTACACATTGTGTACATATGTTTTATGACATGTACCCCTTTCAAAAAAAATTCTTTTTTTTCTCCACATACATGATGTGACCCGAAATTACACATTTTTTACATGGTAGATATCATTTTTAAAATAGTAGGTTGTAAACCATAAGTCACAACCTGCTTAAACACCCCCCCAAACATTTTTCTCTCGTGACCCCCTCTCTCCTCCACTGCACCATCGGCCTCCTACCTCTTTCACCCTCACACCTGTGACCTCCATACCCCTCCCATTCCCTCCTGTCTGAAATCTCCCATCCACTTTTCCCGACCTAAATAACCATCCAACATCCTCCCATTCCCTAGAGTTATCACTATAACCATACCAGTCCACCACCCTCCTCCCTTCATAGTGCACACCAGGTGAACCCTACCCGCACCATCACCCTATACGTCTTAATCAACCCCCTCATATGCATCTTATGCATATAACTACTAGTATCTGTTAGCCGCAATACACCCTCTTTCATCTAGTGATGAAAAGATCCTCTCTTTGCACTGTTTTATAAACCTCCACACTTGGTTAATCTTGCTCGGATGTAGACCTAGACAATGAGGATTAAAAAAGCAATGGATATGTGATTCTACGCCAAGATAATCACCATCTACATAGTGATGGACCTCATAGATACTTTTTATATTGAAAATATTATTGTGGTATGAGAGGATATTTTTAATGAGTTATTATGGGCATTCTTGGCTACATTTGAGATCTCCATAAATGGATTGCACTTTTGTCGAGGCAGTGGACCCCACTAGCTTGAGTTTGCAAAATACGGGGTTGAGCTCGACATCTATATGGAGGAGTTCTAATCATAGAAGTTTATCCCACCTTAGAGCTCCAAAAATAAATAGAGGCGACATGAGAGCTATAGAACCTTATCACTCATGAACCCCAATTTTCTTATAGCCCTCACGTGTCCAAGTATACTCAGTTGAACAGCACAATGTTGTGCATATTTTATAGAGCCATGGCACATGGCTGGTACGCCCATGGTGAGACCCAAGGTAGCATCATCCAACTTGACATTGTTATTCTTGCAGCTTCTATGGGTGGTAAAGCTATTAATATATCCACACTATTTTCTTAGTACATTAATGTGCATACCTGGTGACAATGAAGCACCCTAAGGGGGAGCCCCTTCATCACCCACCTAGCCAAGTACCTGGGTGTCGATGATGCATTTAAACCCCTCACCTAATTAGAACACAAGAAGATGATTGATATTTTTATTCTTCAGAAGATATAGATTCTAGTGAGGGAGAAAAACATGTACTGTTGGGAACCAAGCATCCAAGATGCCACCCACAGGAGCATGGATCAATAGTAGTAGAACCACCACACCATCCTCATCATACAGCCACACCTACTCCATCCATATCCACCACCACTTAACACACCACCCCATATACCATCCATACACCTTCCCTTACCACCCCAAATGAGCTCTGGGTCACCCATCAGTGCATTATGGTAGACCTGTGCCAGATATTCACCCATATCCATCTTCCATTCATTCATCCCACAACATTTATCCCTTCATCTCAACACACACCAGTCGTCCCATCATCTTATATCACTAAACCACCCCTTCAACACTACCAGACCTCCCCCCCCTGACCTCACAAACCCTCATACATAGCATACACACAACACAATGTAGGCCAGGAGGGGTAAGGGGATCACCATAGAGATACCCCTTGAGGTACCATTTATATATTCATCTTCAAGACCCATGGCTTCATTATGGATTGGTTCTTCACCGCCTCCCACCCCAGCCTAGATTCCCATCACTTCCACCCCCACCATCCACTGTAGCTCCAAACCCTCCATCCACTTCCACTTTTCTTGCTAATGTTGATTCAGCCATACAGTTGACCAAGACACTTAATAATGGGCTGATGATAGAAATGATTTTTTTCTTAGGACCCATGATCATTCCTTTGTCCATGTTTTTTGGATTTTTGGGAGTTTTTAGGTATTCATGATTTCTATTTTTCTAAATTTTTCTTACCCATATTTTGTATGGATATTCACTATATTTATATACCTGGGATTTAATTTTCACATCCTGTTGTTTTGAGTATACTGTATTTTATTTTTGTTCATCGAAATTTCATGCTCCTAGGAATCATCTACTGTTCTCAATGGACCAATTCCCCAAATGTTTTAGACAAATGAGTTTTTAAGAATGTAATTGATATTATCAAACAACATATTGAACTTTATATAGGGGTTAATGAATAGAAATAGCTGCTGAGACCTATGATTATTTTCTTAACACACCTCATTCATGCTCACGTGGTTGTGCCAGATGTGATTAACCCTCCATAGTGACCATTAGAACATGAGGAAACAACCTCTAGTAGCTATAAAAGGAAAAGGAGAAATCGATCTGGTGAACAAAATGACATCAATCTCCATCCACCGATATAAATGATGATTTTTAGTTAGATATTTATGGGTGGAAACCCATATTTTATCTTGTGTTTAATAGATTTGTCCTTGATATGTCTTTTTTATTTTTATTTCATCCACATATTCCACAGGGATACATTGCATCAAACTACATAAAAATTAGAAAATGTATATTTCAATTTCTTGATTTGTGCACCTACCTTTTTTCTCTGATATTCAATATTTATACCTGTGAAATAATGAATTTAATTAAGTATAGGATTTCATTTCTTGTTCTTTTTGTAGGTACATGTGATTTAATGCTATGACAACAAGAAATACCACCCATGGAATACCACTTACACCAGGGTTCTCTCGATTCACTATTTATTAATACTTTCAATTATAACATTTAAATATCATTTACCCTATAAATGATTTCAGACTACCACATTCATTTCATAGATAGCTAGGACACTGTCTCATTCTATGGGTGGGGTTTAATGAATTGACTTGTGATACACTGGAATTATTGATATCTCTTACAATTCTAGGAGACATTTTTCAAAATGATATGAATTTTTATACTTGAAAATCGCAATTAAAATGTAATTAATGAAAATTTTAAGGTTAACATTATTAAAGAACATGTTTCGTTGTTGTTTTGAATTATTTGAATGATTAATATGTTTATAAAATTAATCCAAATTTAGAATATATGAAATTATTATCAATTAACTAATTAATTTGGATTTATTCCCTTTGTAATTGCCAGTTTTTTATTGATTTTCACTACTCGAGAGGAATCTAAGCCTACAATTTCATATTATTTTATATGAATATTTGTTGAGAGATACATGGGTCATGCCAACCTACTAGAACATGTCTTCAGCTCTTATCAAAGAAATGACTGAACACATATAAATTAAAAATGATTGAAGCACTCTTTGATAGACACTTTCCCTAAGAACCATATCAAATATATCCTTCATTATTCCTATAGGTTCCATGAATTTCCTACTAGAATAAATCTATTTCAAGCCCATTTACCTTCATACCCTATGACATGTACTATTCATAAGGTCACCTTTAAACTATTTTAGGGGAGGAATTTAGGCAGCATTGGTTGCTTCCACTCATCCAAGATGTATGATGTGCTCACCTAACTAAAATTTTGTGATCCATATATATTTCCATTGAATTTAATTCTTATCTTATTCCCTCTCCAATAAAAAAAGAATAATTTATATGGGTTGTGAACATGGAAGATCAAAAACCACTATTTTACAGACTGATGAATCCCTCGAAGTATCATATGTGGTCAGGTGACAGATGAAAGATCTATCATAAGCATGACATTCAAAAATTTATAATGAAAAATAGAAAGAAAAATGAAAGGATTGGAATCATTTAAGATACATACTTGCTAATCATATAGGTCTAATAGCAATTGATGGTGTATGGTTTTGACAAGCAAGAATAAGGAACTTTATCTCACTTATCCTGATACCCTTGCATCGTAATTCAGAAATTACACTCCTTTTGAGCCTGATTTTCTCATTTTATTTACATTCCCATGAACATAGATTCATTACAACCATATCGGGGAAGCCCTCATGATTAATATTATACTTGTATTTACATAGTAGAGATGATCGATTGAGTAGAAGACGGTGGTTATAAACATGTACTTAGGGTATGAACATACCTCTATAAACATTTATTACCCTTAGCGATGAGAGAAAATCATGCTGAGGTAAATTATTATAGGATATAAAACCTAAGGAACAATTAAATGGTTGTAATTAATTGAATAGTACTTATTTTAAAAATAAATACTATGAAGCATGACTAACTTTATAAGCAGGGAATGTTTTTTAGATTCACTTTTTTCTACTTACACTTAATTTTAATTAAATGGAATAATGAATGTTTATCATTTTGAAAATTATTTATCCTTTGTTAATTCTTAATTGAGACATTCTTTCTAGATGATATGAAATTGTTCATGAGTGGGGGTATTTGATAAGATTAATTTATAAATACATTTTACAATCAATTTTTTATTCTTTGTTAAAAAATTTCATAATAATGCATGTAGTATGTGTCTAATTTTTCACGATTAATAGCTTCATTGGATTTTGAGGAAGATAAGTAGAAAACGTGAAAAAATGTCCCATTACACATCATGATGAGTCTATACACATTATAAACCTATTGTTCACAACCTATCCCATGTCATGAAGCTTAGTCTGGACCGAGCCACATTGCTATTCTGAAAAATCAACATGACATCAGAAATAACTCATACACAATGTTATTCTAGTCAAAGCCTTGGGAAATAAATCTATGATTAATGCACGAATACGATAGCGGGATTATAAATACACGTCAAGAACACCCTATACAAAACGTGTACCTGGTCAAGACTCTTAAATTTGCGAGATACCCATGTTCCATGATGTAGATCCAAATTTCAAGGAAAATGATTTGGATCGAGGCTACACGATCTATACTTATTGTACACATCATGATAAATTATTTTATTTAAACAGTTAAACACTCGGGAATTTGAAAGATCTTCCAGACATGGACTTTCACAACCTTTTATACCCTTTTGAATCCTTCCACCCTTTACCCTTTCAAACTCTTAAATTTCAAGTGTTTTTACATTTTAATAAAAAAGCATGAGTTGTGGTGTTTATGTTCTTCAACATCGTTCCAATTCCATTTACAAATTTAGATTCAATTCCAAATTATTTCTCATGTATGTTTTTTTATTCATGTAATAAACTATCTTGGAAATTATTTACATTATCATCACCAAACCCCCTTTCACGATATCAATTCTATTAGTTCCAATTAGCCATAAAGAATGATGTCTTTTATTTATTTAATTTCATCATACCCTACCACGAGTTTTTAAATCCATAAAGGGTTGGAATCATAATCAACATACCTGCATACTTAAGTAAATATGTAATTAAAAACATGGAAAACCTAATCAAATTAATACTCAGGATAAAACTAATTAGGCTATACCCTTTGTGTGAACTTCCCTAACCACAGGACATTCAAGAAAATAACCCGGTCTGGAATAGAGTAGGAAACACTACAATCAATAGCTTAGGATAATGTCTACCCTAGAATCCAAATGTAATGAACCCGGGCTATTAACTATCAAATGATCATGGAATAATTACTTCTTATGTATAAAAATGTTTCTAGACCAAAGTCAACTAGTGAATTTAGTATGCTTCACATACTAAACTGAATGACCTCACCAATATTATACAAAAAGAGCATTCCTTCGCTGAATACTTGACTTGATTCCAATCCCTCATTTTTTACATGAAGTCACTCATAGAGTATAAATTAAATCAACTCCCATATATAATGATTTCTCAAAGGGACTCCCATATCGGTCTTGAAAACATGAATTTCCCCTAAGAATGGGTTCTCCCTCTAGGTTTGACGTTTCACTACCACTACACTATGCCCTTGTTGTCATTGAATTTTTGGGACCAAATAGTTTCTAATTTGATTAAAATCCATATGGATTAGCGACACCGTATAGAGTTTCACCAGTAAGGGATGATATATATTTTTCGATAGTTGTACACCACATAAAAAGGGTTCTATATAACATGGAAATCTTTGCTAAATGATTTTCATTAAAGGATGATCATAAATGGATTTACATGATTATATTTCCATGGTGGAGTTTCTTAAAAGTTATTAATAATGGGTGTATACTAATTTCCTAATTAGGTGTCAACACATGGGGAGAATTATCATGAATCTACTACACGATGTGCCACAACTATTCTTCATTGGAATGATCATGGAAGTTTTGAAAAATGTTTTTTTTTGAAATGATATGATTCATGAGTAATGTTCTTTTCTTCTATCGATGATTGTCTCAAAGTTAAAAAAATACACCCCAAAGTATATCATCATTTTTGAATTCCATAATGTGTTTCCAAAATTACCCCTCTTATATTACATTTTGGTTATTTATAAGAGAGATGTTGTAATCATCTTCATGAACTATGTGTTTAAATAACACTCATGTGATCCCGATTATAATTTTCTTCTATGGGATACGATAATGTATAAAAAAATAGAATGAAGTTGATAACAAATTATTTGGCTACAAAGTTATTTTTTTGAAGATGAGGAATCACAACCTCACCCTCACAATTAATGACCATCAACTACAAATTTTTGTGGTTGATGATAAATCAACACCTCTAACTCAAAAACGATACCAAACTAAGAGAATTTTTTATTTCCTTGAAATAATGACAATATGTTTCAATTTCATGTGCCCAAAAACAATTCCATTTAAAATAGTTTTCAAGCTTCTTGGATGACAATTTTTCTTCAGAAAAAATTTAACTTTGTTTATTTTTCATATGATATTCATGGAATGAGAGTAGTACTATATTTTTATGTCAAAAAATGAACTCTAAATTACATATAATGTAATTATTTTATATTTATTCATCTTAGGAATTACATAAATGAGAAATATTATAAAATACTTACATTTTCCATTACTCCTTCAAAACCACAATGTCAAGGGAAAAGGAACATGGGTAATGAACATGTGGTGGATTAAAACACAAAAAACACATTTCATATTTTTGAGTCTTGGAAATTTTCTATATCAATATTTACATAATTAAATAAATAATTTTTTATTATGACATAAATAATGAATTATTTATAAAATTAGTATATAGACAATAGTAAATTGTAATGCTCAAATTGGATTTGGATTGGGATTTGAGTAATTTACTTTTAAAGAACTCTACAGGAGGAAAATTCTGAGGCTTACCTAAAGATTCCATTTAAGGAACATATTTTACACTTTTTACCCATTTCAAGTCAAATTAATGAATCTCTCAATGTGTTATGTTATTTAAGAATCTTTTGTAGTTAATTTAAAGATCCAAGTGAACTATAGAGGATCTTTATTTTACCTTGTTATGTTTTATATAATAATTTTTCAATAATGGATATACAATTCCTTTATTTATATAAATAAAAATTATGAGGGGTTTAGTATTTATCCCATTATAGTTAAACCATTGGTGGATCTTATAGATTTATGCCTTACATTATAAGAGAAAATCATCAAATTTTCTACTCTTAAAATAGTTATATATTCTTGTTCATACAAGAGGTATTCAAGTGTATTTCAATTTCATATTTCTATCTTTTAACATTGAGGAGTGAGTGTCATTTTTTTAATTGGAAGAGAATATGACAAATTTGTGTGTGAAATATCACATTCCCAATCTCCTATAAAATCGAAGATCATAATAATTCTAAATATATGAATCTTATAAAAATGATGTATATATATATATAATTTCACATTTGTAATGTGATTTATGTAATAATTATTGTAGGGAATAAAATTTTAAAAGAAAACGATAATTAATACACTAAATACTAAATGATTGTGTATATGACATTTACGATTATATTACTATTAATATAATTATGTACAATTTTTATGTGATATAAATAATTTAAATGGAGATATATAATATGAAATATGTTATTAAATACCTATGTGTTAGATATAGTCCCATAATAATAAAAATTTCAATGATTATGATCAATGAAATAGAGATTTCATATTTAGTTGAGTAGTGATTATCAATATGATTTATGAAAAAGGACAATCTTTATTAAAATGATAATGTTGGGTGATGCTTGTATAGGTAACCCAATAATATTGGACCCTAGAGTCATGGTGTTGAAGACACAAATTAAATGAGACAGGAAACATATTATTCACTAAAACATTTACGATTTGTATTATAAATAACGACAATGAGTGGTTTACCTAAATACATTTGACAAGTCAAACAAGATTATCTATGTTAAAACATATAGAAATGTAGATCTTCAAAAACAAAATTTATAATATTAATTCTTCTAATTTTAGTGTGACTATATTTAACAAAATACGATATAGAATAAAAGCCTCAACTATACTGATGACCACACATATTTAAATAATAAGTGTCATTGAAGTAAAAATAATAATATATATCAATTGTATTAGTCCCTGGGTTAGAATAACTTAATGAGAGTAATTTCATTTAAATGTATTGTAATTTGAATATTTTTCTCAACAATAAAAAAATTTATAAATCCAATAAAAACCTTCTCCACATAAGAAGTTTTCTTACACCTCACAATAGGGAAAGATTCATATGAAATGTATGATATTTATGAATAAAACACATGATGTTTTTTGATATCAAGAATTATTTCTCTCAATAGGAATCTATATGAACACATAGAATCATTCAGTTTGATTAATTTGTTTGAGAATAAGTTGGATAATTATTGTTTTTAATAATTAGGGCTTTTATATTTTAATTTCTCTAACTCACAATCATGGGAACCACATAAAATATTTGTATAACATATTTCTAGAAATGTACATTGTCAAAAAAAGGTGACGAAATTAATTAAGTTATATGTGGGCCTACGATTTGAGAATAAATATAAGACATTCACAATTAACAATGGGGAAAATAAATATGCATACTTATTGTGTGTCAGTATTATTTCTAAAAAATTTTATCATGATACATATATAAAAAGAAATTTTATTTTTGTATGTAGACATTATAGGAATGACTATTTAATTATAATGATGAAATTTTATCATTATGTTTATATGAATGATTTTTATGGTTTTACTCACATTTTTATTATCTTGTGCATATAGGATATTGACAATAGCTTGTATAATTAAAATAATTTGAAGGTAAAAATAATTTATTTTAATTAAAATTCTCTTGGTATGTTTCTCTTCATCCACATTAATATGAATTTATCCTGATGAATAAAAAATGATGTAATATAATATTCAAAAAATTATGAATATTTTTATGTATGTGATTCTGGTTCGTTTGAAGAAAAAATGTCAAAAATATAGGGTAAAATTGAAATGATATACTGATTAAGTTGAACTCATACATTTTATTGCATACAGTCTAATAAGTAATGATTATCAAGGTGTATTTTAATGAATAATTATTTATAGTGATAAATTCAATAGTAATGGGAATTATTGTATCATAAAATTTAAGTATGAATCATCTTAAATGTACATTTTATTCAAAAAATTATAAAAAATCCACATTGTAAAATTATCAAAGAACATTGATTTAATTAATGTGGAGAATATTTAACTCAATAATTTCATTAATAATATGTAAATTGTGTCATAGTATCAAAACTCACAACACCTTTAATCATAATTAGATTTTATCTTTCAAGGGTGAAGTCAAATTATAATTGATATGGACTGGTCTATGATGAGTCTTGTAGAAATTTAAAAATTATTTCAGGAATATGCTCTTGAATCAGATTTAATTAGACTACATTGTGTTCTGTTAAATTATATTTAAAATACAACAAATGTGATGAGGATATGAGAAATCCCATTTAGTTTTTTAAGATGATTTTGTGTTGTGAGTAACATTTAAAATGTTTTAGCTCATGTAAATTTTATCCCATGTGAGATAAATGTCTATTTGATGATTATCCCAAAGAGGCATTAGATTTTTATTTCTATAACGAATCAAAACACAATGTTATTTTTTATAAACTTATATTATCCCTAGAAAGTTAATTTATTTCCATGATAATTATTTGTATTAAATTTTAGCATTATTATGATAAATAAAAATTATATGGGTTGTCCTAAATAAAAAGGGTTATAGAAAATTATTTAACTCTATATAAACAACCACTAGGAATATATTGTGATTAAATTAAGAACCTAGAATATAAGGATTTATTATTTTTTTAATCCACTTTAAATTATATTGATAAAATTTATGGGGTTTTCAAGATATTTTTAGGATGAAAAAAAGGAAAGATAACCATTTTATTACTTGATATATCATCATAAAATCAACATCCTATAATACCATAAAATCTAAACAGAATTTATTCAAATGTACTGTTATTTATCTCTATTGATGTTTATGGAATATTCTTGATATTGATAACCTAATGAAATCCCATCATGTATCACCTCCATATGTAGTATACTATCCACTAGAATCACCAAATTCTTTAACAAGATCTCTCATAATTCAATGTTGTCCTAACAACACTTTCTTATTGACAAATAGAGATAATTAATGAATATAGTTGTTTGGATATGGAGATATGGTATTTTAACCCCAAAATGTTGGAACCCATATATTTATATAGGTTATGTTATAAAATAGATATTGTATAGGGTTATCTTCCAATGATTGGTAACTGAAAAACATTACCTTGAACGCATGCATGTTGGATATTGTGATTATAGAAAATTTCAATTATCAATGTATGTTTGTGTGAACATATATATATATATATATCAGCCCATTTATTCTTCATAGAAGATGACATATCAAAAATATGTGTACCTGGCAATTCACTTGTGACCACAATTCATCAATCATACCCTATTATAAAAGAAACAATGATATTCTTCAAATGTATATAATTGGATATGAATATAGGTATTCTATATAATATGATATACCAATTTTTGTGAATTTTCAATAACGTCCTACTTAAATGAAGTCCCATGTGAAGATTATGAAAAATCTATCAACACTTTATGAATTCACTAAAAATATTTTCGATAGTTTCTCAAAATCAATTGATTTTGTAATAAATACTTTTCCAAAATTGAATCCTTATTACAAGTCCTATGTATGTCACCATATAGGCTACTGTAGTATTGAAAACAAATATCAATTCCGGTTATCATACATGTAATAAAATAAAAGCTTTTGAAAAATAATATGTGCTACAAAAGCTACAAACCATTCTGAAATTATCTTGATAAAAAATACTCATATCTTTATTTGAACATGTTTACCAAAATATTTATTATAAAAAAAATATTTACCAATCACTCAGTCCATGGAATCATGTACCCACAATTTATATAACTTGTTAATATAATATTTTCCAATACATGTATTCCAGATTTTCTAAAATAGACTAATTATTATTAATGGATAAATCACATGTCATTCATTTATGTATTTTAACAAAAAAAAATTCACTCAACTGGGAACAAAAAATGATTTCCTTAGTGTAATTTAATCATGGAACCAAAATTATTTTCTCATAAAAAGAGTAGACAATTTTTATTATGATGGAGTTTCAATAAATTACATTATCAGAAAAAAAAATTCCATCACTTAATATCTAAGACTTCAGAGATGTGGGAGATTTCTATCAATGTATAATGGTTCTCATTTTAGGTTTGTCATAAACCATAGGATTTTAGGATTAAAAATAAGAAAACACCCCAAATTAAATTTATGACCATGTGTCATTCCATATAATATTTTTATGGGTAATTGTATATAATAATTCTTGACCACTTATATCATGATTCCAATCATTATATATCACATAACAATCTTTTTATTTAATAAAAAATATCCTCATACTAATTTTAACATATAATAAAAACACAAAATATTATATGATGAACCTTGATTTTGGAAAATTTATTGTCATAATTTGTTGGGATAGGTTCAGTCAACAATTTATTTAATTAAAATAAAGAAAACATGAACGAATAAAAAGTTGATATTTCCTTTATTATAAAACCACAATATAATTTACCGAAATTACATCCAATCACTATTGAATCTAATATTATGATATTCTACATGACCCTAATTCTTTTTATAATATAATGGGATTGTAAATGGATTTATTATATTTTAATCTATAATATAACAATAGTTATTTATGTCAACACTCTTAATAATATAATGATTGTGATGGTATTTTAAAATAATTCCTATGGTCTTTTGGGGATAAATAGGTTCCTTTGTAGGAGAAATTGATCCATTTTTAAAGTAAATATTATTCTCCCACAAATTCTAGGAAGCACCGAATGTTTCGTGATAAATTATTAATCCATGTATCGTCCTAAACAGTATATAATGCATTGAGGTAATTTTTATCTCATGATTAGTTAAATATGGGGGATTATTTGTATGCCTACTAATAGATTGTTCCATTATTTTCAAATAGTCCAAATTCAGATTTGATATCATCATTTTTGGATTGAAAACTAGAATAAGAGTAACCCCATATAACGAGATTATCCTATCCTACAATGACGTAGAATATATCCTTACTTCTTAAGTAATAAAGGATATTAATCACATAAATCTTTTTTATCTCACTTACCATGTATGAGTATCTTTTTTATATGCTCAAATCATTAGAGGAATTGGTCTGAGTACAAAATATGTCACAAGGTACCATATCTATCATTTTTTACTCACGAGGAGGATTTTTAATCCTCCAATAATTCATTCTATTCAACACTAACAAAACCCCCTTACATGATTTATCTGTGATAAAACACTATAGAACATTATCAATATATTTTTTTCACCAAGTTCATGAAGACATTTACTTATATCAATTTATATATTCATTAAATGTAACATACCAAGTAAGTAATGAATAATAGATATTTTTATCTATGTCTATTAATGAATTAGATAGTGTTTTAGAGGCTTAAACTGAAAATAAATCCATTCTTATGCATGGAATACACAAATATTCTTAAAAGATTGTTTTACTGCGTTTTGATGGAAAAACCTTTTTAAATCAAACTTTTGACAATTTTATAATCTATATTTGTAAAAATAAAAATATTCATTATTATTGGGACATTGAAATTTACATTGGATACATTTTCGGTATTTTTCTGACAATGTTCATTTTTTAATGAATAGTGAAAAATACTGCATTTTACATTAAAACTGATTTTTCATTTAATTTAATTATATGGATAGATTATATTTTTAATTGGTCATAAATTGTAATATGAATATATATTTACCATTTAATCCAATGGTGTTCATTAGGATTAATTTCGCTTTGAAATTGGTCATAAACTAATGCCAAATTTTTCATAGATATTGTTTCAAAAAAAACCCGCTATATGTTTTGACAATGGGAATTATTTTTAAATCAATTATTGAAATTTATGTGTTTGGAATTTGGTAAAATCGATTACATATTTGGAATCAGAAGGTCCAAATTATTTAATTAATACTCTTTTGTTTTTGGACATTATGAATAGTAACGACAATAATTATCTTTAATTATCATGATTAATGAGTAATCTGGTAGTTAAGGATAATAAAATAATATCATAATAATAAAAAATGACACCAAAATGTGACCTAAGGATAATTTTTTTCTCATGGCCGACCATGGGATTCCTTGTGCCAAACTTGGGGGCCCCATGAAATCACCTGTGTGGAAAGTGACTTGTTATCTTTTTATTTTTTAAAGAATGATAAATGTAACAAAAAATGAATCACCTAAGTAAAATATTTTTAATTTTGTCTACATAAATGATCATTTAGACTATAAATAATCATTGTAAAACTAAAAATATTTTATACATCATAGTATTTTTTTAATAATTTTTAGACATTAAATAAATTAAATTATTTATGACATCATAATGATGCAGCGATGACCTCATTATTTGACGATTTAAACAAAATGGAAAGATAATGTAAAATCTAAGCCCTAAACATGTCTAAAACATATTGGGTGGGTATATTTCGAACCCTTATCACCTTATCCTCGAATTATATCAATGTGGGACTTTTAAAATCCGAAACACATTTGAAAATAAAGTAACATTTCTTTACTTTCCAAGAGTGCCCCTCCTCTTCTCTTATAAAAGGCCCCCACCTCTACCTCCTTACCCACACTTCCAAAGCATTTGGCTCGGCCCACCCCTGCCCATTATGTATCTAAACTTCCCTCTCTTACTCTTTGAAGCCTCACTTTGGGCAGAAGTCTTCCCAAGGAAGCCTTTGAGATCAAACCAAAGGGAGTTACACGATTTTAAGGTAATGTCTTCACTTGAGTCATTTTGTTTTATTTTTCTTCTCCAACCCACTAAACTATTTTTATTCATTTCTTTTGTAACAATACAGTATCTTCAATATACTAGTATGTTGTTATAAGAAGGATTCGAGCTACACTTACACACACCTACATCTAATGGTTAAAGAACATATTGTTTCCGTGGATGGGGAATTTATGCCTCCTAAAACGATGATTGTTCAACATTATTTTAACACATTAAAAGGTGTTCATTAAGATGAAACTATATTTAGATATGATATATAATATGTTTATGTCTTCCTTAAGCTTCTGTATTTTTCATTTTGGTCATACCTTTATGGTTCCCATTATGGGTAAACGTGATATCTTCATTTAAGGAAGTGCGGACTACCGCCCCCTCAAAGTGATTTGATTCGTTAAATACCATATGTGGGATGTATAAAGGATGGAGTTATGATATTACATATGATAGTTCAATGGAATTATAATATACCTTTATATCATTATGATTCAATTCTATAAGATACGAAATAGAAATTAAAGTAGCGTTCATGCGTACGTACGGCTTATCGTCTCCATGAACGGTGCATTTCATTTCTTACCTCTAAATGATTATGTAATATTATAAATTCATGCATGTACTGGATATATATGACATATATGATGTCTACATCATGAATACCATTCTGGATATAATGGATACATGTACAACATGTAATTATAGAGGGCTTATTTTTGACTCAAGTACCAATGATCGTTAAAACGACCGTTATTAATTTAAATAATTACAGAGTGTTCATGACATGGCAATAAGTGATATAAAAGGAATAATGAACTTGAAAAAGGTTATTAAATAAGTATAAATTAAATCAAGTTTATTATTCAGGAGATTAAAGAACGACCGAGTCAAGTCGGACCCAAAGTATGGGACTTCGTCTCAATCTCCTTTAATTGAGGCATATTTTGTTTTGTACTCAACCTTCTTTTATACGGTGTATAAACCCCTATGACTTTTACGTTTATTCAAAAGGAATCTTTTTTATATGAAGCATTTACTAAACGAAAAAAGGGAATGTTTTTGTCATATGTATGCGGCGACAACGACTTCTTCGCCACCGTGACCATTATTTGAGTTTCGGCTTCCTCTACAAGCCATACCTTCTTTTTAAAAGAAAAATAAATACCATGTTTTACTTTTCTTTTATTTTGGTATTGAAAATGGTTTTCATAATGTTTTTATATCAATTTGTTGTATTGATATCTTTTGATTGAATGGTGGAAATGTTATGTTTCCTTTATGCATGTTTTATATGATACGATTATGTTGAGGTTCGTGGGAATTATTATGAAGACGGGTGGTTCCATTATAAACTAAGGGCGGGTGAGCCCGATATAGCTCTTCAATTCATTGGGTAACGCGAAGGAGTGAAATGTTATGGTTTCACCGAAGTGATTTAGGGAATATACTGTGATGGGTATTCCAAACGTAACCAAGAGGGTTACTCCCTACGTAAGAATGTTATGAATACCTCAAGTTACCTTAATGTCTTATGATTTCTATGATTTATTCATGATTTTATTTGGTATGTTTTATGGGGAAAGTATGATTTCATTCTTATGTATATATGAACTCAAGTTTCCTTTAAATTTTTTTTATATAACCCATACTGTGCTTTTTATTCTCATCCCAAGACTTTTTTGAAATGTTTTTCACAGGTCAAGGGAAAGGTACATGATATGATGATAGTGTCAAGGAAGTGTCAAGAAAGAATCCATGTATTATTTTAAATATGTTCCATTGATGGGAAAAAATGATTACAATATTTATGTAACCACTTTGTTTAAATGTGGAATCTAATGCAAGTTTTATGATCTAATTCTCTAAAACTCCAAACCTGAAAAGATCCTTAATGTGGAATCTTGTAATAACTCAAGATTAAGTACGGTTTAAGGCTGGGGGCCTTATAGTTGGTATCAAAGGTCGTTTTAGATAACTTTAGGAGTTATAATTCTTTTAAATTATTATCCAAAAATATATTTTTTTGAAATGATATAGCATTTGAATATTACCATGTTGCTTCATCTAAGACATGTTTGTTCAGAATGGTTTTCCGCAAAGGAAATAGGGAAGCCGTTCTAGGAAGGCATACAGAAGGAAATAACCTTCCGAATCAGCATCCCGAGATGGTCGGAATTGGAACTGAACAGATTTTTGCAGTAATGGCGTAGTTGACTCAAGCCATAAATGGCAGTGGTATCCATACACGAGATCAGCTGGATCAACCGAAGAGGAACATGTTAGTGGTGAAACATTTCATGAGGTAACATCCCCCATCATTCAGAGAATCATCTGACCCTGTCCTAGATAAAGGGTGGATTAAAGCACTAGAGAAGATTTTCGATGTCATGGGGTGTTCATACAATCAAAAGGTTAGTCTTATTATCTACCATTTGGAGGGTGAGGAAGATCAGTGGTGGTCTATGGTTAAAAATATCAGGGACGCCAATGAGATTGATGCTCTTGACTGGGATGAATTCAAAGGAATGTTTCTTGAGAAGTATTTTCCTAAGGTTGTTCGACTAATGATGGAAAAGAAATTATTGGAATTGAGGGAAGAGGAAGACTCAGTGGCTGCATATGAAGAAAGGTTCACTCGATTGGGAAGGTATGCTCCAAATTTTATTCGAGACCTTGATAGTAAAAGCAATCGTTTTTACTCAGGATTAAAGCCAAAATATTGAAGTTCATTAGCTTCTCGTGAGTTTAAAAGTTATGAAAAGCTTTTTTGATGTGATGAGAAGGTGGAAATGGAGTTTTCCCATGATCAAGTGTTCTATAAAAACCAGCAGAAGAAGAGACCAAGGTGGTAGGAGAAAGGGAAGAATTCATCAAAAAATTCTGATGGTAAGAAAACTATGTTTCCAGTTTGTGATAAATGTGGTAAAAGGAATGCTGGGGAATGTCTTCTGGATTATGGAAAGTGCTACTGATGTGCTAAGATGGGACATAAGTCTCGTGATTTCACTGAAAAAGATCAAGGTGAAGGTAAGACCAAATTTGATTTACAGTTAGTGAAATGTTTTAAGTGCAATGATATGGGTCACTATGCAAACGAGTGTCTAACAAAGAGCTTGAGTGATGGGAAGCAGTTAGACTACAAGCAGAAAGGGGTGGTGAAATCCTTTGTAACTACTTCAGTAGATGTCGGGCCATCAAAGGAAGTTGAATCGGGTACATTGTTTGTTTTTTCAGATTATGCCAGTGTGTTGTTTGATTCAGTGTCTACACATTCCTTCATCTCTAAAACCTTTTCTAGTAAAATGAGAATACCATCTCAAGAAATGACTTCTAAACTTGTGGTAAAAACACCTGGGGGAAATGTTCAGGAAAAAATAATTTATAAGAATCTTCCTATCCTTATCTGTGGAAAGAACCTACTTCCAATCCTTATTGTTCTACCTCTAGTAGAGTTTGATGTTATCCTAGGTTTGGATTGGCTCTCTATTTACCATGCTAAGATTGACTGTAGAGATAAAGAAGTTTCTTTTCAGAAATACTTTCATTTTGTGTACAAGAATGAACCCTTACTATTGATAACATATCAAGAGGCCGAGAAACATGTAAAAGATGGAAATGAATGTTATATTGCACACATCGTTGAAAATAAAGGAACTGTTCAGATTAATGATGTGCCAGTGGTAAATGAGTATCCTGATGTTTTTCCTGATGAGTTGCCTGGAATAAAACCAGATCAGGAAGATGAGTTTACTATTTACTTAGTTCCTGATGCTAATCCAATTTCAAAACCCCCTTATCGAATGGATCAAGTTGAACTTTTAGAGTTAAAGAAACAATTGAAGGAGTTATTAGATAAAGGTTTCATTCGACCTAGCACATCACCATGGGGTGATCCTGTCTTGTTTTTTAAAAAGAATGATGGCTCAATGAGACTTTCCATTGATTATAGGTCCTTGAATAATATCACTGTTAAGAACAAATATCCTTTGCCTCATATCAATGATTTGTTTGATCAGATCCAGGGAGCTCAGTATTTTTCAAAGATTGACCTGAGATCGGAGTACCATCAGCTGATGGTAAAGGAAGCAGATGTTCCGAAGACTGTGTTTCGTACAAGATATGGCCATTATGAATTTGTAGTAATTCCTTTTGGGATAACCAATGCACCTGCTGTATTCATGGACTTAATGAATATAATTTTCCATGAGTTCTTGGATAAGTTTGTGGTGGTTTCCATTAATGATATTTTGGTGTTTTCTAAAAGTAAAGAGGAGAAATATAGTCATTTAAGGGTTATCTTGCAAACCTTAAAAGAAAGGAAACTCTATGGAAAATTCAGCAAGTGCGAGTTTTGGTTGCAACAAATTTCTTTCCTTGGTCACATTGTTTCTAATGATGGGATAACCGTTGATCCTACAAAAACAAAGGTTGTGGAAGACTGGCCAAGACCCACAAATGTAACTGAGATTCGTAGCTTCCTTGGTTTGGCATGCTATTACCGAAGGTTTGTTAGAAAATTTTCACGGTTATCTAGTCCAATGACTAAGCTAACTCAGAAGGGTGTTAAGTTTGTCTAGACAAAAGAATGTGATGATTGTTTTCAGGAATTGAATAGAAGATTGGTGAATTCTCCAGTTTTGGCACTACCTTCCAGGAATGGTGAGTTTTTTATATACAGTGATGCTTCATTGAAAGGACTTAGTTGTGTCCTAATGCAGAATGATCAGGTAATTTCTTATGCTTCACATCAGTTGAAAACTCATGAGGTAAAATACCCTACACATGATTTGGAAGTAGCTGCTATTATTTTTGCTTTAAAAATTTAGAGGCATCATTTGTATGGAGTAAAATGTGAAATATATACCGATCACAAATGTTTAAAGTATATATTCACTCAGAATTAATTGAACATGAGATAAAAGAGATGGCTAGAATTAATCAAGGATTATGATTGTACAATTCATTACCATCTAGGAAAAGAAAATAATGTGGCTGATTCTTTGAGTCGAAAATGTAATGCTTCATTATCAATGTTGTGTTTGGAACGTGATCCTTTGGTTACGGATTTGATGAACTTTGTAATAGAAGTTGTTAGTGCAGGATGTTCTTATGTTTGGTTTCAGGTATCAGTGAGATCATCTCTATCAGATAGAATCAAGAAAGCACAGAAGCAAGACAGTGAGTTGCAGAAAAAGGTAGAGCTGGTTCAGAAGGGTAATTGGCCTGAATTCAACATTGATAATGATTGCGTTTTGAGATTTGGGAAGAGATTGTGTGTTCCTTGTGATTCACAGTTGAAGAGAGAGTTGTTATGTAAAGCTCATAGTTCTCTGTTTTCAGTTCATCCAGGCAGTACTAAGATGTATAGAGATATCCAGGAGTACTACTTGTGGGATGGAATGGAAACAGACATTGCTAATTTTACTGTGAAGTGTTTGACTTGTCAGCAGGTTAAAGTAGAGCGGCAGTTACTGAACGGGATGCTTCAACATTCACCAGTGCCAGAGTGGAAATGGGAGAATATATCCATGGACTTGGTTGTGGGATTACCGAAGACATCTAGAGGTAATAATGCAATCTGGGTTATTATTGATCGCTTGACCAAATCTGCTCATTTACATGATATGCGAGATACTTTTTCCCTATATCAACTTTCCCTTTTGTATCTTAAAGAGATAGTCAGGTTACATGGAGTTCCTCTCTCCATTGTATCTGATCATGATCCGAGGTTCACTTATAACTTTTGGAAAGGCCTTCAAAAGTCGTTGGGTACTGAATTAAATTTTTGTACAGCATTTCATCCTCAATAAGATGGAAAGTCATAATGAATAATTCAGACCTTGGAGGATATGCTACGAGCTTGTTCGATGGATTATCAGGGAAGTTGGGACCAATATATTTCTTTGGTTGAATTTTTATATAATAACATTTTTCATTCCAGTATACAGATGGAATCATTTGAGGCATTATATGGGAAGCGGTGTCGAACTCTAGCTTTCTGGGATGAAGTGGGTGAAAGGAAGTTGATGGGATCAGAATTGGTAGAAGAGATGGTAGAAAAAGTTCAGCTGATTCAGAAACACATGAGAACAGCTTAGAGTAGGAATAAGAGTTATGCAAACAACATGAGGAAGGATCTAACTTTTGAGGTAGGTGATCATGATTTTATCAAAGTCTCACCATGGAAAAGTGTGATGCGATTTGGTAAAAAGGAAAGCTGAGTCCATGGATCATTGGACCATTTGAAATTCTGGAGAGAGTTGGATCAGTTGCATACCGGGTGGCTTTAACTCTCAGTTTATCTCAGGTACATAATGTTTTTCACGTTTCGATGTTGAGAAATTATATGCCAGATCCATCTCATGTTTTGAGTCGAGAGGTAGTTCAGCTGGAAGAGAACCTATCATATGAGGAAAAACCGGTCTAGATTATTGACCACAGGGATAAAGCGTTACGAAATAAGGTGATTAATCAGTTAAAGGTTTTGTGGAAAAACCACATGATGGAAGATGCAACATAGGAATCTGAAAATGAAATGAGGGATAAGTACCCCCATTTATTTGATAAGTAAATAAATTGCGGGGACACAATTTTCTAAATGGGGGAAGGATGTAACATCCAAAGTAAGTAATGAATAATAGATGTTTTTATCTATGTCTATTAATGAATTATATAGTGTTTTATAGGGTTAAAATGAAAATAAATCCAATCTTAAACATGGAATACACTAATATTCTTAAAAGATTGTTTTATTGCCTTTTGATGGAAACCCCTTTTTAAATCAATCTTTTGAAAATTTTATAATCAATAATTTTCAAAATAAAAATATTCATTATGATTGGGACATTCAAATTTACATTGGATAAATTTTTTGTATTTTTCTGACAATGTTCATTTGTTAATGAATAGTGAAAAATACTGCAGTTTACATCAAAACTGCTTTTTCATTTAATTTAATTATATAGTTAGATTATATTTTTAATTGGTATTAAAGTGTAATATGAATATATTTTTTTCCATTTAATCCAATGGTGGCCATTAGGATTAATTTCACCTTGAAATTGGTCATAAACTAATGCCATACTTTTCATAGATATTGTTTCAAAAAAACCCGCTATTTGTTTTGACAACGGGAATTATTTTTAAATCAATTATTGAAATTTATGTGTATGGAATTTGGTAAAATGGATTGAATATTTGGAATCATAAGGTCCAAATTATGTAATTAAGACTCTTGTTTTTTGACATTATGAATATTAACGACGGTAATTATCTTTCATTATCTTGATTAATGAGTAATCGGGTAGTTAAGAACAATAAAATAATATCATAATAATAAAAAAGGACACAAAAATGTGTCCTAAGGCTACTTTTTGTCTCATGGCAGACCATGGGATTCCTTGTGCCAAACTTGGGGGCCCCATGAAATCACTCTTGTGAGAAAGTGACTTTTTATCTTTTTATTTTTTAAGGAATGTTAAATGTAACAAAGAATGTATCACCTAAGTAAAATATTTTTAATTTTGTCTACATAAATGAAATTTTGGACTATAAATATTCATTGGAAAACTAAAAAGATTTTATATATCATATTATTATTATTTTATAATTTTTAGACTTTAAATAAATTAAGTTACTTATGACATCATAATGATGCAGCGATGACCTCATTATTTGACGATTTAAATAAAATGGAAAGATAATGTAAAATCTAAGACCAACACATGTCCAAAACCTATTGGGTTGGTATATTTAGAACCCTTATCACCTTACACTCGAATTATATCAATGTGGGACCTTTAAAATCTGAAACCCAATTGACAATAAAGTAACATTTCTTTACTTTCCAAGAGTGCCCCTCTTCTCCTCTTATAAAAGGCCCCCACCTCTACCTCCTTACCCACACTTCCAAAGCCTTTGTAACAGCAAAACCCTGCCCATTTTGTCTCTCCACTTCCCTCTATTACTCCTTGAATCCGCACTTTGGGAAGAAGTCTTTCCATGGAAGCCTTTGAGCTCAAACCAAAGGGAGTTACCCGATTTTAAGGTAATGTCTTCACTTGAGTCCTTTTGTTTTATTTTGCTTCTCCTACCCCCTAAACTCTTTTTATTCATTTATTTTGTACCAAATACAGTATCTTAAATATACTAGTATTTTTTTATAAGAAGGATTCGAGCTACACTTACACACACCTACATCTAATGGTTAAAGAACATACCATTTCTGTGGATGGCGAATTTCTGCCTCCCGAAACGATGATTGTTCAACATTCTTTTAACACCTCCAAAGGTGGACATTAAGATGAAACTATATTTATATATGATATATAATATGTTTATGTTTTACTAAACTTTTGTATTTTTTATTTTGGGCATACCTTTATGATTCCCATTATGGGTAAACACGATATCTTCATTTAAGGAAGTGCAGACTACCGCCCCTCAAAGTGATTTGATTCGTTAAATACCATATATAGGACATATAAAGGATGGAGTTATGATATTATATATGATATTACACTGGATTTATAATATACCTTTATATAATTATGATTCCATTCTATAAAATATGAAATAGAAATGAATGTAGCGTTCATGCGTACGTACGGCTTACCGTCTCCATGAACGGTGCATTTCATTTCGTACCTCTAAATGATTATGTAATATTATAAATGCATGAATGTACTGGATATATATGTCATATATGTTATCTACATCATGAATACCATTCTGGATATAATGGATACATGAATAACTTGTAATTATAAAGGGCTTATTTTTTACTCAAGTACCAATGATCATTAAAACGACCATTATTAACATAAATAATTACATAGTGTTCATGACATGGAAATAAGTGATATAAAAGGAATAATGAACTTGAAAAAGGTTCTTAAACAAGTATAAATTAACTCAAGTTTATTATTCAGGAGATTAATGAACGACCGAGTCAAGTCGGACCCGAGGTATGGGACTTCGTCTCAATCTCCTTTCATTGAGGAATATTTTGTTTTATACTCAACCATCTTTTATACGGTGTATAAACCACTTTGACTTTTAAATTTATATAAAAGGAATCTTTTTTATACGAAGCGTTTACTAAACGACAAAAGGGAATTTTTTTTCATACGTATGTGGTGACAACGACTTCTCCACTTCCTTGACCATTATTTGAGTTTCGGCTTCCTCTACAAGCCATACCTTCTTTTTAAAAGAAAAATAAATACCATGTTTTAATTTTCTTTTATTTTGGTATTGAAAATGGTTTTCATAATGTTTTTACATAAATTTTTTGTATTGATATCTTGTGATTGAATGGTGGAAATGTTATGTTTCATTTATGCATGTTTTATGTGATACGATTATATTGAGGTTCTTGGGCATTATTATGAAGACGGGTGGTTCCGTGATAATCTAAGGGCGGGTGAGCCCGATATATCTCTCCAATGCATTGGGTAACATGTAGGAGTGAAATGTTAAGGTTTCGCCAAAGATATTTAGGGAATATACTGTGATGGGTATTCCAAACGTAACCAAGAGGGTTACTCCCTACGTAAGAATGTTATGAATGCCTCATGTTACCTTTATGTCTTATGATTTCTATGATTTATTCATGATTTGATGTGGTATGATTTATGTGTAAAGTATGATTTCATTATTATGTATATATGAAATCATGTTTCCCTTCCATATTTTTATATATAACCCATACTGAGCTTTCTATGCTCATCCCAAATCTTTTTTGAAATGTTTTTCACTGGTCAAGGGAAAGGTACATGATATGATGATAGTGTCAAGGAAGTGTCAAGAAAGAATCCATGTTTTATTTTAAATATGTTCCATTAATGGGAAAAATGAATACTATCTTTATGTAACCACTTTGTTTAAATGTGGAATTTAATTCATGTTTTATGATATAATTCCCTAAAACTCTAAACCTGAAAAGATCCTCAATGTGTAATCTTGTAATAACTCAAGATTAAGTAAGGTTTAAGGCTGGGGCCTTATATTCAATTTTTGTTTAATTCACAGCCAATAATATTAATAAAATAAATTATCTAGAACACTACTTTAATGAATGTAAATTCTAGACCATATTTCATATATGTATTAAGGAATAAATATACAACATCATAAATGTAATAACACTTCCACTAAACTAACTATATAATAAATAATCATCCAAAATATTTATGACACCTACTCTTTGATTTCATCATATAACTAGATATTAAAAGATTGAGAATCTTATTTTTATCTCTATATGAACCTAACATAATTAAAACCATTGAATACTCTTATTAAATAATAAAACCCTTGGGCTGTATCTTATTTATGTACTTTATGAAATTAAAATTATGGAAACCCGTTTGAACATCCATTTTATATATCTCGTAATCATATTGAGCCTCTATGGAAATAAATATCTAAATGGAAATTATCATTTTAAACAGTGAAAAACATTATTCATAGTCAATAACAGGAATATATTTGTAATTATGTTCCACTATGTAATCTTTATAGGTAGATAGACTTCCATACATATTAATTTTATTTAGTAAAACCCACTTTTAGTCTATGGGTCTTGACCCTACTGATGTATCCACTATTTTCAAATACAAGTTACTATACATAGAGTCCATTTCATATTTCATAAAACTTGTCTATTTCATATAATTTAATATATCATTTTACATTTAATAATTATTATATTTATAATTTATGAACATTAATTCTTCCAAATTTTCAAAAATAAATCTTTATCTCACACACTTATAAATATCTCTTCCCACACATTGATGTTATTTAACATTATTCCATTCTTATTCCAAATATTTTGTGGAAGTAGCTGAATTTCAACTTCAGTATAATTTTTTATTTATTGTTATTATACTTCTCCACATTTCATATTATTCTTACTAACTCCTTAATCGATATATTCCTTGTCATGGAAGTAAAAAATTGGGCCACAATAACATTTACCTTTGTAATATATAGAAAAAATATCCCTTACTTTAAATGGGTTAATAGAAAAAATTAGCACCTTCCGTACATAGGGTCATGTTTATTTGATTACAAAAATTACAGATGAACTTCACAACCCAAATTTTATGTTTAAACATCTTTCTATCTTCATTCACCATATCATAGGTGGGTTCTTTGTGATTACTTTAGATTAAAAATGGTTATATAGGATGGATTTATTTTAAAGATATGGCCCCTAAAATGAAATTGGAAGGTCACACTAACCCATCCTTTATTGATGAATGTCCAACAAGGTATACAAAATCATCTCTAACAAACCAATACACTATTTTATTTTAGGAGAAATCTTTATTAAAAAAATTCCACAATATCTCATATTGTTAGTGAATTATGGGGTTAAGTATTAACCACTTTATTTGACATTAGAATCATAAAAAAATCCTAAATGATTAAGTAACTCATTCTAAAACATTTCAAAATTTTAAAATATTTCTCACATTTATCTCAATATAAAAACATAAGAAAACCAATTATATTCCTTATTAAATGTTATTACACACATATCCCCACTAATTTCGTGGTTTATGATAGGTCTACATACATCACTTTTCATAATATCCAATGGCTCAATAGCACTTTCAACATTGATAATAAAAGTTGTTTTGGTAATCATACATAATAAAAAAGAATATCATGTGTCAGATAATTCATAGTAGAATAATTCCTATAATCTATCTCCATTGTGTATTTTAATTAGTTTATCTTTTATATGTCCAAGATGACAATTCCAATGGAAATTAAGTTTAAATCAACATTGAACATATTGTTTCTAATTTTATAGATTGTATTATCCATATTCAAATTGTGTAAAATGTTTACTATTTCCTCAATGTCATATAAAATATCATTCATATATATTGAATAACTCTTCATCTTAATGATGGATGAATTTACTAACCCTTACTAACATGGTACATAAATCAATTTTATTTATGGAAGGAATGTAATAATAGTTTTATAATTCCAGGACCAATATAATATGTAGACCTAGAACATAATGTCCAAAATTAAATACACAAAATTTTTAACTATTTTAGTCATATAGATCTACATCACCATTATTAAATTTTCTAATATCCTTAGGTTTACGTTTTTTCTCACAAAATATTGATATACACTTGGAATCTAATACCCATGTGCTAGAGTTAGAGGAATTTATTTTTATGACATTCACCTTAATATTCTCATAATTTATTTCTAATGGAATTCTCATATAAATAATGTACTAATATATAATATTTTTATAGCTCATACCTATAATACACCTCAAATTGATAAATATTATGGGTGTAATAATATTTAACAAAGATAGATATATTGGTGAGTAACATATTTTATATTATTTCAAGATGTAATTTTAATAAATATAATCGCATGAAATTTATTGAACCATTATATCATTTCTTATTGTAGTCAAAGATCTATATTTTACTAATTAATCAATTCAATATGTAATTACTCTCATCAATTAAGTATAATGGTAGTCGACCAACCCACATTGTGTTTTTAGTTATGCACAATCATGTGCATTTTAAACATTTCAATAAACCCAACTTTTTATAGTATGATGATATATAAGAAAATTAATGCACAAGGTTAAACCCATAAAGAGGTGATATAGATATATGTTGACCAATATACTGGATCATTGTAGTGAATTCCTCATCTGATTCTAAAAATCATGGTTTTAAGATAAAAAGATTATATTAAAACTCACCTAATGTAAGAAGGGTTCAAGATCTATTTCAGGGATCCTAAATATAGGATATTTATAAATACTAAAATATTAGGTCAATTTTCATAGAATAAATATGTGTTCATGAATTGATAAAATTGATTTGGTCCATAAAATTTTATCTACCCATAGTAGAATCCACTCTTTGGTTCAGATGTAGGTTCTTGTCCACATGAAATATGTGAAACTATAAAATCATGAAACAAATAACTGTATTGGTCAATGTTTTTTCATTCCAATTTGGTTGGGGTACTTACCTTAGAATACCATGTATTTTTTTCATGAAAATTATAGAAGTATTTTTTTCATTATCAAACTAATTTTTTATCTAATACAATACCAATGATTTTATTTAGATATTCATTAAAGAATTACTGCCTGTATACTTGATCTGCATTCCTAAGAATATATTATATACATGGAAATGAAATTGATATAAATATAAAATAGATATATATTGATTAAAATATTTATAAAGTAGTATCAATGATCCATTTAGTAATCAATAAATGAATCTTACTTTCAGGAAAAGAAAACACAGCACATGAGTTCAATTTGGAAGTAACCAACTGGTACATGTTAATTGAAGGAATTCAAAATATCATAAAACAAGATCAATATATTAAAAATGGATTGAAATTGATTTAAATGTGAAATTGAAAATAGGTATGTTTAATTCTTCTCAAAATGAATTAAAAAGGAAAAGTTGCCTTGAAATATTTTTTCCTAGAATATACATAGGCCATATCATCTTATGGACTAAACATGATTTATATCATTAGTATTCCTATGTTTCTTTCTTCCTTGTGTTTTTATCGTATATGTTTCAATTATATGGCATAAATTATGGTTCAATATTCTCTGTAAATATTTTTTTCTAAGATTAATATGCTAAATGATGTTTTTGGGTGTTTTTTAGCCTTGCAGTTTAACTATGTAAGTTTCCTTCACACGCCATAAGGTATCAACCATCTAGGAACATCTATATTATAAATATAATTTATTGAATTATATACATATTCCATCCATCAGGGGAAATTTATTTTAAATTGGTTAATGTGTAATAATATGTCTGAAAGTGAAAAATTTAAAAGAAACATCCTTGTTTCAACATCACATTCAACTCTCTACAAAACACTACAAAACTAATAAATTTTGTAAAAAATACAAATGAATAATTTAAATATATATATACAAATAAATATTATCAGTTTCCCCCACAAATGAATAATTTTTTGTCCTCATTCAAAAATAATCTCTACAACGATTTCAAAGGGAACAATTTTTAAAAATAAATAGAAATTAAAACCATGCAAAGAAAATTATGTGTTAGTAAATATTGATTGTCTTAAAAAATCACCCATTTTAATAAAATCAGTCACATTTAATAATTAGGTTATATATTTTAATGTATTTATTCTTCAAATTTAAATTTTTGAATAGATTGTTACAAACTATAACATTGGTGTGATTTATCTCTGCATGAATTGTCTATCCTCATTAAAGGTAAAAAATTCATTATTTATGAGCATACCCAAAATACATGTTCCTAACGATAGGATATAGTACCCAGACAAGTCCACCCAGAATCAAAGCTTCTGAACATTTAATAAAAAGAAATAAAAGAGGAACATAAGTGTGTTAGATGGGGTCACACAAACCGAAATGCCCTCATCCACCAAAAACTGGTCTAGAGATCATAGTACAACATATCATTTCCACAATCAGAGTTACCAGCTATCTCCCACTCTCATTGAGACTTATCCCACTTTATGATTTTCAAGATATTTTTATCCCCCTTCCTTGACAACTTAGATACCGATCTGGTAGATGCATTTCTAGGATCATTAGAATAATCCTTGTGTGGTCTCCGCTTTGAGGGAATAGAGGTAAAACCCTCAATAGCAGCACTATTTATATTTCCACTTAAGATTGAATCCTTTTAAGAGTCATTTTTTCTAATGCCCAAGACCCTAATTGGGGTACCCATATTCTAATGTTCTCCCTCAGAAACGTTCCCCCATTTATTAGGTAACTCAAGAACATGGAATAGCTTCTGGATTTCCTGCTAGAAATCAACATGTTTTTCCACATCATTATTCTTGGCGATGTCAACTTCGGAGGTGTCAGGGTCCACAACTGTAGTAACCTCTTTAACCAAATCAAACTGAGTCATAAAGAGGCCTCTATGGGCCTTCTTCGGAGATACATCAATTAACTACCATTTACCAGTATCTAGTTTATCAGGAGTTGTGGGAGCAAGCTCGCTAAATGAATCACCATCCTGAGCAGTAGATTTTGGGAACATCGAATCATTCCCTATTGACTTTCTATGACAGAGAGTCACGGAATGTCCTCACACCCCACATTCCTCAAAATAAACATTCCTCCAAAATAACTCTAATGAATGTCCATCAGCCATACATTCATTGCCGAAAAGGGGTTTCTTTTTCATACTCAACATCATTTTTAATGTTATTAGAATGAGTGTAAAGGTTTAACTTTTCAATCAGAGTGGTGCTAAGACCAACCTCCACCAACATCCTATCAAAATGACCAAACCGAACAACCTCAGTCTCTTTGTCAAGACGAATCGGAGTCCCAATTGCTATGCCAATATCATGCAGGATTTTTGGATGCTAAAGGACCTAGTTGAGTCCATGAAGACGAATCCATAGCTGAGAAAAAGAACATCTAGCATGTGAGACATTAAAATCCAATGACCATTCATGTAAATGAAGCCATCCGGGTTTTAGGAACAAGGTTCCCATGCTCCCTGCTTGAAGCATCAAATCATCAAATGAAAAAAGTCAATGGAAAATTCCCCGACCAAGAGAAACACATTTCAAATCTGAGAAACCCCACAATTGTGAGGATCTATGGATCAAATCAGAAAGTGTCCGTAGTTTTTCACCTTTAGGAAGAACCATTCGTGAAATCAATGATTTTTTTCCAATTGAAATTCTCTCATCCACCGCTGTAGGATTAGCTTCAACGTGAGTTGATGAACCCTTACGAAGAATTATACTAGGAACTGAGTCCTTCAACAATGCAAATGAACCGGCTCCATCAAATTTCAACCAAGCATTTTATATTTTCATGACTTCAGAATTGGAATTAGAACCATGAAAAACATCACCTCAGGGAGGAATAGGATCCCACAACAACTCCTCAACTGGAGCCGCATCAGCTTCAACCTTCTCACGACTAGATGAAATCTGTAAGTCGCCTTGCATCAATCTTCATGGTCACATGATGTGGCTATGATGCTTCTGTAAATCTGGTGCAAGGATTCAAAGCCGCATGAATACCAGCTAAAAAATCAACTTCATCGCAACCGTGGGGTTCCAAGCATCTTCCAAGATCCGAGCATCATGAGCAGACATCAAGGAAGGAGCTGCCGAT
Source organism: Viscum album (assembly GCA_963277665.1). Lineage (NCBI taxonomy): Eukaryota > Viridiplantae > Streptophyta > Magnoliopsida > Santalales > Viscaceae > Viscum > Viscum album. The sequence goes on from OY728158.1 coordinate 313,964,412, forward strand.
GCCATGCCGCCGAGTGGAGAAAGGCGATAGAAGCCAAGGAAGAACGGGATCGCCATGGCCGAACAGAAACCCTAAAATCCATATAAGCGGAAGGGTTCTCTCGCTCCCACAGCCTATTGCAACATAACACTTAAAATCATGATAGGATACAATAATTTCTAAAATTTCCAGTCAATTATAATATATATCACAATTAATCATGATTTATTTATCATTAAGGTTCCATAAAATCTAAGGGTGATACTAGGTGGGTATATGATAATAATTAAGCTAAAAATGAGTGTAAACTATAATTTATAAAGAATGATAATTAGGAATAGTGTAACAAAGAATATCCTCACAAAAGTATAATCTAAACACTCCCAAATAAAATATAAAAGTCTGTGAGTATGTTATGCATGTAAGATTAGGGTATCAAATATCATTTTTTTGATTTTTTAATTCGTTCATAGAACAATATTCACATCCACTACCTAACCATGAATGATTTATCATTATATTTATTACTCTAAAAGTGTTTATTTTTGAAAATAATAATACATAACCCCTTTTTTATAAATAGGATAATAATGATGGTAAATCAGAAGTAACCATGGACTACAACTAGTAGATCTGGTCAAACATCCACTTCATGTGACCTCGGTAACAGGCATCCAGGGTCTAATAGAAATGACTATTTCACCATACATATTCAATTATAAATCATGTTATATTAGAAAATATTTGGTTTGGGAGATATAAAATGGTCTTTTAACTCATGTAATTCCTAACAATGTAATCGAGAGAATAAACATGATTAAGAATTAATAATGTATATGGAGGCCTTAGGAGAAAAATGTGATCAATCAATAAGAATTCTGAATCATTTTAATAGTGTATTTTCCAGTTATAATCTTCAAAAGATTCCAATAAATTTTCATATATATATATACATCCCCTATGTGTCACTCGATAAATATGCTCAGAAAATAGAGTAATAATTTAGTTTTATAATCCTCTTAAAAGTGGGAATAAATAAAAAATTGGGAAATCGCGTACATTGTCGGACTAGTAATAATTCATATTTTTTTAGGAATTTAGATTCATAATTGAATTTATCAAATAAATAATCATTACACAATTTTAAGAGGGAATAAATTATATTATATGACATTTTCTATCTAAACATTATCTTTTACATACTATTGTTTAATGGTATTTCAAATTAAATAATGATTCTAAGAAAAATGTATCCAAGACTAAAGAAAATAGGAAAAAATGTCATTGCATATACTATACAAATCAAGAATGACCACCCCCAAATAAAATGAAATAGCATCAACACTATTTCAAAAATTAATAAGAGAGAGATTGAAATGAAAACATAAATAGATATTTCTTTTAATGAGTGAAATTAGTTTATATAATTAAGATATCCCAACAAAAAATTTCATTCCATTTTAAAATATGATGAATGTTCATATTAAGCTGTACTACCTGCAAAAATGTAAAATAAAAATCATAGGTACAATTAAGAGATGATTAATTAATAGGATATATACAATATGAATTAAAAAAAATTCCTTGTAAATATAATAATAAAAATGAATTGAGGATTATATAAATTCATCAAAAATAATATAAAATCGGGTTATAACGAAATATCAACAGATATGGCCTAGAAAAATTAGATAAATGGAGATACCAAACTAGAAGTAACTAAAAAAATTGTGGGAATATAGGTTACCTCACAAAAATCACCATCAAAGAAATCAATAGATAGATATATGGATATAGATCAATCTATGTAGTCCATCACCTCATGAGTCCTTAGCCTCATGTGGAAATTGGAGGTAGTGTCCTTTAATTATAGTGGCTACATGAGAGGATTGACGACCTTAGAAATGGATTGACCAAACCTATCATGCGATAACTAGTGAATTTGTAAAAGTCACTGATAGAGATCCTAGGGAGTTCATTACATCATATATACATAAGTAAATAACTCTTTGTGAAGTCTGATAGTTATCATATCATGTAAATTGAATGTGAATGTATAGGGAGATGATATAGACATAAAAAATGGATGAAAAAAAGAATAAATACAATGTAAGAGAATAATTTTGAACCAAAATGAATATACATGTAATTATATTATCTTAATGATACTACTTCAGAACATTTAATATAGAATCAATGTAAATAAACTAGAAATAATAGAAAAGTAGGGTGGGTACACTATGGTACAACCAAAAAGAGGAGGAAGAATCAACGTAATCGGCATCAGTTTTTCCCACACTAATGATGTGAGTTTGGATCCAACCCTCCATGTTAGTATTAGTAATAATGATGATAGAAGGTCTCGTGTCTACTATAATAGGTGTTGTGGTACTGGAATTAGGCTTGGTCTCCTAGGATCTAGTGTTGTTTCAATCTATATGGAGGTCACATGTCTTGAATCTCAATTACTGAATGGAACAACATATTTAGTCAACATATCATATACCTTTACCAATCAAGTGTAAACCATCAAGTTGATCATTTTTGAATCATGATATGTGATCATGGGAGGAAGATTGAAAAGTGTTTCGTAAGGTGATAATATAGAGGGGTGCTAATAGATTCAGAGGACAACCCAATGACAATAGGGTGAAGGTGGGTGTAGTGGTGGCTGGTGGAGTAGATGAATAGGGTGGAGATGGAGAAAGGAACCATTAGGTTCTCATGAAATGAGATCTCTAAGCACTGGAATATGGTGAAATGATTCTCTAATATAAAATAAATGAACCACAATCAGATAATAATTCATCCACCCATCATGGATTTTTTATGTTGGATATGTATGTTAAGTAGAGGAGGCCTATGTCCTTGTAGGAGAAGTCTGATCGGAAGGTACTTAAGGAGATGTGGAGTGTTTAGGGGCTGGTATCACATCATTGGACATGAAATAACTATGTTCTCAACCATAATGATCTCCCCCATTCTAATTAAACCATCTTATGGATAAATATGAGGTTAAAGGATTGTATATATCCAATTAATGAGAGTGGATTAAAGAAGCAAAAACAAACCAAGTGCATATAAAAATTCAGGATGGTGTACCCTCCTATAAGTGGGCCACACATCATCCATAACTTTCAGTTTACCATGAAATATGGTGTTCAATGTTTTTCATGAGGGAATCCATAGAAGTGTAATCAATTTATACCTCAGTTTGTGTGATTTACCCTTGAGAGTCTCTTTATGCTAGGTTAATTTTGGGTGATGAAATATGGACAATCATAAAAGTGAAACCCTTTAATTGGTTTCTCTTCATAGTGGGAGGATCATAAATTCTCTTAGAGTCACTGGTTATTATAGTTTATCATTAATGTGATATTTTTTATCAAGATAAATGGTAGACTAGGTATTATTTTCTATGAAGACTAAATAATAAACATACAGTATAATACTCAACTCTCCAAAAATGAATTCCAAATCCTTACCTCCCAACTAGATGGTGACATAAATGGGATCATTCTCAGAAGTTATCAAGATCTCTAAGAAGTGATGCTGGTAAATATCCTCTTGGAACTCAATGATATGAGTGTTAAAAATCTTCTACAGGTCCTCTATAACATTCATGTCCATGAAGATCTGATTAAAGATAACCAAATCCAAATATATATATTTTTTCATATAGACATGTCCTGCAAATTCACCAAGACAAAATGGTGTTGTGGGTATATAAGCCACAACATGTGGGGAATATGAGTATGTTGGGAACAAGACAACTAATGGCATGAAAAAAAATATCTATCTGTACATGAATGTAAGGACATAGTTAAGATATCTGACAATGGTGGTGTTTATTGAACATAGGCCAGTGGTTATTAAAAGCACTGGGGATTTTCTTATCCCGTGTTGTCTGGAGGAGGATCATCTATACTTATACCATTGCTGGGTTTCATTGTGGTGAGAACAAGGAGTGTAGGTGAATTAAGGGATAAAATAAATAATATGGTGTGTCCAATGGTAGAGGATACAATGAAGAATGATGGGTTGTGTGATGAGAAGAGGATAGTAAAGGAGCATCACCCAAGGGAGGGTCAGTTTCAATGACGAAATCCCTAGGTTATCAACTTATAATGGCTTATTGAGACAATTATTGGGTTAATAAAAAATTTATATTCAAATTTATTAGAGTATATTTGGTTGAAACTACATTATTGATAAACTAAAATATTTTTTTCACCATAATTTGTTTATTAGATAACTCATCACTCTTCCAATGATGGTGAACCAGCTAATCATCATTGATCCAAATATAATTGAAACTGACCTAGGTTTCATACCATTGAATTATTTATTATATTTTTATATCTATAAATCCCTTCAAATCAAATTAATTAAAATTATAGGAAAAATATTATAAAAATTGATCCACATAATTTTTAACGATTTTACATTCACCATAATTAGTGGTCCATCACCTCATTGAATTTATATAGATTCATATAGGGGAGATTTAACAACATCGAAATAAACTAACCATGGATATTTCAACTTTTTGGATAATAATTACAAATTTTTATTAAAAAATAGAATCATTTTCTTTGGTTTTAATATCGATTTTATAATGCATCAATCTTGATGATAATTTTTTTTCTCTTTATAAATAGTTTTAATATTGTATGTTTTTTTTCTAATTTCCTCTAGCTTATCCATGTGTAAAAATCATTTTTCCCAACATTTTTTAGAATTCACGAGTATCTTTTCTTTTCATTGAATTATTGGTGTTATAGTTCCACTACTGAACTACATTATTTCCTATTAAAATTTATAATGTTTCTGTGTTGATTGGTGTTTTTTAGTACATTCTATATGCACAAGGTGCATCGTCTTGTTTGATTATTCATCCATTTTTACTTATATCAGTTGTCTTTTAAAAAAACTATTTAATATCTTGATTGGAAAACTACACCATCCCACTGATTTTTGTTTTAGTAAGGGGTCCTAGTATTTTGGAAAATCCAATAATTTTTATGAAATCCTATTATGGTTGTATTTTTAGAAACAATTCCTTTATTTTTAATGAGTAATATCAGAAATATAAAACAAGATAAAAAAATTTATTAGAAATTGCATTACTAATTTGACCATAACAATTTGTAGCTTTAGCTTCTATCAAATTTGAATCATGGTCCACATAGATGAAAATGTACATCATTCCATGGGAATATGAAAATATAACAATGAAATAAATATCCCAAACATCAAATATTTTCACATATAGGATTGGACTATAGTTAATTTCATTACAATATCATATTTTTTTTATTGGAATCAACAATAGATTTTTAAAAAAATTATATTTAATCCAAAGAGAGTGTGTGCATAAATATTCCACTCTAAAAAATTTTATTCATGGTATGATCTTACCCATGGTGTCCAGAAGTTAGCAACATATGACATAATTCTTAAAAAATTAAAATTTCATCCTCTTAAATGTATCATAAAATTAAACCATCATCAAAAATTTTACATAACAATTTTTCATCCTAGTAGTACTGTGAATCATATGATACAATTTTTTTCCTTTATTCAAAATATGAATGTGATTAAAGTATCTGAGTGGGTAAATAGTTTTCCAATAATGATGAAAAACTCTTATATTAGCAGGATCCACCTTATCAAAATTTACAGAGAATGATTTTATATATAAGGCATTTCAATTTTGCGTGAGGAATTTAAACAAAAAACTCTGAAGGGCATGGGGTGTGTCGAAAAAAAAATTAATTGTTAAAACCACTTCGAGGAGCTCTTTTTATGTCGTTGTAAAATATTTTTATATTTAATAGAGAAACTAACTAGAATAGTAATTGGTATGTAAAATATATAGAACTCATTATCCTAAAATATTTCCAATAGAAATATCACTTTCATCTCACATTAGCTCAAAGGCCTTTTTTCAATCAGGTGAGACAATGAAAAGATTTGTCACTAAGTATTTTTAGAGTTGTAATGAAATACCAAAATTAATATTTTAATTTAAAAAGAAAATCCTTAGACATTAGATGTGTTACTGGTCATGATATTTGGGATAGTTGATTTAAAACCCATTGGTAGATTACAACATGGCCTAGAAAACTCTTCATTCATTTTATAGTTGTGGGTTCATGTAAATATTTAATAACATTGATTTTGTTAGTTTGACATCGATGACATGATTTGAAATTTTATAATAGAGGGAATTTTCTACAGGGTAAACTGTATTGAATTCCTTCTAATTTTGAACAAGACATTTCTATTCATAGCATTGAAACTCTTGATTAAAATTTCAATGACAGACCCTAAAGGATCCTCAATTGACTAAAGAATCATCTATATCAATTTCAAAAAAATATTCCATATCATGAAAGATATGTATAATATATAGTTGTAATATTTTTTGGTGAATTACACATTCTTTACAATATTCATCAATTGGTTAAGGTTTCAAATGGTCACGTGAACATACTATTTGAATAATAAAGTAGGTCAAATATGATTTGATTATATCCCAAATTTCTATCCATTAACAAAAATAAATCATTCCCAACTAATCTATTTAGAATCTAATCCATGAATGCGATACATAATTGGCCTTTCAAGGTTATGGTATTGAGTTTTCACTATTAAACACAATCTATCCATACAATATTTATCTATGCTAGGATTAATTCATCTTATTTTTTTAATTATGGTTATTCTTCAACCCTTTGGTAGAAATTTCAACATGCTTCCCCATTTTATTTTAGTGATGAAAATAATAATATGATATTCATAAATATTTGCAACCTCCTTTTTAACTAAATATTTATTTGGTTGTGTGTGTCACCGCTAATGTTATAATTCAGTCTTAGAGACTTCTTCAAGATGAATATTATGTGTGATGATCATGCAGATATCCTTGTGATATCATACAGAATCAAATAAATTGAATTTTTGTGTCTCTTAAGGAAATCTATCAATTTCTATTCATGTGAATGATTTAATTGTGAGCATATGATCACCAAAAATTCATATTTAGTTTCTAATATTTATTATTTATGTGTGATCAGTAGATGATTTAATTTTGATGTTTTTGTATTAATAAAAAAGGCTGTGATTTATGAGATGGAATCCTTCATTATAGGTTGAACGTATTTTATCTCCTTATATTTCCTATCCTCATATTAATCTAGGGATAGAATCTATCTATGTTATTCATAATACATACTATCACCTGATTTAGACGTGAGAAAAATCATAGGACACTCCAGCAAATCTCCACTCTGCTTTACTTCATTTACATATTATAACACAACTAATTCCTCACCGACTCAAAAAATAATACTTTCATAGATTACATAGATAATTTTATACTAGTTGTGATAAATGGTTTCCCTATTATTATTGTGATACCTTTTTATTAATCCATGTCATTGATGATAAAATCAATTGAAATATTGAACATTCCAACCATAACTATGACGTCCTTGAGAAGTCCGTGAGGATACATGATATATTGGTCTACATGACAATGTGATACTCATATTAGTTTAATTTATTCATGCCCCAATTTTCATAACAAAGTCCTAGGAATAATATTTTGCTTACTTTATTATTATATAGTTATTTATCATAATTACTCACCCCTAGGGTTCAAAGCGTTAAGAAACTAGTAGTATATCTCAATTTTTAGAAATATTATTCAGGAGACGTATTGATAGTTATTCATTCAGTGAAATAACTGTAAGGTATTCCATAATTTTCATATTATAGATCATATATAATAATAATTTGGAAAAAGTGAGCATCAGGTCAATAGCTTCAATAGTGTTAATGTTGATTTTTTTAAACATCTATAGAAAATATTTACAGTGACCCTATATATTTACATGTCTCATCTAATATAGTAATTGAATAGGGGGTATATATGTTTTGGCGACACATATAAAACTTTTTTAATAGTTTGTTTGTCTTTTTTAGACTCACATATCCTTAACTGAATTATGATTCAAGTATATATTCATTCTAGAATCATTATTGTTTTACTTTTTAATTAGTTTTCATTATTGGTGGGGTATTATTTTCTATTTCACTTACAATAAAATGTCATTGTCAATTCTTAACATTTATAATTCTATCAATAATAGATTTTTAACAATATCTTCTGAATATCTTCGTATTACCATCTAGTGTATTCGGTAGTATTCTTGATAGAGTGTTGGAAATATTTCCTGCTCTATGTTCAAGGATGAATATGGAAGATCATTGATTTTATATTTCAATTTCTTATTTTGTAATTTTTTGGTTGACATTCAAAAAAAAGTGGGTAGAATATATTCTTTGTTCTACTATTGAGGTGGGTCTACTTGTAGCTACCTAGGAGGAGCTTACTGAAGTTTTTGTTTTTAGGGAAGAAAAATATGAGTGAAGGACCCCAGGTGGAGGTGGTGGAATGCTCTCGGTGGAGCCCTGGATGGCGTAGCGCATGAGCTCGCTGCGGGAGGCCCCATATGATCCTCGACCAAGAGGGGGAAATTTTTCTCCTCGTCCTCCGAGATTCGATCCCTATTCCTTCCCAGATTTCTGAGAGATTGAGTTATATCATAAGGTTTTGAATCGGGTGAATGGTAAACTCTCGGTCCTGATTTCCTCTCTCGAGTTTGTGTAGGTGGTTTTGTGGCTAGATCTCATCCTCGTTGTATGATTTGGAAAGCATTGACCCTCAGTTTACAGCTTTCACAGGTTTGTCTCTTTTTCCTGGAATCATAAAAATCAAGCGTTGGTAGGGCTATAGATTCAAGGCATTTTCAGATCTATTTCTCTTGCAAGGATGATTTAGTTTTTGCCTGGTCTTCTACGCCAAGTGTGTTTGATGCATTCATGTTTTCCCTTTTTCAATGGTCCTCTGAATTTTATCTATATTGTGATCCTCTGACCACAGCGTTATGGGTTGAGCTTCCTGGCATTGCTTTACCTTTCCAAAATCCGGAAATTCTGCGTGTTATTTGCAATGTGATTGGTTGTTTCCTTTGTATGGACCTGCGGACCCGTCTAGCTTTCCATCCAGCTGCCCCGGGAATCTGAGTTGAAGTTGAAGTTTCGAAACCACCATTTGAATCTGGGTGCATTGAGGTTGAGGGTGAGTTCTGTTGGCACCAACGTGTATGCTTTGAGTCGTGGACACCCTTCCGTGTGAACTGCTACCGACATGGTCACTCCGTTACCCTCTGTCGCCACATTCCTCACCATTGTGAGCACGACACATTGAAACCTCATGTTGCTCTTGTGTTTTACACTACATCAGAGTCATGTGGATCGAAGGATGTTGATATTGATGCTCCTTGTGAAGAGGCACTCTTGGATGCACTAGGTGATGCTTCTCTTGCTCTGAGGAAGGAGTCCATTGGCAGTGATAATCCATCAGTTAGAGAGGTTTTTGACAGATTGACGCATGATCTCAATTATAGTGATACTACTTAGTTAGGCGGGTTGAAGGAGATTTCAGAATATGAATGTGGAAATAGGGTGTCGGGTAAGGGGAATAGTGATGTTGGCCTAAAGGAAGGAAGCATCATATATCTTAGTAATCAATTTGCAGATTTGACTGACCTAGATTTGAATGCCCATGAATCGCAACACCCTGTTCAGGATACGATCACAGATGAAGATTCTATGTCTGGTTGTGGAGATAATAAGGGAATGAGGGATACTTCTAGGGACACGGTAGTCCTGATATATGAGGAACCAAATGAGGGATATGATGGGCCACAGAAGTGTGATCTTATGCATCTGATGAAAGAGGTTACCAAAATATAAGCTGTCAAACTTTTTGAGGAAGTGCTGAATGATAATGCTACTCTAGAGAAACATGATGTTGAGGAGATATTATTGGAGAGGCATAAATTCCTAGAGGAAAGCGGAACGTATCATAGCAATGAGAAGTATTCAATGTGCTTGACACATGTAGATGGTAAAAAGGAACCATCCCAGGGTGAAGCCTCATTGGTTCATGAGATCTCTCAAAGGGTGTATGAGGGGAAGGATAACCAAGGATGATGTCCAAAGGATCACATAAAGGAATCATATAGTGATATTCTCAGTAATGGTGTGAAAAGGAATGAAATAAATGGATCATCCACCACTCCACCAAAGAGGAAACCCAGAAAAGATTACTCCAACATGTCGAGGACCAAATCCACTAGGTATTCTACAGAAAATTGAAAGACACGGGTCACATGAGGGGACGATGTAGGCCCATTGAACCCATGTCCCTAATGCAGTTACGTCAAATGGAGAAATACATACAAATTTTTTGTTAATATGCTTCACACTTTTAATGGGAGTCAACATATTCGGATGAGTTCTTAGAAGGTGGTGGTTGTGACATCTTTGATGTGTTATGATATATGATGTTGTGAGGTATGTTTTTCTGCTTTATTTGTCTTTTCTGTACTCTGTACTTTCTACCCTTTTTTATTAATATATTTCTGGGGGACTAGGCACTCGGCCTAGTCCTGTGCCTTCCTTGATATGAAAAAGATGATTCCTTGGGGAAGGGTTATTGTCTAATGGGTAGTTACTCTTAAGGATATGAAATCTATGGTGGTTACCTAATTGTTCTAGGATTTATTTATAGATCTTTGACACTCTAGTTTTTATAGTACCATAAAATTTTCATTGTTTAATCAGTTTTAATTGGTAATAGATTCATTGAAGTAGTTTTGGATATTGATTGTAAATCATATTATTAGAACCATGATTATGATTTACCAATATCCTTACATGACATTCCTCATATTATTTCTGACCTATGAAGATTTCACAAGCTTTAATCTCAATAACAGAAACAAGTGGTGGTTTATGTGGTTGATGTGGCTAAATGTTTTTCTATATTTTTTATATGATCTTCCACCTAGGCTGTGAGTCTACAACTCCCATCAACTTGTTGTAATTCATTTTTTTGGAGACCACATTCACTTTTTTAATTGTTATCATTCTATAAAATCTCATCTGACATGCCTCTCCCTTCTAAAGGTGTCATCATCACGATCGTTCCATAAATGGGTGCATCTACCATAGTCGATGTAGAGTGTTCTATAACATGATAAAAATATATATATTTTTTCTAAACATTATTCATTTGATGTGGGAACATGCGGGTAAATTCTATAATGTGATTCAAATTCTCATATGATGACTAACCAACTTCCATAGGGAGGTTTTACATATCATATTTTAGCTTAAATGTATGTATAGGTGATAAATATTTTTTAAATTTTTCTCAGCTAGAAAATCCCACATCAAAATGTATTTTATGTAATTACACTTCAAGAAATTATTAAGTCAATCCATTAAATAAAATGGAAGATCCCTACGACTAATGTTGTATAACGTCAAACATTGGTTCCTAAATGTGTCCCAAACTTCTATGAAGTAAAATAAATAATCTTGTAGATATTCCCTATAATGTCTATATAACTGATCCATGTTCTAGATCATATGAATAAAATTGTTCTTTATATTAAATGTTTGTTCCTAGATGGGTGGTAATACAATATTGGAGACAACAACACTAATGGATGGAAATAAATAATTCATAATGGTACGATCTTGTAGTATTTATATTATATATGATGTTTGTGTGGCGTCAAATTGAAATTTTCTGGATTTGGAAACATTAGATTGTGATGATCATCCATGATTTAATAATGGTGTGGTGAATGGTATATCTCAATTTTAGGGTTGAAATCAAGTGTTTCTTGAGTTTCCAGTCTCATTTAATAGGTTTATGGGACATATCATATGCACTAAGCTCAACATCATTAAAAATAATCCTGGTTTGTGAATTTATAAAAAAAATTGGAGGTGAAATTGGTGTGAGGAAATCATATGGTTCTTACTGAAGTCCACTATACTAAAGTTAAATGTTTTTTCTAAAAAAGACACAAAAAATTAACCATCCATACAAAATCTTCAATTTTGAATGAGCGTGATTATATTTAGAATTTATATAAACCTAACTATCAAACTTATTATGAAACATACAAAAGTGAAATTCTATGGTCAAACCCATAGTGAGGTGATGGTAACGGACTATGACCAAGAAATTAGATCCATGATTTTCATTCATCACATTATTCTATAAAGGAGGGGTTCAAGAAAAACTGATGGGATTAAAATTTTCTTGATTGAATAAGGGTTCATGATCAAATTATGAGAGCCTACATATATGATATCCCTAAATATAATAATGGTAGGTATAATTACTTAGAATGTGTAGCTATTTAAGGATTAAAATTTTTTCATCCGTCCAGCAAATTTGATCTACCCAGATTAGAAACCACTTTTTAGTAATAATACAGTTCTGAATTCATATTTCATAGACAAGACTACAAATAATTGAATTAGATAAAACTATTGGTTCTAGTTTCGTTTATTCTAATTAGATTGGAGTCCTTCCATTATTATCCACTAGCCGACTTCATGGATGTGAATGTTGTATGATTATAATATTAACTAAATTCCTTATCCAATAAAATACCTAATAATTTATTTATTGATTCATTAAATAATAGCTACCCATACTCTCGATCTATATCTATATGTTCATTTTTTATTTATTTTAAAAAAGTTGATTAAAAATATAAAATTGATGCAGCCTGATCAATATATTCATCGATAAGTATCAATGATTATTTTTGTAATCAAAAAAGGAAATCATACAAGAATTTAATAAACATACAATTATATAATTGAGTTTGGATGCAATAAATAGGTTCAAAAAGAATGGATAGAGTTCAAAACTTTTTATAATGAGATCACAATATCTGCAAAAGAATAAAATAAAATACAATGAGAGAGGAAAATGACTAGGATTATGGATTTTATAAAAATTAAAATTATGAAACTATCATAAAAGAGTATCCTCCTTGAATATAAAATAGGCCAAATCATAGTACAGTGTTGAAAAGATTTATGACTTGGGACATATAGAGTAAATATCATCCTATTGTTTATACAATAGAAGTCAAAATTTTATATTGTTGGTGATATATTTTCTTTATTCAGAAATCAATATCTCTATGATTTATGGGCTAAATAATTTTTTTAGTCTTCTATACCCAGGTGTTTTATTGTGCAACTCCTCTTATTTCACAAACATGTTATTCTTCAATAAGAATCTTTAATGACCTTAATATATTTAATTCTTATATTTATATCTACCATTTGATGTTTGATTTATACAATTAATAATTTTTTATAGAAAAATGGGAGAAATTAAATTCATTAAAAAATCATTACTTTCTAATAATAAATTATAATTCTTTGTAATAACACCAAAAAATCACCGAATTAATGTAAATTATTGGCACAAAATCCCAATAAATGATTTGAATATATATATATATATATATATATTAATATTCACATTATCAAAACATTATATTCATATCATATATTACTCTTAATTAGTTCACTGGTCAAATATTTTTTTGAATCCTCCATATTTATCTTAACTCTTATAGTTTCCCGTCTATGTTTTAACCAAATATATTATTGGGAATTTGTTACCTAATGATTAGGTTTACCTATGGAAGAGATGAATAGTTTGAATGATCAACTTCTTGACATGTGTTTTCCTTAGAGAGAATCTCACCCGTAGTATTTTGAGGGTTTTGTTTTAAAAGTTCAACAAATTTAATATACATCATTTTTATATGAAATACATTATGGCTTCATTACATGTAATATTTCATATATAATGTTTTATTCCTTTTTAAACTCATCCTTTGAATAAGGATTTTTTATATCATTATAATTATATATATCTTAAATGCACACAAGATTAATCCAAGAGAATCAAATAGTCAACCCCTACATTTATAGAATGAGGCATAATCCTCCTAGATAATGAGAAAGGTGAACCAATTTCCTCTACCCAATGATTCACCACTCACAAAAGACTCTATGTCCATTATAAATATAATACATAATATGTACAAAATATATTCAATAACTATATTAAATATAATTTCATTATTTAAAATATGAAGTATAATTAGATGAAAACTTAATATTAGGATTTAATGCCAAGTCTTGAATTCCTATAATCCCATTTTATAAGAATAAAATTATCACATAAATTAAATATAACATATTATTCATATTTAAATAATATTTATAAATTTGAATACTTATATTGAATAAAATAACAAATATAAAATTAATTTATTTAAAAGACATTATAATTTAATATGAACATTACCTATTTAATTTAGTTATAGAAATATCATATTTAAATGATTAATAGTTATATTTATTTAATAATTTATAAATAATCATCATTTTTTCATAATTTTTTTCTCAATCTTATTTTAATGATTATATGGTATATTTGGACTGATAATGCCTATTTAAACCCTAATTTGGCCTATTTAATCCAACATATTTCCTATATTATTGATTTTTAATAACCATTATTGTAATCATATATTGGTTTTTTCTCTCATTACATAGGTATTGAAATCGAAAACTTATTCATATGCAACTCCCATATCATATGGTTCAATACAGTCAATGATAACAATTAGAGAGAACTTACATAGAACATTGGGAATCTTAACTGGGTTTGAATACATGTGTAGTTTATTATGTAACTTCCTATAATAAGTTGTGTCATAACATAAGATTCTAGATTAACCTGACAAGGGTTGAATACATACTCACACATGGGATCATTATTTTAGTTAGTGATAAGTTAAATACTAAAAATATTCACCCATTACACATTATTCATATGGCTCAACGACATCAATTTAATTCCAATTCACAGACAGTGATATCCATTAAATTTGTGTTATGATTTGAGACACTTTTTTTGCTAAACCCATGGTTCTTTTCATAGTCTATTTCATCACCCATATCATTGCATATGACATAAAAACAATATTGTGGATTTTGTTTATATATAATAGGTTATGTTAAAAACTAGTTTTACCAGCTGACTAAATAAAAATATAACCATATATGTGATCCAATAATTACATTTCTAATTTTCACATTTTATGTTGTGGTATGGAATCAAATAAACTTTCATTAACATTTTCATCACATGAACACGATAAAAACCTTTATATTCAATGATTATCATGTATCTAAAAACATTGATATATTTTATAGGATGATCTCACATTCATTATAGTGTATGGAGACCACTATATATCATAATCTATTATCATCAAATTATCCTTAAATTAAGATCATAAAAAATAATGAGGCATACCTCATATACAATATCCTCCATCTCTACTAATCTCGATGGACATCAATTGATCATGTATGCATAATACATCAATTATTTAGTTCATTTGTCTCAAATAATGTTTATTATAGTAATATTATTTTGATATATGAATGTAATATGTTTTTTTATAAACATTTATACGTACGAAACCGATTATAAATTAATTACATCAACCTTGAGGATAACCCATCAACTATGCTATGAGTTTTCAATCAACCAAATAACTATCAGATCGGAATTTGTAGATATATTGATCATATATGGACAAACATAATGTAATCCTTGTAATAATTCATTGCCAAATAATAAAAAATTCAAAATACCATGATATATAAAATCAAAATTTCACCATGAATTCGGTCGAACGTTCATTGATCTTCGATCAAAAAAGTGCATGTCTAACCAAATGTGACCACCAATCAACTATGTTATAAATATTTAGCAATGTTGAATGGATAATGAGAAATATTCATAAGAACCTCTCCTTCAATTGATCAGTAAAATGATAAAAATTCAAACCAATCCTGATATTTAAAGAGATATCATGAATAATGTTTGTATTAACTATAAGGGTTGATCAACCAATAAGATCATTATACCACGAAGACGCAAATGACTACACTAAATGGTCCCTAAATCAATCAAAAATATGTTATCCAACCTATCATGTCTATGGAAATTGAAACCATATATATGTGAGGTTTTATCTGTGAATGGAAAGTATGTCTTAAATTTTCATAGCCTAAGAAATTTTAGAATGAACCTTATGAAACATGCCCTAATGCAATCCATCCCTTTCATAAAGAGGATAACATTACACATGGATTGATTTGGTCCATTTTAAATATTATTTAATAATTTGTTTTTAATGGATATATTTTCAAATGAATGTTAGACCATTTCTTGAATCTCTATTTTCATATAGAGTATGAGAATTTTTTATAATGAAAAACCAAATTTTAACACAAGAATATTTGTCTATATTATAAATTAAGGATCAATTTTGGAAGGTGTTATTGGGACATGTTTGATACACTATTATAGATAATATCGTTATATTAGTACTATAATATATTTTTCTCCACATTCCTACAAAATATTATAAGAATCATTACATATTTTATCATCTACTATTAGTCATTTGGAAATTCATCTTGGGAAAGGATAAACCTTTTTCAACCATAGTTTTTAAATGATTGTGCTTCACCTAAATCTCTTATCTTACTATTATCTACCATTTTATTATATCTTTCAATTGTTCCAATATTATCTATACAGTTTTTTCAACTCTACTCATGAACTATATTTAGGAGTAATTTGATACTCATTTTTTTCTCTTCATATTCTTGTAATCACATGAATAACTATGGAAGTGGATTGGTGATTAGTATAGAATGAATTGTCTATAGTTTATTTTATTCTAAACCAATTCCTAATTACAGATTAAGATTACTATGATTTATTAGACATTCATTCATGGGTATTACTATCATATGGAGAGGGATCCTCTTCAATATGGAGTTGGGGATATTATTGTAATTTCATCTATATAAATGTAATCCATTTTTTAAACTATAAAAATAAAAATTACACTAAACTATATTTCATTATTCAAAATTTCAATAAGTGTTTCAAAAAATATATTTGTAAAGTATACACTAATAATTATAAATTATTTACGATATATAAACTATTTTATGTGAGTAAAATTATATATAAAAAAATAATTTGATTTAAATTAACTAATTATTTATTATACTTCTAATTTTTTTTAAAGAATCAAATTATATATACATAAAATATTTATTAACTGGGTTGTTTTTTGAAATATGGGATTTTATTTTTATTATTTTTAAAAAGAATCCTTTAATTAAAATATTAATTTAATAACATATTTTGAATTACACTAGTTCAAACATTTGGTATCAAATATTATTAATTTAATCTCTCTATTTTCACTTGTTTACAATATTTATTTGTTTTTTATCTTGATCATGTATGAAGAGATAAATCACAATTTATATTTATTCAATATTCTATATTTGTGTACCTATCTAAAAATAAGGGTAATGTATGTAATGAACCATCCTATATTAATGGTCAAGATTATCATAATGGAAAACCTTTTTGAAATCGTACAATCAGGTATTTAAAGAACAATTGATGATTAATATGAAAGACACAAATATAAAAAAAATAAGTTTTCTGATATTAACCAAGTTAAGTATGATTTTAATTATAATGATATGAATTTTTTATTATATGAATTTCATGGATAGAAATTTTATATAATATGTTCATGTAATATTTATAATTAGATCAAGGATACCGTAACTATATCTAGTAATCCACATCAAATACTAAAGATATGAGATTGAGTACATTTATAATGAAACATGATTATTTTAATATCCATCAAGATTATTATATTTCATAAATATATTGAATCTTCAATGAGATAAATAATTAATTTCATTCTCTTAGATATCCCATTGATGGGAAAAATAACATAATATGTGTTTTGAGACTCCAACCTAACTAGGGGAGAAGTTCAATAGTATTTATTCAAGAATCATCTAAAATCAATAACCAATAATTAAATGGACTGATTATAAATAAAATTATTTAGTATTATTAATATAAAAAATTAATTAAAATTAAATTGATTCGGGAATAGTAAAATTTCTAGAAGTGATAGGATACCAGTTCAGATAGAAAAAAAATTTTAAAATAATATTATTTCTGCAGTTAGAAACCAGCTATCATGAACTTAGCTTATATTAAAATGAAAACATATAGATATGGGGAAACCCATTTTATAACAAAAAATTATTTACTTCTAAATTTTTTTAATTTTTTTAATTTTATTTTAACAAAATATATAAAACAAATTGGGATTCTGAAAAAACAATCTATTAACTTTTCAGGACTAAAGAATGTTTGGATATAATAATCCATTCTTGTTTGAATGTATCAATAATATACATTAAAAGTTCTAGAAATATCTCTTAGAATCCAAGTATTTGATGTTCTTAAAAAATTACTGGAGGCTACTCAAGATTGATGTTTTCATTAAATGTTGAAGAATTGAATTTCACCTCTGTTGATAATTTTGAATGTAAAATAATTTTCCATTGAATAAATAGTACCTTTAAAAATATTATAATTTCTTTTGTTTTATATATTGATGATTTAAAATATAATCTTATTATTATTTCTATGTTATGTGATGATAGTATTCATGTATTATTTATGAATATTTGTTATATGATTTATGTTTTTGATCCTCATTTAGTTTTTAAGTCTTTATCAAATAACATTTCTACGTTGCAGACATAAATTATTTATTTTATCAAAATACTTATTTCCAATTTGATATTATTAAATAATCTTGGTTATTTTATAGTAAACTTTACCACTATATTTTATAATCCCAAAAAAATATCGTTATAAATGATTTAACAAAATATATAACTAAACATGAATTCCCCAAATTTAAATTATATGATTCCAATCAAAAGGGAATCAAATAAATAATAATAACCAAATAATGTAGTTTCTACATGACAACTCCTAGAATTGATTCACATTTAATTCTTTAGCATTATAGTATTTTTAATCTATATTGGATGTATTATTATTATTATTATTTTATTTTAGATCAATTTTCTTTATTTACATTGGAATCAATTTTATCCCACAAAAGTGAAGATTGTTCTAGTTTTAAAATGTACAAGAAATTTATAGAGAACCTTAGTCATTTTACCATGAATTCTTTTCAAAGTGATCACATATGTGAATTTTACAATCATGAATTTTAAAAACTATTTTCATAACATGGATGTAGTCACAGTTTCTCTTCCCCTCAAACACTTCAAAATATTGAGATTTTTGAAAGGAGAAATTGATGTTATTTGGATCCATATATGATACCCCATAGTTCCTATTTTATTAGATCTAGACAATAGAACTCAATACTGGCGTTCTTTTATGAATAAGGTTAAACATTAAAATTATTTGTCTCAATTAGAATCTAAGGGCAGAGATAAAGTTGTCACTGATTAACACCATGTAATATTGGTGAAATAAAACTCATATCATCTTAAATGATATAAATTTTGGGAACTACTTAAAAAACTAAAATAATACTTAAATTTTTGAACTAAAAGTATTTTTAGAAATAAGGATGATTAATAGGGACAATAGTTATAAATAAGGTAAGATTGGTTTTACATGGTTTTGGTCAAGATAAAGGTGTTTCCTATAGGGACACTTTTTCACCAATATCTATACATGAATCCATTAGAATATTTCTTGAATACGTATCACATATAAATGTCATACTATATCAAATATATATCTAAAGTTAATTTTCACAAGGATATATTGTTGTGTGTTTTTTTATATATCCCTCTATATTTTCAAACACTCAATATCGGATTCATGAATCAAAAATTTTAAAAATAAATCATGGTTTAAAACAAACTCTTAAATGTTGGTATGATAGTCTAAGATCATTATTAATTTCATATAGATTAATAAAATTAATATAAGAGAGTATAGTATCTATTAATATGACATTAAAAGTCATTTTGGTCAGACAATTCCAGGTTTGTCATTTTATTTTTAGTCTATTTAATAAATTTAAGTGTGAAATTATAAATATAGATGTAAAATTGGTTTTTAATGGTTTAATGGGTTTGTATAGATTCTTTCATGTAATTAATATTTAAAAGACATTGAATTGTTTTAAATAAAAAAAATTAAAATATATATTTTAAAACGTTATTGTATGGATAAAACAAAATGATGTGATACTATAGTGAATATAAGCTATAAAAATTGGATATTTGGAACTAGAAAACCATCTGGAAAAAGGTTTATTTAGGAATGATTCAGTGTTTAATATACATAACAAATTTTTTTCCTCATATTATGATTAGCGCATGATTTTACATGGTTTCAATTTATTCAAAGTGAATCACGATTATATTCAATTAAAATAATTCAAAACACTGTCAAACAAAATTGATTCTATATTATTTTACTCTAACCATAATGAAATTGATTTTTTTACTCCAATGATGATTTTCATAGTTGTAGGTTATATAGAAACCCACCCTTGGACCATGTAACTTTTTAGAAATGTTTCTAGTATCTTGAGGTTGTAAGAACCAAATTTTTATTTCCTTATCTAATAATAAATCTACGTAAATTTCTACAATATTTTTTGTGCAGAAATTATATTAATAAAACACATATTAAATAACTATAGATAATTTTTTTATGTTTCAGTAAATTTTGGTTAAATAAGTGTTACTATAAATTAAGTAAATATTTTACCTCATTCTATAAAACATATTTTGATATATCCCATCAAAATTTTCATGATGATTTTCAAAAAATAGTTATTAGTCTTGGATTCATTTTAATTAAAAAGGGTTTTGATTTTTTTTTAAATAATTTAATTTATAGTTTCTCACTAATATCACACATGAGTTTGGAAGAAAAGATTATTCTTAAATTTGTTAACTTCTTGAATTAATTAAACATTATATACATTATTAATGTTTATATAAGCTATAATAATTCATCAATTCTTATTTGATATTTTCCTATAAATCTTAGTTTATGTGTTATTATTTTTTTATTATGATTGAAATATATTACATGAGGCATAGAACTGGTGGCAATTTGATCAATGTGGTCACAAGTGATTGTAAACCCTTCATACCATGAGGCTAGTTGTGTGGTTAGTAAAGCTAACAAAACTCTGTCAGGTGACCATAAATCCTAAGCTACCATAATTTATTTCACATTGTTAGTCAACCAACCAAAAATTTAGTTCTGTGGGAAGTTATAAAGTTAATAGAACTATAGTGAAATTTCATTGTAATTTGATGAAATTGCCACAATAAAATATGCTACCATAACAATCTCAAATGACCATGAAAAATTTTATGTGATGAGTACAAATACAGTTAATATTTTACTTATTGTATACTATTAAATGAAAAAATATATATTAATTAATTATAAATTAGGTTTTCCCTAAATGATTTAAAATATCTCATTCCAAAAATCAATACAGATTCTATAAATGATTAATCATTTTATTTTCATAATCCACTCTTCAAAGTGAATCATATTGTGCCTCTCAAAACCCATTTCTCTCAGGATTCAAAAAAAATAGTGATAAAAAATAGATCTCTTGATCTAAGAAATAAAAATAGTACCTAGTCTATGGAAAAACATTAATTTTCTATCCAAAGTGGTGTGATAATTGTGTAAAAATCCTCATAATAGTAAATTTAATGATTTTAAAAGCTACAACCTGATTGGACAGGGGTGTATGAAATAATAAAATAACGATAATATCTAACTAGTGATAGAAACATAATAATACGTAAGGTCATAGTGGTAAATTGATTTTAAAATTTTTCCTAAAATATTGAAATTTCATTAGAATTGGGAATTCAGTTTTTTAAGTCACCATGATATATTTCTCCTACATAATTTAACGATGGTTAAGAATGTAAATATTTAGTGCGATTTATGATTCATATTCATGATATTAGTAAGTATTAATAAAAATTTATTTCCCTCCAATATCGAAAATTAAACAATGATTAGATTATTTAAAAAGGTCATGTTCCTCAAATAGAAGAATTGTTCTTTTCATCCTAATTAGTTTTTTGAAATAAAATTATTTTCAAAAGAATGAGTATTAACAAGAATCCATAGTGGAAAGAATCAGTGGATGACAGATACAAAACACTATAAGAAACTCAATCCAATAAGAAATGTGTGTATATAAATGGATATATTTAAACATTTTTATTACTAGATGTAGTTTTCGAATACACATCATAGGTAAGTGAATAAAAATAAATATTTAATTTATGTGAATAATCTATGATATATTATTAGGATTAATTGATTCATTTTCTTGTAGAGTTATTTGGACATCATAGTGTCTCATATGGACGTTCAAAAAATCCTCTACCTTTATATTATTGTGGATAATAATTGGAAGATTATGGTTTTGTGAATACCTAAATGTCAAGGACTGAAACATTCAGGTATGTATTGTTTTAGTTGAATAATTATGATTAAACAAACAACTTAGTTAATGATTAAAATCTTTCTGTAGTTAATAAAGAACAAAGTGAATGTAATGGATCACTTGTGCTTCTGATAGAGAGAGATTTGTAATTGTATAGTTCTTGTAGTTTTTTGGAAAAGTCCATGAAATATTTTTCATTGGTTATAGATTAATAATTTTAGGATGATGAGGTTGATGGTGACTAAGATAGAGGTTTCCCCATAAAAACGTAGACTCACCATCCCAATTAAACTAAAAGGTATTGAAGTTATATAGGTTGAATGATTTTATTATGAATAAAGTATCGAAACGACTTCATTATTACCTAGCTCACAGGATGAGTAAACACCAAACATAATAGGGAATATCATTTTTGATGAGATGATTTATCCTCCACCAATGAAGAATAATTAGTATATATGTTCTATTAATTCATGAATTTCATTGAATTTTTCACCTCCATCAATTAAAGATTCCAGTATCATAAATTATCGAATTAATGATTTTTTTCTTTATGAAACATGGAGAATCATGTATTTGTTTATTATAGAACATTTTTTCATGCCACTATAGAAGAATTAAATTTGATTTCAATTTCTTCCAATGTGTAGTACATGCATAAAATAATTTTTAATATGAATGGGATGATGGAAATAAAACAATTAAAAAGTTACAAGATCATGTTGGAGTTCTTATGGACAATATACAAGAAATATTGTCTCATCCTACTCATAGAGATGTTATTCTATGTCCAAATTAATCTACTTATAGTGCTAATGCTTCTCCTCAATTAATGGAAATTATTTTAAAAAAATATTAAGCAAAGAGTTAATGTAATCTTTAGAAGGCTATTTAGATTCACATAAAGTGATTCTATTGGACATAATTAATCATATAGTAATTACCTATGATCTGGTGAGTATTGATTCCATTGAAAAATTTATTAATTGAATTACAATGATTATTGAAATTTAGTATTCCATGGATTAATACTTTAGAAAGAATGAAATGAATCCGTTATTAAATTATTTGGCCCAATATTTGAAGATGGCTCCACAAACTCAGGATTTGAATAGCTAGGTTGAACAACTAAATGATATTGAGCCTTTTTTGGAAATATATTCAAATGATGTCACGAACCGTCCTCGGGGCCCGTGCCGTGACTACCCCAAGCCCGCATTCCATAGGCCAGGGGCTGGCGACTAGCACCAAGGCGTAAATCCCAACAAAAAGGGAAGGCATTTCCTTTGAAAAGTAAACAAGAACCACAGAGTAAGAAAGCGGAAAAGTAAACACTAAGTAAAAACTGTACAAGCTGTGCTGAAAGTAAAAGGGGCCGGAAATACAAGCCCAACTGTAAAGTACCACTGAAAGGAAAAACATCAACTGAAAGGAAAAACTGCAGCGTCGATCCGTCCTCTGGAAGTCCCACCTAAAGGGTGGGTACAGATAGCCTCCACTGCTCCTCGGGTCCACCTAACCGCTCCGAGTACGTCCCGCCCAGTGGTCCACCTCCAGGTACTATCCTGCTCTGCACGCCTCCTCCACGATCAGCTCTGTCCGTCGTCTGCAACCAACACCACGAAGTGCGGGCATAGCCCGTGCAGGGGTGAGTATAAGCTACTCAGTAGGGACCCCGAGACCCCCGAAAGTCTCCCGAAATCCACAAAGGATAAGCCACGAAGGGGAGATACAATCACGAAGTAACATCTGACACGGATTAGGTATATGCCCATACATATACCTAAGTCATCAATTCCTCGATCGGCTCCAACATCCGAGCCCGAGCACAACCCAGTCCACACAGGAAAGAAAAACGCATACCCACGCAGGATATAGCAACACAATCCACAAAGGAGAGTAAACAGTGAATCCACACAGGATAGCTCAACACAATCCACAAAGGAGAGAAACACAAGATTCATCTCACACAGGTATACATTTTCGGATGACGAAAAGATGATCTCTGATCCACATAAGTCGTCGGGCCCACGAAGGATCGATAGGTAACTAATCTCTGCAGTGACCCACACAGGATCAGACCCACAAAGGATCGGGCCCACACAGGACCTGTAGGAGTTGGCTCACACAGAACCGCTGAGTGTTGACCCACACAGGATCGGATCCGTACAGGATCGGGACCACACAGGACCGGGCCCACGCATGACCTGTAGCACTGATCCACATTGGATCGCTGAGTGCAGTATTCGTCGCAGTCCGCTGAGGATCTCTGCACAGTCGTCGCCACAGTCCACTGAGGATCTCTGCACGGTCGTCGTCGGAGTCCACGGAGGATCTCTGCACAGTCGTCGCCGACGAGGAAGCAGTCGCAGCCAGCACTAGGGTTCCCGCACACAGCAAGCTCGTTCGGGAGGGTCCGCTCCACGAGCCGAGAGGCTGATAAATCAACTGTCACGAAGTCCATAGTTGATGTATCCAAAAATTCCGCATCGTCAACAGGAACTCAACGCAACAGACGGCGCGTCGATCAGACGCCCAGTCTGAGAGTTATTGGCTTTTTCGTCTCAGGGGCCCGGTTGGTTTTTAAGGACAAACCAACACAACCGTACTCCACTTGCATCCAAACCTCGGGTGGAGGGTGCCAAAAGATCTTTCTCACAAAGAGGAACTCAACAAAGCTGACGGCGCGTCAATCGGACGCCCGTGGCTCAAGATATGAGCGTTTCCGCTCCGAGGGCCCGGTTGGTTTCGTGTACGAACCAACCCGGCCAAACTCAATGTATTCCGAAACCTTGAGTGTGATAAACCGAAACGACCGTCGCGATCCAAGGATCGCGTTGCCGCTGACGGCGGGTCGTTTGGAGGCCCGTAGTTCAAGATACGGCCATTTGAATGAAGTCTTTCCGAAGATGGGGGGTCCGGGCCCGGGCCGAACCGGCCCGACCCCACCTGGTTGGCCCGAACCGGGTCGGGTCCGACCCGGTTGGCCCGGCCCGGCCCGGCCAGGGCCGGTCCGGCTCGGCTCGGCCGAGCGGCCGACGTGGGGGAAAGCCGCCGCCCCGCGTGACACTCCCGCGGCACCTGCGGGGTGTCGCCCTGGACACCCGCGGGGTGCCGCGTGTCAACCCCGCGGCACCCGCGGGGTGTCGCCCTGGACACCCGCGGGGTGCCGAGTGACAACCCCGCGGCACCCGCGGGGTGTCGCGCTGGACACCCGCGGCACCCGCGGGGTGTCGCGATGGTCACCCGCGGCACCCGCGGGGTGTCACGCTGGACACCCCCGGGGGGCCGCCTCCTCCGGCCGCCGGCGCCACCGCGCCAGCGACCCGCGCCGCCACCGGCTTCCGCGGGCCGCCAGAGTCGCTCCGGTGGCCCGTTTTCCTTCCCGTCTGCGCCGTTGTTCATCCCGGGTTCCGTTCTTTACTGCGGGATCATCAAACACCCGTTGCGGCATGTTCCGTCATCACCCGCCAAAAGCGCAAAACACGAAGAACGCCGGAGGGTTGCCGGGCCGTGTTCGTTTGACCCGCACCCTCCGCGTTAGATAAAAAAACAACGGGAGAAATTGTTCAACACATGAACCGACAATTTTAATAAAATAAAATTGTTCATTTGAAACCGGCTCTTTAATTTTCAAAGAACGTTCACGGGAATATAAGAGGGGTATTCCAAAATTATAAAATCCCTACCTCGTTGATCGTCGCGCGCGGGCGTTCTTCGCGGAAAAGCTCGTTGCGTAAGAGAGGGATCGTCGCGTCGTCGCGGGGAGGCGTCGCGTCGTCGCGGAATCCGTTGTTGAGTCGGCGAGCTCAACGGACCAAGAACAGCAGATTTAAATTATAAATAATTAAATCTATGTTTAAAACCAAAAATGAAGGATCCTTGTGAGGAAATCCGAAATCACTCACCTCAACGGTCGGTGATCGGAGATCGGGGCAGAGAAGGACGTCTCGGACGGAAGCGTCGTCGATTTCCGGGTTCAACATTCTTCGCGTTCTTCGCGTTCTTCGCGTTCTTCGTGAGGGAGAAGAAGAAACAAGGATCCTCTCAAATCTTCTCAAAAGATTTTGGGTTGGTCTTATTTTATTAATATGCCAACACATGAAAATTTGTTAAGAAACGATTGATTTAATTCGTTGAATTAATTCAACGAAAGAAACAGGCCATTTAATTCACGAAATAAACCGCCCAATAAAATGGTCTGTTAAGAATTTAGAAAACGCGTCAGTTGACTTTCATTAAGACGGGTTTTCACTGGTGCGTTTCTTAGCGGAAAGAAACGGCGGGGCTCATGCGGGCCCCACCTCGCAAATATCCTACCAAGGGAGTAGGATATTTCTGGATAGCATCCTATCCAGTTCAAATCAGTTCAATCCTCCTTTAAGTGGCTTCAAGTGGCTTCCAAGTGGCTTAAGTGAAATAAAATAAAGTTGTCGGAAAATTATTTTATTTCTTAACTTTAAGCCCGAAAATTAAAAACCACACCTGAGAAAACGCAACTCCGGAAGAGGCATTTCTAAGCGAAAACCGGCGATGCGATTTCATTGGTGCCCTCAGAATTCGATTCCGGGCAACGGTTCAAAAGATAGAAAAACTCGCTCGCCCGTTCACTGAACGTACCCGAGCCAATCTTCGGAAAATGATTCCGGGCACAACGGTCTCGGAATCAGGTGCCGTCAAGAAACTGCGCTCTTGTAAAATTCCAAATAAAATTATGAAAAAAAATTCCCCTGAAATTTACGGGTCTTTACATTACTCCCACCTCAGGACTTTACGTCCCCGTAACGATACATCAAAAACTAGGGAAACAAATATGGGTACTGAGCACGCATCTGAGCCTCCCGCTCCCAAGTGCTCTCCTGGAGGTTCACGTGCTGCCATCTGATGCGCACAAGAGGAATCAATCGCCCACGTAGGACCCACTCCTGTCGATCCTCTATCTCCACTGGGACCTCCGCAAAAGTCGCTCCATCATCCACGTCTAGCTCTCCATAGTGAATGATGTGTGTCGGGTCGTGCACGTATCTCCTCAGCTGGGATACGTGGAAGACGTCGTGCACCCGGTGCAACTGAGGTGGCAGAGCCAGACGATAAGCCACCTCGCCAACCCTGCTGAGGACCTGGAAGGGTCCGATGAAGCGTGGAGATAACTTGCCGCATCGTCCAAATCTCCTCAAACCACGTCGAGGTGAGACCTGCAAGAAGACGTGGTCGCCATCCTCGAACTCTAGTGGCCTCCGCCTCCTGTCAGCATATAACTTATGCCGGCTCTGTGCTGTCCTCATCCGCTCCTGGATGACCTGGACCTTCTCTGTCGTGGCCCGGACCATCTCTGGTCCCACAAGTGCTGACTCCCCAGGGTCTGTCCAGCACAAAGGGGATCTGCATGGCCTGCCGTACAACGCCTCTTAGGGTGCCATCCCGATGGTGGAGTGGTAGCTGTTGTTGTACGCAAAATCTACCAAGGGTAGTTGGTCCTCCCAACTGCGACCGAAGTCGAGGACACATGCGCGGAGCGTGTCCTCGAGAGTATGAATGGTCCTCTCCGTCTGACCATCCGTCTGAGGGTGAAAGGCGGTGCTCAGACGTAGTCGCGTCCCGAACGCCTCCTGCAACCCCTTCCAAAGCCGGGAAGTAAAACGAGCATCCCGATCGAAGATGATAGTCGATGGCACACCGTGATGTCTTACAATCTCCTGAACATAGAGACGCCCCAAGCTCTCTACTAAGCCCTGCTCTCGGATGGGTAAGAAGTGTGCCGACTTGGTGAGTCGGTCAACAATCACCCAAATGGAGTCGTGACCTCTGGAAGTGCGTGGAAGTCCAGTCACAAAGTCCATAGATATCCCGTCCCACTTCCACTCCGGGACCTCCAAGGGCTGTACCAAGCCTGCTGGTACCTGATGCT
Source organism: Viscum album (assembly GCA_963277665.1). NCBI lineage: Eukaryota > Viridiplantae > Streptophyta > Magnoliopsida > Santalales > Viscaceae > Viscum > Viscum album. Next base: position 313,992,681 of record OY728158.1, read on the forward strand.
CTGCCTTCACCTGCTGGCAGGTGAGGCACCGTGAAACGAACTCTGCCACAACCTTCTTCATGCCCGGCCACCAGTGCTGTCGTTTGAGATCCTGGTACATCTTCACCACTCGAGGATGTACCGCCAAAGGAGAAGTGTGATACTCTCTCAGCACCTCATCTCGTAAAGCGACTGGTACCAAGGTACGTCCTCTGAAAAGGACATCGTGCTCTGCTCCAAGGGAGAAACCATCAGGTGCCTGTCCCGAGGATATCTGTGCACGCCGTGTCTCACAGTCAACGTCCTCATGCTGTGCCTCTCTGACCCGCTGAAGAAGTGGAGGAGAGACTGTGAGAGGGATCGTCGCATCGTCGCGGGTAGGCGTCGCGTCGTCGCGGAATCCGTAGTTGAGTCGGCGAGCTCAACGGACCAAGAACAACAGATTTAAATTATAAATAATTAAATCTGTGCTTAAAACCAAAAAGGAAGGAACCTTGTGAGGAAATCCGAAATAACTCACCTCAACGGTCGGTGATCGGAGATCGGGGTGGAGAAGTACGTCTCGGACGGAAGTGTCGTCGATTTCCGGGTTCGGCGTTCTTTGCGTTCTTCACGTTCTTTGCGTTCTTCGCGAGGGAGAAGAAGAAACAAGGATCCTATCAAATCTTCTCAAAATATTTTGGGTTGGTCTTATTTTATTAATATGCCAACACACGAAAACAGGTTAAGAAACGATTGAATTAATTCGTTGAATTAATTCAACGAAAGAAACAGGCCATTTAATTCACGAAATAAACCGCCCAATTAAATGGTCTGTTAAGAATTTAGAAAACGCGTCAGTTGACTTTCATTAAGACAGGTTTTCACGGGTGCGTTTCTTAGCGGAATGAAACGGCGGGGCTCGTGCGGGACCCACCTCACAAATATCCTACCAAGGGGGTAGGATATTTCTGGATAGCATCCTATCCAGTTCAACTCAGTTCAAGCCGCCTTTAAGTGGCTTCCAAGTGGCTTAAGTGAAATAAAATAAAGTTGTCGCAAAATTAATTTATTTCTTAACTTTAAGGCCGAAAATTAAAAACCACACCCGAGCAAACGCAACTCTGGAAGAGGCGTTTCTAAGCGAAAACTGGCGCTGTGATTTCATTGGTGCCCTCAGAATTCGATTCCGGGCACCGGTTCAAAAGTTAGAAAAAATCGCTCACCCGTTCACTGAACGTACCCGAGCCAATCTTCGGAAAATGATTCCGGGCACACCGAGACTCGGAATCAGGTGCCGTCAGAAACTGCGCTCTTGTAAAAATTCAAAATAAATTACGAAAAAAAATTTCCTTGAAATTTATGGGTCTATACAAATGAAATGATAAATTTTCAATATATTATGAAATACATCTTAGATTCCCTTTGATACTTCACAAACCTAATGAATCCAAAAATATAAAAACTCATATAGTAGGGGTTATCCCTACATCTAATAATTTTTATCCACTAGTTGTCTCTTTTGGAGAAGCTAGTTTTTCTATCATATGACCCTAAACATGGTATTCCTTTGTATTCTCTCCTGTTATTGTATTGAGGCATCTCAGTCCTATAGATAAATATCTAGAAATTCATGATGCATGTCATCTTTCATATCAATATTTGGATCCTACTATTGAGAAACACAATGACCATATTGATCCTCAAGATATCATATAAAATCATTCCGAATGAGAAAGATAGGGAAAATATTATATAATTATATATGTGAATTGATATGATTTTATTAAACATAAATTAATTTTTCAAATTAAATTTATTAATCGTAGTTAAAATTTTGTAATTATATTTTTCCAACATGTGATGTCCCTTATTCCAAGGACACTAACCAGTATGGGGATGACGATCCCCACAAGGCCTCAATCCTTCATCTATATATTCTAGAGGCTCTGAACTAGTATTGGGGGACATTGTGTTACCATGGTGAGATTATACCCTTTAAACAGAGTGTTTGGACTAATATAATAGACCCTATAACCGAAAATATTGTCTTCTTAGGGTGTCATCCCTCATGGAATTTTCCTATTGTTATATTATTAGAACTAACCCAAGATGGACATGGCCTTACTGTCGGGGAGGGGATTAATGGTTTTATATTAATACCCAACCACCTCAGAGTCATGATGTTGGACAGAGGGTAATGTTTCATGGAATGACACCCTATTTTTCACACTTTGACATCTTGCTTCCAATCAATATGGTGGTTATTACCACGTCAGGTCACCAGAGGGATTATAATACATTGTGCAGGACCCAAAATCTCTTTTTATGAACATTACCTTGGAGAAAATTATATCCCTAGATCTGAAAAAAAAATTATGACCAAATAATAAGTCCTTATCATCAAAAATAATGTTTTTTATGTGTTTTTACTAAGGGGATTATTTTTCTGTGGGTTAGATTATTTGAGATAACCATTGATGGAGATTTCCTTGATTGTGGGAAGGGGAATTTAGGGAGATATATTCATGATAAAAAATCTTATGTGTCCAAATGTAGGGCTTATAGGAAATTTCCAGTCCATGACAACCTATGTGAAACTCTATGACACCCTGCTTCCTTGCAGGAGGGTAGTTAGTCCAATGTAATAGGAAACCTATAGAAAACGATGACTTCTATGGTACCCATAAAGAGTATCAATAAAAACTAATTTAATCTGAAAATATAAACCAATCCATATAAACATCGTAGATAAAATAAAAAAAATCTAATAAAATAATCCATGGATCAAAATTATATAATTGATGGGGTATTCCATTCATACGATAATGGATCCCCCAAGGGCGGATCATATATACAAGAAAAAAGTACAAAAATATACTAAAACAACCAAAATCATAAAATGGTACTCAATCTAGCCTGATACAATCACCAATACGACACTCAAGTATGCAATGAAAAACATCAATAAATAAAACCTTTCCCTAAACAACTAGCAATTGAACACATGATGATAGCTTCTTAGGTGCCCAAGTTACATGGAATCATTAAAAGGGTATGAGTACTGCATAGTAGATAACCACTAAATATATCTATATAAATGAATTTTTTGATATAAATTTTATATTATATGTTTTATAAATAAAAAAATTAATTACTTAAAACATTTTCACAAAGTAAAATAACAACTACTAATGCTTCAGGTTCCTAATATAACCCTAGGTCTATAACACCATTATTAATCCTCAGTTCCATGACCTCGATCAGCTATTCCTTCATCAATTAAATCTAGGAGTTCTTTAAGAACATTGTTATGACCATGAATTCCAATATAATATAGCAGTATTTCCTTAATATTCATTAAATGTAGCATGGTCCTCCAATGTGTTTGTTTTCTATGGTTGTGGAATAGACTAATAAGAAAAAAATACCACCCTAAATATTATTCCCATCCTTTACCAGAATATAAATAGTATCAAAAACTTCACCTTTGATTGTTTTTTTAAACAGATTCATAAGAAAAATTGTTTTATGAACCACCTATATGGGAATTTTATCATCTTTAAAGCACCACTATCCCTAAGGGTGTATCTTCTTCTATAAAAACAAGTCTTCCCATCTGACTTTTTTGTGTTAAATTTAAATAGGACCACCCCCAAAATATTATTTAATCTAATTTAATACATGATGAACCCATGGTTTGTTATACATTCCATTCAAACAACATCACCCCTAAAGGTTGTTTTCATTTCAATCAAAATATTTCAAATATAAAACATCATTTTTATAAAATCATTCTAGAAGGATTTTATTCCAATAAAAAACCACAATTTCATTTCAAAATCACATTTCCAACTAGTGTAGTTACTAATATTTATACTTCATTAATATCATAACATTTTTATAAAAAAATCTATACAGAATAACATATCCAAACCCATCATAAATCAATATTCCAATTTCATAATTTTTTTTATAAAAACACTAATTTTTCCAAGAAAACAATTTTACATTTCATACATGATATACATTTTAATAGTTTCAAAATAAATTCATAAAATTTTAAAATATCATTTAATTTAATTTATGCAAATAAATAATCATTTTACAGAGCACATTAACATTTCATGGGTATGATTCAATAATCAATTCCAATTAATATTATCGGATGATTATGAAATTCTAAGTAAAAGTCATTGTTTCCAAAACATAACCCCATGGGGAAGGAATAATGACATGGATTAAAAATTAAATAACAATTCCTTAAAAAAGGTAAATTATCTAAATTAGGAAAATTATACCCACAGAAACCTATTATTAAAAATGTTTAATGAAGAACAACTTCATCAGACAACAATCTATAAATAATGTAGAACACAAGAACCAAAAACTATAGTAAGACTATGGGTTACACTAAGGGACGACCAAAATTCTTCTTAGATAATCCTACCCATCGATTACTGACTTCAATTTCATCCTTAGTAAGAAAAAATTGGAAAATAAACAAAAACCCTGAAAATATTTCATTTTAAACCAAAATAATAATACATCACATGATAACATAACAAATAAGTACTAGAAAGAAGATGACTTATATGATTACAACAAGATCGGAATATCCAATGAAAATTAGTTAATTGGGATTGATCTAATGAAGATTATCCATTGAGGAATGGAGGTGAAGGAGGGGTGTGAGGGGAAGGTACTGGACCAAATGGGGATTAACAATGAGTAATAATTATAGGGGCATTCTAAGGTGAAATTATAAATATTCCATTATTATTTTTCTATATATGAGGACATATGACAGCTGGTGGCTCCCACAAGCAATCATGTAGTCCTCAAAATAGTGACACTAATGAATCCATGTTGTTGTCTATGCTTACTCAAAAATAAAACAATCCCACTAAGCTATATTTTCAGTCCCATTTCGGGTATAAATTATCACATTTAAGGAGTTATAACCAATAAAACGTCATTCAAAAGGCCGATTAAAAATATATCCACTCCACTTTTTCAAAATTAATGTACCTAATTAAACATAAAATGATCATTTAGATATAGGGAAATAAAAACTCTCCACCAAAACAATTCTTTTCCCCACATAGTCCTTGTAGTTATCCAACAAAACATTTTGACCTATCCTCATTGTATCCTCTGTTCAAATTAAATCATTCCATTTATGAATTCATAATGTGATTTTTGATTTCGACTTTAACAAATAAAGTTCTCTTGCACCAAAACATTATTCATTCCTCATTACCACTGGTAAAGTATAAATATTCCACCATTGATGCCTATTTATCCTAAAAACTAATGTTTTAATCTTGAAATTTTCTTCCAGTCCCATTTTCTCCATAACATCAAACTTATCCCTTGGTTCAAATTTGGATCCAAGACACCTTCCAGCATTGAAATTTTATATTGATACATAATATAAGTGGTGTGTATAATCTCTATTAATGTTTAATAACACATCACATCTCAAAAAAATGATTGAATAAGTCAAAATTTTGTAATAACCCTCACATCCCAGCTAACAATACAAAACACATATGCATCCCCATACGAGAATAACATGAGCTTTCTGAACTACACTAAAAAAGAGCTGTACAAAAATCCTAATAACATCTATTTCAATCACATGGATGTTCCCAATGTACTTCCCCACCAACCAGATAGAATTCCTTGAAAAAATATATATTTAGACCAATTATGGACAATCCATTTTAGACGTCTAGTTCTAACGAATGGTGTTTTATTTACTAGTATGTGATAAATCCTTTTTAACTAGAGGGATCCTATGTTGTTAAAATCAAACATTGAGGTCTTATGACCACTCACTATGATATCATGGTCTAACCATAAGACTCTTTCACTAGTAATTTTTTTTAACACATGACCACAAGGGTTCCACCATAATAAGACATGCTTGGATCAACATTAGTTATGAGGTTGAAATGATCATTCTGACTCCAACCAGACCCCATAAAAATTATCCATTGTAATTATTCAAGGAATTCAATTTACACTAAAATTATAATAATTATATAATCTCGTGTTGTTATGACAATATAATGATTTGTCTCACACCCCAAAAAACATTCTAGAATAATATTTATATTCCCAAAATGAATACGTCACTAACCTCAACTAGAGTGTCCTTTTTTATGCCTCACGAAAACCAAAACTTGACCATAACATCCCATGATTCACCAATCACTAGACATGATGGGTGGACATGTCTCTTCCATTCAAACATTAGTTCTTGTTCCAAATCATTGGTAGGCACTAATTCCATATTCACTATAATGTATTCCTTGGCATCGACCCAATCCCAACCAATAATCAAGTTCAGTCCCTCAATAAGCTAATGGTCCTCTCCCAACAATATGGATTCAACTATTACTCTTATAGAGAATAACATGAATAGGTTAAAATAGAAAGTAATGTATAAAACTCTTTCCTATAAAAAACAATCCTTTAAATCGCGGCACATGAATTATGGTTATGTTTAGATCAATCATACCATGTCATCTCAATCCACACAAGACATCATCCCTTCCCAATAGTACCACAAAATGATTTAAAAAATATATATAAGGTCTTCGGTCTGCCAACATACAATATTTTTTAGTCACCCAACTCAATGTGGGACAAAATAACAAAACCCACTACGGTTCTATCACCCTCTATAATTAATTAATGGTATATGATCCAATTATATCGGTAGCTACATTTCATTTCTTCATCATCCCAAAATCCTAAAAGATTCCAAAAATAACTTGGCATGACCCATCCCATTTATCCAATCCCATGAAGGCCAGCATGTTTCGGCATTATTCCATTGTAAACTAATGGGTTACCACTCTCAAACCACTCTATGTTACTCAAACTTATGGGCCACATGACCAACTATGATGAATGCATATTACCCTACTCATCATCCCATTATTCAACAATTATTATTCATAGTCTCATGCATTGTATAATGCAATGAACCACTCTTTGGGATGTATATATATGTAAATAATGGAATCATATATGTTTTCTATGGAAATTATATTGAACTTACACATATCAAGGCTATGTGCATAACCACCCATCATCCCAAGTACTATTTCAGGAATATAAATCACTAACCAAATTCCACCACACAGAAAAAACATGGACACAAATGACAGGGTCAGTCCTATGAATGAACATATACATTAAAACCATCCTTATCATAATTCACTGGCACCCACAATGCAAAGCCATTACTATATCAACAAAAAGAATCATAAAACACCATTGATCTAATAACCCAATGAATCATCTCATTCTTTATGCCTTTGATATTATATATTCAAATTCGATATCCCATCATAGTTTATAATCAATTATCTCTATAAAGTTGAAAACTAAAAATCATATGTCCCTTCAATGTGGTCACTAGGTTATCCAACCTTTTCCATCTACCAAATGACCATTAACATCACAACTCATAGGATGAAACTCAACCCTGTATCATTGTCACACACCATAAAAAATTCGAAGACATCACTTCATGGTCCCCATATATAAGAATGTGACTCTTTTATCATACTCAATTCTAGGTTTTAATTAACCATAAGTAATGACCAACTTCTATTACGTATCATAGAATATAAAAACAATAAATTCTATTATTGAGGTCTTGGATGAAAAATGGATACATTTACTGTGAAATACACCAAACATTAAGATAGGTTTCACAAATTGATCTATCATTCTCTATAGGACCTTATAACCATACTAGCGTCATGACTATAGATACCTAATTTCTACCATCACCCAAAACGTCTATCTTAGCACAAATCTTAATAAAAAACATCTCAGGGGATCCCAATTTCCCCAACAACTCTTCCACATGGTTATCCAATGTATACAAGACTTATAAACACCATACCATCGGGGTTGACACATTTTAGAATCAATTTATAATTACTGCAACCCAGGATATTCTCTTTTTAAATAGATTTAAATTTATTTTCTTCTAAATACTCAAATTTTTTAAATATTCATTTTCATGGGGGTCTATAGTTCCCAGATTTTGGCCTAATATGGATTCATTTATAATATATAATGTTAAAAACCTTATAGATTACTAATTTTGTTATCTATTTAACAAATACCAAAATTTGAAAATTCATATGTATCTATCTTTTCATAAAGGGATAATCAATTGAAATGGAATAGAATGATTCCAACAGAGCCATATATAGAAAAACACCAAATATTCTGTTGTTGAGACTTTAAATTACTAACCACCTTTTACTAAAAGGCCATCATAACAAAATTAATATATAAATAATAAAAAAATATAAATGATTAATAAAATACAAAGGTATCTTGTAGATGGTATATGAATATCTTGTCCCTTGCATGATGAATGTCATGTAAGTCACAATGTTTGTCCAATGATGCATTAACACACCAGAATCATGTTTTCATACATGGAAAAGTGTAAAAATATAATCAACTAGTAACAAAAAAATTTCTATGTCTCACTCAAGGTTAAAATAAAACAAATCTGTAATAATAAAAATCCATGAAAAATTTGTTTTTTCTCTATACATTTGGGTTTTCACATGTCAATGGTTTGATCAGTATAATGAACGATCTCACTAGTAATATAAAAAACATGTTTTTATGCTCTTATCAACAAATGAGTAGGAAAACACAATAACAAAGGCTCAAATTCCACCACGAGACACCTCTCCTTCTGAAACTAGTAACTTTTTTTTTGCTAGTGGCCTCCAAATTCCCTCAAGTGTGTCTCCCTATTCACCAGAGGATGAGAACAAAAAATAGGTTCTATAAGATATAATGAGGAAATAATATTGTTCAATAACTAATGTAATAGAATCATGAGTAATATAAATATATAAACTAATAAATATATACATAATTGATAAAATAGGGATCCTCTTGTAAAAAAAATCCAATCCTCACAATGACATACAATAATTGGATTATTCCATAAATTCCAAATGGAACCCCCAAGGGAAGATCATAAAAATAGAATAAAAAACTTATGAACAAAAATGGAAACTATGACACATCCTGGACCAGTCCCATGTCCATGATAGTATCATCACCCATAGTCCATTCTGAAATTCCTAGAGAAACATCATTCACAATTCCCTTTTCCTAAATCTATAACACATAACCACATAATTATATCAACCGAGCACCCATCTGTCATGGAGGCTCGATCAGGATGTGAGTATAAAATAGTAGGCCACATAAAATAATGTCTTTAAAAAAAATTATATATTCACGTGCATGTATAAGTTCTATAAATAGAAATTTTTAAGGATTTGAAACCATTTTAAAAAGCAATAAATGACTAATGTGGGCTCAATTCCCCGATGACACTCAAGGTCGATCACACAATTATCAATCCTTAGATCCATGTCCCCAATCAAATATATTTTCATTGGAATGTGTTGGGTTATCTCAAATGATGTTGTGATGATCATGAATCCTAATATAACAAGCCCACATTTCACTGATATTCACAATAACTATAATTTACCTCACCTATGGGATTTTTCTCAGCCTTTGGAATACGAAAATATATAACACAGACCTCAACAATGAGATTTGAATGTTTTTTTGCATAAAAAATGGTAAGAAACACCTCCATTATAAAATATTGATCATCATTTGATGTATTCCAAATATCAACATAGACAAACCCTATGGGAGTTTTTTCATCATGAGAACACCACCACCATTAAGGGTATTATTTTCAATTAAAAACAATTAATATCGAGTGTGAATATTCCTATCAATTAAATCACATCCACCGCAAAGGTTAGTGATAATTTATTGTAAAAAAGGTGACCCTAAGGGGTGTTACACCATATTGTAAAACAAGGCCACCCAAGGGAAATATATTATTTCCATTAATATTTTTCAACAAAAAACATCAATTTTATCCAAAAACCCATGACAGTAAAATTAAAATACACAAAAAAATAACAATTACAAAACCATTTCCCAAAACCATACCGAGTAAAATAAAAAATTCATAATGTCCATTCCCTTATTATAGGATACCACATTAAAAATACATAAATGATACTCTTCATAGATCGATACTTATATTTAATATGACATTAATGATTCAAATAATTTTTCAAAAGACAATAATTTTACTTTCATAACAAAAACAATCTTTTAATATTTTCAAAATTAATTCATAAATTTTGAAAAAATCATTGCATTTTAATTTTATTAGGCTAAAATATTCATTTTTCTCCAACCAAATTACCATTTCAAAGGTTCAATCCAGTAATAAATTTGATTTCACATTATGTTATGATTGTGAAATTATATTTCATAATAACAAGTTTCCAAATACAACCCCACGTTGGAACTATTTTATCTTTGGTTAACCATCTAAATATGGCTTGGAAAACATGGCCAATTAACTAAAATATGGATATTATAGACAATAAAAATATCAATTTAAGATATTAAATTAATACCAAGATCATTAAAATGAAATCATGTTATATTATAATAAAATTAATAAAAAACTAATGAAATACCATAAATTTTATGAATTGACCCCATATTATTGGCATAAATAATCCCACTCATCAAATTTTGACCTCTAGTTTAGCATAAATCAGAGTATATTGAGAAATCACACAAACACCTAGAAAATATATTATTTCTGAAATGTGGAACCCAAATTCATTGAAAAAAAACATGAAATATAAATAAGATGAATTTTATCAATACATATATATTCTTATAGAAAGTGAAGACCATTCGAACATCCAAGAACTAAGGCAATTCCACCATTGGGGAAGGAAGGGGAAGGAGTGGAATGTGTGGATATTACTAGACCAAAAAGGAGATAAAACCCCATGTAATAAAAATATTATGTATTTCATGGGTAATTAAATATTCCCCACTTATTTAAATTCATATTAGGAGGCCACTGACCAGTTTCGGAACAAAGAAGCACCAGTGGTCCACATCCTTGGCCATTAGATATCAAGTGGAACTAAAACAACCACGATTTTGGGGACAACCACTCTTCAGTCCTCTTGAACTCACATGAACACAATAACATAAATATAATACAATATTTCACATATATATATACACTTTTAATGATTTATGACCATTAAAACATTATTTTAAATCCTAATTATAAATCATTCATATAAAATTAATAAAAATTCAATTTCCTTCTAAAAATTAAGATACCCCTAATAACATAGGAAAATTCATAAAATATTTCTAATATTATTCCATTTATATGATTCGTTTCCCAATAATTTCATAAGGATTAATTTATCTCAATCGAAGGAGAAAATTGTGCATATTATGAAATGGAAGTTAAATCAATTTTTGTACAATTTAATTAATGTTTTTTAAATTTTTGTTTCATCATTTATAATTATCTTACAATGATTTATGATCATAAAAAGGGGATTATATTTCGATTAGTCCATTGATTTTTTAATGATCTAAAATCAAATTTATCGAAATATAAACAATTTATGTGTTTATGAAGTTAATGTGTTTTTGTAAACATTTATATGTATGGAACCTACAATAATTGTATTGCATCAACTATGAGTTACATCCATAGAATGTGGTAGATGTTTTCAATTAAGCACTTGACAATTAGATCGACTATAATAGAGAAAGATACCATAAATGATTAATCATAATGAATTATATGTGGCAATGTATGATTGATCATAAATCAATCTGAATGACTATACTGATAGGATCAAAATTTCCCTATGTGTTGGATAAGAGCACATTGATATTTCATGGAACACATGATGTATTCAAAAAACCATGGTCATCAATAAACCGCATCTTTAAATTTTAGTAGTCTTGGTGTGAACATAAGAAGGATTTATATTCATCGTAGCCCCAACTGATCCTTTTATAATGGAAGTCTTCATTGAATGTGATATTTGAGGTGACCACAAGAATAATATATGTATTGAGCACATGGGTTAATTTATTGCAAGAATATTCTATATTCAACAAGGAAACATACTGTACTAAAATATTCTTATTTTAATCAGTAAAGAGAAATCCAAACTATCCATCTATGAACTTATATACCCATATATGAGTGGTAGAAATTATATAAGGGTATATTTGATTATATTTGGGTAAACATCAAAATGATTGGATAAAGATTATGGAACATACCAAAACATGAGATAACACTTAATTGAGAAGGCTATGTCTATGAATGGATAAAAATTCCTATATTATGTACTATTTAATTATGTATTTACAATTGATGTATTTTAGGCCAAAACTATAAGCATATAATGACTCCTTTATTTCATGCTTTGTACAAGTAATTTTTTATAATTGTATTATATCAAATAATTATAGAATATTTATTTATATCTAAAATGATGTTTATATATTGTAAGGTGATATTGATACACATGGGATAAACTATTATAGATGACAAATTCATTTTACAATTATAATATCTTTTTCTATAATCTATCGTAAAATATTCTATGACACTTCAATGACCACATAATATAATCTCAATAATTTGTAAGATAATCCTAAGAAAGGATAACATTACTAACCAACATCATTCAATAAAATATTTATCTATATCACACTGACATACCTTAACTATCTCACTCTATTTAATTTATTTTTAATTTTTACGTGATTTATATATTAGTTTTATTTTCTATACTGTTTCATTATATTAAAGATCAAAATGATACACCTTTATCTCTATTCAAAATAGTATACACCCATGAATTACTGTGGTAGAGTCTTGGTGTTTATCTAGTAATTCGATATGTAATGTTTTATGCTATTTACCGAATCTATAATCAAGATCAAGTTTGTTATGTTTTAATAAACATGATTACATGTATGTTACTATCGTGTGGGAAATACTAGGATATATCTTGAAACTAAGCATCATTTTTTTCACTAGGAAAATATATTTTATTTTTACATTAAAAAATATCAAATTTTTTATAAATAGTAGTTAATTTATTAGTTATATATATTACAATAATATTTTTTAAAAAGTATATTTTTAACAAATCGTATATTGTTTTAATTTTTATTAAATAGGCACTTTTTAACTTGTAATATTAATTCAATTCACCACCCACATAATTATTCAACAGGGACCAAATGATCATGATCACTTATAGATAGAAAAAAATTCATTCTAAAAAGGTACTCCCCCATCTTCTGGAATCATCCAAAACATGTCTAGGATCAATTGGAATCCAAATGCTTTATAGGACCATCATGTCAATAATAAATAGATATAAGTGTGGATTTGAGAGGAATTTCTTTGAAAAAAATTACCTACAGATGAAAAGGATGATCATCTCCCTTACACAGACTCCTTCATGCACTATAGAAGTATAAGGGTCACCATCAAATTATTCCAAGCTAACAAGAATTAAAAATAATTTATAGATGTTGGGTCATATGATTTTTTAACATTTCAATGACCAAAATATGTACTTAAATATAGAAATTAAAAAAATTATTTATTACAGATGATATACCATGTAGAATATGTTGTAGTGGTAATTCACACATAACCATTAATGTAATATTGTACACAATGATAGAGGAATCCATGATATTTATCACCTGAATATAATAAGAAATGACTCTGGATATATCATCCAATATATTATACAAATTTTTTGGAATCTAAAATAAAAATATGATCAATTATCATAGTAATAGTATATCATGAATTTTAATTCAGATAAATGCTTAAAAGGAGTGGAATCTAAAATAGAATCCATGTACCCTAATCAGGTTTGGAATTTTTTGATCCACATAATGGGTAAACTCCATTTATAGTAATTGGTACTTTCATAAAATTATTGATATAGATGATAGAGTGCCTATCTATTAAGATAACTCTATTAGAAATGGTATTAAAAATTCATCATATTATATTATAATTTTCCTTTTTCTATAATGGATATGATAAATTCCCTTAGGATTCATTTTTCTATAGTAGATTACCACTATTATGCGTTAGAATAAATAGATATCCAAACTAAATTCATTTATGGTAACTTATTTGATGATGTATATATGATATAACCATATTTTTTGACAGAACCAAAAAATGTTCCTGAAATATTCATTCTATATTAATCAATTGTTATTTTTAAACAGCAATTACGATGTTAGAATATTATATTTTAAGAATTTATCATGGTTTTTTATTTATAAAAATAAATATGAACCTTCAATATTTAAATGGTTTCATGGTAACACGAGTATCTTTCTACTACTTTATGATGATGACATACTTATCATTAGAAATGACATACTAATGACAAAAATAATGATAAATTGGTTGTGATATTTTGTATAAATAAAAAATTTAATTAGCCACCTGGAATACTAGGATCAAGGATACAAATATATATATCATGTTTAATATATGGATATTACCAAAAACATTCATTTGGAAAATGCTAAAAATTATTGTTATTTGAAATTATAAAAAGGTTTAATTAACAAATTTTCATGGAATGAGTCTTTCAAAGACACAATTTCTTTCAACTATAGAATAATATGAACAAATGAATATGATTCCATAAGATTATTATCTTGGGATAATCCACAATTCATTATTTTTTACTCATCCTATGTCTGTTATGTATTTAGTATTATGAGTAGATAATAATAAAATCATAGTGAACATCATAATATATGAATGAAAAATAATTTTATAACAAGAAGTAATTTTTTTGTGTGTGTGTTTTATTACGAGTAAGTGGTAATTATAAAAGTTTACACCCTTGATAGTTTCCAAATTAAAAAAAATACAACTATATATCAGAATAACTATTTTTTCTTTCCATAATGATTGAGCTATATTCTTGAAATTTTCCATGAAACTGATAGTTCTTTTTCTATAAATGAAGAATATTATTACACATAATCTAATATAGATTAAGAATTTTTTTGGATAATGAGATTTATTTTAAAACAAGGGGATATCCCATGAATCATGTATCAAATTTAACAACAACAATAATGATAATGGTGTAGATTCCCAAGCCACTTAACCTAAGTATCACTAGAGATATAAACATATTATTCATTGCTTTCATCAATTTGAAGATATTATTTATGAGATAAATATTAAGAAACATCATGTTCCAATATAGGATGTTATTATATATCATATATCAAACACCTTATTAAATAAAATCAATATTTATATAATGGTTTTAGTGTTATTAGATACATGGGGGACATACTTTACAGAAAGAGGGTGATTGATAATGTTTTTTCCATTACGTATTTCATATGTCATTGGAATGGAAAATTGTTGTAACATTTAAGGTTTAATATTGGAAATACATTACCATTCATTTATGTTTTTTGTATAGTAAATGGGAAATGGTATAAAAAATGCATGGAATATATATATTACCTGGCCATCCTTGATTGATGATAATCATATTGGTTTATAATGATTTTTTTAAAAATTTTATGATTAGTATTACTTGCATATAGATACAATTTATGATTCATAGGACGTGATAAGTTGGTCTTATTTTTTTTATGCTTCATAAAGTAAATGACATAGATTTCCATATATATTAAATTGGTGTTATGAAGTTATTCGTTGGAAATAGATCCTTTGAAATGAGGTTATCGAATATTTTCCCTACTTATGATGCTTCATAATTTATATCCAAATTGAATTCATCTAGGAATTTGGATTAATATAATTTTATTAGGTATGGCCTAGATCATTCAAATGGATTTGGTTAACATAGATAAGATGTATCAACCTATATCGATGTTTATGACATTGTGTCCCTCAGTTGGGTTTTTGACTATATAAGTGGCCAGTAATTCCATGTTAATTACATATATTTTAATTAAATATGATTATCTCAGTTCAATAATAATAAAATGTATATAATATATGTGATATTTTATTAATCCAGGTTCCATGCTAAAATTTTATGTATTGTACAAGAAAACTACACTAATAAACAAATGTTGGATTATATCCAACCAATCAATATTTTAATTTTGGTAATTTTGAATTGTTTTTATATAATATTTTTCTTTTATGATTACTATTGAGAATCATTATCATTTCCAATATTAATAAGGCCTCTTTGTGTTATACAAAAGATAATTCTAATTAAGATTTTTTGATTAATTCAATTAGTCAATTTAAAAAAATGTCTGTTTATATTAGAAATGATATTAGGATATTTTATTTATGCATTTGAAATATTTAATTAAATCATAATTATTTTAAAAAATAATTGTTGTTTTGTTTCAATAAAATGATTAATATTATTAATAAAAAAGCATTAGGAATTGCTAAATATTTCATAGGATTTCGTCTTGGGATTAGAGTAATGGTATTCCATGTCCATTATATGATGAAAATTTAGAGGCACGCCTTAACAGACTATATAGTTTTCTCATTTTCCACTTTTAACTTATTTTAATGCTCAATAATTCACCCCCACAGTGGTTTGTATCTTAAGAAATTTCAAGAGGATATTTAACAATCTAAATGACCTTAAACAACTATGTGATTCACCTTTATTGGTTTACATCCAGATAGGGTTTATGGACGATATTTAAATTCTCAATGTTATTTTACAAGAAAACATGATAATTGTATTTTTTTATCATATTATAGATAAACAAAAGGAAGGTGTTAAATTCATCTAGTTTCCTTATTTGAGAAAAAGTAAAATATTTTCTCTCATCAAGGAGAATTTCTTAATTATACACATTCTATAGGTTCTCTACTGTCATTTTCATTCATTATTTAATCCATTATAGTTTTAGGGTGACTAGAATAACTTGTCTTGGAAGAGGATTTCACAATACTGATGTTGATTTCTGTTATCCATGGACATGGAAGGATACAAGAATTCATCATTTCAAGGTTCCAAAAATTATTATGAACATTTTTTAGAAATTATTTAAAATTTATTCATATATTATTAAATTTTGTATTTACATATATGGTCTTTAAGAAGTTTTATCACTACTATCAATGTGTTTTTTGTGTTGTAATGTCATGAACTGGCCCACTAGGTCCCACCTGGTATTCGAAAAGATGAGTATGATACTCTAAACCCATTTCCAATATGATTGGGGATGGAAAAAATTTTCAGGAATGAGTAAAAAGAAATGGGGGACCCAACTAAAGAAACATATATGCACAGACACAACCATATCCATTTAAAAGTGAATATGAATAATGAAAGACTATAATATCTAGAGCATATTCATAAATACAATAAGTTATAGACAATACATCAGAATACAGAAATATGGAACCAAAACATAAATGAGATATATAAATTCACAAATAGATATAACATCCCAATATGAAAACAACAATTAATATGTAAAATTGAAGAGGTCATGACTCATGATCTCCATGTGTGACCATTAAATAAATTTAATGAACCAATGTACAACAATTCTCTCTATATTTTATCACTTTTCATCCAATACTCTACATATTATAAGAGACATGAAAAAAAACCCTTGCAGGGGAATGTATATACATACATAGTTGGATTCCTTGAAAACCAGAATGGGGGAAATAAAAAGTTACTAAAGTAATATCACCCCTTTAAAATTGTAGATAATAATTCTCATAAAGAAACTAATGTGAATGATAAAGGGGATCTCCATATCTATATCCCTGTTAAGAACAATGAATCAGCCTAAAACATCAGGGGCCCATCTCTGATTCCTTGCATCACATGCAATCACACAAGTATCCAGGTGGAGGGTCTTCACCACACCACTACTCTCCATAGTATTGGGGGGTCAATATCTACTAGAGGACACAATCCCATCCAATGCATGATGATATGAGTAAAAAATTATAAATATATGTTTTGTGGGAAAATTAGTATGGGGGGTTTCAAACCCTACTTATGTAATGAGTATGGGGGACACACACCTAGATAAAACTCCGGGGGTTTCCAACACTAGTTTTCATTCTATGATATTTCTAGATCACTATGTTCTATCATGAATTTTTAAATGAATCATAATGCACAAAAAAACTCTTATTCCATTTCATATTCCACTATAAATTATAACATCACATCCCAAATAGATAAATATATTGTTTAAGTCACTAATATTCCAAAATCTGAGTCATGATGAAGTATATACAGAAGGTAAATTAACCTCGAATTTGTGCTTGACATGTATGTGGGTTCACACGACATGTAACCTCACCCCAACCCCTACACATGGTCTCCCCTAGATATGGCTTGGAAATCCATATCATAACGCATGGTGTGTCCAAAGGGACATATGCTGTGTTTTTCCACATGGGGTCTTAGGCGTGTATGCTTTGAAAACGTATCAACCAACCATTTAATACATCATGAAGTGACAGTTAGGATACATGGGGTCCCAAACCATCTATGGTCCATGACATATATAGTGGGAAAACATCAAATCCACTCAGGTAGAGTCACATGGCTTTCTTTCCCGACCACGCTGCATGTGATCTTCTATATGGAAGATATCCTATCCTTAATAGGTATATTAATAACACATCATTTGTTCTTCCTTACTATGTGACATGTAGATAGGTTTTTCTAGAAGTAAATCATAGTCCTCAAATAGACTCTAGATACACTAGATCCACCATTTTTCACTCCAAATTTACTAATTAATTCCTCTTAAAATAATGAAATATATTCGGGTATAGATTTATATCCTTTGATACAAAAAGATAAAAAATTAAATCACTCTTATAATAATCTTTTTCACTCCAAACATTTTTTTCATCCTAAACCCCCCATATCCATCTCCAATAACCCATGAATCCACCATAATAATTCGACCAAGCATACTTCTACATGTTCTGCATAAATCACCCAAATATTATAGTGTTTTATCATGATCAAATTTGATGAGGAAATGTTGAATTACTGATATCGTGGGCCAACAATCAATAATTCATGGAATTGTGAGAGGAAAAGTACAAGAATGAATATGATGAGATTTCTCGACAGATTCAATCTAAGAAAATGATCCTCATGTGATATAACAAGGGTTGAATCATCAAATATAATATATTAACCTTCTTCGAAACTAATTTAATATTGGGATGATGTGAAAAATCTATAATAAAATATTAATAATTGTATATAATTAAATACATGATTATCAATAAACTAAATGGTTGAAAAACATATATAATGATCCCTATGTTAAGGATGGATTAATCATTGGTAGATGTCATTTCCACCTAGGAATAAGGTGATTATAACAATCCATTCATAATATACCTCATGAGTCTCCATCATCGTTAGTTGTTGATCGATATTTTCATGTTCCCAACATTTTCATTCTCTTCCTCTATATTCACCTAGGGCTATACGGCAGACCATGTGTATTTTACAAAAAAGGGGTTTAATATAAAAGGGTGTTAGGTGTTGTAATTTACAATATCATAATAATTATCAAATTAATTAATATAAAAAACCAACATATTTCATCTATGAAATTTTTGACGCCAAATAACCTTATATCATGCATATGGTAAACTCGGTCTTCTAGAATCTGTTTTCATCTCAAAATTCCCATAATTGGACTCGAATGATCGGAAAATCATTTAAAAAAATTGACCCCCCGTGGGTGTTTTAGTTTTTATTAATATCAATTACATATAAATTGTGGGTTATAACAACATTCAATCACCACTCCAAATCTGAGGAAAAATATAAAGACATATATAAATTTTTTAGAGATCTAACTCAGCAAAAAATTCATTACATTATGCCATTCTTCAAGGATTTTGTCCATGAAAAGAACAATATATATAAAAAAGTGGTGGTAATGAGTCCAAATAATTCTCTCATTATCCTAGGATATCTTCTTCATTCCCCATGATACAAAATAACTTGAAAAATTAATTGTTCCATCAAGCAAGGGTCCCCTCCTTTTAGCCTTTGATCACTATCAGCTACTCAAAAAAGGTGGATCCACCATTGATACCAAGATCACCCAATTTAATATCATGTATGGGGTACTACACATATCTTATCAAATAAGTTATGTGGATGAACTTATGCACTCACCCTGAGAGTGGGGGAATAGAAAAGTTGTACGAAAGCACGCCAACCCTCTATAGGATCTAGAATGACCCTATAAACCTTGGGGAGACGTTGATTCCCTATCCGAACCATGATAATACATAGTGGGGGTAGAGTCTTAGGAAACATGGTGTCCATCCATGAATTAGAGTTGATTGTGATGTTCATTTGTGCATTATTTCTCATGGATCTAGGATATACTTATATTCTTGTGAACCACCTCAACCCTTTTTGTAATTTCTGGCACCATCTCCAACCCAACAAGAGTCATATTTCAAATAACTCTCCAGTATGAGGGTAACTGGAAGTGTCCCCCATAAATGGCCACAAAAGGTTCCATGACAACATTGTAGTTATTTATTTAAAATTTAAGAAACTTATAGTGATCTTCCATACCCCAAATCATGTATAAGACTTATTATTTTAACATATCTTCTTCCACTTTGATATTTCTCTTGGTATTGTCTTTTTCTAGGGATTAATGATGTGATCAACTATAACCTTTTCTAGAAACCCCCTACACACCCCTAAATAATGGTGATGAAAATAGAACATCATGGTTATAGATTATCATCATGGGTACCCCATGAATATTGGAGTTCTACCACACATACAACATCCACAAAATCTCAGGAAAGCTCATTTTTTTGCAAATAATGTTGGAAAAATTTGTGATTAATTCAAAAAAACACCCAGATAGAATTATGGACTCTCTTTATCCATGGAAGACTCATCACAAATAATAATTACATACCATATCACTTAAATTTTGTTATTGTATGCTATTTTCTTAAAGCCTATTGAAACATGATGTTTATGAGTTGCTTGATGTCATGGGAGGTGCTGAGAAATAATCTAAAAATTTATTTGGCTCATGTTCAAATGAAAAACCAGGAACATATAGACCTTGTACATCTTTATAATGCTTGAATTCTTATCCAGATAAAGGTATGAAATTATCCCAACACCATATCAAAAAATTCTACTAAATCCACCAAACACCCCTATAAAGGCTGACATACTCCCCTTCTACAAAAGATTGGGTTGGAACATCTCTAGAAAATCTATGGATCAGTAGAAACTCAAAATTGATTTTTCTCATCACTGAATCTATCACATTATAAATAAGAGTCAATGTTACTCCCATTTACTGATGAAAATATTTACCCTAACCCTCCACCTAGGTCAACTCCAATGAATCCAACCACTCAGATCCCAACTCCATGAAGTAGGAATGTGAATTTATACTAAGGGATTATTAAACTATGTTACCCTTCATATTAGTATAGAATAATTCAAATAAATATTCTATTATGGACTTTAAAAAATACCTCTATCTTAGGTAAAGAACTCTCTTATTGATTATGAACCTCAAACTCTTAGTGCTTGAGAAAATAATAAAATTATCACCCATAAGTAACCATCTCATCATATCCTATGATAAGAATGTGACTAAAAAACTTATTGAGTCAATTAAACCCTCCCATGGTGTCCTAAATAACTTAACCAATAAGAAAAATAGAAGTCGCTCTATCAAAATGCATCTGAGCATGACCTTCGGGGAATCAAAAAACAAATTGATCTCCAGTCCCACCTCTAGGAGTCTCAATACTAGATAACTAGTTATCCTTATCCGCAACTCCTTGAAGGATATCTTACAATTATCATGGAATTAAATTGAAAAACCATTATACTCAAAGGTAGTTAAGGTAGAGTCAATTAAGTAACGACCATACACAAACCTCAATGACCTCCCTATAAAACAAGTAAACTATGATCCTCTTCCATGCTCCTAGGAATTTTCGAAGAATGGTCTGCATCAACCATTTCTAGTTATATATACCGAAAACATAAAACTGTTGTATCACTAATTTCTCTAAAAAAATTTATCTATGATTATATCCAAAACCATGAAAAGGTTTTTTACAAAATTCACCTATGAATAAATGTCAACAAGGAAATTGAAAATGAATACCATAAACCAATAAAATAATCGATTAAATAGATTCCTATCAAGTCTCAAACCCATTGGTGGGGAGTTCAAAAAACTGAAGGGTATCTCCAAGAACTCAAAAAATCATAGGGGATATAGGGAATATATATAAATGTTATATTTTTATTTCAGACTCTGCTCTTGTGATAACATGACCTGAGGATGAAAAATGAGATCTAATGCACCACATCCATTTTTTGAAGGAGTTATCAATTCTAAATGGTAGACACACCTCCATGAGTTACTTGGTTCCCGAAATGTTAGAAAACACCTACATTGAATCTATTTTTTGCCTCATAGGAAACAAACTTGGGCTCGGAAAGGAAAACAGAAATTCATGAAAACACCATGTTCTAAAAATTCTCCAACATCACCTCCATCTATAAAATATACATGGGATCATATAACATTATAAAATAAATATCATGCATCACATAGGTGCATGGTTATACATAAATAATTGATAAATATGTAATACTGATTCATACTTAGAGAATACATCCTCATTATCCCCCAATATCAAAAGAAATTGAAATCTGATAGCATCGACAAAACCTAGAGAAATATTATTCAATTGAGATGAAATTTATTGTATAATATTTTATACAAGATCATCATAATATTTTTAGGATTCCATGTCACTAAAGAATGTAAATTATCCCCACTATCATGGGAATACTGGAACCATCACTAATGGTTTATTTTTTTGAATAGATAGTATGTTTCTAGTCCATAATGTGGAAAAAATAATAAAAAATCACTACTACTATAAAAATATTACATATGAGGATTTATATATTCTCAATTTTTTTTTTCACAATATCAATAAAAGTATCATCATAGATCATTTTATGATTGATCAAGATCCATGAAGACTACAAAACATTTACCACTAGTTCAAGGTAACCCTCAAATTCACGATGGATTAGATAACCACATAACATAAGATATATCTTTCAATAGAACTTGTTTAATGTTCTAAATCTAAGAGTATATTCATCGTAAAATTATACAGAAATCATATACCAATCATTTTGACAATCATCCATCAGATCCATAGAATGTACTATGAACTACATTGTAGGTGGAAGCACTACTCTATGCCTTATTAGGGGAAATGCCTCAATAATGTGTTCTTGAACAGAGTCATCATCAATAAACATGACATCATTTTGAAACTATCAAGGAATTATATACTGATATCATCATGGAGGAATCATGTATATTATCTAGAAATTCCATGGTTAATGTGAATATCTATTGAGATAACTCAAAAATTACATGGATATAATGATCTAATCAAAGAGTATGTATGTACCATTGGCTCCATACAAATGATGTCTCAGTATACAGAGTAGAAAAGTAGGTAATCAGATTCCTTGTGAATCGATACATTGAACACCATATTAGTCAACTACTCTCTAGATTGGGAGCTAATCTAAAGTCGCATCATCATTATTTATCTTATTCTCAAAAAATATCTCATATAGGTCCACCTACAAGAACTGGCCTATGGAAGAATATCTTTTATATCACTCTATCATGAACTGATCCACCATGGCCTAGATAGATAAAAGTAAGAAAATTGTGACTCCCCAATCCTACCTCCAATAGTTTAGGGGTTGGAGACAAGTACTGATAAGGGAAAAAATAAAATGGGATTCTATGACTGGATTTACTTGCATACTCACAGAAACCATGTCCTTGAAAAAGTGCAGGGGAATAATAGAGGACTACGACATATAGAATGATTCCATACATGGAACAATGTATAGGGAATACATCATAGTATAAAAATATAAAACCAAATAATCATGGAAAAAAATAAATTCCTAAAAAACAACCTCCAAACATGATAAAATATAGAAGAATTTAAAACTGGAGAGTTCTGAACTCTTTATATCCATTTTTTTCATTAAAACATCGTCAATTCACCCAATTACAAATATGCACCACCGAAGAAACCATCAATTATACTGTAAAATGCTTGAGAAATGAATTATGTGGGAATTGACAATACGAAGGTGACAATATATATACATACCAAGACACCCAAAGAACACATAGGGATAAATTGAAATTTGATATAGCCATCGCAATCGACAAACTCGATGGAAATGAAACCAAACACATATATTCTGATAAAGAACCCTAGGAATGAAATAATTATATATCCTTATAAACATAAAAAATAATAAAAATTATTCATCTTATAGCTCTAGTGATCCATATATGATTCCCAATATCACATGACACCAAAAAATTATATATGGAGGGAATAATCCTCAACAATGTTCTCCATAGTCAAGGGGGCATGATCATTAGTGGAGTTCGTACTCCCTATCGGATCACAAAGATGAGTGAGACTCCATAGATAGTGGAACAACACCCTTAGTAGAATATTTGTTCACCAACCCTACCCATGTATTGAGTATAGGAGACACACCCCCTGGTTCAACTAGGGGGTTGACAAACCAAGTATTAATCTAGTGATCTTGCATGATCACATTCATCAATCAAGCATTACTAAATGAAAATCCATGATCAAAACACCATATATCATATCTTAAAATCCTCTATAGAGTCTACCATTACATCACAAGTAGAATTACACTAAGGATAGGACACTTGCGAGCCTAAATATGAGTCCTAATGAAGAATATATATAAGGTAGACGTTCTTGAGAGATGTATTTGACGTTTATATGGGATACCTAGTATGTGACCTCTCCTTGTGGTATTTTTGTTTTATCCCATGGAAATTAAATGGGTGGACATGTCATATACCCAACGTGTCTAAAAGTGAAAACTGTATGTTTTTCCACCTGGGGTCTTGGGCCTGTACACCTAGCGCACAACATGACAAGCCGTGTATAGCCACATGGTGTTTCTTTAAGGTCAAATAGCATGTCTGACCACAATGGTTCATAGGGCTTGTACATACTCCCCAATGAGTAGGCACTTGGGTAGGGTAACACATCATATGGGTCTGACTACAAAATTTGATCTTCTTAACTTGACTAAAACAATTCTCAGTATAGGGATTTGAAGACCACAATATATATTAATAAAGACTATATAGAATGAAATGGTGTGTTTCATGGGTAATAAAGCCTATAAATCATAAAGAATCTAGATCAACCATATCTACCACTTTTTACACTTGTTGATATCTCAAATAGCTTTAATATTATGAAAACATATATTAACACTGATTCACATCATTTTGTGGCCATAAATAAGAAAAATGATCACTTATGAGGTAATCCTTATTGTGTACACCACCATTTGTGGTCTTGAAACCACATAGACATCATATGAATCCATTGAATTTATCAAGATATAAGTATAGAACAACAATTTTTACATTGATTAAGTATCATATATTTATCTTTGGGTTCAATAGTGCATGATTCCAACCCAATAATGTTGACTTCTCAACCTTATTGTCTAATGATGAATTATTTAATGAATATTTGGGGGCACAATAATTCTTATGCTAAGAATTGTTTGAAAACAAAAACCTGGACATTGATCATAAATAGTCTAATCATGGGTGGAATAAATGAATAAGAAATATTAACCAGGTTCAGAACAAAAATCAGATTGAGGCTATTCTGAAAAATGAGTAATCACATATAAATCAAATTTGATAACTAAATGAATTCTTTTCCATTTACTGAATCTTTAGAAACAAAAAATAATGATCCCTACCTCGGGGTTGAATCAGTAATTGGTGGGGAGACATCTAATAGAGAAAAATGTGATGATCTCGTTGTGCTTTCACCCATCCAATGAATCTCCATGATCGCATGTTATCGATCCATATTCCCTAGACACAAACAATCACCTCTACCAATTCTGTATACTCCTTGGGTTATGTGGGAACCATGTAGAATATACATAATATGATATAAATTAAGAATGGTGAAAGGATATTACATTTAATATTAATAATAAAATAATTTCTTAATTCTACTTAACACCCCAGTAATAACCATCTTCAATGTAATTTCTGACTCTAACCATCATTAGGATATTTATAGGGTAAACCCATACTTCTAGAATCAACTATGGTATCATATATATCATAAAAGGTCTCAAAATATGGGAAACCCATTTTTTACAAAACAATATCCATCTAGGTTTTAATATATATATGAATATTTTCTACTAATAAATTTTTGTGTCATATGAAAACCATACACTATAGTGACATTGATGAAAAATAAAGATATATATATAGTAAAACATAAATGAATAAATCAACAAAACTAGAGTTGCTTTATGAAACATCATTTAGACCTTATAAATGTAATACTATATTATTAAATTTATCTTTTCAAACTAATGAATCCAAATATTAACATCATACAATATATTAGTATACATAGATAATAAATTTGAAGATAAAATAAAATAAAATGAACATTTCAATAAATTTTTACAAGAAACATTCTTATTTAAAAATACTTTATCATAGATAAATTATAAAAAAATAAAACTTCTTTAATATTTACTTAATCAAATCAATGTTTTTTATGACATGTTAACTTTAGATACACTTTAATATTTTCAATATCATATTTACATCTTATATATAAAAATTTCATGCTAAAATAAGTTTGACATGTCTTGTTCATATTTGGAATGACCCATGTGGAATTGGAATGACCCAGGCTATTTTAGTACCACCTGTGTGACTTGCTAAATAGGCATACACCGCTCCTGAAATTTTTTAAAGGAAACATGTATAGTTTTAACAAACCTATGATCTTATAAAATTTATATCTCAATACTTATTACCCAAATTTCATATTACATACTATTTATATGCACGCCTCTAATACCATTGAAGTGTTTTATAGGCCTAAAATATACACTAATCCGTGATAATTAGAAACATATTAAAACCAATATCATTTAATTGGACTAATAAAATGAAATTTAAAAATAAAATATATTAATATATATTAATATCATTATATATTATTTTTCCATACATGTCAATGATGTTTATGGATGTCCCTCATCAAAAGAAAATATTTTCCTTCCACTAAATTTATAAACCAACCATTATAATCACCAAACACATTGGTAAGGTCTATTATCCTTTAGATGTGTGATATGAAATCTTCCATAATGGTGTAGACAGAC
Source organism: Viscum album (assembly GCA_963277665.1). Classification (NCBI taxonomy): domain Eukaryota; kingdom Viridiplantae; phylum Streptophyta; class Magnoliopsida; order Santalales; family Viscaceae; genus Viscum; species Viscum album. The sequence continues at coordinate 314,019,953 of OY728158.1, forward strand.
AAAAACATGGGAGAGAGTTTCATCGTAACATTTGATGATCATAGAACCAAAGAACACATGATATAAGAAACAATTTCTTATAAAATGTAGCTTGAATTAATAATGTTTTATTATGAGTTTAAAAAAATTGGCCAATATTAGTTCATCAAAAACTATAACAGTTATAAATTTTCTGTAATTAATTTAAGTGATTAACTAAACACCTTAGTAACCACAAAGCCATCAATTCAGGATATTTTAAGTATCTTATAATATCTATTTGTAATTAATGATGAGTAATAAGGTGGTAATGATAATTATTTAAAAGATAATTAGATATCATATAGTGAATTTAAATTTTCCTAAATAAAAATTAAATAACATTTAAATAAAACATAAATAATTATATAAAAATGTTCTAAAAGACCATACTAGTCTACTGCCTTTGAAAACATGGATACATAAACACTAGTACAAAACCGAGATACATAATCTTCCACTAGGTTTTTCAGGATTATAAATCTTCTTAGACACATCAAACATAATACAAATCATTATTACCTGGGGGAAGAAACCATAAAAAGGGGACTTCTTATATGCATAGTAAGGGAAAAAATGGAGATGCGTATTCATAATCAAGATCATGAAAATAGAATTTCATACTATTCATATCAAAGATAATAAATGTGAATCACGACATAAAGCTTAGAAGTTCAGAAGACATGAATAATAAGGAATTGAGAACATAAGAAATGAAAGAATAACATAGGAATGAAACATGGTATTTTTAGAGATAATAAGACTATAATTTGATTTATATAGTAGCTAAGGCATCACTTCTAGGACCATATTGGTATCATGGAATTACTCCCCATTTCATCTTAGTTGTCATGGTTAACTCCCATAACCATCTTAGTAAATCGATGTCACACCTTATACTATCTTAGTAGTCATGATTCACTCTCGTGGCCATATAATTAGTCATGGTTCTTTAATAAGACAATATTAGTCTATCCGAGGAGATATAAATCATTACCCAATGCATTGTAGGTTGGTAATGGTTTGACCCATCTCATAGTGAAATCAAACATATACATGCCAGTAGATCATAAATAGTCATATCATAACCTATGAAATGAAATGGGTGTTATAAACATGTAATCATATCATAACCTATGGAAATAGTATGTTTTAAGAATCATTTAATCCTAAACATAACCCTTGAAAGGATGTGGGTTTCAAAATCATATAACACATGAAGAGAAATAGGTTTCATATGAATCATGCAATAAAAACATAATATATTCAGAGAAAGAATATTAATGGAATACTTCAATAATTTCCCCAAAAGTAATGACTAACACAAACATATGTTATCCTAGAAGGGAAATAATTTCGAAAGATCTTTTATAAAACATTTCTTAAGGAAAATATTCTTATTTTATTGAAAAATACATTTTAAAACAGAAAAACATTTTTGAAAATTTGTTTATTTAAAATTATATTTGTTAAAATATTAAAGAATAATTTGGAAACAATAAGAAATTTATAAAATAAATTTTCCCTAAAAATGATCTTCATGTTCCATTTTAAAACAATTCTGAAAACATTTTTTAATACTTGGGTTTTTATTAATATTGATTTCTAACTGTATAATGAAATAAAATTATATTTTGATAAAAAATATCATAAATATTGTATGTTCAAAAGAGTGAAAAAATTGTAATAAAAAATGAATATTTCATGAATAACTATAGGGACAGAAATTTAATTTAAGTTCTTTATATATGGATCATAATATTTCATCAATGGAACCATAAACAAAAACAATCATAGAAAGTGATGAGATTGTTTCAAAACAAATCATATAACATAGTAACATGGGATTATACTATCCATGTGTGAAAAGAAAATTAGGTTATTTTTAAAAATCATTATAATAAATTTATTCATGATATTACAAGTAAATTGGGAGTATATGAACTTCAAAAACGAATATATGTGTATAATAAAACTTCTGTCTAAACAAAGGAAAATTGAGACTAAATTGTCTTAATGATTTGGTAGCATTTGAAACAATAAAATTATGAAATAAATATAATATATTGTATATATAAATAACCTTAAATTTTAATTAAATGAATAAATGAATATATATATATATATTGGAATTATACACACCACACAAAATGAATGGTTGAGGAATAAATTATGTATCTAATGAAAATAAAAAGTTAGATGAAATCCCCTTATCTTGTGTATTGACTCTCTCCATACTCATTCAAACCTCCTATATAATAAATAAATTTTTGTTATACATCATGGAAATAACCATATTTTTATATGTAATACCATATATATTTTTGTAATGACCATATATTGTCTTCCTGTTATTAATTACATATTAAGGATTCACTTCAAGTAATATTCATTATGTTCACCACATGTGTCTTAATTTGTTATACAATTTGTCCATATAGTTATATTATGATTTCCATAATGAAAATAATGAAACAAATTTCATTTATATTCAGTAAATGTTTGTTAAGAAAACCTATATAATATAGAATTTGGAAATGTAATACACCATTTAGGGAGATAGAAAGTAGTACGTACACATAAACATGTTTTCTATTTTTAGTGTCGTATTGAAAGAAATAATGTATATGAAATATGTGGGTTTATATATATACATATGTATATATATATATATATATATTCTATTTCAATAATTATATCATAAATATCATATAATTTCACTAAACCAATCCTTAATACATTCCATATAGTATGTTAACGGATCACATCACTTTGAGGGGTGGTACTCCACACTTTTTCAAATGAAATAATCATATTTACAGTACTGGAATATATAACGATATGAGTGGAAATGTAATTAAAAAATAATAATTTCATAATTAATATAATATATAACATAAATAAATAGTGCGTCCATCATAATTTCGACCATGAGAGATGGTAAAGATAAATGAACAATCATTGTTTTATTAGGTGATACTTCACCGTACAAATAAATAGTATATTTTTTACCCATTATATGAAGTATTGTATAAGTAAAGGAATAAAAAAATGGCATAAATACAACCTATTATATTAAAGATAATAATTATTATATCTTTAGGGAATAAATTTTGTTGAGGGTTTGGGGAATTAATATAAACAAAATGATCTTGATAGAAGTTATTACATCTTAATCAGGTAACTCATTTTGGTTTATTCTAAAAGGATTACATAGATTAAAATTTTCATATTTGTAGCCTTCTATGTGGATGTGAAGATAGTTGTGAAGTGGACTGAGTTTAGAATAGTTGAACTAACAATTCATTAGAGGATCGAGGAAGTGGATAGAGAGGAGGCCTTTTTATAGTGGAGGAGGAGTTGCACTATTGTAAATATTTTAAGAGATAATTCCAAATACATTTTCCATGTTGTAAGTGGATACAATAATGATCCATTTTAGAGAAAAGGGAGGATATGTCGAAAATATGGACATCCAATGGATCTTGGAAAAGTTTCTAGTATATTTTTTGTCATAAAGTTATGGTTTAGTACATTGTTTACGTAATTTTTGTGTTAATCGTTGTAATTAATTTTAAACATTCTCACTAATATTATTTGTCAATAATTATTTTTACATTATTAGAAATTAGAAATTATAATAATTCTATATTTTTAATCTATATTCCTATTTATAATTTCAGTATTCATACAAATTATTTTAAAAATAATCCAGAAATGGGACGACACTTTATGTTTTTTTACATAATAACCTACAACAATTTGCAATGTTTTGATAAAAAAAATTCAAAGTTAAAGTTCTTAAAATAAAATAAATTTAATTAATTGACTATAATATGATCTAATAAAAATATTAAACCAATTTAAAATATATTTTATCCTTATCAATAAATTATATGAAAAATAAGTTTTGAATTAAATTTAATTGTATTACACTATTCATCCCAAAAAATTAATTTCCCAATAAAATCACAAAAAAAATATCCCTCAGCGAATTTATACATTATAATTTCAAAAATGAAATTTATATTATGAAATTAAATTTCTAAATGTTTCTTAAAATAATTATATTATTTTTATTATAAGGACATTGAAAGAATTTCATTTATGAAAATAATTTTTTTAATCATATAATTTCTTTACAAAAAAATATATATTTCATTATAAATGTATTTTATTATATAAAAATATTAGAAAAAATATTTCTAAAATTTTCATTATTATTCATGTTATTAAGTTTAACTTCTAGGTTATAATTAAGTAATTAAAATATTTATGACAATAAAAGGTTGTTTTGAAGAATCATCGGTGTTGTGTGTAATGCGTGCCAAGATGGTGTTCTATGTAACATACACAAATATTATTTTTTATGTAACATAAACCTAGTTGGTTTTTCGTGAATGAAATATTTGACTTATTAGTTCATTTTGAGTCATTAATTAAAATTATATATATTCAAAAATAGTTCCCTAAAAATTTGGGGTGTTATATTATACTCACAATAAATAAATTTCTCTATCGAAATTCATCACTCGAGTAAAAAAATGAGGATACTTTTGCATCATCATATCACCAAGATACTATGTAGCTTCTTTTTACTAGTTATTTCTCCACAAAACACTGACTAGATGAGTGGTCTTATTTCATTAAAATTTATCTGATCTGTCCAGAATTTCAATATGTTATTCTCTGTATGAAATATCCTTCTATAGATATATGGACCCTTTGGTTCAATATATGTGATGGGTCAAGTATGGACATGCTTAGAAGAGGTTCATGGAAGAGATCATGGATTACAGATATATTTTGTGGAATTTCCTAGTGATAGGATTCCATCCCAATACATACAATAATTTAAAAGGGACTAGTATATATAGGGATTATATTACCTTTCTTCCATACCACATAACATTTTTTATTCTGAGATTCATAGAATGTCCTTTTCACTAACTTAAATTTCTAGATCAAACCATTGGTTATTAGAATATTTTTCTATTCAAATTGAGTAGCCTTGATATGATGCAGAATGGTTTAACCTTCTCAACCAATTCTGTATAGATCTCAGGTATTAATATATTTCTTTATCCAACCTCTAACTAGCACATTGGAACAATACATTTCTTACCATGGAGGGATTTATAAGGTTACATCTGAATTCTTTAGTGAAAGCTATTATCCGCATACTTTTTTTTTCTATTTTCCATAGCCGGTTTGAGGGAACCGGTACCCCAAATCTGGTTTAAGGGAAACAAGAAACCATGATACAGAGATCAGCCAATTCAAATTCAAAATCATATCAATAGCGATCCACCATACATCACACGCTGCACCTCGAGCCGTGAGCCCATCAACACACATCACCATCCTTGCAGGTACATCATCATCCATATGGGTCACCAGAGATCAGAACCATCACCAGAACACCCCCAACAGACTGAACCCCCTCCAACAGCACCGCCATTCGTTGAATATAGGAAAAATATAGAAACAAAAACCATCAACCTTGCCAGAAACAACAAATCTGACAGGAACATGAACCAAAAAACATCGCCTTAATCACTGCAAAAAACCACATCTTGAAATGGAAAATACAAGATCTCATATTACCTCCTCCAAATCCTCAACACCGGTACGAATCCGCCAGAAATATTCTCAAAATTCCATCACAAAGGCACCAAAACATAAACCAGAATCAGGAAGAATGAAAGGAGAAAACTGAAGACAGAAAAACAGAACAGAACCCGGTCAAAAACCATATCTTGTTCCAAGTCCCATAACCACCAACTAGATGACCCTTGGATGCCACACCCAACCACCAAGTGACTGCTTCTGAGAACGGAAAGGCTCCCTCAACCCACAGAATCTGGGAGTCAGTTGTCAGACGAATATGCCGCCGTGAAACCCAAACCAGAGAGAAGGGTCAAGAAAAGTATAGATGAATCAAGCGCACCATCACGATAGCTGAACCATGGATGCCACCGCTGTGAACAACAAACTAAGGTAGGGAATGTAGAGCCTGTCTGAGGCAGAACCAGGAGGCGGCAACGAGAGATAAACCCACTCACGTTGTGTCACCCCTTATGGGCCCATCCCACCAAGATGACATGGAAAGCTATTATTTTAAAAAAAATGAACTATATGAAGGCGTTCAACCAACCAACATTTAAATCTAAATTACATGATCTCAACATATCCTCAAGGGATTGAGTTTTTATTTTTGAAAAAACATAATTGCGAGGATTATATGTATTGCTGAAACTCAATTCAATATCACGTTATTGTTTATGTCTTCTCCAGAACATTGAGTCAAACCTCCAATAATAAATTGATATAATGGAATGTGGTACTCCATATATCTTTACCACTTCCTTAATTAACATCCTTACAAGCTAATCCAGAGATATGTTTTCTATGATAGAGATGAAGTGAACTAACATATTAAGGTGATTGAATTACTCCGATATATCATTAAACCATTCAGATATTCTGGGTATTCAAATAAATAATAAATACTGATGTTCCCCCATATCCATTTTGGTATGGGTAATGGATGCAACACCCCCCTGACTTTTTTCTTTCATCCTTTACTTCCTAGCATATCAAGCACCGATATACATAATCTGCAATATCCCATATCATTTTATACCTCAAGATGTATTCTTTCAAGTACCTATACATCAACATAAATCAAGGATGAATATAGAATTAATAACTATAACCAACCTCTAACAGACCATTATTCAAATATAGTATGGAAGGAAGATATACATGATTCTTGAACTATATCATTTCATCCCTATAAATTTTAAACAAGGTAACATTTCTATCATTCATTTACAAATATTAATCTTTATTTTGTTCCTCCATAATCATCACATGGATAGAGGGTTGAACATTCCTTTGAGAAACACAATATTTCCCCCAATCCATTAATAATAAAATATACATCCTTTACAAAACCATAAATAATAGATCTTTTGTTTTCATCATCATTGATAAGGAATAATGCTCTTTCTAGCTCAATGAATCGGACAACTTGTGCACTTTACCAAGACAATTATGTATTGATCAAACATAATCCTTTATCAACTCTAACTATATTATCTAGATCATGATCAACTTCTTCTATGTTATTATATATTTCAAAATTTTATTATTTGAATATATATCAAACATTTCTCTATTAAGACAATTCCTCCATATGTTTAATACAAACATTTCAACTCCTATATAAAATTCAATAGTTTGGTAAATTTCTCAATAATCATCAACTACGAGGAGTTTTAAGAGAAAACCATGTTATTTTTCATAATAACACATCCCAAACCCTTCATGGATGCATCACTATAGATTACAAACCCTTCTCTACTATAGGCTAATGTCATAATAGGATCACTAACTAACCTTCTCTTTTATTCATTGAAATTTTACTCATATTTATCTGTCCAAATGAAATTAACACCCTTCCAAGTTAACTTGGTCAAAGTAATAGATAGTCATGAAAATTTCTCCACAAAGCATTGATTATATACCTCTAATTCAATACACATATAGATATTAGTCATGATGGTTGGTCTAGGCTAGCATTCAATAGCCTTCCTCTTTGATGGTTATAATATTATACCATTTCCTGAGATTATGGGACCCATAAATGGAACCTTTTTCATTCAAAATTCACACATTGTGAATTTATAATATACGTTGTCCATCCGTAGGGTCATTAGTACAATTATTATGTTATATTCAATTTATTACATTCCTTTTGAGTAGATAATGTTATCATTTATAATTTCTATCACAAACTAGTCAAGGTAATCTGGAAGGACTCTATTCATCAAATTCATGATGATTGTAGGGGAATTTTTAATTCCAAAATGCCATATTATATATTCATTGTGTCTATAGATTTTTTAGAATACCTTCATGGGTAAATTTTCTTTGTTGAACCTTAATTTATGACATTTAAAATGATGGTAAATCATGGAGAAGTATTGTGATCCATGTAGTTGATCAAAAAATTAATCAATATAGGGAAGGGGGTACTTGTTTTTTGTTATGATCTTGTTAAACACTTGATAAACAATGTAGAGTAGCATTGTTCCATCCTTGTTTTTTTAAAAGAATTGGTGTTTCACAGGGTTACTCACATTGATGAATGAATACCTTATCAACATTTTATAGGATATGGTTCTTCTTTTCCTTTAAATAAATCAATTCCATTTTTTAGGGAGTCTTTGAAATTTCTGTGGAACCATGTATGAGTTCTATTGATAACATAACTTCATGTCTTGGAGAAGGTTGTGTAATTATTCCGAAAATATAAGTAAAAAACATGAATAATAGGAAAATCATCAATGTAAATTTTCTCCCGATCCATTTATGATAATAAACCATTTTTATTGGGAATTAAGACCCATACACAAGATGTAATCTCAACATGAACTTCATACTTATAATCACATGGATAGATGATCATAGTATAGTTTGAAATATCAAGTGTAACATACATTCCATAAAAATTGATCTGTTATTTATGTAGATAAATCCAATTGATTCCTTGGATAAAATAAAACCCAATAAAGTATGAATGAAAATATTTACTAGAATCAAACACCCACAAACTTCAACCAGAGAGTAATCAATGGTGTGGGATGAAATCATCAAACCATTAGAGGGTTGCACTGCTAATTCCACATTTAATTATTTTGGTAAAATCTTAATACCGTTAGATAATTATTTATATATGGTAAGCATACCATTAATTACTTCGTTATCTCACCCCTCATTAGAAATAGTGATTTCATGAGATTTCCCATGGTCCCTCAGCTTAAGAGGGTGGTGACGTTGATCATCATCAATGGCCCTTGGGTTTTGGAAATGGTTAGCAAAATGATGATTCTCTTAACACTTGTTTATTCAAATTATAAGAGGTGCATTCTGTGTTGTTTTTAATAAAATCACCAATTTCTATCTTATTCCCATCACATTAGAAATTAAATACATGATGGCATTCCATTACACACTTAAAACATTTATTAAACACCTTGAGGAAATTTCCTCCATGCTTGATCCTACCTATAGAGCATAAATGAAAGATCATATTGTTGTCTTCATGATTTTTAAATGTTTTTTTAAACTCCATATTCCTTTTCATTTCAGAACCATGTGATTGATACATGAGTCCATCCTCCATTTCAATGATGATTGCACAGCGCACAATCATCTTTGTAGATACATGAGACTCTTGTGGATTGCTCACTTCTGAGACATGGCTTTAAGAGACTAAAAAAATCAACAATAATTTTAGGTTGGATGATAATTCCTAAATCATTCATCTAATGTCTCATGAAATTATCCTCAAAGGTACCAATGGTTTTATCATCCCTTGAACTCAACATAAATAACCCTTTTTCTTTATTGGTACAATTAATATAAGGTAATTGATTATTGAAAAATATCTTCTTAAACTATCCACAATCCTTAGATTCAATCTCATCTTACTGCCTCATATTATTGATTATAGTCCACCACTGGTCCACTTAACCTTATTTAAAATAGTCAGCTAGAATGACTTTACCCATATCATAACACTGTATAAAATAAGGTATCTTTTATATAGTACTCATACATTTTTTAGAAACATGTAGATTAGATAACCCCTGAAAAAAAGGGGGATGTTGCATCATTAAATACATAACAAAATGTTATCCCATCCTTTTTTCATTTTGTTGTCCAACATGATTCATATCATGATAAATATGTGTGGGAATGGAAATTGGGTTTGTCATTCCATCTCCAATAAAATTTTGTTTCCCATGAGGAAATCATTTAATTTTCCATCATAATCACCAATAATGTGGTTCCTTTGGGTTTCATCCAATGTCTAAATCCAAAATCATAAAGTGAGAAATAGTTATAAATTTTAGGAACCACATAATCATGAAAAGTCACTTATAGGAACACTAAATTATAACACCTTTTTTAAACTATGACAAATTTGGATTTTTGTAAGATAATCATTCATAAATTCTATTTAATTACATTAAGATATACTATGAAGAGTTTGTGAATTTACAAAGCATATCCCTTGTGAGTGTCAAACAATTTGTGAAGAAAGGCTCATTGTCCTTTACCAAATTACATTAAGTCGGGATCAGAATATCTTATTATAGTGGTTACGTCTCGATATATCTATGCTTGAGCCACATCAACTTTTATTATCCAAAAAGGGATATATTTCTAGGAAACCAATCACTCTGTAATATACCAAAATTATAGGAAATTTTAATATTATTTTCCTTATCCTTAGGCTTCTCCCTAGAAATTTCATTAGGGTTCTAACTAAGGGTTTCCTATCCTAGTTTTTAATGTTTAACAAAACAATTTATCTAATACCAACTACAGAGACCCTCATTTTTCATAGATGAACATTACATTACGTTTGAGAAAAACATAAAACATTATACAAATAGACTCCCGAAGAATGTACTTGTCTAGTTCCATTGGAAACATATACACTAGTACATAAATGAGCTACATCATCCCCCACATGGTTCTTCTTGAGTAGTACCATTTATAGAAACATAAAACATAATACATATTTTAATAACATGGGGGAAAACATAAAAAGCGATGGGCTCATAATCCCATCATGGGTAAACAAGGGACATGATTAAATGTAATCATGATCATAAGGGCATTGGAACATGATAATGAAAATCTATGATCATACCCTCTATATCAAAGATCATAAATGCGAATCATAGAATAAAGATTGAATGTTTATAAGACATGAATCATATGAAAATAATGAATATAATCGATGAATGAATAAAATAGGAATAACACGCGGAATTTTGGTAGACACATAATAATATAATAGGATTTCTATAGTATCAAAGGCCTCACTTCCATGACTATATTGGTATTATGGGTTCACTGTCCATACCTTCTTGTTAGTCAGGGTTCACTATCATATCCATTTTAGTAGAATGAGATCACTCCTTATACCAATATGATATTCATGGTTCACTCACATTTCCAACTTACTAGTCACGCTTCATTACCAAGACAATATTGGTTAATATCATGAGATAAAAATCATTATCCAATGCATTTGAGGAAGATATATGTTTCACCCATCTCACAGTGAAATCCTAAAAAGATGTTCCACATGACCTTAAATAATTTTTTCATAACCCATGAAATGAAACAGTTATTATAAACATGTAATCATATCATAAAATACGAAAAAAAGATATGTTTCATAATAATATCATTATAAACATAACCTGTAAAAAGAACCGGGTTTTAAAAGAATATGTGTTGTAAAACAGAAACAAGAATCCTAACCATCATGACACAAAAACACAATCCATTCAAAGAATTAATATGAATGGAAACAATGAAAAATTTCCATCTAAATCCATGATTATCACCAATGTATGTTATCATTATTGGTAAATAGTTTTGAAATATATTTTAAAAACATTTCATAATGAAAATATACTTCTACACTGAATAATAGTTTTAAAAACAATAAACATGTTTGAAATAATTTTTCATTAAAAATAAGTTTAACAAATTTAAAAAAATAATTGTAAAACATAAAAATATTAAACTCATTTTTGACATATTAATTATTGACTAGGAACATTTAAAATGAAATTTAGTCTCTTTTTTGAAAATATGGGTTTTGAATAAACCTGATTTCTGACTGAAGAGATAAATTATGTCATATTTTTATAAAAAATATTCTTAAAAATATTAACTACCAAAGCATGGAAAAGTGGTACTAAAAATTAATATATCCTTAATAACAAGAGTATAATAGTATTCATGACTGTTCTTAAGATATGGATCATAATATTTTATCATAGTAAGCAAAAACACAATCAATCTCGAAATTTGATTAAGTAATTTTAATATACTCAAATAACATGGTAATATGGGATCATACTCTCCATTTAAGAAAAGGAAATTAAATAAAGCATAATATATTATTATATGAATATTTATAGTATTACATTATGTAAATTGGGATTATATTAATCTTGAAAAAATGTAGGTGTGTAATAAAACATGTGTATCAATGATAGAAAATTGAGACAAAATTGTCTTACCGATTTAGTAGCTTTTGAAACATTGACACAATGGAATAAACATCATGGAATGGATATATAAATATCCATAAATTTAAGTATATGAATCATTTTAAAATTACATTGGTATTATACACCCCACGTAAAAGGAATTGGTGGTTAATAAAGAATGTATATCACATAAATAAAAAGTGAGTTGAAATCCCCTAACCTTATGTCTTGAATCGCGCCATACTAAAAATAATTTCATGTACAAAAAATATATGTTTAATGAAAATATTTAAAATAACTATATTATTTTATCTAATATAATAATTATTTTATTATTACCTTATATTATCCTATTTTTAACAATCTTATATTAAGCTTTCACTTTGGGTAATATTCATTTCGTTCTCCATACGTCTCATAATATATAACATCTTTAGTCCTTATACATATATAGAATTTATAGACAGTAAATAATGATATAAATATCATCTATATTAAGTATATGTTTCTTATAATAATATATAAAATATTTCGGTATTAAATGGAGTACACAGTTCACGGAGACAGTATGTCGTACGTATGAAAAATGTTGTTTCCATTTTTATTATCGCATTGAATGAATTATGTTAAATAAAATATGAGTGTATATATCGTTATTGAAATAGAATTATTATATCATATAGATCATATAATTTCACCAAACCAATAATTAATAAATTCCATGTAGTTTTTGAATGAGTCACGTCACTTTGAGGGGGCGGTAGTCCACACATACTGAAATAAAATAATCGTATTTCCACAAAATAGAAGTACAAATATGCGGGTTGTAAAAAAATTACATAAGATTAAATAAATTATATGTATAATATGAAACATATATAAACAACCATTCCATCAAAATTTCCTCCCTGAGTGGCGGTATGTAAAAATGAACAATCATCATTTTTTGAGGAACTAGTTTTTCATACACATAAATATTATGTTTGTTACCAATTAGATATAATTTTGTCTATATTTAGGTATAATAATTATCATATAAAATCCTATTATATTTAAGATATTGTTTTTATACAATCATGGAAGAAATAGATTTCAGGGGTGGAGAAAGATAATAAAATAATGTTTCTTTATCGAAGTTCTTACCTCTTAATTGGGGAACTCCTTTTGGTTTGTGCCAAAACACTTCATTTAATTTTTTTCTGATAAATGGGAGGATTCATTGAGGAATATAGGGATGTTTTAAATTTTATTGTTTTAATATTGTATAATATGAATTTTATTTAGAGGTTTTAGGAACAAATAGTAGAGAAGGCCATTTAAAATCATAAGAGGAGTAGAAATCTTGAAAATATTTAATGAGAGAATTCCACCTACATTTTTCATATAGAATGTGGATCCAATTATAGTCATAATTTTATCCAAGGGACTATAGGGTTAATATATTTCAATCCATTGGCTCTTCAATGAGTTTTTTCATCATTTTGGGTCTTAAATTAAGGTTTAATATATTTTTATCCAAATATTTCTCTTAATCAATGTAATTAATTTTAATCCCTTTTACTAATAATTTTAATTAAAAACAAAGTTGATCTTATTAGAAATTATAAATGATTTTGATAAAAAGTAAGGAATCCAATTTCCAAATTTCCAATCATATAAGTCGTATAAATTAATTTAAAAATAATCCCACAAATGGTACAAAATTTTGTGTTTTGAATGAAAAATGTACATATGATTGCTATGTTTTCTTAAACAATTTCAATATAAAATTGGTTCCACTAACCTAAATTGGATTAATAAATATAAATATGAATTAATAAAACTTTTAAAATAAGTAAAAATACAATTAATCCTTATAAATAAATTAGAAAAAAGAGGTTTTGAGTTAAAATTTATTATTTTTCACAATTCATCCACAAATGATGTTTCATAGGAAATTATGAAGAAGTCACACTAAGATAATTTAGAAATAATAAAATGAAACATGACATTTGTTTATAAAATTAACTTTTGAAATTGTTTCCAAAATTAATTTTATTTTTTGTCAAAAAGGAAATTAAAATAAGTTCATTTGAGATTATAGTATGTTTAAAGATAAAGGGACTTTTCCAAAATTGTACATTTAATTATGAATATTTTTCATTTGTATAATTAAATAATAAACAATATTTTAATTTAATTATTACTATTAATGTAACTATTTTTAATGTCTAGGTAATAATTATCTTCTTTGAATAATTATAACAATAAAATTAAGCCTCCTAGAAACATCGGTGTTGCGTTTTATGTATTCCAATCAATTTTTGTGTGTAAAATATGACAAGTCAATGTTTTGTGTAATGTAAAATGAGTTAGTTTAGTGTAAAATGAATTTTCATCACATTTAATTGGTATACATAACTGAAAATGTAATTTATTCTAAAATTGTTCCATAAAAACTCAGAGTTTTACATATAATGTTTCCTGAAAAAAAGGAATCATGATGTGGTGACCTTAAGAAATTTCAAATTACCTTACATGTCAAATAGTTGTAGAGGCCAATTAAAAAGATCCTTTTAGAAATAAAAAATGTTTAAAAACACTTCATAGTGTATACCATATTTAAAATAACTATGATATAAATTCCAAAATGATAAAACATGAATAAAAGTAATTGATTTTGGAAATCATAGAATTTTATAAAGGAATGAAATGATATTTTTTAGAATAAAAAAAGTCCATATATGGTGAAAACATTCCATGGTGTTTAATTTCGAAAACAAATATTGTTTTCCATATTAATATCATGGTTCTAATTAATATTTTTGGGATTCCTGTAAGACAAAATTTATAATTTTATAATTTATTTCAATATGAGACTGATTGACCCACTGTTATAAGAATTTTCTTATCAAAATTCATGAGTATAATGAAAGGATGAAGGAGGAATTTTTTTCACCCCATTTTTATTTTATGGATGACCTTAATGATTAATTTTTTAGAATTAAAAGAGGATTATATTAATGTATTATCAAAAGTGATTTTTTATTATAAATTAATGTGAAATGAGGAGGTATAAATTTATAATATTCTAGAATAGTTGAGGATTTTTTTTAAAAAAAACATTAATAATGTTTATGATGAAATTGAATGACCCATTAGCAGTTAATATGTGTCATATATCCCATGGATATAAAAACTATATATATAAGGAAGTGTATTATCTTGGATTATAGGATAATAAAAATATTTTTTGTTTCACTAGAAGCATTGTGGTTTTTAAACAACCAACAAAGAGTTGGATGTTTGTATTTAAGGTAGTTTGAAAAGGGAAACATACACTTTGGGGAGAACAAACCATATCATTTTAATTAAATAAGTATTTAATATATATTTAACAAATTGGAAGACTAGACTAATCACATAATAATAAATTCCAAATTACTATTATTTATTCTGAAATATATATATGTGAAATGGATTATAGTGAAATTATTGTTTGTATTAAATATAATATTTTTCAAAATATTATAAATATTTATGGTTATGTTCTTGGATATAATAATTTTGTAGCAAGAACATTTATTGAAAATAGTATGATATATTAACATTGAAACCATGTCCTAGAGAGAGATGGAAATGCATTTAAAATTTTGAGAATAGATATATTTTCAAGAGGTTTGTGATTATATAAACTCAAACAATGGTATACCCATCATCTAAAATGGTGATAATTTTTTTGTAAAAGTTAGGAAAGAACAAAATAAATTTTTAAAAAAATATTTCTTTTATGCCCAAATACAACAGTTCAATATTTTTTATGACTGTATATCATCCTCTAATAGATTATACCACTATAGAAAATAAACTAATTGGTTTCATGAACAAAAAAAATTCATTTATCGAATTTTATGTGTAATATTTTCTTATTAATACCTAACATTAACACCCATAAAAGGGTTATAAATATAATTAACGATGATTTTGACAAGACAAATTATGCATGAGATTCATATAACATTCTAGGATCCTTACGAAACTCCCATAGTTAATCGATCTAGATAATACGACATGAGGCTAGTCATGTGATTCAAGTGACCATTTTATCCTTACATTAATTCCATGAATCATGGACCCTAGTGTGCCACATATGTAAAGGATACATATTATTTGTAAATAGAATATCAATCTACATGGTATAATTATCATCTAACTCTTTTTGTGGCGGGATATTTTTCTAGTGGGAACCCTTTCTAGGAGGAGGAATTCTTGACCAAATATGCTATAATGTACATTTAAAAAATTCATAGTCATATAGTAGGGTAAACCATGATATTGTACTCATAAGTGGGGTTAACAATTATTACATGATAGAAAATGTGCCTTTTTGGCCATGTGGGGCCTATGTGATGTCAACCTTAACAACTGTATACCAATACTGGCCTTCCTTCAAAAAATCACTTCTATCCATCATAATACTAATTCACATAAGTTCGACTCAAATCCTATAAGTAGACAACATGATCTTGTGCCCCTATAATAATAGAGATTTTACATCATATAATAGTTAACCCCATGGTATTAATAACTCTATCATTATATCACATGGAATGGAAAATTTTCAATATTTGATAATAAAGATCAATTTTTTTAATAATATATGGAATTTATACATACCATGTATTCCTACACGTGTTTTGACATAACATTTTTTTCTATAAGGTTTTTAATCTATAAAAATATTTGTAAAATCCCTTATAATCTAAAATGGATTCATAATATTGTTTTGAGTATTAAGGATCCATTCTTGCTGGAACTCTCCATTCGGTGGTCTTTGTCAATTTTGATCTCTCCTCAAATTGGATATATTTAAAGGTGTTATATAAAATTATCTCCATTGTTTCCCATAGTTTGTGGGTGCAGTTTTAATTCTCTAGTTTATTTCCCAATCGATATTTTGTTTTTAGTAAGAGGATACTGCTATAGTTTTTATGGATCCTAGACCATATATCAATAAAAACACCATAGGATACTCATTTATTAGTTATGAACTTAAAATAATATAGTATATTTTGGAATATAGGTTCTAGTTATATAACATTAAACACTAATAAATGGTGATTCTATTTACATGGACCTAAAATGCACACAAATGGTATCGATTTTATATCCTTCAAATGAATCAATTTATTATTTATCAAAATACCTAAAAAGGTGTGAAATTCCATATCCCATGGGGTTGAACTATGGTAAATAATTTTAGGGGGTTCGAATCCCCTAAATTGGCTACATAAGAAGATACTTTTATATGACTAATACCAACACTATGAAACATGCCTCTACTATTTAAATAATCCCTTTAAACCATACTATATATCATCAAAATCGAATAAAATATTACTCCTTCTAGGATGGAATGACACTCCTATAAGAAAATCTATATTTCTAGGACACTTTAAATCCTAGATTCATCAATTAATCATTCCTAGATAGTATTAAACTCCAAGTTAAACCTTTTGTTTAGTTACCTAGTGAAATGATGATCATTTTCCATCTTAACCTAGCAATGAAAATCTAATAAAACATCAAATACACTTGAAAATATATATGAAATGAAAAAATATATTGGTTATGAGCCAATAAATCATTAATTCTATAGTGATAATAAAAATAATAGCAAATAAATTTTCTATAATATATTTAATTATAAAACATTTTTTTTATGATCAATTGTTCTATAAATATTCTAGTGACAAGATAGTGAATCATTACACTTTCTATTGATAGGATAATAAAACTTTATTCCATAAGTTATTATCCATAGATACATAATTCCACTAGTGATGATATATTGAGTAGTAATAACTTATAGTAATGGTTGACTAAATATTTAAACTAACTAGAGATAACATAATTATCCATAAACCTACCAGTGATGAGAAAAATAATAATTAAATATTCTATTAAGAAGCAAGAAGTTCATTTAGTCCACATGTGATGATCCAGTAAATCCTAATATTGACTACTGATGAGCTAGTAAATACATAATCTTCTTGTGTTGTGCTAATAAAATTGAATTATACTGGTAATAATAGAGTGAATCCATAACCCTATCTTTGATTATATAATAATTCAATCCATTGATGATTAGATTATTATCCCTTATTATTTTATAAATCATTAGAATACACATTATATATTTTCTTCACCAACATATATGGTAATAAACTCAAATGTTACTTCATATCTAACATCTACCTATAGATTAACTCAACAGAAAAATATGTGGATTGTATGAGATTCCATATACATTGAAGGTAGTATGATTAATATTCATGAAATGGGTGATTAACCCAGCATGATTCATGTATCACTAAGAGTGGGACGGTTAGATATCTGATATATTTTTCGTTTATGTTTCCAAAAAACTGAAAAACTTTCACCACCTGTTAAATATTTATTTCCCAACATAAAAAAATAAAAAAAATTATATCGATTGGAACAGAATACTTTTAAAGGTTCACTACTCAAATAGTGTATATAGTCCTTGGTACTATTTAGAAATTATACATTATCACACAATACACTAGAAAAAAAATACATTTCATAGAATACAAAAAGTTTGATATGTTCTTACACTTGTGTAGCACTATGTTCAAAATTATAGTTCATGTGCTTCAAGTAGTAATTAATGATGTCAAACAGTTTTTGATACGACCATGTTATATTGATTCTTGATCAAATTTCATAAATATGATCTCTCAAAACTATTCTTCATTTTATCACCCATAAGCTAGTATGAACGTCCTAGAATTTATAATGACACTCAGTTTGATTTCCATGTACTATTATTTTATTGAATATACTTTCAAAAATTATTTTAGTACTTTGTGAACATACTTTCTCCTCTATAGACTATCCTACTTACATCGCTAACTACAACACATAATGAGTTGCACCATGTGTTTAGTTTCACTTCATTGTGAAAGTGATTTTCATACATCCTTCTTATTCGGTAGACTACCCCAACTTTTGGAGACACCAGATTCTTTTACAGACCAGCCTTACTCCACAAATGGAAGATCTATCCACAACCCTCCTATGATATGAGTCCCCTTTTCATTTTTGGGCCAAAAATCCCCCAAATCTCTTTCTGTATACCAATTCCCCCATCATGGAATATTTAATTTGAAACCCTCTTCCCTTCACAGAATTATTCCATTATAAGACATATCCTTCATATAATTTTCCCCCATGAACACTTTCAGATATAATCTAGTTATTACAGTAGAAATAATCTATTATAATAAAATTATTGTACAAAATGATATGATTTAGGGTATTTATATAGGAAAATAAATCCACAAAATCTTCTAATCCAAATTACCCAATCTTATGATGTGGCACAACCTCCACCACGTAATATGCTATCAATCTGCATATTATCTTTCAAACCTCATAGAGACTATTTTATTCTGAAAATGAATCACCATATATCAATAAAAAATGATTTTTTCCATGAGTGGATATCCTTCCATATACTAAATCCCACCGATTAGTTATTTTACCAATGTGGTCATTATAGCATGCAACAAGGTATGGATAACACTGCTATGTGGAAATGCTTATTTTTCGGATAACTTTTATCTTTTCTATGTTCCTCTTTTGCGGTCTTCAAACCATGCTTCATGGTCTGAAAACAGTGTTTCATTATATAATTTAATAAAATCCTTTATTTTCCAAATTACTATATTCTAATTTTGTGGCCCCACAATTTGGAAAACACTAGAAAAATTTTCCACCTTAATCATCTATTTTGGTAACACAATCCATTTTGATTGGCTATCATCTGACATTTTAAACAATCAGATACATACATCATTATCCTTATATATGATGATATAAATTATTCGATTGATCAAATTTACCATCATTATAATTTCAAAAGTGTGTGTTGTAACTTTCTTATCTTCCATCAACATATTTCTTTCCAATAATACCTAAATAGTATTAGAAAAAAATAAATCACCCATTCATTAAAAAGACATGAATCACATGTTATCTAAAGAAATTATGATAACTGTGAAAAATAAATGAGCAAAGAATCTTCATATTGTTTAGATAATTTACAATGTGATCTTATTTATCCTTTTGACAATAATAGAGAAAACTATTGAAATGTAATATTTTCTTACTTCCAAAAACCATCTACAATCAACTTTCTCCCAACACAATGTTTTTAAATGTTTATATAGTATATCAACACATGTTTTATTGATTTTCACCCTTATATGGTGGAAAAATATATAAAATAACAATAATTTTAATAAGTAACTAATTTTTTTACATGGATTAAATTAGAATAGGATTATATGAATATATAGAAAACATTATTATAAGACGATAATACCATATATCCTACCTATTTTTTCATATATATATATAAATGCACCCATTTTTCCAACTCTGTATTACAATGAAATGTCCAAAAAAGAGGCTGGGATAGAATCATTAGGATCAAAAAAAATTTACCTGTTGTTTATATTTAACTAATAAGATAACTTTAAAAAACATTATTATTTTATTATGATACAATACAAAATGGTTATTTTATAATTATTATATTATCCAAAATATATTTCATTAGTTTATTTCATGGTACAAAAACAACCATTGGCCATTAAATGAGATCAATTCTTTCTGATGAACTAAATAATTTTCATCGACATATTTTCATTCCATGTAGTCTTGACACTAATGGAATGACCAGTACCTTAACTGCCAGGTATTGATTTTATTAATTCCCACATCATGGACATATATATTTACATAATGAATACACTAGTGTGGGGTGTAATTATGACACCATCAGTGGTGTATGTGAACCTATTAGGAGTAGGTCCATAAATGTTCACACTGTTAGGGAGTTCTAGATGGGGTAAGGTGACCCCAATTTCCACATATAATATATTTATTAGTATTACTATTCATAATGATTACAAATAACTTCCACATTTATAGTAGTTTTTGGATGAGATCACTCACATCTATTTGGATACAAAATAGTCACCTAGATGGGATCCCACTTCTCATGTTTATCTCCAAAATGAAGAGTTTCCACTCACATTAAAAAAGTGTTCGGGTCACTATTGATCCCATACTCTATAAACTACAATCAAAGTGGAGGTATTTCAAGGGTAAATCCCTTTAAATATCCAAGTAATAAATAGTTTCCTGATCCAATTTTATTACCCCTACGTTCCATATATAAATGAAGATAATGATCCAATGATAATTCCAAATAACTTTATGTTATTAAACAAATCCACCTACTAGGTGTGTATTAGTGGCCCCACATGTTTATTATACACTTTTATGGGATAATATGCACTATAGATCCCCCTATAGATATTAATCTAGTAATTGAGGTGACTCGAGTAAAATTTACATATATAGTTCAACATTTTATATGTGAACCTTACATATAAGACAAAACATTCTGCCCAAAAACCTAAACAGTTTACGTTATTTGATGACAAGATGCATTATAGAATTTTTTCATGATTGATATTCAACATCTCTAAATAACTCCATCTCACATTTTCCTTTATTTTATATATTTTAACAGACATGTAAATTATAATATAGTTATTTTAAAATAAATTTAATTTCATTGATAGTTTGTGATTATCGCATCACCTGATTCAAACAAAAATACTTTATTAAAATATTATTTAAACATAACAACTATTACCAATCACTTAGGTTTTCATGATGAATAATTATAAATTATTATTAAAATGATGGTTACCTATTTATAAAAAATAAGATAAGAATTATTTAAATGATAATGATGTGTCCTATGAAACATTATTTCTAAAAAGGACAGTTTAGTCACACATAGTACATGTAATTAAAAATATTTTTTAATAATTCTTGAAAATTTACATGACATGAAAAAATTATTACATAAAATAATCATATAAACATTTTCTTAGGGTGAAATTTTTGGATTTTTGGTGAAAATTTTAATTTTTGGATTAATAGTGAAATTTACAGAATTTATATAAAAAAATATATTTTAATATAAGTAATTTATAATTTATAATTTTTTTTATTTTACTTTAAATTATTATATTATGAATTATTCCTATTTTTAAAAATTTAATATTTTTTATATTCAATGGTTATATAATAACATTGAAACCGTCAAGGCATTTTTATTTTTTAAAAATATTTCTCATCATCATCTAAGAGAAAATATTTAAAATTAAAATTTTTCACTAATGTGAATAAAATTATAAATAAAGGATTGTAGATTTTAATTAATAATATTTTTTATTTTTTAACATGGTCCAATTAATTTTTTACCATAACGAATAGTAACAACAGAAAAACGTATTTATCGCAGTTAAGGAAGAAAATTTATATAACAGGGGTTAAATTAGATATAAAAGGTTCCATTTACCTAAAAACTCATTAAAAAATATATTTAGTGTAAATATTTTTACTTGATAATGTATAAGGGTCGATAATAATTCATGTTTATGATTTTTAGTGATTAAAACATGGTATTATTGAATCATTCAAAAATATTACTTATGCATCACTGACCATAACTTATAAAAGGCTACCCCCTCTCCTGTATTCTTTGAAACATAAAAAAACATTGTTCAGATAATTAATACCCAAATTAATTTTGAACATACCTCCATTAATCCTATTAGAACTATATTTACATAAATAAATCCATGGAAGGTTTTGTGGAATATCAATATAGGTTACCCAATGTAGAGGTAATGGTTTTCAACAAGAATTTTAAATTTATTTCATCCATCACCTCCATTAATTATTATTAAACCATGATTATAAAAATACATAAGTATATTAAATGTAATTATATATTATTACAGAAATTTAATGCCCTAAAACAATATTTACATTCAGAAAATGCGTTATGAAGTCATCATTCATGTGTATGGAGGAATACCACCTAGCGAACTAATGCCATTCTTTTTTTCCATTACAAACTTTCAGGGAAAGGAATGATGATGGATATAAAGTGTATATATATATATATTTATATGCGATATTTATAATATAATTATACATTATTATTAATTACATCATTTATACTTATTTATTGTCAATTCCATTTGTGATACAATAACATCGCTTGGGTGTGTGACAGAATACCGCTTTGCGAATTGATGATATTTGTATCCACAAACTCTTTAAATATAAGATGATAAACATAAGTTAAATTATTATTTGTGTTATAAATTATATTATTATTTCATTTATGAAATATTATTCATTCTTTATTGATAATAAACAATATTCTCTTTTACATTGAAATATTATTACACAGCTCATGTAAGTGTGAACTAAAACCATTAGAAAGAGATGTGACTCAGTTTTCATCACCACACATCATTAGTGGTATATATAAGTATATTTAATGAAATAGTATTTAATTTATGATATTAATAACATTATATAAATTAATAAAATTACATACCTTATTTACATATTGATTATTGAAAAAGAGTGACATTACTCATGCGTATGTACTACCTACCGTCTCCCACACCGTAACATACTTCATTTTTCAAAAAAAAACATGATTGGTAATATAAATTTAAATTATGTAAAAATATAATTATCATTTCATGATTATTATTTTGGATATATTTAATGTATTAAATCTTATACCAATAGTCTCCTTCTGAAGTCATTTTTGACACGTAGGTCATATTTCATCAAAAATCCCGACATGAACTCAAATTGATTATGTAATCATATACGACATGGTAATAAGTGAAATTAAATTTATAGTAAAAATTTAAAAGGTCTTTAATATAGTAAATAATTAATATATGTTTATTATTAATGAAGATAGTGAACGAACATGACGACTCAAACTCAATGTAAGGGGAATCATCCCAATTTAACTTAATTGAGGAATTTTTTAATGTTACACACATATTTTAAATTATATGTTGTGTAAAATTACCCATTATATGTAATATTGTGATAAATTCACAATTAATTGTATTTTACGTTCTAATATTTATTATTTCATCTAAGGGGATATGAATTGAATATTACCAATTGGTAAATGTTTTTGTGGAATATCACTTTATTTGGTGATTATTAACATTGTTTTGAAAATATCAAATTCATGAGATAATTTACCACATGAAGAGAAGTTTATCTTAATTTTCCATATTATTGTGTGATATTAAAAACTATTTCTTAAATTATTTACGATTTTTACATATGGTGTTCAATTTTAACATTATCTGATTTAATGGGGAGATTTTGATAAATTTTTTTCCTTTTCTCAATTTAGATACATAATGATAATGATTCATCTTTTATGAAGTAAAGGTATTATATAATATATGGGGAATTATTTGGACCTAAATTAAATAGATAGGGCATCATTATAGATAGTGTATTGATGTATTATTATTGTCATGAGACATATCTATTTTCTATATAATATGTGTTTTTACTGGGTTGTTTTTATATGTCTTGAAGACATCTCTTGATGGTAAATGTATCATGTGCCCAAGAAACATGAACCCAATAAATATTTATTTAATTCATTTGGAATTTATATAATAGTATTATCCATGATATTTTATCTATTATATTATATATTGATTCATTTAATTCTTAGTTTATTGATTAAAAAACATGTGTTTTAATCTATTTACCTCTCTATATTGATTGTTCCATATCTTACTATGATAGTCATTCTATATAATAGATTTCTTTCGAGTTATTTACCTTCATAGGTGGATTATGATTATTTATTCATGGCAGATTATAATTAACATAACCCTTACTTGTAATTTTATCTCACCCTTATTTTCATTCAATTCCCCTTGATGTGAATAATAAATCCTTGACATAGATTTAAAGTATGATGTTCTTTTGATTTTTTTTATTTATTAACTATTAATTTCTATTAATATTGTAAAATTGGTGTCCTGTATATATGTGGTTATCTGAACATTCTAAAATAATTAGTCCTTTGCGTTTTAATTCATTATATCTATTCCAATGTAAAAAAATTTTGAAAATGATTTGAGATACAATAGTAGGGGTCATTATGGTCGTTATCTGATGATGTTTAATGGATACCAAAGGAACTAGATTAATGAACCCATATATTAGGGACCATAAACCTATAATGTAATTTGTGTCTAATTTTTGGAGATCATACTAATGTTTTGGTAAAGAATATAATATGTGGTTTTTCATAGAAATACAAACCTTTATGGATAATATATGAGGATGTGGTTTTCAAATATAGGTAACATAAAGTAATAAATCAAAAAATGGTGCATTAGGATTGACTTTGTCATCATCGGTGGATTGAAAATGGGCCGTACTACACATCTGATTTGACACTCTATAAGGATATTTTTAAGACAATCTTTATTTCATTACAACCATTATTAAGGATTCTAAAATAATGATATCCCAAAAGAAACCAATGTTTATTATTTTGAGATTATCAAGGCATAAATTTTTAAATTATGTTAAGTTTTACAACAATTTTGATATTATACATTATGATTTATACTAAATAATCTTATGAAATAATCATGTATATTCCACGGTATAGAAACTGATTATTGGAGGAATAAGTGTATATATACTCCACACCAATGTATAGATTTACCTGTTAAGGATGCCAATACAGCTGATACTGGAATTGAGATAACTATCACTATATTAGAAAAGAGTAATCAGGTTATGAAAAATATCCATTCCCAGATGTTGAATCCCATTTCACATTGGGATTATACTAATGTAGATTGCATTATACTGTATAATCCCCCACTATTATTGGGGAATAATAATCAAAAGAAAGATGAGAAACTGATTAAGTCTCTATATAATATCTCAATAGCCCTATGATATAGTGGAATGGGAAATTTTCACTTTCAGTGTATTGTCTCAAAGGTGATGTTCATCAATGGTGGTTGTTGATCAAGAATACAATGGTTGACTAAGAAATAGAAAAAAAATTATTTTTAATACCTTAAGGATACATTCTTAAAAAATATTTCCCTCATAAGGAACAAACTCTGATGAAGAGGAATTTAAAATTTTAAAATGAAAATGAAGAGGAACTTTTTTCAGAGTATTATTCTACCTTTATAAGGTTAGCTTCATAAAATATAGTGTAAATATGAATCATAGAGTTTATGTATAACTATTTCATTGAATTCATAAAGATGATCCTCTAAAGGGCACTAGTCTCTCAAACGTATTCTATATATGGTGAAATAGTTATTTGTTTAATGAAAATGGAGAATGAATTTTATAGATGTTACATATTCAATGGGAAAAAGTAAATAAGAGATCATATGAACAATGTCCAAAAGTTAATGTTCAAAATATTAATAAAAAGATTAAGCAATTTTCATCATGTGATAGCTGTGAAATTAATAACCCTTGGAAAATCATAAAGGGAATGAGATTTTGATACATGTTTAGAGAAAAGTGTTATCAGGTAAAGTAATTTAAGAGGAATAATGGAAACACTAATATTTAGTGTTTAAACATTTGGGAGATAGTTAACTAAATAAATGAAATCCACAAGAATTAAGGTAATCTATGATATAACAACACCAGGGGAGAAGCCCAAAATTTTTCGATCCATACAACTATGGTTGAAGTACCCAATAATCATGTGGTAGATACATTAATCTTATTATCAAATTTATTTAATTTATTTTTTTATTTTGGATAATTTCACTCATTCAGATATACCAAATTTTCCATGAAAATTATACATTTTCATTTTTAAATTTAAGAAGGGAGTTGTTAGTCAAAACTCTAAGAGGACGTCTCACTATAATAATGATTTATTATGAATCCCCCCTTATGAAACACAAATTGTCTTTATCTTTGGAAGATATTTTCATTCATATGGTTGAAATTGATATAATTCTTGGATGGACTAGGTTTCAAAATATGTTTACAAAATTTAATGTAAGATGAATAAAATTATAATTTGTGACGATGATATCGAATTCCTTATCTATGGATCAAATACATCATAATTTGAGTAATATCTTTAGCCACACCCATTAGCTCTACTGAATAAACTTATTTGGTAATATGAGAAAACGAAATCAATGTATGTAGAATGTAGTCATAAATGTGAAGATATTCATATTTTATAGGAATGCATTGAAGTATTTCATAAGGAATTACCTGGACATCCCCCAGAACCTAATGTTGACTTTTAATTTATTTTATCCATTATACAAGACAAATATCAACGAATACATACTGAGTGGTCACTATAGAATTAGTTGGGATGAAGAAACAACTAATGGAGAATGGTGATTAGGGATTTGTTTTCCATAGTGATTCACAAAGGGGATCCCATATTCACTTCATTATGAATAAAATTGATTAATGAGGTTATATAATGATTATAGGGACGTGAATTTTATTATGATAAAGATAAACTATCATATACCACACATCAAGGACGTTTTAGATCAAATTTCTGGATCAATTTTTTTTATAAAATAGATCATCCATAAAGATGAAGAATAATTATGAGTAATGAATTGATAAATTTTGAAGATTGATTTTTGAATGATGTATAACCATTTGATGTTTATAGTAATTTCATTTGGAATGAATAATACACCATTTATTTATTAGGATATATTTAAAAGAGTGTTCAAGGAATGTATTGATGGTTTTATGTGGTATATATTAATGATAATTCGGTGTATATAACAACTATTAGGTGCATTAGAATCAATCATAAATCGTTATTTAATATATTATAAGTAGTGTTTTATTTGGAAATTTTGGTATGTGTAATTTCTATCTTCAAGATGATTTTTTGGCTATATTGTCTATATATATGGAATATTAGTTGATCCTATGAATAAAAAGGCAGACTGAGAATGACCTATACAATGAAATATAATTAATTTAATTAATTTAATTGGTTGGGAAGGTTAATATTGGTGATTAAATCACATTGTTCCCTTATTAGAGTACCCATGAACAATAATTACATTTAAAGGGTTTAATTTTTTTGGATAATGAAATGGAATGAATGTTTTGAAAAATTAAAGTTGATAATTAGGAATGAAATGATTTTGAATATATCATCTTGAAGTGATGGTGGTTTTATATATAGAGTGATGAGTTAATAAATGAACATGGTTGTGTCCTAATTAAATATAATAATGTTATTTACTATTCCTCAAGGAAACTAATGACTCATGAACAAAACTATCCAACTCAGGATCTGCAGTTGTAGTTATAATCTTTTCAAAAAAGATAGTGGAATTGTCTATTTGGGGAAATATGTGAGATATACATGGATCATAAAATTATAAAATCTACCATTCACTAGAAAGAGTCCAATGGAAGACAAAGACGATGGATCTTTCTACTCATGGATTATGATTTCTCAATACTAAATCACACATGGAAATAAAGTAAGATTTCAGAAAAATTGAGAATGAATGATCATGGAGTTCTAGATCAAATGATCATTGAGTGGGATAATATATTCATTGATGTAATGAGGTTGGATATAGGAATCATTAAAGAATGGGATAAATCACACATTTTTCAATAATTTGAAAACAATATTTACTAGAATAGATAAAAAGTTACATATATAGTGATAAAAAATTTCAGAAGAAAATTATAAATGTAAATGATGGGTAATTAGATGACTTAATTTGAGAAGATGGGGTTCTTAAAATTTGAAATTTATTTTTTATTCCACCTATACATGAGATAAAAAGGGAATTGTTAGATAATTCTCAAATATCAAATTTCTCTAAACACCATAGAAGCACAAATATGTATAGGTATTTGAGGGAACACTTTTCATGGGATAACATGAAGTGAGAAAATATGAATTATATGTCAAAATATTTTTTGTTTCCCACATATAAAATTTATGAGGCAATTTCATTGAGGATTCATGCATCATCTTCTTATTCTATTGTGTAAATGGGAAGTGCTTAGTAGGGAATTTGTTACAGTGCTTCCATAGAATCTTAGAAAGAATGATGTAATATGGGTTTTCATAGATTGCAATTTCAAAGCTATACATATCATTTATTTTATAAAATATTTACCTCTCGAGTGCCTTGAAAGGACTATATTAATGAATTGGTAATTATTCCTGGTGAACCTCATTCAATTGTTTTAGATTATAATAAATGTTTTTGGTTGAAATTCAGGAATATTTTTCAAAATCCTCTTTATATTGGGATTCATTTGATAACATCCTATAATCCTCAAACTGATTCAAATTATGAAAAAACAATTAAAAAATGGATGACATGTTGAGGTTAAGGTCAATTGAATTTCAAGGTTTATGGGATAATTATATACCATTGGTATGTCATTACTACAACAATAATTTCCATTAATGTAATAAATTAAAGATTTATGAAAACAATTGGCAAGTAGATTTCATACTAAAAATTTATGATCTTAAGTTAGTGAAAGGAAACTTATTGGACCAGATCATTCCTAAGAGACAATAACAAAGGTTAAGTCTATTCATTATCAAATTAAAGTATCCAGATGTTTGAAAAAAAGTATGATTATTATTACAGTATGGATTCGTAATTCCAAGTTGTAGATTAGGTTTTAATGAAAGTATATCTATGAAAGGGTGTCATAAGGTTCATTTATAAGGGGAAATGAATCCCTAAGTACATTTTACCCTTCCAAATTTTTGAAACAATTTTTTTTTCTAATCATTTGGAAATGCCAATAAATATCTCAATAGTACATGATGCATACTATATATCTTTTTTATGGAAGTACATTATAGACCCAACACAAGTTATTACATTTGATGAAATAGAATTTGAACATTCTATCTTATTGTGAGTAACCCATGAATAATGTTGATATTATTGAGTAAGTATGGAGGAATCATATGACCTGTCCAAGAAATCTATTTTGGAGAAATATATAAATTTAGGAATATATTTGGGAACTAGAGTATGTAATGAATAATAGATTCCCTCATCTATTATGAAATTAATTTCCCTAAAATTTATTGAAAATACATTTTGTAGGGGGAATATAACACCCCAATACTCTACATCATTGATTAAGAAAAAAATTTATTTTCATTGATTTATTGAGATGCCCACATTTCTAGTGATAGACGAAAATAATTTACAAAAATGTTATAAAAACATGACCATTATTACAAGTCCATTAAGTTGGATTTTATGAATAGTACTTATGAATTATGAAACATATGGTTTCCTATTGATTATATATATAATTAGAAATAATTTAAAAGAAAAAATACACATCTGGAAAAAATTTATTTTTTCTAAAGGATGGTTTAGTCACACATTTCACAGAAAATTTTATGTTTTGTTTTAATAATTTAATACATTTTAATTTAAAAAAATAATATTAATATATGAAATCATCTTACCAAATATTCCTAGGGTGATTTATTCGTAATAATGTGAAGAGTTGTTTTTTAATATTGAAAAAAACTAAATTTTAATTGAAATTTTTATTTTAGTTTAAATAAATTATAAAGATAAATTATATTTTTAATTAGTTTTACAGTAATATTGGGTCAATTTTAAATAAAAGCATCCAATTTACTTAAATGTAATAATTTTTTATTGATTTTTATATTAAAACATTTAAAACATTTAAACATTATCTCTTAAAAATAGGAATTCTTATCATGTCTATTGGATTAATTTTTAAATAATATTTACTAATTTTGCAAATTAATGTTTTTAATTTGGATTCTATATTTGGAAATAGAATAATTTATATTCAAAAATTTTGTCAAATTAATTGTTTTCCATAATTAATAGAAAAAAATAATGAAAATTACTCATCGCAACTGTCGTAAAAAATGGATTTACCTAGGGTTAAACTAGAATAAAGAGCTTAAATTTACCTAACAACTATTATAAATTATATTATATGATCATTTTAAGATCATATAAATTCTATGTTTTGATAATAATTCATTTTCTGGGAATTTGAAATGATAAAAATGATGGTATGATTTTATCTTTTCAAAAAAATATAAGTGTTGTACTCACCTAACTAATAAAAGGGCACCCCCTCTCCTCTATTTTCTAAAACATTCAAATATTTTCTTCATCCAATAACAGCCTAAAAAAATTTAAAATTTTAATCCCTGTATCCTATAATTCTTATTTTTAGCATAAATCCATCCTTTTAGGAATTTTGTGCAAACCTAAATAGGATACCCAATGAAGAGGCAATGTTCTTAAACGAATTTTTTTATTTATTTTATTCCTCCACATCAAATAATAATAATAATAATAATAATAATAATAATAAGTTATAATATAATTACCAAAATATCATCCATACAGTTATTTGTTGTTATAATAAATTATTTATGTACAAATCTCCCCAGTTCAATCGAATGGGTTATGAAATCATAATTAACCTGTATGGTGGACTACCAACTCACGGACTTATGTCATCTGTTTATCCATTTCAACCATTCATGGTTATGTATAATGATAGAAAATAATTATATATATAATATATATAATATAAATATACATCTACATTATTATTTTAATGTATACCATTATTACATTCTGTTTCATAGCGGATACGATAATGTCACTCGTGTGTACGATGAACTACCACCCCGCAAAGCGATGTGATTAATTTGTAGTATCTATTTACATATAAAATGATAAGTATAAATTATATTATAATATTTTACCTTAATGAAATAATTATAAAAATAATTTCATATTTATCATTATGAAAAGAAAATACTGGATTATCATTCTTTCACTAAATAATTATAATTTTGCACATGTATGTGTGGACTACAGCCTTCAAGAAGTTATGTGACTCTATATTCATCACCAAAACACATGAATTATATATAATTATATTTAGAGAAATAATATGGTGTTTAATATGTTATTATAATTCATTAATGTAAAAATTTTACATAGATAATATCTACAATGATCATTGAAAAATGGAAACGTAACTCATGCATACAGACAACCTATTGTCTCCATGATCATAACAAACATCATTTATCATAAACCATTTTTAATTATTGATCTTAAAATTATAATTTATTTATAAATATTATAATTATTTCATTATTATTATTCTATAGATATTGAAATAATTACCTCTTAGACCAATAGTCACCTTCTGATGTCATATATTTTAGATATGTCAAATATTGTCAAAAAACCCAAAAATAGATTATATTTGTAAACTAATCATATTTAAAATGGTAGATATTAAAGTAAAAGTAATAATATATTTTAAAAAGATTCTTATAAAAGTAAATCATTAATATATGATTATTATTCAGAAAGATAGTGAAAAAAACATTACTAGTTGAACCCTTGTTAAGGGACTTTATCTCAATTTCATATTATTGAGGAATTTTATAATTTTTTAAATAAAAATTATTTTATATGGTTTATATATTTCAATTGTTCATGAAATATAATGATTCATTTAATTTTAATGATATTTTTTATTTCAATTTTAATTATATCATCTAATTGGATTTTAAATTAAAATTCTAAAGTTGTAAAAGTTATCATTCAATATCACTTTGTTTTGTGATTGTTAACTTTATCAATATACAATAAATCCCTTAGGATAATTCTTATGTGCTAATTACATTTCACATAAATATAAATGTTCTTCTGTATTAGATATTATTATTTCCAAAAAAAATTACCATTTTATATTCTCTATTGACATTGAATGTTATTTGATTAAATAGGGAAAGGTTAATAAAATTATATCTTCTTCACAAGAAAAATACTTGATGAGAACGAAAATTATTCATGAATTAAATTTAATCTTAAATATATGGGAAATTATTATTATATGAAATTCATGATTGGGAAAATTTATCCGCATGACCTCTAGGAATCGGTAGTGTCATGAGATAAATCATGTTTCCAAATCAGATGGTGTTTAACCCAGTAGTTGTGAACTATCCTGAGGATAGATCTTGACAGTAATTGTATCATGTGCCTGGGAAACATGACATCAAATAACTAACAGCTTATTTAATTTTTAAATCAATTATTATTATCAATGAGATTTTTTTATATGATATTATATATTTATTCAAGTAATTCACACACATTTATTAAATGGAATGTGTTTTCATTTTTTACCTTTACATATATATTTTCACGTATTATATCATGATAATCAATAAATATATATTGAATGTGTGTTTATCTATTTACCATAAAATATCAGTTATTTGTATTCATTCTTGTTATATTTATCTACACTTAAATCGTAAAAATTGTATGAGATCAATCTTTTTTTCTCTCCCAAGGATACGAAGAAGAAAAATATTGGAATGAGTTTCCCAGGATACAATTCATTGTATTTGTTATGTATTATTTTCTATTCACCATGTAAAATGGGTGTAATGAAGGTATATGGCACTCCTAACTTGATAAATTAATCAGTCCATTGATATTTGATTCCTTCTATACATGTCAATTAAGAAAAGTAATCCACTAACATCCAGCTATTAGATTCTTGGTCCTTACATATTCCCTTCTTAAAATATTTTTCATAACCCAGGAAAAAATAAATTTAAAACATGGTGAGTTTTGGTTTTCACTATGGGTAAAAAAGGTTGATATTATATGATGAACATAACTGAGAATAATATTAGAATAATCTATTGAAAAAATTATTATAACTTACAAAAACATACCCAACATGTCATAGACCATAAATCATGGGACATGGAATAAGGATATATCATATCTAATTACCTGAGTAATAAAAATGTTGAATCGTAAATCACAAATCATGATACATGAGTGAATATCTTTTACATAATAATATTTAATTGGATATATGTTTTAATCATAACAATTTAAAATTATTTTATTATCTAAGGCTTGCTTAAATGACCATCATCGAATAGTGTACAAAGTCTCATAATGGATTGATTTTACTCCAAAAATTATATTCATTATCGAAATAGGATTACTCCCATCCTCAATAATATTTTCTCATGTTTATCAATCTATACCAAATTAATTATTGGGACATATAATTCTACTCCCTGTAATAAAATGATTAAACCCATAAAATTATACGACAAAAGATCATAAAATAAATCATCTTTCAATTATACCATAATTAATATGTAGGAATGAAAAGAGTTTAAAGATAAAATACTTTAAAAAAAATTAATAGACAACATTTTTAAGGTATTTTTTGGTTATATACATAGTTTCTTATAAAAATGTGCAATGGATTATGACATGAAGGAGAAATATCCTTTTTAAAAACCATTCTAATACACTTTGAAAATCACAATCAAACATTACAATTCATTTGTTATCCTTAAAAACTATAATTCCCAAAAAGGGATGGTATATGATTTTCTTTTTAAAACCATTATGATGTGTAAAATAATATTCATGATAAAATAAATACATGTTGGGGGGTAAATTCATTCATTCTATATATTTTATTAGAGAATTTTTTTTCACATTTTTATAAAAGGTCAAATGTGATTCGTATGATTTTTTTTGTAAATATTCCACATAATAATTTGTAAATGATTTGAATTGAAATTAAAAGGTAATTTTTATAACATTTAAACGTTTGTGAAAATTTTCATAACACAATTTTAAGAACATGGAAATGGATGGGAATGATTTCCAACCAAAAAAATAGAAAATATGTTCGAAATATATTAAAAGAACATTTATCTTTATTTTTTAATTAGAAAATATTGGACAATAAAAGAAAGAACTAAAAAGTATATAAAACATCAGTTTATTGAAATATATTTGGTTTATATGATACAAATTGGATAATTTCCCCCATGGGAATTTAACAAGTATAATCATGGAAAGAAATGAGGTTGTAACATAATCTCTTACCTAAGGTCCTGACATTCATGGTAAGTGACCTAAAAATCATTCATAGTATGTTAATATTTATTATAAAAAAAATCATAGTTATACTTATATTAAAATTTATAATTCCCATATAATTTCTAATTACCCATTTATAATCAATTCTTCATTAAAATCTATCTTTTTGGTGTTAACTATTAGATTTTACATAAAATTTTTGGTTTGACAGTTACTATACTCAATCCTTGTTCTTGGTTTCATCATCTCAAATTTTTTAATAATATTATATGTATTATATTTATTTATTATATAATATTTTATAAAAAATCATATATTCTGTTGATGTGAAATTAATTACACAACATTATGTAGATGGTAGTGTGGATTCTATTACGAGTGAAATTTTCTTTTTCCAACTTATATAAAGAAGTAAGGTTAACATGTAATATATTTATAAATAATAATAATATCATATATATCATATATATTATTTAAAATTTTATATTTTCCTTTCAGGATAATTTAAATTTAAAAAATTAATTACATTACATCATAGAGGTGGTAGTCCACACATACAAATGAGCGATACATTCATTCTACAATGGATGGGAGGGTAAGATGTTAAATAATAATTATATTTCATGAATCATAATTATTTTATAAAAATCATAAATTTCAATTAAATATATTTACATAACCATCTTTTAGAAATAGTGATGAAAAAAATACATCACCAAATGAATATGATAGTTCAAAAGTACGCATATGCTTTTAAAATTTCCATTAGATATATATCAAAGGTATAAAATGGTTGTACAATTATCATGTAATTATTTTATTGTATTAGAGATAGTTATTTCATAATTTTAAGATAGTTAGAATTGAACAAACTCGAATCGAGTTATATGGTATTGATGTTTTCTTAACTAAATTGGCACAAGATACATTGATTCACATCTGAGAGGAATAAATTATTTACTACTCATTCTAACCCAGCTACATAATTGATTCCTGAATTAATTTTCATAAAATAATTAAATTATTTTTTTTCATGAATATCATTATTCTATCTCTAGTATCCTTTCATATAATTTATAGCACACTTCTTACATTCATGGGAAAGGACACAACAAAAGGGTGTACTCAGATGCTCAGTAGGACTTATATAATGAAGAAGATGTCATGATTTAAAAAGAATAACCAACATGGAAAGGTAAATAATTTAAGAAACATTATATTTAAACTAATTTAATATCATGATATATATGGAAAAATTAATAGGGAATGTTAAATATCAGAACACACATTACTTGCAAAAATAACTAACTGAACACAAATTCCATTTGAATAAAATACATATCATGGATGAAGAAATGTTAATCAATATGGAATGGAAAGTAACAGAAATAAAATGGAATTTAAAATGTTATTTGGAATGAAAATAATCCATATAAGATATTATTGAAATAATTTTAGGGATAATAATAACTGAATTCATAATAATTGAAAATTATAATAATTTTATTACATAATCATAGGCCTCGTAATACTTCTACCTCAAGTCCATTCAAAATATATTTAAAAATACTTGTACAAACCCATTTAATTCATGCTTACTAATATTTATACTGAGACTACTCATGAAATGATTCGATATATAATTTCATGCCCCACCCATCACTATTTACCCAATGAAATCCTCAAATATCAAATAATTGATTTACATCATTAATAATGTTACTTATCATAAAAGAGCCATATTATGTAAATAATATATATATATCCCAATAATTATATAGATAAACAAATAACATTATATGTATAATTTTTTTTGTATAAATGATTAATGGTTTACAAAATAAAATTATACATGATTAAAAATATGTCTATTTTAGAGAAATTTATTGTCCAATTATCAAAATAATGTTAACATTTCAGTGGAAATTAAATGAAAAAAACAATCAAGAAGTTGAATATCCATAATTTCCTTGGTCAATCTTAACATAAATCATCCATTGATATAATAAGTATTAAATCAATATAATAAATGAATAATGGATTATATGTATAATAAAGTTCTATTGTCATTATTGAATGAAATTTCAAAAAAAATAATTAAAAATTTTCTTGAGGAAAATATCATTTTCTCATTAAAAAATATATTTTGAATAAAATTTAAATGAATATTATGAAAATATATTTATTGGAATATATCATTTGAATCTTACAATAGAATCTCTATAACATTGAGTGATCATGATGTCTAGAAAATTCATACATTCCATCCATGTTAAAATAGTTACTCATTTCAAAAAAAAATTAAAATCATAATGGTCCTTTTTTGGAAATTTCCATGATGTTTCCTTTTAAAACATTTTTTTGGAATTTTAGATATAGTTAAAATATTATTTACTAAAAAAATTGTGAAATCATCCAGTTAATTTAGAATTTTTTTTAAAACCTGGTTTTGGAAGGAAAATGATTTTCGACTAAAGAGATAAATGAAGTTCGATTTTATTAAAAACATGTCCTCAATAATTTTATGTAACATTTTTTTTAGAATTAGTAATATAATTTAAAATAATTATGAATAACTATAGTATAAGAAAATTAATTATTTTAGTCAGAGAATGATAAAATATTTTCATTTAACAGAAAGTCAATCATAAATTATCCTTATTAAAATGTTAATGTGAAGTAAACCCAACCAATGATTATAACGCTAATGTGAGAACAAACCAATGAATCAATTATTATTATATAATGTAAATAATAAAAAATGGTAATATAATATATTATATATTCCAAATTAAATAACACATATAATAATATAATAGTAAAGACAATGATCATCTTATATGACACAATGAAAATAAATTAATTTTTGAAATTATTAACCACATGTTAATTTACAAGATAAATACCATTTGATGAAATAAATAAAATTAAATCCTGAAATACAATTAATTATTTTTTAATAATAATATTAGATGTAAATGAATAAATATATAAACCATATAAAATAAATTACGTTCATTGGATTATAAGGTTCCGTAATGTAAGGAAATTGAGTTGATGTCCAACACTTCATGCTTCTTTTTAGTTGAATGTTCTTTAACAACATTTATAAGGATTTTAATATTTTTATTAATTTATAATTTAATAATATTTATTTTCAAAATATTATATATAATCCTCTTGTTACATAATATAAATCATTTTTTAGTGATCTTTGATTATTTTCATTATTTCATGTGTTAATTTCCTTGTGTTCTCATTCATGTTTTTTTCATGAATATTCTAGTTATTATGTATTTTATTAAAATTTATCATATCCAAAATTATGTTAATATTTTAAATATCATTTTTTCATTAGATAATATTTTTATAATAATTATTTATATTTTATCATGAAGAATGGATAACATTGTTTTGTTGATATGATTGGTTGTACGTACACACGAGTAACAATATCATTTCATTAATCGGTGAAAGGTTAAATATTTCAGTGATATAATAGTTTTAAATAATCAATATAATGTTATATTTATCGCATATATTTATTAAATTTTCCATTAATCACATGTGAAAATATATCATGTCACTCTGTTAGGTGATAGTCTGTTGTACACACACGCGACATTATCCTAATTTAAATAGCCTAAAAAGTACGAATATTTTTATCAGATTATTATTATATATGTATAATAATACTTTTAATAAAATATAAATGAGTAAACTATGTAATTATATCCAACCTCTAATGGTGGTTTTGGAAAACTAGCTACACTGGATTATGAGGCGGTCATTCTCTATTCACACGATCAACGAATTTGGTTCCAATTTGATAGAAGTAGAGATAGTTGTTGGTCATAACCATAAAATAATAAAATCATATTATATTTAATATACTAATATTAATATATTATCATTTTTTAATAGTTTTATAATGAGGTGGAAAATAAACAAAATAAAAAAATTTATTTATGAACAATACCTCATCCCCAGACAATTTCAAAAGATTTGCATCCAATCCCTTCCATGGGTGGATTTTGATAAAATAGTAGATCTATTAAGTTTTTAGTGAAGTATGTAACTGATTTTTGTAGGTATTATCCTAACCAAATTACTTTTGAGGTGTGAATTGGGGAGGAGATGATGTGGCCTTTTATAAGTGGGGGAGAGGACAGACATAGAAATTTTGAATAGAATCAATTACACCATAATTTTTATCATGAAAAAGTCTCATAAATTGGTCATTAGAGAACCTTATAAGTTATAAGGTTAAAATTATAAGATCCATTTATATTTTTTCAAATTTTTATGATCATTTTATTCCATATCATTTGAGGTTAACCCACAAGTAAATCTGTTTTTACCGTAACCACATTAGTTAATTTTTACTCCATTTTCTATTCATAGTTGTGAAAAAATAAATTCAAATTATTTGACATTATAAATTATTCATATTCCAAATATGGAATTAATTTTTTTCAAATTATATTCATATAAGTTCTAGAAAACAATTTTAAATTATTCAAGTAGCTGTGATAAAAAATAGGGTTTCCAGACAGTAAATTTCCATAAATATAGATGGATTCAATATGAAAATTATATATCAAAATGACTCCAAATCAATGAATTATTTCAATTTTATTAAAAATTAACATATATTACATTATAAATATTTAAAAATATAACATTACACTATAAATTAATTAAAAAACGATTTTTTAATAAAAATATGTAGTTTTCACAAATATATGAAAATTTTACATTCAGAAGAAAATCCCAAAAAATAACCCTAACATAATTTTATATGATGATTTAAAAAATGATGTTAATTTTTAGAAATAAATTTTATAATAGAGGTAAAATAATTTTTATTTATGTGTGAAAGGAGTGACTAAACTATTAGTAGTCAAAATATAGTTTTTTAGAAAACATATATTATTATCTTTTAAAATATAAATTTATAAGATACAAATG
The DNA here is from genome assembly GCA_963277665.1 of Viscum album. Classification (NCBI taxonomy): domain Eukaryota; kingdom Viridiplantae; phylum Streptophyta; class Magnoliopsida; order Santalales; family Viscaceae; genus Viscum; species Viscum album. The sequence goes on from OY728158.1 coordinate 314,059,980, forward strand.
CCAATAAATTTTATAATTTATTTATTTATTATATGTTTCCTCCAATTTAAATTAGTTTTTATTACATTATACTATAATAAAATTCATTTATGCTTGGGATGGTGTGTTTCACAGTCTATTAATGATATTAAATTTAAAGAAATATATTTTATAAGTTGTATAAGATCAATGTTTCATGTCTTATATGAAACATAATAAATTTTAATTTAAAAAATCATGGTTTTACAATATTCCCAACTTCGATTAATTTTTTTTGTATAATTTAGAAATGATCTCTCTAATCATTTGCATTATAAATGAAGATACCTTTCTTGAAAAACTCATATAAAAAGGGTTAATAATACATCCTCCTGATACGAGTGAAAGGGAAGTAAAAGGTTATATGGAATAGTACATTATTAGTTTTACTAATTGGATAATATTAGTTCCAATTGATGTTATGTACATTGAACATGATTTTAAATATTTATAGGGACTACTAGAGATCATTGATCAGAAGAAAGTGAATAATCAATGTAAAGTAAAGGATATAAAAACAATAAATATGTGATGATTTAAAATACTATTTGATTCATTAGTCATGAAGGTAATAGGATCATTTTTTCAACATCCTTTTATTAAATATGATGAGTTCTTCTATTTTCTACGAAAATAAAGAAGTATTATTACATGGTATCTTTCAATTTTAAAAGTATATTTACATCCTTTAGTTGTTCCTCATTCAATTTTCAATTAATCTATTCATCGAAGATATTAATATCCAATAATGTATTATCCTTTTATTTATTAACAAAAATTAACATTGAATATATCATAAGATCCACGAAAGAGTGGAAATTATTTCTTTTTGTCTATAAATATTTTCCCAAACAAATATGGCTTGTATAAGTTGTCCAATATAAAACATTAATCGCCAATACTCTACAATAACACCATGGGTTAATCTTTAATATTTATTCATCAAATAATTTGATATAAAACAATGACATAGTAATAAAAAATTAAACTGTCCAATGGTAGGAATTACACCCTTATAACCTTTCATATATGGGTTTAAACCTCATTGAATTTCAAGATGCAATGGGTTTTCTCATCATGTGGGTTGTCATTTATCGAAAAAATTATTGATATAGTTACAATAATATTCAAAAAAATTTATAATTGATAATTACATAAACATTAATGATTATAAAATGGTAGGGTCATAAAAATTCCTGCAAGAGGAGAAAACACCCCCCAAAATCACTTTTCAGAAGGAATCAAGAACTTCTACAAGTCTATCATGGTAAAGGGACTAGATTTGAGTTGTAAATTTTAGAAGAAGGTTGAAGGAATTCATGTTTTCAAGACATTTTATGTGTCCCTCATACCATCACTAGGAACGGTACGTGGACCGGCTAGATCGTGAACCGCAAGGTACGCAGAACGATCAATGAAATACTGGCTTATAGAGTGAGGGCCAGTGAGCAAGGAAAACTGTGAACTGATTCATTGATAGATTCATACAATGGAATAACATCTGTGTACTGTAATGTAAACTCATCAATTCGATGAAACAGAGAATCAACAAGGCATCACGAACCATTATGGTGAACCAAAGCCTCTAAAAACACCTATTGACTGTGTCTTCTGTGGGTTTGGATTGTTCTTTAATGGGACACTGCAAAATGTGTCATGTTCCCAATAGATACGATTGGTACGATTATCTATAAATGGAGTACTGCAAAAGTATGGAAGACACATAAAGGTAGAAAAACAGATAGATGGAAGGATGACCAAATATTTATGGAGGCTTAGAGGTTTTACTCCAGCTACCGCCGTGTATCATCATTGAAGCATGAACCGCGGACCACTACCTCCATAGGTATAGCATATCAGGAACTATAAAACAAGGCAATTGTATAATAACAATAGAACTAGGAACTAAACTAGTGAAATGAAAACATGAGACCTCTTGCAGATGAACTCTCCACAAAAAATAATCTTTCGGACCCCCTTTCGATATGGTGCTCCATGTAGCATACCATTACGTGCACTAAACCTGGCATCGCGTACCAAATAGGTACGCAGATATACATTATACAATCATGGAGATCCACATACCACTTTAGTATGAGGTGGACTATACCCATGCCCCCGTACCACATCGGTATGCAGATGGCCCCTCTGCCCGCATTCCACAATGGTATGTGGAGCCTCCCCCATCCCGTATAAAAATTCATTACAAGGAATGGGGTTTTTTTTCAGGTATTGTTCCTTCCAGTTCCAACCTCACCCATCTATTACCATCTATACCTCCATTATCCCTACACCGACCAATCCTACGGTATCTAGAAAAAGGCTTCTCCAATTCACCAGACCCATTTGATCAGACCATTAGGCACATCACTGCACCCAATTGAGTCTATATACCCATGGTATGTGGAGTCACGATGGACGACACAATAGATATGTGGGCATCGGGAATGCCTTTGAGGCTACATTCCCATAATATTCATGATCCCAACTATGGGACACTGACGTGAACCTCCCAGTTCAGGGGATTAAGGGTGATCACTTGCTTTTACATTTAACAGGGAATAGTGATCTGTTGAAGGGGTTATGTTCACTGCCCCCTGTGATGAGGATGAAACTCGTCCCTTTCCTATAATGTGCTCCAGGGACCTCCCACCGAGGTAAGTCCCCAATATTCGGAGGCACGGTCACCTGAACTACATTTTCATTTCACATTGAAAGGTTCATTACCCCACGTCATCTCACATGGTCACCCCAGCCTCTTCCTCCATGGGCTCCCCCTCCCCCATCAACTGGGGAGGAGGGATGTTCATTTTTTGACCTTTCACATAATTTTTTTATCACACCGAGCATGACTCATGTAGTCTTAATGCATTGTGTGTATTGAAACATTAACACACATCTTAACTTGGATAAATCTGATTCAAGACAAAAAACAGGATACATAGGATGCCTACCAGATGGTCTGAGATCAAAAGGGTTACCATCCATTAATGTACCACCCAATCAAGTTTATCAAGTGCGTAGCTCTCATGATTAATCCCCAAAAACTTCTAAACTACATTATCTCTGATTCCTAATCAAAACATGATACAAAGGATGCCTACTTGGAAAACCGAGATCAAGAGTGTTCATTTCTGAAAGGGTCTACCCAATCATGTCAATCATGTGAGAATATCTCATGCCTAATACCTACACACATCTGAACTATGAGAACTCTAATTCCTAATCCAAACAATATACATAGGACTCCTACCTGAAGGCTCTATCTCGAAAGGGTTCACATCCATAAAGGGTCCACCCAATCATGTTTCGTCAAGTGGGAAGCTCTCATGTGTAATCCCCACAAAAATCATAACTATGAGAACTCTTATTCTTGATCAAAACAGGATACGTAGGATTCCTACATAATGGACTGATCTCAAAAGTATGCCCATCTGAAAGGGTCCACCCAATCATTTCTATCAAGTGTGCATCTCTCATGCGTAAACCTGACACACATTAGAACAACATGAACTCTGATTCCTGATCAAAATAGGATATGTAGGATGCCTACAAGAAATCCAAAGCTCAAAAGGGTGTCTATCCAAAAAATGTCCACCCAATCCTATTTTCTCAAATTGGAGCTTCCACGTATAAGCCATGTATAGTCCAAATAATGTGGGTTCTAATTCCTCACTATAAAATACATAAAATCCCCCCTTATGGTACCGATCATAATATCAAGTCACCTTCTATCCCCCAAAAAGAGTACAAACTCTAGGGAACATTACAATATGTCTCAAGTCATTATCACCTTCTTAACATCAATTATATTCATGCTTACAAAAAAATGAAAACTATTGGTAGCTCGTTGACACACTCTTTGGGAATGAACCAATGATTCATGAACATATGAACAAGACATAAATCAATAGGAGAGTCACAAAATAGGCAATAATCCACCACTAGAAGGGTGTGGTGATCTTGACCTCCCATCATCTCAGCCAATGTAGTCTTTATATTTTGTTGGCCAAATCAGCAGCAAAAGAGTGCCTACCTTTGGAAATAAGGTCCATGAATCTTGGATACGATGGTTTTGGGTATTATTGGATCCAAAAATAAACCAGTTGGAGACCATCCAAGTAAGTTAAATCCAAGAAGGACAGATTTCATGAGTGCTATACCCCAATGCAATTTCCTTCTGTGACCAACAGTCCCAACCGAGTTAATTCAACATTATTTTAAAAATAATGATGATGACCAGGTCGAAACAATGTAATGGATTATTCAACATGAACATATCTCTATGGAGGAAGGTATGGGTGATGATCTTGATTGAACCATTTCTGCACCACCCATAAACGTGCCACCTCGGAGGTGGAACAAAAATGGTGAACCCAATGTGAATCCTTAACCATGCTGGGAGTTCTACCATAATGATAAAAGAAAAAAGGATACAGTATGTGAGACCATTTCTTCCCTGGTACGCACAAAACATGCCACCTCAGAGGTGGAACAAAAATGGTGAACCCAATTTGAATACATAACCAATGTGGCGGTTCTACCCCAATGATAAAATAAAAAAGGATAATGTTCGTTGGACCATTTTGTTCACCCTAGTATGCACAGAACGTTCCACCTCAGTGGTGGGAAAATAATGTTGAACCTGAGGTGAATCCTTAATCAAGGTGGCAGTTCTACCCAAATGATAATAGACAAAAAGGTTATGTACATAACACCATTTTATTTTATTCGTTACGACATAATGTTCTGCCTTAAGTGCAGAACAAAAATGGTGATCCTACCTTTAATCAAGGTGGTGGTCTCACCCCACTCAGGCCCCTTCACTCTACAGTAAAAGAATTGGGGAAGGGGGAAAAGCTGAGTAACCAAATATGAATTTTTTTAAAAGTATGATAATTTGATGATGTTTTGGGATCTTCATTTCATATATGTATATTATAGGTTCCCTAATGGGTGAAATTCGATCCAAATGACATACCAATGACCCCTGAATACAAGCACATCAGAGATCCCACATGCGGTCGGGGACTCATCGAAGAGAAGGATCCCCTCACATACACATCATCATCAATCCTAGGTATTCAATACGTTGATCAAATATTACCACAAAAAAGGTACTCTCCCCATGTGGATGCTGCAAGGAAATCCCTCCAGTCTGCAAAGGTCTTCCAGCCACATCTTCAGTCGCTATCTGTACCCCAGTGCATGTGGGCCCCGATGGTTATCTCAAATAGTTTTAGGAGCCATCCCTAGAACGTGGAAACGAGTACCTCCCTTACCCCAGTGAGGTAGAACATGACAATGCTAAAGACATCATATCAATTTCATAGGGGTCCTACCCACAGTCCCTCACTAGAGATTGTCGCCACCAAAAATGCATGACCAGGCCCCCACCTGCATAGGAGGACCTTCTGTTGAGGGAACATGCCAAAGACCTGAAGTCTTGATCACCTCAGGCTGCCCGCCAAGGTTGGACACTATATAACCAGAAACACACTGTCACCTTGGTCCTGGAGAAGAATCTTCGTCGTACTAACACGTCAACATTCAATGGGAAAGAATACAACTCCACTCTCTCCACTCAATCACACAACATAAATAGGGTGGAACAATACAAGCCCATGAACATTCTGACTATGGATTTCTTGTCCTACCATGCAGTGTGACGACCCATCCACCGGGGCCCGTGTTGTGACTATCCATGGCATGGCTTCCATAGGCCAGGGACTGGCGACTAGCACCAAAAGTTAATTTTCCTAAAACTGAGAACGCATTGACTTTATAACCTGTAACCTCACGAAACCAAGAACACAATAACATATGAACACAAGGAAAATGTATTACCAAAAGAGGGTTGAAAGTAAAGGGGGAAGAATAAAATCCCAACAGTAAAGGTACAAGTACAACTTAAATACAAAACAACTAAAGAAAGAGAAAATATAGCTACTGGATCACCCTCTGAGGTTCATACCCGAAGGGTAGGTAAAAATTGCCTCCTCAGCACTCTATGTTCACTCATCTCCTCTGCATACCAGCACATCGTATGTTCCACCTTCGGGCACCATCCAATCCTGGTACTCTCAGTCTCAGTTAGCAATATCTATTTTTCGCATCCAACATAGCAAGGTGCAGGCATAACCTGTGCATGGGTGTGTATAACAATAACACAGTAGGGACCCTGGGACCCTCAAGGTCTCACAAAAACCACCAAGGATAAACCACAATGTATGAAATCTATAGATAACCCTACTTAGGTATATGACCATACATATACATAAATTATCAAGTAATCCATCTCAATCATGAGTAAAACACAGAGAGACTGACTCATATCACACCAAGATTTATTCTTGGAGAAGTCACATGTAACTCCCTAAGTCACATCTTCAAACACCATGACTGGTGGAGATCCATTCATCTATTGAGTACTGTGGGTCTGCCACATCACACATAGGTGCTTCCCACAAACCTTGGACGGTTGAGGTACTCCTCCTATTGAGTATCATGAGTCTACTGTGTCACACAGAGGCACTCCCCACCATTGTTATGTCGTGTCACCAAGAGGTTCTCCCTCTCATGACTTGCTGTTGTACTCCACCTATCGAATACCGTGGGTCTTCCACATCACATAGAGGTTTTCCCCACTGTGTCCTGCTGAGGTAGTCTCCTATTGTGTACCATGGGTCTACCGCATCACATAGAGGCGATCCCCAACATGGGTCTTCTATGTCACACAAAAGCACTCCCCACTAGGTCCTTGAAATCACTCCAAGTCGAAAATGTCCGCAGTCATCAAGTCTTGAACAGATACTAGGTTCCCACACTATGCTCACTCATCTCAGAGAGAATCCGCTCCATGATTTATTTGTCAACACTCATATTGCCACGAAGTCCCAGAAATATTCAACTCAAAGGTTTCCTATGTCATAGGGGTCTCAACACAACAAATGATGCATCAATTGGATTCACGGTGTAGGAATTAATGACCTTTTAGTCCTAGGGTACCGGTTGGATTCATGCTCGATCCAACCTGACTGTTCCCAATCATAATCCAAAACACTATTGGGGAATTCTCAAAGGGATCGTCTCACTCCCCAATTTCTAAGGCTGCTGATAGTTCAACAAATTAATTTATGTTGCAAAAGTTATGGCCAATGAGTGTAAATGGGTTTTAGTTGGCCCTGGTCTGTTCTGACCTGGTCAGACCGACCCGGCCCGGCCCATGCTGGGTGTCCCATCTCGCTGGGCAGTCCGGTAGGCTATGAGGGGTTGTGGGGGTTCGGCCACGGACGATGCGAGGCCGAAGGATGGCTTGGCTAGGGCGGCTCGGCCGAAGCGGCTCAGACGAAGCGACGTGGCCACGGGTGGCTCGGTCGGAGCATTTGAGAAGGCTGCGAGCAGCTCAAAAGTTCGTAGGAGGTGCAACAAGGGAGGCTCGGCCAACATCTTTGCGAGATTGCAGGGACATGATCGATGACGGTAGCGACTCGACAGTCTGCGACGACGAATCTGTAGACGGTGTCAGCTCGACGGTCTACGGCGGTGGCTTGGCAGCCTGCAATGGCAGCTTGGAGGATGGCGGTGGCGGCGTGGCGGACGACGGTGCCTCAGCCCGGTCGGCTGCCACTGCTCAGCCCGGATGGCGGCGGTCTAGGGCAGTGTGGCGGGGACGAGGGTGGCAGAGCCATGGGTCACAGTGGCCGCGTGGTGGTGTCTTTGTTCGGTCTCCTTCCTCTCGTTCAACACCACAAATCATCACATGATTTATGGAGGGGTCAGGCCATGTTTGTTTGGCACATACCCTCTACATTATGGTGGTAGCATATGGCTCAACAAGAACATGAAGAAGAATGTCAAGCTTTACAACCTCCCACAATGATTTATTCCCAATCCTGAAAAATAATTAACGGGAAGAACATGGGAAAAGTATTCATACACAAATAAAACCCTACCTTGTTTGATTATTGATGATGAAGAGAGAAGTCGATGTTGTTGAAGATCATCATGCCCGTCACACACCACTGATCTCAAGCACATTCATCATATTAACACTCTTCGATTGAGGTGATTCATTGTTGGTAAGATTTCTCCATGAACACTCCCCTTTTTAATGCCTTTTCCCCAAAATGAAAATGGCCAACTGTTGTGTTTCCCACAATTTTTAATTGTTGGAACAATTTAAAAATGGATTATTTATGTTGGCTACACTAAATTAGTTGATCATTTTGGTCCAAATTTAATTAATGTATGGTGGCATATAAATTATGGGGAGGGTTGGCATAATTAAGTGGGGAGATCAAGAGGTTTATCCCCACATAATAGGGAGTTCAAGAGGTTTCAAACCTCGGGTGGTCCCCACTACCATATCCTCTCATGGGAGGTTAGGCTCAGTGGTCCCCACCTCCATAATCTCTCATGGGAGGTTTTAGTTCAGGGGGTCCCCACCAATGAAATATCTACATGGGTGGAAACATAAAATGAAATATATTGTGATTATTTTATTTTATTATTTCAACGAAAAACCAAAAAAAAATATTAACTTTCACCCTCGACCAACTTTCATCGAGGAGGATGTATTATTAAGTGAATACTTAATTCGAGTTCAATAGTGCCCTTATATTTCTACTCAAAGAACCGGTTCAAAAGTTATTAAAACCCACTCATATGTATAAAGAACGTACCTAAAAAAAAGTCCAAAAATTCCTTTCGGGCAGTCTAGGCCTTGGAATCATCCAATGTCAATTTTCACAGACATGAAAAATTAAAATATATTTTAAAAAAATTGCACGGAATTTTCATGTCTTTACAATCTCCCCACCTCAGGGCTTTATGTCCCATAAAGCCATAACTCTTTCTAATGTAGCACGTGGCGGTAGTGAGCATGCATCTGAGCCTCCCACCCCCATGTCCTCTCCTGGAGGTTCCCGTGCTGCCAGTGAATGCGCACCAGAGGCATCAACCATCCACGAAGTACCCACTCTTATGGATCCTCAATCTCTACTGAAACCTCTGTAAAATTCATCCCATCATCGACGTACAGCTCCCCATGGTCAATGATTTGAGATGGGTCGTGAACATATCCCCGTAGCTAGGATACGTGGAAGACGTCGTGCACTCGGTGCAATTGAGGTGGGAGAGATAAACGGTATGCCACCTCTCAAACTTTTTTGAGGACCTGAAAGGGTCCAATGAATCTCAAAGATAACTTACCGCCTCGGCCCAATATCTACAAACAACGTCCGGGTGATAACCGTAGAAAGATGTGGTCTCCATCCTCGAACTCCAATGGTCTCCTTCTCCTGCCATCATATGACTTCTTCTTACTCTGTGAATTCTTAATCCACTCCTAGATGATCTCCACCATCATTGTGGTAGCACATACCATCTCTGGTCCCACGAGTGTTAACTCCCCTGGGTCAGTCCAGCACAAAGGTGATCTTCAAGGCTTCCTGTACAATACCTTAAAAGGTTTCATCCATTTGGTGGAGTGATAGATTTTGTTTTATGTAAACTCTACCAAATGAAAGTGATCCTCCCAACTGTGACCGAAGTCAAGGACATAGCCACGTAGGATGTCCTAGAAGGTCTAAATAGTCTTCTTAGTCTGGCCATCCTTCTGAGGATGTAAGGAAGTGCTCAGATGAGACTATGTCCCGAAATCCACCTACAACCCCTTCCATCGCAGAGAAGTAAAACATACATGATGATAAAAGATAATCGTCGAGGGTACTCCATGTAACTGTAAAATATCTTTCTCAGAGAGGCGTACCAATCCCTCTACTGAACCGTAATCTCTGATCGGTAGGAAGTGGGTTGACTTGGAGAGTCAGTAAAAGATCACCCAAATCGATTCATGACCCCTAGATGTACGTGGAAGTCCTATCACATAATCCATTGATTTCCCACTACACTTCCACCCTGAAACCTCTAAAGGCTGAACTAGGCCTGCTAGTACCTGATTCTCTTCCTTCACTTGCTAACAAGTGAAGCAATGAGAGACAAAATCTGCAACTTCTTTCTTCATTCATAGACACCAATGCTATTGTCGGAGATCCTGGCACATCTTCTCCACTCCTGTATGTACTGCTAGAGGGGATGTGTGTAACTACCTCAACACTTTCTCTTAAAGTGTCACTTGTACCATGGTACGTCCTCTGAAGATGATGATGTGATCCCAACCATCAGAAAATCAATCAGGTGCCTGTCTTGTGGATATATGAGCATGGAGTGTCTCGTAGTTTTCATCCCTATATTGTTCCTCCCTAACTTGATGAATGAGTGGGGGAGTAACTATATGATACTGAAGAAAAGAGTATCCATCTCAATCCACAAAGAATATCTATAAATTAGCCAGCTGCTCTTTCGCCTCGCCTAGAAGCTATATACTAGACCTTCTGCTAAGTGCATCAGCTACAACACTCCCCTTCCTAGGAGTATAGACTATCTCGTACTCATAGTCCTGGAGGAACTCAAGCCAATGTCGTTGTCCTGAGATCATGTAATTTTGGGAGAAGATATTTATGAGGCTCATTTGATTAGAGTACATGGTAAAAAACTCACCCATCAGATAGTGTCACCACATAATCAAGGTGAAGATCACTATAGTTAACTCCAGGTCATGGGTAGCATAGTTCTACACATGCTATCTCAGCTGTCGAGAACCATATGCGACCACTGCTCGCTCTAGCATCAAGAAACAACTATGTATTGTCTCTGATGCGTTGCAGTAAACTACATACCCTACACCCTCTTCTAGAAGCCTTAATACGGGGTCATAAGTTAGACTCTACCTCAACTCCTGAAAACTCTACTGGCATTTCAATAACCAAACAATGGGTTTTCCCTTCTTCTTCAATGTTGATAGTGGGGATGTGTCTCTAGAAAAGTCTGCCACAGACCTCTAGTAATATCTAGCCAGACCCAAGAAATATCAAACCTCTGTCACACTCTTGGGTGGCTCCCAAGAAAGTACCACAACAATCATTGCTGGATCCACATCAACTCCAGCCTCCTGAATGACATGCCCTATAATGTGAACCGCTCGGATCCAAAACTGGCACTTCATGATCTTACCATAAACTCAGTTATCTCGAAGTGTATCTAGTACTACTTGCAAATGATAACAATGCTCCTCCTCAGTAGCCGAGTAGATCATAATTTCATCTATGAAGACTACTACAAAGTGATCATGGTACAGTTGACAGATCATGTTCATGAGTCCCATGAACACTGCTGGAGCATTGGTCATACAAAATTACACAACCATGAACATGTAATGGGAATACAGACATATGAAGGTTGTCTTTTGCACATCCCTATCTCATTCTCAGATTTGGTAATAGCATGATCTAAGGTCCTTCTTCGAGAACCACCGTGCTCCCTTCTGTTGATCAAAGAGGTCGTCAATCTTCTGGAGTGGGTACATGTTCTTCACAGTCACTGGGTTCAGGTTCCGATAGTAATAAAAAAGTCTCAAGCTCCTATCTGCCTTGTTGGAGAACAGAATCAGGGCTTCCCAAGGAGAAACATTGGGCCAGATGAATCCCATCCCATGCAATTCCTCTAGATTTACCTGATGCTCACGAAGTTTAGTTGGAGCCATCCGATATGCTGGTGTAGATATCAGAGTTTTCCCGGGGTACAAGTCAATGTAAAAGTCTAACTCTCTGTGAGGAGGTAGTCCCAGAACATCCTCATGTAAGACATCTGCGTAATGTTCCACCACTACAGGATATATTAGACTATCCACATCAATAGCATTTAGGGTATGGCTAGCCAGCTAATGAGTGATTGGCTACACTCTACTTTTTGTAAGTCCATCCTTTCCTACAAAGGCTCCCGTCACACTGGTGAAGGAAAACCTGGTCCCATCCATGTGAACACACCGCTCATTGTTCCTAATACAATCTATCTGTGCATGGACTGTGGATAAACAGTCTATACCCAAGAATAAGTTGTAAGGCCTTGACGCCGCTACTAGGAGGTCCCAGCCGAAGCTCTCGCCTCCTAGAGTAAGGTCACACTACCAGAATCAATGCATAGTAATTGAATCTGCACCCTTAGGAGTCTCTTGACATAAGTATCAAGCCAAATGCTCCATTGAAATCTCTGAGCTCTGAATGAGGGAAGTGGAAATAAAATAATTAATGTAACCTATGTCTGTAAGTACTGTTACTAAGGTGGTGTAGACACAGATCATACCTCGTATCATATCAGGAGTCCCATGATCGTAATAATCTGCTTCCTAGAGCTAAGCACTCCCATATCCACCTACTCCCAATGGTCAAGGTGGACCTCATGGTGGTGGTGGCAGTGACACCTAAAATTATCACCCACCACTAGTTGTACGACCAGGTCCACTGCCACGTCCGCCTACTCTCTGTGAACCACCTCGGAAGAACCTCTTTCTCTATATGGGTGGTCCTTCGACCATATTTCGATCATCATATGACGGTTCGGACAGTCACGAGCCATGTGACCCTACCCACCGCATGAGTAACACTGCATGATCCTTGCCTGACTGGTTCCACCTCGGATGCCCCAAACAATTGATACTGAGTCATGCAGTCGTCCACCTATAGTTATGATCATCATGGACCTTTGTGATGTCTGTCTACTACCAGCTGTATAATACTCTGCTACGTGATGACTGATAGTGGGTCTCAATGATGGTGACTACTCATCAAGGAAACTCTCTACCAAGAGGGATATCTCTAAATCCCACTCATGCATCGAGATACTGAGTGAGATCATTGAATCCTGATCTTTCACCGGAGCCCCTTCTTGAAGGTCCGGACCCTGAAGAATGGGTAATGCACCATATTTGTAGAGTAGTGTGAGAGGTATGTGAACCTCGCTGAGTAATGAGCTGCAATCGTGCTACATTGCTGTAGATGAAGAATCTCATGTATGTGCTCTGCACGAAGAGTTGTTGGGAAAAACTCTTCCCAAAATAGGCTCTCGAAGTCTACCCATAGAAGCGTAACCTCGTCCTGAACCAAGAGAATCATGCTCCACCATCTGCCCACTACTTCTTGTAGAAGGATAGTAGAATGGATCACCATGAGATCAGCTGGTGTCCCTATGAGTCAAAAGACTCTCACCACAACCTCCAATCGATCCTATGCCGCCTATGGATCCATCTCTCCCTTAAACATGGATGCCCTCTAGATCTATAACTCATTCAACATGATCAAGCGTCACACACTCTCTGCTGTTGAGGCTGGTGGCATCGATGGCCCAACGGGTAATGGTACCACTGGTGCCATCGCTGGTGCATCTACTAGAAATGGGCCCTGCACTAAGGCCTCATCTTTCGGTGGGATATGATTGCATAAAACTCTTGGAACCCTTGTTGGATTTCTGAATGGAGGCATCCTAAAAAATAAATAGTTTCACCATGGTCTATAAGTTATACCTGGTGAGCGGACTCAAGTGATAAAAAATAAAACTATTTGAAAGACACAAGAAATAAGTGTTTTTATGAACTGAGTTGGAAATCAGAAGTCAGTGTCCTAGTGTATGGATACGTCGGCCACTGCACCAACACTGGACTCCCTGAACTGAAAACAGAACTCATTACCCTTAACATTATTTCTTCATAGAAAATATTAGAGTTATAGTTCTTCGATAGAATCTCCCTTCGATACCAATTTGTTATGACCCGACCCCGGGGCCCATGCCGTGACTACCCCATGTCCACCTTCAATAGGCTAGGGGCTTGCATCGTGCTCCGAAAGGAGTTTTCACTAAAACTACGAAGGCATTGACTTTATAACCTGTAACCTCACAAAACCAAGCCCACCGTAAGATACAGACCCAAAAAAAACTGTATAACCAAAAGAGTGATGAATGTAAAGGGGAACAGAATACCATCCTAATAGAAAAGGTACAAGTACAACTGAAATGCAAAACAATTGAAGAAAGAGAAGACACCAACTAGATCGTCCTCTGAGGTTCTTACCTAAAGGGTAGGTACAGATCAACCCCTCAGAACTCCACATCCACCTGTCTCCTCTAATACCAAATGTAACAATCGGGTCTCCATGACAGCACAACCACCCCGACATAACATGGTCGTCGGGTCCTATCCTTCCAGGTACCAACAGTCACCCTACAGACACGTTTTCCCCACCTTATGGGCCTCCCACATGCCCAAACAAGTAATCTTACTAATGTTTTTCCCCACAATCCAACACATGTCCATTCTAGTGTACATTGTCCTCACTCGCAGACACCATGGGAATCATCCCATAAGGACACCCATCCTGATCACTACTATAGGACTTGTACACTTAATTGTGGAGTTATAATCAGATAGGCTCATGATAAGGAAGGTGAACTTTATTGACATGAGTCATATAATTTAGTCATTCAACCCTTTATCATTCTTGAAATTGCATGTGTTGTCCTGTGGGGACATTCATTTGTCAGATGACCTGTTTGGGCATGTGGGTGGACCCCAGGGTGGAGACCACATGTCTGCGTGGCAACTGGTTGTACCTGACGTCCATGTTAATGGCAGGGTGGTTGTTCTGTCACCAGGATCCAGTAGTTACATTTGGTATCAGAGGTGGTACCTAGCTTTAAGTGTGGTGCAATGCCTGGGTTGTGATGTAAGGCCCACAACTAGGAAAATGTGATCTAAAGGGGGTGGGGGGTAAATGTAACACCCCAGAATGATAAAGGGTAATATGATTAAATGATATGAGTTATGTCAAAAAGGAGCACCTCTTTTTTTGGGATGGTATTTGATTAGAACTCCACAGTTAAGTGTACTTGTCCTGAAGTAGTGATCATGATGGGTGACCTTCTAGGATGATTCTATGTGTATGTGAGAGTGAGGAAAAATCACACTAGAAAGGACATGGGTTTCCCTGTGGGGACAATAATTAGTCAGATTACCCGTTCAGGCACGTGGTTGGCCCCTAGGGTGGAGACCATGTGTCTGCGGGGTGACTGGTGGTACCCATCAGGCTAGGACCTGACTGTCATGTTAAGGCGTGGTGGTTATGCTGTTAAGGAGACTCGGTTGTTACATGCAGACAGATTGGAAATCTAATGGAAGATGCAAGAATCTATTATGCCATAGTAGGCCCTCCATCTGAATAGGGAGACACTCATCTACACACAGGCACAAAAAACTACTGATGCATTTTAATCCTGACATATAAATAGGGATTTAACATGCTACACAGAGGCGCAAACACATGCTGACACATTCCGGGACATACATCTAAATAGGGCAGCAATATGCTACACACAGGCACAAACACTTGTTGACGAACAACAAGCATTCCATCTATATAGGACAGCAAGAGGCTATACATAGGAACAAATACTTGCTGATGAATATCAATCCCGCCAACTAAATTGGATGGAATCTAAATTACAACAGATTCAAATATCTATGGATGCATTGAAATCCCATGGAAAAAATATAGCACTTAGTGTGAGAATTGAAATCCACACTCGTGAATTATAATACCACCAGTCAAATACGGTGGCAACTTGAGTAGATAATCGGTGATAGACATATTCCTCTATCCCAACACATGAGAACTACCAATATCTACTAGATACTTTTGGAGGACCAGAGCAGGCACCAACACATAATCCGACATCGGAATGGGTCCTCAAAACTGTTCAATCCTAAGATGTAACCCATCAAATCCTGGAATTGATGGATGATCAGGTGTCGATTCTAGACCATGTCCTCCAAACATGCCAAGATATCATTTCATCGGTGTCAAAGATGAGAAATAGGGCCCATGAACTGATATCCTCAAATAGAAAGATTCACTTGCAAAATGATTTAGTAAATTCAGAGTAGTGATGCATCCCTACTCTAGTACCGAAGGGTTGATTAGAATTTCCCATGATAAAAAAACAACCTGATCAGGAAAAAATACCTATTCCAAATGGGGGACACAGGTCCAACAGGGTGACCACTCCAGGGCCAGCATATATCCCTTTCAAAACTCAAGATGGCTGCCAGAATATTCATATTCTCGTGAATAAAAAGACCACTAGTTGAATATGTTGGCAACCAGAGAAGACAACCGGTGATAGACTTGTTCCTCTGTCCCAGCAGAGGAGAACTTCCAATGTCTACTGGCAACTCATGGAGGACCAGATCATGAACCAACACCTGTTTCATCATCAAAATGGGTCTTCTCATCAGTTCCATCCAAAGTTGAAACTCTTCACATCCTGTCAGTGATGGATGATCATATGTTGTTTCATGACCATATCCTCCATACATGACAAGATATCATTGCATCGGGGTTATAGATGAGAAATCGAGCCCATGACCCAATATCCTTAAAAATTATGAGTCACTCTCAAAATTATTTATTTACCTAGGAGTAGTTATGTATCCCTACTCTATTCCTGGAGGGTCAATAACAATTTCCTGTGATAAATGGACAACAAAATCGGGAACAAATAACCATTCCAAATGGTTGACACTGGTCCAACATAGTGACCACTATAAGGCCATCATATATCCCTTCCAAAATGGTAGATGGTCTTCATCATATCTAGACAACATAATGGGACCCAACAAGAAATGTACCTACATATGATCTTCACTACCAATAGTATATGGAACTGGTTACCGCTAAGAGAGCACCAAAAAATAAAATGTTCCAAAGGAAACCAAAAAATTAAGAGCACATATATTATCCTTCTATGCTGAATCTTTTTCTTCTTGATGCCCTCAAAAATATATAAATAAAATCTCAAGAACCTGTAATTACATTACCAAATTATGGATGTGGTAGTATCATTTCTGAATTTATTCCCCGCAATGTTGCTACCAGCAGCTCTGAAGGTCCTCCACAAAGCACTCATGGGTGCTTACCCCATGGGTCAAGAATGATTGATTACAAGAGACCATCCCTTAATGTATTTCGGGGTTGAACTCCCCTCAACATGAATATCAGACAGCAAGATGGTCCTCCCCTTGTGGTCGTCCGCCTTGATGGTCCTCCCCCGGTTATATACTGTAAATATGTTTTTCCCTATACTCAGTGTCAAGTCATGATGGTAGCCCTCTACATGATGATAGTCATTATGAAGGCCCCCCAAAATGATAGTAGCTATAAAGGTCCTCCCAATTGTAACACCAAGCAAATAGAAGGTCCTCCTTTCATTGTAGTACATTCTGATGCCCCCCCCCAGGATGTACACTGCAAGAATTCTCCATGAAGCCATGAATCACGTCATGATGGCAGTCCTCCCCATAATGATTGTCATTGCAACGACCCTCCCCACAATGATAGTTACTATGAAGGCCCTCCCTTTGTGACATCAAGGAGTAAAAAGATCATCCCCTTGTTACAATCCACCCTGAAGGTCCTTCAAATGGAATACACTATTAGAAAAATTTATGTGTTCATGCATCAAGTTGTAATAGTAGTCCTCCCCATTGCATCACAATTGTAAAGTCCTCCTCCCAATAAGAATTCATACTGGAAAGAAGTTCATCCATATTATGGAACAAATATGTGAATGCCTTCATAGGTTTATGCACTCATAAAGAAGTCAGACACATAAAAAAACTCCATCTATTACATGTGATATTCTTTCTCAACTAGAGTAAGGCCTGTGGACATGATCAACTTTTTATCCAACCCCATGGAATCCAAAAATAAATAAGGATCCGACAGGAAATGTTCCATGGAAAAAAATTATTAAGAAATAGTTGATCTAGGAATATCCAGCAGGGGAGCCTCAGAAGGAACAATAACATGATATGTTGCTTGTGAGAAGACATCCAGATAATAAAATATTCCAGTGATGTATTGGAATACGAACACTTCTAACTTTCATATAACAGAATAATTTTTTGGGGAATGAACCAATGAAATTCACCTCAATATATTGAAGGCACTTCAAAATTTGAATGAAAATTTCCTTGGCAATAAAGGGAACATGGACCATGTCATCGTGATAGGGGAGCTTCTCCATCTAATCAACCTCTAAGCCCACCCGTCTGCACGTTAGCCACAATCAGAAATGATAAATAAAAGAATTAAAATGTCTTCCCTCATTTCACATTATAAATTGGTTTAACTCATTGGTAATGTTTGGGATGGAGTTCACATTTGTGGGTATGGAGAACATGGATATTTTCACTTCACCCCAAGTCCCCTTCAGCAGGCCCCATTGAAAATGACACACTACAACTTCATCACCTAGAGGAAAAAATGAAATGAAACCTCTACTCATAAAATATGGGATACTCAAAAAAAACTGGCCTAAAGTAAGTCTCAAAAGAGTTTGGGCCAAATTGATCAAGCCATCGAAAAGATTCTTAGTCAAGAAACCCGGAACGTCCAACATGATTTCCGGCTAATAGAATCCAATAAGTAAGTGGTTCTCAAATAATAAAAAGACCATAAACTCCATGCAGTCCAAATTCCATACACTGCTTGTACTTATGCGTGAGTACGTGAAATTGAAAGGGTGGAAATAGTGGTGGCTACTACCATGATACACGAACAACCCCATCCCACAGGGATGTGGGAATTAATACATCATAATGACAATGTAAGGCCAACAAATAAATGAATTAGTCCATCGAAAGAAGAATGGTAACAACCCCATCACATTGGGATCCAGGAATTCTTACCTCAAATAACTACACGGAGGATGTCTATCTTCCATCATCAAGGAAGAACAATGGATTTAGGTGTTGCCCATTCTACCCCTTCTCGTGGTTCACACCCTATAAGAAAAAGGCACGTTATGTGGTCTGAACAGGGATCCCTTTGGGTCAATTATCCTCAAGATGAACGACTAATATCACAGAATGGATGTAGAAATTCCAATAAAGGGTGCGGGAAGCCTTCCTATCATTCAGAACCGAGTACACCAACCCCAATATGGTATTCCTTAGTGAATGCAGAAAAAGTCAACCCCACGGATCTCATATGAAATGATGCAGGGGGAGATGAAGCAATGGAAGATGGTTCTCCTCCAGAGGCATCACACACTGAACAAGAAGGAGTGCATACCAAGAACCAGATTGTAGTCCTAAATTTGGGTGACCCCTTAGTCAATACGACCTTACCACTACCACGAAAATATAACAAGGAGAAAAATAAATCCAATTTAATCCATGACCCACATCCTAATCCCCATGGTAATGTATATATCACTCTAGTAGGTAGGTTATCTAAGAAGGAGGATGAAATTAAAGTACTCTGGTGAATTAATGCCGAGCTACGCTGAGGGAGCTACCTTGACGGATGTGTTCCCCCCATGGAACGTCAGTAGGTGCCCCTAGAAGAGGTGTACAAGCCCCGCGCACTAATTATTGTGAATGACTCCAAGCATAGAGGACCATTTAACCTATCCCTAGAAGGACATCAAGACTCCACCAACTAGGAAGACAACTAGAATATATCTAGGTAAACCTACAAATGATTCCCCCGGTAGGGTATCCAACCAATATTCGAGAAGAACAAGCACACCCAATATTGTCCCCCGCCGCACCAACTCAATATAATGCCCAACAGTATTTACATAATGATCTATTAAACTACATTGAGATGATAGTAGCTCAATTAGAATACTTTGAGTGGTGGGGTGCTTTGATACAACTAGAGTAAAAACCCTTCCCTGAGTGGGTGAGCAATGTTCTACCACCACCAATCTTTGGTAAACCCGTATTCCAAGTATTCAAAGGATCAGTGGATCAAGAAAAAACATTTTATGACTATTACACTTACTATGACCCATTTATGGGCACTCTATAGTAGAAATCAGTCGTAAATATCAAGTGATTTATATGAACTTTGCATGTATCGTCTTTCGTATGGTATATTAGCATGACAGCTAATTCAATTATTGGGTGGGAGAACCTCAGTCGGTAGTTTCTCTTCCAGTTCAGTTCGACGCTGCCCAAGATGACGATCAAAGATCCCATGAACTTCAAGAATAAAGAGAAGGTGAGAGTCTCAGACTTCATTGTCAGATGGAATGTCCTAACATATTCCCAGAACCGTCCACTCCCCCAGGATGAGATGCTCTCTTGGTGCATCGATATGCTTCAGGATATATTATGAACACTGCTCATCCTGCTGAAGTAAACCTGTGAGTTTAGAGACATCTTTTCCAATGCCCAATGCATAGAATACTCATTGAAAATGCACAATATTATGTCTTGAGTCTCCCCATCAGAGCCCAGGAAAAGAACTGAAAACGATGAAGTGCCTTCTATCATGCATAAGAAACCATAACACCAGATCCAGTCTCGAGGCCCCCATCAAACCATGAAGGTTCCCTTGAATAAAAACAAACACCCCAACCTCAACAACATGAGTTATTGGGTTCTGAAAGATATCAGTTCGATGAACTATGAAATAATTTTTATTAATTCCATGATAAACAGGTTCGTGGCTATTTTATAGCTGCCATGAATTGCAATCTACTTCGGCTACTAGAGCCAATGTGTGCCGATGAAGTGGGTCTCAACAACCATCCAAATTACCATTTGTATCACTAGATACTAAGACACAAAATATAGGAATGATTTGTTTTCAAGGATATCCTATTAAAGATAGTGGATTCTGGGAATGTCATGTTGGGCCCCACCAGAAAAAGTGGTGTATGTTTCCACCTCAGACTCAAGAGTTAAAGATGAGAGGAAAATATTCAACAGAAAAAATGAAATTTGTTTTGAAAACTGGATGACTCAGATGACCATCAACTGAGTCCACGGAATCCTCCAGGAACAATTGAAACAACCAACTACGCCCCCAAAAGATCCCAATACAACACAACCATCATCCTCAGCCTAGTGGTCCACTAAAGGCCAGAAGAGAAGAAAACAAGATCAAGAATATGATAATAAATCAAATTCTATTTCCTTGTTGACACTTTAAATCATCATTCAAATAGTCTTGGTACAAACGGTACCGCCCCACCAAAGGGTGAAACGAGAACTGCCCCACCAAACGACACCATCAGAAGGAGATAGTCAAACAGAAACAATGTCAGATCATGAACTGACCTTAAACTATATTAATTTCATTTACATTATAGACAACTTCCCTGATAATGACTATGGACATGACCCCAAATTCCCCACACCCAATTGGAGAGTTGGAGGAAGATTCTGCAGAGGCCAGATGTTTCATTAAAGTTATTATTATGATAGGAGTAAAATTCATGGCCACGCCACAAGTAAAACTATTAACATTGTGGAAAATCTAAAAATGACCCTCTAACAGACCCAAAACGAACTGGAATGGACCTTATCTCCCACCGGAAGAAATCAAAACCTAGTTTTATTATAATATCCATTAGTGGAATAATAAAAACTAAACCACCTAAGGTATATAGGTAGACTAGTTTGGCCAAACAAGGAAAGGATTATAGTACCACCGACCCTAGAAATTGAAGTCAAACCATCCATGTCCAAATCTCAGACCCATAAAGCTTCTGTCAAAGAGAAACCACCAACCCGGAAACAACGACCATTAGAGAAGAATTATGTCATTTTAAATAAGCTGGCCTCAGTACGAACAAAGCTGTGAATCCTGTATGTGTTGAGCATATCCTTAGATCTTAGGGTGGAACTCATCAAATCCATGATTCCCCTGAGTGTTCGAGGTCGATGTAGCAACATCTAAAGTCAACCAAACAAAGACCAGACCCAAATAAAGTCATGTAATCATCTTTTTCATAGATGGAGATAAAGATTACTTCATTCAAGGGAATATCAAACAATTATATGTGTATGGAATGATAAATGAAATTGGTATTTGGAGGATCTTAATCGAAAAATGGATCTAGAGTAAACCTATTCATGTTAAGAAAACGTCTCCAGCTGGGGAGAAATATGTAATACCCATTTTAGTTATGTGAATCACTCCATATAAATGTAGGGTTCTACGAGTTAGATGAAAAACATCTTTCTAATGATGACGCCGATTAGATCAATGCCCTGAATGGATTGGTGATGACTCTCAATGACCCCCTCCAACAACTTGGGGAGAAATATGTAATACACATTAACCATGTTCAATGTGTATGTATAGGTTTGGATGTAGACATAGTTTTCTGCATGTAATCTATTATGACTAAAAAGACCGAGGACATAGAAGACCAGGATGACTCCCAAGATAAGAGGAAAATCCCTATCAAAGATGCTATTGGCCTGCCCTCAGGACATCCAACTGCCCATTCCTTACACACTAAGGGGAAGGATTATTTCCCTCCCAATATTGGAGAAGTTGTCTCAAAAATAATCTCTTCATCATAAGAGGAATATGACGAAGATGATGAAGATGATGTAGAAGAGGAAGGAGAAGATGAAGACCTCTATGATTCCCCTCCAACATTTGAAGAAGATGTCCCCACCACAATCAATGAACATAAAGAGATAAATCTGGTCACTGAAAACATCATTTGGCCCACTCTAATCAGTGTGGATATTCTTTTCGAGGAAGAAGAGTCATATAACTCCATCCTAAAGATGAATCCAGAAATGTTCTCCAAGAATTACTTTGAAATTATTGGCCTCGATCCTATAGTTTCCACCCACCATCTGGGCTTATCAAAAGATCACCAGGGATATAAGAATGAATCTAGAAAGACCCATCTGATGCAAGCTGCCAAAATAGAGGTGGAAGATGACAGGATGATCAAATCCAACTTCATATTGGAGGTCCAATATCTGATCTGGTAGGAAAACATAGTTATTGTCAAAACGTATAATGGGAGGATTATAATACATATTGACTTTAAGGACAACAATAGGCAATTACCAAATGATGACTTCACGGTCCAGATAACTAAATTATTGATTGCTGCAATAGCCGGATATAAAGCCCTCACATTCATGGATGATTATGAAAGATATAACAAAATTTATATGTCCTAAGGTGATCAAGAATCTACCTCTATGAGGCCACCCCTCGGGAGTGTTCTGTTATAAATTAATTCCCTTTATACTAAAGAATTTAAGCGCCACATATCTACACGCCATGCATCGCATCTTCATGCACTGAAGGCAAAAATTCATTGAATGTTTTGTCGGTGACCTTGTGGTTCAGTCATGATAGAATTGAAGCCACCTATCCAATGTTGAAGCATTCATAAAAAAATTGAAAAAACCCAGTTTAACGTAGAATCTCTTTAAAGTTTCCTTTGGCGTCACCTCGGGAAAATTCCTCGTCATTGTCATATGTCATCGCGGCATCGAAGTCGACCCCATGAAGACAAAAGGCATATATGGAATGTCCTCACCTCACAACCTCACCGAGTTGAGTGGTCTCCAGGGGATCATCACCTAAATTCTGCACATCATATCCATCCTAACAAGTTAATGCTTTCCATTCACCAGGTTTATGAAGAAATGACTTAAGTATAAGTGGGATAATGATTGATAAGAAGCATTAGACGATCTTAAAAGATATATCATCAGTCGAGGGGAGACCTCTCATTTTGTACATAAAATCCATAGAATGGTCATTAGGTGCCTTCCTCACGCAGAAAAATGATGTCGGTAGTATGAACGGTCTCTACTACTTCAATCAGACAATGATCGATGCCAAAACAAGGTATTAAAATATTCAAAATAACTACCTATCCATGATCATCATAGTTTAGTAGATCAGGTATTACTTGGAGTAGCATGAGGTCCACTTGTTCTCTTTCTTCATCCTACTGAAATATATTCTCAACCATCCCATGCTAAATGGGGGGCCTATCACGATGGTATTTCATCCTATAACAGATTGATATATGGTACGTTCCCTAGAATGACATCAAAGTTTTACGTTAGTATGCTTCCTGGACGAGCACCCCTCGGAAGAAAAAACACCATTGGTTGCCGAATATCTAGATGAATAAGTGTTATCCATGTAGTAAAACCCCAAGGCATGGGAAATGTACATCGATATTGCTTCATAAATCCCGGTAGGGAAAATGGAGGAACCCAAGCTCAAAAATGTGGGGCTGGGGGTCGTAATCGT
Organism: Viscum album; assembly: GCA_963277665.1. NCBI lineage: Eukaryota > Viridiplantae > Streptophyta > Magnoliopsida > Santalales > Viscaceae > Viscum > Viscum album. The sequence goes on from OY728158.1 coordinate 314,083,991, forward strand.
ATCTCCCAATAACGACACCTTTCTTTACTCTTTCTTTCATTCAGAAAGATGTATGAAAAATGAAGTGGAGTATCATACCCTCATTTCACAATAAGAATAGGAAATCCGGGTGTAATCCAAACACCAAAAAATAAATGTATATTTCCGACTTAGTCATCAAATAGGTCAACGGTGACTATTCTATCAAAAAAAAGTATTGTTTCCCTTAATGAACCATGTTTATGTAGTGATGAAAAAATTCTCATCAGATACAACATTGACTCATGTCCTCTGGTCCTAGAATTCCCAAGCCTATTCTTTAGAAAATGAAGCCACATCTTTGACTGATCCCAACTGGGATGAAACAACCATTTGAATAGCTCACCGCCAGATAGTATTTCCATTCATCTAGAGAAATACAGTGGAAATTGATGAAATTAGTCTTTTTTTCTTACCCTTATGGTCGTACCACAATTTTAATGTAATCCATCAATGTAACATTCAGAATGGGGAACACCCACCAAATAGGGATGAAAGAGAGAATGTCTGAAGACGGGCTATGATCTATTCCCTATATAATGAATTAAACCAAAAAATGGATCTCTATAAACGAGTCCTAGACAGAGTCCTTCTTAGGTGTATTTATAGAGAATAGAATAATTTCATCATGAAAGAAGTGCATGCCGGAACTTGTGGAGCGTACTAGTCAGTGACCAAGATCTCTCACCAAATTCAATGGCTTGGGTATTACTGGCCCACTATGATACCTGATTTTTCCACATTCACTAAGAAGTTCCATTTCAATAAAATTCATGCCAATATCATACACCCTCCTATAGTTACATCATACATCAAATTACTCATGTCTATTTTTGGCCTAGGGTATAGATGTTGTGGGACCATATCCTCTTGATATAGCCAGACCATTCAAGTTCATACTCACGTTGAACCGATTCTTTTCCAAATAGGCAGAATCCACACCCATTAAGGATTTGATGGAAAAAATATCATCAGATTTGTAAAGTACAATATAATCTCCTGATTTAGGGTCCCACATACAATACTGATAGAAAACAGCACCAACTTCTGCTCTGCTGATTTGGACAGTTCATGCCGGGAGTATGGAATTAAAGCCAACTGATCATCCCACTACCACGCGGTGGACAATGGGAAGATATATGATTTCAACAAGACTTTGTCAAACATTATCTATAAGATGGCCGATACAAATAACAAATCATATCTAGATAACCTAATTGATTCTTTGTGGGATTACCAGACCATGACCGGCTCTCCCACCCATAAAACCCTGTACACCCTAGTATACGAGGCAGAGATAGTGTTACCTATCGAAATCCTTGTTCCATCTCTTTCTGTGGCCATTGGTGATCAACATTTCATGGACAGGAAATCCAAGATATGGTTTGATGATTTGAAGTAGTTAGATGGAAAAATGTTTCACACTCTGCACCATTTAGAAATCTACCAAAATCTGATTGCATGAGCCTTCAATAAAAAGGTTCTCCTTCGATCATTCCTCGATGTAGAAATGGTGTTAGTCCTCAGAACACTGATGATACCAGAGAAGATGTCCCAAAATCATGAACCAATGTTGGAAGTACAATATTTTAATCATGGGGTCTATTCCAATGGAGCTTACACACTAATATAAATGGATAGACAACTCCACATAGCTCCTAAAAATGTGATGCTCTTGATGAACAACTTTTTATTTCCCCAATGATGAGGTCTAAACTCCATGACCCAATACAATGAGTAATAAATGACTCCAACACCAGCAGTCCAAAATTTAATACCTTAAACTAAAATTCATTGTCCTAGCCACATGATGTTAAACTGTATTCTATTAGTCAATACAACACAACATTAAACTGAAATTTCCTCGAAATATATTTCTCCAAACTCTAAAACCATAAAATATGAGTCATAAAGCCCCAATGTTGATGTCCAAACTCTAAAACCATAATCTATGAGTAATGAATTCCTCCAATGCTAGGGTCTAAACTCTACATACCTAATCTATGAGTCATAAAAACCCAATGTTGAGGTCCAAACTCTATAACCCTAAACTATGAGTAAATAATGCCTCCAAAGCCAGCGTCCAAACTCTAAGACATTAAACTATGATTCATCATCCTAGAAACATGACGTTAAAATATATGGAATTAGTCCATGAAACATAACATTAAAATAAAATTTTCCCGAGGTTGCGGTCCAAACACTAAGACCCTAAACTATAAGTCATAAAAACCCAATGTGGACGTCCAAGCTACATGACCCAAAATTATGAGTAAGAATACCCCTCTTGATAAATTTCTAAACACTAAGACCTTAAACTGTTAATAACAACCAAAATGAAATGACATGATCCAAACTATAAGACCTTAAACTATGAGTCATCTTCCTTTCCATATGATGTTAAACAACATGACATAAAACATCCTAATTTCATGACTATAAGCTGCATGATCTCTAACAGAACTATGTGTGTCTTGATTCCTTCCCTTTCTAGATACATAGTGATGCATCGATCCTCGTTCCTGGCCTAGCCCCCATTAAAAATAATTTCCCCACCATAACCCCTATCTAACCATATTCATAAGAGAAACCCTTATCTGTCCTTGTTTTTCGCATTGAGTATAACTCACGTGAGCTATGGATTAGTTGTAGAGATTCTCTAACGAAAGTAAACTATTGGGAAACAGGATGGACCTGGCCACTATGACAAAAATAATGAAAATGACCCTACTTTTTAGACCAAGACAAATCGGTACTAGATAAGTAGAAAAATACGTGCGGCTTGATTCCTTCCCTCACAAGATATGTAGTGACTCCTTGATCCTTGATCATAGCCTAACCCCACCATGAATGAAAAAGTAAAGTCCCCCATCATATTCTCTACCTCCATGCACTTGTGAAGGAAACATTTTGACAAATCATTGTTTCTCACATTGAGTATAACTCATGGGATCCTTGGATTAGTGGTGAGGATTTTAAATGAAAATAAATCCCAGGAGAATATGGTAGGCATGTAACCTATATCAAGTCAAATAAAAATGCCCTCAAATTTCCCTACACATCATGAAAATGTTTCTAAGGCACTGTGAGAACAACATGTGGCTTGATTCCTACCCTCACAGAAAACCTAGTGATGCTTGGATTTGGTTACCTGGCCCATATACCAGCAAACAATTCCCCTTTCCCCCATACGTTGGTCAAACTTGTACGGGTGTCCATGAAATATCCTATCAAATGAAAATCATATGTGAGATTGGTCAAGAGTTATTTGTGGCCTAGTCCTCAGTATTATTATATTCCACACATGCCTCTTAATCCGGAGAAGTCATCAGATCTTAATTCCCCCTATACATATGGGTCATACCTATGTTGAATCTCTATGAATCTCATGCTTAATCAAGGTCTAGGTATACTCATGTTCCTAGGCACATCATTCCTAATTTTCGCACTCCATATGTAGGGAAACAAAGATCCCCATAATCATCCAAGGCCATTTTAGATGGAAGGACAGTGTCCTACAAACACCTTTGTTTTACTATGCACATCATTCCCCAGAGGCTTTGCATATGTCACCCACAAAAATGGCCATCAATAAAAGTAAAATTTGTCTAAAGAATAATACACTCCTATATCAGTATTCCCAATAACATTTAAGCCCCATTTCATACATCATGATTCCTGTTTCCCCTGGGTCTATGGTTTACACCCTCTATCATCCATTATGTTTGAGGAACACCAGAACATCCCGATTACGATTAACCAAAAACTATTGAAGATCATTTTGAAAAAATAATATTCCTCACTACATGACTCTAAAATACATTGAATCACATCCTCACTGCATGATTTTAAACTCAAAGGCCAAAATGATCCTGGTTGTGTGACCTTAAACTCCATAACAATGGTTTAAGCCCAAAAGCACCCTCAAATATTGATTTTTTTCCATTCCTAAGAAATGACATGAATACTCCATGATCCCTTTTTTCCATAATGAGCATAGATCCTGTAATATTAGGGATTTCAGTGAGTGATCCACCATGGAATTATGGAAAAATAGTCAAGAAGTTTGGTTCTAGCAGAACGACCCTAAAAATGTCATGATTACCTCCCCTATGAGGAATCCCATGTCATTGACATGAGATGTTAAATAACTAGGTATCCCAAAGATGAATAAAATTCTTCACCCTACATATGAGTTAAATCTATGTAAGGGACACCCATTTCCATGAGTAAATCATAGCCCAAATTCCCACAATATATACGGGTGCACACCTGCCCCACTCTAAACTCTGTGGTCTGTGTGATCTAGAATCTAAATATCCTTGAATTTCATATGAGATGGAAGTCTTGTATCCTATGGATACCTTTTTTTCACTATATGAATCATTCCCTAGAGGCTCTGCATATGTTTCCCACCATGATGGTTGTCAATCAAAGGCATGTTCATCCCTAGGAGAGTCCTCCCCTATCTCAATATTCCCAATGAATTCCAAGCCTTATTTCATCACTCTTAATTCAAGGTCCCTCAAAGTCATGGTATAAATTTACCTCCATAAAATCTTCATGGATATATTGGAACATACAAGCCTGATTCATCTATGGTCCCTTTTGGAGATTCTAAAGATATCACATCCCTATACATGAAGTTCATCCACATGAAAAAAAGAGTTCCCCCACTCATTTATGGGTTTTCCCGAAAAAGATTAGTTAATTTAAAAAAAGATCCAACTTTTGTGTACAGGAGCACCCATGGACGATGGCCACATACTATATTTAGAATGTTTAAAATATTCAAAATCAACAATGGCCATCATAGATAGAAGGCTTGTGTCCTGCAGATATTTTTTCTTGACTATACATATCATGCCCTGGTGGCTCTGCATATATTGACCACAAAAATGGCTATCAATCAAAGTGAAAATTCATCCTTAGGAGATTACTTTCGAGTTCACATACTCTCAAATGACATTAATTTCTTGTCACACAACCAGATTTTGTAATCTCTTGGATGATAGCTTTTGTACTTCCTTCATTCCAAGTTCCCCTAACATTAAAAAGAGGTGGACCCTTAATTGATCTGACCATTTTCCAACTCTCCCTCAAGACGGAAATAAATGTGTGAGGAACGCTTCCCATTCCAATTTGATATGAATGTTCCTAATGTTCTTAGACAACACTACTCAGTACATCGACCCATTGTGGTTCCCAACATCAAAGTAAAAAATTGAAAATCCCACCAAACCATCAGAAATGGAAGGCTAGTGTCATATAGACACCATTGTTTGAATATGCACATCATGCCCCAGTGGCTCTACATATGTTTCCCACAAAAATGGTCATTAATAAAAAAACATTTGTCCCTAAGAGAGTCCTTTCATGCCTCTATTCATCTAAAGAGGCTCTCGAGCCTCATGAATTTCCATAGTCCAAAAATAAAGGGTTATGAAATATCTGTAATCCAGTTATGAGGGATACTAGAACATTCTCGGATAATGGTCTTGAGTCAATTCCCTACCCCATTATGTTTGGTCAATTTTGTTCGAATTAAAACAGCAGTAACAAATTTGATTCTAAATACTATAAAATTATAGATAATGGAAATGATGACATAATTTCTAGAGGGAAAGTCCACAGAAAGAACCTCTGGATAAAAGTCGGGTATTGGTTCATTAAAAAAACAATGATCCATCAGAAAAGGTGTGAATCCTTTTAGGTCTAAAACCAACAATGGGTGGACTATGAAAAATCCATGTTATACCATATATACTTGTATCATACATGCTTAGAAAAAAAATCGGGTAATAATAATAAATGTTCGTGAGATTTTCCAAAAAAACCTCAGTAATAGTTGAACTACGATTGTTGAGTCCCACATCTCGGTAAAAAATTAGAGCTCGATTTGATTATTTCAGTTTAATGATTTCAAGTCATAGATTATAATTAATATTTTGTTGAATTCTTTTTGACAGGAAAAGTCAAAGAGAGATATTTTATGGGAAAATCAGTTCCATCATATTCCATTATAATATATGGTGGGAATCCATAGCCTCGAGGTGCTCTGTCTGAGAAAGATAGGAACTTTACAAGAGACATTCGACAGAGTCACAAATTTTCATCAATGATTGGTGAGACTCCTCATTGATTTGTAAAAGCTTTAATAATTTTTCAATCTTGGCTTCTACACTCACCGGTAGTTCCTCTTCTTCCCACATATCTTGGAGGATGGTTATCTCTCCATCCTACATTTTCCATCACCCTTCCTCAATAGTCTTTGCAGCATGGGCCTACTCCTATTTTATCTTTTCATGTTTCTGGCTTTGTTTCTCCACTTCATGGTCTTGATTCTCCATAAAAGACTCTTGATTTGTATGTTTTTTTGGATCTTTTCAACCATCACAGCATGAGTGGAATCTTCGACAATGAGAATTTGTATTTTATTAGCTGTATAATTCGTCGAATCCACCACAGAGTATTGAGATTAATGTGCAGCCATTGATTCCTGAGAAGAAACCACATTCCTTACTATATCATAAATTCTATGATAGTTAAACCTGACGAAACCTAGGACTACAACTTGGCAATGTAACTTTGGAAATTTTACTGTCATCTCTTCTAATGGATTCTGGAAGATTAATCGCCAAATGTTCCTCCACAATTTTTGTCGAGTGGTACAAAATTCAGATATGATTTCTCAGTCAGTATCTGATTCACTCCATAATGATGAAAAGTATTCAGGAATTATCTTCACAAGAAAGGGTCTATGTTCGGCTTCTACAACACGGCTTGACCCTGCAACAACTGTAATTATTTTAATTATAAAAGATTGAATGTTAGGGATGCCCGAAATTTCTAATGTTTGTGGTTTTGATTCTGAGGATGGAGAGGAGATGATAATACCTCCCACATATGATGGGGTACCACAACCTAAAATTGGTGATGCAGCATCTTCAATTGTCAGTGGCACTCTGTTGATACACATGAAGACTAAAGACCCAGTACCATGCCCGACCAAAATAGTAACCCTCAAGAAATACATTAAAAGGTTTTTTGTTAATATGAGGCCTGAAGGGATGGTCATTATATATAAGGATTATATTATTTGTATCAATGTGGTATAAAACATCACCCCTCTTAGAAATGGAAATAAGGGAATGAAATCCCGCTATAAATTTTCTGTGGATAGAACATCCACCTCCTCGATTGTGACTTCACCATAGCCACCTTGTGTAGGAAAAGCATTAGTCTCCGAAGTGGATCCATCTATTGGGGAAAAAGAACCTCAAATGATATTTATTGTCTCCCCAACATTCAATGCCCCTCCAAGATCTAGCAAGGCATGGGGCTCTTCACTGGACTTGCCCCTGCCATAAAGTCCACTCTGTCTCTCCCCAAAAGAGTCAGCTCATCACAGTCATGTGAGCCTGTGAATTCTGGATATCTTTCTATTATTTGGGAAGTGATTTGTTAAGTGGGGTAAGGAATATCAAAGGGGTCACTAACACCCCATGTCTCTTTATGTTTCCAGGCTTCCATGTTTCGATTATTCGTGCCAGATGAAGACCCTTCCTCTACCCTGAAAGGGATAGGAGCTATATAGGCCCGAGTGGTCATTGTCTGGTCACCAACATGCCTTGATTCAATTTAAATATATGTACCAATAAATTGAAAAGATAAAGGTACTTGGTTCAATCACTAGGATAACTGATAGTTATTATGGATCCCTGTTAAATTTGCTTGGACAGCTGAAAGCCTTTCTTGAATTTCTTTGATTGCCGAAGAGATGACCCCTGAATAAGATCACCCAGTGGATCTAGAGGAGGAAATTCCCTAGAAGGGTATTCAATAACCGCTTACATATTTTCTTGGTCTCTGGGATATCCTTCTATAGTACCCCCTACCGTGGAGGGGGAGTACACCCCAGCTACAATGCTTCATGGAGAATAATTCGGGGGAAAAGCAGTTTCCCAAGACATGGTAGTCCGCTAAAAAATATAATGGAAAGGGAGAGGATTTCACAATCAATGAAAAAAAATTAATTGAAGGACAAACGATGCAGATAAAAACTGTCACATTGGACGTGGAAATACATTCATCAATGTCAAGTGGCCCGACTAGTATCTCTTATTTGTGGGAGCATGAAACACTTACCCATTTTACTCAAATAAGCTACCACCAAATCAGGTTCTTCATTGGCTAAAATGTAAGTTGGAGAAATTGATCCCCCTAAACCCAGAATATCAAGTAGTTCACTCTGATGATTCCTCTATATATCATTATCCGAGGTGCTCTCTCTCAATACATCTCAAACCCTCCAATCCACTAAAATGGCGGTCGTAATCGGGATGGCCAGCGATGGATGGACGATACAGGGTATCAGAGAAGGTTTTGACAACCGAAATCATTTCATAAATGTCCCTTCGAAATTAGGATCTCATGAATATGAATTTTTATGTGAAGATGGAGGCAAGAAAGAAGTTTTACCGTTGTTGTTGTCGTATGTGAGCCAATGAAATCATCATTCTCATTAATAGATTTCAGTCACAACATGAAAAGTACCTGATGCAAGTACTTACAATGACCACTTTGAGAGTGGATGTGTGATTTTAATTACTGATGATAGTGACTCACCCTATCTGGATCCTCATCAAAAGAAAATTCAGTTGGTGCTGAAAGATAACTTGTTCCAGTATAGGAAACATCTCTAGTCTAGATGTGCTTCCATTCATAACTTGGGTACCAATCACGGGAAGATGGATGACCTTTCAAAAGGTCACATTCCCTCTAGGCCACTTGATAATCCTCCATGGAAGAAATGGATGATGTAATCGTGGAAAAATCTCTAGCATCTTGTTCGACCACCCAAGAGGTCATCTCCAATTCTTTCACCACTTTCCTCGGTGGGGAGTGAACCGGCCTTTGGAGGCCATTTCCTAGTCGAAGGGGTTCCAAAAATACATTTTTTCATCCTATTTCTTTTATCATTGGATGCCTTGGAAATTTTCACAATAGGATCTGGGTTGTCCAATTGGCCATCATGACCTAACATGAACCATACCTCAACATAATTCTTGTTAAGGACGTGCATAGAATATACTGAATCTGGAAGTTTGGCCTTGCTCTGGGTGTCCTCCTAGGTCAAAATAAGCCAAAATTGGAGGGATTTCATCATGTTCTTCTATTGAATAAAAATAATAAGAGTAGTAGGACACTAATTCTTAACGCAATTTATTTTTTGACTCAATCTGCAAGGTGCATATCCCACACAAATATGTTTTCTCATATACGGGAAACCAGGATGCCTTCTCCTAGAGAATAGAATTAATCTTCGTTGATAAATTCATTTGATGCAATTTTTATAATAATAACAGCATTGGATTCATAATGGGTGAAATAAAAACATTCGTAGACATTGAGACAAGCCATTAAGTCATGCTTGTTCCTTTCTGTCTGCTCCTCTTGCTTATCGTATAAAGCCCAAGCCATTGGCATGACCCTGCTGGTGTTTTATAGGTATGATTAGAGGGTAGAATGTGGAATTGGTAGGGAATTAGAAAAGTAATAACCCCTACGTGGGATCATTTCCAACACAAAATAATTTTTAATGTTCCATCCATTCGGTAGGGTGACCCCCCTTTGCTGATTCAGCCCAACATGTGGTTTATGTTGCTCAACACGGGGATTGTCAAATTGATGCATTTTCCAGTGGATAACTGGGTGGCCATGATAAAGTTAAAGGATCCTACACAACCATATTCCGACACAGGTAAGATCCATCTACTCATGAACATGGCCAAGAAAGCTTCCAGTTAAAATAACTGATTAACGTCATGATTGAACCCCCATTCTCAATTTTTAAAATCCCGGTCTTTTAAGGTGGGCCAGTAGGTACCCCCTGCCTTCGGGTGGTATTGGTGGGACAAGACCTAGGTCTCTACGGATCAGGATCAAGAAAAGTGTGCTTAGAAAAAGCACCAAAGTTGTCATCAAATGGAATGTCCTACTTTGTACAAGAATCACATTCCTTTAAAAGTTTCTTTTTTTGGATGATGAGTTTTCTTGCCAAATGGGGTGGGGGGTTCTTTCCTCATCATCCCAAATTGAAGATGGAGGATGATATTAATCATACATTTCCTTAATGATAGGGGCTCCCAATATCATCCTTATGTCTCAAAGGATAATGTCAACCTCCCTGTGGGTCAAATGGAAAGTGTTTGTATCTAGACTCCACCTATTTAAGAGCTGTGAAATAAGGGTAGTAGGACAATGAGTGTGTGTATGAGAAACCCAGGAGGCCCTGTACCGTCCCAAAAACTATATCATTCCATGTAATTCATTAAAACATTGGAGAACCAAAAATTTACACACCCAGTACAAGCCAAACAAGCCTCTAGAATGAAGGTCTAGTCGAGATGACCAACCATTCTGCTCATTCTATGTATCGTTCCTCGCAATGTTCTGGTAATAGTGTACCATTTGATCAGGCTTCCACTTCACTCCCTCAAATATTCAAAGTTTTTAGTGAAGTAAAGTCTTGAATGTATTATCTCTCCAAAGGTACCTTCCCTTTGATGAAATTAAAGCCTTCATATTAGAAGCATTAATTATCTAGGAAGTGGGATGAACAATCTGGTTTGGTGCTAGGGTTACTGTGTTAGGAAAATGGTCAAACCCATAAGAATGATTCTTGTCTGATACTAGGTACTCCAATTGACCCACTGTGAGCACATCCATAGTGGATTGGTGAAATGGAATCACCAGAGTCTTTCCATCAACCAAAGCCACCATATCCCTCGATCTTTAGTTACCAACATCCTAGGAATCAACAATTTTAGCCAGCACAAGATTATCCGGATGCCAATGATAATTCATTCTAATAAAAATTGTTGGATAAAGGATACAGAATTGTTGTTAAAATATTCATAAAATGTATACATGAATCCCTGCATCTGGATTCATGAATGGGTATGTGGTAGCCACATCCCGCAGACTTCATGATAAGTAGATGTTACTCCACCTCGGCTATGGTACGTTGTCACATGCCACCGCGTATTACCATGGTACATGAATCATCCATGTGGATTTTCCCCATAAATTGTTGGCCGAAGAATATACATGTTCTCATAACATGGACCTCGAACGCAGACCTCGATTAAAATCATATTCAGAAGTTCTGGATTAAATACTATGTTCATATTGTTAATATTCTTAAATGTTCAATATTTCGATCCAAGTATGTTATGTGCACAGGAAAGCCACGTAGCATTATCCTACATGAAATATATATTTTTTGTCTTAAAATCCCACGGTTCCATTCGTGGAATCCAAAATGCAGTACGCGGAAGGGGAAGTAGATGGGAAATCAGTTAGAGGAACATACAGAGTAGTTCCCAAATGGGGTTTTTTCAAGGATCATAGTATAAGAGAGTAGAGGAAGCTTTGGAGATTGAGAGAACATTTCACCATGAGAAAATATAAAAGTAAAATGGCATGGTCCCAAATATATAGGTGTGGTCCCCTCCTACCAGGTATATCTATTATACTACAAACAATTTCAGTTTGTGAACAGTGCTATATCAAAATAGTCTCCTTTTCGTTTCGAAAGAACACTATTCTGATGGGGGAATTTTTAGGGTCATTAAAATTCCTCCAAGAGGAGAAAACACCCCCAAAATAACTTTGAATAATGGAATCTTTCACTTCTACAAGTGTATCAAGGTGGAGGGACTCAAATTGAGTTGTAAATTTCATAAGAATCTTGAAGTTATTCATGTTTTTAATAAATTATAAGTGGCCCATGTACCATCACCGGGAAAGGTCTATGGAACAGCTGGATCATGAAATTATAGTTATGTGAAATGATCCACAAACTACTAGCACATAGAGTGATGGACAATGAGAAAGGAAAACCATGAACCGATTTGCTAAAAGATTTATACACTAGAAGACCGTCCCCATATCATACTAAAAACGCATTAGTTCAAGGAAAAAGAAAATCTCTAGGGCTTTGAAAACCAATATCATGAACAAAAACACCCAAAACCTTAGTTGACTGAGTCTTACACGTGTCAGAATAGTTCCTCAATGGGATTCTACAAATTATATTGTGTTCTCAAAAGATACGATATGCTGTGATGCTCTATAAAAGGATCAGAATAGAATTAGGGAAGACACATAGAGGATGAATAATAGAGAGAAATATGGATGATGATATCTTCATATAGGGTTACATGTTGTACTCCAGAATCCATTTTTTTCATCAGTGAAGCCCGCACCATGAACCACTCCCTCCGTAGGTACAACCGGTTCTAAACCATAAAATAAGGGAATTGAGTAATAGTAATTGGACTACGAACCTAACTGCTGAACAACAAACCAATGTCCTCTCCCAGATGAACACCCTAACAATTATGATCTTCCGGACCCCCTTTGATATGGTGCTTCACATAGAATACCATTACGAGAAATGAACCTGGCATCACATACCAAATCAGTACGCGGATACTACCCAAAGCGGTAGGATGTCTCACGTACCACTTTGGTATGTGGTGGTCTCTACCCATGCATGTGTACCACATCGGTACACAAAATGCCCCTCTCTATAGATACCACTATTGTATGAAGAGCCTTAACTTTCCCACATACAAATTTAGTACGCAAAATGGGGTTTTTTTAGATATTGTTCCATACAGTTCTAATGTCACCCATTTATTACCATCTAGTGTTTCATGATCCCTCTGCTAACCAGCCCTCTAGAATTATGCCAACACCTCCTCCAAAGCCACCAGATTCATATGATTAGACAATCGGATGTATCAGCGTACCCATTGAGTCTACATTTCCATAGTAAGTGGTGTCAAGAAGGCCCTCCCTACATGGGTTTGGTATTCAGGAATGTCTATGATGATACATTGCCACAGTAACCTAGAGCAACACCTTGGTATGCCAACATGAATATCCATGTTCTAGGGATTATGGGTGATCTCTGGATTTTTTATTTTATGATTTATGGTGATCAGTTAAATTGGTTATTTTCACTCCCCCCTTTGATGAAGACAAAATTCCTCCCTTTCCTAGAATGTGCTCTGGAGCCCTCCCACTGAGGTATGTCCCCAATCATCCGAGTTAGGGTCGCATGACATTCAATTTAATTTTATATTGGAATTTTTATTGTTATTTTCCATATACCATGGTCACCCAAACCTCTTCTGTTGTGGGCTCTCCCTCCCCCAACAATTGGGGAGGAGGAATTTTCATTATTGAATCTTTCACATCCTCTTGTTTCTTACATTGAGAATGACTTATGTGGAATTCAAGGATTGTGAGTATTAAAACATCCACACACATCCAAACTATGATAAATCTGATTCCAGATCAAAATATGATGCCTAGGATGCCTACCAGAATGCCTGATCTCAAAAGGGTTCCCATCCATAAAGTGTCCACCCATTTATGTATATCAAGTAGTAATATCTCACGCATAAATCCCACACACATTTGAACTATGAGAACTATGATTCCTGATAAAAACAAATTTTTTTGGATATCTAGAAGAAGGACCAATCTCAAAAGGTTTCTTGTCCGATAGGTTCCACCCAATCATGTCAATCAAGTGGGAAGGTCTCATGATAATGTACCTGTCACATGTGAAAAATGAGAACTATGATTCCTGATCAAAATAGGATATGTAGTATGAATACAATAAGACTTGAGCACTAAAGGGTTCCCATCCCTAAAGGTTCAACCCAATAATGTTTCCTCAAGTAGGAAGCTCTCCTGCATAAGCCCCACACAAATATGAACTATGAGAACTCTGTTTTTTTTCAAAACAGGATACATAGGATGCCTACTAGAAGGCGAGAGCCTGAGTGGCTTCCCATACGAAAGGGTACTCCCAATCACGTATGTAAAGTGGGAATCTCTCATGTGTAATATCCACACACTTATGAACTACTATAAAACTGATTCCTGATCAAAAAATGATACATAGGATGCCTACCATAAGGAATGAACTTAAAAATATTCACATCCATAATGGTTCCACCCAATCATGTTTTCTCAAAATGGTAGATTCCACATATAAGCCCCACATAATCTAAATGATGTGGGTTTTCATTCCTATCTCAAGGATACGTTGGAACCCCTCCATGTGGTCATGTTCCCAATATCAAGTCACCTTCCATCCCCCTGAGATGGCTATAAACTCTAGAGGGCATTACAATATGGCTGATGTCAATATTACCTCAATATCATCAAATATATACATGTTACGATGATATTGAAAACCAAGGGTAGCCTATGGACACACTCTTCAAGAATGAACCATGGATTCATGAACACATGGACTTGACTTAAGTCTATAAGATAGTCCCATAACATGAAAAAATCCTCCCTTGGATGGATTCAGTGAGCCCAACTCCCATCCTCAGGATCAATGGAGTCCTTAAGTATCGTTAGCCAAATCATCAGCCAGTGAGTGCCTACCTTTGGAAATCAGGTCCATGAATCATGGATACCAGGTCATTTGGGTATTCATGGCTCCATGAATAATCCCAATGGAGACCATCCGAGGATGTTATATCTTAGAAGTGCTGATTCCACGAGTGCTCGACCCCCATGAAATCACCCACCGGGATAAACACATCCTATAGGGTTAATTCAACCATCTTTATAGGAAAATAGCACAGACTGAGTTGAAAAAAAGGAATGAAAAATTTGGTGATAAATCATCTATATGGAAATAGGGACAGGTGATGATCCTCATCAAACCATTTCCTCACAACCTTAAAATTCCCACCTCAGTGGTGGAACAATAAGTATTATGTTTTACCAATACTGTTAAACTTATTTCCATGAAAATTTAATGTAATTATTTCTTAAAAATATTTTATTACTAATACGCATACTAAACAAATGGTTTGTGTTTCCATAAATGTTTTCAAATAATATCCTTAATAACGTTATATTACAACCACAAAAAATGTAAAACACGTTCTTTAATACTTGTCACATATGATGAACCATAAAATCATAAAACTAATATGGTATCTATAACTATTAAGTTATAGAAGACATATATTCATCTAAAATTAACACAATATTTATATGTTTCATAATACGTATAACCAATATAAATTTTGAAAAATACTTTAATAATTTAATTCATGAATCCAAATAAATCACTCTAAAATTTTATTTCTACAATGTTCCTTCCTTGGTTTGTGATTCAACCTCAATTAGAGTTAATTAACATGGATAAGTACTGGGTTCCCAAAAATTAAGGTAAAAAATTTAAAATTATCCTTTAGATGAAATATATTTCCTTCAATAATGATATTAATGCTTCCCCCGTAATTCAGTGTTGTGGGTCCTTCTATTCCACACATAAAATATTTTCACATTCCTTTGAGACACTTTACTTAGTATCTCATTCAAAGTTTCTGATATTGGGAAAATTGATCCTTCTTTCCTCCATGGTCTACATCACTAGGTCTATTAGCAATCTCTATTTTTCGCCTCTTGGTGAGCCCATGATCTGGATAATGTATAGGTTATTGTTTACATTTTAGGGCAACTAATTTGGTATAATCATGAAATCATTTAATCCATTCCCCATCCCATTGGGTTTATAAAAGTCACTGTATTTTCCCTCATACTCAATGCTAACATTATTCAATTGGGTTCTAGCCATTGACTAAAATTAAAATTCATTCTGTAAGAAAAAATAATCGATGTGGGAAAACCATATAATCATTTGTTGGATTTTAAAATATTGACACATTAATTTCCATCTATCAAACAATATATTTGACAAAGGTGGTTAATTTTTATCATCTATTCCAATCCTTCGAAATTATTTGTAAAGAAAATAAGATTTATCCAAAGAAAGACCGATAGGAGTTTCAAATTTGGTGTGAAGTAAGTCCCATTATTGCATGACAGGGGATGATCAGGTCAGTCCCAGTTTACCCTTTTTCAATGTTATTAACTTTATGAATGATAATGTCAAATCCATTACCACTTATTATATCCAGACATTGATGTATTTCTTTAAAAATACACACAATCTCATCCTTACCAAAACTTAAGGATTTTATTCTATACATATCCCAATATTATATCATAGGGATGTGTTCACTAATATATTTTATCCTAAATGTAGTTCCAATGGATTATACTAAACATCCTCTCATTACAATTGTAATGTCCTTCGATTAAAGTATGCCAAAGCTATTTTCTCTTTTACTACGTTGTCATTAGATGCAACTGATTGGGCTCTAATGGACTGAATAGATTAGTATTCTTGGAAAATATTCTATATACATGAGTATTTCATTACATTAGAATACAAAAATTTCAACATAATTAGATTTTTCATAAATATATTTATTCTTTCTCGCATATCCATGAATATCAATGATTTTAACAATCATGTATTCTTTTGAAAGGTCCCATAATAAGGGTGATCTCAAATTTTCAATAAGAGTTACATAAGAAAAAGATATCGTGAATCAATAATAATAATCAAAATTTCATGGTAAATAATAAGAAAAAAATTACATTAGAAAAAAATGAGAATTAATTATAGATAAGGAATAATCAAAATGGAAGAGAAAAAACTGAACACACATTCCAGTTATTCATTAACTTAACTACCCTGTTTATATGTGAAATTATATATAAGGAAAAAAAATAAATGAACAAACAATCCATTTCTACAACTTTACGATCATCAATAGAAAATAATTAATAAATATGGAAAGGTAAATATATTTATCCACATTCCATTTAATCAATAAATGATAATGAAATGCATCTAAAGATAATACTATTTTGAAAATATCATACTGGGTAATTATTGAATTCTTAATAAACAAAATGTTTAATTGTTAAATGTTATGATCTCATACATCATGATATATATAAAGTCAATAAAATTCAAATGATGATTTTAAACTACTGTTAGAATCATGTTTAATTATTTCTCACTCATTCACCTCATGAGACTAATGATGAATCAAGGGGTATATAATTTTGAGCCTCAACAATAACTGCATCCCCAAATCATTCTTCTTATATTGAATATTGGATTTAATTTGTTACCAATTTCTATTATAATCAAATATCCATATAGAGTAACAAATAATGATTAATCAAATTTGATCCAGATAAACTATAAGGCCCAAGACTTAGACATTACTTAATATTGACATAAGATAATAATTTTATTTTCATTCACTTTGAGACTCTTTTTAGGTTTATAGTTTTAGAGAATTACACAATAACTCATACATCAAAAAACAATAGAAATACAATGTGGAATCTTCCAACAATAAACATTGCATCCATAAAACCAAAACTTTTAAAATAAAACATGGTTTCCTTTCATATTCAATCATAACTTTTCATTGACCCCTTACCTGACTATATTCTTCTAAAAATCTCATTAAAAACATTTTAAAAAATTGGATGAGTATGAAAAAATCTTAGTAATTTATTAAAACATAATAAAAATAGATAGTCTTGGGAAAACATGTAATCCATGAATACTTTATAATAATTTAATACATTTAACCATTATTAAGTAGTAAATAACCCTCACTGATTATAATATCATTGCTTACCCTTTCTGTATGTCAAATATTATATTAAAACCCCAAGAAAGAATCATATAACATATGAAGGTGAAATGGGATATAATCATTCATAAATGGAATAACTATACAGTCTACTTCCACACATATCACTAAATTAAATATCCATATAGCCAAATTCCATACATATCACTAAAAGGAATAACCATAAGGTCGACATCCATACCTAATGCGTTGGAGGTTACAACAAAACCAACCGCAATGGGTTTATCATGGAACCAACCATCATTGGTTTATCACATAACCACCCATCTTTCTTATCATATAACTCATGTATTTGGTTTATCATATAACCACCCATCAAATGTCCATGTACTATTATATAATCATAAAACATTATAGATTGAAATTTTCAATATTTCATTAATAAAATTTTATTTTTATTCATAAGAAATATTTTAAAGATATTGAAGTAGTCAGTCCATTTTCAAAACCATTTTCAATACTAAAATTACTCTAAATGGAATAAGGTATTTAATTATTCATTTTAAAAATATTAATTCTTATAGGGGAATCCAAATATCAAATATCAGTTACGGTGGCAGACAATTCATTATTTCCGCATATATTTGTTAGATTCCTTTTTTCATTTTGTAAAATAATTCATATAAAAATGATTATCTTTTGAAAAAAGTTGAATGATATTAATATTCAAAGGGGTTATTATATACTGTATAAAATAAGTTGGTGTATAATATCAGAATATTCCTTAGTGAAGGGAGATTAAGATGATATCCTTTAAAAATATCATTTCATTATATTAATGATAAATCAATGAAATTATTATTTTTTAAATATAAATACAAAAAATATAAGTGTATATTTGGTGTAAAAAAATCATAGGTCATTCAAATATATTCTTGGAAAAACAAAACTAATGACATGGATATTTAACTCAATGAATGGAAATTGAGTTAAGATTTACCTTACCATAAGTTTGATTCATTGCATATGTTCGTTATTATTCTTGAATAATAAACACAAGTTAATTTATAATTTATTTAGAACTTTTTTCATGTTTAATATTTCTATTATAACCCTTATTACCAGGCTATAAAAATTACATAATTCTTTATTTTCATATCAGACATTTTGTCGATATTCAGTACGTGATTAAAAATTAAAGTTTTTTTGATGTCACTAGTCCATGTGATAATAAGTCCATCATATCTACAATATCATTCAGGAAATAATAATAACTTTTATACATCAATTATACTTTCAAATTAAAACCATTAATTTATTGTATGAAAAATGGACAACATTGTAATCATTGAGATGGTAGGTCGTACATACACATGAGTAACGTTTCATTTTTTCATTGATCATTATGGAAAAAGGTAATTACAATTTTATATTTATAGAATTATAATAGTATTATTAAAATCATAATATCCTTTTAAATATTCGTATATATAATACAAGTGATTTTCTGAATAAATATGATTTACATTGCTTCGTTGAGGTGATATTTCACACATAGGCACGTGAGACATTATCATTCTTATGTGTATAGAAATTAGAACATAATTGAAATACTAATATATTAAAAAGATAAATCTGTCATGAATATCATTTATAAATGTTATTCTAATATTATAATAGTCTTGATATATGATAATGAAAAATGAACAATATTAGTTTTTGAGGTTGTAGTTTACCGTACACATGAACGAAATGATCATTTACCATTTGATGAAATCGAAAATGGATTTTTTTTGATGATATTAACATAATAACATCTCATTATATTGAACATACAATATTTATTAGTTCATAATAGATGAAGGATATTTAATGGAAGTGGAATAATACATAAAATAGAAACACAAAAAATGATATCTCTAATTTGGTTGATCGCCTTTGAGGAACATCATAATAGCTATCAAGAGGTTTTTGTGCCTAAGAAAAGGACTCAAGAATGTGTGTAGGGATTCTAGGAAGTCTTTTAGGTAAATCTTGGTTGAACCAAAAGGATTGGAATGTGTGAGTATTATATAATAGTGGTTACATTTTTATAAGAGCGGGGAGGGAAACCCTTGTAAGAACATAAAATAATAATGTAATATAAATTTGATTTCTATTTCGAATCATTAAAAAATCATTTATTTCGATTATAAGATGATTATGGGTTAAATAAACGTCAAAAAAATATAATTATAAAGTTTGTAAATATTTTTTAATTCTTATATTTTTAGTTTAACCCTTATTTTACGCTTTTTAATCTTATCATGATATCTTGTTATTTATACTTAATATGTTAATGTAAAAACCATAACACTCCAAATGGTCCAAAAAAAGAGTTATTGATGACATATTAGGACATATACCAACCCTTTGAAGGAATCTTAAATTTTTACGAATTTTTTAACATTCAACAAACAATTTTGTATTTCAAAATACTAATAGTGTTAATTCTGACAATATTCATTAGTTGACTTTTAGAAAATATCATAACAACAAGATATGTTCTAACCAACTACATTAAAGCATCACCAAAATGAAAAATATATCCAAAAAACCGATAACCTAAATTATGTCAAATAGTATAATTTTAACATTTATAAAATAATTTATTTGATTCATTCTATAATTAATAAATTACTACACCATCGTTGTATAAGAGATAAATTTATTTATTTAATTTATAAAAATTATAAATATAATTTTTTGATGTAGGTAATATTTTTATATTTCCATTGACTATTTATAGTCAATGAGATGCCCTATATAGAGACATATTAACATACTTCAATTTTTAGAAACTAAAGTGTATCAAAAAAAACTATTTATTGAATATAATATTATAAAATCATTAAAGTCATCCATGTGGCTTCAAGTGGCCCTAAAATTGACCCAAGAATGGTTATTGTCAGAATACTATCATTCAATTAAATTAGGACATGTGTTATAGTAATTCTATATTTTTATAATATTATTTTTAACTATAATTACCTGATTTACCTTTAACTATGGTCATAACATTTATTATGAATGATTATATTAATAATGTCCAAAAATAAAAATGATCTAATTACATAATTTAAACCTTTTGATTCCAATTGTGGAACTTATTTTTTAAAATTCGATTCATCGAATTGGATGAAATTAATTAATAAATAATCCTCATTATCAAAAAAATTAAAACAGGTTTTTAATACCATTAGGTCCAAAAATGCCACAAAATCAAATGGGAACTGTAATGTTAGGGTTACAATTAAAAATGTGAAAATGGGTTTTTTTATGTACTCATATTTTGATATGTATTCCTTTAATCCCTATAGGTCTTTTAATTCCATGAAATCCAATGAGAACTATATTTTTAGGGTTCCCCTTAAACCCATAAAAGGGAGATTATCAAAAATGTAAAAAACATGAAGGTCGTCAGATCATTCACGTAGTATTTTTCAATATTCATTAAAGTGTGATTTTTTTCAAAAAAAATAAAAAAATTTCACGGAAAGTAAATTTTTATGTCCCTCTTCCAAAGAAGAATATATTTTTTCCAAATAGAATATATAATAGTGTCCAAAAAAGGATTTAAAATGGGTTCTCCAACAAATGGTGGTAAAACTGTATTTTTAGAAAACCACACATTTTTTTGTAAAATTGTATTTTTTCTTATAAAATGTCTAGAAAACATATAAAATGTATTATAAACATTAAATTGAATTAAAATTTCAATAATATAGTTGAATAAGATATATTTTATTATTTTATAAACAAAATTACTCACATTTAATTAGTTTTTCTTGTAAATACATCCTTTATATTCAATTAGTTTTTGTTTTATTTCATGTTAATTTGTTAACCAATGAATAATTATATAAAAATGTTTAAACTATATTTTCATATTTTAGTTAACATTGTTCATTCCCTCCAATTTAATAGCTAGCTGATAACTACCATAATAAATACTAATATTTATATGTTTTTTTATGATCGATGTAGTGCATCATGTATGATATTGAACATTGTGCTTACATTTAAAAACAAGGGATGTTAAATTCTAAATTGTTTTGTATATTTCATACTCATTTATAGAGTTTAGGTTTCCTGAATTTGATATAACACTTCAAAATACAATTATATCCTTCCCACATTGGAAAAAAATAATAAAACATCGACTTTAAAAGAATGAAAGGATTGTACGAAAGTCACTAGAGATAACACATACTAGGATTGGATGTAATAAAACAAGGATATAGAAGAAAAAATAACCATAATATTCATATAGAGAGTGATTGAAAACATTATGGTGAAAATGTTAATAATCACAAAGGTATAAATATTTGAAGGGTTAAATGGCCTTTGACTTTGTAGTAGAAATTGTAAACATAATACATTTTTGTATTTAGATCATATTCATTAAGGTGATGAAGTCATTTAAATCCCCAACTTTGAACATAAGGAAACATACTTAATTGATAAGAATACTTTTATCCTTTAATCAATTTTCATCTCAAACTCATCTTTTTTTCCAAACGTAGAGTATTTAAGATGAATCAACTTCATTAAAATCACATAATCACTGTGAGATTAACTATTTATTTCCCCAGTCTGGAATGATTAACCAAATAAAATATGGTTATTATTTGAAAAAATAATTCTCCAAAAACAATAATCCTTTATAAGAATAAATAATTCATTTAATCTGTAAAATTCAACATTAATACCAAAATTTTAACATTAACTATTCAATAAATACCTATACATGGAATTCCTCAAAATAATAAAAACAAAGATTAAAACCCAAAATTTAAAAGTATTTGATCACATAGTCTTCCAATATAAATATTAACATTTATCTTCAAATAAAAATAACCACTCTTAATGTCTCATACTAAAATGTAATTTACCTCAACACATATTCTCCATGATAGGTTAATCATTTCCATAAATAACCTTATTCTCTATATGTCCAAAAATTAAATTATATATTCTTACAAAATATAATTCAAAAAAAACTCCTCAATTAAAATCCCATTTTAATTTATTTATGTCAATCATATATTGTTCCCAAATTAGTGAGTTTCTTCTAAAATAACATTTTAACTTAATTCAAAAACCATTTTCTAATGCTGAGGACATCTATTTGACAAAACAAAAGTTCTCAAAATTAAATTATTCTTATATCATCAATTAATTTAACAAAAAGGAAAATTTTATACTAACTAGAGACCTCACATAGGCCAGTCGTAGGAAATAAATTCTTGTCGTACTTAATTTGTGGGTTCAATTCAGGCATCCTAGTTTGTCACACATCCTACGAGCTGTACTTTTCCTAAAACTATATAATTATTATAAAATTACCAAAATGAGATTAAATAAAAAAAATAACCATAACACATTCTAACCACAAGGTTTATCCCTTTCCCTTCATTTTTATCCTAAAATACTATAACCCACAATTTCTTCAAAGGTGAATGTCACTAAAAATACTATTATTCTCCTTAAATGTTCATAACATATAACCTATAATGGATTGTATGTCATTAAAGTTATAATTAACCATAAAATTATTATATCATTAAGATATCATTAACTGATTTGAAAATATCATAATGTCCAATGTTATCATAGCCATAATCCAATTCTATATATAATGAACCATCCTTAAACATTACTTAATCATGAAATAAGTCAACAATTTGACATTCAATCACATCGAGGATCTTTCAGGATTAGAGTTTTAGATAATTACACCATAACTCGTATATAAGAAAAAAAATAAAATGTGGGAACTTCTAATAGAATCCATTTCATCCATAAAAGAAAAACATTTAAATTGAAATGTGGTTTCTTTTAAATTAATTATAACCTTTCTATGATCCTATACTTGACTCTATTCTTCTTTAAATCCTATGAAAAACATTTCAAAACTCGGGATGAGAATAAAAAAGCATACTAAGGGTTTTATTATGAAGTAAAACTATTAGTTTTATGAATTCATGTAGAATATTAATACATCATCATAATGTAATAAATTTTACATTGATGAAGTATTAAATGATATTCACTAAAAATAAACTCATTACTTGACATTTTGTAACCAAAATATTAGCATAAAAAATAGAAAAATAAATGTAAAACATCTAATGGTAACATGGTACATAATAATACTTAAATAGAATAATCATACAGCCGAATTCCACACAAATCACAAAATAGAACATCAATAAAACTAACATTAATAAAAACCACTAAATGGAATATCCATACGACTGAATTCCTTACACATTACATTTGAGTATTACCTTAAGCACCTATCCTTGTTTTATCACAGAACCAACCATATTTGGATTATCATTTCACCTCCATCATTGGTTTATTATGAAACCACCCATATTTAGTCTATCACATAACGACATAACATATTTCCATGTACCATTATAAAATCAAAACACATATAAGATTAGAATTATCAATATTTAAATAGAAAATTTTCATTTGGAATCACAAGTAATAATTTCAAGTTATTGAAGTTTCCAATCAATTTTCAAACTGATTTTCAATACAAGAATACCCTAAAAAAGAATATGGTATTTCTTTTTTCCATTCTAAATATTAATTCTTATAGTGGAATCCATATATAAAATAGTGTTTATGATAGTATATAACTTGTTGTTTCTGCATAAAATATTTTTTTCTGCAATTTAGTTTAATGATTCTTAAAAACATCTCCCTTGAAAATTTCTAAATGAAATTCAATGTCAAAGGGTTGATTATGAACTATATAAAATTGGGAGGTGTATATTATCAAAATATTCCATAATGAAATTAGAATGAGATGAAGTATCTTACAAATATCATGTCATTATATTATGGATAAATCATTAAAATAATTATGTTTTATAAATATAAATGAACCCAATACAAGAGGATATTCGATGTAAAAATATCTTAGGTCGTTCACACATATTATTGAAAAAACAACACTAATGACAGTAATATACAACTCAATGATTGTATATTGAGTTTAGATTTCACTTACATTGAGTTTGATTCATCAAGTATATTACTTGCTATTTTTGAATAACAAACATTGGATAATTTATAAATTATTGAGAAACTTTTTAATTTATATTATTTCTTTTATATCACTTATTACCAGGTTATACAAAATTAAAAAATTCATTATGTTTGTATCATATGTTATGTCGATATTTAATTAATGTGTTGAAAATATACATGGATTGATGTCACTTGACTATGTGGTCATATTTTCACCATATACATAACAAAAAGCATTAAATAATAATAACTTTTTAAATCAATAATAATTATTAAAACAATCCACTCATTGATGTTATGAAAATTAATCCACATTATAATCATGGAGACGGTATGCCATATGTACGCATGAATAACTTTTATATTTTTAATTGATAAATTAGGAAATTAGTTAATTATTATTTTATATTTTCATAATGATAATAATATAAATATAATCATGATAATAATTTAAATATACTTATATATATTATACAATTGATTTTTTGAACAAAATTCGGTCACATTGCTTCGTGGAGGTGATAGTTAACACTTATGCACGAACAACATTATCATTTTTATTTGTTTGGAAGGTAAGAACATAATAGAAATATTATTATGTAAAAATGATAAATATTTCAGGAATATAATATATAAATAATTATTCCATCATTATGACAGTCTTAATAGATGGTAATGAAAAACGAACAACATCAGTTCGTGAGTCAGTAGTCTACCAGACACATGAAAGAAATATTCATTTCCCATTTGATGAAATTGGAGAATGATTTAGTTAATGAAATTATCAAAATAAAATATATGTATATTAAGGATAGTTGATTTATAATTTTATTATTGATGAAGGAGATTTAATGTAAATGGAAGAATAAATAATATAGAAACAGTAAAAAATGATAACTCATTATCAGTTGACCACCTTTGAAGAACAAGATAACACCTCTAAGGAGGGTGATATACCTAATATAATTCCTCACGAATGTGTAGAGGTATTCTAATAAGGGTTTTTGGATGATATTTTCCAATGAAAAAGTATTTGGATGTGTGACTATTTTAGAAGATTAGGTAAATTTTAATCCAATATTGGAGGGACACACTTGGAATCTCTTAAAATATTTAATTAATATAAATTATATTTCAGTTAAAAATTGTCTCAAAATCATTTATTCTAAATATTATAAAAATTTGGTTCAAAAAATTATAAAACTAAAATTTAACAGGGGATTAATTTTTTTTAATCAATATCTCATAGGTATAACCATTATTTTTACCCTTTTATTCTTATTTTGATGTCATGTAATTTAATCATTATTGGTAAATGTAATTACAATTACCTTTAAAACGATCAAAAAAAGTGTCAATAATGACATATGAGGACATATCCTAACCATTTGGATAAAAATTATAGTTTTTTGAATTTTATGACATTTAATAAACTATTTTATCTTTTTAAATACCAATATTTTCATTACTTTCACTATTCATTGGTTAACTTTTAAAAAAAAATCATAATAGAAAGACAAGATTGAGAAAACTCTTTAAAATCTAAAAAATGTCAAATATATCCTTAAAATTCGAGGATGACATAAATTATATAAAATAATATTAGTTTTAATATTTATAGAAACATTTATTTTATTCATTCATAAATTAAAAATATATTACATCATATTTTCGCAAAAATAAATTTAATTAATTAATTTTTTAAAAAAATTTAAAAAATATCATCATATAGGTAATATTTTAAATTTTAAAAAGAATATTTATAGTCAAGGAGATCCACTATAGGACTCCATATTAAAATACATTACTTTTTAAAAAAATGCAACAAAAATGACCTTTCATTGAATATAACATTATAACAGCATTAAAGTCATCCATGTGGCATCAAATAGACCTATAATCAATCCAAGAACCCTCATTGTCGGAATACACTCATCAAAATAAATTATGATATATGTTTGGGTAGTTTTATATTCTTATAATATTTTTTACCTTTAAATACCTGATTTTCCTTTAACCGTGGTAATAAAATTTATTTCCCAATTTACTAGTCGTAATATCCAAAAAAACACTTATTTACATAATATACACCTTATAATTCAAAATACGGAATCAATATTTAAATATTTAAAACACCAAATTAATATAAATTAATTAAAAATTAATCCCCATTGTCGAAAAGAGAAGACATGTTTTTAAAAAGTAATAAATCATCAAAATATTCATATGTGTTTATATTTAATTTAAATGAAAAAAATTGAATTAAATAATAAAAAAAATCAAATTATACATTAAAATTAATCATAAATAAAATATAACTATATAGATAAATTAGGGGGAAATACATTAAATTTCACTATTCATTACAGTATGAGTTTTACCAGAAAACTTCAAAAATTTAATACAAAGTAAATTTTTATGTCCTTATTTCAAATAATATGTTTATTTTGTCAAATATATTGTATAAATGTCTCAAAAACAATATTTCAAAAGTGTTCTCAATCAGAAGTTGGTAAAACTGTATTTTTCGAAATGCACACATTTTATCCATAAAATTGTATTTATTATTATATAATTACTATGAAACAAATAATATGAATTTTATTCATTATATTGAATTATTATTTATTTAATTTAATCCAAAAAGAGTGGTTTTATTATTTTATAAACATAAATATTCACAATTAAATATTTTTCCAAAAACCTACATCCTTTATATTCAATTGGTTCTTAGTTTCATTTCACGTTAATTTGGTAAACAATGAATAATTATAAAAACATGTGTAAAACATATATTTATAATATAGTTTACAGTTTTATTTCCCGCCATTCTAATGTCTAGGTGATAGCTACCAAATAAAATAATAATATTTAGTTGTGCGTTTAAGCATGATGTGCTGTATTGTAGATGCTATTGAACATTGTGCTTCATTTAAAAAACATAAGAAATTACCCAAAAATTATCTTTGTGTGTATAAAATATTATCTATAAATTCATATATTTTAATAAATAAACATTTCTATGATTAATAATATGGATATTTATGGGAAATTTGATGTCCAATGATTATAAAAAAATGATCATTTGAAGCGAATGTTAATTACTCCAATCATGAATCAGGAATGTTAATGTCAATACATTCCATGGTTAAAATGTTAAAAAATCAGTTTTATACAAAATAAGGAAGGAATAAATAGAACATATCCTCAATAGAGAATAACTAAAATAAAAGGGATGTTGTTTTTGGAGAGTAGTAATGAAAAAATAATTATTTATAAATTCTTTTGTGGAAAATAATCTTTTCATGTTGAATTTTTTTTAAACTAAAATTTTATAAATAATTTTAGAAATAATTTTCATCGAAAAAAAAATAAAAAGTTTAATGTAATCTTCAACAAATTGATTTTTTATGATGTATGAAAATTCTTTACATTTTGTAATAGTTAAAACAACAAATCCATTTAAATTTTTAGTATATAAAAAAGAAGAGTTGTTTTGGAAAATGACATAAATCTTTAATTGAATTATTTTTTAAATGTCAAACATGTATAAATATTTAGTTATTAAATCATTTGGAAATTTTTAAAAACATTTTCGAAATCATATTTTTTTTGAAAACATGGTTTTGGTAGAAAAACAATTTCCAATAGAATGGGTAAATGAAGTTGATTTTTTTTAAAATGCATTCCCAGTCATTTTATTTATAAAAGAGTTGAAAAATGGTACTATTGATTTAATATGTCATGAATAAAAATTGGAAATCAAAATTAATGTGGTTTAATTGAAATTATATCATAAATAATCCTTATTGAAATGGGATTGTGAAATAAATACTCACAATGATTATAACACTAAAGTGAGAATTAAGCAATGGATATATTATGAGTATCAAATGTAAATTCCCATAATACTAATGCATATAATGTACAATATAGTCAAAATTAAATGCACAAATAATCATAAAATATTAATGGAAATTGAGATTTAATATAACAAATTGAAAATAATTTGTGTTATGAAATTCTTTACCACATGTTAAATTTCAAGTCAAATCCCACTGGAAAAAATAATTTAAATTAAAACGTTAATTAATATAATTTTTTAATGAATTATGATATTAAATTTCAAAGTTTACTATATACACCATATAAAATATACAAGGTTTATATCCATATAATATTTCTCAATGAAGGGAAATTAAGATGAAAGTAGTTCAATATAAGTTTTTGAATATGCATTTTTAATGTTGGGTATTTAAAACCTACATGAAAAAATCATTTTAACATCGATTAGAAAATAATTGATATGGAATTCATACAAAGGTGATTTTCAAAATAGGTTATCCATAAATAGACATTGAAAATTAGGTTTATCATATCATTTTCTATATAATTGATGTTATATTTATAATGAAAATCATATTTAACCATTATAAAAAATGTGTCTCACATTAGTTTTCAAATAATTAATGCGATATAATTTTAATAACTTTATGAAAATTTGGGTGGAATCATTTCTAAATATTTCCTTCATTATTCTGTAGTTTTGTTTCTCTCAAACTAAATCCCTTACCCAAAATTTCTTAGATACAATGGACTCTTATTTTGTATTATGAACTTAATTGGACCTTAAATTTTTTTGACCACAACTTCTGATCTCATTGCACTATATTAATTTTTCTTCATCTCCTCAATCATATCATATTTAAAATATATTTTATATTGTGTTTTTTTACTTTCAATGTAATAGTATATGTTTTAATTGGTGAATGTTGATTTCATATGGTCTCCGGATAAATACCCTGCACTTATAATATTTTTTTTAGTAGATGTTATTATTCTTCTCCCATACACATCACATGACGCCAATATAATTTTGAATCCAGATTGTAACAGACCTCAGTTCATTTAACATGAAAGGTTCTCACAACATCACTAAAAATATAAATTTACTTTTTTCTCTCTTTTATTTTTTTATAGTTCTATCCAAATTCCAAATACTTTTTTCACATTTTTTTACATGGTTAAATTTTTATTTCAATTTTTTTATACCATCATCATTTTTTTGTAATTTGTTTTTTGTGCATTAATCTACATTATCTTGTTTATATAATTTATAGAAATATATAATAACAATGAGATAAATATAGAATTATAATATATGTATTACAATAATTCAATTATGTTCTATAATATTTATTGGCATTATATTATATAATTTTTTTTTTGTTTATTTCAATTTCAATAATTTTTTTATCTTTGTGTATACTAATCTATGTATAATATCTGTATTATAAACTATAATTTTTTTAAATTATTATATAATTTTTATGATATCCAATACACATTGCGTTATTGAATATAATACCATAACTAATTTTTTTATATTTTATATTATGGAACCTTTTTATTCTATATATTATACTCTACGATTCAAAATTTTATAATCTTCATTATTATTATTTCAATTATTGTGTGTAATATATTATATAATCAATATATAGTATTTATATCTTTTCTATTTTTTTATGTCTCAAATCTTCTACCATTGTGATTTTTTTTAATATCATATATGACTATTTATATTACTTCTCAATAATCAATTAGCTTCCCCCTAATTTATATATATATTTCCCAAAAATGGTTTCTCATATTAAATATCACTTTATGGATATTTATTATTATAAATATAATTATATTTCATTAAATATATTATATTAATATATATGTGCCTTTTATTCATTCTAATGTACAATTATATCATATTAAAATTTCTAAATACATTAAATCCATATTATTATTGATTAATATAAAACCATGATATTATAATTTCCCTTATTCATGTTGTTCCAAAGGTGTTTTCTAAATAATTTCATTTCAAGGAAGGATTTTGTTATCATTCAGGGTGAGTTGCATTTTTTTAAAAACTATCGGAGCTGGCTATGGTGAAAATTCTTGTGCAAAATTCACTTGGGGGGATAATTTAAAAACATTAGATTATTTAATCATAAGGAATTTAGCATTATATTATTTTATTATGGTTACATTAAAATTTATATTCTAGTACTTTAAAAAATTGATTCGTTTCCTCAATAAAAATTTTCATTTCATTGGATGATGAATGAAATTATTAAATCTAATATTGATATTTCATGGAAATTAGATCCTTCACTATAATATTTTCATCCAAAATTTCTGAATATTCACTTCGATTTTTATATGTTATTTCATTATAGTTTCTATTAATATATGAAATTTTTACTTAGTGAGTTTCTTAACATCAAAACCATCTTGTTTTATTGGAAACTTATAATTCTTACAAAATATGTACTTAATATCATATCATCAACAATATTGTTCTAGTCACTAATAATCCTATATTATTGATTAATTTAATTAACTTCAAACTAAATGAAATATTCTCATGATATTTATATATATCTACTATATCTTCAGAGGAATTCATTTATTAATTATTTTCATGTAAGATTCACTTTTATATTTTCATGATTAAAATTTATATTATTTATTTTATATTTTATTTAATAATTATTCTAATTATATTTAATCTTTATCACCAATGTTATTATCCTCTTTAACATTATATTCATTTTCTTTGGAAATCATAGAAAATTTTTACATACGAATAAAACCCAATGTGTGTCTTATTGATTTTCATTGAAATATTATACCATTCCACCCTCTAAATTACTTTTATCACCCCTATATTATTTTGAAAATATATTTTATTTACTTTTTTCAAGATAATAACAAGTCAATGTTATAATTCTGTTGTTTGAATAAGTGATGATTATAATGTAGGTGTAATTGGGTTTTGGATATTTCTAAATAAAATGATCCGAAAAAATAACCTGTTATTTTATCTATGGAAGAACTTATTATATATATAAAAATTGAAATAAAAATAGATCAAATGTCCTTTAATTTTTCACAGTGTTAATCAAATTTACAACCCTTAGATTGGAATGGAGAAACATGGCTTAATTTCATTTCTATTGATGATGATTCTTTGATAGATGGGAAGTCTTATTAAAAAATGAAATGATTCATGATATTTATGATAGGGGAATTGAGAAATAACAAAAAATTATAATCTATATGGTGATACTGAAAAGCCATTGTATATAGGTTGTATAAAATTTATAGTTTTATATATGGT
This sequence comes from Viscum album, assembly GCA_963277665.1. Taxonomy (NCBI): domain Eukaryota; kingdom Viridiplantae; phylum Streptophyta; class Magnoliopsida; order Santalales; family Viscaceae; genus Viscum; species Viscum album. The sequence goes on from OY728158.1 coordinate 314,115,854, forward strand.
GTTAGGATTGATTAAATTATAGGTGAAATATCGATGTGAGTGAAAATTGTTTGAAAGAGATTATAATATTATTAAATATAATTATTACAATATAAAATTATCATATAGATATTCTTTATATTGAAAAATTAAATATTATTCCTGATGTGATTGGGGTACAATAAAATAAATGCCTTCCCGAATGATGATTTTATATGAGGGTGTCCTGAATGGTAGACAGTGGAGAATAAGTGGAATGAAAATTCACATGATAAAATAGAATTTAATGATACCCATTCCATGGAGTTTTGGTATATTTCAATAATTCCTCATTTGAAACATTTATATGAAAATTTAAATGATGAAAAATCGTTATGATCAAATTCATATGAGTAGATATGTGATGGAATATTACGGCACCCAACTGGTTTTCTACAGTGGATGAAAATTGATAAACAATTTCATACATTCATAAATGAATTTATAAATCACATATTTAAACTTCCCATAGATGATAGGAGTCAATAAATAAGCCTTAGTATCTCACCAAGTTCATCACCTTTTTTTAAATTTAAAACATATCTCGTGATTTATGTGTGGAGACAAAATATGTCATGTTTTGTATAAAGATAGTTTGAAAATACCAGCTAAAAACAATATTTGTATTTTATTTTTACAATAAATTTATTATTTAAAACACCTATAGGCGGATGGTATTAGGACGTGTGATTTATATAAAATGGAATAAATTCATCGTGATTAAATGATTATGCTAATTATAAATTTCTTCCCAAAATATTGAATTTTTTCTCCATACAGTGGTAATGGGACAAATAATTTCCAATTTGTTAATTTCAATCTTCATATTATTATCTACAACATGAAAAAATGTATACATGGGTCATCAATTGTTATTTTATATAGACCAATCATATCGAATATTAATAAATAATTCAACCACACACATTATTTTGATATTTATACCAATCCTTTTCTCACTGATCAATATTTTGAGTGGGGGAAAATCATTAATGTTGAATACATAAGTCCAAAAATATATTATAATTATGGAAATATTTGGAATAAATGGTCAATATTTTTGAGATAAAATATAGGATAAATAAAGAGGTTAAATAGAACATTGATTTCATGTACGTAGAGAAGATTATCTAGGACATCATGATAGGATCATTTTTACATATTTATGGAATGATTGAAGATGGGTTGAATGAGTGATTTGATATACTCTCAACTATAATATTCTTTGAGATATCTCCCACTACAGATGGAAGGTGAACATTCCTTCCCCAAAATTTTCATACATTATCCAAGAGGGAGAAAGAATGATTTTTTGGGGGCTTCATGATATCAAAATTTTATAGCTTTTTTCATATAATGTAAAAAAAATGTTTCAATATTTGATTTCAATTTTATAGGTATGAAATATAAATATTGTAACTTCATGATGCAAAATCTCCTCCTAGTTTCATTATGTAGAATATTTCACATCCATGTCAGAATAACAATCTTGATGGTATGTTATTATCTGAATTCAATTTATAATATAGTGATTTATCTAAGAACATAGAAAATTTTGATGATGGAAACTATTTCTATAAATTTTCAAATAGAGATGTATTTTCCTCACACTCTTCTTGATATGATGATGCATTTAATAGTTCTGTTAGTGAGAGAATAACAATTTTTGTACATCTATATCTATGTTTGATGTATCATTTTGAAATTTATATCAAGATATAGAAGGGTTATGTTAAGAATCCATATTGAAATAAAGCCTACATTGTTGAGAAATTTATTTTATAGTATTATTTTTTGTTTTATTCAAGATACTTATCTACAGTAGAGAACATCAGCATTCCTACATATCTTGTTTAATGAGTTAATTATTGGGGGAATGGGATTTATGGATTTAAATTAATATTATTTATATGTAGGAAAATAAATAAGGTACTATTATTCATATTCAATAACATATATTATTATCATACATATATACTAAATCATATTAATTTCATAAAAAAATGTTATCCAAAAAAGAAAGATAAGTGGATTTTTAACAAGAATAAAAAAACAACTTCAAGGTTTAAAGAGATCGTGATTGGTATATCAATTACATCATAAGAATTGAAATTTTGTGAGGATGATTCTTTTTTAATTTTGATATCATTTATATTTATATGATATTAATGGATATACATTTCATAATAATGATCTGAACATCAAATGTTAATTTTAGAATAGTAGTGTATTATTGTTCATAAAATAAATTTAGCTCTTGATAGAAAAAACACCCATTAATCAAATTATGTAATTATTATGGATCCATTGAAGAAAAATGGGAGGATTATTACATTAAATTTCATGCTCTATTATATAAATTAAAATGTTTTGTAGATATCCATAGTGTTAGGAATTTTGAATTTGGTATGTCACTAGTTAGTTTGGATAGATTGGAATGCAAATATAGTAATTTTATCATGGATACATGTGAGAAAAAAATTTATGTTATTGATAAATATAAAATATATTGGTATATTGTTTTTCAAGGGAAATTTTTTTTGGTGATGATAAAATTGATTACGATATTGATTTATCTGAGATCCGTACTTCCATGGAATGATTATCAAAAAAAATATTGATGTGAATATTATAACCAATGTTTTTTCCATTAAAATTGATCATTAAAATGGAATTTGGGAAAATAATTCTTTAGTGAATTGATAACATTTTAGTTAACATATTTTTTTGGTTTATTTTTAATATTTCCAAAATTATTAAATATTTGAGTTTTATATTCATTATTATAACACATATTATAACTAATAAGTTATATTGCCTCTTAATATTAGTTCAATTTTTTAGTTCACCATGTTTTCAATAATGTAACTTATCGCTTTAATGATTTCATTTAAAAAGAGTATTTTAAATCAAAAATGTTAAATAAAAGAAAAGATTTATAAAAGACTATTTTCAAATATATTAATGTTGGTGTAAAAAATAATGTTTATATTGGAGAATTTTTACTATCCACACACCATTGTTTTTATATTCTTTGTTATTGAATATATTTTCATATCCCATTAATTTTTTAAAATTGCAGTAAACATCTATAGATAATATGAATGAAATTTTGGTCAGTTTTTCTTAATTTGTTTGGGACGTTTTTCATACTATCAAGGAATATCATATCCGGTGTAGAAAATTATTTTATATATTTGATGATTTTCACTAATGTCACGCCATTTTTTTATTTATTTTCATTAATTTATTTCATTTCATTAATATGTAATGTTTTTTCATTGAATTGAAATATTAAAAATATTACTAAAAATGGGTTTCATATATTTTACCGTTTATTGGATACTTAATCATTTCAAATTAATATTTGTTTGTAATAGCTGGTTTTTTATATTTGTGTACTAATTTTTTATTACTTTAAATTTTATAACAATGGAATATAAAACATCAATCAGACCACATACATCTAGAGAGGTTCATCCACAGTACCCTAGGGAGGAAAATTCACATGATCCCATTGATATGCCTCTACATTATTATTTATAAGAGAAAATTAATTCCATAGGGGAAAACAATTTAGGGGTTGGTAAATGTAGTAGGACATGTTTAAAATAATTATATACTACCCATATCTAGGACTAGAGGATACCAATAGACATTGATGATAATTATATACCAACATATGCCAATATAAAAACAATAAAATTTTTTATTATAGTTTAGTCCAAAACTAATGTTAGTTTTTTTATTGTTGACTATAGAAGTGTTGAAATAATTAAAATAACTTAATTATGGGAGAAAATTTTGTTAAACATATTTTTTATTATTTTACATTTAATAAAATATTTATAAAAATATATATTTTTCCCCTTATTAACCAATGACATGAGATTTTCATGATACCGGAGGAGTTATGAATAAATATTTATCCTTGGTTTCTAAAAGACAAAGGGATTTTAAATCAATCATCACAGTAGATTTTATTTTTAGGAATAGACAACTTTATAATCCATGTGATATATATCCTATTATATATGATACTACTTTGAAGAAATTTGTTGAATGTAGTGGACAAGAGTAATTTTTTTAAGATCAGTGTTACCATTTTTATTTTTTTATAATAATTATCATATTAATGATTTCTTTATTTTCAATCTATATAATTCGAGGAGGTAATTAGTTGATAGAACATAGAAATGTACATCCCCATACTTTATCATGTTGATTTTATAACTTTTTGAATGAAAAAATGATATTAGAATTTTTTTTGAAACTGAGAGATGAGTATTTAGGATCCAAGGAGGTTGACCCTCACACAACACCCCTACTAGACATGAAGAATGGAATGGGGACTATATGATAAAAAATAGAATATAGAATGAATTTTTCAAGTGTTTTAGATTATAGGATTTTAAATTTTTTAATCAATTTATTTATTTAATGTAAATAAATTATTTATGTATTGTAATTCACAATGGATTTTTCAATTATTCTATATAAAATTATCTTGAGGTGAAGATCACACATGGTGTCTTCCTAGATTATTTTTGGAATTATATTTAAGCGGTATCATTCAAAAATCATGAACACCCAAGTTGTGTGTGAGGATATGTAGAAGCTAAATCAGTAAAAAAAGACATGTTCTGAATCTTATACAATGGGGGATGACTATAAAAAATAGAATCCTTAGTAGTTACAATTCATGATATTTATTTGAAGATGGCGGTAGTATAAAATCATTAGTAATATTGACGATTACTGAAATGCAAAAAATAGTTTCAATATATATATCACACTCCACCATCACCTACAAATCCAAATACTACTACTTATCCTACTCCATCTCTTCTTGCAAAAACCACTCCTCCTACATATCCTACTCATACAGAACCTCCACCACAACTTCCCATTTATTAATAGTTATATGTTGATGATCTCTAAAATAAATGTTTTTTAATTATTTGGATGATATATTATATTGTAAATACCCTTCATTATCAACATATAGATGTATGGAATCATAGGGTCTTAGTATAAGATATTATATTTAGATCATCAAAAATACCTTTTCCAATAAAAGATGTTATTAAGTCTAGATAAAATATAATCCATTTTTTAGTTTTACCATCTAGACATGTTCAATAGATAAGCATTTTGGTATTTAAATATTATATATATCATTTCGTTTTTATGTTATATTAATTTTAACATCATAAATTCTATTTATTATATATTTTTTTATAATAATACATTAATGGTAGAAAATAATGTATAAATAAAAATAAATAATAAGTGTTATGACTAGAAATATAACTTATACTTTTCATGATAGATTATAATCATAATCATATTTATTTTTGGTTGATTATGATATTTTATTGGAAGAATACATTTGTTGTTGTGAAATGTATGTGAATTTATTTAAAAAAGATATCATGGATCATGTAATTAGATATGAGATAGGAATCAACATGAGGTCTATTTTTTTCATGAATGATGATTAACCAAAATTCTTCCATTATTTTAATGTTCATAAAATTTATACTTATGTTTGTTTTATTTGAGGTAACATTATATATTTTTTATGAAGAATGGAATGTCATAAAAAAATGGATTTATTGACCCAAAAATTATTCCATCTATAACGAAGTCAATGATTAATGGAAAATGAACAACTTATATTGGTGAATGGTTTAAGAATAATGAAATTATTCTGTGATGAATTATTTCTTATATTTGTGATTATAAAACATATACCCCATAAAATGTTGTATATATTTAATAGAATAACCAATCACCTTAAATTACATTATATATCATTCACCATTGGATTTTGAGTTTTCTAAGGTTTAAGACAATGTACTATCTACTCTACATCCATGGTTAGGTGTATAAAAATTATAAAACTGTATTGAACACACATGTATGAATGTATTAATTATTTTTATATTATAATTTTCTATAAATTTATTTTATTCTTTTTATTTTCAATCATAAAATGATATTTCATTATATATAAATCAATAATGATGAGCACTATGATTTGATATGTAAAAGAAATGATGATTTTTATTTACAGTTACTAAATATTTTTTTGTAGTTTTCAAAAATATTATATTTAATTGAAAATTTATTTTAAAATGAAATTTCATAAACAATAAGTACTAAAGGGATAGTGATACTGTGTTTTAATATTTATTTATGAAATCATTTCAACCTAGATAATTACGATGTATTAGAAGGTTAATTTTTTTTACAAAATATTCAGTTACATTTTAATTTTTTTAGAGTATATATTGAAGGAATTATTTAAAAATATTAGATGTTTTATGACTCTTTGTCTAATATTGAAAATAATTACACATGTTGTATTAGATTTTGGATTCTTTGTGATATACATTGTAAACATATTAATTGAAATTTTAAATAGAATAATTGATGGTCAATTTAGGATATTGCTACTATTATAATATTTTTATTTTTGTTTTAATGTTTTAAGGGGAAGCAATATAAGAGTTTTATTTTATAAAATACCACCTTTTCACATATAAAATTATATAATAGACCATAAAAATTTAAAATTACATTTAACACATCAGTTTTTCAGAATAATAGATTTGAAAAAAAATCATATGTACTTGATTTTATGAGGCTTTTTATGGAATGTGATATAAAATATCATGTATCAAAGGATTTTTCATGTCAATTTCTATATAATTGATGTGAATAGTAAAATAGGGATGAATATTTCTCATCGGTTATAAAAAATAGACACATTATATTATAATTAACATTGGTTATGAAATAAATGATATAAGAAAAAATAAAAATGAATTAATAACATTAAATTTTATTAACTATCATAAACAACTTATTTAAAAAATCTTATGCAATAATTTCATAGGCTTTCAAATATGTAATAGACAACATTAAAAAGACTATTTTCCACTAGTGTTAAGTCCTTTACCAAAACCATCCTTTAGTTTTAACTTAATTTAGCCTCTTAAATAATGGTTTCATGAATTTTATTAATTAATTATTGAATAATATTTGTAATTATTATATTATTTATCATCCTCTTATATCATATTATCACCTATTTGTTATTTGTCATTCATTATTTTAATTATTTCGGGTATTAATTTCCCTTTTTTTCCACGCATGTTTTTTCATAAATCATTTAGATCCAATGTATGGGATTTGATACATCAACATAATAATTATATTATTGTTTAAAATATAATTTTATATCATTAGATTTATTTTTCGATTCATTATTTAAATTTGAACAATGATATTGGAACACATCAGTCAGTGGAGATCATAGGTTGTATGTATACACAAGAGACGTTATCATTTCTTTAATGGGTGAAATATTAAGGAATTAGGTGATATTTTAATTTTATAGATACAATTTCATTTCATATATAACACACATAGTCATTAATTTTTCCCTTATTAAATTTCATGTAAAGTGTAAGTCAAAAATGATACACATCACATTGATAGGAGGTAGTCCACCATACTGTCGAGCGACATTATCCAAATGTAAAGGACATGGAAAGGAATAATATACATGTGATATTATATTTATATATGTGTTATTATATCTTAAATATCATATAAATTATCTAAATACATCGTTATGTTTATCCTTTAATGTTGGTGTTAGAAAAAAAGTTTCATTAGTTCATGATGTGGTGGTCGGCCATACATATGATAAATGGTTTCATTTCCCATTTGATGGAAGGGGATATAGATGTAGGTAATAAATATAACACAATAACATCACAGTATATAGATGATAATTAGTTTATTTTATGATCATGTTTGAGTAAAATTTTGGGGAGGGGGAAGAATAAACAAAATAAAAAAACTCATTAAGAACATTACATCTTCGACAGAAAAATTCCTTTAGTTTCCAAAAAAATACATTAATTTATTGATTTAGGATCCAACCATTGGATATATGATTTGTTTAAGGGAGTGGGTAATTTACTTTGGCAGTTATTTACATAACCAAATGGCATTGTGTGTGTGAAGATATAAGGATATGTAGTGGCCTTTTATAAGTGGGAGAGAAGAAACACCTGAATATTAAGAAAATTAAAAATTATACCACGTTTAATCATGAATGAATCATCCAAAATGTTTAATTTTGTCACTTTGGATGTTAAAACGATGAAATTGTTCCTTAAAAAGAGTTTTCACTTGTTTCAAGGTCATTTTAACTACTATTGTTTATGTTTAACACGTTGGTAAATCTATTTTTACAATAATTATTGTTATTAATTTATATTGATTTTACTATTTTGAAATAGATAAATATTACCTTGAACATATTATATGTTATGAATTATTTTGATTCAAAATATCTATTCCATTTTTTAAAATTTATTTCAATGTGTTAGAATATAATTTTTAATTATTCCCACAACCATGATGATAAAATATGGTTTCCAAATTAAAAAGTCTAAAAAATATATATTGTTTTTATATGGAAATGTAAAATGAAATTTATTTCAATCACATATATTAGATAAATTTTAAATATTTTTTTTAAATTTTTATTTAAAATAAAATAAAATATATAACATAAAAATATAAATTCTTTAAAATAAACGGATTTTTTGAACAAAAAAATGTATTTTTGTTGATTCATTGAAAAATGGATCATTTTAAGACAATATCAACAAATTACTCTACTAATATTTTGTTATGATGATTTAAAAAATAAAAATAATTTTATTAAATAAATTTTCTAAATGTGTTAAAAATTATTTTTAAATTATGTGTATATATTGTTCCTAAACCTATTTATGAAAAAATACTATTTTTCATAGGGTATTTCATTTAATTTATATGATTATTATTTTATTTATAATAAAAAATGACCATAATATTCATAATCTAGTCAGTACTAATCATACCCTTCAATTTAACAACTATTTTATAATGGTATACAATATTTACATTCATTTAGGCTATGAGTTTCTTATTCCAAAATATTTCGATGTGATTTAATATAATGATATAGATTTTCGGGTTTATTTTAGCTTGGTGTTGCATGACTCATTTTCTATATAACATAATATTCTATTAAACAATTATTGATTCACATAATCCCCAACATCAATATGTTCTATCAATTAAATTTAAATTAGATCTCTATAATAAAGGATCTGACATTTTGAAATACCATTATTGAAATACTCTAATCATAAAAGAGTTAATAAAATTTCATCTTGTTTTGAGAGAAAGTTAATTAAAGTATTACTTTGGAATAAAACATTACTAGGCATAAAAATAGTATAAAATTCGTGTAAATTGATCTTATGGGACTGTAAAAAAGGGTTAATAATAATAGATATTGATAAATATTATTTATCATAAAAAATTAAAGGATAATGGATTGTTAAGGGCCTAAGAACCATATAATTATGATTCTTTAAAAAAAACATTTTGATTCCTAACATATGATGGTTGTCAGATGATGTTTTTCAATATGAATTTCTTGTATTTTAGTAAATATATTATTTTTTTCTACATAAGAAAAAATTCTTGAAATATTTCTCTTTCATAAGTATAATTTAATCCTTTGGGTTTTCCTAAATTAATTTTAAATTATTCTCTTACTCCATAAATTAAAGTCCTAAATATTTTTATTATTCCAAATGCACTAAAATAATCTTTCAATGACAATAAGATCTATAAAATATTGAAACATATTTTATTCTATCTATCATTGTTTTTCAAAAAAAATATGGTTACCATAATTAATCCAATATAATTCATTAATACGTAAACCTCAATAATAACACCACCTTTTCATAATTAATATGTATTCATCAAATAATATTAGTAAAAACAAATAATTATTTATCAGAACATCATGTATACTAGTGGTAGGTGTTAAAACATTATATCCCTTCGAGTATGAGTTTAATAACCACACCGTTTATATATACAATTGTTTATCACTTATCGTGTGGGTTTCCCTATTTCGAGAACTATATTTATATACATCCTATAATATTCCCAATGATTAAATTATTATATCTACCTCAAAATTAAATATCTGTTAAACAATACTGGTTAAAAACACCTTAAAACTTATTTAAAAAATAAAAAGAAATGGATTTTTTCCTAAAAACGTTTTTCAACAATACATATAGTAATGAAATAGTTTGTATTGTAATAATTTGTTTCTAGGAATATGTGTAATCATGTTAGATTTAGACCATAAATTTAAAAAAGGGGTTTCAAGACATTGATCATATGATTAGCATTAAACTCATAATACCAAGATGGTAACCATAACTATTCAGTTGGTTATGACATATATTAATCTACAATTTAAAAATAATTATATGTTTCATGATCCTTATAATAAAAATTCCATTATAAAGAATAGTTAACAATTTAACTCTATAGTCCTAATAAATACCTCCACTATTTCAATTCATTATATGCCCTTTCTAGGTTCTACAAGTTAACATTTAAAAGTGGTCACATGTTTTGATAAATAATAGGCTCCCCCAATATAAGACAAAAAAAAATACAATGGATATATAGTATGAAATATATTTTCTTCCATCATAATAATCATTTTCCATAAGAATATATTGCTTTGTGCACTTTTTCACATACATTAATCATTTTCCAATTCCATTGAGTCACATTCAATGGTGTCTCTTTCGATATTTATATGATTAAATAAATTGATCATTATTTCCAACAAGATCTTCATCACTCATGCTCTTAGCGAACTCTATATTTATATTCTTGGTGATCCCATTAGTTAGTTCAGGTATTAGCAGTTGATAATATTTTTGGATAACTAATTATCCATAATCATGATATCTTTTACTCAAATCATTATCTCATTTGGTTTCACATAGTCAACATATTTTCCATCATATTAAATGTTTACATGATTATTTCATGTTCTAACAATTAACTAAAACAAAAATTTATAGTGAAACTAACAAATATAATTTTGGGAATACCATATATTCATTTATATGTTATCCAAATTATGACACACTATTTTCAATGTTATAGGGAATATGATTCACCTAAGTTAATCATTTTCATCATCTTTTCAAATTCATCATAATGGGTTGTACAGATTATATGAATTAACAAATGAAAATCCCTTGAGAGTGTCAAACCTTATGCACAGTAAGGACTGTTGTTGTTCAAAAGGTGATGATCAGGCCAATCCCAATTCTCCCAATTTAAAGATTTTTAACATAGTTATAACAACGCCAAATCAATTTCTATATATACTATCCAGACATGTTTATATTTTTAGGAAACTCACATCATCTTTTCTTTACCAAAAAATTAATATATTCTTCAATAATTTTCCTTAAATTCTATCTCAATATTTTGTTCCCTAATCAATGATTTTGTTAATCCAGTTACTACGGATTCCACTAAGTATCCTATAATATATACTATAATGAACCCAAATCTAGTATCATGTAGTCAATGTCTCCTTTAATACATAAGAATAAGATAAAATTGATCGTATCCTAAAGAAATTAATTGTTTAGTATTCTTGGTAAACTAGAAACATACATGAATTATTCATTACATCCATATAAAAAATTACAACACGATTCTTTTAATAATATATTTATCACATGGATAAGATCCTTTCATAAAATTCATTGTAGACATTCTGGATCCCTTTGAATTAGAAAAATACGAATGATCTCAAATTCTCGATAAGATTTATGTAAAGAATAAGCTATCATGATTCAATTTTTATAATCAAAACTTATTTGTAAATAATGAGAAATTCATACAATTTAAACAACATTAATAGCACGAATCTTTTAAGATTAGTCAATATGTAAAGGTAAATTTTATCACAAATTCCATTTATTAAATAACACTACTATCATGATAACATATGTTATAAAAAAATATAGCAAGGTAATTAACTGAACACACATTCTATTTAAATAACATAACTATCATGAATATAAAAGGATTATTCAAAATGGAATTGTAAATAAATATAAAAAATTATATTAAATATATTACTGAGAATGAAATGAATCTAAATATAAAATCATTCTGGAAATGTCATGGACAATAAAAATTGAATTTATAATAATAGAAATGTTAAATTGTTATAAATTATGATATCATGCATCATGATTCATCTACCACAAGTACCATTCATAAGAATGTTTAAAACTATATATAAAACCACAGTTAATTATCAATAACTAATTATCTTCTTGATGTTACTAATTTAACAAGGGGTTATTAGATTTTGGGCCTCAGGTAACTCTATTTGTCCAAATAATTTCTTATATATTTAATAATTTATTTAATTCATGAAAAAATTGTCTTATATTGAAATATTTTTATTTAATAAATAATATTGTTTTATAAATATTTACCTTGAAAAAAATATAAATTTCAATGCAGATCATCTTATGTATTAAACATAAACAATTTTTGAAAGATAAATTACCATGATTCATAATATGGATATTTTAGTGAAATTTGATATCCAATGATTATAAGAATGTTATTATTTTTAGGGAAATTATATTAAATAAAAATTTAATTAAGAAAGTAAATGTAAAAGAATTACTTGGTTACGATGATATTAAACTATACATTGAAAGTATAAAGACATTTTAAATATTGTATATCCCCTATGGAGTATATGTAATATAAATAGTAATTATTAAGGATGAATAGAAATTATATTAAAAAAATTTGTAAATTTTTTTTAAGAATATATTCTCTTCAATTTAAAAATAAATTTTTAACTAAATATTCTAAAAATAATTTTAAAATACTTATATTTGAAAATAACCTCAGAATATTATAATCACATCTTTAAAACACTGAGTTAGTATGATGAAAAAAAAACATGTTCATGTAATTAATGATAAAATAATTATTCCACTAGCATATTTAGTAAATGTATATTGGAGATTTTTTGTATAATTAAATGAATATTCTATTAATTTTTTTTGTAAAAATCCAATGATGGTTAAATATTTAAATAAAAAATTATTTGTAAAATGTTAAAAAAATTACAAGTCATTTAAAGTATAAAAGAGTTGAAAAATAGTATTATTACTTGAATACATCATAAATAACTATTGGATAAGAAAATGGAAGGTGTTTAATGGATATGATCATATAACAACCATCAATAGAAATTCAATCATAAACAGTTCCAATTAAAATGGAATTTTGAAATAAACAACTAAAAAGACAATAATGATGACGTAATAATTAACCAGTGAATCAATTATGAGTATCAAATATAAATTAACATTAAACATGTACATATATAGAATAATATAGTCTAATGAAAACACACACATAATCATTGAATATAAATGGAAATGAATAAGTAATATAAAAAATTTAAATAAATTTAGTTATTAAATTCAATATCAATTTGTAATTTTCAAGTCATATACATAGTTATGAAGCTGTTTAAATCGAAACATATATTATAATTACTTTTTAAGGAATTAATATTTCATGTAAAACCTGAAGTATGTACACTTTATATAATATAATAAGTGCATTGAATTTCAATATGCTTCAATGAATGGAAATTAAGATGACACTGGTACATACTATTTTTTTAGTTATTTATTTTTATCATTAATTATCTAAAACAATAATGAAAAAATATTTTTATCATCAATTATCAAATAACCTGTTGAAATTTATATAGAGGTGAATTTAAACATCGGTTATTTCAGAATTTGCACAAAACATTAGGCTTATCACATTGGTTTCTAGATAACTGAATCATATTTTTTGAAAAATATAATTTTTTACATTGAAAAGATGTAAAAACATGTTTTTCACATAGATAATTTAAAAACCCATGAGATATACCTTTAATATATTATGAAAATTCAGGTGGAATCATTTTTGTATCTTTCATTCTCATGACCGTAGTCTAGTTTATTTAATGATATCACATAAATAAGGTATTTGAAAGTTATTTTTCATTTAATATTCATTCTTGCTTTTTTTTTTGTGGTTTCCCATGCATTTTGGTGGTAGTGGTGTGTTTTTGAAATTTGGGCCAAATCGTTATCCCATTTCCTGATTTAAAAATAAATTTTGTATATTTTATAACTCATTTATTTTTCAATATTTTTTATCCATTGGAATCCTTAAACGGACTCACCTAACCTATTAATAGCACCGTTTCAATTTTTACCCTTTATTAATAAATTATAATGGTGGATTATGGTATTTTATTTAAGGAATTAGGCCAGCCTGGAAGAACATTACCTATTTTAAAAAAATGGTTTATTTAATAACATATTAAATTTTTATTATTTATCAGTGATTCATGTGTCACCAAAGCCAGCGAAACCCAACCATATTACAATTATCTTTTCCCCCTCTATTTTGTTTGTATGCATCGTGAATTAGGTAGTAAAATACTTGGGTTTCTCAAATCGTTCAGATTTGAAAATATATCTTTTTTACTCCACAACTATTTCAATTAATACTCTTCTTCTACCCTTCCCATGAAGTTTATTTTCATTTTCCTGAAATAAATTTTTTTTAGAGGGTTGAGTTTCGAACCTAAGGTTTAACATTGTGTTTTATTTTTCAATTTTAGTGGTTTTAGGTTTGATCTTAGTCCCTCTGGGTACAGTGGTGGTCCGATTTTATTTTCGCACAAATATTCAATACTTCTACAAAATTCGGTAGGTGATTACTTGAGAATAAAATTTGTGGGAATTGTATTTCTGTGTTTATGATATTTTTATGTTCAATTATTTTCTTTTCTGCAAAAAATTAGTTTTAGTGGTGTTTGTAATGCAGATGAATTTCTAATTCCAGTTTTTGGTGAAATTGTGGGGTTCTTCATAGAAGTATCTTATTGTTTCAAATGGGGATTCCCTATCACTACATATTTGAACATTTTGGGATTTATAGGGGATGAAAAATATTTTATTTAATGTTTATCGCCATTTTTTGTTCCTGAAAAAGTTTTTAATGGTTTTTGTGAAACTTGTGATCTTTATGTGCCATTTCTGTTTAAAAATGGAAGTTTTACAAAGATAACATTTAATGGATCCCAAGGGGCTTCCCTTAAATTGATTTGTTTGATGAATTGAAATGTATGGGGATTCCTATTCTAATTTTCTAACTTACTGGTGTGCACAGAGGGTGAAATGTGGGAACATTAGGGTGTTTTGGGTGTTAAAAAATATGGGTTTTCGAGAAAATGTTTTATAGAAAATTAAAGTGTTTTGTTGTGTGATTTAAATGATATAGAGTGTTTATTTATATTTTATTGTTATTAAGTGAATATAATTGGTTTTATTATATGATATTTTATATATTTGGTATGATGAATTTGTTTGGTAACAATAGGGGAAGCCCGATTACCTAGGTGGGGTAGATATGTACAAGTACAGCTAGTGAACCAGATGTGTTTTTTTCCATATTTCACATAGAATATGGATAAATAAAACTCTTAATAAACTATATGGATGATTATTGGGGACCAATAGGTGATCGTTATTTTACCTACTAGTGGCTTGTGCGTGAGAACAGATTTTTACTGTGGTTACTTTACACCAAGGTACGAGGTATTTGGGGCCTGAGACAATCTAGTGCCTAGGGGCGTTCTCAGTTTTGTTACTCATTTTATTTGTGGTATTTTCCTTTGTATTAGGGTATGTTTGGAAGTATATTACAGTAGAAAACATTACTTTTTAAATGTTTTAACATTAGAAATGTTTTATTTTCAAAACTATTTGTAATTGAATGTTTCATTTCAGGGAATTTGTCACCATTTTTCATTGAATATTAAAACTGATTTCTTTTTCACCTTTTCATTCATTCAATTTGGAATCAATGGGTGGAATCATATTATTATTAGGCTCACACCCTACTTACAACCATTGGGTTTGTGTATACTTTAATATGCTTGACTCAGGTAAAGGATAGGCTTTGGGTGATGGTGGTTCGAGGTGTTAGTTCACATCCTTGGTGCTGAGTTGTGGAGACAACTTGTGGGTGATGACCCCAGGTCATGTGGAGTCCTTGGGGATGTCTTACTATTGTCTGTTTTTTATATTTGGACCAATTGTACTATATTTTATGACATGTATTGAGATCTAGTTTTTTATGACTTGTTTGACATGAATATTTCAGAATCATATTATTGATTTTTTTAATGTTTTTTGAATTCAAACATAGGTAAATCATTCAAAAAACTGATCAATTGACACCTAGGCACTTGTTTTAGACCATGGGGATAAGGAATTCCATTCTGGTATTATCATGGGGAGGATTTGTGGCTGGCATTAGTGGTGACCATATTTTTAATGTGACAAAATGGATTCAAAAGAGGCTATTTTTTTGGATTACATTACAATTTTGGGATAAGTCAGGATAGTCAAGAGCTAGTTCTGTTGAGGATCAAGGTTTTGGTTAGCAGTAGGGTTCCAAGACCACACCTCTCATGGTAGACCTTGAGTCACCAGTGGACGTCAGAAATTTTCTGATTGAATTCAGTTCCATGTGAGACATGTGTGATGCAGACCACACATGCACTTCAGGTTGGGGTGGTGTAGTTTTTTATTTTATTATTGTAACGTTTTTATATTATTTATATTTCATATATTGAATTAAAATTTTTCAAATTGTTTTATTAATCATTGTTTTTTTACTCTATCATTATTTAGCAGCATGCATCCCCGGAAAGCTCTCACGCGCCCATGGGAGGAAGCCAAAGAGAGTTCTCTTACACCGATATATCAGAGGCTTGTTGAGGCTATGGTCTGGGCTGTCCAAGTGTTGGGAAGGGACCATATCCTACTCCTATTCCTGTTAAGGTTGATGATACTAGTCCTAGAAAAGATAAAGCACATAAGTTTATGAAAAAAGCCTCATTCCTTCCAAGGAAGATCAAAACCCCAAAAAGCATAGGAATTGATTGAGATGGTCGATTGCATGCATGATTTCATGGAAACACCTGAGGAGCTCATATTTAAGTGCACCTCGTTTCTATTGGAGTTTCTTAGCCATAAGTGGTTTCAGTGAGTGTTTTGTATCGGGAATAATGGGAAGATGCGTTGGGGAGATTTCAAGGCTTTCAACAATCTATAGTAATTCTCATAGGTCTGGCCATATTCCAAGTACTGAGAGTTCACGGACCTTTTTCAGTGGAACCTTTCTGTGATGGAGTATGCCAAATGTCTTGCTTATTAGGTTCATTATTCCCTTGAAATTGTCCCGAATGAAAAATTGATAGCCTAGAGGTTTGAGAAAGCCTAGAGACTAGATAAATACTCTCAAGTCATCTTGTTCAAGATGAGGACCTATGTTAAGAACTTTGATCGGGTGTGTATGGTGGACATTGGTCGTAAAGGCTGGGTTGGTTTTTTAGGAACTGTGTTAGTAGTGGGAAGTGGTAACTCTTCCAAGAAAAAGAGGAATCAGGAGGATTAAGTGAAGAATATAGGTTCCAGTTTAGGCCACATTTCCAAAAAGCTTTCTTCTAAGGATTCTTATGCGAGATCGGTCTTGCGCCACTAATGTTGGGGAAACAGGGTATATTTGACCAGCATTCCCACATCCTCTGAAGCCTTGTTACCAGTGTAGAGGTATGTTTCATCTGCATTGCTTTTGCGGGGTGGCACATCCCCTTTCGAGTGGGGTAGGTTCAGTGGATTCAAGAGGAGTGCCAGCACAGTAAGAGTCATTGAGGATGAGAGGATCTCATTTTGGTGGATGTGGTGGTAGGGATTGGACCTCTTCCAATTAGAGTCAATTCAAGGCACATCCATAGTATAGTGGACATCCCTAGATAGAGAACATATATCCCCATTCAGTGGAACATGCACCAGTAGGATTAAAGGGGGGAACGCCGATAGTTTGTGGTATTGTTTTGATTGCATCATCTATATCCACTGCTCTTTTTGATATTGGTGCATCTGGGTCATATATTTATGCCCATTTCTTTGAATCATTGAATTTTCCAATTGATTGTTTTCTTTTGCGATGGATTTGGTGACGCCACTTGGAAAGAAGAAGGAGCAGGGTCTCAGGTGCCCATCGTCTGGGATTTCTATGTCAGGGGTTGAGATGGAGTGGGACCTATTGGTCTTAGATATAGAACTATTTGACATAACACTCAGCATGGACTGTATAGTACAATTCTCTGCACACACTGATTGATACATTTGACATGTGATTTTCACTGCACCTGATAGGAGTTTTCTAGTTTTTCATGGTGAATGGGATCCCTGGTCCGGTCATGCAAGACCTCCACTAAAAAATTTTGCAGGTATTATCTTTATGTTGTCATTTTACATGCTAAAAGAACATGGTATTTCCCCTAAGGGATCACTACCTTAGGCTATGAATGAGTTTCTAGAGCTCTTCCCTGATTATGTTTTAGGTTTCCCCTGAGCGGGATGCAGATTTTTTGATTGATCTGGGGCCGAGATCACAACCAATATCTCTTCCCTATTATCATATTTTCTCCACCGAGATAAGGATATTAACTATACCATTGTAGTACTTATAATTAAAATGATTCATTCACCTGATCATATCTCCTTGGGCTGCTCCTATGTTGTTCGTGATAAAGGCTAATAGATCCCTCTAGTTGTGCATTGACTATCGAAAGTTGAATGAGTTCATAGTTAAATAAAAAATACCCTTTGCCCAGAATGGATGAATTTTTTGATCAGTTGAATGTATAAAAGTGGTTCTCAATTATAGACTTTAATTCGGGCTATCATCAACTCAGGTGAGTCATATATCCCAAAAATAGCCTCCCAAAGAATGTAGAACTACTTTGAGTACATGGTAATGCCCTTCAGATTGACCAATGCTTTAGCAGTCTTTAAGGTACTCATGAATAGTTTGTTCCAATAGTATCTAGATTCATTCATTTTGTTGTTCGTGGATGTTATTTTGGTATACTCTGGCTTTGATGGGGAATACATACATCACTTGAGGATCATTTTGGGCACTTTTCGGGATCACCACCTCTTTGAAAAAATTTTAAAATTTCATTTTTTGGATCATGGAGGTGAAATTTCTGGGTCCTGTGATCTCAACACAGGGGGTTTTAGTGGACCTCGAGATGATTAGTGTGGTTATGTCATGGAAGCAGATGAGGAATGTGCTCAATATCAGATGTTTCCTTGGACTAGATGGTTATTAATGGTGATTTGTTGGGGATTTCTCTTAGATTGATTCACTGATGACCACACTCACCCAGAATGGGGTGAGGTTTGAATAGGGCCTATAATGTCAGGCATCTTACGAGGGGTTGAAGAGGCGGTTCGAAACATCCCTGATATAATTTTTTCAGAGTCTTGAAAGGGGTATGTGGTCTATTATGATTCTTCAGGTATGGGTTTTTAGTGCACGATTATGAAGGATGCTCATGTGGTGGTGCATGGATCTCACCAACTCCAACCACACAAAAAGAACTTCCCGACCCAAGACATGAAGTTGTCAGTGGTGATGCATGCTTTGAAAACATGGTTTTACTACCTATTTAAGGAGAATTTCATGATCTACTATGATCACAAAAGTGTGGCCTATATCATATCTCATAAGGATCTCAACCTGAGATAGTATCGTTCGATCGAATACTTGAAGGGGATCGACATTGATAGTGTTTATACCCCAAGAAAGGGTAATGTGGTGGCTGACGCCTTGAGAAAATGAGTTCCAGTGCAGGCTTTGAGGAGTTATAGTGATGAGTGGGCTTTGATGTGACTCTTTTCCCTAGATGCATGTGGAGATCATGGAGCATAGTTTAGGTGAATTATTCGTGAGAATTCAGTTTAATCGCACGCTCTTGGATTTGATTCAGTGGGAACAACCTCGTGATGAGATTTTTCAGTGGTCGAGGCCGTTTCATTATGGTGGGGAGACATGTTCTGATTTGTCATCATCTCTAGTGGGAAAATTGGGCTTTAAAGGAATTTTAGTAGATATGTTTTCTCTGTGAAAGGTGGTGATATTGGATAGCCACCAGTCTCAGTGATTTTTCCATCCGGGTTCCACTAAGATGAATTATGATGTGCGATGATAGTTCTGGTTTCCAGTTATGTGACAGTACATAGTAAAATTTGTTTCGAGATGCTACACATTCCATCATGTGAAATTAGAGCATCAAAGGCCCTCTGGTTTTCTCCATCCAATATCTATTCCTACATTAAAGTGAGGTAAGGTTTTCATGGAAATCATTATTTTCTTGCCTCATACTCCTCAGGGTATGAATTCCATATGGGTGGTAATTGATCATCTGACCCAATCAGACCACTTCATTCCGATAAATGATAAAGCTAATGTGGATGAGATGTTCCATTTGTATCATCAAGAGGATGTGAGACTCCATGGTCTAACATTAGAAATTTAATCATATAGATACTGCCTCTTCATGTCTCGATTTTTGTAAGGCCTTCAGAAGGACATGGAGTCTCAGATTTATATGATCACAACATACCATTCTCAAACGGATGGTCAGGAAGAGCGGGGGAATTGAATTTTGGAGGACATGCTTCATGCATGTGTCCTGGAATTTGGAGGTTCCTATGACATCCATTTGGGATTTTTTGAGTTTTCTTATAAAAATATATACCAATATTTGATTCGAATGGATCTTGTTGAGGCACTCTATGGTCATCTTTGTCGGTCCCCCATGTTTAGGGATGAGGTAGGTGAGACCTCACAACTGGGGCCTAGTCTGGTGTCGGATATATTTTAGATGGTAATATTGACCTAGAGGTGTTTATTGATAACCCATAGTCACTATAAATCTTATTCTTACCAGAGGTGGCATGACCTATAGTTTTCTGTGGGTGATAGGTTATTCTTGAAAGTGGCAACTCGTTTGTTCCATCATCCATTTAGAAAGAAAGGGAATCTAACGTCACGGTATGTCGGACCTTTTGAGATCACCAAGAATATTGGAAAGGTGTCATACATGTTTTCCCTTCCATCTTAGTTGACATCCATTCATGAAATCATTCATGTATCTCATTTGAAGAAATACAACTCGGATCCATCCCATGTACTAAATTCGGAGGAGATGGATATCGAGCCTGATTTATTTGTTTTTGAGAAGCAAGTTTGAATAGTGGGCTTATAAGAAGAGGATCTTAGAATAAATTCTATTTCATTGGTCCTTGTTCATTAGTAGCCTGGGAATGAAACTCTTGAGTTATGGGAGAAGAAGTCATGGGTTGAGGAAGAGTACATGTTATGGTTTTCCGATCATGATTTAGGTTGACATTCAGGGAAGGATGGTTTTCATAGTGGGTAGAACTGTCACATACATAACATATTTGAAAGGTAATTTTCATTTAATTTTTATAATTTTTTTTGTTTTGGGGTTTTCCATGCATTTTGGTGGAAGTGTTGTATTTTTGAAATTTGGGCCAATTAGAGAGCCCATTTCTAAATTTAAAAATAAATTATGTTTCTTTAATAACTCATTAGTTTTTATTAATTTTTCATCACATTGAATTCCTAAATGGCCTCTCATGACCAATTAAAACAAAAATTTCAATTTTTACCCTTTAGGAATCTATAATAATGGTGGATTTGGGGTTTTATTTAAGTAATTGGGCCAGCTAGGAAGCCCATTTCTTATTTTGTTTTATTAAAAAATTATTTAATTAATAAAATATTCAATTTTTATTGGTTTTTGGTGATTTTAAGTGTCACCGAAGACCAATAAGCCATGTCATATTCCCATTATATTTATCCCCTCTTTGGATCATGTATGGATCTCGAATTAGGGAAGAATTTCAGAGGGTTTCTCCAATCATCCACATTTGAAGAGGTAACTTCGTTCCTTCAGAACTCTTTCAATTATTACTCTTTTTATCCAAATATCATAATGTTTCTTCTCATTTTAGTGATGTAACAAACTTAAATAGTGTAGGGATTCAAACCTAGGGTTTAACTTTTCATTTTCATGGCCTATTATTGTGGTTCAAGGTTTGATCTAGGTACCTCTTGGTGCGGGAGTGGTGCAGTTTGATTTTTGCACAGAGATTCAAGGGTTATCCATTAATTGGTAGGTTATATTAGGTGTATACAATTTATATGAATTTTTATGTTAGGTTTATGATTTTATTAGGTTCATATAATATTTTTTTTATGAAAAAATTACTTTTAGTTGATTTTGTAATGTAAATAAATTTTTAATGCAATTTTAGATGAAATTGGGGGTTTTCCATGGAAGTCCCTTGTTTTTTCATTAGGGGCTTCCCTATTACTAATTATTTGATTTTTTGGGATGTATTATAGATATAAATACTGTTTTTAATTTCTATCCATGTTTTTTGTTTCTGAGAATGTTGGTTTTAATTGTGTTTGTGGAACATGGGAACTTTAAGGGCCCTGTTTGTTTAAAAATTGATGTTTTACAAAGATAAAATTTCATGGTTCATATGTATCATACCTAAAATTGATTTTTTGTTTTCGTTGAAATGTATTGGGCGGCCTTTTCTAATTTTGTAACTTACAGGTGTTCATATTGTGTTCAAATTGGGGTTTTCAAGGAGTTTTGGGTGCAAAAC
This sequence comes from Viscum album, assembly GCA_963277665.1. Taxonomy (NCBI): domain Eukaryota; kingdom Viridiplantae; phylum Streptophyta; class Magnoliopsida; order Santalales; family Viscaceae; genus Viscum; species Viscum album. The sequence goes on from OY728158.1 coordinate 314,138,461, forward strand.
AATGCGGGGTTTTGAGAAATTGTTATGTAGATAATAAAAGTGCTTTTGTCGTGTGTTTTAAATGGCATTGATTGTGTATAGCTACTGTATTGTTTTTAAGTCATCCATATTTGTGTTTAATATAATAATATATGTAGTTGTCATGATGAATTTGTTTGAGCACCAAGGGGGAAGCCCGTGTACCTTGGTGTGGCAGATATGTACTAGTAAGTATTGTGAACCAGATGGGTTATGTCCCTGTTTCACATAGAATTAGGATAAATAAAACTCTATCAAACTATGTGGATAATTATTGTGTACCATTGGGTTGTGGTTTTATTCTCTACTGGTGTCTTGTGAATGAGAACTTGTTTTTACTATGGTTACTTTACACCGAGGTATGAGGTACCTGGGGGTTGATACTATCTAGTGCCTAGGGGTGTACTGTGTTTTTTTTATCATGAGATTTGTGTTATTTTACCTTGTAATAGAGTTTGTTTTAAATTAAATTATAGTAATGTACATGACCATTTAACCGTTTTAACATTATAAAGGTTTAGCTTGAAAATTGTTTTCAATTGAAAGATGCATTTCTTGGAATTGCTCACTGCTTTTTGTTGAATATTAAAACTACTTTCATTTTCACCTTGTATTGAATTTAATTTTGAATAATTGGGTGATATTCTATTTGTATTAGTCTCACACCTTAATTACACCCCTTGGGTCTAATTATACATTATTATTCTTGACTCGGGTAAGGGAAAGGCTTTGGGAGATGGCGGTTCGGGGTGTTATTTCGCAACCTTGGTGATGAGTTGTGGAGACGGCTTGTTGGTGATTACCCCCTTGTCATGTGGAGTCCATGTGGATGTATTTATTCCCTCCTTTTTGTATTTGAACCTATTTTACTGTATTTTATGCCTTTTATTTAGATCTGGTTTTTCTTAATACTTGTTTTCCATGAGGATTTCATATTCATGGTATTGACTATTTTTAATGTTTTATGCATTAAATTTTGGGTAAATCATTCCGAAAAATAATTTATTAACACCCGAGAACTCGTGCCAGCCCATGGGTATAGGGAATTCCCTTCAGAACATAATTTAGAGACCCAAAGCTTGATGTAAATGGAAATTACATTAATTTAGAGTAATACATAATACATAACAAAAATAGACACACAAGGATCGTAATAGTTTAGTGTCTTTGGAAACTCGGAATATATTCTTCTAATCATGGTGAAAGATCTTCAACATCTCCCATAAGTTCTTCCCCTTTTTGTTTTCATACATAAAACCTTTCATTAAATCCTAGGGAAAAGAAAACATATAAAGGGTGAGCTCAAATGCTCAGTAAGAGTAATCATGGATAAAATAAAACAAATCCTATACATTTTAACATCAAAACATAAACATAATATTTAATCATCAAAATCTTGAGAAATGACATAAATCATGGAAGTACGTAAGGAATAGAACATAAAGAAACATTAATCATGATAAAATTGCATGGTAATTACAATGTAATTGTGGAAAACCATTAAGCACATGATATGATTTCCATAGTAGCCAAGGCATTACTTCCAAGACAATCTTAGTGGACAAAGTCCCTTTCTGAATCGAGTTCACTCCTCGTTCGAGTCCTGTATTACTGAAACAGTTTAACATTCCGTTCCAGCTATGTCTATCTCAGATATATATATATTTAACCCATTCATTTGAGGGAGATATAGGTCCCACTCATCTCATAATGAAATCATTCTTACTTGTGCCACAAAATAAACATCCATCATTCATAATAACCCAATAAATAACATCGGTTTCATAAACATCATCCCATCATTACATAATCCATATAAATGAAATGGATATCATTTCATAATAAAGAATGTGAAACCACGTAAATCATAGATACATTATACTTGAAACATACACATATGAAATAATTTCATCTTAGATGAAAAATGGTTTTGATAAAACACTTGAAATGAATTCATGAAGAAAATATCCTTTCTTCTTGAAAATCATTTTCTTTTCAGAAAATATAATGCAATTTTAAAAGAAAAGGATTTTTTTGAAAATAGTCATGAAATATTTTGGGAGGAAGCTTCATGAAAATAAGGCATTATAAAACTATTAAAATTCTTTCAGGCCGTATACGTTTAAAAAAACATTCTTCTCGTACTTTTGTCAAAAAAGTCAAAAAAGAACCTTGTAGGGTAAATAAAAGAAGATTCCTTCCATACCAAGGTGTAAAAGTCAAAATGGGTAAAAATGAATTTAAACATACATGAATACATTTTTATAAAACATGGACATGTATGATAGAAATAACCCTAGTAAATACTTACGAATAAGCAATCTCGGATAAAAATGAGATACGCAAAATTATCCCTTACAGTAGGTCCGATATGCTTCGTACGTATCCGAAACTCCTGTATAATGATTTAAATAATGTCAATGACTTATTACAGAATCATATCCATTGTTACGATATCATACATGTTTCACTTATGACTTTATATTACCCGTTCTTTTGTAAATTCCATGTTAAAGAACCGTTTTGGCTAAAATCATTTCATTTAATATATGTGTTCCGGCTTGTCGTTCTTGATATTATTACTTATATCAAGATTTAAATAATTCCAGAATGTAAAACATGATTTATATATAATATATATTTGTCATATACATATATATATTATAGATCGATAAAAGGATTGAAATACACCGTTCATGGAGACGGTAGGTTGTACGTACGCATGAACGCTGTTTTCGTTTCCTTATTGAATTGAATGATATTAAATAGATGACATACATATATATATATACATAAATACAGTATAATTTTTATTTCATATATTTCATTATTATTCATAATATAATCATTATGATCATTCATGTATGGTTAACATGGAGAATAAATCCCATCGCGTCGTGGAGACGGTAGTCCGTATGTACACAGGAGAGATGATATAGTTCCCATATTTATTGAATAGAATTAGAGTGGATGGTATAACATATCAGAATTAGTATAATGTTATAATAAAAACATATATTTATTATTTACACCATTATACCCATCTATTTAAGGTGTTTGGTGGAAAAACAGATTTCACCACGGCGTGGAGACGGTAGTACACACGCGTGGTGATTTCGTTTTCTGTAGGATGGATAGATGGTGAAATATGGTTGTTTCATACATATAATAACATATTATTATATGATCTACACTGATGTTATTACTTCATTATTAAACAACTAAATAAGAAGAACTGGAAGAATAAATAGAGTTGAAAGAATCGGTAATGGACATTACCTCTTCCTTGAAGCGCCTCTTTGAGACCTCCTCTTAGGGAACTAAAATTGGTCTTTGAAGAAGACCAGAACCTCTAGGATATTACTATTGAAGTGGAGAAGAGAATTTTTCAGGGTTTGGCAGATCTTGAAGGCTCAATGTGGTGGGAGGAAGTGAGGAAGGATGTTCCCTTTTATAATGGAGGAGAGGGGAACCTTTGGAAAAACTAAAAATATTATTTTATTATAAAGTCATATTCGGTTTTTAATACCTCAAAATTGATTTATTTTGAAGTTAATGTGGGTATGGGTCTAAATCCTCTCATATAATATAATTTATACAAGTGTAGGTATCAATTTTAACCTTATCATTTAGATTTAACTTTAAGTTAAATAATTTTACTTTTATCGTGTCTTCTTGTTTTCTTACACTATAAGGTAATAAACATACTATAACAAGCCAAACGAACCCCAAGTGGTTCATTATTAATATATATATCCTTATGTAAGTAATTTGGCTGATCCTAAGATTTTTAGAAATATAATAACAATTAATTATATATATTGTTTTACAAATTATTTTATGTCAATTTTGACACTATTTGGTACTTGATTTTTGTGAAAATCATAACAGCATGATTAGTTCAAAAAAAGTTACTTAAATCAATAATAAAATGTCATATTAACCTAAAAAATTAGTTTAATTCATAAATACTTTCAAATTACATTTATTTGGTATTAATAACATCAATTATGTCAATATTTTATTTATAAGTTAATTACTGCATCATCTTTGTGTCATAAATAAATTAAATTATTTAATGTCTAAAATTTATAAATAAAATAACATTATCTAGGAAATCGTTTTATCATTCTAATGAATATTTATAGTCGAATTTATCTTATGTATAAACTTATATTAAAAATGATTTACTTATTAAACATTGATTTTAACTATTTTAACCCTTCTATAAATAAATCAATATTAAATGTCCTAATCTAATCCAAGTGGGACTAAATTGTCATATTTTATTCCTAAGGTTTTTTTTGGTTGAATTACACTTATCCAATAGAATTAGGACATGTGTTAGGGTAATAATAATATCATTTTTACCCTTAGTTATCCTATTTACTTTTAACCGTGGTAAATAAAACTAAAAAAGTTACTATTCACCAAAAATTATTTTCATCTCATTGAACCACATTTTAGTACTTGATATTAATCGTGTCTCTCAGATTTTTGAAATTAAAATCACAGAAGTGGTAAAATTTAACTTAAATTAAAAAAAGTAATTTTTTTAACTACCACTATGTGGTTTTACTATTCATCAAAAATTGAAGTTTTTCAGAACAATACCAAAAATTAAGCCTAAGAATTATTTGATATTTCAAATTCAAAATTGATATCTATTTATCCAAATTAATATCATATAAGTAGAATTAATTAATGGTAAATTTAATTCCCGTTATCAAAACAAATAGCGTGTTTTTAAGAAACAAAAACAATCAAAAGATTGATACTTGTTTATATCAAAATTCAATGTGAAATTAATTCCAATGAACGAAATTGGTATAAATGGTAAACATATATTCTAATTATAATTTAAACCCAATTAAAAAGATAATTTAACCATACAAATTATTGCGATGAAAAAATTTGTTTTTAATTAAAATATAGTGTGTTTTTACTATTCATTAAAATATGAAAGTTATCAGAATAATATGAAAATTTTATCCAATGTAAAATTTTATTTCTTTATTCCAAAGAATAATTTTATTTTGTGATATTGAACGTATAGAAAAGTAAAAAACATGATTTAATGTGTGTGTTCCATCAAAAGGCTGCAAAACTACATTTTTTTAAAATTACTTATATTACTCGAAAAATTGATTTTGTTCTCATACCATGATCTAGAAAATGTGTAAGATTAATAATAATGATATAAAATTCAAAATGTATTTTGTACTATTCATAAACCGTAGTTCATATAAAATATTATTGTTTAGCGAAACTCAGTATTGCGTACAACACACGCTATCGTGGAAGGTCGTGATTGCATGTAATGCAAGGAAAGTCAAGGATGTGTGTTGTGAAAACTCCTTTTGGTGTAGTGTATAACACAAGAAATTAATGAAATTTAAAAAAAAATATTTTTCAAAAAATCTTGGGGTGTTACATTCTACCACCCTTAAAATGAATTTCTCCCTCAAAATTCTTCGGGGTTATAAATTATTTACTACTCCACAGTTTGTTTAATAGAAACCTACATCGTAAAAAGGAATACCAAAACCTGGATTTAAAAACTAAAGTATGAAATGTAACGGTTACCGAAATTAACTCATCAATGGGTTTCCACATAGAAGAACATAGGTGAAAATATTGATATGGATGAAAAATCTAACCATCAAGTTCTGATAGAGAGTGGTAGAGAACATTACTATGAAAAATCCATGAATCACAAATCCATAGATTTTTTATGATCTAAGGTACTATCTGATTCATCGGATATAAGGGCACTAGGACAACATTTTTGGTTTTCATGTTCATTTCCCTAAAGATGATGAAATTGGAATTAGAAGAAATACTTTGGAGATTTTGGTAAAGTCTCACCATTGGACGTTCATTGTAAATTTCCACTTCAACTCTTAAAGAAATGAAGTTGAATTTTTCATTCATAAGGTGTTAGTAGATAATGTTATAGAATAATAGGTCATTCCATCTGTCTCAAACAAAAGGTTATAAAAGTTATCAAAAATACATAAGTCCATATATATTGAGATTAATCATATATGGTTCCTAAAATAGAATTATACATCATATATTATACTTTTTAATATAATAAAACTAGTTTCTACTAAACAGGGACTTCCTGTATGCCAGTGGTTGGCGATAAAGGCAAGTCGCACATTGGTTGTGGGTTTGATTCCCACAGCCTTGTCCGACGCGATGGGTTGTCGCCTGTCTTACAGGTTCTCCTTTTTTATATAACAACATTACGATAACATCCCATCAATAATATCAAAAAAATTTCTATCCTTAAACAATACAATATTATGTCCAACATAATCCATTCCAATCTTTAGGCTTATCTAAAAAACTTCGGTCCACACTCATAGTATAAAGAAAACGATTACTTGAAATGTCATCAGCCAAACATGTGAATACCATCATTTATCCCCCATATATCTTGTTGGTCACATTCAAATAATCTGAATACCTTAATCATGTATTCTCTTGAAAAATGAATACAAATTAAACCTTAGTGAAAACATGAATGCTGTCAAAAGTTAACTCTTTCCACATACCAAAATCCAAAAATTCTATATACTCAAACCATGATATAACCTTATCCTTATATGAGCTCATGAATACTATCAAACATTTAATTTTCTCCTTATCCCTTCATTATGCGCATATCATCTACTTTCCAAAAATTTCTGAATAACCTTTCATGGTTACTGGTACCATTAATCATACACTTTCCAAACATAAGGAAAGACAACAGTGTAAAATTTCTTATATGTCTATTTATTCCATAGTACCATGAGATTAATTATACAACATTACACTTGATAAACATGTAATAATTCTACTACCTTCTTAAACTATTTACTGAGCTTCAACAATTCTTTAATCTCACATAGCATTTTTAGTCACTTCATCATCATCAACATAAATACTACCCATACGACCGTACTGAATCTTTTCATGATACTTTCCCTTAGGGCCTTGGCTTGCATAATGCCTTTAAATTCCAAATTTAAAATATTTAACCATTTATGATGTCATAGAAATACCATTATTCTCATCCATGTTGTTAATTGAACCTTTCCCTTTGCACTTACTGGCTTTGTGTCCTTCTTCTCTACACCCGAAGCATCTTCCAGTTCCTTTGAAACAATCTCCCTGATGCCTCTTCCCATATTATTTCCATGAGGGGAATTGAACATTCTTTCATCTATGATCTTCATGAAACTCTATCTTTCTCTTATTATCTTAGTCGGGAAACTTACCAAATTTGAGATTATTGATCATATTATGAGATTGCTGATTAGGCATAATATCAATGTTTGGACTTCTAAATCCCATTTCATTTGTTTTTTCATGAATAATATCATTTAATTTTCCATCATATCCTCCATTGTCATGAATCTTCTTGTTTCCAGTCATTTTCTAAAACCCAAAAAGAATAGTGTGAGAGACAAAAATCATGCTAGGGAAAACAACATAGTAATGGGGGAGCACCCTCAATCTAACATCTTAGGTTAAATTCTAATATCATTACCATAGTTCTAGGACTATATCCTATACATATACTTATCCTTAGTGACATCCCTAGACATACCTTAGAAATATCTCTTGGGATCTCACTAACGTTTTCGCATCCTAGTTTCCAAAGGGTGACTAACCCTTTCCTCTGATACCAACTACATTATCTGAATTCTTAATACATAACAAAAACAGACACACAAGGATCGTAATAGTTTAGTGTCTTGGGAAACTCGGAATATAAATTTCTAATTATGGTGAAAGATCTTCAACATCTCCCATAAGATCTCCCCCTTTTTGTTTTCATACCTAAAAACTTTCTTTAAATCCTGGGGAAAAGATAACATATAAAGGGTGAGCTCAAATGCTCAGTAAGGGTAAGCATGGATAAAATAAAACAAATCCTATAATTTTGACCTTCAAGACATGAACATAATATTTAAACATCAGAATATTGAAATAATGACATAAATCATGGAAGTACGTAAGGGATAGATCATAAAGAAACATTAATAATGATAAATGAGCATGGGAATTACACATTTAATTGTGGAAAACCATTAAGAACATGATATGATATCCATAGTATCCAAGGCATTACTTTCAAGACCATCTTAGTGGAAAAAGTCCCTTTCTGAATCAAGTTCACTCCTCGTTCTTGTCCTGTATTACGGAACCGGTTTAACTTGCCGTTCCATCCATGTCTATATCATTAGATATAAACCATTACCCAATTCATTGGAGAGATATATAGGTCCCACCCATATCATAATGAAATCATTCTTACTTGTGCCACAAAATAATCATACATTATTCATACTAATGCAGTAAATAAAATGGGTTTCATAAACATCATCCCATCATTACATAATCCATATAAAATAAATGCATATAATTTCATAATATGTAATGTTAAACCATTTAAATTATAGAGACATTATACTTAAAACATAAACATATGAAATAATTTCATCTTAGATGAAAAATGGTTTTGATAAAACACTTGAAATGAATTCTTGAGGAAAATATGCTTTCTTCTTCAAAATATTTTTCTTTTCACAAAATGTCATGAAATTTTAAAAGAAACGTATTTTTTTTGAAAATAGTCATAAAATATTTTGGGATGAAGGCTCATGAAAATAAGGCTTTATAAAACCGTAAAAATCCATTCATGCCGTATAAGATTAAAAAAACTTTCTTCTCATACTTTTGTCGGAAAAGTCAAAAAAGTACCTTGTAGGGAAAATAAAAGATGATTCCTTCAATAACAAGGGGTAAATGTCAAAATGGGTAAAAAGTACTTTAAACATACATGAATACTTTTTTATAAAACATGGACATGGATGATTTCAATAAACCCAGTAAATACTTACGAATAAGCAATATCGGATAAATAATGAGATTTGAAAAATTATCCCTTACCATAGGCCCGATATGCTTCGTACGTATCCGAACATCCTATATAATGATTTAAATAATTTCATTGACTTATTACAGAATCATATTAATTGATATGAAATCATATATGTTTCACCTATGACTTTATATTACCAGTTCTTTTGTAAATTCAATATTAAAGCAGCGTTTTGGGTAAAATTATTTCATTTATCGTATGTGTTTCGACTTGTCTTTCTTGATATTATTACTTATATCCTGATTTAAATAATTATAGAATGTAAAAGATGATTTATATATAATATATATTCATCATATACATATATATATTATAGAACGATAAAAGGAATGAAATACACCATTCATGGAGACGGTAGGCCGTACGTACGCATGAACGATGTTTTCGTTTACTTATTGAATTGAATGAAACTAAATAGATTACATACATATATATATGTACATAAATAAAGTAGCATTATTATTTCATATATTTAAATATTATTCATTATATAAACTTTATGATCATTCATGTATGGTTAACATGGAGAATGAATCTCATCGCGTCGTGGAGAAGGTAGTCCGTACGTACGCACGAGAGATGATATCGTTCCCATAATTATTGAATAGAATTGTAGTGGATGGTATAATATACCAGAATTAGTATGATGTTATAATAACAATATATACTTATTATTTACACTATTATACCCATCCATGTAAGGTGTTTGGTGGGAAAACAGATTTCACCACGGCATGGAGATAGTAGTACGCACGTGTGGTGATTTAGATTTCCGTAGGATGGATTGATGGTGTAATAGGGTTGTTCATACATATAATAACATATCAGTATATGAGTTATACTGATGTTATTACTTCATAATTAAACAACTAAAGAAGAATAAGTGGAAGAAGAAATAGAGTTGAAATAATCGGTAACAGACATTACCTCTTCTTTGAAGGGCCTCTTTGAGACCTCCTCTTAGGGAACTAAAATTTCTCTTTGAAGAAGACCAGAACCTCTAGGATGTTTCAATTGAAGTGTAGAAGATAATTTGGAAGGGGTTGTCCGAGCTTTATGGCTCAAAGTGGTGTGAGGAAGAGACGGAGGAGGTTCCCTTTTATAAGTGAGGAGAGGGGTATCTTTGGAAAAACTAAAAATATTATTTTATTATAAATTCATATTCGGTTTTTTATAGCTCCAAATTGATTTATTACAAAGCTAATGTGGGGATGGGTCTAAAGGCTCTCATAAAATATAATTTAGACAAGTTTAGGTATCTATTTTAACCATATCATTTACATTTAACTTTAAGTTAAATAATTTTACTTTTACTATGTCTTCTTGTTTTCTTACACTATAAGGTTACTAAACTTACTATAACAAGAAAAAAGAACCCCAAGTGGTTCATTATTAATATATATAACCTTATATAAGTCATTTGGCCGAACCGTAGATTTTTAATAATAAAATAACTATTAATAATATAATATTGTTTTTAAAAACTATTTTATGTCAATTTTGACAATATTTGGTACATGATTTTTTTGAAAATCATAACAGCATGATTAGTTCAAACACAGTTACTTAAATCATTAATAACATGTCATATTAACATATAAAATTATTGTAATTCATAAAACGTCTCAAATTACATTTATTTGGGTATTAATAACATCAATTATGTGAATATTTTATTTATAAGATAATTACTGCATCATCATTGTGTCATCAATAAATTAAATTATTTAATGTCTAAAAATTATAAATAAAATACCATTATGTATTAAATCTTTTTATCTTTCTAATTAATATTTATAGTCGAATTTATCTTATGTATAACCTTATATTAAAAATTATTTACTTATTAAACTTTGATTTTAACTATTTTAACAATTCTTTAAATAAATTAATATTAAATGTCCAAATCTAATCCAAGTGGGCCTAAATAGTCATATCTTATTCCTAAGGTTGTTTATTGTCGAATTACACTTATAAAATAGTATTAGGACATGTGTTAGTGTAATAATAATATCATTTTACCATTAATTATCCTATTTACTTTTATCTCTGGTAAATAAAAGTAAAAAGTTACTATTCACCAAAAATTATTTTTGTTGGGAAAAATTCACTCAAGGTAACATTGAAGTATTTTTGGGTTGATTGTGTTTGTTGACAAAGTAGGTTTCCATGGAGAATTGTCAAGTTCCCAAGAAGTTGTTGACAATCCATGTTTACAAAGAATGATGACAATGGAATGGATGATCTGGAGGTGGTACAAAAGAGCAGTACAAGGTGGCGCTGTCTCCCAGTGTTTTCCAAATTTGTGGGGTCCAAAATATGGAAGTTATGTGAGCATCACAAAAATATCATATTCTTGAAGATCATATTTTAATATGGAAAATGCATGAATTTTGCGAAGAGAGGATGCATGGATTGGATTTCGCGAAGATCAGAAAAATGGAGGTGGTGATGCTTCGCGATTATGTCAAAGCAATGAGAACGACAGAGTTGAACCGCATCACAGTGGTGAAGGGATTTGAGAGGGATCTTCACGGCAAAGGCGTGAAATAAAGTTGACGGTGATGCTCCGCGATTACAGCGAGCCCCACGACCAGAAAATTGCCGAGGTGCTTCCCGATTTGGACAGAATTCCGGTAGGAACTTTGGAGCTTCTCGATTGGTGAGGACGTGGCGTTGACTTTGCGCGGAAGGGTCGAGGGTCGGTGGAATCTCCAATAAAGAGTGGCGGACCCCCTTGAGAGAAGCAGAGATAATTTTCCTGGAAAATCATTTACTCTCGGTTCGCGAAGGTAGTTCGCCTAGCATGTGTGGTTCGCGAAAGAAGAGCTTCGCGACAACTATTGTAGCTCCGCAAAAGTTGTGCGCTCCGCGTTGGCTCTGTGAGCTTCACGAGGGAAGTTGCTCTGAAATGACTTGAGCTTCGCGGTAGTGCTTCGCGAAAGGGAAGGAGCATCGCAAAGGCTTGTTTGAGCTTCACGAAATTGGGATCCTCACGAAGTACGGTAATTTGCGAAGGTGTTTCCAAAGGAATTGCCCAGTGTTAAGAGGCAAAGTGGTATTCATCAGTGGATTAAAGTTGTACTTTAACAGAGTATCTATCAACAGTTGAAAATGCATTCCTTCATGAAAATGAAGAGACCTACAGGTCTATAAACTGTGAGTGGATTCCCTTCCAGAGAAGTGAACTTAGGATGAGAAAGAATGTGATCCTCTCCACCGGCAGTGAGCCAGAGAGAGAAAAATATGGAGTGACCCTTGTGAAACCAGTGAGCTGACCCTAAACCATGCAAAGGTAGTGAGCCTGGGACAGAACGACAGTACCTGAACATTGTAATCCACATCTAGTGAAGAATAATGGAATTTGGTATGACTGGAAACTTGTCGGCATATGCTCCTTGGATGTAGCCCAGTGAGGGTGAACCAAGTAAAAGTCATTGTCTCTACCTATTTTCTTCCCTGCATTACATTGAAAGTATCATCATCATTAGATAAAGAAGAAAATAAGTGGTCATAATAATCACACAAGTGCAGACAAAGTGACCCTTGTAATAAAGAGGTCAAGATCTAGTGGGGCAGGAAGAACATTGAGAAAGAATATCCATACCCTTATTCACCCCCCTATTAGGGTATATAGGCCCCTATTGGTCCCAATAATTGGTATTAGAGGGTTGGTTTCTTTTATCAGATTTTTTTGCTTCGACTTGGTGTAGTCGATCTGTGTTGTTGAAGATACAGTTCGCTCTTATCTCAGTCTTCCATGGGAAAGAGAACAATATCAAAGAAGAATCAGAAGTCCGATAATTTCCCCCAATGTAGAAGTGTGTATGGAAAAAGTGTGATTCAATTAAAAGAATCAAACAGTTTACTGAAAGAAGGTTTGGATTAATCTGACCGGGAAAATATTGATTCACTCAATCGTGATGTAGGAATGAGTGATGTACTCAAACATCAAAGTGATACCGAAACAACTGATGATGAAGAGGTTACAAGAAGGAGGCTAGTAGTAGATGTTGTCAACATGACAAAGATATTGGACCAAAAGTTGGATGATGAAGTCAGATCTAAAGATATCCGCATCAAAGTATTGGAGATTGAGGTCAACAAGATAAGAGGCTTAAATCAAAGGCTTATTGATGTGGTTACTGACCTAGAGGAGAAGATTGATTCTCAAGGTGATAAACCAAAAGAAATGGCAATAATTAAAGGAAAACAAAAGGATGGTGGTTATGAATAAAATCAAAATTCTAATGATGTTCAAAATATGAAATCCAGAATTGATGATCTAGCTACACACCTGTCTGAGCTAATTCAGAAGAATCAAAGGCTACAACAAGAGAATGTATGTTGTTCAGATTCTATTGAAGAAGAAAAATTAAAAGTGAAAGAGAAAGGTGACATGGTGGAAAAGCTCACATAGGAACTAGAAGATGAGATGAATAGCAGAAAGAATCTCAAAAGAGAACTCAATGAAAAAATTGAATCAAGGGATATGATGATTCAAAAGTTGGAAGAAGAGCTAGAATCAGTGAAGAAGGAAGTGGAGAAATCCAATTCTAAATGAAATCCCAAAATTAATTATGCCTTACACTTGCTATTTGATTATCCTTCGACAGGTGATGATGAAATGAAATGAAAACATTCTATTTCTGAAAAGAGGCAAGAACAAATTTTATCAGCTCAAAGACCATACTGTCTGTGAACAACAAGTATCAGATATGATGAATCCCCTACCGTTCAAGATAGAAAGAGAGTTGTGAACAGTTCCAAATGTGAGAGATACCCTATAGGTGCTGGAGATAGGCCTAAGAAGACAGTTACAAAAACTAGTAATGACATGTGCTATTTCGGCTGGATTCATGGCCACACATCAAGCTTCTGTTTAGAGGCTCATGAATACATATCAGGCTATGAAAATAGAATCTTTAATGAATCTGAGAATATGAATAAGCGTCCTGAGAAATCAGAGAGTAGAGTCTCTCAAAGGAAATCATTCATAAAATTCTATTACTGTGGAATAATGGGACACACCATGAATATTTTTCAGGAAGCTTAGGAGCTCAAGGTAAGAGTATGATCTCTATCTACATCAACATCTCGACATAGAAATGATGAAATGAGTTATGTCTTTGATGGAAAATGTTTCATATGTTCTAATCATGGGCATTTGGCCAGATAGTGTAGCAAGAAGAAAGATGGGAATGAAAAGGATCCTAGAAAGTGAATTTTGACTCCAGTGATGCATAATGAAAAATTATACACTGGAAGACAAAGTGGTAAGGTGAAGAATATGCTTAGAGTCTTAGGGGAATCACATTGAGCTGAACGAAAGGTGTATCTGTCACCTCCTCTATGACACTCACAACTTCCCTCTAAGAAAGAACATGAACATATCTGGAAGAAAAAAGGATGAAACACAACAGTTGTGAGTAAGGATAATGAATGTTCAGTGGAGGAACCACCACCAATGAAAAATAGGGTGGCGACTCATAAATCTGATAAAAGGCAGATAAATAAAGAATGCATTGAAAAATTCACAAGTCATGTGCCACGAAGAGGACTGGAAGAAAAAAAGGAAAATCCCTGCAATGTTGGAAGAAGAAAGGGAAGAATAAAATCAAGGAGATTGCTACTCAGATAAATAATCAAGGAAATTGGAATTTTAGAAGAACCTCCAAGAATGAAATGTGTAGTAGTGGGTCTATACCCCAAGTGACAAGAACGGTCGGGCCTACAAAATATACTTATCAACAAAAGGCTCAGCATGTGGGTAATGAATGCTTAGTGTTATGGCCAGAGCAGTTGAAGTTGGCTAGGAAACTAGAGGAAGCAAGAAAGGAGTGTGATGCACTCTAAGAAAGAATCAAAGGGTCGACCCATCAGGATCAACGAATACCCTCATCTTGACGATTCAAGAAATACACCTCTCGCTATGTATATAAATGCAATTAAAAAATGATTCATGTGCTTCAGGTTTTAGGGAGATATGATCCAAGGGGAAGTGGCATATAAAGATGAAAAGTGGAGAAGTGATGTGCCCCAGATTTTTAATTGGCTCAAATCAGGTACAATAGTTGATGAAGTAAGGGAGCAACAGAGCAGAATAGGAAGTGATTGTGTTATTAACTTTATCTCTTATTTCCTACACCGAGTTTCAACTCAGTATGCTTAGAGATTTAGTTAATGGATCAACTCTGAGTGTAAGATGAGAATAGATGGTCCAAGAGAAGAATAAAGTTTTTTGGGCCTAACCCCGGGAAGTGTTGCATAACATAGGGGGAGAATTTAATAACAAAATTAGATGCAAGATCCTTGAAAGAAATAATTGGATGACATAGCTCAGGTGTTTCCTATTGGGGAAAGAATGAAACATAGGGAGAAGCAGCAATAATCATGCATCTCATGCTTATCTATTTTGATCTTACAATGTGGTATCAGATGACTGATTTCAGGATTCCAAGAAGATGTGAGAGAAAATAAAAGGAGTGTCAACAATAATATGAGAGAAGAAGTTCACAGAAATGACATCATTGAACAATGACACAGTGACAAGTTTTCATGTGAAAGAAATGAATCCACCGAAAAATTAATCAGTGAAAAAATTCTTGATGAATGTGTTGAGGAAGAAATCAACAAAGGGTGAGAATAAGTGAATGATGCCGATTCAGAAAAAAAATTTGACATGGGAGCTTGTTTTGAGGTTAGCAAAAAAAAATTCCATCGGGACTAAATAGATCTTTCACAATAAGATGAACAAAGATGACACAATGATTCGACACAAAGCACGATTGGTGTGCAAAGCATACTCTAAAAGAGATGGTACTGATGTTGATGAGACATTTGTAGCGGTTTCAAGGCTGGAGAAAATCAGATTATTCCTAGCCATTGCAGTGAAAAGAAAGTTCAAAGTGTTCCAGATGGATGTCAAGTCTGCATTTCTAAATGGGTTTCTAGAAGAAGAGGTGTACATTGAGAAGCCAGATGGTTTTCTCATTCACGAGGATGAGAAAAAAGTTTCCAGGCTGAAGAAGGTGTTATATGGGCTGAAACAAGCACAAAGAGCATGGTACTGTAGGATATATATGTATCTGAAAGAAGCTTGGTTTTCAGAGTATGGGATTTTATTACAATATTTATTTCAACAACAACAGTAATCAAAGGATGATGAGGCTGGTCTAGGAAGAAGACATAATATCTGGAAGATCAGATGAAGCATAGTGGAGACAATCATCTGAATTCAAGAAACATGAGTTCGAAATGTCTATGATTAGTGAGCTGATGTTTTTCCTTGGTCTACAGGTGACACAAGGAAGGAATGGAACATTCATTTCTCAATAAAATTATGCAAATGAGGTTTTAAGAAGGTTTGGCATGGAAAATTCTACGGAGATGAAAACTCTGGTTGCTACCTGGATGAAATTATCAAAAGATGAGGATGGAAAGGCAGTTAATATCACAAAATATAGGCAAATTATTGGAAGTTTGTTATACTTGACTGCGACGAGGCCTGATATTCTTTTCACCACATGCCAAGCAGCAAGATATCAGATTAATCTCAAGTAAAGCCATATGCTTGCAGTGAAAATAATACTTCGGTATATCTAGGGCCCAGTGGATTTCGGCTAGACATATAATGATAAATCTCATACATAGTTATTGAGATATACTGATGCAGACTAGGACAGTTCAGCGGATGATAGGAAATCAATGACATGTGGTGCTTTCTATCTTGGTGGACTGTGTATTTCTTGGAAAAGCAAAGAGAAAGATTGCATTTCATTGAGCAGCGCGGAAGCTAAGTATATTGCAGCCACTCAAGCATGCACACAGTTATTGTGGATGAAACAGTAGCTTGGTGATATGGGAGTTGATGTGAATTCTCTGATCGGAATCCAGTGTGATAACTCAAGTGCTATCAATCTTAGCAAAAATCCAGTTCATCACTCAAGGACAAAGTACATTGCGATCAAATATAATTTAATCAAGGAGAAGGTGGAGCAAGACATTGTGATGTTGGACTATGTGCCTACAGAGCTACAGGATGCAGACATTCTGACAATGGTCTTACCCAAGGAAGCATTTTAAAGGCATCGACTGGCTCAGGGAGTTCAGTTGACTCCCCGCACTTGAAATAGTGTGGATGTGGAGCCCCACCCCCTCTCCTCAAGGTATGTTTTGTTTTTCCCTAATGTGCTAATATGTGCTCTCTACTATGATACAGACTATAAAGGAGTGACCTTTGGGTTTATTGACAAAGGGGGAGAAAATAGTGATTGTTCAAGGGGGAGAAAGTGTGGCTATTTGAGAAATCATGATAGATATGGGGAGAAGGTGACCAATGGAGCAGCCAGATAGGGCGAGAAATGAGCAAGGGGAGAAAATAGTGATTGTTCAAGGGGGAGACAGTGTGGCTATTTAATAAATCATGATAGATATGGGGATAAGCTGACCAGTGGAGCAGCCAGATAGGGGGAGAAATGAGCAAGGGGAAGAGTTTCAAATCTGACGATTCTAGAAGTGATCTATCAAAGCATAGAAATAACGACAGCTAAGGATCGTGATAAAAGCAGAACAATGGTGTTGGAATGGTGTGAGAAGGTGTCCAGCTATCACCAATTGGTATCAGTGTGGTTCAAAAATTGGTATCAATTTCAGAATTGGTATCAGGTTAGAATTGACAATTGGTGTTTGACATGAAGTGATTCATTGATAATCTTTTCAGACTACTATTGTTTCTCACTCTGAGAATTGCTTATGTGGGCTTATAGTACATGTTAAGTGATTCCATGAATGCTATCATAATCTCAAGAGGAAAATGGTGGTAGTGGATAGAAGAAGACTCAAGGAGGTATCAAAGTGAAGACAATCATTCTGAGTAGAGTTGTGAAGTGATGTCAACAAACCCATAGGGGGAGATTGTTGGTCAAAAATCTCTCGAGGTAACATTGAAGTATTTTCGGGTTTATTGTTTTTGTTGAAAAATAAGGTTTCCATGGAGAATTGTCGAGTTCCCGAGAAGTTGTTGACAATCCATGATGACAAAGAATGATGACAAAGGAATGGATGATCTGGAGGTGGTACAAAAGAGCAGTACAAGGTGGCGCCGTCTCCTAGTGTTTGCCAAATTTTTGGGGTCCAAAATTTTGAAGTTATGTGAGCATCGCAAAAATAGGATATCCTTGAAGATCATATTTTAATATGGAAAAGGCATGAATTTCACGAAGAGAGGATGCATGGATTGGATTTCGCGAAGATCAGAAAAATGGAGGCGGTGATGCTTCGCGATTACGTCAATAGTTTGCGAACGGAAGAGTTGAAGTGCATCATGGCAGTGAAGGGCTTTGTGAGGGAGCTTCGTGGCGAAGGTGCGAAATAATGTTGACGGTGAAGCTCTGCGATTACGACGAGCTCTGCGATCCGAAAATTTCCGAGGTGCTTCACGATTTGGACAGAATTCCGGCAAAAAGTTTTGGAGCTTCGCGATTGGCGATGACGTGGCGTTGACTTTGCGTGGAAGGGTCGAGGGTTGGTGGAATCTCCTATAAATAGTGGCC
Source organism: Viscum album (assembly GCA_963277665.1). Classification (NCBI taxonomy): domain Eukaryota; kingdom Viridiplantae; phylum Streptophyta; class Magnoliopsida; order Santalales; family Viscaceae; genus Viscum; species Viscum album. The sequence goes on from OY728158.1 coordinate 314,156,974, forward strand.
GACACCTCGAGAGAAGCAGAGAGAATTTTCATGGAAAATCATTTTCTCTCGGTTTGTGATGGTAGTTTTCCTAGCCTGTGTGCTTCACGAAAGAACAGCTTCACGACGGCTATTGTAGCTCCACAAAAGTTGTGCGCTCCGCGTTGGCTCAGTGAGCTTCGTGAGGGAAGTTGCTCTGCAACGACTTGAGCTTCACAGTAGTGCTCCACGGTAGTGCTTTTCGAAAGGGCAGGAGCTTCACGAAGGCTTGTTTGAGCTCTGCGAAATTGGGAACCTCGCGAAGTAGGGTACTTTGAGAAGGTGTTTCAAAAAGAATTTCCCAGTGTTAAGAGGCAAAGTGGTATTCATCAGTGGATGAAATTTGGACTTTAATAAAGCATCTATCAATAGATGAGGATGCATTCCTTCATTAAAATGAAGATACATATAGTTCTATAAACTGTGAGTGGATTCCCTTCCAGATCAGTGATCTTAGGAAGAGAATGAAGGTGATCCTCTCCACTGGTAGTGAGCCAGAGAGAGAGAAATAGGGAGTGACCCTTGGGAAAGTAGTGAGATGACCCTAAACCATGAAAAGGTAGTGAGTCTGGGATAGAATGACTATACCTGAACATTGTAATCCACATCTAGTGAAGAATTGTGGAATTTGGTACGACCGACAACTTGTCGGCGTATGCTCCTTGGACGTAGCCCAGTGAGGGTGAACCAAGTAAAAATCATTGTGTCTACCGGTTTTCATCCGTACATTACATTCAAAGTATCATCATCAGATAAATAACAAAAGAAGTGTTTATAATAATCACACAAGTATTAACAAAGTGACCCTTGTAATAAAGAGGTCAAAATCCAATGGGGCAGGAAGAACGTTGCGAAAGAATATCTATACCCTGATTCACCCCCCCTCTCAGGGTATATAGGCCCCTATTGGTCCCAAAAATTATCATTTCATTGAACCAAATTTTATCCCTTGATATTAACCGTGTCTCTCGGATTTTTGAAATTCAATTCACAGATGTTGTAAAATCAAATTTAAATTAAAAATAGTCAATTTTTTAACGACCACTAAGTGGTTTCACTATTCATCGAAAATTTAAGTTTTTCAGAAAAATACCAAAAATTCAGCCTACGAATTATTTGATATTCCAAATTCAAAATTGATGTCTTTTTTTCCATATTCAGAAAATATAAGGGGCATTAATTAATTTTAAATTTAATTCCTGTTATCAACACAAATAGCGTGTTTTAAAGAAACAAAAACAATCAAATGATTGATACTTGTTTATATCCAATTTCAAAGTTAAATTAATTCCAATGAACAACATTGGAATAAATGGTAAAAATATATTTTAATTACACTTTAAACCCAATTAAAAAGATAATCTGACCATATAAATTATTTCAATGAAAAATGTTATTTTTAATTAAAATATAGTGTATTTTTACTATTCATTAAAATATGAAAGTTATCAATATAATATGAAAAATTTATCCAAAGTGAATTAAAATATCTTGATTCCAAAGAAAAATATTATTTTGTCAAATTGAACTTATTGAAAAGTCAAAAAAAAGATTTAAAGTGGGTGTTCCATTAGAAGGCAGCAAAACTACATTTTTTTAAAATTTCTTATTTTACTTGAAAAATTGTTTTTGTTCTCATAACATGTTCTAGAAAATGTGTAGGATGAATATTAATGTTATAAAATTAAAAATGTAGTTGGTACTATTCATAACGGGTAGTTCATATAAGATATCTTTGTTTAGCGAAACTCAATATTGCGTACAAGACACGCTATCGTGGAAGGTCATGATTGCATGTAATGCAAAACAAGTCAGGGATGCGTGTTGTGCAAACTCCGTTTGGAGTAGCATACAACACAAGACATTAATGAAATTATAATGAATATTTTTCATAAAATCTCGGGGTGATACACTTAACATGGGCTAGATTAGGTGCTCGAATTTGTGGATACAATATTCGGTTCATGACACACACAGAAGCCCAACCCCTCCAATTCATCGATCTGGAAGGCTCTAATCTTGCATTACCAACTACATTGACACTCAAAATTCATAATCTACATATTATAATATCTCTAAAATATATTCTATATTCATAATCTCCACATTCATCCGCCATTTCATATATGTTTGTGGTTGGTGATTTTTTTTATTTTCCCCTGCAATTATGTGAAATTTTAATTGATGAATATTGATTTCATCTTATTCATTGAATCATTCCCTATACTAGTTTATTTTTTCAATCATTTAATTTTATACATCCCTTCCATCACACATCACATGACAGCACTATAATTTTGATCCATGAATATTAAACACCTATGCATCTTCAAACACAACAGGTTCTCACCAGATCCCTACAAAGCTAAATTTGCATTCCTTCTCGCATTAATTATTTATTTTTCAGTTCAATCAAGATTCCAAATAATATTTCAAATTTTTTTAATATTATGAATATTAGTATTCATTTTTCTCCGCCATAATTTTTTTTTATATTTATGAACACTGTTTTGCATTTTAATCTACATTATCATTATGTAGATAAGTGCTCAAAATCTAAAAAAACATTGAATTGAATTGGAAATTATATTATATGTTTTATAATAAGTCAATTACCATCTATAAGTTCTTTGGGTATTAAATTTTATAATAATTACTCTATTTATTTCGATTTATGTATTTTTTATCCATGTGTATAATAATATATGTATTAATCAGAGTATAATATCTATATTTTATTGTCTATAATTTTTATTTAATTTTTCATAACATATATTTTATGTAATTCAAATTTCATTGTATAATATAATTCCATCATTTTATTTAATTTTATATATTCTAAAACATTTTTATATAATATATTATAATATTGAAATCATCATTTCATATTCTGTGTTATTTTTGTTTCAGTATTCAAAAGTATTATATTCTATAACCTATAGATCCGGTCTCTATCTACATTATTCCGAAGGTCTCAAATATTCAATCATTGGGCATCATTTTTTTATAAAATAATTTATTTATTTGTATAATATTCATCATTATTCAATTAATGTTATAAAATCTTTTACGATTAATTTCATTGTGTATTAATGAGATGTTATTATAATATGATGTGGTTGTTTTTTATATTTATTTGTATAAATATGTTTACACTCCCTTTCAATCATTAGGTTAGTAAGTGCATTAAATTTCTCCCTTATAATGTACATTTACATCATATTGCAATTTCTATATATTTTAAATTCGTATTATTATTAAATTTAATAAAACCACGATATTACAACAACCTTATAGCATGTTATAGCCAATGTGTTTTCTAATGCATGTCGTTAGATGGTTGGATTTTTTTACATTTAATGGGTATTCCCTTTTTTGCAATACCTCTAAGAACATGCTATGGTGAAACATAATTTTCAATATTCATATTTGGTAATCAATAATTTCCAAATAAAACATATATTAAGCTATTTAATATCCAATTTTTTTAACGTGGATTTTTTGAAAATTATTTGTTCTATTTCATTAAAAATTTGATCCAGTTCTCAATGAAATATGTATGTTTATTGGATGTAGAATATAATAATCCAATCTAAGCGTAATATTTTTATGAAATTTGGTCATTCAATGTTATTATTTTAGTACATAATTTTATACTAATCTTGAATATTTTTTATCATTTCATTGGATTTGGAGTTACTGTATCAAATTTCATCATAGATAGTGTCCTAACATTAGCCTAATTTTTTTTTCAATTATGAATTACTTATTTTAATTCTAGTACATAATCTCATATCTTCAAAAACTTCATTATAGTAAATAATGATCATTTATTATTTTTCAACTCTTTCTAATTTCAAGTGAATGAAATCATCACATGGGATTTATATATATTTATTACCTCTTAAATATAATTAAAAATCCTAGAAAAATGTTACATATGAATAAAACACTACTATTTCACCTTTACTATAATTGAAATATTCTTTTTTTTTCACCAACTAAATGAATTTTATCCCAAATATATTCTTTTGGGAAGATATTTGGTATTTATATTTTTTATAGAAAACATTAAGTCGATGTTAGATTTATACACTCAGAATAACTTGAAAATATAAAGAAGTTTTGAATTAAATTTTATCATTTCTATAAAAAATGTTCCACACAATATAATTTTTTTCTATCCTTACCATAAATGATTAATGATAAATAAGATAAAAACAAGGAATATTAATGATATTTTAATTAATAATGATTTTAATACATGTTTCAACCAATATATTTGGTACAGTGAAATTATGAATAAATTTATATTTATTGATTATTATTATTCCCCTGATGATTAGTATAATCATGTTGATTAAATTATTCTTTTTTCTTTGTTTTTATTCATATTTAAATCAATTTTTACCTTAACAATGATAATTTTTTTACTGAAATTACTATACAAAATGTTCCATAATTAAGTTGACATTTTTAGATAACAAAACTCATGTTGGTTCCCAATATAGAATTCATTTTTTTAAATTATCCTCAAAGAAGCAACAAAATCTAAATAAATTTTTTCCCACTGAATTGATTAAAAAGTGTGTTTCCAAAGAGAAAATTTCCATATGTAAGGAAGGATTTAATATTAATATTATAAATAAAAAAAATTAATAGAAAAAATTATACAAATAATAATATAATTTTACTAATTTTACTTTAATACTAACTTAAAATATCACTTATCCATGTTAATAATTTAAATTCCCGGGATGTTTTCAAAACAAATTTTCTTCTTCAACAGTTAATCAAAAAATGAATTTTTTCAAAAAAATACCAAAACATAACATTAAGATAATTTTTATGTTGATTTAAAAAATGAGTTTAGTTTTTTAAAATAAATATTATAAAATGGTAAAAATAAATTTAAAATTTTATGCACAAAGGGAACCTAAACCATTTTTAGAAAAAAAACATTTTTCAAACAGTCCTTTTTATTTCAAATGAATCTTATTTAATTTATAATAAAAAGGTAACAATAATTTTCCTAATTTAGATAGAAATATTTATATAAAAAAATTTAATAGTGTTGTGATAATGGTGTATTATATTAGGATTCATTTACGTTTGGGTTTGGGTGTTTTTAAATCTATTAAAGAGATACAATTTTAAGAAATATATTTAATTGATTATGTAATATTGGTGTTTTTTTGACACATAATATAATATAAAAGTTACTTTTTTTAAAAACAATTATGTTTAACATATAAAATATTTTTAGGATTTTGAGGAAAAAGTGTATTCAAATAGATTGTAATATTAATGTTCCACTTCATATGGAATTTTCATTTAGAATACACCTTGCACTATATTAAGATGGAATTTTGGTAATACTGGGTCCTAATGGTTATGGGGATGAAACAGGGGAAGGAATTTGGGTGGGTAATTTCTAATTTTGAGTTTTAAACTATTGAGGAAAAGTTAGATGAGGTGGTTCCCTTTTATAAGTGATGTGAGTGATCAAATTGAAAATACATGAATCACGATTTCATAGTATATTCTTACCCAATTCAGGTGCATCCAAAATATATTAATATAAAATAAAAGGATTTTAATTTAGAAATAATATAAATTATTTATATTTAGGTTGGTTTTTTCATATTCTAAACCTTATCTTTTTGGTTAACATCCTTCTGACCAATTTTACCACTACCATGGTAACATTATTTTTACCAAGAAAAACTATTAATTATTTATTTATATAAAATAGTCCTTTTGAACAAATTTTTATATTCTAATTAATGATATGGAATCCCTTTTACAAGACTTACTTCATATATGTGGTACACTTTTTTTAAAATATAAGTGCAATAAAACCCTGAAAACTAATTTTTTGGAATAGAAACTATTTTTTTTTTGGATTTATAATTATTTGGGCCAGAGAATATCGATCAGGGGTTATGAACATTAATTTATTATCATATTATTAAATAAATGAATTTTATTTTACATTAAAACCATACCAAAACTATGTGTAATCATTTAACCACCTTATTAATGGAAAATAATCAAAAATTATTTTCTATTAGATTAAAATATCACATTCATTTGATAAAGGTAGGAAGGAGATTATAAATTTAAAAAAATAGTTTAATATTAATTATTTTAATCCTTGAACATATTTATATAAAAGATAAATATTTAACGCATTTTTACTGATTTTTTATATCATTATAATTTCATCAAAATTATGGTAATTGTCAAAATGATATTTTTCAATACTCACAAAAAATCAATCGTAAAAAAATATAAAAATATAAAATAATATAAATTTGAAATCCTGAATTAAAAAAGTAATTTCATTTTTCAAACTAGTTATATGATGGTTATAGGTATGTCTTTCAAGGAAAACATATATAATATATCATAATATTTTTTAAATAATATATTTTTATTCCGATGTGAGTAATTAAATAGTACTTCTTGTAATTTATTTTAATAACTATAATTTTTTTATTTAACTCATAATTTATTTCATTTTGTACTATGATATAGAATTTTTCAATCTATTTTTGTATTTCATGCATCATAATCTATCAAAAACAAATAATTATTAAATAGAAATATATTCTAAAATATCCTAGTGTAAACTTTTACACACTTGTATGAATTTCAAGCTAGAAATTCCATTACACCATATAAAGGAATTGAGGATACCGATACCTCATCACATCCTTAGGTTCTGATATTATTACAAGAATTTGTGATTCCCCAATAGATCTTTATGTAGAAGACTGGTAATTTTCTTCATCAATTTTTTTCTCTTATCGATGATTTCCACAGTTTTTTCATCATATTATTGATGATTATCTAATAGAATGATATATATGTATAGTATATATTAATTACCTAGTATGTAAAACATTAAAATAGATACATGGAACAAATCATGAACGTAGAAGAGGTTCAATGGAAGTGTTATTTGATTACCAACAACATTGATAAAATTAGGTATCTTGATGCGACAAATATATCTCAGACTATACATACCCTTATTTCCAAATCTCAAAAACAATTATATGGAGAAAATTTCTATAATAACTTTTCACCAACTTTAAAAAATATATATCATAGATGATTTTAATTATAAATTTTATTTATTCTATGAGGTGACCTGATATTTTTGGGAATGGCACTAAAAATGTCTTTCATTTTTCCAAAAACTTCTCTTATTAATGGATTTAGTTACAAAACATCATCCCCTCATCTTGGATTCTTATACATTCTTACATATTGGTATTTACAATAATACATATGAATGGTCAAGTGAAAGTAATTGTTGTATGATAATTTTACAAAATTATATTTTTGATCCTAATATCCTTTGAAATCCTCAGAAAAAATCTTGGTATATCATCTAGTTTTTGAAGGATCCTCTCAGACTGACAATCAATCTGAGGATGATTTCTAGATCTAAACCTGAATTAAATATTCTAACATTGATGATTCATTCTCCAAAATATCAAACTAAACCTAGGATCTTGACCCGATATAATAATATGTGGTACTCCATTCAACCCTAACCCTTCCTTAATATATATCGTTAAATTATAGTTAAGACTGATGTCTTATCAAAAGAAAACATCTTTAATTCATATGTTGTAGAATTGCATGTCAAATGCTTTTATAACACTTAGATTTCATTAGGAATACTATGATGAAATCTATTATAATAATTTACCAATTCTATTTCGGTATTGGTATTGGATAGAAAATCCACTTATACTTTTGATGCTCATCCTTGAATTACTGATATACCATGAATCATGATACAATAACAAATGAATTTTTATGTTTTACAACTTTAAATGATTCTTGATATCTCGTTAATTATGCATAATGTTTGGGAAAATAAAGATTGATTATATATTTTTATTCATCTAATAATTCATTATTTAATTATTCTATTAAAAAGAAACATAATTTTTTTTTTGAATCTGTTCATTCAATTATTGTCCAGGTTAAAATCTAATAAAATCATTAACTTATTTGATAGATCCATGTCTTAATATTATTCTGCTATAATAATCATATGATGATATCCATTAATATTTTTATAATAAAGATATTATTTCACTTTCCTAGTTATATTAATGTATATTCTCTCAAAATTCATAGGTTTGAATCTCATTCAGTCCACATAATAGAAATATCGACATGTTCCTTCGGGCAATGAGAATCACCTACATTGTTTTCCTTCATGTGGTAGAAATTTATTGATTACTAACATTATTAAATCCATTCCAATAATCTCATTTGGAACATATTGAAATATTTCTATTTGAATATTTACATAACAATTTTAAGATCATTATGTATATTACACAATTCAGTATAGAGATAATTATTTAATATATTCATTGAAAAAATACTTCATCAATATAAAAATCATTATCTTGGTACATTTTCTAAAGTGTCCTTAATTTTTACAAGGCCTACACTACAACCATGTCATTAAGTATATGAACACTTCCCAATTCCTTCTTTGATGCTTCACTATATATAACTAACCCTTCTCTACTATAGGGTTTTAAAAACAAAGTTCTGGTGCCCAACCTTCTCATTAGGTCATTGAAACTCATTTGGTATTAATCTTTCTAGAATAAGTTGGGCATCATTCCCATAAACATGTTTGTTGGATTTCATAGATAAGAGAGATTTATCAACAATCTTCATTAGTGTCCAAATAATATATGAAAATTATACATTTTTGTCAGCAATGTTTTTCCATTGTTTAATAACTTATATTATATATGGGTATACATATACACTCACACCTATGATTACATGACCTAATAATGTCACTCAATTTAACAAAAATACAAAATTTCTAAATTTTTCACACATTTTCTCTTTCTTATGGCCTTCCACACAGTCTTAAAATTATCTTTTTTCTCTTACATTCTAGTAGAATCTATTAGAATGTTTTATTAAATATTTCCATAAACAGATCAAAGAAATCTCTAAATACTCAATTCTTTGGATCCATGAATATATTTGGGTCATTGATTTGTCCAAATGGAATGTCTATAAATTTATAGTTCCCATAACTCATACTAAATGTTTTATTGGGTATATACTCTCATTCTACATTCAATTAATGATATCCTTATCAAAATAAATTATTTAAGAAGCATTAATCTCCTCATAGTTGATCAAATAAATGGTTTATATATGTTATATGATATTAACTCATGATCGTGATCATATTATGGTCCTGATAATCATATTGATATCAATATCCCCATATTATTTCTTAATGAAATAATAAGTTCACCCCATTTTGATTTACTCAGTCCAATTAATCCCTTATCTAGATTCTTCATGAGTTTCATTATTAATTAATGCAACTCAATGGGTCTCATTATATAAAGATTATTTTAAATAATTTTAACAGGATTTATGTGTTTAATTGAGAAATAAAATCAATTATTAAGGGTAATGATATGAAACACATCAATAAATACATTGTAAAATGACAAAAAAATATTCATATATTCAATATTGTGTTTATCCCCTCACTATATGAGATAACAATCCCTCATTAATCGTTATTAAGATTTGTAAAATGAAATTAATTTCCATTGTAGGTTCATTTTCATCATTTCACAACCCTACAATCATAGACTGATTCATAATATATAACATTATGTACCTTGTTAATTGATATTAGATTAATATAAAAAGATTCAATTCATTCCAAATATCACATCAAATTAATCAATATAAAGAATAATTATTTTTTCCTGATGGAAATTCACACAATTTTTAATTAGAGTGGAGATATATTCTTTAGATGTGATCATAATGTTGTAAGATGTTTTCACAAATATTTGAACTTCTAATCATTGAGGTGGTGAGGTGATAACCCAATTAAATAATTCCCATAGGTGTGTGGGTATAACCAAAATAAAATAAGACATTTTAATATATATGGATGATGATAATTTTAACATTCACTACTCCATTCTCATGACCCACATCGATGATGGTGATTGAAAGAGAATACCTTTTTTCTCCAAGCTTAAGATTTTTTTTCTGTCAATTTTCATCATTAACCCTTCAATTAATTCACTAATTGAAATAATATCAATTATAGTTTTAGTTATAGAATTTATGTGTGAGTGATTCATTTGGTTGATAATTCTCTCCATTCGTTTCATTTTTTGACCAAGGTAGATCTATTCAATAATCAATTTCTCAATGGACATATTTTCAACATTTAAAAAATTTATAACTCTTATGAAAGAAATCTATCCCATGTTTCTTTCACATATTCCACGTATAAAAGTTTTTTTTCCACTGTGTGATTCATTATTTGAATATCCTCAAATATTAAAATTTATTTTACTATCCTAAAAAACATATGAATAATGGAAGTCAATAATAACTATTTTATGTTGATAAAAAATAAAAAAAATCATTATTGATTAAAGTGTCCCATATGCATAACACATTTTAAGGACCTAGTCCTAAGACCCTAATGAATTGATAAATATTTCTATCATGGTTGATGATGAAAATAAAATACTTTTATGAATTTCTATAAACATTTGGATAATATTTATTGATGAATTCAACATCCTTATACTTAGTCTCAAGTAATTCCCTTTAGAATATTTTTTGAATATTTTAGGGAATTTAATTTTTGAAAAATTCACTATTAAACACTTCTAATGTATTTCTTTCAATCCCTTACTATTAGAATATATTTTTATTAATAGTTTATAAATTATCAGCATCAACTACCATGTAATAAATATATAATATTATTTTTTCATTTTCCAATCACTAGAGAGTATAATATATATTTTCAATGGTACTGATCCAATTATCAAAAATTATTGGATTAGATAAAACCTTTATAAATGGTTTGTGTTGCCTTATAAATGACTCCATAGTGTGTTTCTCATACATTATTTATTCGGAAGCTCATCATGATTTATAGTTTGATGGAATTTTGTTTTCATTAAAACAATATTTTGAATTCCAACTCTTATTCCCTTTATTTTATCTTAAGGTATATCATTCCATTGTCCTAAAACAATTTTGTTCACACAATTATAATTTGTCTTATACATTTAATAAAACAAAATAATATAGTGTGATCATTATGAAAATTTAGTGAGTGTTAACGATCCTTTAATTATATAAATCATAATGTTTATTTCCTAAATTTTGAATCCTTCTTATTGAATAAAAAATGATAGGTTTATCATATATTTATTTTAGTTCACTATATGTTTTCCTAGTTAATATCCACATACTCCTCATAAAATTATCAATAAAAAACATCAACCTACTATGATATCGTTATAGGTGATCAAAAAATAAATTGTTTATACATTTCATCATTTTTAATGAAAAATAAATATATTAAATAATAATTTATTCCCACTAACTATAATAGATTTGTGTCTTTGATGAAAAGGTAAATAATTAAATGATTTGATGAATGATATTCAAAATCTACAAACAATTGCTTTAGGTTGTTCCCTTTTTATTCATTCCCAACTTATTAAATCTTTTTATAAACTGGGAAAAATAAATCATAAGAAATGGTGATCTTAGATGCTGAGTAAGGGAAAAATGAGTGAAATCAAATTATGATCATTACTAATCATAAAAATATGAATATGGGAATGATAACATGATCATAACACCCAAAAACACTCCCAACCTCCATATCCCATAAATCATTTATCCTAGAATAATGATTTTTAATGAAAAATTACATGAGTTATAAGAGTAAATATTCATCAAATTAAATCAATATTTCAGAGGTAATATTTTATTAATAAAATCATATGATATAATTATGTGGAATAATAATAAAATTGTAAAATTATTTCACATTTCAAATATCCCAAACAAGACCATCATCACATGGTAGAAAAAGACTCATAGTTAAATAAGTTCACTATCGATCCAACATTATATCATCTCAAGAGATATCAATTTTACCAAATGAATTGGAAGGTAATATTTTTCTAGGAGAAATTTTCACATAATGAAACCCATATATATGTGTTCTAAAAGATCATAATAACATTTATCATTCCATCTTAACATAATTAAACCTTTTGAATGAAACCGGTTCCATTACAAAATCCTTTAAACATTGTAATTGAAAGACATTAATAGATACAAAGTAGATGGAATTATATGATAATATCATTGTTGCGTCATAACAATCATTATACGATGTTTTCATTCATGAGAAATCATTATTTTAAAATCATTTATATTTCCCGTTAAAAATAAATAGGAATCATTAAGTCTCATTTGGAAAAATTTCAGACTAAAAATACTAGAAATATTGGAAAATATATTCTTTTTAAAAATATTTAAATTTATATATGAATTTTCAATATGAAGGAAATAAATTATTCGGTGAAAATACATTCATGTGATATATGTTAAAAGATAACATTCTTCCCACACATTCATAACAACTCAAAAGTTATTTTTATGAAAAAAAAATTGAACACATAACAGTAATATTTTTAAAAAAATTCCAATTTTAGTAAAAATTACCACTTTATAACATTTATGTATAGGTAATAACCTTTACAAAAAATTATTTAAAACATATAAATGGAAGAAAAGGATTATGATCCCAAAATATAAAATAAATTCATATTTTCTTAGAATAATTTTATAAATAATTATAAGTTCCTAAGATATTATATTGAATTTAAAACATGAAATAAATTTAATTAACTATATTGTAATTAAAATTTTGTGGTTTAAAATATCAAAATCATATAATTTCCCTTAATGGGAATTTATCACTATAAATCGTAGAAAAAAATGAGATTGTAATATAAAATCGTAGATGTGGTCCCAAAATTATTGGGACATGAACATAAAATCCTATATATTAAATTTTTATTTATTATAAATATATAAACTAATCAAATTCACACTTATCATTAAATATATAACACCATTATAATTTCCAATTATTTATTTTCTTATAATTTTTTATTAATAATAATCATTTGGGTGTTAGCTTTTCTTTTCCTATGCATATTTTGGATTGACAGTTCCATTCCTTGAAAATTGTTCATGGATTAATTATCTACAGAATATTAATCATTTCATTTATATTAAATTTTTTAACCATATTCATTTATATAACATGTCATATATGTCATTGGAGAAATATTATTTAAATCACTGTGTATAGATGATGGTATGTACGTACACATAGATGATATTTTCATCTAAAAATGAATATAAAAAAGAAAAAGGAATAATATTTTTTTCATTATAAAATAATAATAATATTTATTAATACTATATAAATTCATTTAACAAAATCTCATTAATATTCATGTAAATTATAGATTAAAAATGAATCACATCGCTTCGTGGAGGTGGTGGTCCAATGTACAGGTGGGAAACATTATTGTTTTCAAATAGATAGAAGGTTAAGAGGGTAGATTATATTTTTTCATTAATGAATCATAATTTTATTATAAAAATAATATAAAAAAATTCATTTCATCTATATATTATTCTATGATATATTGCTATGGAAATGAAAATACACCGCTTCATGGAGATTGTAGTAACTACATGAAAATTAGGGGTGTTATTATTTATCCATAGAAATAATGGAGATAGAAAATGGTTGTACCGTTAATAAAACAACATATAGTTATAGTAAATATAATTATAGAAGAATATTTATATGTTAATTTTATAATTTTTGTAGTTTAAGGAATAAATAAACAAAAAATAGATCATTAAATAATATTACCACTTTTTCGAGAATCCTCATTTAGCTTTCACCATAATCCTTCTTGAGATGGTGTTTTATTAAGACAAAAAACACTAACATGTGATGAGGGATTTATTAAATGTATGTTAATATGTATTGTATATTCTAAAGTTATTTAGTTTTGTAGATAACTAAAAAGGGGTGGTTCCATTTTACAAGTGAGTTGAGTGGAAAACTTGTGAATTCTTGAATCATTATTATATAATACTTGTATTACATAGTAAAAGTTACATAAAATTTTCATTGTTTAGATGATAAGATGTTTAAGGAAGAAATAAAATCATCCAATGTTATGTAATCATTTTTTTTGTTATTTTAGACCATGTATCTTTTATTAAACCCATTAATAAAATTTTTAACCCTTAACATGGTAACACGATTTTTAACTTGGTAACTATCAATTAACAATAAAAAAATGTTGGTCTTATAAAAAAATTAAATTTGATAATTTAATATATTTTATATATTTTAAAATATTTAATTTAAAATTTTGATGAAATTAATTCTAATATAAGCTTATAGAACACATAAAAAACATTTTTGAAATAATAAGTATTTTTATGAATTTTTTCTTAATTAGGATAATTATTATAATGTGATGGTTATTACCAATAATTTATTGAATTTTGATTTTATAAATTAGGGATATTTTACATTATAACCATTTGAAAATAACTTTGAATCATTTAAACTATAAAGGCATTGCCCAAGGTTCGATTCAAACCGGTACACAAACCAACATGCCACTGACCTGAGGGGTGTCGCTGATCCCCAAGAGTTAGAAAAAAAATATAAGGAACAATAAGTATATATAAATGGAATATTTCCGCACATATATTAGAGTTTATACAAATTATTATTTTAAAAATTATATATAAATACATATCCATATATCAGTACATGATATAAGTATTAAAACTATCGATATAAACACAACCTAAGAAATTAGAAATTATAAATAGATATAACCTAATATCTTCACTCACCCTCTAAACACTCTCACCTATAAAACATACCTACACATAGCCACCATAATTTACTAACATGTATCGGCTCTAGAATCACATATTCTCCACGTAAATAATGTAATTCACCAAAAACCGTAAAAAAACTAGTGACAAATGTTTTTAAAGAGCCACCCACCAGCCAATCTAGGAATGTAAATAAAGGTCCTAAAAATTAAGGTAATAGGCACACTTGGATTAATGTTAGAAAATAAAAAATAACTTAAAAAACGAAAAAATTGGATTCTCTATGAGTATTCATAATCTAATATTGAACATAAAACCAAGATATCATATAGTCTTGAGTAGATAAGAACCTTGTAGGATTCCACATGTGTTTCACATGACTAACCATTAATTTTTGATATATTTAATGATAGTTTAATAATATTTTAAAATGTTTTTACAGAAAATGATTTTATGGAAACCTATTTTATTCCTCATAAAATATAAACACATTTATCATTTATCATATTATTAAAATTACTTTTAAAAAGGGTAAATTATTTTTAATTCAAATAAAAAAATTTAATAAAATATAGTATTTTTTGTAACATAGGGACACAATTAAACAATGAAGCATGCTTAAAATAAATTATAAGAATATAAACCATAAAGTGGTACATGGTTGTATCAAGATAACATATAATGTGAAGACCAAGAACATCCCCTATTCAACATCACTAATGTCATGGTGATGCACTATAGTTCCAATGGATGGCTAGAATATCATTTACCAAACCCGAACACACTAGTAGGCTTATCTGGCCTCCAAACAAAAGCCACTTGAATAATTAGAAACTAGACTCATCGGGGGGTCACACCCACATGCCATAAGACAACTACATAAATAAATGGAAACAAATAAACATTATATAACCTATTTCAATATAAATCTAGGCCACTCACTCAAGCTTAGTATATCCATGAATGTGGTAAATGAAGTTGATTAAACCAAACAATGTTCAAATACAAAAATCGACCACAAAAAAATTGTAACACCCCAAGATTTTATGAAATATATTATTTTTTTTAATTTATTTGATTCCTTCTATTTTACACTACACCATGATTAGCTTGTACTATATGCTACACCATATTAGCTTTCAGTATACACAACACTATTCTTGGATCGTGTTACACACAATTTCAATTTCGTTTTGTGGAAATTATTCTACACAACATTATGTATATATATATATTTTAATTTATAAATTATATAAGTTTTGATTTTGTTATATGTAACACCAAAATAATCTTCTAATACACGTAGCCCTGACTTGGCTTGCATTACACGCAATCGCAACCTTCCGCGATAACGTGTGTAGTACGCAACACCAGGTTTCACTAAACAACATTATATTGTTATAATATTACTAAGAACTAGCCTTTATGAATATTAGCAACTGAATTTTTAATTTTATGACATTTTAATTCATATTACAAATTTTATGGAACAAGGAATGAGAACAAAATAATTTAATCGGGTAAAATGAGTATTTTTAAAAAAAAATGGTGTTTTGTCGTCTTTTGATGGAGCACCCACATTAAAACTAGTTTTTGACATGTTTATAAGTTAACTTTGACAATATAAAATTATTCATTGGAATGAGGATATAAAATTTTACTTTGGATAAAATTTTTATATTTTTCTGATAAATTTCTTATTTTGATGAATAGTAAAAATAAGCTATATTTTAATTAAAAACAAATTATTTCATCAAGATAATTTATATGGTTAAATTATAATATTTAATGGTTTTAATGTATAAATAGAATATATATTTTAACATTTAAAATAATTCATGTCATTACCATTAATTTTATATTAAATTTATAGGAAAAAAACATTTCAATATTTGACAATGTTTAAACTTTTAAAACCTATTTTCTTTACAACATGATTAATTTTAAATTAATTACTGATACTTTTGTGTTTTGAATTCTGAAAAATGGATTCTATATTTGGATTCAGTGGGTCCAAATTATGTTAATAGGTTACTTTTATTTTTTTGATATTATGAATAGTAACTACGGTAATTTTTATTTAATACAGTTAAAGGTAAATCGGGTAATTAGGGGTAAACATAAGAATATAAAATTACCCTAACACCTGAAAAATTCTATTGGATGAATAAAAGTCGACCCATATATCCTAAGGGTCATAATAGATTCATTTCATGGACTATTGACCATGAAAAGTATATATTTATAATTAAAACCAAAGAAAGTGACAACATGTCACTCTCTTATATCTTATAAGTATAATAATTTTAATTTAGTGATAAACTTCATCAAATGACAAACATGAATAGTATCCAGAAATCTAATAAAATTTTCTAAAAAATGTGAATTTCTTTAAAATTTTTAGGGATTAAATAATTATCAGTAATGATTGCACAATAGTGGTGTTGAAATTATTTTGTTGATTGAAATATAAAATAAATGGTTTTAATAATAATAAAATAAATATTATATGAACTATTTAATGTGATAAACGAATATTCTAGATGAATAAAAAATATTAGGAATCTATTAAATATTTTGGTTTGAATATATCCTCTTTGTAGATTTTATTTAAATTCAAATAAATGAATAGTGTATAAATTGACAATATTGTTATTTTACAAAAATAACATATTATAAAATTGTTCAAAAATCACAAATATATTAAAAAATTATAAATTTAAATTTATATGGTCTAAAATTTCATAAATTATCCAATTATAGACAATTCACAACACATATGTAATTATTTATAAAAATTTAAAATTTAGAATATTGTTTCCACCAATAAAATTATATAGATTAAACAATTATAAATCAATTTTATAAGGTTTAAAATAAATTCAAAACATGTAAAAATATTATCTGTTGAAGATATTACAACCCTATATCATCTCATCTTCTAATTGAGTCATTGTTGGAGGTTTTTAAGTTGGTTTTGAATTTATTACAAATTAATATTTCTTATGTTTCCAAAGGTGCCCCTCTCATCCCTTATAAAAGGGAACCTCCTCCCTAAACTCCACACAAAATTTTTAGACTTCGTGCTCAGACAACCCATACCCATTTCTCTTTTAAATATCTCTAGTTATATCATTGAGGTTTTGGTCTTCTCAAAAGACCAACTCTAGTGCCCTCAGAGGAAGTTTAAAAGAGGCACGTCAAGGAAGAGGTAATCTCTTCTACCAATTCATTCAAGTTTATTTCTTCTTATACTTCCTATTATTTATTTGTTTTTTTTTATAATTTAATTACACCAGTATCAATCATATACCGATATGTTATTATAAATATAAAACAACCCTATTTCACCTTCTATCCGTCCTACAAAAAATGAAATCAGTACGCGTGTGTACATACATAATACAGTCTCCACGTCGTGGTGTAATTTGTTTTTCCACCACCACCTTACTTGGATGGGTATAATGATGTAATGAATTACTATATATGGTTATTATAACATCATACAGATTCTGAGATATTATATCATCCACTTAATTTCCATTCAATAATTATGGGAATGATATCATCGCTCGTGCGTACGTACGGATTACCGTCTCTATGACGCAATGAGATTCATTCTCCAGGTTAACCATTCAAGAATGATTATAAAGTATATATAATAAATAATAATTAAATATATGACATATTAATGATATTGGATTTATTTATATTTTATTTTCTTAATTCCATTCAATTTAATATAGAAACGAAAACAATGTTCATGCGTATATACGACCTATCGTCTCCATGAACGGTGTAATTCATTTTATTTATCGATCTATTATATGATGAATTTATATTATATATAAATAATGTTTTACATTATGGAAATATTTAATCATGATATAATTAATCATATGAATGATTAAGTTTCAAAACATGTATGATTAATGAAACAATTTTACTCAAAACGCTGATTTAACATGGAATTGGCGAAAGAATGGTTAATATAAAGTCGTAAGTGAATCATGTATGATATCATAAATATTGTTATGGATCTTTTACAAGTTAATAATAGGTTTAAACCCAATATACATGAGTCTCAGATAGATAAGGAAGAAATTGGACATAAGGTAAGGGATAATTTTGCAATCTTATTTTTATCAGAGATTGCTTATACGTAAGTATTTACTGGGGTTATATTTTTCATCCATGTACATAAAAATGTTTTCATAAAGTGTTTAATATTCTTCCATGTATGTTTAAAGTAATTTTTACCCCTCTTGGATTTTAATTTGTGTTATGGAAGGAATCTTTCATTTGTTTACCATACGTGGTACATTATGACTTTTCCGTTAAAAGTATGAGGAAAATGTTTTTTTAACTTATATAGCATGAAAATATTTTTACGGTTTTATAATGCATTATTTTCATGAAGATTACTCTACATGATTTCATGACTATTTTCAATAAAATCCTTTTCTTTTAAAATTTAATGGCAATTTTTGAAAAGAAAATGATTTTAAGAAAAAAGTATATTTTCCTCAAGTATTCATTTCAAGGTTTTATCAAAACCATTTTCCATCGAAGATAACATTATTTCATATTTTTATGTTTCAAGCATAATTTATCGATGATTTAAATGGTTTCACATTTCTTATGATGAAATGATATCCATTTGTTTTATATTTATTATGTTATGACGAGATGATGTTTATTAAAACCATTCTTTTCATTGGGTTATGATGAATGATATATGTTTATATTGTGGCACACGTAAGAATGATTTCAATATGAGATGTCTAGGACCTATATCTCCCTCTAATGAATTGGGTAAAGATTTATATCTCATGAGATAGACATGGTTGTAATGACAAGTTAATCATGTTCACTGTTAAAGGACTAGAACGAGGAGTGAACTTGATTCAATAAGGGACTTTGTACACTATGATGGTCTTGGAAGCAATGCCTTGGATAAAATGAATATCATATCATGTGCTTAATAGTTTTCCATGATTACATGTATTATTACCCTAACTATTTTATCATGATTAATGTTATTTTTTGATCTATTCCTTATGCACTACCATGATTTATGTCCATATTCATGATTTTGATGTTTTATGTTCATGTTCTTACATTCAATTTTTTTTGGGATTGTCTAATGTTCTCTATTTTTACTCTTAATGAGCATTATATCTCACCCCTTTTTATTTTTTATTTTCCCAATGATATAAATAAATGTTTTAGATAAGAAAACAAAAGTGGAAGATCTTTATGGGAGATGTTGAAGATCTTTCACCATGATAATAAGATTATGTTTTGAGTTTCCAAAGATACTAGACTAATACGGTCTTTGGGTGTTTGTTTTTGTCATGTATTATGTATTCCAAAAAATTAATTTAATGTCTATGTACCTCAAGCTATGGGTCTCTACAATTGGAATCAGAGTGAAGGTTTAGTTAAACTTTGGAAACTAGGATGCAAAAACTATAGATCTCTAGAGATATTTCTAAGGTTTGTCTGGGGATGTATCAAAGGTTAAGTATAAGTATTAGTTATAAACCTAAAATTACGGTAAATATTATTGAATTAAACCTAATATGATAGATATTGAAAGTACTCCCCTTTATTATGTTGTTTTCCTAGCATGATTTTTTCCTCTCACACTATTCATTTTGGGCTTTAGAAAATTGCTGGAAAGAGAAATATTCTTGCTAATAGAGAAAATGATGGACAATGGAATGACATTCATCCTGAGAATTCAAATAAAATGGGATTTGGAAGGAGAAACATCGTTATTATTCCTAATCAGTAATTTCATAATATGATCAATAATATAAACTTTGGTAAGTTTCCTGACTCGTCTAATAAGAGAAAGATAGAGTTACATGATGATCATAGAAGAAAAAATGTTCAATTTCTCTCATCTAAACCATGTTGGAAGAGGCATCAAAGAGATTATTTCAAAGGAACTGGATATTGATTTGGGTGTGGAAAAGAAGGAAACAAAGCCAGTAAGTGCAAAGGAAAAGGTTCAGTTAACACCATGGACAAGGATAATGGTATTTCTATGACATCAATAATGATTTAATGTTTTAAATGTGGAATGTATGGGCATTATGGAAACCAATTCCCTATGGGAAAATCACTTGAAGAGAATCAGCATGGTCGAATGAGTAGTATTTATGTTCATGATGATGATGAAACTACAAAGGATATTTGATATGAATGATGTGTTGAGGAATAAAATGATGAAGCTCGATCAATGGTTTAAGAAGGTAGTGGAATGATTTAATATTTACAAAGTGTTATGTTAATGGTACTATTGAATAAAGAAACATCTAAGGATTGTTACACTATTGTTTTTTCTAAAGTATTTGAATGTATATTTTGAATGGTACCGTTAACCAAGAAAGGTTATTCAGATATTTTTGGAAAGAAGATGATATGAACACAATCAATGGATAAGGAGAAAATAATATTTTAGATATTATTAATGAGCACACGACTGATATGAGGACAAAGTGAAAGCATGCTTTGAGTATATAGAAATTTTTAGATTTTGTTATGTGGAATGAGTTAACTTTTTACAGCATTCATGTATTCACTATGGTTCGTTGGGTATTCATTTTTCAAGAGAATACATGAGTAAGGAATTCAAATGTTTGGAATGTGACCAATAAGATTTATCTTATTATATATGGTGGATACATGATGATATTCACATGCTTGGTAGATGAACATTCTAGTAGTCGTTTTCTATATACTATGAGATTGGACAGAAGTTATTCTGATAAGTCTAATGGTTGGAATGAATTAATTTGAAAATTAGATATTATTTTTTAAGGCTATAAATTTATGATATTATTTTTTAAATGTAGTAATAGTTTAGTTTTAGAAAAAGTACAGCCCATAAGATGGGTGACAACCCGTCGCGTCGGACAAGGATGTGGGAATTGAACCCACAACCAATGTGCGACATGCCTTTATCGCCTACCACTGGCCTACAGGAAGTCCCTGGTAAGTATAAATTAGTATTATCTTATTAAGCAGTACAATATTTGAAGTATAGGCCCATTTTTGGTGTCATATACAGTTAATATCACCATAATACGGATTTATGTATATAACTTTTTTGAACCTTATGTTTGAGAAAGATTTAATGACCTATCACTATATGGCGTGGTCTACTAACAATTCATGGAAGACAAATTCATCTTCATTTTTTAATAGATGAACTGGAATTTGTTCAAGGCACAAAAAACAGTGAGATTATATCAAAATAAAGTAAGTATTTCTTATAATTCTTCTACATTGGGGACATGATATTGAAAACCAAAAACTTTTTCCTAGTACCCTCATATTTGATGAATCAGATGGTACCTTAGATCATCACAAATTTATGGCTTTGTGATTGTTGTATTTTTGATAGCCATGTCCTCTACCACTCTTCATCCAGAAGTTGATGGTTATATTTCTCTTCCATATCAATATTTTCACTTATGTTCTCCTATGTGGGAACCTAGTGATAATTTAATTTGGGTAACCATTATGTTTCATACTTCTCATTTTAAAATTATGTTTTAGTATTCATTTTTACGATGTGGGTTTCTATGAATGAAACTTTCAAGTACTAAACGATTTAACACCCCGACGAATTTTGAGTGAGAAATTCATTTTAAGGGGGGTAGAAGATAACACCCTGAGATTTTATGAGATATTTTATTTTTTAGTTTCATTGATGTCTTCTATTTTACACTACACCAAGATTATCTTGTACTATATGCAACACTGTATTAGCTTGCAGTATACACAACACTATTCTTGGCTTGTGGTACACACAATTTCAAGTTTGTTTTGTAAAAATTATTCTACGCAACATTAAGTATAGATTTTGTTCAATGAATAAATGGAATAAGTTTTGATTATGTTATATGAAACACCAATGTGATATTGCACTACACGCAGCCCTGACTTGTCTTGCATTAAACACAATCACGACCTTCGTCGATATCATGTGTAGTATGCCGTACCGGGTTTCACTAAAAAATGAAATATTGTTGTAATATTTTTATGAACTATCAATTATGAATATATGTAACTAAATTTTAATTTTTATGACATTATAATTCATCTTACACATTTTATATAACATGGTATGAGAGCAAAATAATTTTTTCGGTAAAATGAGTATTTTTCAAAAAATGCATTTTTTCCACCTTTTGATGGCACACCCACATTAAATCAAGTTATTGAAATATCTATATTTTAAATTTGAAAATATAAAATTCTTCTTTTTAATCAATATATAAAATTTTATTTGGATAAGTTTTTGATATTTTTCTGATAAGTATCTTATTTTGATGAATAATAAAAATACGCTACATTTTTATTAAAAACTACTTTTTTCATCGAGATAATTTATATGGTTGAATTATAATATTTAATGGTTTTAAAGTATAAATATAATAAATTTTTACCATTTAATTTAATGGAAGTCATTACCATTAATTTTATATTGGATTCATAGGTATAAACATTTCAATCATTGATAATGTTTTAACTTTTAAAACCCGTTTTCCTTACAACAAGATTAGTATTAAATTAAATACTGCAACATCTGTGGTTAGAATTTTGAAAAATTGATTCCATATTTGGATTTAGTGGGTCCAAATTATGTTAATAGGTTACTTTTTCGTACATTATGAATAATAATACGATAATTTTTATTTACTACAGTTAAAGGTAAATCGGGTAATTAAGGGTAAAAATAAATTTATAAAATTACCCTAAAACCTGAAAAAATTATTTTAAATGAATACAAGTTGACCTATATCAGCTAAGGGTCAGAATAGATTCGTTTAATGGACAATTGATGATGAAAATGATATAATTTTAATTAAAACCAAAGAAAGTGACAACATGTCAGTCTCTTATATCTTATAAGTGTAATAATTTTAATTTAGTGATAAACTTCATAAAACATCAAACATGAATAGTATCCAGAAATCTAATAAAATTATGTACATCATGGAAATTTATTTGGTATTTTTAGGGATTAAATATGTATCCTTAATGATGACACAATAGTGATTTTGACATTATTTCATGGATTGAAATATCAAATAAATGGTATAAAAAATATAAAAATAAATATTATATTAACAATTTAATGTGATCCACGAATTTTCTAGATTACTATGACATATTAAAAATCTATTTAATATTTTGGTTCGAATATATCTTCATTTTATATTTTATTTAAATTCAAATAAATGAATAGTGTCAAAATTGACACTACTGTTATTTCATAAAAATAACATATTATAAAATTGATTAAAAATCAAAAAAATATTTAAAAATTATAAATTTAAATTTATATGGTCTAAAATGTCATAAAATATCCAATTATGGATAATTCACAACACATAAGTAATTGTTTATAACGATTTTAAATTTAGAATATTATTACCACACATAAAATTAAATAGATTAAATAAGGATAAATCAATTTGATAATATAGAAGATAAATTCTCAACATTTATAAATATTATTGGTTTATTAGATTAATACCATATATCATCTCATCCTTGAATTGACTTATTTTTGGAGGTTTTTAAGTGGGTTTTAGATTTATTATAAATTAAAATTTCTTATTTTCCAAAGGTGCCCATGTCCTCCCTTATAAAAGGGATCCTCCTCCC
The DNA here is from genome assembly GCA_963277665.1 of Viscum album. Classification (NCBI taxonomy): domain Eukaryota; kingdom Viridiplantae; phylum Streptophyta; class Magnoliopsida; order Santalales; family Viscaceae; genus Viscum; species Viscum album. The sequence continues at coordinate 314,181,487 of OY728158.1, forward strand.
TCTACTTTACACACAATTTTGAGATTCCAAGCTCAGTCAAACCATGCCCATTTATCTTCCCAACATATCTAGATACCTCATAGATGTTCTTTCCTTCTCAAAAAACCTACTCTAGTGCCCTAAGAGGACGTTTAAAAGAGGCACGTCGAGGAAGAGGTAATCTCTTCTACTAATTCTTTCATGTTTCTTTCTTCTTCTACTTCTACATATTTATTTGTATCATTATAAATTAATAAAATCAGTTTCAATCATATAATTATATGTTATTATAATTATGAAAAAACCCTATTTCACCTTCTATCAATCCTATGGAAATTGAAATCACCGTGCGTACGTACGTACGGAATACCGTCTCCACGCCATGGTGTAATCTGTTTTTCCACCACCACCTTAATTTGATGGTAATAATGGTGTAAATAATAAGTACATATGGATATTATAACATCATAATAATTCATAGTTATTATATCATCCACTCCAATTCTAATCAATAATTATGGTAACGATATCATCGCTTGTGCATACGTACGGATTACTGTCTCCACGACGTGATAAGATTCATTCTACATGTTAACCGTTAATATATGATTATAAAGTATATATAATAAATAATAATGATAAAAATTTCATATTAATGATTCTTAATTTATTTATACGTTATTTACATACTTCCATTCAATTTAATAAGGAAAAAGAACATTCATTCGTATGTATGACCTACCGTCTCCATGATCGGTGTATTTCATTCCATTTATCTATATATTATATGATGAATATATATTATACATAAATCATGTTTTACATCCTAGAAGTAGGTAATCATGATCTATTTAATCATATGAATAATTACAAGTCAAAACATGTACGATGAATGAAACAATTTGACCCAAAACGCTGCTTTAACAAGGAATTGACGAAAGAATGGGTAATATAAAGTCATAAGAGAATCATGTATGATATCATAAATATTGATTTGGTTATGTTACAAGTTAATAATATTTCAAAACCCACTATAAAGGAGTCTTGGACACATATGTAACAAACTGGACATAAGTTAAGGGATAAATTTGCAATCTCATTTTATCTGAGATATCTTATAAGTATGTATTTACTGGGGACATATTTTTCATCCATGTCCATAAAAATGTTTTCATAAAGTGTATAATATTCTTGCATGTATGTTTAAAGTAATTTTTACCCATCTTGACTTTTACTTTGTGTTAGGGAATTAATCTTTCTTTTGTTTACCATACGTGGCACTTTTTGACATTTTCGATAAAAGTAAGAGGAGAATTTTTTTCACTTATACGACATGAATGGATTTTTACAGTTTTGTAATGCCTTATTTTCATGAATCTTACTCTAAAAGATTTGATGAATATTTTCAACAAAATCCGTTTCTATTAAAATTTCATGGCATTTTGTAAAACAAAAATTATTTTGAAGAAGAAAGGATATTTTCCTCAACAAATCATTTCAATTGTTTTATAAAATCAATTTTCCATCTAAGATGACATTTTTTCATATGTGAATGTTTCATGTATAATGTTTCTATGATTTACATGGATTAAATTATCTTATGATGAAATGATATCCATTTGTTTTATATGGATTATGTTATGATGGGATGATAGTTATTTAACTCATTTTATTCTCTGGGTCATGTTGAATGATTTATGTTTATGTGGTGGCACATGTAAGAATGTTTTCATTATGAGATGGGTGGGACCTATATCTCCCTCCAATAGATTGGGTAAAGATTTATATATCATGAGATAGACATGGTTGGAACGAAAAGTTAATATGGTTCAGTGATATAGGACTAGTACTAGGAGTAAACTAGATTCTGTAAGGGATTTTGTCCACTATGATGGTGTTGTCAGCAATGCCTTGGATACTATGGAAATAATATCATGTGCTTAATGGTTTTCAACAATTACATGTTTTATTCCCCATGCTATTTTATCATAAATAATGTTCTGTTTTGATCTATGCCTTATGAACTGCCAAGATTTATATCAATACTCATGATTTTGATGTTCTATGTTCACGTTCTTATGTTCAAATGTTTAGGGATTGTTTAATGTTCTCGATGTTTACCCTTATTGAGAATTTGTGCTCACCCCATTTTATGTTTTCTTTTCCCCATGATATAATTACGGTTTTAGTTATGAAAAACAAAGGGGAAGATCTTTATGGGAGATGTTGCAGATCATTCACCATGATTATAAGATTATGTTCCAAGTTTCCAAAGACACTATACTAATACGGTCATTGGGTGTCTGTTCTTTCATGTATTATGTATTATGGAAAATTAATGTAATGTCTATGAATGTCAAGCTATGGGTCTCTACACAAGTACTTCATCCCATCCATGGCATCCAATTTACATTTGTATGTATTTTTTCCTGATTGGATCATACATTTTCAAAATATAATATAGCGTATTGTATAAGGCCCCAATCCATATCAATCAAAGTCAAACAGGGCATAATGGGGTCTCACACACCCATATATTTTAATATCCACAAGAAAACATCCATACTAACTTATAATAGTAAGGACCTAAGACACCATGTTAGTTACCCAAAATTACAAGTTTGTTTATAAAATGATTCTCAAACGGGATAATTGAGTTAACCAAAGAAATTAACAATGGAAAATATAACATTTTTTTAATTTAGTCAATTAAATACCTTACCAAAATCATGTAATAAATTAAACCACACACTTTATATCATTTAATACCTTTATAATTTTAAAAATACATATCATTTCATGTTCTACTTGAAATGAAAAGTATAATCACATAGAAATTCCCTTTTAAAAATCCATATTACCGTCTATAAATTCATTATAAATTTTATATAGCACCAACTAGGACTTAAAACAATAATTTTTTTAACTAACTAATCATTTAAAAATTAATTTCCCTTTCTAAATGAGTAAATTTATTATTACGAATTGATGTTATAGAATACACATGCGAAAATTTTACTATTTTGAATAGTCATATGGTCGTGAAACATTTAAATAACATTAATAATCATACCAATTGATGATATATCCAATGGAAAGTGATCACATTACCAGTGTATATAATGGTTTTTGATCGAGCAATAAAAACATAGATGGAAGAATCGATGGCCTCGACCAGTAATATCATTCCCTATAAATTCCATCTATCAAAGCATCCGAGGGAGTTAGAATCAAAATGTTTTTCCCTTGACCCTGAAGAAGATGATATTTTATAAATAAACCATGAATGAAATCATTCTTGAGAAATTTTCAAGCTCATTGAGATTAGAGGCCAAACCATGTATGTCAGACCAGTCCAATAAAATATCACCATCACGAACCATACCATTATGGTGTTTTCTAGTGTAATAAAGTGATATATATATACCATAATAGTATGAATATATATATTTTTATTATTTTGTAAAAAAAATATTATTTTATTAATCTTTTTAATATTACATTAAAATGATTTTATAATAAGTTCAATAATATTTTATTTCGAAGATATGAAACATAAATTGTATTTATGAAAAATATAATGATTCAATATGTATAATTATTTTTGATGAATTTGTGAAAATTTATAATAAATGATATTTTTTAAAAGAAGTTTTATTTTCAAATAATATTAATTAAATAGAAATTTAAATATAGTATTTAAAGTCCGTAGTATTTTTTATAAGCATTAGAAAACTATTATTTTCTAAGAAGTAGTATTTTTTAGTAAATGGGTAATTTATATTCAAACATATAAATTCACATTCGTGGAAAAATATTTTTATAAAATAAATTATTTTTTTTCTGAAATTATACCAAAATGAATTTATTATAATTTTCTAAGACAATCAAAATTTTGTGTAAAAATTAAATATAGTATAAATATATGTTACATATTATAAAAACAAATGATCCAAAAGTAATCTTTTATTTGTCATAAAAGGTATCCGAGACAAAATATATCATTACCCATAAATATAAATTTTTTTAGGTTATTTGATTTGTTATATATATCCTTAATTATTCTTCCAAAATCTATATTATATTTTAAGGTTTCAAACTCAATTCATTATAAATATGACTCACATCCAATTTAGCAATTGTATTTTTTAATTATATCAAATCATGAACATGTGAAATAATTTAAACCCCGACAATTTCATAGAAACAATTGGATAATGCATGGTATGGTTTGTGGTTTTGTTTAATTTATCATAAAGTGTCAAAATACAAATGTTTAGAAATTAATGAATAATTCTTCTCTTTTTTCTATATAACCCTACAAAAACCCTGTATAATATAAATTAAAAACCATTAGATCAACAATTTACTAAAATATTCCCACCATATATCCTTCCCATGGTCTCCCCCTGATCTTAAGAATCTCTTCACAGACTTTATGATGAGATTACTCAAGGTAAGGGATCCTCTCCATATCCTCTTTATTCAATAACCTCCATTATATTGTGTAATTTATTTTAATATTTTTCGTATGGGTATAAGTTTTTAAATAACCCTATAACAAACGTTATTAATTAAATTTGAATATATCCCCCTTTCAGTCTCATTAATCCCTCTCATTAATCATTATATATCCATTCTATGCTGCTGACTTTGTATAATGATTTTCCTTGAACAATATTAGTGTTATGAATAATCATCCTAGATTCCACTAAATGATATTCACCAGGGATTAAATATTTTTCATTTATTTTGTAATTATGTATACAAATATCATACTCCTTAATATTTTAATTAAATTTAATGTAATGTGTTCCAACATTGAAATGAATATGTGCCACATTTATGCATGTACATGATATGAATGTGACAACATGGTTCAGAATTATATATCCCTTTAATGAATTAGTTAATTTTTAAATATCATTAATTTACATGTATATTTCATAGGAGGTTATCATGAGGACAATATTTTAAATTTGATTTATGGTTATTTATTACATGTTTTTATGATGTCATGTTTTATGTTGTCAGCACATTGTCGTGTAGCCTTTATGTGATCATGTTATATCATTATTCACTTTTGAAAATCATGATTACCACCCCAATTATGGTACATTAATAAACATATTGGATTACATGTACTATGTTACATTATGATGTTATTATCTAATTACCTTACTAGTTTAATCCTTCATCCCGTTCTTATGAACATCTCCAGGTTATCTAGTAATGTTTTAGAAGAATGATTCAAGTTAAGATCATGTTATGAATGTTTTAGATAATTTAGTTGAATCTATGATTCATGTTTAAGTGAAATATACAGTATTTTACTTATACTCTAGTATCTATTATCTTATCGAACTATTTATGAGTATAATTATGTAATAAATCATTAAATAATGTGTAATAAAATATGTGTTCTCATAGTTAGAATAATTAGAATGTATATTTGTTTTTGATATTGGGATATTAAATCTCTATCAACATCAATAATAATAACATTATACATATGAAAATGTCCAAAAATATTGCTAAAATAAGGGGAAATTAATTTCTAAAATAATGCATACATATATGGATACTACAAGTGGATGTGCCTAGAAAATAAAGGATACTATTGGTAATAACATTGATAAGGGGAAATTGAGGTAGACTGTATCATCATGTGGTATAAGTTAATTGTCCTTATTGAACAATAGTTTTGAAACTCCTTGGGGATATGATTTGGTAAATTCATAAACTCCAAATAAACCATTATTTTGGGAATAAAAATATATTAATATTTTATGTTAGGAAATATATCATAGATAACTTATATAGAATCCATGAAATAAATAGGTTAGAAAATACATTTCATTTATGTTTTATTCCATAAATGTTCATAGTTTCCCATTATATGTTATCAATTTAAAAAATTTCATCCAAAATCCTATCATAGATTATGTAAATGATTAGAAATAGAATAAAATATTGAAATGTAGGTTCATCATCCTTGGTTATATATATTATTTCATATCATACTGGTTCTGTAGAGTTTTTGGTAACACTATTGTAAATCATGGAATTAAATATATTGGTGAAAATAGAAAATCGAAAAAATTATTTAATCACGTTTATATAAATCATTCCCTCTAAAAATATTTGTGTTGAACATCCTAATAAACCATGTTAATATCCCTTTAGAATAACTTGATGCCCTTATAGGTATGGATTGGAATTCCTTTGATAGGGATAACATAAATTTACGAGAGAAGAAAATTACCATCTTTATTATGAATTATCCTCCAATTATATATAATTTAAATGAGGAGGATTAATCTCCTTTTAGAGTAATAATCTCAATCATGGCTATTATTATCCAATGATAAATAAAATCTCACTGATTTTTTTGAGAAAAAATAAAAAATTATATTTGATGGTATTTCCAATGTAAGGTAATTCGCTACTGTGTTTCTTAAAGAATATTGTGGTCTTCCCCATATTCAGAGGAAAAAATTTTCTATTGATATTACACCTAGATATTTACCAATATCCAAGACTCTATATATAATTTATGTTACTCAACATTAATAGCTTCAGAAGAAACTACATGAGAATGTGGATAAAGGGTTCATATACACAAGTGATTTATTGTTTGGTGCCTATGTACTCTTTCACCAAAATAAATTTTGGTCAATGTGAATATGAATTAATTAATTCAAAGTCAAATAGATCATGAAAAAGAATAAGTATCTTCTAGCATAGATTGCTGACTTGATCGATCTGCTATGTGGAGCCCAATACATCTCTAAGTTGAATCCTTGGTTGAGATATTATCCTGTAAGGTAGAATAAGAAGGATATCCCAAAGAATTATTTTTAAACATGGTACGGGAACTATGAGTTCATATTAATGTGATTTGGACTCAATAATACTTCATAAATATTTGTGGACAAGATTAATAGTGTTTTCAAATAATACCTTATCAAATTGGAGGTAGTATTTATAAAGAATATTCTCATCTAGACCAAAATAATGGAGCAACATGAGGAGTATTTGAGTACTATACTGAAAAAATTATATAATGTAAATTTATATTCAAAATAAAGTAAATGTTAGTTTTTTTAGAATGTATATTTAGTGTGGAATTTTATCACGAAAATAGATATCTATAGATCCTTTAAAAGCAGTGGATACCAAAGGAGGATAAGGACTAATAACTATTATAGATATATATAGATTTTTGGATTATCTGTGGAATATCAATTATTTTTGGGAGTCATATGATGAATTTTAGACCAATTAAGCAAGAATACTCAAAAGACCGTAATGATTTTGGATAATAAAAATTTCGAGGAATGTTTTAAAGAGATGATGAAAAGGCATATCACAGAACATATTCTCACATTACCAACTAGTGGGAATGGATATGGGATTAGTAGTGATGCCTTCTAAAAAGAATTAGGTTTTCTACTCATGTATGATTAAATTTAAATATGCCATTACTCCGTCCAATTAAGAACTGATGAGAAGAACTACCCAACTGATGATCTAGAATTATCATCAACAATCATTGAAATAATGAAATGGTGGTATTATCACTACATGGATATGTGTGATATTTATTCAAATCATAAAAGCCTATATTATATATTCACACAAAATTATATCAATAAGAACCAATGATGTTTGTCAGATATGATCAAGGATTATGATTGTTCAATTCATTACCATCATCAGAATGAAAATAAAGTGGCAGATGTCCTATGTTGGAAGGAACCTTCAACCATATCCATATAGTTTATTACAAGGGATAGAATATTATTTGAAAAAAAATAATGGATATAAGAATAATAAAATTATATTTATCATACAATTATAATATAAATTCGTGACCATCTATTCATGAAAGTATCAATGATTAATAATAAATGTTATGTGCAATAGAAAATGACAATGAATATTCTAGAGTTCAAATTGTTCAAGATGGAGTTATAAGTTTAGGAACCTAGATATATGTTCTAATAAGACCAAATATATAGAGGTAATATTTGGAATATTTTCATTTATCAACCCTCTTTATTTATCATCAATGTACTAATATTTATTATTATCTGTAGAAAAGCATTAGGTTGGATAATATGATAGGGGAAATAAAAAAGTATGTATCTCAATTCATTGTATTTCGAAAACTCAAGGAATAGTGAATTAAGTATATGGTAATGATGAAACCACTTCTCATAACATTATTTAAAAGGGAAAACAAAAACGTGGATATCATTATTAGACTACCCAAGACCCCTAATGGAAATAATGTCATCTGGATGGTAGTCTATCACTGTACAAATTTAGATCTTTTCATTAATATAAATGAAATTTTATCTCTTTAAAAACTCACCAAGATATACATGATGAAATTAGTATGTCTATAGGGACATCCACATTATGTTATATCTGGACGAGATCTAGGGTTTACATTTACAATTCAGAGAAGCATTTGACATGGGTTGAATAAATAACATAGCATTGGCACTAGAAATCACACTCTGATGGATGGTTATTCTAAAATATCCATTAAAAACATTAAGATATTATAATATAATGTTTAATAGATTTCAAAGTAGGTTGGTATGAACACCATCCCCTAGTGGACTTCTCAGATAAAAAATTTTACATTCTATCTTTCAAATGGCAATATATGAGGATCTTTATGGGATGAGGTGTCAAACATCTACATGTTGAGATGAATTTGGAGAGAAAAAATGATGGGACATGTTTTTATCTGAGTGATGAGAGACATGATCAAAACTAATTAGGGACATATGAAATTCATACTAAGTTGTAAAATAAGATATGAAGATAATCATTAATAAGGCTTGATGATTTATGTAAGAGGTAATGTTTTCCTTAGTTTAAAAAACTGGAATAATTTTAGTCTATTTGGGAAGAAGGGAAAGAATATTCAAAGGTAAATATTACCCTTCTCTATCACTTAATTATTATGATCAATGGGATACAAACCATCACTCTCACCTAACCTCCCTAAATTGAATGATGTGTTCCATGTAATGCTTTTGAGGAAGCACATAAGAATAACATCAAATGTATTGAATATAGAAATGGTACCATTAGAAAATGATATCTAATATGAGAATAATATATAGAATATATTATATCATAGAAATATGTTTTAATAAGACCATATTACTGACTTGGTCAATGTGTTGTGGTTGATCCACAAGTTTGAGGAAGTGAAATGGGAACTTATAGGGGATATGAAAGAGAAGAAACATCAGATGTTTATAATATGAAATAAAAATTTCAAGGGAAACATTATTATTGGGGTGGATAATATAAAATCCAAAACTCTTATAAATTATTTTTTTGAAATATGTTTATTCTTCAGTAATAAATATAGTAATAGGAAAAAAGCATCCACTACATTGGATATTTTCAATTGTTATATGGCCCGTTAAATCCAAAGTATCATTAAGAATCAAAACTTTTTGCATCATATTCTATGTATAATTATCATATTACTACTATATATAAAGGGATATGATAAATCGTAGTTGACAATGAATAAAGAAGTGATGGTCTATACTAGTAGGATTAAACCCTCTCAATCCATTTATTAAAGCTACTAGGGAGATAACATCATTATTCTTTTTCCTCAAACATTACCAAGATGATATTCAATAACTAAAGATTGAATAAAACAATTTATGTGATAAGTAAATGCTAATTGTGATCATGATCTACACTATCTGGAATGAACTATACCATAAAAATGTTACAATTTCACACCTTTCCCTTAAGGTGTTAGTAGGTGTAATAAATTTTTACGTATCTATACTCTAATTATATGAAGTTTTATATTTTTATATTTTTGAATGAAATAAACATTGTATTTATTCATTTTAATAATTTAAAATAATTAAATAATATGTTTAATAAAATTTTATGTTAATTTGATGTAGAAAAATTTAATTTATGGGAAATATATCGATTCAATCCAGAAAATATTTATAATGATTTAGATAATTTTACAAAGAAATTATATAATAATAATATTTTTTTAATGAAATTATATTTCTTATATTTAAATTATATAACAATTTTATGAATTCAAAAATAATTTTTATAAGTGTCAGAAAACTGTTACTATCAAAAAAATGTTATTTTTCAAAAAAAAATTAATTTAAAAGCATAAATTCAAATAAGTACAAGAATTATTTTTATTAAATAAATATTATATTCAAAATCAGTATATCAAAATTATCTGATGGTGAGTTTTTTATAAATCACGAATATAATGGAATTAATGGTGGAAATTAAATACTATCATAAAATGTGGTGTGTATGATGACATCATAATAACAAAAAAATGATATAATATTTTACATAAAAGTTATCCTTGTATAATTAAATATTTTCACCTTAAAATAATGTTTTTTGGTTTATTTGAATATTTTTATATAGCCTTAACTAATCCTAAAAAATCTAAATTACATTTTGATGTTTTAAATTAATTTCATTATAAACATGGCTCTCTTCCACATCAACAGTTTATTTTGTAATGAGATTTGTAATTAAAATTTTATAAAAATGAAAACCAATCCAATTTGATAGATTGATGGGGAAACCATTGTGATGGTTTTTGGTTTGTATTTCTTTATCAAATAGAGTTTAATACATAATTTTTCAAAATTAATAAGTCATTATCTGTAACGACCTGTAAATTACAAAGAATTGTTTTTTTAAATACATTGGAATTTTATGAGTCTGTGGCTTCTGAAGGAACATGATTCTGAGGCCCGGTGTGCTCAGAATCAAATTCTGATGTTTACATCGGGTACGTTCAGTAAAGGAACAAGAAAGTTTTACAATCATTTGAACCGGTGCTTGGAATTTAAATCTGAGGGCACCGAAGAACTCACAGCACCACTAATTGCATAAGGGGACCTTTAGCGAAGTTTCATTTTAAGCTGGTTGAGAATTATTATTTGGGTAAATAGTTTAAAATAAATAAAATTGGTGTAGAACAATTTTATTTTAAGGGTGGTGGTTATTTCAGCCCAAATGGAGTTAAAGTCGGGACCCACACCAAAATAACCTCCCATGGGAGGATATTTGTGGGATGGGGCCCACACGTGACCTAAACCCATGACCTTCCCATAACTCTCATAAACCCCCCCCCCCATTAAACTCTCTTGTTTAATTATGGAAACTCTCCCATATTTATGAGATCTCTTAACCATATCCTCTAAAATTAATTCAAGCCAATGCCTTAATTAATAAATTGAATCCTCCAATTTATTAATTAAATGTTAGAATTTTGGAATTTTAAATGGATTTTGGAAATAAAATAATAGGAGTATCATATTATTTTATTTATGGAGGGCTTTCGTTGGGTGAATGGACAGAGCTCTCGGGAGAATAGTTTTATTCTCCGACGAAGAACGTTGAATTTTTCGACAAAGAATGTCGGTTCCATGAAGAAAAATTGATGTGCCTTCCGTTCTCGTCTCCATGACAAGTGCGGAGACACCACTTCATCATTAGACACACTCTGATGATATCTATGAATCCACTCCCCACGACGCCATCTTCCGCGACACCTGAAGTGCGACGTCAATTTTCGAGGTAGGGGTTATGTTCAATTTTAGTGGATTAAAATTGTGCCTTGATTCGTCGTTGTATAACCTTGATTGTCTTGGCCTATTGCTATAGCTTATCGCAGAGGGCGTGGGCCAAATGAACATGGCTCAATGACCCTTTGTTTGATCTTGTTTAATTAAATGGAATCAATGATCAGAGGTGGAATGTGTAAGAGACCGACATCGCAAGGGCTGTTGTCGCACATGCAAAGAAAAGTCACGACCAATCGGGCTGCGACGGAGAAAGCACGACATCATCGTTTCATGCTAGGATCACAGATTTGTGGCCCATGTAGGCCGCGTCAGAGGATGCCAGCGTCGTCGCACCGGCTATGGAGAAGGAACCGCGGACCGCTTTGCGTGCCGCTTCGGTGGAAGAACTGGCCGGCCCGTTGGCCGTGCGGGCGGAGCGAAGGTGCGGCACCAGGAGGGTGCTGCGCCGGATGAGCCGCAGTCCGCCCGTGCCGCTTGCGATAGAAGGCCGTCCAGCTATAGCCGGTAGGATGGGGAGGGCGGCGCTGCATGGGACCGCCGGTTCGGGCAACTGAGCCCCCCCCTCCACCCCTCTCAGTCCGCTCGGCCAACTGGTCGAGCCAGCCTGGCTGTGCCCAGCTAGATTGCGCCTAGCTGGGCCATACCCTGCCAGGTTGCGCCCAGTAGGGCCGCGCCCCACTGGGATGTGCCCAGTCGGGCCGCACCTGGACGGGCCGTGAGAATCGTCGTGTCTTTCCGACACCCCTACCGGGTCGGACCCACCAAATCTGGGTGACCCGACCCACCAGCCCTCTGGGCTTAACCGGGTGGGCCCGTTATTCACATAAACGTGAAGAACATAAAGACAGCGCATCCGATCGACGTTCCATCGTTGGCACGGGGATATTTTCGATAAGGTAGTACTTTTAAGATATTGTAAGTGAGTTTTGGGCATCCTTTGAAAATTTACAGGTTTGGAATGAGTATATTTCCAACCGGCACCTTAGAATGGAAAAGCCAATATCTCTCATACCGGGCATCCGATTGATGCACCCTCCATCTCATTGAGTTCTTTTTGATGCGACAGAACATCAGGATGAATCAACTCCGGACTTCGTGACAGTTGATGTACTGACCCCCATTTACACAAGGAACGGACCCTCTTGGAATCGAGTACAATGTGTGCAGGAACCCTAGAGCTGGTTGCAACTGCGACGACTACCATGCTGGGATCCTCCGTGGGTTTGATGACGAAGATGACTGTACATGGATCCTACGTGTGTTCGTGAGTGATGGAAACTATCCTTTGATCCTACGTGGGTTTGGCAGTTATGGTTACTGTTCTTGGATCCTACGTGGGTTTGGCAGTTATGGTTACTGTTCTTGGATCCTACGTGGGTTCGGCAGCGACGAATTTTTTACTTGGATCCTATGTGGTTTCAGAAGAGGTGATGATTTAGAGGCTACAACTAATCATATCCACCCCTCTTTGTGAGTAGTATACCTATGTGAGCTGAGTCTTCACTTTCAATCATTAACATTGATGTGTTAGATTATCCTTCATGTGTGGAATGTTTTGTTCTGTGAATCGAGTGTTAGAGCCGAACTGATATTTATAACTTAGGAATATGTATGGTCAAATACCTAAGTAGGGTTGTCTTGTTCTTCGGGATTGTTTCTTTCATTTTTGGTTTCTCCGTCATGTATTCTGGGAGACCTTTGGGGGTCTCGAGGTCTCTACTGAGTAACGTTATAGTCACACATGCATGGGAAATGCATGCACTGCGTTGTTTTGGTTGTAGATGACGGACATCACTGATCAGGGTTGATGATTCAGGAGTGAAATGGTATCCAAAGGTGGACCACCTGGCAGGTCATACATGTAGTAGACTGATGGACCTAGTGTACCGACTAGATTATCTATACCCACCCTTCATGTGGGATTCCCAGAGGATGACTCATTGGTTGCTTCTTTACATTACAACTGGTGTACCTTCCTTCTCAGTTGTAATGTACTTTTAGGTGGGTTTGTATACTGGCCCATTTACTTTCCAGCACATACTTTTGTACTCAGTTTGACTTATTTCTTACTTCACATGCAGACTCTATTGTGTTTTCTTACTTTTATAAAGGCAATGCCTTCCCTTTCCATGGGATTTACACCTTTTCCGCTAGTCGCCATCCTTTGGTATATAGAGGGTGGGATTGGGGTAATAACGGCACGGGCCCCGTGGACGGGTCCCTACCGATTGGTATCAGAGGATTCGGTTCTACCTTAGAACTCAGGACTCTGATATTTCTTATCTATGTAGCAATAGTGTTAAGAGTATTGAGTGTGGTTTTCAGTCCAGGGAAAATAGTTTTGGTGCGGCAGCCAATGTATCCATAAACCAGGACCCTGACTCCGGATTTTCATCTCAGTGCATGAAAACATTGATTGCATTTTTGGAGAAAATGTTTTATTTGTGATTACTTTGTGTCAAATCACCAGGTATAATGTATTACTGTGGCACACCTATTTCTTTTCGGGATGGCCCCATGAAGACATCCAGCTAGGGTTGTGAGCGACGTGCGGGATGGAAGCCCACCGGGTGATGAGGCCTCGGTGCATGGCCCCATTACAGCAGAGGTACCAGTGGTACCATTACCCATTGAGCCATCGATGCCACCAGCCTCAACAATAGAGAGTGCACGCTTCCTGATTTCATTGCACGAGTTTCAGCGATAGAGGCCGCCCATGTTCCGTAGAGAGACAAACCCTCAGAAAGCCGAGGATTGGCTAGAGTCTATCGTCAGAGTCTTCATATTGGAAGGGACACCAACAGACCTTATAATGATCCTTTCCATGAGTCTCCTACACGCAGCAGCAGGTAGATGGTGGAACCTGATGCTCTAGGTGCACAACGAAGCATCACTACATTGGACGGAGTTCGAGATCCTCTTCCACTTAGAGTTTGTTCCAACCACCCTCTGTGAAGTGCGCATCTAGGAGTTACTACATTTACGGCAGGGCAGTATGACAGTAGCTTAGTACTCAGTGAGATTTATCAACCTCTCGTGCTACTCCACAGACATGGTACAGGACCCAATATTCTTGTCCCGGAACATTGAGTAGGGACTAAGGCATGAGATCAGGGCTTCAATGGTCTCCCTCAGCATTTTCACACAGGAAGAAGTAATGGAGCGAGACCTTACTGTGGAGAGATTTCTTTCAGAGCTGACGCCAGCAGCGAGACCCACAGAAGGGTGACATGTAGCGGAGTCTTCTCCAGCCGGAAGTAGACAAATTTCGTAGAGGTCCAAGTGGACCAGGCCATCAGGTGGGCGACATGAGGATACTGGTTCAGATGTGCGGGGAACACGGAGAAGAGTCAGCCATACGAGGGACATGAAGTGTTATGCATGCGGTGGGCATGGACACATGGCTCGAGACTACCCGGCCCGCGATGCAGATGAGCAACAGACAGTAGAGGAACCCCCCCCCCCCTCAAAAGAGGCAAATATTCGACTGTGGTGGATCGCAGGGATCAGGGGGATGAGGCAAAAGAGCTGGCCAAGAAGTGGGTGGTGGATGACTAATCAAGGCTCTACCACCACCACTACCAGGGGGACCACCTCAACCATAGAGAGCTTGCAGATAGGGGAAGGATCAGCTCAAGGCAGTTGATGCCTATGACCACGGTGGAGCTGAGATGATTGACGGTACTATTGGTGTCTACTCTACCCTTGTTGCAGTTCTTATAGACACAAGAGTGAGTCAATCATTTATTGGATCTACCCTTATTCAGAGCTCAGATATTCTGACGGAGCTGTTGGCTCGATCCTTAAGGCTAGAGACTCTTACGGGATCAGACTCAATGATTATGCACTAGTTCTGGCAGTGTGAGATTACTCAAGGAGGTGAGAAAATCTGTTGGGATCTTCTTGTAGCGGTGTTGAGGCCTTACGAAGTCATCATGGGTATGGATTGGTTATTTATAGTCCCTGCTCAGATCGACTGTATTAGGCACAAAGTGTGGTGTGTCCACACAGATGGGACCAGGTTCACCTTCACCAGAGAGAAGGGAACCTTTGAAGCATATGAAGATCTTATGTAGAGGAGAGGGAATCCAATCACACACCTGTTGGCTAGTCTCATCCAATGATAAGTTGATGTGAAAATTCCTAGTTTTCATGTTGTGGTGGATCAGTATGTGAATGTTTTTCCTGACGACATTCCTGAACTATCTCCATGTAGAAAGGTAGAATTCTACATGTACATGTACCCCGACACATCATCGATATCTACTCCAGCATATCAGATGGATCCCACTGAGCTTCATGAGCTACGAGTATAGTTGGAGGACTTACAAGGAAATGGATTTATCTGAACTACTGTTTCACCCTGGGATTCTCCAATTTTATTCTCCATGAAGGCGGACAAGATTTTACGACTATGTGTCGACTACCTTCGCACGAATTAGGTGACCGTAAAGAACAAGTACCCACTCCCAAGGATTAAAGACCTCTTTGATTAGCTCAAGGGAGCATGATGGCTCTCAAAGATAAACCTCAGGTTAGGATACAATAAGCTCAGAGTTCGAGATGAGGATGTGTAGAAGATGACCTCCAAGTGTCATTATGTCCACTACGAGTTCTTGGTTATTCCCTTCAGCATAACCAATGCACCAGCATTGTTCATGAGTCTCATGAACACAATCTTCCATCCTTACCTCAATCGTTTTTTTGTAGTCTTCATTGATGACATAATGATTTACTCAACTACTGAGGAGGTGCATCCCTACAACTTGTGGGTTGTACTAGACACACTCCGAGAGCACCAGCTTTACGGTAAACTCTCGATGTTAATGTTTTGGATTCAAGAGGATAACTTCTTGGGGCGTGTCATCTCGGAGGTGGGAGTTTTTGTGGATCCTCCGAAGATTGATTTAGTACTTAATTTGGAGCCACCGAGGAGCATGACGGAGGTGCAGAGTTCCCTCGGTTTGGATGGGTACTATCAGAGATTTGTTCCAGACTTCTCTAGAGTTGTAGCACTGCATTCAACTTTGAAGAAGAAGGGGAAACCCTTTATATGGTCATATAGATTTCGGCAGAGCTTTGAGGAGCTGAGACATAGATTGACCAGTGTGCCCATCTTGAGGCTACCAAAAGAAGGTGTTGGGTACGTGGTTTACTGCGACACATCAAGGGTCGATCTCTGGTGTGTCCTGATGTAGGAGGGGGAAGTTATTGCCTATGTTTCATTTGAGTTGTGTAAGAACAAGCAGAACAACGTTACCCATGACCCGGAGTTAGCAATAGTGGAGTTCGCCTTGATGATGTGGCTACACTATCTGATGGGAGAGCGCTTTACAGTCTACTATGTCCACCAGAGTCTCATGTACATTTTCTTGCAGAAGGACCTGAACCTGAGAATGTGACGATGGCTTGAGTTCCTCCATAACTATGACTTTGAGATAGTCTATACTCCTGTGAAGGGGAACGTTGTGGATGATGCTCTCAGCAGGATATCGGGCATTCAACTACATGGAGAGGTGACAAAATAGTTACCCGCCTTCCAGATATTCTTCCATCATAGAGATAGGGAAACTAATCTAGAGTACCTAAAAGTTACTCCTCCACTACTTTAGAGGATTAGAGAGGCACATCGTGGGGATGTTGACTGTGATACGTGATGTGATCAAATTTCATTAGGGCAGGCGCCTGATGGATTTTCTGAGGGATGAGATCACATCATTCTATTTGGTGGACGTACCATGGTACCAGTTTCTCTACAGGAATAAGTTCTAAGGGAGTTTCACAGATCCCCTCTAGCAGTACATCCTGGAGTGGCAAAGATGTACCCGGACCTCAGACGATATCACTGGTGGCCAGGTATGAAGAAGGTTGTAGCAGAGTTCGTTAGACGATGCTAAACTTTCAAAAAAGTGAAGGTGGAGAACCAAGTACTAGCAGGAAAGGTACAACCCTTAGAGGCTCCAGAGTGGAAGTGGAATGGAATATCCATGGCTTTTGTGATGGGGCTTCCACGTACATCCAGGGGAAATGACTCTATTTGGGTCATCATTGACCAACTCACCACGTCGGCCCACTTCCTTCTGATTAGCGATTAAGGCTCAGTAGAGATCTTGGGAAACCTCTAAGTTTAGGAGATCGTATGACTTCATGGTGTTACATCGTCTATCGCCTCTGATCGAGATGCTCGCTTTACTTCCCGACATTGGAAGGGGTTGCAGGAGGCATTGGGTTCGTAGCTACACCTGTGCACCACCTTTCAACCTCCGATGGATGGCCATATAATGAGGACCATTTTGACTCTTGAGGACATGCTCTGTTCATGTCTCTTTGACGTTGGCCGCAACTGGGAGGATCACATACCCTTGGTGGAGTTTGCGTACAACAAGAGATAAAACTCCACCATTGGGATGGCACCATACGAGTCATTGTACGACCAACCTTGTAGATCACATCTATGCTAGACTGGCCCTAGGGAGTCAGCACTTGTAGGACCAGAGATGGTTCATGCTATGATGGAGAAGGTGCAGATCATCCCGGAGAGGATGAGGACTGCACAGAGCAGACATAAGTCCTATACTGATAGGAGACGGAGACCACTAGAGTTCGAGGATAGAGACCATGTTTTCTTACGGGTCTCACCTCATCGTGGATTATATAGATTTGGTCAGGGCGGAAAGTTATCTCCGCGCTTCATTGGGCCTTTCTAGATCCTCAGCATAGTAGGTGAGGTGGCATACTGCCTGTCCCTTCCACCTCAGTTGCACCAGGTGCATGACATCTTCCATGTATCTCAGCTGAGGAGATACAAGCACGACCTGATCAAAATAATTGATCATGGGGAGCTGGACATCGATGATGGGGCTAAATTCACAGAGGTCCAGGTGGAGATCGAGTATTAACAGGAGCAGGTCCTACGTGGATGGTCGATTCCTCTGGTGCGCATTCGTTGGCAGCACGTGAACCTCTAGGAGAGTACATGTGAGTGGGAGGCTCAGATGCATGCACAATACCCTCATTTGTTTCCCTAGATTATGTTTCAGATTTACTAGGGCAAAAAGCCTTAATGTGGGAGTATTGTAATGTCCCAAGAATTTTCACGATTTTTATTTCTTAAATACTTTGGAATTTTACAAGTCTGTGGATTCTGACAGAACATGATTCTGAGGCCCGGTGTGCCCAGAATCAATTTCCTAAGTTTAGCTCGGGTACGTTCTGTAAACGAATGGGCTTGTTTTTCAATATTTTGAAGCATTTTTCAGAATTGAAATTCGAGGCCACCGATGGATTTGTAGTGCATGTAATTGTGTAAGGGGACCATTATCTCAGTTCCGTTTTAAATGGGTTTAGAATTATTATTTGGGGAATTAGTTTTCAATAAATAAAATTGGTGTAGCACAATTTTATTTTAAGGGTGGTGGTTATTTCCTCCCAAAGGGAGTTAAACGTGGGGCCCAGACACACATAACCTCCCATGGGAGGATATTTGTGGGTTGGGGTCCACACATGACCTATACCCTTGAACTCACCATAACTCTCATAAACCCCCCATTAAACTCCCTTGTTTAATGTCGAAAACTCTCCTGTATTTATGAGATATCCTAACCTCCTCCTCTCCCATTAATTCATGCCAACACCTTAATTAATAAATTTAATCCTCCAATTTATTAATTAAGTGTTTGAAAGTTTTAATTTTAAATGGTTTGTGTGAAGAAAATAATAGGAGTAGCTTATTATCTTATTTTGGGAGGGATTTTATTGTATAAAGGGAGAGAGATCTTGGGAGAATAGTTTTCTTCTCTGATGAAGAATGGCGTCCTCTTCGTCGAAGTACGTTGGTTCCATGAAGAACTATCGATGCACCTTCCTTTCTCTTCTACGTGACAAGTGAGGAGAAGTCGCTTCCTCATCAGATGCACTCTGATGACGTATATGAATCCTCTCCCTGTGACACCATCTTCTGCGATGCCCGACGTGCGATGTCAATTATCGAGGTAGGGGTTTTGTTAAATTTTAATGGATTAAAATTGTGCCTCAATTCGTCGTTTTATGAACTTGATTGTCTTGTAATATTTCTTTTGCTTAACATGGAGTGTCCGGTCTGAAAGAATATGGCCTGATGACCCTCCATTTGATATTTTTTAATTATATCTAATCAACGATCAGAGGAGGAACGCAGAAGAGAACGGTAGCGCAAGGGCCACCGTCGCATACGCAATGAAAAGCTGCGACCAAGTGGGCTGCAATGGAGGAAGCATAGTTCCATATCACCATGCTGGGGATGCAGAGCTGTGTCCATCGCAGGCCACAGAGGAGGAAGTCGGCACCTTTTCACCGGCTGTGCAGTAGGAACCACATCCCTCTTAGCGGGCCTCTTCGGCGGAAGAACCAGCCGGCCCGTCAGCCGGTCGAGCGGAGCAAAGCTGCGGCGCCAGGAGGGCGCCTCCCAGGATGAGCTACGGCCCACCCATGTGGGGCGCTTTCTCTAGATGTCTACCTGGATACGGAGGGCGGCACCGCTTGGCACCACCATTTAGGGTGGCCACCCCCCCCCCCCCCCCCCGTCTCGGACTGCTCGGCCTTCAGGCCGAGCCGCTCGACCAACTGTTCGATGCAGCCGGGTTCGCCCGGCCGGGCCGCGCCCTGTCAGGATGGGCCGCACGAATATTTGGGCTAGTCCGACATCCTTACTGGGTCAGACCCACCAAAACCAGATGACCTGAACCGCTATCCTTATGGGCTTAACAGGCCGAACCCATTTTTCACATAAACATGAATAACTTAAAGAAAGTGCATCTGATCGACTCGCCGCCTACGGTACTTGGATCGTTTCGATGAGGTGGTCTGTTAACGACACTCTATGTGAGTTTTGGGAATCCTTGGAAAATGTCCTGGTTTGGAATTAGTATATTTCCAACCGGGACACTGGAACAGAAAAGACAATATATCTTAGACCGGGTGTCCGATTGACGCACCGTCTACCGCGTTAAGTTACATTTGACGAGACGAAACTTCGGGATACATCAACCCAAGACATTGTGAAAGATGATGTATCAACCCCCCTTTTACTCGAGGAGCGTACCCTCCCGAAATTGAGTACATTGTGTGCTGGAACATTAGATCTGGCAGCAACTGCGACGACTACCGTGCTGGGATCCTCTGTGGGTTCGACGACGAAGATGACTGTACGTGGATCCTACATGGGTTCGGCAGCGAGGACGACTATACATGGATCCTCCATGGGTTCGGCAATGATGAATACACTACTTGGTTCCTACGTGGGTTCAGCAGCCATGGTCACTATTCATGGATCTTACATGGGTTCAGCAACAGTGACTTATGTACTTGGATCCTATGTGGGTTTGGTAGAGGAGATGATTCAGAGGCTACATCTAATCACCTCCACCCCTCTTCGTGAGTAGTATACATGTGTGAGCTGATTCTTGACTTTCAATTATTAACATTGATGTGTTCGACTATATGTCCTATGTGGGATGGGTTGTTCTTGGGCTCGAGAGTTGGAGTCAAACTGAGATTGATAACCTAGGTATATGTATGGGCATATACCTAAGTAGGGTTAGTTGGTTCTTTGAGATTTTTTCTTTCCTATGTGGTTTCTCCTTCGTGGATTCTGGGAGACCTTCGGGGGTCTCGGGGTCTCAACTGAGTATCATTATACTCACCCCTGCACGGGCAATACCCGCACTATGTTTTGTTGGTTGCAGACGACGGACAACACTAATTGTGGTTGAGGCTTTAGGAGGTGGACGGTATCCGGAGGTGGACCACTAGGCGGGACGTACATGGAGCAGACAGATGGACCCGAGGTACAGACGAGACTATTTGTACCCACCCTTCAGGTGGGATTCATGGAGGATGACTCGGCGGTTGCTTCTTTACTTTAAATATGTTGTACATTCATTCTCAGTTATATTGTACTTTCAGGTGGGTTTGTATACTTTCCCATTTACTTTCCAGCACTTACTTTTGTACTCAGTTTTACATATTACTTACATCACTTGTGTACTCTTTTGTTTTTTTACTTTTATAAAGGCAATTCCTTCCCTTTACTGGGATTTACGCCTTTGGTGCTAGTCTCCAGCCCCTGGCCTATGGAAGGCGGGCTTCAGGAGCCACGACATGGGCCCCGAGGACGGGTCATTAAAAATTGGTATCAGAAGAGTCGGTTCTACCATAGAACTCAGGACTCTGATCATTATTCTATGTGAAGCAAGAATTTTAAGAGTATTGAGTGTTGTTTTCAGTCTAGGGAGTCTAGTGTTGGTGCGGCGACCGACGTATCCATACACCAGGACCCTGACTCCTAATTTCCGACTCAGTACAGAAAAACATTGATTGCATGTGTGTTTCAAAAGTTTTCTTTGTGATTAATTTGTGGTAGCTCACCAGGTATACTGTCTAAATCGTGGAGCACCTATTTCTTTTCAGTATGGCCCCACAAAGGCAGATAGCTTGGGTTCTTAGCTACGTGCAAGATGGCATCCCACCAAGAGATGAGGCCTCGGTGTAGGGCCCCATTATAGAGGAGGCGTCAGGGGTCCATTACCTGCTGAGCCACCGATACCACTAGCCCCAGTAGCAGAGAGTGCACACCGTTTGAGTCTGTTGCATGAGTTTTAGAGACACAGTCCGGCCAGGTTTCGTGGAGAGACGGACCATTAGGCATCCGAGGATTGGCTATAGGCTATCTTCAGAGTCTTCAGATTGGTAGGGAAACCAGCAGACCTTATATTTATCCTTGCTGCGAGTCTCTTGCATGCAGCACCAGGTAGATGGTGGAGCCTGATGCTCCAAGTGCATGACAAGGCATCACTACTTTGGATGGACTATGAGAGCATCTTCCACTTAGAGATTGTTCCAGCCACTTTCCTTGATGTGCATATCCAGGAGTTACTACATCTGCAGTAGGGAAGTGTGACAGTAGCCCAGTACTCTGTGTTATTTACCAACCTCTCGCACTACTCCATGGACATGGTACATGACCCATTCATCCAAGCTCTGGCCTTCGAGCAGGGACTGATGCATGAGATCAAGGCTTTGATGGTCTCCCTCATAATTCTTACACATTAAAGAGTACTAGAGTGAGCACCTCCTAGGGAGACCTTTATTGCTGAGATGACGCCGACAGCGAGACCCACCGTATGGAGACACGTAGTGGATTCTTCTATAGTTGATAGTAGATAGATGTCACAGAGGTCTAAGCAGACCAGGCCATCAGGTGGGAGACCTCAGGATACTGGTTCAGATGTGTGGGTCACATGGAGCAGAACCATCAATACGAGGGGCAGGCAGTGCTATGCATGCGGTGGGTACGTACACATGGCTCGAGACTTCCCGAACCACCATGTCGATTAGAAGAAGAGTGTAGAGGGACCTCCACTGCAGAGGAAAAGGATCGACTGTGGCGGTCTACTGGGAGCAGGCAGACGAGACAGAGGAGCTGTCTGAGAAGTGGGTGGTTGACGATGCTTCGAGGATCTACCACCACCTCAACCAGGGGGACCACCTCGACCACAGGGAGCTGGTAGACAGGGGCAGGCTTTACTCCAGGCAGTCAAGGCCTACGACCATGGAGCACAAGATATGATTCGAGGTACTATCTATGTCTACATAACCCTTGCTGTAGTTATTATAGACACATGAGAAAGTCATTCTTTTATTGTCGATGCCCTTATTCAGAGATCAGAGATTTTGGCGGAGCCGTTGGCTCAATCCTTATGGATAGAGACACCTACGGGAGAAGAATCGATGATTACACACTGGTGCCAGCAGTGTGAGCATACTCTAGGAGGAGAGATCATCAGCTGGGATCTTCTTGTTGTGGTGTTGAGGCCTTACGACTTCATCTTGGTTATGGATTGGTTATCTACATTTCATGCTCAGATCGACTGTATTAGGCCCAAAGTGCATTGTGTCTACACGGATGGGACCGGGTTCACCTTCACTGGTGTGAAGGGATCCATTGCAGCACATGATGGACTTACGCAGAGGAGAGGGAAGCCAATCAAACATTAGTTGTCTAGTCTCATCCTTGAAGTCGTTGATGTGTGGTGTCTGAGTTTTCCTATTGTGGTGGATCAGTATGAAGAAGTTTTTCCTGATGACATTCCTAGACTACATCCTCGTAGAGAGCTGGACTTCTACATTGACCTGTACCCCAGGAAAACACCAATATCTACTCCAGCATATTGGATGGCTCCTGCTGAGCTTCGTGAGATGTGGGTATAACTGGAGGACTTATAGGGAAAGGGATTCATCTGACCCAGTGTTTCACCCTGGGCTTCTCCGATTTTATTCGCCAAGAAGGCATACTAGAGTTTTTAACTATGTGTCGACTACCATCACCAGAATCAAGTGACCAAAAAGTACAAGTACCCACTTTCAAGGATTGAAGAACTATTTGAAGAGCTCAAGGGAGCATGATGGTTCTCAAAGATAGACCTCTGGTTAGGCTATCATCAACTCAGAGTTCAAGATGATGATGTGCAGAAGACGGCCTTTAGGTGTTGGTATGGCCACTACAAGTTCTTGGTTATGCCCTTTGGTGTAACCAATGCACCAGTAGTGTTCATGAGTTTCATTATCAGGATCTCCCAGCCTTACCTTGATCTTTTTGTCATAGTCTTCATCGACATCAGAGTGATTAACTCTACTACTATGGAGGAGCATGCCTACCACTTGTAGGTTGTACTGGACACACTCCGAGAGCAACATCTTTATGGTACGTTCTCGATGTTTCAGTTCTGGATTCGACAGGTTAAAATCTTGATGCACATCATCTTGGAGGCATGAGTTGTGGTGGATCCTATGAAGATCGAGGCATTACATTCTTGGGGGACACCCAGGAGTGTTACGGAGGTGCAGTGTTTCCTAGGACTGGTTGGGTACTATTAGAGATTTGTGCTACACTTTTCTAGAGTTGTAGCACCGCTTTAAGATTTTTAGAAGAAGGTGAAATCCTTTTTGTGGTCAGATAGATGCCAGCACTGCTTCCCGGAGCTAAGACAATGATTGACCCGTGTGACCATCTTGAGGCTACCATAGGAGGGTGTTGGGTACATGGTTTACTACGACGTATCAGTGACTGAACTAGTGTGTGTCATGATGTAGGAGTGGGTAGTGATCGCCTATGGTTCATGTCAGTTGAGGCAGCACGAGCAGAACTATGTTACCCATGCCCTGTAGTTATCAGCAGTGTTTTTCACCCTAAAGATGTGGCGGCACTATCTGATGGGTGTGTGCTTTACAGTATACTCTGACCACTAGATTCTCAGGTACATTTTCTCACAGAAGGACCTGAACCTGAGATATTGGCGATGGCTCGAGTTCCTCCATGACTATGACTTTGAGATAGACTATACTCCAAAGAAGGGGAACGTTGTGGCTGATGATCTCAGTAGGAGATCATACATTCAGAAACATGGAGAGGAAACAGAGAGGTTAGCCACTTTGTAGATATCCTTCATGGATAGAGATGGGGCATATTTTCTATAGTGGCTCAGAGTTACATTTCCACTACCTCAGCGGGTAAGAGAGGCACAAAATGGGGATGTTGACTGTGACATGAGATGTGCTCATATTTCCACAGGGCAGGTGCCCGATTGATTTTCTGAGGGACGAGAGAACAACATCCTCCTCAATAAGATGTACCATGGAACCAGTTGCACTGCAGGAGGACGTGCTAAGGGAGTTTCACACATCCCCTCTAGCAATACATCCTAGAGTGGAGATGATGTACCAGGAATTCAGACGACAATATTGTTGTCCAGGTATTAAGAAGGATGTAGTAGAGTTCGTCTCACAATACCTCACTTGCCAACAAGTGAAGGCAAAGCACCAGGCACCAGCAGTCTTGGTACATCCCTTTGTGGTTCTGGAGTGGAAGTGGGATGACATATCAATGGATTCTGTGATGGGTATTCCACGTACATCCAGGGGGCACAACTCTATCTGGGTGATCGTCGACCGACTCACCTATTTGGACCACTTTCATTCGATCAGAGAGCAGGAATCAGTAGTGATATAGGGACCCCTCTATATTCAAGAGATCATATGGCTTAATGGTGTGCCATATTCTATCGTCTCCGATCGAGATGATCGCTTTCCTTCCCGAATTTGTAAGGTGTTGCAGGGGGAATTTGGGACGCAGCTACACCTGAGCACCGCCTTTCATCTTCAGACGGATGTCCAGATAAAGAGGACCATTCAGACTCTCGAGGACATGATCTGTGCATGTGTCATTGACTTTGGTTGTAGCTGGGAGGATCACCTACCCTTGTTGGAGTTTTACTACAACAACAGCTAACAATCCACCATCGGGATGGAACCATATGAGGCACTGTACGGCCGACCTTGCAAATAACCTCTGTTCTGGACTGACTCTGGGGAGTTAGCACTTGTAGGACCAGAGATGGTTCTGGCTATGACGAAGAAGGTGCAGATCATCCACGAGAGGATGAGGACTGCAAAGAGCAGACATAAGTACTATGCTGATAGGAGCCAGAGACCACTGGAGTTCGAGGATGGTGACCACGTTTTCTTATGGGTCTCACCTCGACGTGGATTACAGAGATTTGGCTGAGGTGGAAAGTTATATCTGTGCTTCATCTAGGTTTTTCTTGGTCCTCAGTAGGGTAGCTGAGGTGGCTTATATCCTAACACTTCCACCTCAGTTGCACCGAGTGCATGACGTCTTCCACGTATCTCAACTGAGGAGATACATGCATGAACTAACCCACATCATTGATCATGGGGAGCTTGACATCGATGATGGGGATACTTTCACGAAGGTCACGTTGGAGATCGAGGATCGACATGAGTGGGTATTATGGGGATATTCGATTCCTCCTGTGCGTATTTTTTGGTAGCACAGGAACCTCCATGGGAGCAAATGTGAGCGGGAAGCTCAGATGCGTGCATAGTAACATCATTTGTTTCCATAGTTTATGTTGTAGCGTTATGGGGACATAAATCCCTGAGGTGAGAGTAATGTAAAGACCCAGAAATTTGAAGGAATTTCTTTTTCTTAAATACTTTTGAATTTTACGAGTCTTTGGCTTCTCACATCACATTATTCTGAGGCTCAGTGTACCTGGAATCAATTTCCAAAGATTAGCTCAAGTACGTTCAGTAAACGAATGAGTGGGTTTTTTATCTTTTGAACCGGTGCTCGGAATTTAAATATTCGGGCACCAATGAACTCACAATGCTGGTAATTTCTTAAGGGGACCTTTACCAATGTTGCGTTTTAAGAAGGTTGAGAATTATTATTTAGGGAATTAGTTTAAAATAAATAAAATCGGTGTATCAAAATTTTATTTTAAGGGAGGTGGTTATTTCCTCTCAAAGGGAGTTAAAGGTGGGGCCCACACCCATATAACCTCCCATGGGAGGATATTTGTTGGGTGGGGCCCACACGTGACCTAAACCCTTGACTCCCCATAACTCTCATAAACCCCCCGATTAAACTCCCTTGTTTAATGATGACAATTGTCACATATTTATGAGATCTCTTAACCTTCTCATTTCCCATTAATTCATTCCAACGCCTTAATTAATAAATTGAATCTTCCAATTTATTAATTAATTGTTTGAATGTTTGAATTTTAAATGGCTTGTGTTAAAAAATTATAGGAGTAGCTTATTATTTTATTTTGGGAGGGCTTTTGTTGTGTGAAGGGAGAGAGATCTTGGGAGAATTGGTTTATTCTATGACGAAGAATGGTGACTTCTAAGATAAAGAATAACGGTTCCACGAAGAATGATTGACGCCCCTTCCTTTATCTTCTCCGCAACAAGTGAGGATACGCCGCTTCCTCCTCAGATACACTCCATTGATGTGTATGAATCCTATCCCAACGACACTGTCTTCCGCGACGCCCGACGTGTGGCGTCAATTATCAAGGAAGGGGTTATGTTCAATTTTAATGGATTAAAATTGTGCCTCGATTCGTTTTTGTATAACATTGATTGTCTCAGCCTATTGCTATCACTTAAGGCAGAGGGTGCAGGCCAAACGAACATTGCCCGACGACCCTCCGTTTGATCTTGTTTAATTATATGGAATCGACGATCGGAGGAGGAATGTGGAAGAGACCGGTGGCATAAGGCCCACTGTCGCACATGCAAAGAAATGATGCGGCCAAAAAGGCTGCGTCGGAGGATGCACGAAGCCGTCACGTCAAGCCGGGGATGCGGAACCACGACCAGCATAGGCCACGGTGGAGGAAGCTACACCGTTGCACCGACTATGCAGGAGGAACCATGACCCTTTTGCAGGCCGCTTTGGCAGAAGAACCGACCGGCCCGTCGGCTGGCCGTGCAGACCAAAGCTGCAACGCCAGGAGGGCACCGCACCGGATGAGCTACAGCCTACCCGTGCGAGCTGCAAGCGCTAGAAGGCTGAATGGATATGGAGGGTAGCCCCGCTTGGCGCAATCGGTTTGGGAAGCCATGGGACTCCCCCCCCCCCCTCCCGGAACGCTCGGCTTTCGGGCTGAGACCTACTGGCCGAGCCAACCGGGTCGCGCCCAGCCAGGTTGCGTATATCCGGGCTACGCCTGGCCAGGCTCCGCGAATCTTCGAGATGGTCCGACATCCCTATCAGTTCGTACCTGCCAAAACTGGGAAACCCAAACCGCCTGCCCTCTGGGCTTAATAGGTCAGGCTCGTTATTCACATAAACGTGAATAACATAAAGACAGCTCGTCCGATCGACAAGCCATCTACAGCACTAGGATCCTTTCGACTAGGAAGTCATTTTGCAATACTCTATGTGTGTTTTAGGCATCCTTGGAAAATGGCTGGGTTTGGAATGAGTATATTTCCAACCGGGACCCTAGAACGGAAAAGCCAGTATCTCTCAGACCGGGCGTCCGATTGACGCGCCATCTGTCGTGTTGTGTTCCTTTTGACAAGACAGAACATCGGGATACATTAACTCAGGACTTTGTGAAATTTGATGTATCAAATTCCTTTTACTCGAGGAGCGAACCCTCTCGAAATCGAGTACGCTGTGTGGAGTAACCCTAGAGCTGGCTGCGACTGCGACGACTACCGTGCTGGGATCCTCCGCGGGTTCGATGATAAAGACGGCTGTACTTGGATCCACCATGGCTTCAGTAGCGAGGAAGACTGTACTTGGATCCTCCATGGATTTGGCAGTGATGATGAATGTACTTGAATCCTACCTAGGATCATCAGAGATGGTTACTGTTCTTGGATCCTATGTGGGTTCGACAGCGATGACTTCTATACTTGGATCATATGTGGGTTCCGAATAGGATATGATTCAGAGGATACATCTAATAATCTCCACCCCTCTTCGTGAGTAATATACCTGTGTGAGATGAGTCTTGACTTTAAATCATTAACGTTGATGTGTTAGACTATTGTTCCGGTGTAGAATGGGTTGTGCTTTGGCTTGAGGGGTGGAGCCGAACTGAGATCGATAACTTAGGTATATATATGGGAATATACATAAGTAAGGTTAGTAGGTTCTTCGGGATTGTTTCTATCCTTTGTGGTTTCTCCTTCATGGATTCTGGGAGACCATCAGGGGTCACGGGGTCTCTACTGTGTATTGTTATACTCACCCCTGCACAGGAAATGCCTGCACTACGTTGTGTTGGGTGCAGATGAAGGACAACACTGATTGTGGTTGATGTTTGAGGAGATTGATGGTATCCGGAGGTGGAACACCAGGCATGACGTACATGGAGCGGACGGACGGACCCGAGGTACCGAGGAGACTATCTGTACCCACCCTTCATTTGGGATTCCCAGAGGATGACTCGGTGGTTGCTTCTTTACTTTACAGTTGTTGTACTTTCATTCTCAGTGGTATTATACTTTCAGTTGGGTTTGTATACTGGGCCATTTACTTTCTAGCACTTACTTTTGTACTCAGTTTTACCTAGTTCTTACTTCACATGCACACTCTATTGTTTTTGTTTACTTTTATAACGGAAATGCCTTCCATTTTGCTGGGATTTACTCCTTTGGTGCCAGTCATCATCCCCAGGCCTATGGAAGGTGGGCTTGGGGTAGTCACGACACGGGCCCCGAAGATGGGTCATG
Source organism: Viscum album (assembly GCA_963277665.1). NCBI lineage: Eukaryota > Viridiplantae > Streptophyta > Magnoliopsida > Santalales > Viscaceae > Viscum > Viscum album. Next base: position 314,211,198 of record OY728158.1, read on the forward strand.
ATGTTATTCTTTATTTTTCCCTATAAAGCCACCCATATTACATTTATCACCACTGAAAAAAAAATTTATCATGACATTAGTCTGACATTCCTACTCTAGTGAACTCCCATATTGTCCCCAATGTATTGGAAGGCTCCTACCAAGCTTTAATAATCTACCTATTAAGGTAAGGTTTCCTCTCCTTCTCATCTTTATTTATAGACCTTCTTTATATTATGCCTTTTGTTTTCTATTTTTTCATGTTTGGATAATTTTTCAGACATACCTATAACATTCTTTGTTAATTACATGTTATTAGAGACTTATTCACCTACATTAATTCCTCACATGAATATTTTATTATTCGTGTTATGATGCGGAAACTATCCTATGATTTTCCTTGTGAAATATTTATGTTGTGAATGCTTATCCCCATTTCCACTCAATAGTATTCACCTATAAGTACCTATAATTCATTGATTTGGTCATTCCATTTTATTATCCCGTAATAATTAATCATGGATATAAATTTTATGAAAATTGGAATTATTTTGAGTGATTTATGTGGCACGCTTATTCATCTTCATGATATGAAAGTGATGAGTGTATCGGGAATTATATACTACTACAATTAATTTCCTAATTTTTTAATCTCATTGGATATCATGTTTGATGTGTGGGATGTTATATTAATAACACTATGATATTCTATATTGTTTGTTATACTTCACTTAGTTCTGTGTTTTCAGGTTATATGTTGTCACCACTTTCCCATGATTCTTTTATTTATAATTTTATACCAAGCTTCATTCAAGATTATGATTCTCAACCATCTTATTTAGCCTTCATATGCCTCTTGGCTCCCATGTATTTCTTTGTCAAATGTTAAGATTTTTTTCCATAATGTTATTTATAAATCACCCTTGTTTTATGTATTTCCCTATGTTATTCCATTTAGTTTTAGAATAATAATGTAATTTTGGGATCTTGTTAAGGAATCATGAAACAATGTTATTGTAACTATGTTTCATGGTAATGTGCTATATAAAAAATATTCCCACGAAACTAGGACCCAAGATATTTTGGGATTTATTTATTCTACCTCTATGTAATAAATCATGAAATAATTTTTAATAAAATATGGGGTTTCATATTTTGTGTCTGTAATAAGGAAGACCAACTAATATATCATTATATTCAATAAAAATATATATTTCACACAACGAAAACTATTATTAAATCATATTATACATTTATAAATTAAGTAAATATAATAAATCAACTAAAAATATTAGATATAAATTGAAACAACATAAAATCAATGATTTTAGAAAAAATGGTTAACTCATGGGAAAACCGACCTCTCATCGGTGACAATTGATCAAAATAACAAATACAACATGACTGATTTCCATGGAATACTTCACAAACCCTATCAATGGATCACCCAATGATTTCAAAAGATGATTATGATTTTGAAGGGAATATATAACCTAATATACAATGAATAGAAAAAAATGTTACACTATGAGACTATATGATATATTCCTTTTTAAATTAATTCTATCTCTTGGATAGCGTATAGATAATGTAAATCTGAATCTAAATGAACAACTATATAGTGTAAAATGATAACCAAGTAGTTAAATTATTGGGAATGAATAGGAATAACTCCATTTTAAAATTTATATGGGATACAAATTAATAAAATAAATTCAATGGTCATATATAAACTCTATATAAAATAAAAACCATTTGAATGAAAAATAAATCCCTTCGGAAAAAAACAAAACTTTGTAAAAAACATGGTTTAGTCGTGCTTTGCACATATAATTTGAGGCTCATATTTAAAAATATTAGAAAAATTATTTGTAAAAAAATCATTTTTAAATCAACATACCAATATTAAATTTTCCTAAAATTTAGTGATTTTTTGGACATTATTTACTTTTCCATGAATATTGAGAAACATTGTTTTTATCAAAACATTATTCATTTTTTCTAAATTATATTCCATTATTAATATAATTTTATTTAATATTAATGTAATTTTAATTGATATATATTTAATACAATTAATTAATTTAAATAAACATCATTTAATTTTTTAGTATAATTTTATTTTTAGGATTTACGAGACCTTTTTTATGAAAACTATTTTTAATGTTCATTATTATTTAACATTTTAAATTATTAAAATAACCCATAACCAGGAATGATTTAAATTATATTTATATATTATATATCTATAAAAATTAATTTAATTACAAATAATTATGATTAATTTTCATATAGTTAATATGATATTATATTTTTCTTCAAAAATGCATTTCATGAAAACACGTTTTTTCAACACATCTATGGGTATAATTTCAAACTAAATTATACACTTATAAGACTTTAATTTTAAAAAAATGGAATAAATATTTTGAATCACTATTTATTATATTATCATATAAGATCAAAATAATTTTTTATCATAAATAATGGTTAAACTGAAGAAAACAAATTATGCTTTCCTGGTAGAAATAAGTTTAGGAAGGGCTAAACTCAAAAGATAAGGGTTAGAAATTACCAAAAAAATGTATAAAACCTATATTATTTTCCTATTTCTACCTTATATATTGTATTTTTTTAAAATTTACTGTATTATTATCCTAGATTCATGGGAAAAATATTGGTGGAATTCATTTATTTGAAAATTTCTAAATGGTTCCTCCCACCCAATATCAAAGGCCACCCATTTCCACTCCATTTAAAATTCCCAAAACTCATTGGTTTTGAAATTAAGTTCAAAAATAACATATATATGTCCCTAACTTCATACTATAATCCCTTTATTGGTCATAAATATTTCCTGTGAAATGTGTTTGTGCAAATGAAAATAAGTTTTCTAGAGAGGTGGTAATGTCCTTAACCAAACGTTTCATTTTATTTTTCTTCCACAACCGTAAAAAATTATTAAAAATTATATTCTAAAGACCATAGTATATTTAAAATACTGATATTTTATATATCAATGTGATGAAGTAAAACCATCAACTTTTCCATAAATTGGGAAACAAAACCGTTGATCGCGTGTAAGATGGACTATCATCTCCCGAACCGACAAAATTCATTTTCCATCACAGCATATCATGGTTTGATATAACTATGTATCTAATTTCTATATAGTGTATATATGATAAAAATAACTATTTTTAAATTATTATGTCATATATTTATTTTAATTCCCATTCCATATAGAATATGATAGCATTACTTGTGTGTATGGTTGACTACCTTCTAACGATGCGTTGTGATTCATTTTTCACATACACCATATATAGAATTTAATAAGGACTAATTAGATATTGATACATGATATAAATTGAATTTTAAATATTTTATAAAATAAATATATCATATAATTTCTTACCTAACTGTCCATTGGATAAACCAAAATATTGTTCATGTGTATAATAAACTATCAACTCATGATGCATTGCGAATCAATTTTCACTAATGGTTTATAGGGAATGTAATAAATGATGAATTTAATTAATATATGTTATATATATTATTTGATAATGATACTGAAAAATTAACTTACAATATACTATCATACCCTTTCAACCATTATGAAAACTGATAATGTTGCTTGTGTGTACACATGACCAACCATCTTCACGAACCGATGTGATTCATTCACCGTGAGAAAAATTAAATAATGATAATATGTATTTATTCAATTATTAAATGATATTTATATCTTTAATAATATTTTTTATATTTATAAAAATTATATTATGTTCATGATCATGATCTTTCAGAAAAAACATGCAATAGAAAAAAAGGAAGTTAACACCTAAAACAATAGTGATAATGAATGGTTATTAACTAATTAGTTATAAGATATAAAACAAGGATAATATATGATACAATAAATATTAATATGTAATTTTTATAGTTTAATAAAATTTTTAAAACAACTATACTAGTTGTTAAAAATCACTCAACTAATGTGTATTGTGATGTAGGGTTTTCTTAACACAATTTTAATTATATAGCTTATATGTCTACTTCATTGTTCATATTTTACCAAAATTTTGGGTGAATGAAATTTTATTTATTTATTTATTTATTCTAATTTTATTTTTGTGCATCTAGTTTTTACACATAAATACCCCATTGATGAACTCTTTCCTCAATGATACAAATATTGTAAGGGTTTTGTTTCAAACTTCTTTCTGGATACATTATTTCTTTGTATCATAAAACAAATAATTTACTTTTGGGAACATATCATATAAAATTTATATATTAAGGGTTAAATATTAATTTTCTTTTGTATCATAAACCAAAAAAATGTCTTATGTGATGTACTTGTTTGTATAATTTTTTAAATTTTTATTTTAGGTGTTAAATATTAATTATTCTTTTGTAAGAATATCATAGTGTCATTACATATGATTTTTGGGTTGAAAATTTATATTTTGGGATATTTTTTATTATTTTGATGTATATAAAAACATTTTTTAATGTAAAGGATTGGATAGACTACTATTATATTTCTGTGTGTTATATATTTAATGGGTATGAAATAAATATTTCTTTAACACCTTATTTAATGTGGAGTTCATTGAGTCTATTAAGGATATATTTTTATTTATTTATCGAATAATCTATGTCAAACCATTGGTGTTATTGTTTTTTTTGTGTAATACATGAATATTAATTTTAGGTATTATCTTACCTTTTTCTAACCATTTTATCAAATAAATATATGATAAATATATATTTACTCTTTTAGGAATTCAATGTTCTATTAAAAGGCTGTTTTACTATTTCCCCCACAAAACAATTCACATTTTATATTCATTTCCTTAGAGTAATTAAAATAGTTAAAATTCATAAAAAAATAAAAAATGAAGAAATTGTGTTTATAAAATACTAATAATTATAGTAACTACATTTTCTAGTGTTTTATATCCTTAAATTAAAAATAAACCCCCAACACTAGGAAGTTGAACAAGAAAGAATATTTTATCATGTTACCTAATATCTAATGAATTAATGGTCATCTAATTCATCAAATATATTGGGTTTTATGGTTTTTTAATATATCATGATCATTCAAATTATTATTATCAATAATATATACCACTCTGTATAATTATTTAGGATATCCTTAAATTTTATTATTTTAACATCCCATCATTGTCCTCCATCATGGAACCATAGTTTTCAATTATTCCTTTCAACATTCATTTTTCTTTTTCTATCATTTTAAGAGAACATCTTTTTATCAAATTTTAAAATTTAAACTTTTCCATGATGAAGATTTAAATTCATAAAACCATTATTACTTAAATATTTATATCAACATTAAAATATATTTAAATTTTGATATTTCAATAAAATATTAACATTTAAGTGAGTACTAAAAAAACTAGTTTTTGTAAATATGATATTTATTTTCTATTAATTAAATAAAAGTATTATATTCATTTTTGTTAAAATTTTCATATGTATTAATTATTTCTAAATAAAATTTATTACATTTTAATGAAATTTATACTACTTTATATTATAATTTTATTTTTAGGCTTTGAAATGATTTTTTTTTTTAAAATAGTTTAAAGAGAATAATGTTTTACAATTTAAAATAATTGAAATAACCAATAATCATGGATGATTTCACTGAAATATATAGCTTATGTATCTATATATATGAATTTATGTTCATATAACTATTATTACTTGTCAAATAGTTAACATGAGATCATCTTTTCTTTAAAAAATATATTTCATGAAAAATTGTTTTCTTGACATGTTAGATTCTTTAGAATTAAATTAAAATCTACCAATTATGTGATTTGTATTTGAATAAATTAATTCTTTATATGGAATCATCATAATTTATATTATCTAATAATTTAAAAACAAATTCACTATAATGGTTCTGGAAAATAGTAAAAATTATTTTCCACAATTAAGGTAACAACAAGTTTTTCTGATGTTAATTTCAAAACATGATGGTTGAAATTGACTAAAAAAAGTATAAAAATATTAAATTACCATATTTCATACATAAATATTTTAAAGTTCCAAAATTGTATATTTTAGTGCCTTTTTACATGAGAAATATGTGGTTGGAATTATTTCTTTTCATTTTTTTAAATGTGTCCTCTCTCTATCTTATAAAATAACACCCCGTCTCATCTATTTTTAACACATAAAAAACCAAATTCTCAGAATATAATGACCTAAATAAAATTACTAATTCCATCCCATTATCGTATAATAATTTTTCTTGTCATAAATCCCACCTTGGAAGGATTTTTTTGCAAACCAAAATACGTTTTCTAATGATGATGTAACGTCCTCAACCAAGCATTTTATTTTATTTCTTATTCAACCTACTTAAAATATTATATAAAAATTATAATATAATAACATAATTATCTTACATATTTTTTTTTGTGATAACTTCATTACCGTAAACTATCACCGACTCCCTCAAATAGTAAATGAAACAATTGATCATGTGTACGGAGGACTACTGCCCCACGAAACGATATAATTTGTTTTCCATAGAATATTATCATTGATGGATATAGTTAATTATATAATTTTTATATATGATATTTATAACAGAATTAAACATTAATACATATAATATCTTATGTACATTATTACTTTCCATTTCAAAATAATACGATAACATCGCTCGTTAGTATAGAAGACTACCGCCTCAAGAAGCGATGCTATTTGTATTTTTATTATGATTTAAATAAAATGTAATTTGGGTATATATTATTATTTTATATGATACTAAATAAATATTAGTTATTATATAAAATAAATATATCTTGTGCATTCTTACCTTACCATCCATTTAACAAATGATAAGGCCATTCATGTGTACGGCATACTTCCGACTCCCGATGCGATGTGATTCATTTTTAACAAATGATTTAATTGGAAGATAGTATAGGATAAATATAATGAATATATATGATATATATGAAATTGTTTTTATTCATTTAAATTAACATACAATCAAATTAAAAACAATTTCACACATTAATGAAATGATAACATTCACTCGTGCGGGCAAGTAGCCTACCCTCTTCACATAGAGATGTGATTCACTCTCGAGATTAAAATTTTAATTATGATTATTAAGATATATATATATATAAAGAATAAAAATAAAATTTATAACATTAATATCATTATATAGATGATGGATCTGTATTATATGTTCTCGATCGATATCATTCATGACAAAACCTGCATGGGAAGACAGTGAAATTATCACCTCAATCAATAGTGACAATGAATGACTATTAATGAAAGGGTAGTAAGATGTCATTAATGTTTTATATATAATATAATAAATATTAATATTTTTTTATTATATTTTATCATCATCGTTAAATCCAATATACAAGATCGTAAAAGGGAACACAAATAATGGGTAACGCAAGGTAAGGGTTCTTGTAACTCAATTTTCATTCATTGGGTAATACATCGACTTCATTGAATTTATTATGATAAAATTATGCCTAAAATGAATTTTTTCTGAATTAAGTTATATTTACACATTTAATTATATGGATGTAATTTTTTATATACATAATAATCTCACTTATAATCCCTCACCTCAATGATACAATCATTATTAGGGTTTAATTTCAATGATTTATTATTTGATACACATATTATTTTATGAACCTAATTTATTTTTATTGGTGGATGTTATGAAACATGAAATACTATATCACACATAATTTCTATGTTATATTGTTTTATGTTTTAATTTATAATTTTTATCCATTATATATTTATATTAAATTGTTACTACAGTGGTAAGGGTTTGTGTTTAAATCTCATTCGAATTGTAAAAGTATATGCTTGAATTCCCACTGAAGAAAATTATATAATCATTTTATAATAAATAAATTTAATTTTCCAATTAAGTTTTTATTCATTATTTTTTCCTTTAATAGTACCAATTTCTCCCTTTTTAATATATATTGTTGATAAATATTTTATTAATAAAATCGAATTCATTTCTCCCATCGGCTCAAAACCCATTTTCATCCATATCCTTGTTTTCAAAAAATGATTCAATTTTTTACTATTATCCAATGATTTTTAAACGTTATTGTTACCCATGATTTCATTATATAAAATTGTTTAAAAAGGATTCTTAATATCTTTCACTAAAAAAGTTACTTTTCAAATTTTACAAAAACATATAAAAGGAATCATTATTTAAATGTGTGCTATATGAAAAATATTCTAAACGATATTGAATATTGTTTCATTTAAAGATTTAATTATAATATTACATTTATATTTCAAAGGAAATAATTTTCATTATTATTTATAAAATAATAGTGTCTTGAAATGTTTTATTTTCATAGTGGAATGGTTATTTTTCTCAATAATGTTTTTAATATTTTAAAATTAATTTTAATTAATCAATTATAACAACCTTAAATGTCTTGAATTCTTTCAAATTATATATATATATTGCATTATTATATTCATTCATTTTTTCCCATTATTTTATAGGGTAATACATTCCTTGTGACAATATCTAAAATTTATTTTTTGAGGAAATATATTTCAAATATGTTATAAGACAAGATTTTGAAACCCATTTCTTTCAATGGGTAATTATTAGGTTTATTCCTTATGATTTATTTTCTTATGTTGTACTAATATGTCTGTACATAAAATAAATATAACTAGAGGAAAAATAATTATATATCCCATCAATTAATTGGGTAATATTTTAGTCTCATGAGATTTCTTATATGGAATTATAGACTGAATATAATATAATATGGGGCAGTCTTCACCATGTGATGTTCTATTGGTAGGTAGCCTTGAATTATTCTTATGTAATGTTATTTATTTCTAAAAAAATTACTTTGATTAAATTATTTTATGAAACCTTGTTATTTATTTGTTTATACATGTGATTAATCACATTCCATTTCTTTTATGATATCATTTTACACCTTTGAATCACATGTTATGCTTAAATACCATGTTTATTCCCCTACTATGTTTTTTAGGTCACCAATTTTTTATGCATTCCCAATGTTATGTCTCTTTGTTTATGTGATTGAATGGATTCATGAGTCTATTATGTAGAATAAAATAATTATTCCTTAATAAAGTTTTCTTTAATGTATTACGAACTAAGTCTTAGAAAAACAATGGCCTTTACAATCCTTATGTTATATGAAGGAATATTTATGTTTAATAATATTTTAATTATATCTATAAATTGAATGATTCATTATAATCAAAGATATTAATTAATAACTCAAACCCTAAAAGGGGTGGACCAAGAGAGATGTAATATTGCTAAACAAATAAACACGAAATTTTTTGGAAGAGTGAATGGAAATAACTTTACTTATAGGATCGTCCATGATTCCTAAAGTAGTTAGGATAAAATTACCAAATTATAGGAATCTCCCAAGGTGTGGGGGGTGGGCATCTCTTAATAGACATTAGATAATGAGAGGGTTGTATCACATGGTCAAGGATTTTTCCACATGTTGTTTTACTTTTATTAATAATATTATTAAAATAGATTTTATATTATTATGATATTTATTTAATTATTTAATTATTAATTAATAAAATAATTAATTGTAATTCTTCTATTATTTAAAAAATCCATGCAAGATAACCTATAAAAAAATTTAATTACCAAATAATAATAATATATAAATAAATAACTACAGTATGAGTTATTCGAATCTATTCACCATAAAGAACTCATCCCCCAAAAATTCATAGGTCAATTTAGAAGAAAACAATCAATCAGGACTCTTGAACCTCTTAGTGAAAAGGAAAAAAAGACTAATCTCATCTCCCCCATTGTATAGAAATATTCTAAATGGTCGGACAAAAAACTAAATAGTATGAATGTTTTCATCCACAATGGAATGATCATATCTCGAAAACCAAAGCAAGATAAATTCAAATATATCCAAAGAGGATTCATCAAATACTTAAAACCTGAGGCAAATAAATTAAAGAAACATAGAAATCATGGAAATAACACATTCAAGGTCATCGTGTGTTATATGGATCACTATGAGACTCAACCATACCTACATTGGATAGTGCCAAAGTGTATCTATGAACATCTTGTGGACCATTCTAACCCATATACTAGAACTGTATCAAAGGAATATGCATATATCAGAAGTCATCACTGAAAATGTAATTGATTATTTGTTCCATGCTTATAATCGACTATACATTCTTCACAATGTGTATGGGTTTCTTATTTAACATCACAATAATAGTGATAATCATTATAAAGACTCAATATTCATTAACCTACACATTAAAATCAAGTAACACAGAACACCCTAGGTGTATTTTCTCATGATGTAACCCATACCAAACTAATATGTGTTTTTTCATCATGTAAAATCATCCACCCCTCTTGTTATTTTCACGTTAAGTTACACAGACCACCCCAATGACTACTTTATCATTAGGTAACAAGAGACACTCTTATAGGTGTTTTACCATTAAGTATTATTGATCAACCCTATATGTTTTCCCTAAAATATAACATGATCCAACCCTACATGTGTCATCTCATATGGTATATAGGACATACCATATGGGTGTTTTCTCATCAAGTATCACAAACCCCGCCAATATGTTTTTTATGAAAAAAAACATAGACCAACCATAAAGGTGTTACATTTATATGTAATATGATCACAAACCATGGAGAATATTCCATAACATCGTTATCAATAAAACCACATATAATAATTTATAATATCAATATTAAAAGAACCAGTTCAGTTCAAAAATCACAATTCATCATTTAAAATTAGCATTCTCATGGAAAAATAGTCAAAGCAGTAAAATCCAAAACATCTAAATGATAAAAACATGTATTCAAGAATTGGTCATAACCAAATAAAAATATAATTTTTGAAAAATTTCAAGAAGAAAACGCATGCCACTTTTATCATGTCAGGTACATAGATAAAATTCACCCATCCTTCGTCAGAAAATCTATTTCCATTAAAAACATTTAATTTGGAATCCGTTTTCATTTATTATCAATATCATAAAAAATATATCACAAAATTGAAACCCATCAAAAAATGATAATTAAATAATACCACCAAGAGAAATATATAGAGGGATACTGGTACACATTATACTATATAACTATAATCTAACATTTTATAAATGTCACATGGTCCATGCTCATTATTAAGCCAATACGTTCTTATAAACTCCTTATATAAATAACATATGGGTCACTAATGTAACACCCTGACCCCTCTAGACCAGATCTGGTGAATTAATTGTTATATTGGTATGGTTAGAGGGAATAAAAATCCAGAAGGAATTATAAATTTGGTAGTCTTGAATAAATTATATATATAAATTTAACTCGAATTACATTGGAACACTTTAAAAAATAAAATACATAACAAAAACTAAAAATTGCATCCACATGAACTCAATAAATGATATCCTCTTCATCACATATTTATGGTAAATGGTAAAAATGGTGAGCTCAAATGATTATTATGGGTTAAAAATAGAAAAAGCATGAATCCATAATTAATGAATTGTAAAAAATTTGACATAATAAACATGGTATGGGTAATAAATGAAAACCTATCACTATAAATAAACTGAGAATGGAACTGCATCCATAGATTGTTCCACAATGAAAACCTCATTGATGGTAATGACTGATAATGAATAAATAAAACACTTATTAACTGGATGAAAATTATATATAACATGATACAAAAATACAATTAAAACTAAATAGTTGTGTGGGTAGAAACCTATATCATCTTTGGAATCAAACTCGAAGGGTTTGTCGGCAACTAATTTGTATCATGAGACCTACCGATGCATCGACAAGCTATTGCGGACCCCACCTGCCACTACATTTCGAAATAATAATTCATAAAATGATTCAATACAAGAGAAATATTCATTTTCCATATCCGTATAGAGTAGAGTATACAGATTCATCAAAATTTCAATAATTAAAATAACCTTCCATATACACACTGTGTGTAAAATGGAATAGGATTTTGACAAAAATAATATCAATGATATGAGAATATAAATATTTCAAATAAATATAATTTCCAATGAAAAGTGATCTAAATGTGGAGGTAGGTACACCACATAAGGATTATTAGGTGCACCAAAAAAAGTTATTCACAACAAAATAGTAGTTGAAACAAAGTCTCTTACCACAATGTAATCGGTCGAATCATATGACCAGAACATAATAAACATAAAATTAATCTTTTAATGACATAAATATAAATAGAATAATTTTATTATATATCAAATGGAAGTAATAATAAACCACATAGATTATATAAGTGGAAAAACTGAAAATCTCACATAAATAAAAGTGAGATGAGAAACCCCTTACCTTTTGCTCGAGTGTGTTCTTAATTTGTTTTAATGACCTGAATAATAAAATTTATATTCATTAATTATTAAATCCATAACCTCTTATGCATGTAATTTTTTTATTATAATCATATTAGGTTCATTCATGTCCCTTTTAATGGGTTAAAGAGGTTGGATATTTATTGTTTTGGAAGCATTTTCATCATTGGTTTTCATGATTCGTTTACTCGCTTTCACGAATGGATGTTCATTTAAAGTGTAGTTAAACACACTAAAATGTTAATGTAAATTATTTTTGAAATTAAAGATATATAAATAATCTTATAATGATTTTGGGTTATATATTTGAGGATGAATCATTAGATCAATGTTATTGATAAACGCTTGGATTAATCTTGGTGGTTTTGTGAAAAATGAACTTGTTTTGTATTATTATTCCATATTATGAGTTTTTAGAGATTCAATAAACTTAATGATATTAAATACATATATAATGATCTGGTCAAACCATAAAAATAGTTTCATGACCAGAATTGGACATTGTAATGAAAATTGAGAACCCGTCATACTTGAGTGTGATAAATAACACATCTTCGATGGTGTTTTCATTTCTAGTATAAGGGGAGGGGTAAAGAGATATGATAATGAAATATTCCATTAGTATAATATAATTAATTTTCTTTTAATGTTATATAATTATCATAGATTATGTATTATGTGAGGTGAATAAATAAGTATAAAAGAAAGGAACTCCAAATAAGAGAAAAATTGAGAAATCTCTTATGAAAATTCTGGAGCCAAACAGTGTCATCTAAAATTTCATAAAATAGTTTGATGAGAGAAAGGGGGTATCTCATCACTCATAAATTATATGGGAAGTAATAATAATATATAATGACATATCCCAACATAGTCCAATTGAAAATAAAAATAATACATAAATGAAAGCTTTATGAAAAGAGAAGGGTGGTTGATTCACTTACATTGTATATTAACTCCAAAAACATGAAGGTTGAGACCATGAAGGATTTAAAAAACCTTGGGTGGACTTCTAGCGATAGAATACCACCAGATATTTGAGGATATTCAGTTTGTATTGAATGAAAACAAATGGGTGAGGGGGTATTTATAGTAATCCATAGAGATATTATTGTTAATTAAAAGGGACATCACATTAGTGGTTTTTGCAAAACCATGGGGTTTCCCATGGTTTTCTCAATTTCTTTAGGCAGTTTGGAAACCTCTTGTCATATGTTACTATGATAAAGTCTACCATACTTTTATATTTAATAATTACATCATTATTATGTCATTAAACTACTGAAAACTCGAAGTTGTATTATTACTATTCACATAAAATTCAACTATTTTAGAAAAAGCCCAAAAATTCACCCTAACCATTTTTCGATGTGTAGAATTAAAAAATTAACTCATTTTTTAGAAAATAATTTTCTATGTACTTTTAATTTAATTTTTATATATAAACATACTTAATTAAAAAACATAATTATTAATGGAATTATTAGTTCTATATCACATTAAAAAAATCAATTAATATCTCATTATCTTATTACCTTAAAAAATAAATTATAATCATTATTTATTATTTATAAGGGTTATATTACTATTGATACTACTATTCATAAGGATATGTTACTATTCATCGTAAAATTAAGTTGGTTTTATCATACTCCAAATGACATACTGGTCACAACTCTAGATGACCATTTATTGAAATTCAAAACATAGAAGTGGGAAATTTACATTTAATGGATAACTTATAAAATTATTCTATACTATTTTTATTTGAAAAAAGATGGAGCTCTTCATGAAATAAAGGTTATCTAATGAATATAAAGTACTGAAGAGGAATATACCATAATACTTTTGTGGTTTTATGTTATTCCATTCATCAAAATTTTATTCCACAAAATTTTATGTATAATGCCCAAAAAAAGTTGTTGGTGGTTATTCTTCATAACAACCTCAGGTTCTCGTGTTGCTTCCTCCATATTCGGGTTTTTCTAATGAACCATTACTGTATGAGTCATCCGATTTCTCAAATATATTCTCCCTTATGTCAAGAACCCCGATAAGCTCTTCACAGTAGGATAAATTAAGTTGCAGTTCTATTAATTCATATGTGAGTACATGCATTGGGTCTGGCATGTATTTTTTCACAATGACACATGGAATACAGCATGGAATTTGAAGAGACTTGGAGACATTGCTAATCGGTAAGCTACAGCTCCGATTCATTACAGAATTTAAAACGGTCTAATTTACCTGGGGCTCTGTTTCCCTTTCTTACAAGACATTAAGACACCCTTCCATAAAGATAATTCCAAAAAGACATTATTTACCACATGGAATTCAAAATCTGTCCACCGGTTGTCTGCATAACTCTTATTCCCACTTTGGGAATCTTTTATATGGGCTTGGATTGTCTTCACCTTTGTCATGGTTTCTTCGATAATTTTGGGGCGTATAAGCTTCCTCTCAAAAACATCATCCCAATACGTTGGAGTTTGACATCTCTTTCCATATAATTCTTCATGTGGAGCCATTTGAATACGAGAATAGAAACTATTGTTGTATTAAAATTCCATCAAAGGAAAGTATTGATCTCACTACCTTGGAAGTGAAGAAAACATGACCTTAGAAAATCTTTTAGAGTTTTAATATTTCATTCTATCTTTCTTTTCATTTGGGGGTGATAAGCAATACTCATCCATAGCTCAGTATTCAAATCCTTCTAGAGACATTTCTAGAATTTGGATGTAAACTAGGGATCTTGATCGGACACAATTGATATAGGTGCACCATGAATTCTTACATATTCATTAATATAAAGTCACTTCATGCGATCAATTGGAAAATCCTCTATTATAGAATGAAATGTGCTGATTTTTTGAGACATTTAACAATTACCCATATTGCGTTGTTCCTTCTATATGTTCTCGTTAGTCTGGTGAAAAAATCCATAGAAATTTTATCCCACAAGAAATATTCTTTTAGATATCTATACATCATTATGATACATGAGATTATAGAAACATCTGAGCTATGATCATCGTCTAATAGTTCACTTTTTAGCTAAGGTACTAATGGAACGCATAACCTCTTCCAAAACACCATAACTCCTTTCTCATACATGAAGTCTTCCAACCTCCCATCCTTAACAGCAATAAATTTCATGTCCAGATATTCATCATCATATTGTGAGCTTTTTATCTCCTCTAGAAATGATGTTATTTCCATCATTTGAAAGAGGAAAGATGTCTCCTCTTCTTTAAAAATTTCCATATCCATCTTTAGTAGATTCATGAATATATTAAATCTCTTAATCCTCATTTGAGCTAGAAGTCCATGATCTTTCCTGCCTAATGAATCTTCCACCTTATTTTCCTTTCTTAGGTGGTAGTGTATTGAAAAATTATATCCTTTGATTCACTCAAGACATCTCCTTTTACTCATGTTGAGTTATTTCGGTGTGAAAATGCATTTCAAACTCTTCTGATCTATTTATATATCAAATTTTTTACCATAAAGATAATGCATCCATATCTACAGAGCAAAGATTATAGCTGCTGGCTCAAGATCATGTGTTGGATAATATTTCTCATGACTCTTAAACTATCTTGATGCATAATCCATAAATTTACCATTTTTCATAAGGACACAACCCAGACCAATCTTTGATGCATCACTTTATATTACAAATCCATCACTTCCAGAATAAAGGGTTAAAATTGGAGCATTGACCATTCTTCTTTTCAATTCATTGAAAAATTATGTACTTTATTTGGTCCACACAAACATAACTCCTTTACGTGTTAGATTGTTTAGCGGGTTAGCCAGTCGAGAATATTTTGAATAAAACGCCGATAGTAACCCGTATTACCAATAAAACTATGTACCTCGATAATGTTTGATCGCATGGGCCAATATTGGATTTACTTTTTCATCGTAGGATCAACTAGGATTCCATAATTAGAGACAATATGACCTAGAAAAGAAATTGATTGGAGCTAGAATTCACACTTACTAAACATCACAATAATTCATTTCTTCGATGAGTTTTAAGAACAATCTATAAGTGATCATCATGGTCTTCGTAGATTTTTGAGTATACCAGGATATCATCGATGAATACAACAAAAATGTTATCAGAATATTCCTCAAAAACACTATTCAGTAAATCCTTGAAAACATATAGTGAATTCATCAGTTCAAAAGGCATCCCTGTTAACATGTAATGCCCATACCTTGTCTGAAATGTTATCTCCTGAATATCTTCCTTCTTCACATGCAGTTGATGATATCCAGATCGAAGGTCAATATTTGAAATTTTTTGAGCTCCATTATTTTGATAAAATAAATCATTAATACAGAGAAGATGATACATCTTCTTTATTATAATAGCATTGATTTCCCTATAATCAATGCATAACCTCATGCATCCATATTTATTTTTGACAAACAAGACTAGGGCTCCCCAAGGATAAACACTAGGTCAAATAAATCATTTTTCACTCAACTCCTCTAGTTTTTTATTTATCTTCACTATCTTTATAGTGGCTATTCTATATGAGGTCTTTGATATAGGTCGTGCACTAGGAATTAAGTCAATGTAAAAATAAATTTATCTCTATAGAGGATGTCCCTATAAATCCTCTAGAAACACATAAATGTATTCTTGAACTATACGAACTTCTTCAATTTAAATATTTCTTCCCTCCCCCATTTTTATTTTGTTCTCTTCCTCTCCAAAAATAGAATTTAATATAGCTACAAGGGGTGGGTCTAGATAAGTATCAGATGGTGAGGTCTTTACTCTAATGATAAGATATTCTACACCATTTTCAAAAATTGTAACTATGTTTTTCTTCCAATTAATCTTCGCATCATAATTTGACAACCAATTCATGTCGAGAATTATATCAAAGTCAGTCATTGGTATGGTGAAAATGTTAGTAACTAATGCACGATTATGTTTCATGATGGGGACTAGTTGACATGTATTTGTTGCAATAATGCATCCCCCATGAGTTTTGACAGGTAACTCCTTTATTAAATCAAATTGTTCATGACTATTTTTCATGAAAAAATGGGAGGATATAAATGAATACGATGATCTTAAATCAAATAATGTGTTGGATATGTTTAAAAAACAATTAAAGTACATGCCAACACAACATTAGGAACTTCATCTTTCACGGTTGTAATTTCATATGTTCTCCCTTTTTCTCTTGGAATTTTTAAGGCATATTACCTTGGTGCTTAGAATGATTATTTTCATAGTGTCCCATATCTCTATAATTGTATCATTGAACATCATAAAATTTTTTCTTTCCCATTCATTCATGATATAGATCACCCCTTTTCCACACATATAGTAGACTCCCATGTCTTTTATGCATTTCATGAGATGATTCATTCCATAGTTTTGGCATAATGGGAATTTCTTCATTACCTTTTCCTTCTTTAGCGCTTCACCTTTCCCTTGGTTATCCATGTACCTCTTTATATGTAGGTTCCCCTTGAAAAAATTTTACCTATCTATTTATTTCTCTATTTTGAAGGAAATTGATACAATTTCATTACATGATGAAAATGTTTGTGAATCCATTTCCCATCGAAAACATGGCTTAAGACCATCAATGAAATGAAAAGTCTTGTAAGCCAAGTCATGTAAGTAATCTATGGTATACCAAGTTAGCCTTGTGAATGTAGCCTCATAATCTACAACACTATTTTCTTCCCTTTGCTTTATGCCAAGGAATTTCCTCTTTATTTTAGTTTTTTGTTCATAACGGAAATAATTTTTGAAGAATACTTCCTTAAAATTCATCCATTCCATATGTTATATTTCTTCTTCCTCCGTGGTATTCTGAATGAAGGTCCACCATGATCATAATCACCCTTGAGACAATATTCTTCCATTACTACCTTTTAATTTTCATTGCATCTTAATGAAATGAATAACTTTTCATGGAACTTGATCCATTACTTAGTAATCACTGGGATAGTTGTCTCGCATAATGATGGGGGATTCTGCGACATGAAACGATCCAACACAGGTTTGTAATGGTTGTTCGTTACAACCTGAGTAAGTTGTCCCAATGTGGACATGATCTGATCTACTCAAACATTGACTGTGTTGACATGCTCTATAAGGCCCCAGCCTTAAACCTTACTTAATCTAGGGATATTTCATGAATACACATTGAGGTTCTTTTCAGGTTTAGTGTTTTAGATAATTAGATCATAAAACATGCATTACATTCCACATTTAAACAAAGTGGTTACATAAAGGATAGTATTCATTTTTCCCATCAATGGAAACATATTTAAAATAAGACATAGATTATTTCTTGACACTTCCGTACCACTATCATCATATCATGTACCCTTCCCTTGACCTGTGAAAAACATTTCAAAAACTTGGGATGAGCATATAATGCTTAGTAAGGGTTATAAAAATATGGAAAGGAAACATGAGGTCATATATACATAATATTGAAATCATACTTTACACATAAAAGATAGGCACTATAATATACCTCATCAAATCATGAATAAATCATAGAAATCATAAGACATAAATGTAACGTGATACATTCATAACATTCTTACGTATGGAGTAACCCTCTGGGTAACGTTTGGAATACACATCACATTATATTACCTAAATCTCTTTGGAGAAAAATTAACATTTCACTCCTTCGCGTTACCCAATGCATTGGAGAGCTATATCGGGCTCACCTGCCCTTAGTTTATCACGGAACCACCTGTCTTAATAATAATGCCCAAGAACCTCAATATAATCATATCAAATAAAACATGAATAAAGGAAACAAAACATTTCCACCTTTCAATCACAAGACATCAATACTACACATTTATATAAAAACATTATGAAAACCATTTTCAATACCAAAATAAAAGAAATGTAAAACTTGGTATTTATTTTTCTTTTAAAAAAAGGTATGGCTTGTAGAGGAAGCCGAAACTCAAATAATGGTCACGACGGCGGAGAAGTTGTTGTCGCCGCATACGTACGACAAAAACATTCCCTTTTGTCATTTAGTAAACGCTTCGTATAAAAAATATTCCTTTTGAATAAATGTAAAAGACAAAGGGGTTTATACACCGCATAAAAGAAGGTTGTGTATAAAACAAAATATGCCTCAATGAAAGGAGATTTAGAGGAAGTCCCATACCTCGGGTCTGACTTGACTAGGTCATTCTTTAATCACCTGAATAATAAAATTGAGTTAATTTATACTTTTTAAGAACCTTTTTTAAGTTCATTATTCTTTTTATATCACTTATTTCCATGTCATGAACACTATGTAATTATTTAAGATAATAACGGTCGTTTTAACGATCATTGGTACTTGAGTCAAAAATAAAACATTTATAATTACAAGTTGTTCATGTATCCATTATATCCAGAATGGTATTCATGATGTAGATATCATATATATCATATATATCTAGTACATGCATGCATTTATAATATTATATAACATTTAGAGGTAAGAAATGAAATACACAGTTCATGGAGATGGTAAGCCGTACGTACGCATGAACGCTTCTTCCATTTCAATTTGGTATTTTATGAAATGGAATCATAATGATATAAAGTTATATTATAATTATAGTGTAAACTCATATATAATATCATAACTCCATACTTTATACGTCCCACATATGGTATTAACGAATCAAATCACTTTGAGGGGGCGGTAGTCCGCACTTCCTTAAATGAAGATATCATGTTTACCCATAATGGAAACCATAAAGGTATGCCCAAAATGAAAAATAAAGAAGCTTAAGGAAATCATAAACATATTATATTTCATATATAAATATAGTTTCATCTTAATGGACACCTTTTAAGGTGTTAAAATAATGTAAAACTGTCATCGTTTCGGGAGGCAGAAATTCACCATCCACGGAAACAGTATGTTCTTTAACCATTAGATGTATATGTGTGTAAGTGTAGCTAGAATAATTATTATAAAAACATACTAGTATATTGAAGATACTGGTTCTTTTAAAAAAGAAATGAATAAAAATAGTTTAGGGGGTTGGATAATCAAAATAAAACAAAAGAACACAAGTGAAGACATTACCTTAAAATCGGGTAACTCCCTTTGGTTTAAGCTCAAAGGATTCCTTGGGAAGACTTCTGCCCAAAGTGAGGCATCAAGGAGTAAGAGAGGGAAGTGGAGATACAAAATGGATAGGGTTTGGCCGATCCAAAGGCTATGAAAGTGTGGGTATGGAGGTAGAGGTGGGGGCCTTTTATAAGAGGAGAGGAAGGGCACTCTTGGAATGTAAAGAAATGTTACTTTAATTTAAAATGAGTTTCGGATTCAAAAGGCCCCACAATGATATAATTCTAGGGTAAGGTGATAAGGGTTCTAAATCCACCCATCCAATAGGTTTTGTACATGTGTAGGTAATAGATTTTACATTATCTTTTAATTTTATTTAAATACATTATTAATGAGGTAATCGCTGCATCATCATGATGTCATAAATAATTTAATTTATTTAATGTCTAAAAATTATAAAAACAAATATCATGATGTAGGAAATATTTTTATATTTCTAATGAATATTTATAGTTAAAAATATGACTTGTATAACCCCATTTAAAAATTGTTTTAGTAAAACAACTCATGTGTGGGTCATTTTAATTTTAACATTAAATAAAAAGATATTATTGTCTTTTCCTACCAAAGTGGCTTCATGGGGTACCAAAGTTGAACCATGGATTTTCTTGGTCGGCCATGACACATCCAATAAGGTTAGGACATGTTTCTAGGTATTTTCATTTTATTATAACATTATTTTTACATTAAATTACACTAATTACCTCTAATCGCGATTAAAAACGTAAAAGTTACTATTCAACAAAAAATTATTTTAATCTCATTGAACCACATTTTACTTCTTAATGACAACCATTTATATCGGATTTTTGAAAATAAAATCACAGAAGTGGCAAAGTTTCATTTAAAAGAAAAATCAGTTTCTTTAACTACCACATAGTGGTTTCACTATTCAATAAAAATTAATGTTTTTCAGAAAAATACCAAAACTTTACCCTAAGATATATTTGATATTCTGAATTCAAAAATGATGTCTATTTTAGAAAATTAAAATCATATATGTTATATTAATTAATTTAATAATTAATTCCCGCTGTCATAACAAATAGCATGTTTTTATGAAACAATAAGTATCAAAAGATTGACACCAGTTTAAGACCAATTTCAAAGTGAAATTGATTCCAATGACCACCACTGGATTAAATGGTAAAAATATATTCTAATTTCACTTCAAAACCAATTCAAAAGATAATCTAATAATATAAATATGTTATATTAATAAGAGGTTTTGAATTAGAATACAACATTTTTCACTATTAATAAAATGAACTTTATCGAAAATATACCAAAAATTCACACAAAGTAAATTCTGATGTCGCAATCATAAAGAATAAGTTTATTTTGAAAAACACAGCTTATAAAATTATCAAAAGATTGATTTAAAAATGGTTTTCCATCAAAAGGTAGTAAAACAATCTTTTAAAAATATTAGTGTATTCCATGCTTAAGATTGGATTTATTCTCATTTTAAGCCTCTAAAACACTATCTAATTCACTAATAGACATAGATAAAAATATCTATTATTCATTACATACATGGGATGTTACATCCTTCCCCCCATTAGAAAATTGCGTCCCCGCAATTTATTTACTTATCGAATAAATGGGGGTACTTATCCCTCATTGCATTTTCAGATTCCCATGTTGCCTCTTCCATCATGTGGTTTTTCCACAAAAGCATTAACTGATTAATCACCTTATTCCGTAACACTTTCTCCCTGTGGTCAAGAATCTGGACTGGTTGTTCCACATAAGATAGGTTCTCTTCTAGCTGAACTACCTCTGTACTCAAAACATGAGATGGATCTAGCATGTACATTCTCAGCATCGAAACATGAAAAACATTGTGTACCTGAGATAAACTCGGAGGTAAATCCACTCGGTATGAAACTGATCCAACCCTCTCCAGAATTTCATATGGTCCAATGAACATTGGACTCAACTTTCCTTTCTTACCAAATCGCATCACACTTTTCCATTGTGGGACTTTGAGAAAAACATGATCACCTACCTCAAAAGATAGATCCTTCCTCCTATTGTCTGCATAACTCTTCTGCCTTCTCTGAGCTATTCTCATGTGTTTCTGTATCATCTGAACTTTTTCTGCCAACTCTTCTACCAATTCTGGTCCCATCATCTTTCTTTCACCCACTTCATCCCAAAAAGATGGAGTTCGACACCGTTTCCCATATAACGCCACAAATGGTGCCATCTGTATACTGGAATGAAAATTGTTATTATATAAAAATTCAACCAAAGAAAGATGTTGGTCCCATCATCCCTGATAATCCATAGATAAAGAATGTATCATATCCTCCGATGTCTGAATTGTCCGTTCTGACTGCCCATCTAATTGAGGATGAAAAGTTGTACTAAAATTTAATTCAGTACCCAACGACTTCTGAAGGCCTTTCTAAAAGTTAGAAGTGAACCTGAGATCATGGCCAGATACAATGGAGAGGGGAACTCCATGTAAACTGACTATCTCTTTAAGATACAAATGCGAAAGTTGATCTAGGGAAAAATTATCTCGTATAGCAAGGAAATGAGTAGATTTAGTCAAGCGATCAACAATAACCCAGATTGTATTATTACCTCGAGATTTCTTCGGTAACCCCACAATAAAATCCATGGATATATTCTCCCATTTCCACTCTGTCACTGGTAAAGGCTGAAGCATCCCTTTCGATAACTTCCACTCTGCTTTAACCTATTGACATGTCAAACACTTCACAGTAAAATTAGCAATATCTCTTTTCATTCTATCCCACCAGTAATACTCCCACAGATCTCTGTACATCTTAGTACTCCCAGGATGAAATGAAAATGGAGAACTATGAACTTCACATAACAACTCTCCCTTCAACTGTGAATCACAAGGCACACACAATCTCTTCCCAAATGTCAAAACGCAATCATTATCAGTGTTGAATTTCTGCAACTTATCTTTCTGAAGCAGCTCTACCTTTTTCTACAACTCACTATCTTGCTTCTGTGATTGCTTGATTCTGTCTAATAGAAAAGATTTCAATGATACATGAATCAAAATAGAAGAACATCCTGCACCAACAACTTCTATGCCAAATTTCATCAAATCCTTAACCAATGGATCACGTTCCAAACGCAAAATTGCTAAAGAAGCATTATTTTTTGACTCAAAGCATCATCCAATTTATTTTCTTTTCCTGGATGGTAATGAGTTGTACAATCATAGTCCTTGATTAATTATAGCCATCTCCTCTGTCTCATGTTCAATTCTTTCTGAGTGAATATATACTTTAAACTTTTGTGATCGGTATATATTTCACACTTTACTCCATACAAATGATGCCTCCAAATATTTAAAGCGAAAACAAGAGCAGCTAATTACAAATCATGTATAGGGTAATTTACCTCATGAGTTTTCAACTCTCGTGATGCATAAGCAATTACATGATCATTCTGCATTAGGAAACAACCAAGTCCTTTCAATGAAGAATCACTGTAGATAACAAACTCCCCATTCCTGGAAGGTAGTGCCAAAACTGGAGCATTCACTAATCTTCTTTTCAATTCCTGAAAAAATTCATCACATTATTTAGTCCAGATAAACTTAACACCCTTATGAGTTAGCTTAGTTATTGGACTAGATAACTGTGAAAAATTTCTAACAAACATTCGGTAATAGCCTTCCTAACCAAGGAAACTTCGAATCTCTCTTACATTTGTGGGTCTTGTCCATTATTCAACAAACATTGATTTATCAGGATCAACGGTTATCCCATATTTACAAACAATGTGACCGAGGAACGAAATTTGTTGCAACCAAAACTCACACTTGCTGAATTTGCCATACAATTTCTTTTCTTTTAAGGTTTGAAAAAGAACCCTTAAATGCATTTCATGCTCTTCTTTACTTTTAGAAAACACCAAAATATCATCAGTGAAAACCACCACAAACTTATCCAAGAACTCATGGAAAATTCTATTCATTAATTCCATGAATACAGCAGGTGCATTGGTTAGCCCAAAAGGCATTGCTACAAATTCATAATGGCCATATCTTGTACGAAACACAGTCTTCGGAACATCTGCTTCCTTTACCTTCAGTTGATGGTACCCCGATCTCAGGTCAATCTTTGAAAAAAATTGAGCTCCCTGGAGCTGATCAAACAAATCATCGATATGAGGAAAAGGATATTTGTTCTTAACCGTGATATTATTCAAGGCTCTATAATCAATGCAAAGACTCATATAACCATATTTCTTTTTAACAAATAAAATAGAAGCACCCCATGGTGATGTGCTAGGTCGAATTAATCCTTTCTCTAATAAATCTTTTAATTTATCCTTCAATTCTAAAAGTTCAATTTGAGCCATTCGATAAGGGGGTTTTGAAATTGTCTTAGCATCAGGAACTAAGTCAACATAAAATTCAACTTCTCGATCTGGTATTATTCCAGGCATCTCATCAGGAAAAAAATCAGGATACTCTTTTACCACTAGCACAACATTAATCTGAACATCTCCCTTGTTTTCAACAATATGTGCATTGTAACATTCATTTCCATATTTTACAAGTTTTTCGACCTCTTGATAAGTTATCGACAGTAAGGGTTCATTCTTGTACACAAACTGAAATTATTTCTGAAAATAAACTTCTTTAGCTCTACACTCAATCTTAGCATGGTAAATAAAGATCCAATCTATACCCAAAATAACATCAAACTCTAATAGAGGTAGAACAATAAGGTTCTCAAGTAGGTTATTTCCACAGATAAGGATAGGAAGATTCTTATAAATTCTTTTTGCCTCAACATTTCCCCCAGGTGTTTTCACCAAAAGCTTAGGAGTCATTTCCTGAGATGGTATTCCCATTTTACTAGAAAAGTTTTCAGAGATGAATGAATGTGTAGACCCCGAATCAAAAAACACACTGGCATAATCTGAAAAAACAAACAAAGTACCTGATACAAATTCATTTGATGGACCTACATCTACTAAAGTAGTTGCAAAGGATTTCACCACCCCTTTCTGCTTGTATTCTAACTGCTTCCCATCACTCAATCTCTTTGTCGGACACTCGTTTGCATAGTGACACATCTCATTGTACTTAAAACATTTCACTAACTGTAAATAAAATTTGGACATACCATCACCTTGATCTTTTTCAGTGCAATCACGAGCCTTATTTCCCATATTACCACATCGGTAGCACTTTCTAGAATTCATTAGGTATTCATTGGCCTGCATTTTAACACATTTATCACAAACTAGAAATTTATTTTTCTTACCATCAGACTTTTTTGAAGAATTCTTCCCTTTCTCCTGCCACCTAGGTGTCTTCTTCTGCTGGTTGTTATAGAACACTTGAGCATCGACAAACTCCATTTCCACATTCCCAGCACATCGAACAAGCTTTTCATAACTTTTAAACTCACGAGAAGATAATTTCCTTTGATATTTTGGCTTTAATCCTGAGTAAAAACGATTGATTTTACTATCAAGGTCTCGGATAAAATTTGGAGCATACCTTGCAAATTGAGTGAACCTTTATTCATAGGCATCCACTGAGTCTTTCTCTTTCCTCAATTACAAGAATTGTTTTTCCATCCTATATCGAATAGCCTTAGGAAAATACTTCTCAAGAAACATACCTTTGAATTCATCCCAGTCAAGTGCATCAATGTCATCAGCAATCCTGATATTTTTAACCATCGAGCAACATTGATCTGCCTCACCCTCCAAACGGTAAATAGAAAGACTAACCTTTTGATTGTCTGAACACCCCATGACATTGAAAATATTCTCTAGTGCTTTAATCCACCCTTCATATTTCACAGGGTCAGATGATCCTCTGAATTATGGGAGATGTTGGCTCATGAAATGTTCCACCACTGACATGTTCCTCTGCGGTTGATCTGGCTGATCTCGTGCATGGATACCACCACCATTTATTGCTTGAGTCAACTGCGCCATTACTGCAAAAAACTGTTCAGTTCCAATTCTGACCATCTCAGGATGCTGATTCAAAAGGTTATTTCATTCTGTATGCCTTCCTAGCACTGCTTCCCTATTTCCTCTACGGAAAACCATTCTGAACAAACATGTCTTAGATGAGGCAATATGGTAATCTTCAAATTCTATATCATTTCAAAAAAAATATATATTTGGATAATCATTTAATAGAATTCTAACTCCTAAAATTATCTAAACCGACTTTTGATACCAACTATAAGGCCCTAGCCTTAAACCATAATTAATCTTGAGATATTTCAAGAGTAAACCTTGAGGATCTTTTCAGGTTTAGAGTTTTAGAGAATAAGATAATAAAACATGCATTACATTCCACATTTAAACAAAGTGGTTACATAAAGGATAGAATTCATTTTTCCCATCAAAGGAAACATATTTAATATAAAACATGGATTATTTCTTGACACTTCCTTGACACTATCATCATATCATGTACCCTTCCCTTGAACTGTGAAAAACATTTCAAAAACAAGGGATGAGCATAAAAATCTCAGTAAGGGTTATTAAAATATGGAAATGAATCATGACTTCATATATACATAAGAATGAAATCATTCTTTACCCATAAAACATAGGCACTTTAACATAACTGATCAAATCATGAATAAATCATAGAAATAATAAGACATAAAGGTATCTTCAGGCATTTATAACATTCTTATGTAGGGAGTAACCATCTTTGTTACGTTTGGAATACCCATCATAGTATATTCCCTAGATCTCTTCGGAGAAACCATAATGTTTCACTCCTTTTAATTACCCAGTGCATTGGAGAGCTATATTGGACTAACCCGCCCTTAGTTTATCATGGAACCACTCGTCTTCATAATAATGCCCAAGAACCTCAACATAATCGTATCACATAAAACATTCATAAAGGAAACATAACATTTCCACCTTTCAATCACAAGATATCAATACAACACATTTATATAAAAACATTATGAAAACCATTTTCAATACCAAAATAAAAGAAAAGTAAAACATGGTATTTATTTTTCTTTTAAAAAAATGTATGGCTTGTAGAGGAAGCCGAAGCTCAAATAATGGTCATGGTGCCAGAGAAGTCGTTTTCGCCACATATGTACGACAAAAACATTCCCTTTTGAAATTTAGTAAATGATTCGTATAAAAAATATTCCTTTTGAATAAACGTAAAATTCAAAGGGGTTTATACACCGTATAAAAGAGGGTTGTGTATAAAACAATATATACCTCAATGAAAGGAGATTGAGACGAAGTCCCATACCTCGTGTCCGACTTGACTCGATCGTTCTTTAATCTTCTGAATAATAAACTTGAGTTAATTTCTAATTGTTTAAGAACCTTTTTCAAGTTCATTATTCCTTTTATATCCCTTATTTCCATGTCATGAACACTATGTAATTATTTAAGTAAATAATGGTCGTTTTAACGATCATTGGTACTTGAGTTAAAAATAAACCCTTTATAATTACAACTTGTTCATGTATCCATTATATCCAGAATGGTATTCATGATTTAGATATCATATATATCATATATATCCATTACATGCATGCATCTATAATATTATATAACATTTTGAGGTAAGAAATGAAATGCACCGTTCATGGAGACGGTAAGCCGTACGTTCGCGTGAACGCTACTTCCATTTCTATTTCGTATTTTATGAAATGGAATCATAATGATATTAAGGTATATTATAATTCCATTGTAATATCATATATAATATCATAACTCCATCCTTTATACATCCCACATATGGTATTAACGAATCAAATCACTTTGAGGGGGCAGTAGTACACACTTCTTTAAATGAAGATATCGCGTTTACCCATAATGGAAACCATAAAGGTATGCCCAAAATGAAAAATACAGAAGATTAAGAAAAACATTAACATATTATATATCATATATAAATATAGTTTCATCTTATTTGCCACCTTTGAAGGTGTAAAAATAATGTTGAACAATCATCATTTTGGGAGGCAGAAAATCTCCATCCACCGAAACAGTATTTTCTTTAACCATTAGATGTTGGTGTGTGTAAGTGTAGCTCGAATCCTTAAAATAAAAACCTCCTAGTATAATTAATATACTGGTGTTGTTACAAAATAAATGAATAAAAAGTGTTTAGGGGGTTGTAGAAGCAAAATAAAACAAAAGAACACAAGTGAAGACATTACCCTAAAATCGGGTAACTCCCTTTGGATTGAGCTCAAAGGCTTCCTTGGGAAGACTTCTTCCCAAAGAGAGGCCTCAAGGAGTAAGAGAGGGAAGTGGAGAGACAAAATGGGAAGGGTTTGGCAGAGCCAAAGGCTTTGGAAGTGTGGGTAAGGAGGTAGAGGTGGGGTCCATTTATAAGATGAGAGGAAGGGCACTCTTGGAAAGTAAAGAAATGTTACATTATTTTAAAATGAGTTTCGGATTAAAAAGGTCCCACATTGATATAATTATAGGGTAAGGTGATAAGTGTTCTAAATCCACCCATCCAATAGGTTTTGGACATGTTTAGGTCATAGATGTTACATTATCTTTTCATTTTATTTAAATCTTTTATTAATGAGGTAATCGATGCATCATCACGATGTCATAAATAATTTAATTTATTTAATGTATAAAAATTATAAAAAAAATATCATGATATAGGAAATCTTTTTAGATTTCTAATTAATATTTATAGTAAAAAATCTGACTTTTATAACCCCATTTCAAAATTGGTTTACTAAAACAACTCTTGTTTGTGTCATTTTAATTTTAACATTAAATAAAAATATATTAATGTCATTTTCCTACCAAAGTGGCTCCATGGGGTCCCCAAGTTTCCCCATGGATTTTCGTGGTCTTCCATGACACATCCAATAAGGTTAGGAAATGTGTATCGGTATTTTAATTTTATTATAACATTATTTTTACCTTAAATTACACTAATTACCTCTAATCACGATTAAAAACATAAAAGATACTATTCTCCAAAAAATTATTTTGATCTCACTGAACCACATTTTACTTTTTAATGACAACCATGTATGTCGGATTTTTGAAAATCAAATCATATATGTGGCAAAGTTTCATTTAAATGAAAAATCAGTTTCTTTAACTACCACTTAGTGGTTTCACTATTCATCAATAATTGATGTTTTTCAGAAATATAACAAAACATTACCCTAATCTATATTTGATATTCTGAATTCAAAAATGATGTCTATTTTAAAAAATTAAAATCATATAAGTTAAATTAATTAATTTAATAATTAATTCCTGATGTCATAACAAATAGCGTGTTTTTATGAAACAATAAGTATCAAAAGATTGACACCAGTTTAAGTCCAATTTCAAAGTGGAATTGATTCCAATGACCACCATTGGATTAATTGGTAAAAATATATTCTTGTTTCACTTCAAAACCAATTCAAAAGATAACATAATTATATAAATAAATTAGATTAAAAAGAGGTTTTGAATTAAAATTCATCATTATTCACTATTCATAAAAAAATGAACTTTATCAGAAAAATACCAAAAATTCACACAAAGTAAATTTTGATGTCCCAATCATAAAGAATAAGTTTATTTTGACTAAAATATCTTATAAATTTGTCAAAATATAGATTTAAAAATTGTTTTCCATCAAAAGGCAGTAAAACAATCTTTTAAAAATATTACTGTATTTCATGCTTAAGATTGGATTTATTCTCATTTTAAGACTCTAAAACAATATCTAATTCACTAATAGACATAGATAAAAATATATATTATTAATTACTTACTTGGGATGTTACATGCTCAGTGGTGAGATCCCTACCATTCCCACGAGTATTGATTCCCCTTCATCCATTAGATGCCATTTCTTAAAAATGGGACACACTAGATTAGGGTATGATTCGGAATGTATAATCTTAACTTAACAAAATAAATATCATAAATTGTAATCCTATTCATGGATAATCCCATAATTAGAAAAATGGTTTCTTTTAGGAATAATTTACATTTCAGTCCTTCATAATGGCTTGAAATTAAAATTTGAATTATCCTAAGCATATCCCCTGGGAGTCTTGTAACCAAGAGTGCACAAAGGCTCGTTGTCTTGTACCAGGATACCTCAGGTCAAGCCCGAAACTCTTTTTCGGAGATTTCACTCCTCGGTACATCTTTGCAAGATCCACCTCTAGCTGCTTATATCCAGACAGGGATGTATTTACTAGAAGGATTCACACAATCTATTCCTTGCCAAAATATCAGGATATTCTTCTACGCTTACCCTCAAATACTACCTTTGGGATTTGTTCCCTACTATACATTTTCAACTCTAATTTCTATGTTTTATAATAAACTTCCTTTTATACCAACTGTAACTCTCTGACCCCTCTAGATTAGAGAAAGTGGATTACTTGTTATATCAACATGGTTTAAAGGAATGAAAATCCTGAATGAATGATAACATTATTAGTATTTAAGAAACTAGATTCATAAATGTAATTAAAATAAATTTGAGAAGGATAAAAATTACAATTCACAACAAAATCTAAAAACTGCATCCATAAGAACTCAATAAATGACCTCCTCTTCATCACCTGTTGAAGGTAAAAAGTGAAAAGGGTGAGAGAAAATGCCCAGTAAAGGTTACAAATGGAAAAATCATTAATACATAATAACTAAATTGTAAAATATTTGACATAATCAACATGAAAAGGAAAATAAATGAAAACCTCGCGCAATTAATAAACTGAGAATGAAATTGCATCAATAAATTCTACAAAAATGATAACCTAATCTATAGTAATTACTAAAAATGAATGAAAATAATTAAAATTAACTAGACGTCATGTATCTGGAACATGATACCATAATACCATTAAAATTGTTTAGTTCTGTGCGAAGAATACCGCCAGATATTTGGAAACAAACTCGTAGGGTTTTTTGCCAACTGATTTGTCTCATGAGAACAACTGATGCATCGATGGGTTATAGAGGGCCCCACCTGGAAATGAATTTCCAAAGAATTATTTATATATTGATTCAACAGAATATAAATATTCCTTTTCAATATCTATATAGAGTAGAATATACATATTCATCAATATTTCCATAATTAAAATAACTTTCCAAATAAACACCCTATGTTGAATGGCATGTGGTTTATATAACAAACATATCCATGATATGAGATTATGAATATTTAATATAAATATAATTTATAAATAAAAGTGATCTCAAAGGGGTAGTATTTACACCACATAATGTTTATTAGGTGCACCACACAAAGTTAGTCACAACAAAATAGTAGTTGAGACAGAGTCTCTTACCACGATGTAATCAGTTGAATCATATGAATAGAAATTAATAACTGTCAAATGAATAATTTAATAACATGAATATTAATATAATCATGTTATAAAATATCCATTTAATGTATGAATATACCACATACAAGAAATAAGTTGCGAACAATGAAAATATCACCGAAATGAAAGTGAGATGAGAAACCCCTTACCTTTTGGTCGAGGGTGTTCTTCGTTGTTTTAAATGACATGAATAATAAAATATAGATTAATTAATTAAAAATTCCATAACCTCATATAAATTTAATTTATTTAATATAACCTTATTAGGTTCATTCATTTACCTTTTAATGGGTTTAAGAGGTTCAATTTTACTGTTTTGGAAGAATTTTCTTCCTCGGTTTTCATGATTTGTTTACTTTCATTCATGAATGGATGTTCATTTGAAATATAGTTAAACAATCAAAATTTTTAATATATATTATTTGTGACATTAAATAGATATAAATTATCTTACAATGATTCTCAGTTGTATACTTGAGGTTGAATCATTAGTTAAAAGTTATTGATAATTTCTTGGATTAAGCTTGGTGGTTTTGTGAATAATGAACTTGTTTTGTATTATTATTCCATATTATGAGTGTGCAGGGATTCCAGAAAATTAATGAGATGAAATAGATATATTCTGATCTGATTCAACCATAAAAATGGTTTCATGGCCAAATTTGGACATGGTAATGAAAATTGAGATCTTTTCATCCTTCAGTGGGATAAATTAACACATCATGGAAAGTGTTTTCAGTTTTTGTGTAAGACGATGGGGAAAGAATGATGATGATGAAATATTCCATTAGTGTAATATAATTCCAGTTCATGTATGTTACTAGAATTATCATAGAATTTGGATGACATGTGATGCAACATCTGAGATAAATAAGGAATAAGACACTTTTCATATTTATTAATATTTGTTTTTTAATTATTAATTTTACATTAAAGGGGATGCTATGTTTGATAACATACCTGATAAACAACAACATGTTTCATGGAAATCTTACGTTGCACACAAATAATTTAATATTATTTTTAAATGGTCCTTAACTCATAGTCATTGTATTGGAAGAAATGAACAAAACTAACTACAATATTATTGTACATGTATGTTAAATGTAAATACATTTATCCAATAAATGTTAGAGGCTTAAAATGTGAATGAATCTAATTTTCAGCATAATTGACATTAAAAGGCCAATTTTACCCTTTTAATGGAGAAACCTATTTATATATAGTTTTGGTCACTTTAATAAATTATATATGACCAAATAAAATCCTTCTTTAGAATGGGAACATCGGATTTTACTTTGTGTAGATATTTTGAATTTTTCCGATAAAGTTCATTTTTTAATGAATAGTGTAATTATTGTATTTTAATTCGAAACTATGTTTTAATATAATTTTTTATATGGTTAGATTAGATTTTTAATTGGTTTTAATGTGTAACTAGAATATATTTTTACAATTTAATCCAATGTTTGTCATTGGAATTAATTTTACTTTCAAATTGGACATAATCAAGTGTAAATCTTTTGATAGATTTTGTTTCCTAAAAACATGCTATTTGTTTTAACAACGAGATTTAATTTTAAAATTAATTGGTGACACTTTTATTTTCTTAATTTGGAAAAATAAACATCATTTTTTAATTCAGAATATCAGATAAAGCTTAGGCTGAATTTTTGGTATTTTTCTGAAAAACATCGATTTTTTGATGAATAGTGAAACCATTTAGCAGTAGTTAAAAAACTGACTTTTTGATTTAAATGTAATTTTACAGTTTCTGTAAATATAATTTCGAAAATCTGACATACATGGTTATTATCAAGAATTAAAATGTAGTTCAATAAGATAAAAACATTTTTTTGGTGAATAGTAACTTTTCACTTTTATTTACCGCGGTTAAAGGTAAATTTTGTAATTCGTGGTAAAAAGAATATTATAATAGTTCAAAATTACCTTAACACTTGACCGAACCATATTGGTTGAGTCATTTACGACCATGATCATCTTGAGGTCTATTTTGGGATCTCATTGAGCAACATTGGAGTGATAATGACAATTTAGATTAATTAACTTTAAGTAAACGAAAAAATGACAAAAGCAAATATCTTTTAGTATATTAAATTTTTGAAGGGGTTATATAAATTATCATTTAGACTATAAATATTAATTGAGAAGCTGAAAAAATTTAGTATATCATGGTATTTTTTTTATAACTTTTATACATCATATAATTTAAATTATTTATGACACATTAATGATGCAGTGTTTACCTCACTAATAAATGATTTAAATAAATAAGATTATAATCACTAAAATATTATCCAAAAATTGTCCAATTCTTATTGGATGATTTTATTTCAACCTTGAGTCATATTATCTTCGAATATAATGATTTTTGGACCTTTCGAAACAAAATACAAGTTTATAATAAAATAATATTTTCACACTATCCTGAAGAGCACCTCCACTCCCTTATAAAAGGATACCACTTTTAACCAATTCCTCACACCCTTCAATGCATTTTTCTCGTACAAACTCTTCCCAATTAATGTCCCTACATACCTATACTCTACCAAGAAGCCTTACCTTAGTCATAAGGCACTTCAAGAAGTCCTTTGGTTCAATCCAAAAGGAGTAACCCAAATTAAAGGTAACAGTTTCTCTTAATTTGTTTTCTTTTATTTTACTTCTCCAACCCCAAAACTTTTTTTATTCCTTTATTTTGTAAAAACACCAGTATCCTCAGTATACTAGGATGTTTTTATGAGATTTATTCTAACTAAACATACACACACCTCCATCTAATAGGTGATTAACATAATGTTTTTTTGGATGGAAAACTAACACCTCACGAAATGATAATTGTCAATTATCTCTTACCGCCTCTCATAGTGGCCATTATGATGGAACTGTATTTATATATGATATATATATTATGATTATGTTTTCATTATGCTTCTATAATATCTATTTACATCATTCCATTATGTTTTCCATTATTTGTAAACGCGATAACCTCATTAAAGGAAGTGCGGATTACAACCCCCTCAAAGTGATATGACTCGTTAGTTCCATATGTGGGACATATAAAGGAAGGATTTAATGAAATTATATATGATATTATACTAGGATTATAATATACCTAATTAAAATTATATTTTAATTCCATTAAAATAATAAATAGAAATGAAAGTAGTGTTCTTGTGTACGTACAGCTTACCGTCTCCATGAACGGTGCATTTCATTTCATACCTCTAAATGTTATGTACTATTATAAATACATGTATATACAGGATATATATGATATATATGATATCTAAATCATGAATCTCATTCTGGATATAATGAACCTTTTACCACATGAACAACATGTAATTATAAGAAGTCTGTTTTTCACTCAAGAACAAAATATCGACAAAAGGAACATTATTAACAAAAATGATTAAATAATGTTTATAACATGGTAATAAGTGATATAAAAGGAATAATAAACTTGAAAAAGGTTTTTTAGAAATTATAAATTAACATTAGTTTATTATTCAGGAGAGTAAAGAACGATCGATTCAAGTCGGACATAAGGTAAGGGATTTCATATCTCACTTTTAATTCTGTGAGATTTCCATTGTTCGCCACTTATTTATTGCATGTGGTGTAATGTGTACTACCATTGATATATAGTATGATTATTTTCTATATATTCATGGAAATATGTGATTCATTTTGTGGTCATCAACTTTTTTTCATACGACTCGATTTGATTACAATGAAGCAAGAGTTTTTCATCTCACTTTTATTCTTGTGGGATTCATGCTATATTTTCCATTATTTCCTTTTGTGTGGTGTATGTTATAAGGACCCGGCTATAAACCTTACTTAATATTGAATTAAATGAATAATTCACATTGAGGATCTTTTCAAGTTTAGAGTTTTAGAGAATTAGAACATAACTATTACATCTCAAAAGATTACAAAGTAGACACTTCAATTATGTTTTCATAGAATAAAAAACTCTTAAAAAGAAACATGTCAAGTTCCATGTTTTAAATGACACGACTTTCCCTTGATCCCATCATTTACCATATTCCACATTAATTCCTGTGAAAAACATTTCAAAAAAACGTGTGGTGAGCATAAAAAGCTCAGTAAGGGATACACAATGAATGAAAACTATTATTTTATCAGAACAACAAATAAACCATGTATACTTTATCAAAGTAATACTTTTAACCTTTATGAAGTAGTAAAAACTCTTCACTGAATAAAAGATCACTACTTACCCTTTTGTAACCAAAATATTACCATAAAACACATATTAAGAACACATAACATATAAAGGTAACTTGGGACATAAACATACTTAAGTGGAATAACCATACGGTCGACTTCCACACATATCACTTAATGCAATAGCCATACGGCCAACATACATACATACTTAATGGAATAGCAATACGGCCAACTTCCATACCCAATGCACTGGATGTTATAACGTAACCACCCGTCCTGGTATTCAAGACACCACCCGTCATATGGTTTATCACGTAACCACCCGTCAAATGTCCAAGTACCATTATAAAAATCATAAGACATAAAACAAATATAATGGAAGGAAAACATTTCCACACTTTGATCACAATATATCCCTTAAATATATTGACCTAAAAAATCCATTATAAAAATCATTTTCAATACCAAAATACATAAAAGAGTATATGATATTTATTTCATTTTAAAAACATTTCGGCTTGTTGAGGAAGACAAAGACCAAATAATACTCGCGGCGGCGGAAAAGGTTGTTGTCACCGCGTATGTTAAAAGAAACATTCCTTTTTTTCATTTAGTAAAACACTTCGTAGAAAAATATTCCCTTTTGTATAGAAGTAAATGTCAATGGGGTTTATACAACGTATAAAAGAAATTTGTGTATAAAATGAAAAATGCCTCAATGAAAGGAGATTGAGACGAAGTTCCTTGCAAAGATCATTTTTTAAATAAAATATATCTATTATGTGTATTCACTATAAGTACACATAAAGAATGTAATAACACAATATAGGACATAATAATATCATGTCATAATTTGAAATTAGGATATTAACCCAAAGAACAGAAATTGGGTTAAGAAATTCCCTTACCTCGGGTCCGACTTGACTCGATCATACGTTAACGTCCTGAATAATAAACTTGAGTTAATTTCTATTTTCTTAAGAACCTCTTTAAAGTTAATTATTCCTTTTATATCACTTATTTCTATGTTATAAACATTATGTAGTCATTTAAGTTAATAATGTTTGTTTTGTCGATATTTGGTTCTTAAGTCGAAAGTGGGCTTCTTACAATTACATGTTGTTCATGTGGTCAAAGGTTCTTTATATCCAGAATGACATTCATGATTTTGATATTATATATATATTATATATCTATCATATACATGTATTTATAATATCACATAATCATTTAGAGTTAAGAAATGAAATGCACCGTTCATGGAGACGGTAAGCCGTACGTACGCATTAACGCTACTTTCATTTCTATGTCATATTAATGGAATTATAACAAAATGATAGGTATGAATATTTTAATTCCAGAATTATATTAATCATTTAGATGTAAAATAGATCATATATATCCATTATATATATGTACTTAAAATAGTACATTACATTTGGGGATAAGAAATGAAATGCACCGTTCATGGAGACGGTAAGCCGTACGTATGCATGAACGCTACTTTCATTTCTATCTCATACATTAATGGAAAGAAATAATAATGATATAGAGGTATATTATAATTCCATTATGACATCATATATAATAACTTTAAAACCATCCTTTATACGTCACACATAAGGCATTAATGATTCACATCACTTTGAGGGGGCGGTAGTCCGCACTTCCTAAAATGAAATTATCAAGTTTACCCCCAATTGAAACCATAAAGTTATACCAAAAATGAAAAATAAAGAAGAATAAGGAAAAAATAAACATAATATATATCATATATAAATATATTTACATATTAATGTCCACCAATAACCGTGTTTAAAAAAAGATTGAACAATCATCGTTTTGTGAGGCAGAAATTCACCAACCACAGAAACAGTATGTTCTTTAACCATTAGATGTAGATGTGTGTATGTGTAGGTAGAAATATTATTATAAAAACATTCCAGTATATTGAATATACTGGTGTTGTTACAAAATAAATGAATAAAAAGAGTTTAGGGGGTTGGAGAAGCAAAATAAAACAAAAGAACACAAGTGAAGACATCACCTTAAAATCGGGTAACTCTCTTAGATTTGAGCTCAAAGGCTTCCTTGAGAAGAATAATTCCTAATGTGAGGCTTCAAGGAGTAATAAAGTTATGTGGAGAGTCAAAATGGGAAGGGTCTGGCCGAGCCAAAGGCTTTGGAAGTGTGGGTATGGTGGTATAGGTGGGGGCCTTTTATAAGAGGAGAGGAGGGGCACTCTTGGAAATTAAGGAAATGTTACTTTATTATAGAATGTGTTTCAGATTTTAATGGTCCCAAATTGATGTTTTTCGAGTATAAGGTGATAAGGGTTCTAAATAAACCCATCCAATAGGTTATTTACATGTTTAGGTCTTAGATTTTACATTATCTTTCCATTTTATTTAAATCTTTAAATAACGAGGTAATCGCTGCATCATCATGGGATCATAAATAATTTAATTTATTTAATATCTAAAAATTATAAAACAAATACTATGATGTAGGAAATCTCTTTACCTTTCCAATTAATATTTATAGTCAAAAATCGGATTTGTATAACCTCATGTAAAAATTGTTTTAGTAAAACAACTCATGTTTGTGACATTTTAATTTTAACTTTAAATAAAAAGTTATTAATGTCATTTTCCTACCAAAGTAGCTCCATGGGGTCCCCAAGTTGACCCATGGATTTTCTTGGTCGGCCATGACACATCCAATGAGGTTAGGACATGTGTCTAGGTCATTTCATAATATTAAAACATTATTTTTACTTTAAACCACACTAATTACCTCTAATCGCGATTAAAAACTTAAAAGTTACTATTCACAAAAAATTATTTTAAGCCCATTGAACCACATTTTACTTCTTAATGACAACCATGTATGTCGGATTTTTGAAATTCGAAACACAGAGGTGGTAAAATTTCATTTAAACGAAAAATCAGTTTTTTAAGTACCACTTAGTGGTTTCACTATTCATAAAAAATTGAAGTTTTTCAGAAAAATACCAAAACGTCACCCTAAGCTATATTTGATATTCTAACTTCAAAACTGAAGTCCATTTTTAAAAATTAAAAACAAATAAGTTTCATTAATTAATTTAATAATTAATTTCCGATGTCATAGCAAATACCGTGTTTTTATGAAACAATAAGTATCAAAAGATTGACACTAGTTTATGTCTGATTTCAAAGTGAAATTAATTCCAACGAACACAATTGGATTAAATGGTAAAAATATATTCTAATTTCACTTTAAAAATAATTCAAAAAATATTCTAATCATATAAATAAATTGGATTAAAAGGAGGTTTTGAATCAAAATACAACATTTTTCAATATTCATTAAAAAATGAACTTTATCTGAAAAATACCAAAAATTTACACAAAGTAAATTTTGATTTCCGAATATAAAGAAGAGTTTTATTTGGTCCAACAGAATGTATAAGAGTGAACAAAACTATATTTAATGACGGTTTTCCATCAAAAGGCGATAAGTGAACCTTTAGTTAAAACTAGGGCATATACACCTAAAATTGAAATCATTTCATATTTTAAGACTTTATCTTTTATTGGATAAATGTAAAAACATTTAAAAAACACATATCATCATATTATAGTTATTTATATCCATTCCTACCAATACAACGACTATGTGTTAACTACAATTTAAAATAATATTATTTTATTACTAGTGTGCAACGTAAGATTTCAAAGGAACTCTTTGTTGCGTATTGGGTACGCTATCGAACATAGAAACCCCTTTAAAGAAAAATTAACATTTAATTCGTAAATATTAATAATTATGAAAATGTTTTATTCATTATTTACCTCGGATGTTACATCTTTCCCCACTTTTGGGAATTGCGTCCTTGCAATTTTATTCACTTATCAAAATAAGTGGGGGTATTTATCCCTCATAGAATTTTCAGATTCCCATGTTGCCTCTTCAACCATATGGTTTTTCTACAAAACCATAACCTAGTGAATTACCTTATTTCGCAACACTTTCTCTCTTCGGTCAAAAATCTGGACTGGTTGTTCTTCATAATATAGGTTCTCTTCCAGCTAAACTACCTTTGAACTCAAAACATGAGATGGATCTGGCATATACTTCCTTAACATCGAAACATGAAAAACATTGTGTACCTGAAATAATCTCGGAGGTAAAGCCACTCGGTAAGAAACTGATCCAACTCTCTCCCAAATTTCATATGGTCCAATGAACCTTGGACTCAGCATTCCTTTCTTACCAAATCGCATCACACATTTCCATGGTAAGACTTTCAGAAAAATATGATCACCTACCTCGAAAGATAGATCCTTCCTCTGGTTATCCGCATAACTCTTCTGCCTGCTCTGAGCTGTTCTCATGTGTTTCTGAATCAACAGATCTTTTTCTGCCATCACTTCTACCAATTCTGGTCCTATCAGCTTCCTTTCACCCACTTCATCCCAAAATGCTAGAGTTTGACACCGCTTCCCATATAATGCCATAAATGGTGCCATCTGTATACTGGAATGAAAACTATTATTATAAGAAAACTCAACCAAAGAATGATGTTGGTCCCAAATTCCCTGATAATCCATCAAACAAGCTCGTAGAATATCCTCCAAGGTTTGAATTGTTCGTTCTGACTGCTCATCTGATTGCGGAGGAAAAGATGTACTAAAATTTAATTCAGTACCCAACGACTTCTGAAGGCCTTTCCAAAAGTTAGAAGTAAACCTGGGTTCACGGTCAGATACAATGGAGGGATTAAATCCATGTAACATGACTATCTCTTTATGATTCAAACAGGAATGTTGATCTAGGGAAAAATTGTCTCGTATGGCATGGAAATGAGCAGATTTAGTCAATCGATCAACAATAACCCAGATTGCATTATTACCTCGAGATGTCCTCGGTAATACCACAACAAAGTCCATGGATATATTTTCCCATATCCACTCTGGCACTGGTAAAGGCTGAAGCATCCCTTTCTGTAACTGCCGCTCTACATTAACCTGCTGACAAGTCAAACACTTTATGGTAAAATCAGGAATATATCGTTTCATTCCATCCCACCAGTAATACTCCCGCAGATCTCTATACATCTTAGTACTGCCAGGATGAACTGAAAACGGGGAACTATGAGCCTCACATAACAACTCATTCTTCAATTTTGAATCACAAGGCACACAAAATCTCTTTCCAAACCTCAAAACACAATCATTATCAATGTTAAATTCAGGCAACTTACCCTTCTAAACGAACTCTACCTTTTTCTGCAACTCACTATCTTGATTCTATGCTTGCTTGATTCTGTATGATAGAGAAGATTTCACTGATACCTGAAACAAAACAGAAGGACATCCTTCATAAACAACTTCCATGCCAAAGTTCATCAAATCCTTAACCAAAGGATCACGTTCCAAACGCAACATTGTTAATGAAGCATTACTTTTTTGAATCAAATCATCATCCACTTTATTATCTTTTGCCAGATGGTAATGAATTGTACAATCATAATCCTTGATTAATTCCAGCCATCTCCTATGTATCATGTTCAACTCTTTCTGAGTGAATATATTTTAAACTTTTGTGATCAGTATATATTTCACACTTTACTCCATACAAATGATACCTCCAAATTTTTAGAACAAAAATAACATCAGCTAATTCCAAATCATGTGTAGGGTAATTTACCTTATGAATTTTCAACTGGCGTGAAGCATAAGAAATTACTTGATCATTCTACATAAGGACACAACCAGGTCCTTTCAATGAAGCATCACTATAGATAACAAACTAACCATTCCGAGAAGGAAGTGCCAAAACTAGAGAATTCACCAATCTTATTTTCAACTCCTGAAAACAATCATCACATTCTTTTGTCCAGATAAACTTAACACCCTTCCGAGTTACCTTAGTCATTGGATTAGATAATTGTGAAAAAGTTTCAACAAATCTTCGGTAGTAACCTACCAATCCAAGGAAACTATGGATCTCTGTTACATTTGTGGGTCTTGGACATTCTTCAACAAATTTTGTTTTAGCAGGATCAATAGTTATGCCATCTTTTGAAACAATGTGACCCAGGAAAGAAATTTGTTGTAACCAAAACTCACACTTACTGAATTTTCCATATAGTTTCTTTTCTATTAAGGTTTTCAAGATAACCATTAAATGACTTTCATGATCCTCTTTACTTTTAGAAAATACCAAAATCTCATCAATAAAAACAACCAACATTTTTCACCTAAGTCAACTGAGCCATCACTACAACAAACTGTTTTGTTCTGATTCTGACCATCTCAGGTTGCTGATTTGGATGGTTGTCTTCATCTTGATGGCGTACCAACATAGCTGCTTTGTTTCCTTTGTGGAAAACCATTCTGAACACAGAAATATCTTAGGCAAAGAAATATGGTAATATTTAAATGCTATATCATTTCAATAATAACATAAAATAATTTATAATTTTACAATTTTCTAACTCATAAAGTTGTCTAAACCGACCTCTCATTTCTATGTCATATTATGGAATTAAAACTAAATTAGTGGTATGTATATTTTAATTCTAGAATTATATTAATCATTTAGATGTAACATACATCATATATATCCATTATATATATGTACTTATAATAGTACATTACATTTGGGGATAAGAAATGAAATGCACCATTCATGGAGACGGTAAGCCGTACGTACGCATGAATGCCAATTTCATTTCTATATCATACATTAATGGAAAGAAATAATAATTATATAGAGGTATATTATAATTCCAGTATAAAATCATATATAATAACTTTAAATACATCCTTTATACATCCCACATATGGAATTAATGATTCACATCACTTTGAGGGGGCGGTAGTCCGCACTTCCTAAAATGGAATTATCATGTTTACCCACAATGGAAACCATAAAGGTATACCATAAATGAAAAATAAAGAAGCATAAGGAAAACATAACCATAATATATATCATATATAAATAGAGTGACGTCTTAATGGCCACCATTAATGGTGTTTAAAAGAAGATTGAATAATCAACGTTTCGTGAGGCAGAAATTCGCCAACCACAGAAACAGTATGTTCTTTAACCATTAAGTGTAGATGTGTGTAAGTTTATCTCAAAATAGTCTTATAAAAACATCCTAGTATATTTAATATACTATTTTTGTTACAAAATAAATGAATAAAATGAGTTTAGGGGGTTGGAGAAGCAAAATAAAACAAAAGAACACAAGTGAAGACATCACCTTAAAATCGGGTAACTCTCTTATATTTGAGCTCAAAGGCTTACTTGGGAAGACATATTCCCAAAGTTAGGCTTCAAGGAGTAATATAGGGACATGGAGAGACAAAATGGGCTAGGGTTGGCCGAGCCAAAGGCTTTGGAAGTGTGGGTAAGGTGGTAGAGGTGGGGGCCTTTTATAAGAGGAGAGGAGGGGCACTCTTAGAATGTAAGGAAATGTTACTTTATTTTAGAATGTTTTTCAGATTTTAATGGACTCATATTTATTTTTTTCTAGGTAAAGGTGATAAGGGTTCTATATAAATCCATACAATAGGTTTTTGACATGTGTAGGATATATATTTTACATTATCTTTCCATTTTATTTAAATCATTAAATAATGAGGTAATCGCTGCATCATCATGGTGTCATAAATAATTTAATTTATTTAATGTCTAAAAATTATAAAACAAATACTATGATGTAGGAAATACTTTTACCTTTACAATGAATATTTATAGTCAAAAATATTATTTGTATAACCCCATGTAAAATATTTTTTAGTAAAACAACTCATATTTGTGACATTTTAATTTTAACTTTAAATAAATTGGTATTAATGACATTTTCCTACCAAAGTGGCCCCATGGGGTCCCCAAGATGACCCATGGATTTTCTTGGTCGGCCATGACACATCCCATGAGGGTTGGACAAGTGTCTAAGTCATTTCATAATATTAAAACATTATTTTTACCTTCAACCACACAAATTACCTCTAATCGCGATTAAAAACTTAAAAGTTACTATACACAAAAAAATTATTTTAATCCCATTGAACCACATTCTTCTTCTTAATGAAAAACATGTATGTCGTATTTTTGAAATTAAAAACATAGAGGTGGTAAAATTTCATTTAAACAAAAAATCGGTTTTTAAGTACCACTTAGTTGTTTCACTATTCATCAAAAATTGAAGTTTTTCAGAAAAATACCAAAACATAACCCTAATCTATATTTGATATTCCGAATTAAAAAATGAAGTCCATTTTAAAAAATTCAAAAAATATATTTTTCATTAATTAATTTAGTAATTATTTCCCGCTGTGAGAGCAAATAGCCTGTTTTTATGAAATAATAAGTATCAAAAGAATGACACTAGTTTAAGTTTGATTTCAAAGTGAAATTAATTCCAATGACCACAATTGGATTTAATGGTAAAAATATATTCTTATTTCACTTTAAAAACAATTAAAAAAATCAAATCGTATAAATAAATTATATTAAAAAGAGGTTTTGAATTAA
This sequence comes from Viscum album, assembly GCA_963277665.1. NCBI lineage: Eukaryota > Viridiplantae > Streptophyta > Magnoliopsida > Santalales > Viscaceae > Viscum > Viscum album. The sequence goes on from OY728158.1 coordinate 314,255,911, forward strand.
AATACAACATTTTTCATTATTCATTAAAAAATGAACATTATCCGAAAAATACAAAAATTTACATAAAGTAAATTTTGATGTCCCGATTATAAATAAGAGTTTTATTTGGCCCAATAGATTTTATAAGAGTGAAATAAACTATATTTAATGACGTTTCTCCATCAAAAGGTGATAAGTGAACCTTTAGTGAAAACTAGGGCATATACGCCTAAAATTGAATTCTTTTCGTATTTTAAGCCTTTATATTTTATTGAATAAATGTAAAAACATTTAAAAAACATATATAATCATATTTTAGTTATTTCTATAAATTCCCTCCAATACAACATCTATGTGTTAACTACCATTTAAAATAATATTATTTTATTACTAGTGTGCAATGTAAGATTTCAAAGAAACTCTTTGTTGCGTATCGGGTATGCTATCAAACATAGAAACCCATTTAAAGTAAAATTAATATTTAATTTGTAAACATTAAAAAATATGAAATTTTTTTATTCATTATTTACCTTGGTTGTTACATATGTACTACCCATTACTATAATATTTGTATAATATTCATTCATTTATGAGTATTTACATCTACATTGTATGATCCTTCTTTCATGTGGCATATTTTTAGTAAGTTAAAAAATCGGTAAAGGAACCTTTCACCCTCCCCTTTTGGAAAGACTTCGTTTTGTTATGTCTTTTAATTTACATCTTATTATGTTGGGATATGTTATTGTATATACTTATTGATGTAAAATTTATGTCCAAGTGATGAGATAACCTTTTTATCCCATCAACTCATTTTTTGAATATTAATGTGTTGTTATTAGGCTATCTAATTTTTACAAGGAATCCTCATAACCCAATTTCAATACATTGGGTTCAACCTGTACTTCTAGAACATGTCATCCTATGAATATGTGTGAATGAAATCTGATTTTTTTACACTTAATATCCACTTATATTGTCTATATTTATATTTATCACACATAATTATGTTATTGTTTTGTCCTTAATTTAAGGATTTCATATTTAAAAGATATTTCATCCCAATATACATTTCCACTGACACATAATTGTTGTTATGAACCAATTCACTCTTATATGGTGTATATACTGTCCTTTGAAATATTATATCATGAATCAATTTATTCTCATGATATTTTAATGTTCTGATAAAAATTTATTCTTCAATTATTTGTATTCAAGCATCTCTCTTTTTGTTAAAAACTCTTTAACTAAAATGTTTTTTAAATGTTTTAAAGATTTATTCTTATAAATATTTCTCATTAATGTCCATGTTTTCAAAATTGGTTTTAGGATTTTTTTTATATGGAAATTATTGTTTTCAAATGATAATTCATTTAAAAGCTTCAATATGGTATGAGAGACTTTGATTAAAAAATCAATTTTTAAATGGTTTAGAAAATGATTTGATAAAACATTGTTTATTTCAATATCATGATTTGATATATTGGAATGTGGAAATGTTATCCTTCCTTTGTAAATGTGTTATATGTTATGATTATGTTATGGTTATTGAGAATTTTTTACATATACAGGTGGTTCTATGATAAACCTAGGGCGGGTGAGCCCGAGATAGCTCTCCAATGCATTGGGTAACGTGACAGAGGTAAACTTGATATTTCTCATAAGAGATTTAGGTAATATACAGTTATGGGTATTCCGAGTGTAACTACCTATGTATTTGTGATAGCTAAATGTATGTTTGATATGGATTCCATAAGTAACCATTATGATTTATAATTTTTGTGTGTTATTCATAAATCAAATGATTTCATATGGTATGTTATGATTGAAAAGTATGTTTTCATTGATGGGATAATTCTTTCCTTATGTATTTTATAACCCTTACTGAGCTTTTTATGCTCATACCAAGCTATTGAAATGTTTTACAGAGGACTTAAAGATGTAAAGGATCAAGGATGAGATCAAGGAAAAGTCATGCTGTTTAAAACATGGAAATAGACATGATTCTTTTTATCAGTTTTTATTTTATGAAAAAATGGATACTGAGTAGTAGTGTCTACTTTTAATATTAATATTGATATGTAATAGTTATGGAATCATTCTATAAATCTCTAAACCAGAAAATATCCTCAATGTGAAATATTTATTTAATTCAATATTATGTAATATTATAAGGTCGGGTCATTATATTTGGTATCAGGGGTCGGTTTAGAAAACTTTTGGGATTAGGACTTTTCGTTAGACATATGGTTAGTCACTATCTATTATTTCAGTTAAATAATTGTTTTATAACTTTTTCAGATCAAGGAAATTCAGTTACAAATGGAAGTAGAAGGATCTCAAATGACATTCCTATCTCTTCCTGATGACATGCTTGTAATAATTATTTCAAAGCCATGTTCGGATGATTTTGAATATTTTTCTAGTATACAAATCACTTGAAAGTAGTAGTTTGAGATATCAAACACCTCCACTATACCTCGTTATCATCATGGATCATGGGCTGTATTTAAAAAAATTCTTATTTTCACAATTTTCTCATATTTTCAAGAAAGTTAAATATTATAATTGAATTTTTAAAAATTTTACCTTATCAAAAGATTTTGAATCATATTATGATTTTAAAAAAGGATTTAAAGAAGGATACCCTTGCGCAACCTATTTATATTTGATTTTATAATATTGTCTCTCAGCCCATACTTATAGTATTTTAAAAGGTCTGTTAATTGAATGTTTCAACTCAATTTTGGTTAGACTATTTTAAAGAAATCATGTTTTATCATATGATTTGAAATTATATGTCATACATGATTATTTTACAAAACTGTTTTTCTGTGAACACCCATATGACCCATGTTGTACAAGGTGTATTTGGATGGAAGAATTAAATGATTTTGAAGGATCTCTAAATCATTGTTGCAATTCATGGACCTTCTACCTACGTGAACAAGATGGAGATGAAACCAAATGGACACCATGATTAAGGTATGATGTTCTTATTTTTGGGGATTATTTTATTTTATCATATGGTGGTAAAATAAGACTTCAAAAATTAAGATGTTGAGATCATAATGAATTTGGATGAAAATGAGTGGTATAAATAAACCATTGAGGTTAAAAAAATTAGGTTTATTTTTGAGTTTTGGAAAAAGGAAAACATGTAGGATGGGTGAAAACACGTCGAATCTGGAAAGGCTACAGGAATCGAACTCACAACCGAAGGGAGACAAGGGTGCATTTCCTACCACTAGACTACATGAATTCCCTGGTTAGTATGACTTTTTATTTTAGTAAAAAAATCATGGAACAATAATAAGTTGATTTTTGGAACATATGTTTTATCAAATGGATATACTTATTATTGAAAAATTAGTTAGTGATTAAGTGATAAAAGTTTGTTGTGGAAGGCATTCTCTCTTTTGAGGAACCACTATATGCCTAAGGAATATATAATACTATGGGATTTCAATTATGGAATAATGGTCGAAATTTTATTTCATAAGAATCTATGTTTTAATTATGGAAACATGATGATTTTATTTATTTATGAAAATTATTAACCTATCATTGAGAATATGTGATTAGGTTAATTAATTTTCAATATGAGACATTATGAGTAACTGGTGTTACTTGGAGAGAAATGTGATGATGTATCTTGGACGTCTACATAATTAAATCCTTATGAGATTTGGGTTATAATCAATGTTTGGATTACATTTGAATAATTTTAGGCAAAATTATTTATTGAATGGTCTTGGTTGAAATTTGGGTTTTTTTAGACGAAATTTGAAGAATTAGAGTAGTTTCTCTATGTAAAAGTATATCCTATTTGGGATTATCTAATCTTGTACTAATCATTTTGGTTTTAGTTAATAAATAATGAAAATGGAAATAATTATTTCATCTTTTGTGGATTATTTGATTCTCTCGATGTTGATTATAGAACTATTAATGTAAACAAGTAATCCCGAATACTCATCATATAGAGGAAATATGAGTTTGTGTTAGAAATATAGTGATTGATAAAAGTATACATGAAAAGTAATTATTTTTCCTTATGCTTTTATTTAAGATCATAAATATATACCTCAATGAAAAGTAACTTAAAACAAAAACTTTTTCTATTAACTTTTCCTACCGTGGAATCAAGAACCGTTGAACCCATCACATTTTCGTGATTTTTTCTTGGTTAAATTTCTCCTAATCATGTTTCCTATCACTCTCCATCAGAAATTTACTGTTTTTTCTATCTTCCATATCCATGTTTTCATGGAATCCTAGTATCGGTTGTCTTGGGTAACTTTTTTACTTATCTTCCTTTATTTTAAAGTGATAGTTTTATTAACTCTTTTCAGATGTGGGACTTTTAATGATGTTTCCAAGCCCTACTTTAAAATTGAGAGGACACAATTTCCAAAAGGGGGGAAGGATGTAACATTCCGCATAAATAAGAATAAGACACTTTTCATATTTATTAGAATTTGTGCATTAAATATTAATTTTACATTATAGAGGATGCTATGTTAGATAGCGTACCCGATACACAACAACATGTTTCTTTGAAATCTTACGTTGCACACTAATAATATAATATAATTATTTTATATGGTCGTTATCTCCTAGATGTTGTATTGGCAGGAATGAAAAAAACTAACTACAATATGATTATTAATGTCTGTTAAATGTAATTATATTTTTCCAATAATAGTTAGAGGCTTAAAATGTGAATGAATCTAATATTAAGCATAATTTACATTAAATGGATGATTTACCACCTTTTAATAGTGAACCCTCTTTAAATATAGTTTTTTTCACTTTAATACATTCTATATGACAAAATAAAATCATTATTTAGAATGGGGACATCAGAATTTACTTTGTGTAAATTTTTGGAATTTTTCCGATAAAGTTAATTTTTTAATGAATAGTGTAAATATTATATTTTAATTCAAAAATATTTCTTAATCTAATTTATTTATATGGTTATATTTTCTTATTAATTGGTTTTAAATTTTAATTAAAATATTGTCTTTCCATTTAATCCAATTTATGTCATTGGAATTAATTTCACTTTCAAATTGGACATAAACAAGTGTCAATATTTTGATAGATATTGTTTCTTAAAAACACGATATTTGTTTTAACAACGTGAATTAATTTAAAAATTAATTAATGAAACTTTTATGTTTTGAATTTTGAAAAATAAACATCATTTTTGAATTCGGAATATCAAATAAAGCTTAGGCCGAATTTTTGGTATTTTTCTGAAAACATCAATTTTTGATGAATAGCGAAACCACTTAGTAGAAGTTAAAAAACTGAAATTTTGATTTAAATGAAAATTTACGGCATATATGAATTGAATTTCTAAAACATGACATACATGGTTGTTATTAAGTAGTAAAATTTGGTTCAATATGTTAAAAATAAATATTTTAATAGTAAATGTTTACTTTTATTTACCGCGGTTAAAGGTAAATAGGGTAATTCAAGGTAAAAAGAATATTATAATAATTAAAAATTACTTTAAAATTTGTCCTAAACTTATTTTTTGAGTCATTTAATATCATTTGAATATTTGGGTCTATTTTGGGACCCCATTGAGCCACATGGGAGTGATAATGACAATTTTGATTAATTAACATAAAGTAAAGGAAAAATTGACAAAAGCAAATATCATTTAGTAAATTAATTTTTAAAAGGGGTTATATAAATTATCATTTCTACTATAAATATTAATTGTAAAGCTAAAAATATTTCCTATATCATGATATTTTTTATAATTGTAAGGAATCAAATAATTTAAAATATTAATGACACAATAATGATGTAGTGTTTACCTCATTAATAAATCATTTAAATAAATAAGATTATAATCACTACAATATTATCTAAAACATTTTCAATTCTTATAGGATGATTTTATTTCGACCATGAGTCATCTAATCATCACTTTTAATGATTTTTTTGATTTTTTGATATAGAATATAAGTTTATAGTAAAATAATATTTTCACACATTCCTAAAGATCCCCTCCACTCCCCTATTAAAGGAGACAACTTCATACCAATTCCTCACACCTCTCAATCCATTTGGCTCGTCTATAATCTGACCAATTAATCTCCCTATATCCCTCGCCTCCTCCTAGAATGCTTACCTAAGGCATAAGGCACTTCATGAAGTCCATTGGTTCAAACCAAAGGGTGTTACCCAATTTAAAGATAACAATTTCTCTTAGTTTGTTTTCTTTTATTTTACTTCTCCAACCCCAAAACTCTGTTTATTACTTTCTTTTGAAACGACACAAGTATCCTTATTATACTAGTATGTTTTTATGGTAAGGATTATTACTAAACTTACACACACCTCCATCTAATGTGTGAAGAACATAATGTTTCTGTGGATGGAAAACTAACGCCTCACGAAACAATGATTGTTCAATTATCTCTTACCTCCACTCATGGTGGGAATTATGATGGAACTGTATTTATATATGATATATATTATGTTTATGTTTTCTTTATTCTTCTGTAATTTCTATTTATAGCATGCCTTTATGGTTTCCATTATGGGTAAACGTGACAATATCATTAGAGTAAATGCAAACTACCTCCCCCTCAAACTGATATGACTCATTAATTACATATGTGGGACATATAAAATATGGATTTAATGATATTATATAATAAATTATACTTTAAATATAATATATCTTTTAATTATTATGTTTTAATTCCATTAAAATAATAAATAAAAATGAAAGTAGCGTTCATGCGTACGTACGACTTACCATCTCATGAACGGTGCATTTCATTTCTTACCACTAAATGTAATGTAATATTAAAAATACATGTATATACTGGATATATATGATATATATGATATATAAATCATGAATATAATTCTGTATATAATGAACCATTGACCACATGAACAACATGTAATTATAAGAAGTCCATTGTTGACTCAAGTACCCAATATTGACGAAATGAACATTATTAACTTAAATGATTATATAATGTTTATAAAATCATAATAAGTGATATAAAATGAATAATAAATTTTAAATGGGTTGTTGGTCGGAGTGGATACTCAAGAGGGGTGTCAATTGAGTTCCAATTAAAATTTCTATTAAAATATTGTCTATTTAAAATCCCCCAATTTATAAAACAAGTTAAACTATAATGAATTCATACAGATTGTAAATGTTCACTTAGCATCTCAAAGATTGATTTGGTCTCAATTAATTTAAACACACGATTAAAATAACTTTTGAAACAAACATACTTATTTACAATAAGTGTAAACACTTTCTAATTTAACTATCAATGTAGCTTTAAAATAGTTTTGTATTTCAAAGTAATATCAGTAGAATAAATAAAAAATATGTAGTAAAAATTGAACTTAAACTAAAGATTCATTGTAGTTATAACAAGAGGTTCAGTCTCAAGCCGATACTTAATCCTCTAAAATTTATATAAAGTTTATCCACACCCTAGATCAGGGTTAAAAACAGTTTACAAAACTGTCTAGGCCACACAGGGACCTCTTCCACTGTTCTTCGTCGGAAAAAATAGACCGGGCCACACAAGGACCTCTTCCACAGTTGATGTGGGTAAAAAAGAGTAAACAATTGTGGTTTCAGGATTTTGAAATCCTCCAGTTCAGTGCAAGAGACAGTGTGTGTATAAGAAATTCAGAGTACACCACACTGCTCGATAGTTAATAAATAAATCACATAGAGAGAACAGATAATAGTTTAAAAAGTTCTAGTGATTATCAATGCAGCTCTAGACTTGTTGGATTTAGTAGGAATGCTTCTGAGTCCTTCTCTGGTTTTTCTGTTGAAAAACAGAGTGTCGTAGTTCAGCTCATGTTCTACAGGTGTGAGAATGATCTCTTGATTCATTGAGTGTTTTTCAGTGGTGTTGTATTTCATTCATAAGAGTTCTTTGAAAGTCTTGGAATATCTTTCTTGCTTGGGATTGTTCTTCTCCTTCAGCACAGTGCTCTCGGGTGTATGTAAGTTCTTCTCGTTGTATATTCACACATTTATTTTCATCACCGCTTTCACGTGTACTGCATCTTAATCTTCCTTATATTCCACCAGTTCTGGCGGTATGAAAGATTCTTTTTTCATTGGTACGAGATATAGTTTCCTGACATTCTAAAGACTAACATTAAATTACATTAATTACATTAAAAACATCAAATATGACCATTAGCATTATTTAAATAATATTCACAAAAGTTAAGAAACTGTGTCATAGTGATTAAGTAAATGGTGTCTTCTTCACGGTATGAGCTTCACGGTATGAGATTCATGGTATGAGCTTCATGGTATGAGATTCACGGTATGAGCTTCATGGTATGTGATTCACAGTATGTCCATGTCACGGTGTCTAGCTCACGATGTTTGGGTCACGGTGTCTGTGTCACGGTGTTTGGGTCACGTTGTCTGGGTCACGGTGTCTGGGTCACGGTGTCTGGGACACAGTGAGTCCTTCACGGTGAGTCCATACTTAGACAAATATCTGTATTTGGACATAGACAGAATATACAGAATATGTATTAAGTTTAATCATGAGAGAGTAAGAGAACATGAATCATAAACATAAAGGCTTGATAGTATATGTGATATTTGTGATCATGCATAAGACGTGTAAAAAATAAAGAAAGTAAATTACATCCATAATATTTTTTATCATTAAACCATGATGTGTTGTTATTATTGAGATTGAAGACCATTGACAAGATGTGCAATGAAGATTGATATTAATTAACAGAAAACGGATTTATGTTCATTAAAACATGATTAACACATGAGGAGTCCAACAATATCCCCCCTTTTGATGACCACAAATCAGATATAGTCAGAATATAAAAGAAATGTAATAGTAAGGAAACTAGCATATTAGAATAGAAAAAAAATTATAGAACTGACAAATGTAGATTTTCTCCTCCATTTATACTTGTAGATTTTTCTCCAACTTTTGGGATTACAAAAAGTAGAGAAAATTAAATGAAACTCGGAAATATTCATTCAACAAAGGGTTCAAAATAAAACATACAGGATAAGTACAAACAGTAAACAAGAAATGACATCCCATCAAAAAGAAAAGAGTCGCTAGACTCTTTAGGGATCCATCTTTTCCTTGAGTTTGTCAGTAGCAGGAGCTGGTGCTGATGTAGAAGAAGGCATAGATGCAGTAGATAAAGAGGGTAAGGGTTTAACTTCAAAAATAGGTGGAGCCAAAGTAGGAGTAGTAGAATATCTAGGCTGAGGTTGGTTAATAATGACTGGATGGATCTGAGAAAGAGCTTGGCTGACTGACATGGCAGTTGAGGCTAAGGCAGGTAGCGCGGGTCGAAGGGTTGCAGTAGCTAGAGCCACGATAGGAATACACTGCACATGAAGATACGACTTCAAAAGATTGATGAAATCAGTAATGATTTCAGGACCATATTTCAAATCCTTTTCAAAATCATCCTTATTCTCCATAAACTTGTCCAATAATCTGGGTAACTTTGTATGTTTCTAAACTTGAGTTTTAAAAGCTTCAGTCACCAGAGGGATTCTCAAATTTTCAACAAGATATCTAAAGTGATCTGTCATATCACTTTTAGAGAAAATCTGGGAGAGACAAAGATCTATTTTCTTGGTGATCTCTTGTTGAGAATCATTGGCTATCTGAGAGTGAATCCTAACAAAGTCTAATGCTCTATCACTGTTCTTAACCACTTCTATCAAAGAAGATAGATATAATCCACTAAAGGCACTCTGAATTTCTTCCTTAATTATCGATCTTAGCATATAATCATCCAAAGAAGATGTGGAGGTCTAACCAGAAGCAGGTGAAGTCTTGACAGCTTCAGTTAGAACTTTGAGCTGTTTCAACACTTTTTGTAGGCATCCAGTGTATTCATCTGTAAGCTTATTCAGATTTTCCACAATTTCTCTCATGCGTTCCAGAATCTTGGTGTGTCTTTTTCCAAACTTTTCATCAAAATAAAAGAGGTATGGATGAACTTTAGACACAATTTCCCTAGCAAGGATGGAATCAAAAGGCTCAAGAAAAGTAGCATCTGGTGCAAGAGAAGAAACAGGAGCAGGTTTTGATCTCAAGGTTAACTCATTCTGCAAACATGCTATAATATTTTTCAGATTTGCTACATCAGAACTCAGAAGCTTATTCTCATCTCAGACTTCATGGATTTCATGGATCATCCTTGGTTAAATATGCATGATAATATTTTCCAAAATAATTGATGCATCTTTTGACTTAACTGAGTTACTGGAAAAGGTTGAGTGGAGACAATTTTCTCAACTCCAGATAACAATGTTTCGCCAAAAACATTCATATCCTATTTGGTCATAAAGGAGTGATTCTCGGGTAATGGTGCATGTAAAGATAGTGGTTCAGATTCTGGTTGAGGATCAGAGTCATCTTCAGACTCATATTCTGATTCGGATTGAGGTTGGGGCTCTGGTTCTGGTTCTAAATGAGCTACAGACTTCAGTTGAAACAGGGAAGAAAGATCCATTCTAGTTGTAGACACTTGCTCTGACTCATTCACATCATAAAATCTCGGGAGAGAAAACCGGGTGTCCAGAGAGTATGAGACATCAGGTTGAGAAGCTTCAGCAGATCCATCTTCTATAATCTCAAGATTTTGTGGTTCCACCCCCTCAAATTGTGCTTCCATTTCAAATTCTTGAGGCTTAGGAAAAAGGACAAGATCCATAGGATCATCCCTAATCTCTTCAACAATCTATTTTCTTTCCATCTGGAAGGCAATTTCCATCCTCTCTTCAGCAGAGGGAATAATCTAAGGAATGGATTATTCCACTGGTTGAACTTCCATACTTGCTTATTTTTCCACAGAAAAATCCACTTCAACAGGATTTTCCTCTAAGGTTACGTGATGTTCTGAATCAGGAAAAACCAACTTCCTTGCAGCATTAGGATGAGTTTATGGATTTACATCTGCACTAGAAGCAGGAGCATCCTCTTCTTTAAAACTTGTACCAACTTCTTCTTCTTGAGGTATTTCAGCAGGGATAACAATAGGGACAACAATCTTTTCTATTCAACATGAGATGTTTCCATTTTTGGTATTTCAACCTCTTCTCTTAGAGATACTTCAGCAGTTACTTCCTCTTATTCTTCTTCTGAAAACTCAGCCACTTCATCTGGTTCCAAACAAGGATCATATAGATTTTTAGGCCTTCTTGGATAGTCAACATGATTAAACTTTTTATACACTTGATCATTATCCTCAACCCACTGCTTCTTCCAGGGGTACCAGCTAATCTTCATCATTATGATGATAGGCATGGATAGGTAGAAATAAAGGTCCTCTAACTTTTCTTCATTCAGTCCAACAATCCCTTTAGCAACTAACATAGCTAAAATCATCCTTGAATAAAACAGGGAGGTGGAATTGGAAGTGACTTTGATCAGCTCACAGATATGGTTGATATCATACATGCATAGGTTAATCTTATGGCCATTCTTCAACATATGAATCAGGAACACATCCTGATACATCATCACAACAAAATATCCTTTTCTTGGACTAATCAAAATTTGAACAAATTTTAACAGAAGTCTAGTCTCCGCATCTAATTCAGTAGCTATGGTCCTTCGCTTGGTGCCATATCCAATCAGGTTTTCCAAAGTAGTCTCCAGGTCAAAGATGTCGGTTGTTGGAGGAGTGTCTCTCTGTTAATCCTCACAAACTCCTTCATGGGGAATCCCTAGGCATACCACCCACAACCTCGAAGAGAAAGATAACTTTTGACCATTTATCCAGCTATTCACCATAAATCATTCTCCAAACTCAAAAGAAAACATTACATACTGATAAAATTGAGATACCAATCTTGGGTAGAATGGTCTATTCTGTCTAGTGAACCATCCAAGCCATCCTTGTTCTCTTGAAACATTTAAAACTAAAGATCTGGTAGACAGCAACCACTCTGGACAAACCTATTTTTCAGGTACAACTGTACAGCTTACCAGTTTTGGGTTTAGAGGTCCTTCAGTAGCTATCCACAGTATCCCCTTCTGTTTCTTAGAGTGGCGCTTCTCAGATGAGGGTGAAGATGGACACTTCATCTTTGGCATCCACTGAATGATTAGGTGAGAGGGAAGAGAAGGTTCAAGAGAGTGTTCGGGTAAGGAATCGAATGAAATGCTTAATTTTTATCATTTGGGAATGTAAAATGACATAAAAACAAAAATGCAGGAAACCAAATATCGGTAAAATAAAAATTAATTGATATGGGTTAAAATAAGAATATAAATAAAATTCACGGGGAGACCGTGAGTAGGCGTTACGGTGTGATAAAAACTATTCATCACAGTGAGACAGTTGGTAGTCATCACGGTGAGACAGTTAGCGTTCTGTGCAGTCATGGTGAGACAGTAAGTTAATAGACCGTGAGCATAAAGCCTTGACGGTGTGACCGTGAACATAAAACAGTAACATAGAAATAGTGACTATGAAACCGTAAACTAAAATATAGTAAAGTATTAAACATTAAGATCAGTAAGATATTAACTTATTGTTAATCCTTCCAGGATCATGTATGATGTAGTCTAATCATTCAGAATTTAATGGTTTAGTGAATATATCAGCAAGTTGATATTCAGTACCAATGAATTCCAAAGTGACATCACCTTTTTGATAATGAACCCTCAAAAAGTGATGTCTTACATCAATATGTTTTTTCCTAGAATGAGAAACAAGATTCTTAGAAATGTTAATAGCACTTGTGTTGTCACAATTTATTGCGACATGTATGAATTGATATCCATAGTCTAGTATTGTTTTTTTCATCCAAAAATTTTTTGCACAACAACTGCCAACAGCTATGTATTCAACTTCTACAATGGATAATGCAACAGAACTTTGTTTCTTACTACAACATGATACGAGTGACTTACCTAAAAGATGACACATTCCATAGGTGCTTTTTCTATCTAACTTACATCCATCAAAATCAGTATTAGAATAACTAACTAATTCAAATGATTGTCCTCTGGGATAGAACTGTCCTAAATTTGGAGTATGTTTGAGGTATTGGAAAATTCTCTTTACATCATTTAAACGTGACTCTTTAGGGTTTGCTTGAAAATGAGCTCACATACCCACACTAAACATAATGTCAGGATGACTAGAAGTTAGGTATATTAGATTTCCAATCATTCCTCTATAAGTGGTTTGATCAACAGATTTACAATTTTCATCAAGATCCATCTTACAGGTGGTACTCATGGGAGTGTCACTACTTTTTGTGCTATCCAATCCAAAATGTTTTAAAATATCTCTAGTAAATTTACTTTGAGTTAAAATAATTCCATCATCGTTTGGAACGATTTGAAATCCAAGAATGAATTTATGTTCACCCATTAAACTCATTTCAAATTCATTTTGCATCATTTTAGAAAAATCAGTACATAATGTAGTTTTTGGAGATCCAAAAATAATATTATCTACACAAAGTTTTACAACTAAAACATCTTTAGAAATTCATTTTATAAAAAGAGTGTGATTAGCTATTCCTTTTGTAATGCTTTTTGAAATTAGAAAAGTACTTAATCTATCATACCAAGATCTTGGAGATTTCATTAAACAATATAAAGCTTTTGATAATTTGAAAATATGATTTGGAAAATGAGGGTTTGAAAATCCAAGTGGTTGTTCAACAAAAACATCCTTAGTAATATTTCCATTCCAGAATGCACTATTGACATCCATTTGATATAGTTTGTAATTTAGAAGAGCAGCAAAATCATGTAAAATCCTAATTGCTTCTAATCTAGCTACCAGAGAAAAAGTCTCCTCAGAGTCAAAACATTCTTCTTGTCTATAGCCTTGTGCAACTATCCTATCTTTATTTCTAACTATGTTTCCAGATTCATCTACTTTATTTCAAAACACCCATTTAGTGCCTATTGTGAAATTGTCCTTAGGCCTTTCAAAAAGATTCCAAACATTATTTCATTCAAATTTATTGAGTTCTTATTGCATAGAAATTACCCAGAATTCATTATTAATAGAATCATCAATATTTTTAGGTTCACGTTGTGACTAGAAGTCTTGATGTTCAACCTGATTTCTAAGAGAAGTTCTAGTTTGTGTCCCTCTATCAAGATTTCCTACAACAGCATCTAAAAGATGATTCTTTAGAATTCTAGTTGATCTAGTAAATGTAGGACTAGAAATTTCAGGTTCTTCTCTAGGTTCGGTTTCATTAGGTACAAATTCTATAATAATTCTAGAACTGGTTGTCTTTATAGCAAGTTCATTAGATTTGTCATTAAGGTCCAGAACAGATAAATCTTCTTCAAGATTTTCAAGAGAAGTTTTAGGCTCATGTGGATCGGTTTCATCAAACGTGATGTGAACAGATTCTTACCCACATTTGGTTCTCTTATTAAAAACTCTATAGGCTTTTCTAGTTAAATAATATCCTAAAAGGATTCCTTCATCAATATTAGAATAAAACTTATCAAGATTATCTTTTGTATTAATAATAAAAACATTACAACCAAAGACTCTGAAGTAACTAATATTTTATTTTCTATTGTTCCACAACCCATAAGGGGTCTTTTAAGAACAGGTCTAATTAAGACTCTATTAAGGATATAACAAGCTGTATTGAGAGCTTCAGCCCAAAAGTAAATAGGCAGGTCATATTCATTAAGCATAGTTATAGAAATTTATTGCAGGGTTCTATTTCTTCTTTCTACTACAACATTTTGTTGAGGTGTCCTAGGGGCAGAGAAATAACAACTATAGCCATTGTTTGAGCAGTAGGATTGAAACTCATGATTCTCAAACTCACGACCATGATCAATTCATAGGGTTTTAATCTTAAGTCCACTATGATTTTCTACAGATTTGGAGTATTTAACAATGTAAGAACAAGCTTCACTTTTTGTGAGCTAATAAGTATACCCAAGTATATCTAGAAAAGTCATTTACTAGGATATAGACATAGTGCTTCCCATTTAAGATAGATATTCAAGATGGTCCAAACAAATCCATGTGAACCAACTCGAGAAGTTGAGAAGTTGACACTTGTTTCTTTGATTTGAAAGAAACTTTATTATTCTTTCCCTTTTGACAGGGATTCCAAAATTTGTCATTTGGAAACTCAAGTTTAGGTTGGTCTATAACTAAGTTCTTCCTAGTATGTTTTCTATGAAAATGGATGTTACAGTGTCCTAATATTCTATTTCATAACCAAGACTCTTTATGAAAATCATTTGGACATGTAACATTTTTCTTAGTTAAGGAATTTAAATCAACAGCATAATCTTAGAGTAGAAAAGTCTAAAATGTTTTTAGAATTAAAAACATTACAAGAATAAATTTCAAATTTTACATTAAAAACATCATCAAATAATTGAGAAATACTTAACAGATTATATTTCAGTCCATCAACAAATAAGTCTT
The DNA here is from genome assembly GCA_963277665.1 of Viscum album. Lineage (NCBI taxonomy): Eukaryota > Viridiplantae > Streptophyta > Magnoliopsida > Santalales > Viscaceae > Viscum > Viscum album. The sequence goes on from OY728158.1 coordinate 314,271,364, forward strand.
TGGACATTAAAACTGAATCAGTGTTACCAATTTGGTCTAGGCCAATGATCTTTACATTAGAATTATCACCAAAGGTGACATGACCTCCATCAACCGTTATTAAACATTTTAAACCCGAGTAATCCCCAGACATAGGTCTTGAACATCCAATATCCAGATACCATGTCTTCTTGTGGGAACTCTTCAAGAAGGTTTCCTACAAAACAAATTTAGATAGGGAATGATTTTCGTACCCAGATCTTCTTGGGTCCAGATAGGTTAGCTAATAAAACATTAGGTCCCCAACTTTGTCTTATTGGTCTCATAAAATTTAAAGAATCAAATGATTTTGAAAGATAAAATCTATTAGATTTATATCTATGTGAATAACTAGTTGAATCATATAAATGTCTAGAACTATAACTAGCAGTATTCTATCCAGATTTAGGAATAGATCTATTCTTGTTAATCTGTCTTTGTCCAGGTTGGTATCCTATACCAGTAGTATATCTTGGTGCAATCTTCTTACCTAGCATTTGAGTAAGAGTATCTTTTCCATTTGTGAACTTTTCTAAATCCTTCCTAAGTTTCTCATTTAAAAATTTCAGTTCAGTGTTTTCTTTAAGAAATAGAGCATTCTTTTCCATTTTATGTCAATATCATATTTATGTTTAATAGTTAAAGCTTATTGTTTCTTTAAACCTCTATATTTGTCTTTCATCTCATTACAGGTTTCATCCAACATATCACAATATTCAAAAAGTTCAGATTTTGATATATTTTCAGAATCAGAATCATCATCAGAATAATAAGAATTTAAAGCAGGAGTTTTAGATTTTACCTCAGAAGTGTTTTTCATAAAACAAATGTTTTCCTTATTTCGGTTTACAGTCTCAAAAGCTTCAGATTCACTGGAGCTATCCTCAGAAGCACTCCACATAGCCTTCATGGCTTTCTTATATTTATTATCCTTATACTCATATTTCATATTGTATTTCAGCTTTAGACAATCAACTTTTATATGTCCTTTTATTTTGCATTCATAGCAGACTACTTCATTAGATTTATCAGATTTGTTCCAATCATTTTTCCAATGTCCCTTATTACCATATTTTCCTTTGTAATATGATTTTCTGAAAATTTTCTTATTCCTATAAAATTTCATAAGCCTTCTGGCTATTTGATCCATTTTAGCATCACTATCAGAATCTTAATTTTCACTGGTTGAACTGTCAGTTTGTATTTGAGCTTTATCTTTTTCCTTACTCTTTGAAGCAGTAGTCTTGAAAGCCACATATTTTCTCTTAAGTTAATCATCTTCTTCTTTATCCACCTTGAGTTCTTCTTTATACATCATAAGCTTACAAATGAGTTCCTTTACAGGTAGAGAAGCAATGTAACATGACTCTCTGATTGAAACAGATGTGCCTCTCCATCGGTCTGGTAAACATCTCAAGATTCTCATGATTTGTTCCTTTTCTGGAACAACCATTCCGAGTAAATTCATTGTTTTGACATTCTCATTGAACCTGAGGTAGATATCAGAAATAGGTTCATTAGTCTTCATCCTAAAATTATCATATTTAATAGTATAAGTATTCAATCTCATTTCTTTAACATTGGTTGTTCCCGCATGAGAAACACCCAAATTATCCCAAATTTCAAAAGTAGTTTTGAAAGCATAAATTCTATTAAACACATTATCTCCTAGAGCACAGTACATGGAATTCATAGCTTTACAATTATTATTTTAGGAAGTATTTGTAGGTTCATCCCAAGTTACTCTATCAGTTTCTGGAATTTTATATTGTTACTCTATAGTAGTCCAAATATCAAAAACCATGCTTTATAAAAGATTTTTCATTTTAAGTTTCCACTGAGCAAAGTTTTTACCATTGAAGAAAGGTTGCCTATTAGTAGCAGCACCCTCTAGTCTATTATCCACATCTAGATTTTAGATTGATAATTTAATGAAGTAAAATTTAGAAATAACAAAAATTTACGATCATTAAAGATGCAACTAAAATCACAGTTGAAAAAATGAGTTTTTCAAAAACCGTAAACACAAACAAATCTTCTGATACCAAATGCTGGTCAGAGTGGATACTCAAGAGGGGGGTGAATTGAGTTCCAATTAAAATTTATGTTAAAATATTGTCTATTTAAAATCCCCCAACTTATAAAACAAGTTAAACTGTAGTGAATTTATACAGATTCTAAATGTTCACATACCTTCTCAAGGATTGATTAGGTCTCAGTTAATTTAACCACAAGATTAAAATAACTTTTGAAACTAACCTACTGATTTACAATAAGTGTAAACACTTGATAATTTAACAATCAAAGTAGCTTAAAAATATATTTTTATTTAAAAGTAATAGCAGTAGAATAAATAAAATATATGTAGTAAACTTTGAACATAAACTAAAGATGCACACCAAATATAACAAGAGGTTCAGTCTCATGCCGAGACTTAATCATCCCAAATTAATATAAATTTGATCCACACACTGGATCAGGGTTAACAACAGTTTACAAAACTGTCCAGGCCACGTAGGGACCTCTACCATCGTTCTTAGTGGGAAACAAGTAGTCTAGGCCACACAAGGCCCTCTTCCACAGTTGACGTGGGTAAAAAAGAGTAAACAATTGTGGTTTGAGGATTTTGATATCCTCCAGTTCAGTACAGGAGACAGTGTGTGTATAAGAAATACAGAGTACACCACACTGCTCGAATGTTAATAAATAAATCACTTACAGAGAATATATAAGAGTTTAGAAAGATCTAGTGATTATCAATGGAGCTCTGTACTCGTTGGATTCAGTAGGAATGCTTCTGAGTCCATCTCTGGTTTTTCTATTGAAAAACAGTGTGTCGTAGTTTATCTCGTCTTCTACAAGAGTGAGGAAGATCACTTGATTCGTCAAGTGTTCTTCATTGGTGTTGGATTGCATTCATAAGAGTTCATTGAATGTATTTCAATCTCTTTCTTTCTCAGGATTGTTCTTCTCTTTCAACACAGTGCTCTCGGGTGTATTTATGTTCTTCTCATTGTATATTCACACATTTCCTTTCTTCATCGCTTGCATGTGTACTGCATCTTAATCTTCCTTATATTTTACCAGTTCTGGCAGTGTGAATGATTCCCTTTTCATAGGTACGATATATGGTTTCCTGACATGCCAACCACCAACATTAAATAACATTAATTGCATTAAAAACATCAAATATGACCATTAGCATTATTTAAATAATATTGACAAAAAGTTAAGAAACGGTGTCACAATGATTAAGAAAATGGTGTCTTCTTCACGGTATGAGCTTCACTGTATGAGCTTCATGGTCTGAGCTTCACGGTATGAGCTTCACGGTATGTGCTTCATGGTATGAGCTTCACGGTATGTTCTTCACGGTATGTTCTTCACGGTATGTCCATGTCACGGTGTCTAGCTCATGGTGTCTGGGTCACGGTGAGTCCTTCACGATGTCTGGGTCACGGTGAGTCCTTCATGGTGTCTGGTTCACGGTGAGTCCTTCACGGTGAGTCCATACTTAGACAAATGTCTGTATTTGGACATAGACAGAATATGAATAATATGGATTAAGTTTAATCATTAGAGTGTAAGAGAACTTGAATCATAAACATAAAGGCTTTATAATATATGTGATATTTGTGATCATGAATAAGACATGTAAAAAATAAAGAGAGTAATTATCATCCATAAGATTTGTTATCACTAAACCATGATGTGTAGTTATTATTGAGATTCAAGACCATTAGCAAGATGTGCAATGAGGATTGAGATTAATTAATAGTAGAAGGATTTTTGATCATTAAAACATGATAAACACATGATTATTCCAACAAGGGTTGTTATGAAAGCATAAAATAACTTTATATTATTATTCATGATATTATAGAACTATCGAGTCAAGTCGGACACGGGGTAAGGGATTTCTTATCTCACTTTTAATTCTGTGAGATTTCCCTTGTTCGCCAGTTATTTATTTCATGTGGTGTAATGTGTAATTATATTGATATATATTATTATGATTATATTTATATTCATGGTATTATGTGATTAATTTTGGGATCATTAACTTTTTTTTATACTACTTGATTAGATTACAAAGAAGTAAGATTTTTTCATCTCACTTTTATTCTCAGGGGATTAATGCTATATTTGAAACTATTTCCTTTTGTGTGATGTGTGTACTGCACATGATTGTACTATTTGTGTAATATACTTTAATTTATGGGTATTAACATCATCATTATATGATCCTTATTTCATGTGATGTATGTTTTGTATGTTACAAAATTGGTAAGGGAACCTTTCACCCTCCTCTTTTAAAAAGACTTATTTTTTAATGACTTTTAATTTTAATCCTATTTTGATGGGATATGTTCTTCTTTATCCATATTGATGTAAAATTTATTTCCAAGTGATGAGATTCTCTTTTTATCTCATCAACTCATTTTCTGAGTCTTAATGTGACGTCGTTAGGCTGACGAATTTTTACAAGGAATCCTCTTAACCCAATTACAATTCTTTGAGTTCAACTTGTTCATCTTGAACAAGTCATCCTATGAATATGTTTGAATGACCTCTGATTGTTTTAAAATTAATATACACTTATATTTGGTGTATTTATATTTCTCACACATAATTATGTGATTAATTTATCTTTAATTTAAGGATTCCATCTTTATAAAAGATTTCATCCCAATTTACATTTCCCCTGAGACTTCATTGTTGTTATGCACCAATTCACTCTTATATGGTTTATATACTGTCCTTTGAAATATTATATCATGAATCCCATTATTATCATGATATTATAATGTTCTGATTAAATAAATTCTTTAATTATTTGTATTCAATCACCTCTCTTTTTGTTAAAAACACGTTAACTAAAATATTGTTTTAAATGTTTTAATGATTTATTATTCTAAATATTTCTCATTAATTTCCATGTATTCAAAATGGGTTTTAGTATTTTTTATATGGAAATTAATTTTTTCAAATTATAATTCATTTAAAATCATCAAAGTGGTATGGGACACTTTTATTCAAAAATCTATTTTTAAATGGTTTTGAAAATGATTTTATAAAACATTGTTTATTTCAATATATTGATTTGATATATAGGAATGTGGAAATGTTATTTTTACATTATACATGTGTTATATGTTATGATTATGTTATGGTTATTGGGAATTTTTTACATATAAGGGTGGTTCCCTTATAAACCTTGGGAGGGTCATCCCGAGATAGCTCTCCAATGTATTGGGTAACGTGATAGAGGAAAACATAATGTTTCTCATAAGAGATTTAGGGAATATACGGTGATTGGTATTCCAAGTCTAAATCCCTATATAGTTTTGATATGAACTATGTATGTTTGATATGGATTCCATAATTAACCTTTATGATTTATGATTTGTGAATGTTATTCATAAATATTATGATTTCATATGGTATGTTATGAATGAAAAGTATGGATTCATTGATGGGATAATACTTTCCTTCCTTATTTAATAACCCTTAATGAGCTTTTTATGCTCATACTATGTTTTTGAAATGTTTCCCATAGGACTTAAAGATGAATAGGTTCAAGTATGGGATCAAGGAAAATTCATGTTGTGTAAAACAAGGAACTAGACATGTTTCTTTTTAGAGTTTTTATTTTATGAAAAAATTGATACTGAGTAGTAGTGTCTACTTGTAATATTCATGTTGATATTTAATAGTTATGGCCTAATTCTCTAAAACTCTAAACCACAAAATATCCTCAATGTGAATTATTGATTTAATTCAATATTATGTAATGTTATAAGGTCGGGTCCTTATAGTCGGTATCAGAGGTCGGTTTAGACATCTTTAGGGATTATGAATTTTCGTTAGACATATGGTTAGTCCCTATCTATTATTTTAGTTAAATCCTGGTTTTATAACTTCTTCAGATCAGGGAAAGTCAGTTAAAAAGGGAAGGAAAAGGATCTCAAACTATATTAATATCTCTCCCTGATGACATGCTTGAAATAATTATTACAAAGTCATGTTCAGATGATTGTGAAACTTTTTCTAGAATACAACTCACTTGAAAGCAGTTGTTTGAGATATAAAACACCTCCACTATACCTCGTTATCATCATAGATCATGGGTTATATTTAGAAAAATCCAATTTTGACAATATTCTTAAATTTTAAAGAATGGTAAATATTATCACGACATTTTCAAATATTTTACCATATCACAAGATTTTGAAGAATATTATGATTTTAAAAAAGTATCTGAAGAAGGAGACCCATGCACGACCTATTTATATTTGATTTTAAAATATAGTCTCTCATCACATACTTATGGAATTTTAAAATGAACTTTAATTGAATGTTTCAACTCAATTTTGTTTCAGCTGTTTTATAGAAATCATGGTTTATTATATTTTATGAAATTATATGTCATACATGATTATTTTCCAAAACTATTTTTCTATGAACACCCATATAACCTATGTTATAAAAGGTGTCTTTTGATGGAAGAATTAAATTATTTTGAATGATCTATAAATCATTTTTGCAATGAATGGACCTACAACTACGTGAACAATATGACAATGAAACCAAATGGAAACCATGCTCATGATATTATGTTCTTCATTTTGGGGATTCCTTTATTTTATCATATGGTGGTGAAATAAGACATCAAGAATTAAGATGTTGAGATCATCATGAATTTGGATGAAAATGTGAGGTATAAGGAATCCATTACGGTTAAAACATGTTAGGTTTATTTTTCAGTTTTATAAAAACGACAACCCGTAGGATGGGTGACAACCCGTCTCACCTAGCAAGGCTGCAGGAATCGAACCTACAACCAAAGGGAGACAAGGGTGTATTTACTACCACTAGGTTACTTGAAGTCCCTAGTTAGTATGAATTTTTATATTAGTAAAATGTTTTTATAGAACATGAATAATTCGATTTTTGGAACTTATTTTTAATCAAATGGATATACCTATTATTGAAAAATGATTTAGTGATGAAGTGATAAAAAGTTGTTGTGCAAGATGTTATCTCTTTTGAGGAAACACTATATCCCTAAGGAAGATAGAATACTATGGGATTTGAATTGTGGAATAATGGTTGAAATTTTAGTTCGGAAGAATCTATGTTTTTATTATGGACACATGATGAAATTATTTATTTATTTAAATTATTAACCTATCAAAAAGAATATGTGATTTGTTTAATTAATTTTCAATATGATACTTTATGAGTAACTAGTGTTACATGAAGATAAATGTTAAGATATATCTTGGAAGCATATTTAATTAAATCCTTATGAGATTTGGGGTATAATCAATGTTTAGATTACTTTTGAATAATTTGATGGACAATTGTTTATTTAATGGTCTTTTTTGAACTTTGGGTTTTGTTAGAAATTTTTTGGAGAATTAGAGTAGTTTCTCTTTATGTAAAACTTTATCCTTTTTTGGGGATTATCTGATCTTGTACTAAAAGTTTTGTTTTTACTTAATATCTAAAGACAAGGGAAATATATATTTCATATTTTTTGGATTATTTTATTCTCTTGATGTTTATTATAGAACTGTTATTATAAACAAGACATCCTGAATACTCATTGTATGGTGGAAATATAAGTTTTTGTTAGAAATATAGTAAAGGGAAAAGTCTACATGAAAAGTAATTGCGTTTCCGTATGTGTTTATTTACTCTCATAAATATATTCCTCAATGAAAAGTAACTTAAAACAAAAACTTTTTCTATTATCTTTCCTAACTGGGGAATCAAGAACCGTTGAACCCATCACAAGTTTGAGATTTTGTGGTGGTTAACATTATGCTAATCATGTTTTATATCACTCTCCATCAGAGCATGACCGTTTGTTCTCTCTTCAATATCCATGTTTTCATGGAATACTAGTATCCATTGTCTCAGGTAACCATTGTACTTCTCTTCCTTTATTTTAAAGTGATAGTTTTATTGACTCTTTTCCGAAGTGGGACTTTCAATGAAGTTTCCAAGCCCTGTTTTAAAATTGCGAGGATGTAATTCACAAAAGGGGGGAAGGATATAACAACCCATATAAATAAATAATAATAAACTTTTAATATTTATGAAAATTTGTGAATTAAAGATTAATTTTACATTAAAGGGGATAATATGTTCGATAGCGTACCCGATACACAACAACATGTTTCTTTGAAATCTTATGATGCACACTAATAATGTAATATTATTATTTTAAATGGTCTTTAACTCATAGCCATTGTATTGTAAATATTGAACAAAACTAACAACAATATTATTATACATGTTTTTTAAGTGTAATTACATTTATCCAACTAAAGTTAGAGGCTAAAAATGTGAAATAATCTAATATTAAGCATAATTTACGTTAAAAGGTCGATTTACAGCCATTTAATGGAGAACCATATTTAAATATATTTTTGGTCACTTTAATACATTATATATGACCAAATAAAATCCATATTTAGAATAGGGACATCATAATTTAGTTTGTGTAATTTTTTTTATTTTTTCTGATAAAGTTCAATTTTTAATGAATAGTGTAAATATAGTATTTTAATTCATAACTATGTTTTAATATAATTTATTTATATGTTTAGATTATATTGATAATTGAATTTAAAGTGTAATTAGAATATATTTTTACCATTTAATCCATTTTTTTCCTTTGGAATTAATTTCACTTTCAAATTGGACATAAACAAGTGTCAATCTTTTGATAGATATTTTTTCTTAAAAACACGCAATTTGTTTTAACAATAAGAAATAATTTTAAAATTAATTTATGAAACATTATATTTTTAATTTTGAAAAATAAAAATCATTTTTGAATTTGGAATATCAAATAATGATTAGGCTGATTTTTTTTATTTTTCTGAAAAACTTCAATTTTTGATGAATAGTGAAACCAGTTAGTTGTAGTTAAAAAACTGACTTTTTGATTAAAATGAAATTTTAACAATTATGTGATTTGGATTTTGAAAAGCCAAAATACATGGATGTTATCAAGCAGTAATATGTGGTTCAATAAGATGAAAATATTTTTTTGGTGAATAGTAACTTTTGACTTTTATTTACCGCGGTTAAAGGTAAATAGCGTAATTCAAGGTAAAAAGAATATTATAATAATTCCCAATTACCTTAAAACTTGTACTAACCATATTAGTTGAGTCATTTACGACCCTGGTCATCTTTATGTCTATTTTGGGACCCCATTGATCCACATGGGAGTGATAATGACAATTTAGATTAATTAAAATAAAGTAAAAAAATGACAACAGCAAATATCATTTAGAAAATTAATTTTTAGAAGGGATAATATAAATTATCTTTTCAACTATAAATATTCAATTGAAATCTAAAATGATTCCCTATATTAGGTTATTTTTTTTATAATTTTTAGACTTCAAAAACATTAAATTACTTATGACACAATAATGATGTAGTGTTTACCACATTAATAAATAATTTAAATAAATAAAATTATAATGACTATAATGTTATCCAAAACTTGTCCAATTTTTATTGGATGATTTTATTTCTACCACTATTAATCGTATCTTTGAATCTAATGATTTATGGAGCTTTCAAAACCGAATATATGTTTATAATAAAATAATATTTTCACACTTTCCAAAAGAGCCCCTTCTCTCCTTTATAAAAGGAGACCACTTCAAACCAATTTATCACACCTCAATAACCATTTGTCTCGCCCAAAATATGACCAATTATTCTACCTACATCCCTAAACTCCACCTAGAAGACTAACCTTATGCAGAAGGAACTTCAAGAAGTCCATTGGTTCAAACCAAATGGAGTTACGCAAATTAAAGTTAATATTTTCTCTAAATTTGTTTTCTTTTATTTTACTTCTCCAACCCCAAAACTATTTTTATTCCTTTGTTTTAAAAAAACCACCATTATCCTCTGTATACTGGGATGTTATTATGAGAAGTATTATAACTACACTTACACACACCTCTATCTAATTGGAGAAAAACATAATGTTTCTTTGGATGACAAACCAACACATCACGAAACAATGATTGTTCAATTATCTCTTACCACCTCTCATGGTGGCCATTATGATGGATATGTATTTATATATGATATATATTATTTTTATGTTTTCTTTATGCTTCTGTAATTTTATTTATATCATGCCTTTATGGTTTCCATTATGGGTAAACGCGATAATCTAATTAGGGGATGTGCGGACTACCGCCTCCTCAAAGTGATATGACTCCTTAATTCCATATGTGGGACATATAAAGGATGGAGTTAATGATATTATATATAAAATTATATTGGAATTATAATATACTTATGTATTATTATGTTTTTATTCCATTAAAAAAATACATATAAATGAAAGTAGCGGTCATGCGTAGGTATGGCTTACCATCTCCATAAACGGTGCATTTCATTTATTAACTCTAAAAGTTATGTACTATTATAAATACATGTATATACTAGATATATATGATATATATGATATCTAAATCATGAATATCATTTTGTATATAATGATCCTTTGACCACATGAACAACATGTAATTATAAGAAGTCCATTTTTGTCTCAAGTACTAAATATCGACAAAACGAACATTATTAAATTAAATGATTACGTAATGTTTATAACATTTTTACAAGTGATATAAAAAAGTAATAAACATTAAAAATGTTATTAAAAAATAAGAAATTAACTTTAGTTTATTATTCTGGATATTAAAGAATGATTGTGTCAATTCAGACATGAAGTAAGGGATTTCATATCACACTTTTAATTCTGTGAGATTTCCATTGTTTGCCACTTATGTATTTCATGTGGTGTAATCTGTACTGCCATTGATATATATTACGATGATTATATTTATATAAATGGTATTATGTGATTCATTTTGTGGTCATTAAATTTTTGTCATATAACTCGATTTGATTAGAATGAAGTAATTGTTTTTCATCTCACTTTAATTATTGTGGGATTCATGTTATATTTGCCACTATTTCCTTTTGTGTGGTGTATTTTCTTCCCATGATTGTATTATTTGTGTAATATACTTTCATTTATGAGTATTTATATCTTCATTTTATGATCCATGTTTCATGTTTTGTATGTTACAAAATCAATAAGGGAACCATTCAGCCTTCTCTTTTAAAAAGACTTGTTTTAGTGACTAAGATATATACTTTTGGAATGGAACAAAAGGGAAAAATCCTTTCATGCATTATCTATTAATGTAATATCACTCGTGACAAACCAAAATTATTATACCTCACTACAAATAGTGTGTCATCACAGTTTTTGTCGATAAATCTAAGTGTGAGATTTGTAAGATCCATTAATAATAATCTTAATGTATAAGGTCCAGTACACACATCCACCAATAGGAAAATCCAATGACACTATGAAATGTTGATAGGCTACTGGTGGGTATCCTTCTCATAATAACCTCCTAGATATTAGCAAGGGCCCACGCCATGAGAAGGTGTGTCAAAGATTTATGAGTCCTCACACCTAATGGACTGTATTATTCATGTCCCTCATATAACATCATCTGGCTATAGAACATATATTAAAGAACATTGTTATGGATCATCCGGGTTCTCATCAAAGTAGGGATCCACTATGACCCTTTAATGCAATAACTATCTTTAGGACATTATCACATGCATTGTCACGCTGAAGAACAATCAAGATGTGATAACTTATTTATTAATGAATAAAGTACAATGTAGTTGGTTTTAGGCCACCAACTCCAACACAAGACAAATATAGGGATCCGTTTGTTGGTGTAAGACCTTTTGAGGAAGTGTACTTTCATATTCTACTCTAGTGATCAACATGAAGTGAACATCATCAATGATAATATATGGAGCCCGCTAGTACCTTGGTAAACATGTTTATGTCCTTAATTTATATTATATGTTGATATTCATGTCATTATATCATCCATTATATATATTTTCTTTTTCTTCCCAACAATTATATGATAATCCCTAAAACCCATTAGTGGTATCATTCCTGGATTCTTTAGCAAATCAATGTGTTTATTACATTGTTAAATGAAGAGCACATTTCATGAATTTTTAACCAGCTTTTACCGTATTATAATTTTTTATATGTTAAATTAATGTTTGGAGAATAAATATACACTACATAAAATTTATAATGTAATGTGGATTAGAATTTATGACCCTGGATAATTGTGGGGTTAAAATTCTAAATGATACCATCAATGTCACGAATTTAATCCTTTCATTTCAGGATCCTACCTAATTAAAACAGTATAGATAAGAGATTGTGGCCAGTTGTAGGGTTATCATGGGTGACATCTATGGATATTTCTCAAGGTGTGTGTGTCTATGGGAAAATAATTCTAAAATAACATTTTTTGGAATATGGGAACAATAATTATTCTGATGACCTATTCAGGATTGTGTGTGGTCCTTAGGTAAGCAATAAAATAAATCCAAATGGAATTTGGGGGGACCTGGCTATCCAACACCTGATGACCATATTTAAAATGTGAGGTGCATATGCCATCAATGGGACCCAATTATTATAGTGGTATTAAATAAGTACATAGAAAGAAGTGTATTGGGGGTTCCTTGGTTGAAATATAGGGTCCACAAAGAGGACTCTATGCTATTAGGGGGAGGGGAGAAAATTACACTATATAATATCATAGGGTTATGATATTAAATGTTAGTAATCCAGTAAAGAAATCACACATTTATTTTCATAAGCCTTCCTGATTAGAACTCCATAGTTTTGTATGATTTTTCTAGAATAGTTTCTAGGATGGTTTACCACCCAGAATACATCCAATGATGTGTGTGATTAATGAAAAAGACAACTAAAATAATGTGTGTTGGATTTTACATATAGTCATTAGTCTAATGACCCATTGTATGGTGTGGGTTGGATATGACCCAACAACCATGTTAAAAAGGCAGGGTACCTATTTTATTTCTGGGGACCATTTATTACATGTAAGGTGTTTATTACAATAATTATTTAGCATAATCTAAATATTTAAACTAAAAAATAATAATCAATGTTTTAGTTAAGCTATAATTTTTAAATATATAATGATATTAGATTGTATGGAACATTTATAGAATTTATAAAATATTTTTATATATTAAATAACAATAAAATGTTTATATTTCATTAAATTAATTTTCTTAAAGAATTTGGAAAATATTGATTTATTATTAATGTGTTAATATTTATTAGTATATTGGTCAAATTTATATACTTTATAAATTGTTTATAAATTTTAGTAAAATGTGTTTTTGAATATGTTATTTTATAGAGGGTTTATTAGTAATTTTAGATATTATATAAATAATTATTTTAATGTTTGTGATATGTTTAAAAAAAATATCTAATATAGAAAATCTCAGTATTTAAAACACCATTATTAATAAATTATATTTCATACCTTGTGATATTAAAATAAATTTTTCATATATCAATCATAAATGTAATTTATAATGAATCAAATAATTAGATAAATAAGTACATTATATACAAAATTTAATATTTAAAATTACTAATTTTTCAAATTCATAGAAACCATAATAAAATGTAATTTAGAACACATAAAATTCTTTTTGATTATATATTTTTCCATGGTGAAAATAATGATTACAAAGTGATATTTTGATTATTATGGATTGTTTAGAAAATTGATATTGGACTATAAAAGGTTTATAATTATGAATAATATCACATATTAAAATTTTAAATACATTATAATGAATAATATTAATGAAATAGCGTTATAAGTGGATAAATTTTGTTTGTATAAATTATAATGTCATAACCATAATGTTTAGTTTAAATATCAAAAATATATAGTATGCCATCATTTGATGAGGATTAATAATATTTTATTTTATATTTAAATATATGAATTATTCTTTTATTTATAATTTATTCATAAAAATATTCAGTTCTATAATTTTTTTTATATAATGTTCACAATTTTTATTCTCTAAATTTATTTTATGTGATATAACTATTCATTAAATTATAAGTGATCCTCCATAAAATTATTTTTTCCTTCTATCATGACTAGGGTTTTTTTGACATGATATTATGAATTGTATATGAATATATTCTATATATATTGGGTATTGAAGGTATCCTTAATAGATTTATTTCTTGAATAATGTCCCCCAAGGGATATAGAGGTGGGGTCAAATAGGCAACCATCCGGGAGGCTAATGCATTGTTCTAGAAAAGTGAAGGGTTTTCTATCTACGACTGTAGGATTACTCGTTTGGAATTTATTAATTTCATTGAATTATATATGTTTACATGAAATGTTCATAAACCTTATTATTATGTTTTAACCATATATACGTGAATATAAAAATTTTGTACAACCGCGAAAGCGGCACACACCCAAGTAAGAAAATAACATGTAAAATACTAGGATTATTTTTTTGAATAACAATAATGTATGGGATGTCTAAAAGTATCAGATTAATGTAGAATCAATAAAATAATTTTTTTGGGAGGAATAAGATTTCAAAAACATAATCCTTATAAGCAATAATATATAATGGAATAAAAATTGAGTGAACAATTAACTAATATTATGAAATATTTATGAATATAATTTACATATTATATATATTAAATAAATGAGAATTTTAATAATACATGTAAAATACAAAATATAAAATTCCTTCCAATGATACACTTGTTTCGACCATTATCACACCATGTGAGTGACCCTATTTTTTAGGTTTCCTTGAATTATATTGTCAAAGATAAAAATGTAATAATGTTTCCCAAATAGTTATGTGTATCTTATTGTGTTTACATTCTGTCACGAAATCTGGGGAACACTATTTGTTTCAATATAATTTGGATGGATTGATGTTTATCTATATGATTGATTGGGTACAAGTTTTTCTTGCTTAACTATCAAAGAGTAATAACTGTGATGATTGGAAATAAACCCTACCAAAATAGGCATGAAATATTTTTATGATACATGGTCTAATTCACAATTATATATGGATCATAGATCACTAAATATATAATATTAATGTGTTCATATTTTTAAGGGGTTAACATTCATTAAATTTCTTTGATGAAAATATTTTAAACATGAATCTTGGGAATTAGAAACAGTGTGTGTGTCACAAATTTTTTCTAACGAATATTGACTTAGAGACAAAGGAGAAATAGAAAATGGTGATGTATAAATTCATTTTTATAATGGAGAATGAGTTTATTTTTTAAAAGTGAGAACATGTTATATAACCTTTCAATTTTTATTAGACCCAGAAATAATAAACTACATTGTATTTCCACCATTAATGAATTGAATTGTTTTATCTAGATTGGATAAGAATGTATTTTCATAATATATTATGAATAAAAGTTGTTTTATTTAAATAATTAAATGTTTTATTGAATTTGGAATATAATAAATCTTTCTTACATTCTAGATATGGAAAATATTTTTTTAACATTAATACTAATAGAGTATGGTTTGATTCTAACCCAAACTACCATTTCTATTATCTCCATAGAATGAAATGGTAATTTCCTTCAAAAAAACCCATAAAAAGGATTATTGGAACAAATAAAATAATAATGTTTTGAAACTTTTGTTACATTTTTACAAGGAATGTTGGAAACAGAACATTTAAACAAAACATGTGATAACTATAGAGGACTATTGTTTTCTATTTATACCAATGTCAATATACTAATGAACACCCATCCAAATTGTGGTTTCAGAAACAATATTACTTTTAGTGATGAATTTATTTTGACAGTTTATGTTTTTTTATGAACCATAAGTATGAAACCATTTAAATGTTCAAAGATCATTATAATAATGTGTAGATTGAATTGGGAAATTAGCATATATTTTTAATCTTTTAAAGGTGATGAATAATTGAGGTTTAAAGTCATATATCGTATAAGATATTAATGAATTTTTTACCACTCTATGCAAATAGAACACACTAATAGAATGGTTTGACTAACGGGATGATCATATCATATTACACATGGTTCAATCCATGATGAGTCTATGTTACCTTTATATCTCATTTAGGTGTTATTATATTGAGATTATTCTTTCTTACCAAACCAAATTACATCTAATGAATATTTAATGATACTGTATGGGATATGTTTTAGAAATTTTCTTATTGAATATGTTTTGATGATTTGGGGTTGGGATGAATCATTTTATCATTTATATTCCTATAAAATGAAACCTAATTTTGAAAAATTATTATTTTTTGTTATTATAAATAAATTGTGGGATATTATTTCAATAATACTATTTAATAGAATGTGTATATCATTTTATTTCATGTTTCCATTGAGATTGAACATATTTTATTAGGATAAGATGGGAGAAAATTTCAAAATGGAGAAGTTGAATACTAATAAATAATTTTCTTTGGGATGTATGTTATCGACTTCTATATAGGGTTGTGGAAGAAGATCCAACACATGTTAAAAAATAACCTCAATGTTTTGTTAGGAATCATACTGAACTTGAGGGATGTTAATTTTTCAAGGTTTATAATGCTGAGGTAATTCTCAGAGATGAAGAACCAACTACCTGACGGGAAACCACTGAGAGTTATGATTACCCATGAATTATTAAATACAATCCATGTAAACTAACCAAGTTCTAAAGTTAGTGGATTCATCAAAAGGGGTAAGACACATATTGTGAAAGTGGGTTTTACTCATGGGAATTCAAATATATGGTTGATTGTATACCAATAAATATATCTAGGAGAAATAGTTTCATAGAAAACATTGTATTGACTATGAAGAAATCGTTTCAACAGAAGTGATGATCATGTTCATTTGAATTTTACCATATATGATATCTTATTATGATTATGATATATTTCAAGTGGATATGAAAATCACATTCCACACTACGAATTTTTTAAGGGTGCGTGTGTGATACAACCCAAAAGTTTTGAATTTTCCATTGATATTATTATGGTATCCATGATACAATGGTCGATTTATAGACTGAATCAAGATTATTTGAGTCAGAATATCATGTTTATAATTCAAACAAATAGTTTCTTTTCATTAAGAGGATTGATGATTCATGTCTATATTATTTAATTTTTGGGATTATGTTAGTTTTTATAATATTGTATATCTATGAAAGACTAATTATCAATAAATGAATCCTAACACTTCACACTGTGAATATATGGTTGGGTAAATAATTATCAATAAAACATATTGTTGAAGAAGCCTGTAGACTAGATATAGAGATCTATAGAGATAGATCTAATAGGAAAAATATAGTTATATGGGATGAAAAAATTATTAAAGTGCTAAATTTTTTTAGTACAGAGAACTCCAGTAAAGGGATTTCAATCAGTTTTCAAGGTACAAACCATCTAAAGTTTCTGGATGCTTCTTATAGTTACAAAGTATTAAAAGAAAAATGTATGCATATTTCATGGTATTTATGTATCTCTTGAGGTTTACTTCCCCAATTTTCACCCATATACTTAGAATATTAATTATATACCAATCCTGCCCTTGTGTGATCTAGTGGATTTTAGGGAAGAACATTCATATGTTCTTGAAAATGACTCATCATATATTCTTTCTCTTTTAAGGAAAATATGAGATCTATATAAAATTATAAAGAGATGTGAGTATTTAAAATGAAATTAATGATATGAAATCTTAATCTTCATTCATATTTGGAAAAAACATTGGATCTATCACTTTTAAGATTTATAAATAAGACACTATTGAAGACTCGATAATAAAGGCAAAGTGCATTTCAATACGAGATGCTATGAATAAAGATATTTGTACAATTTATTTCATCTCTGTACTTTATTAAATTCTTAGTATTCAGTTATTGATTGATATTTAATGTGAAAATATGAAAAAATCACCCAGGAAAAGAAATTGTATTCACATTATAGGACCGAACACATAAATCATGAATACCATCTCATATGAGAGATTGTTGAGAGATGTTATAAAATGATAAGTTGGGTGGCTATAAAGGATAATGTTGTATCTCCATTGATGAATCCAATATTGTTGTTCTATTATGAGGGTTGTTTTAGGAGACTTAATATTTGATACCTAATACATTGATTTATTGGATATATTGTGTATTGAGAATATTATAATAATGGTGATATTTTTTATTATTCATTTACTTATGTTATTATTAATTTTATATTAATGGTTGAACGATAATATCCCCTCAAAGCACAATATTTATTTTTATCTACTCAATTATTATAATGGAGTACTATGGATTGTGACGATATTTTAATATTACCATGAATATTATAATATATTCATTGAAATTGAATTATTATGAGATATAGAGAATAGATTAATGAGATAATTAGTAGAGACTTATTAAATGGACTCAATATCGATTGTATATCCCTTGGAATTTTATATAATCATATATATAATTAGGGGTGTATGATTATTATCAATAATTCTTATATAATTATTAATGCATAACTCTCATAAAAACTATCATACATTTTAAACATTCATATACAAACCAAAAAAAAATATAGAAAATCTATGGGTGGTTGGGTACATTTTAGATTATGCCATCAGTTGGAGCATATCCAAGATTGTATTTGACCACTAGAACACTTAGTTATTAAATATAGACCAAGATTAAATTATAATAAATATTAATAAATTACTTCATTTTTAGGTCACATATTAAGTTCGCAACAACTTAAGAAATAGACATGTGATGTGATCATTAATCTAATGAATGAAATTAGATGTATTTATTGACATGATAAGTCCATTTTAGAGAATCAATAATTTATACATTGGACTATACTTGATTGAGACATTAAATTTTTGGTGGGTACATTTTCACATTTAAAAATTTATCATATAGGTATAAATAAGATTTATATTATATATCATTTTAAAGATATATTTTTTAGTGTTATTAGTGTATTTGACAGAGATTACATCAAACCACCTTATAGCTTGAGTAGTAATGATGCTTTTTTGGAAGCTACTCAATGATTACATATATATAATATTGACTTTATATTTATTAAACACATGACTAAGGCATATAGTGATACGTGATTAATCCTTTGGTTATGTATTAAATTTTGGATATATTATTTGATAAAAAATAGATAGTTATTATAAAAATTTATCAAAAATGATTTTAGGATGGATTCAAAAAGAGATGTGGTTTTTTTATAAACTCTTTATGAATTTTAGTTATAGTGGGATATATTTTTACCACTACTAACTTATTAATATGATACAGATGATTAAATATGTCAAATACAATGTTTCCAGTTAAGTGCATGCATATTCAACCTATTCACATCTCTAGGTTCACAAGTCATTCCACATGATTTCGTTAGTTATAATAACATATTTAAGTACTAAATTAATTTTATTAATTTAAGGAATAGATTGGATAACTTCTATAATATTAATCATGTGATGATATATTGATTATTTTCAACATCATTAATTAAATAAAAAACATCAATGATGGCTATATAAATGTACAATTTCTATTATATTGGGTATGAATAATTGTATACTAACCTTCTACTACTATCTTCCCTCAAAAAGATAATTTTTCACTTGGTGAGGGTTTAAAAAAACTTTTTTTCATTTAGGTATCTTTCAGAAGTAATTTTATATTTTTGGATATTTTAACCTTCTCTAAAGTAGAAATATTTTATCCATCTCTTCATTTATTGACATAAAGCATACTACATAAAAGAATGATGATAAATTTATGTTTATTCCATGTATATAAGAATATATTATTTATTTATAATACTTGTTTGAATAATCATGTATATATTTATAATTTTATGGGTTTCCTTTGAAAAAAAATTTAACATAATATGATTCAATAAAATCTACTAGAAAATACTTCAGAAATCTCCTGAATGAATTTGTTATTGCATTCTTCGAGTTATTTAACATTTTTAAAAAGAATGTTTATAAACTCGTAGAAACCCTTGATAATATAAAATACATGATAATGATACTAAAAATATTTCCATCATATTTAAATGTGTTGTTTTTTATATATGGAGAAAAATAAATAAAACATGTTATTTTTTATAGTCATGCCAAAAATATTATTGTATACGTTGTGGGGAATAATGATAATGGGTCCTTCTGAAATGATACATCTATAGAATTTTCATTCAATGAAATGAAGAAAATCGAATGGGAAGAATATCATGATGAATGGAATGTTGATGAAGGGATGTTTTTTATTTTTCCAAATATCATAAGAAAAAAATGAAAATTCAATGGGAATATTGTACCTTCATTTATTTTTGGTAAAAATGTTGTGTATCTAATTGAATATTGACAATAAAATTTGGGTGATACTGATGAAAATGATGTACCAAAAAATGAATTATATATTGATGTGGAATGAAATATGATTTTCTGATAAAAATTATTAAAAATGAACAACAATCATTCATAAGAAAACATTTTCACGGAATAAATGGAGGTGTCTAAATGTGATGAACATAAAGACCACGAAGTGGAATTCCTTGTGGATATCATAAAAAAACAAAAATAAGAGAATAAAAATGATGACTATTCTAAACCCGAGTGAATATTTAACCACATGGTTGATCTCAAAGCCCCTCTTGATGAATTTAATATTTAGTGGGAACAATCAAATACATAAAACTGGCTTTTTTAGGATTCCAACCTATATAAAGTAGGAATAAATTCATACTATATTGATAAATGTTGAAATAAAGTGAATTAAATGTAGAAACCCTAAAAAAACAAACAAAAATGTGTTTTATTATAACCATAATATTAATGTGAAGTCCAAAATTTTCTATGATTTCTGTACATTTTTTTCATATCATGTTAAAATTATTGAGGATCCCAATATATAAGACATGAAAGTGTGATAAAATATTTAATTTAGTGAAATTATTTTAACTCCTAATAAAATATTATGAAGTTATAGTGGACATGATTCTTAAGAAGTTGAGGAAAAATATAAGGAATCAATGGTAAAATGAAAAAATATACACATGTACAGTGTTGAAAAAATCAATGAAAATATATTAGGTATCATGATAAAAAGAAAATGTTGGTGATCATTTATCTAATGCAATAATCAGTCACTACCAACTACAAGGATTATTTTGGTGACTCAGGAATGACCCAAAAGGTCAAAAGTAGTTTATAAAATACACCAAATAAAGAATCTTTAATATAATTATTTTTTTTAAAAAAATAGATCACATGTTGTATATATATTTTTTATCAACAAAACACCTAACAGAATAAATGAAACAAAAATATATAGGTAAAAAATTATATTTGAATGGATTCAAAATTAATTATATTTTGTATTAATATTATGGAAAAAATATTGAATTTATCATCATGGTTACTATGATATAATAGAATGGAGACCCATAAAAGAAGAAATAATTGGTTGGAAGAATCATTAATATACTGAAAACCATATAATCAATTTTATTCAAGTGATATATAGTTGATCCAATGTAGGTGGAGGTAGGAAATTCTTTTTCACCACCAAAGGAATTTAGTCAGTGGAAGTGGATCAAGTATGAATATTTTAATAAAGAAAATATTTATTAAATTATATTGAATGTAATTGGTTAAGTTGGATTCAGGTTAAAAGATAGTGGGTGTACCTCCCATAGGATAGTTAACAAATATTTTATAATGATAATAAATAATAATAGTGTTGGTGTCATTAATTATGTTAAGGTTTAAGTTTTATAGATGATTATATTTGGGAAATAAAAAATCACAGTCATTGACATATGGGGAATAAGTTTCTATACACATGAATTCTATGGGATTTTTCCCTAGCAATTTGTTAAATTCATGTCTTTCAATATTCAACAAATTTAAACAAGTATTGTGATATTAGTGCAAGTGATGATATAATTTTAATGAATGGAAATTGAAAAAACGGTAAATATCTACATTATGTATGGTGAGGAAGGTATTTTTTCAATATGAATCAAAATAATGAGTTATTTTTTAAAACGATTGGAAATAAAATCCAAAATTCAATGAGATAATTTTTGAGTAATGAAGAACCTTTGGTATCCCAGAATGTTCATGTGATCACACACACATGTGATATTTGTAAAAAAGTAATAAATATAAGAATACCTATAAGATAATGTAAAAGAAATTGATGAGATTTCTTGAGTTTTTTTATCATTGATTTGTGTTGGCCAATATTAATAATACCACAGATATAAATATGTGTTATGTTCTATTAATAGATTATTATTGTTGTATGATGTGAATCAACAAAATATTTAAAAAATATGTCATTTTCTTCTATATATATGGTATCATAAATTTATAGAAAATATTACTAGGTTGAAAATTACAAAAAAAATATGAATGATAATGGAGTGGAATTTACTAGCAATCATCTATAATAATTTTTCATGAATCATAGGATAAGGCACCACGTTTCATTGGGGAGGGAACCTCAATAAAATTGTGTGTTTGAGATTAGGAACAAAATCATTAAAATATTATTTCATAAAATGATCATTGATAAATAAATATGAGATAAATTATTAAAGGATTTAGTACGAACATCTATTTTTATCTATAATAGGGCATTATTATATCTTTATGAATTTAATAAACCCAAATATATGTGGCACTTGTAGAAAATAAATTTGCAATAATTTCAAATTTTTTAAAGATATTTCATTATTCTAAACATAGAGAAGAACCATATGTTGGATGCTCATATAAATAGAGGTATATCTACTGAAATATCATCATTAAAAAGTTCATAAAAATATTATAAAATAGTTTTTTAATACTTGAATTTGAAGAAATCCCCATTTTTTAAAATGAGTATAATTCACAATTTAGTGATAAATGTTAATATTAAATGAAGGTGAATTTATGGAGAAAAGTGATATTTAAGTGAGTATCATAGGTCAAGAACATAGAGATAACTTTTATTCCAAAAAAGGAACTATGATGAGGCAATTGGAATTGGTTTAATAGTTTTAAACAAAGATATATAGATGGATAAAATCAATAAAAATAACATAATTTTTAATCCAATAACACTAGTATAAAAATGATGATGAATAATCTTCAAAAAATGTTACTATTATGTCATGTAGATACAAATATTTTTTAAATGTCACATAAGTATGATATTGTTATCTAATGAATGTATAAATAGAATTAAAAATTAAGAAGAATAAAACCTAGAAAATTGATCATTGATTGGAAGGAAAAAAATCCTGATAAGAAACTAGGTATTCCATTAAAAAATAAAATAATAATAAAATTAGTTTTTAATAAAGAAAAACTATGGTCTAAAAGATATTCCCAAATCAAATGGTTTGATGATTATAAAACATTTTTCTCCATATCGCAATTGAAAATTATTCGAATCATTATAGAAATTGTTGTGAAAATAAAATTCTAATTATTCCAAATGGATGTAAAATTTTAATTCCATACTGTATAAATTAATTAATAATTTTATATTAAGAAACCATAAGGTTTTAGTATTGATGAATATGATATCAAGTAATGTCACATAAATAATGGGTCATATGATCTAGAAAAATTATCAAATATATGATATTATTTTCCTAATAAACACTATGAAAATATTGGGTTCTAGTGAGGATACTTTCATCACAATATCCACATCATGGAGTAATATGAATGATTATTTTTATTCCCGTTTTTCTGGATGAAATAATTTTTTGACGATTGGACAAAGAGAAATCCATGTTAATCATAGAGAAAATATATAGCTGGTTTATGATTTCCTCGGATGGTGAGTTAAATTTTTCCTTGGTTTTAAAAAGATACATGGAAGTCATGGAACCATTATTTAGAAAAAATATATTCCAAATTGGTAATTTATTATTTTAAATTAGTGGTTGATAAGGTCATAAAATCAATAAAAACATATGAGATTGTATTATTAGTAGTTTAATATTTAGAAAATTTTGATCTAATAGAATATATAAAATTAAGTCGTAGCCTATTGTAAATTATATTGATAAGGAAATATATTTTTTCTTCTAGTTGTCAAGACATTTTGGGCCAATTTTATCCCATAGAAATAAAAATTATAGTAGTGGATTGAATTATATTTTTTTTAAATAGAATAGAAGAATTAATATTGTTTTGTAATGAAATATCACAGAATTAATTATTAATAATTAAAATGTATATTGGGTTTGTTAATAAGTTTATTAATATTTGATATCTTGTTTTGAAATCTTTATTAAATGTTTTCATATTTTATGTTTATTAAAGAACCTAGGATTAATTATATTATGAATTGTGGAATTTGAGTATATTTTAGCTACTTAGGTGTGTATTCAGTTGCAATGATTGAAAAAACAACATGATTACATTGGTTATGATGTTTATTATCATATTTCTATGATGTGCTATAAATTTATTGTTATCAATATTAGTAAAAATAATATCATTTATTATTGTAAAAATCAAATTGTGATATGGTATCTTTTATTCATGGAGAAAGTGGAGAAAATGATATTTAAGTTGGTGTACATGATAACAAAAAATAATGTTGTGTGAATAAATATAATTTCAATATCTAGGGATAATGTTTAAAGGTGTTGATTTTATCTTTGATTCCCACCATGTCCATCGAACATGTTGTTTTTGGATAATGAACCCCCACTACCCTAAGGAATTTAATATTTATATTATTGACATGGATAATTGAAATAATTTTTTATTTATGTTTATAAAATTAATGAATAATTTTTTCTCATTATGAAATTATTTTGGGGGAAAATCCATCATTATATGTGAATGAATTATATATGATGTTATTCAGTTATTCTGTTATTGGTATGTTCTTGAAAATTTATAGATATGTTGAACAAACTATGAGTGTAAATTTACTCACCAATCTATAAGAGGATAACTGTAAATTCCACAATAAGAAAAATGAACATACATTAAGAATAAATGGGAAACTTCAAGATAAAAAATATTCTAATTTCTACATTTATAATAAACAAACAATAATAATAAAAATAATCATGCCACAAAAATAAAATTCAAACTATTACAAGAATTAAAATTAAACCACCATAAGAATAAAAATAAACAAAACCTAAGAAAAAAACTAAATGACCAAAAATAAACCTTCTACAAGAATAAAATTGAACCAAAGGTTGGTAAACAATTTTCAACCTATTGAACAAAACGTATTACCTACCAAAAATTAAAATTTTATTATGTTTCGAAACCGTCATTTTACCTATATTGAGTTAAATATTATAAACTTTATGTACTATCCATATCACATGTGGAAACTCAATGAAATTATCATATGGAAGTTCAAAAAATGAATTGTATTACTTATTCATTGTTAATTGTAATTACAATATGTATTTGTCACTAATTTCTATTGATTCAATTAATTTAAAAATAACAAATATTTATTTTGATCCTATAGAAATTTATTTATTGATATTTTATAATGTATTTAAGATATATAAAATGCAACTATTTTTGTACTAATATATGCATTATTTTATTGTAACCTTTAATATAAAAAAATTGAATTATTTAAAATACTAAGATATTGTCTATTTTCTATTATATAAAGTTTTAAATAACATTTATGTTAGATTTGATGAGTTAATATGATTTTATATAAATTATTATTATTGAGTTCCACTATATAAATTATTTTTGTCCAAAATATTATTGATTTACAACCATATTTGAATATTTTTTATGTGTATTAAATGATTAATTCGATTTTTCTTTACGAAAAATGAAATGATATAGGATTTAGGATTTGAATCTCTTATGCATAAAAAATACTACATATTTAGTCCCAATGAACTAGTTCATATAAATGATATTGATGATATTGTTAAATAATATTGTGTGATACGAGTTTATGATAAACTATCACTATCATCTTAATTTCATCTTTTCATATGTTACTTCTTAAATAGAATACTACAACTATAACACTACAGATTGAATTAATCATCTGGATTTTTTTCTTCTAACATAGTTCATATCATTGTCTATTCCTAATTGTGTTGGGTTATAGTACAATTAAAAGGCAGAATATTCATTTTATGAAACACCAAACAAATTTATCAATGTTTTTGTTATTATATAATGAAAAATAATAATCTGGTTGAGGTTATTGGTAGAAAAAGAAAGGGTAAAGGGTTTTTGAAAATTACGGTAAAAATTTCATTATAGGGTTATGCCTCCATGATTTAAAATAGTATCTGTAAATGGGTTTAAATTAAAATATATTTTATAGTTCTAAATATAGTGGATGTTATATATCTCTAAATTTTAGAGGGTAGAAGAGTAGAATCAGGATCATGTAAACACTATCTATTATAGAAATCACTATGTTCATATCTTTTTTATTTCCACTTTATAAATTGATATATCATTGATAAATGAAAAAAATTCAAATATCATTTCCCTCCCTCTTTATCAATATATAATTCTATTAGAAATAAATAATATAAAAATGTATAGTGATTCTAATAATTTTTTTAGGCCTCTCTTGTAAAATTTTAGATAAGTTATTGTTGGGTTTATTGATAGAGGGATAATCATTTTCATGGTTTTAATTTAGAGATGTTTTCCATGAATGTTATATATGGGTATAATTTTTTTATATTATTCAAAAGTTGGGATTGATAACATGTTAATGAAATTGAAATGGGGATATTTCTTGACTGTTTACTATTGTTTAATGTATTTTTAATATTTTTTATAAAGGATGTAGATCTAAGAATAGTTTTTTAAGAAATGTTCAGTTGACTAATCATTATCACAATGGTATTACCTCTTATTTTTTTAGATTTGGTAATTAATGGGTTATTGATTTACTATCATAAGGTATACAGTTCTACACAATAATGTTAGTTAGTTCTTGTTTTTTCCGATAATGATGTGTTGAATTATTTGTTATGTTTTTTCAATAGTCTCAAGGGCATATACTGTTAAAAAAAATTAATTTTTGAGTATTTTTGGGTTGTCTTAATTAACAATATTATTGTGTAGACTACCAATGTATGCTACAAGATTATAAAAACATATAACATGAAGGTTGGAGAAATTTTTTATCCAGCAAGAGAAGCTCTATAAATATGATTATAATCACACTACAACCTAATAACTCATAACAAAACACATATCAAAAAAATTAACGTGTTATGTAGAATGGATGTGTTTTTATAGGTAGAGACAACTATATAATAGAGTTATGTCATGGGATTATGATTCTTTATAATGTGAGATCTAGGATATGTTGTAATAACTCATTTTTATAGAATATTATGTTATGGAGGCATCATTAAATAAATTGTTTTTTCATGATACAATAGATTAATAACTAGATAACATATCCTGATGACAGTAATTGAAGGTAATAAATTCATTCAATTATGGTCAACCCATGATTATTAAGGTTTATGATTGATGTTTATTGAATTTAAATATCACAAATTTTAAAATAATGTCACGAAACATCTTTTTTTGATTATATTAGAGAGATGTAATAATGAATATTGAACACTCAAATTTGGATGACATTATAGTTAGTATGGTTGTGTTAGTATGAAATATTATTTACTTTCACCTTGAAATATTTTATAGGGTTTAATTCCGGATTCATTGAGGTGAGTGGAATTGGGTTATAAATAAGGCTCCCACACTATGAATTTTTTGAAATAGAAAGTAGCATAGTTTGGAGTTTTAAAGTGAAAAGGTAAAAATGAAATGATATTAAAACTCAAAGTATGAATTTTTAAATTCAAGGATATTATTTGGAATCTAATGTTCTTGTACCATTGGAATATTATAGTACCTTTTCAATCTAGATTTTGATTCAATTTTGAAAGACCACATAGATGAATATTTTATTTTTATTTATTTTAATTAATGATTAATTAAAGGGTAAAATTAGATATTCTCTCTTGAATGGAGATATATTTATTTATACAAAGGAATAACACTTATTATCTATCAAGAGGACTATATGAGTGATTCATGATGTATGTTGGAAATTAATCAATGAAATTATGGAGATCATGTAGTTTATCACAATTTCTCAACATATAGTTCATCATGTTAATTACGATTGATTTGGATAATATATAATTTATTATTTGAAATTATTCATGGTTCAAGGGGAAAATATAATTTCCCTTGGGGGTTTTATAGGATATTTTAGTGACTAATATTTTTGAATTATGCATATTTGTGGGGGGTAGTAAACCTAGATGGTTGCTGATGCATCATTGGATTATAAGAAAAAATCAATTTATGTTGCAGATTTGGGATACTAATACATCATTTTTGTATTCTTATTTATTAATTTAGTTTTTGTGATCCATGTAAAATTCAGTTTATCCCTATTTCTTTCCTTTTCCTCTTCAATTAAAATATAAGTGAGTTAGGTTTACCCCATAATGAGTGAGTGAGATTTATTCGGAGGGTTTTATGGATAAATATACCTACCTTGATTCTCCTGTCATCTAAAGGTAATTAAATTTGTTGGCATGAACACCTACTAAAAACATATAAAGTAATTACAAGTATAAGACAACATTCCAAGTGTTTCTTATTATATTTCGATCCATTAATTATATATATCTGATTCCATCATGGGAATACTTTTTAATTTCACCACCTTAACCAATCATAAATGAAAACCCACCTAATGTGCTAACACATTCAACTCAATAGATATTGGTAACATCTATAAATTCTCAAAGATAAATATAGACAATTTGAGCTTGATGTATATCCAATAGATGGGAACTCTAGTACTTATGAATCATTGGAATATCATAAATATTTTTTGAAAATCATACCTAAATAAATTAACGAACTAATCAAATAATACACCCATCATTTAGACATCATATAATAGGGGAAATATTTATCCACATATTTTATCCCTCATGTGATCAAACCTAAAATTCCTAAGAGATTAGTTGTGATGACAACATCATAAAAACTTATAGTAGAGTCATGTAATTTAAACTCATTGGGTGAAATTTCACGTCCATAACAATATACTACATATCAGAGTACTTAGTAGGGTTTACTTATATGATTGATTGGTCATCACATTCACGAATTTTTCAGTACCAAAAGGGCGATCCAAAATAGGAAGAGTGTAAGACATACAAGAGGTAGTGTAACCATTATAATGATTACTCTAAACCAAAATACAATATAAGTGGAGGTGACCATGATAAATATCATCTATCTATAACATGCCTAAATACAATCCTGAGAATCATATTGTACTACTGCATCTATAAAAACATTTTTGAGACTACCCCATATCAAATAGTTGTGGGAATGTTTATCTGAAACAAAGTCTCGTAAACCAATAATGATATAAATAGTGGATTTATTTTTACTATTCCCCCCTGATGGATGTCATTGGCCACATGGTTGTGAAGTCCCAAGAGAAAAAGAATAAATATTCTCACTATTTGGTTTGTGATTAGTGAAAATTCAAGGACTCTTACATAAAATATAAATCCATTTAAAATCCTCCAAATCATCATAAGGGGTTCCCTAATATAGAAATGGAAAAAATTATATGTTACATAATATGAAAATTTTACCTCGAATATTTTCCAATAGTGAAGAGGATGATTAAATAATTGATATATAATACAACTATTATAAATTCATGTATTAATATGATATTGATGATGAAAATGACCCAAAACATATGCTTAATTACATATAACTGATACAATTTTAGATTATACATCAATGAATGAGTGAGAAAATTCTCTAAAGATGGATGAAATGTTAATTGAAAAAGTCTCTTTAACTGATATATTGGTTGAGTTTGTACATACTTGAATGCAATATTGGAACTATGAATTTTAAAATCCTCTCAATTTTACCTTCTAATATAACTTGTGAGTCACCATGTTTAAGAATGTAATGGTTTTTACCACATCGTCATTTACATTATTTATCAATGATTCACATCCTCTCTCACTTGGGGAGGATATTTACTGAGTGAGGGGAAAGAATAAAATATTCTAACAATAATATGATAATAGTTTTCCTATTAACATACCTAATAATGATGAAATCAGATTCCAATATCTGCACTTGAAAAATGATTAGAGTTGTCAGTAAAGGACCACCCAACCTACAATGGATAAACATAAATAATACACTAGTCATAGAAAACATTACACTAATTTGTTAACTATCACGTCGAATGAACACTGTAAATTTCCTCTTCTAAATTATAACTCATCTCTAGTATATGTATGATTTCCCAAAAATGAATTAATATAGGGAGCTATGATGCAGGAAAAAACAATATATTTATTCACAATTCTATTAAAAATAATTGAATAATGGTTATTAGTAGTACACCAGTAAAATAAACCATATCACTATGATGTTAACCTAAGAATTCTACCGTCAAATTATTTAAATTCAAAATTATTATCCTCCAATTGTATAATAGACTCAATGAAATTTGATAAACAGTTGGTTTCAAAACGTGACATGACATTGGGATCCCTAAAACAAAAGGACATTTTGAAACTCATATGATTCATAAAAAAAATGTAATGAAATATATTCATTTGTTATAACAGCCTTAAAATTAGATTAATCTCAAATAGTGAAGAAGATTATTGATATTTTTTAGACTAGTTTAGTTCAATGTTGATAAAAACATGTATCTATGAAAACTAAAACTGAATTTAGGAGGAGAATCTGATGCTTTACAGTTTAATTTCACAATATTATGTATTTAAATATTCATTTGATATGAAAATTAGATTTTTAAAATATTTTTGGAAAAAATTCATTAAGTGTTATCTTCTAATTTTATCCTAGAAAAGTATTATAGTGGATTTCAGGAGTTCAGAACTGCAGTAAGAAAACCAAATAATTTCTTCATTCTGGATAAGATGAAATAATACTATCTAACTCTAAATAAGAGGGAATTTATTTTCTCAAAATATCTATAAATAATTTTACACTAACTGAACCATATTGTATTGCCGTAGGATGACCTTGAGGAGGCTTCAAGCATACCCTACATCTCCATTGACACTACTTATAAACTAACTAATATATTACTAAATATTATACAATTATGATCCCTAGTTTTTGAAAATATATATCATATGTATATATATATATATATGAAAAATATAATGAATAATTCAATATAAAATGATATTATTGATTAAAAAATTGTCACTCATAGGGGTTCACACTAGTTTTCTAAGTGTTCTATAAAAATATCCCATTTTCCTATAAAATGTTGACATCAAGATATATCACACAAAACCCAATAATTTTCATTTTTTTACCCCACAATAATACCTCTAAATTTATGATAAATATCTTACACATCAATACCAAATCGAAACTGTACCATTTGATGGAATTAAATATCAATGGGAAGGGAAATGAATGAACCAGGAAGAAGAAGACAGTGGTAGAAAGGATGGATAAAATGTTGATTGTAATCATTTTAACCACTAAACAAATAATAGATTGAAATAATAAGAGCACAATGAATCAAAATAAACACAAAACATTAACCCACTCTCTAAACCATAATGATAGTTGTTTATCCATAATACTTGAAACATGAAATATCTATATTGGAGAAACAAGAAAATATAATGAAATAGATAAGAGAGAAATGAATGTAAGAATAAAATAATATTTATTGATATAACAAAAGATAATTAATTTTGTAATTTATATTATTATTATATATATTGACTAACTAAAATAGATATATCCTAAGATAGAGCGGATGAATAATATATTTGGATGAGGGGAGGACCATTTTTATAAAAAAAATATTTTTACATGTTGGTGAATTGTTTTCACATTTAATATCCTAATAATTTAATACGGTTTTCAATAATTTTTTTCCCTTGTATCTTTATTGTTCATATATAAAACATTATTTCGATTTGTCACATGTATTATGAGTTATGACAATATTATTAATAAAAAAATGTAAAATAGTTGACGAATAAAATTACCATATAGCAAGTTATCATGCCATTAATACTATGATATTGGATGAATAATATATGTTCATAGTTGAATAAATCCTTTCATAACTACTTGTCTATGTCCATATAAAATTAACCTCATTTGGTTAAACATTTTTTGTTATATAGTATAACATTTAAAAAAATCCAGAATTGGTTATAGATTCCAATTCCCATATGTGATATTTTTTTCCTTACATTTTTATATTCATCATTTGATCTATTCGAATTAAATGTATCCCATCATGTATTTAATCATAAAATATTTAATTATTTTTTAATTGTATAATATTTTATAGTTGAAAATGAATAATGAGTTTAATTTCATAAATATTCATTATTGGATCATTTTCACAATTAAGATCAATTTAAAAATAAAACCATATTATTTGAAAATTTATCCTTAATTTTTTATTGGGATTGAAATATTTATATTATGTAAAAATATGTGTTAACATATCAGCATCAAAACTCACCGACACATAACCATTAATGATTATATAAATCCTTAATATTCATATAAATATTCACATAATAAACAGAAGTGAGAAAATATAAATAAATATTATGAAAAATTGAATTTAATCTTGTCTCATCTGTAAATAAAAATTAAATTTCATTTTCCTGTAATTAATTTTAATTTATCCATAAAAAATGCATCCATGTCCCAATTAAAACATATATCAGAAGGAATTTTATGTCACTCTTCACTCAAGAGAAAAGAAATATAGATATATTCTCATGGATATAAAATGAATGTATCAATATAGTCTTGTGAAAATAAGCATCTCTAAAAAAATTGTGATATAAAAAAACTTCAATCATGAGGTCTTCTTCAATGTAAATTTTGTTTATGAATGTTGTAGGATAATCCATTCAAAAAATAAATGGTTGATAATAGGTTTTTCGACTCTCATGTATAATTTCATACATATTAAAGTGAAAAATAAAGAGGTATATATCACTAAAGTAAATTTTAATATTATATCCCACACACCCATTTACAAGAACAACAGACTAAATGTTAATCTAATGAGTAATTTCATTAAATTTCCCTCTTTTAAAATTTTATTTTTTTCCTTTTTAATTATTTTTATAAAAGAGGATGAGAGAAAAATAGAACAAAATTTGTAATTGAAAAATAGTTCCACTAAATGTTGAGATGTACATGAGTCATAATTTTACGAAAAATAAAACATTCAACACCATTTATATTTTTTATTTCCAAATTATTTCTTAATATTTTGGTTTTTATTTTCAGAACATGATTATATAAAGAAGTATAATGATTAAATACTTCTTCCCATTATTCAAATTCTTATAATTTTTTCATACACATCATATAGTACACAATGTGCTACACCATAAACAACTTATATGAATAGATCTTCCCCTATAATAAATCCTAAAATATCCATGGAATATTATTCAGAGTGAAGGTATCTATGGAAAATCAACTTGTAATTTAGCTTTAACCTATAAAGAAAAATATATATTCAATGTGATAAAAATGTTTTTATGTAATGGTATGTCTCAAGTTAAAATATTGAATTACAAAGTGTCATGACCAGTCCTCGGGGCCCTTGTCGTGACTACCCCGAGCTCTCCTTCCATAGGCCAAGGGCTGGAGACTACCACCAAAGGCGTAAATCCCAAAGGAAGGGAAGGAATTGACTTCATGAAGAAATATACACAAAAGAGTATGCAAGTGAAGTAAGAACTAAGTAAAAACTGGGTACAAGATAAGTGCTGAAAAGTAAATGGGCCAGTTCACAAAACCAACTGAAAGTACATTACAACTGAAAGAAAAGTACAACAACAGTATGTAAAGCCGCAACACCGAGTTGTCCACTGGAAGTCCCACCAGAAGGGAGGGTAAAAATAGCCAGCTCATTTCCTCGGGTCTGGTCGTCCGCTCCGCATACGCCCTGCCAAGTAGTCCACCTCCGGGTACCGTACTGCTCAACAAGCCTCCACCCCAATCAGTGATGTCTATCATCTGCAACCAACACAATGTAGTGCGGGCATAGCCCATACAGGGGTGAGTACACAATACTCAGTAAGGAACTCGAGACCCTGAAGGTCTCTCAGAATCCACGAAGGATAAACCACAAAGGAAAAGATACAATAACAAAATACCAACAACACTAATTAGCTATATACCAATACATATACCTAAGTCATTAGTTAGAAAACGGTTCCCATTCCAGAGCCCAAGTACAACCCAGTCCACACAGGAAAACACAACTCAATCCACATAGGAAAGCACAACAAATCCAAATAGGAAAGCACAACCCAGTCCACATAGGAAATAACAACCCAGTCCACACAGGAAAGCAGAACCCAATCCCCATAGGAAAGCACAACCCAGTCCACATAGGAAAGCACAACCGTGTCCACACAGAAGAGAACAAGCAATCACATCGATGATATTGATTGAAAACAAGGCTAAGCTCCCACAGGTATATACTTTGAAAGGAGATAGAGACAAAAAAATGAATCCACGGAATCATCTAAGATGTCAGACCCACATAGGATACAAGACCAGCTACTTTGCCGGACCCACTCAGGATACTAGTACAGAGGTCATACTGCCATACCCAAGTAGTATACAAGAACAATAGTCATCGCTGTCGGAACCTGTGGAGGATCCCTATATAGTAACCATTTCTGCCGAACCCAAGAAGGATCCTAGTACTGTCGTCCTCGCTGTTGAACCCACCGAGGATCCACATACTGTCGTCCTCGCTGCCAAACCCACAGAGGATCCAAGTACAGTCGTCCTTGCAACCGAACCCACTGAGGATCCAAGTACAGTCATCCTTTCTACCTATCCCAGGGAGGGTCCATGTTCTGTCGTCCTCGCTAACAAATCCAGGGAGGATCTAAGTACATTTTCCCTCGCTACCGAACCCACGGAGGATCTAGGTACAGTCGTCATCGTCACAGTCGCAGTCGCAGCCAGCTCTAGGGTTCCCGCACACAGAATGCTCTATTTCGGAAGGGTCCGCTCCTCGAGCAAGGGATTTGATACATAAACTTTCACGTAGTCCCGATTTTATGTAACCAAAATCTCTGTCTTGTCAATAGAAACCCAACGCGACAGACGATGCGTCAATCGGGCGTCCGATCTGAGAGTAATTGCCTTTTCCGTTCCAGGGGCCCGGTTGGTTTTTAAGCTAATTCCAACCCAAACATACAATAGCTACATCGACACTTCAAGGGGAGTAAGCCAAAAGGACCATCTCAACAAAAGGATACCAACGCAATTTACGGCTCCTCAATCGGATGTCCGGTCCTTAAGATATATGCTTTTCCACTCCAAGGGCCCGGTTGGTTTCGAATCCGAACCAACCCGACCGTACACAAACTTTGCCAAAACCTCACGTGTAATATATCAAAACGACAGTCTCAATCCAATGATTCCTATGCATCTGAAGGTGCATCGATCAGAGGTCTATAGCTCATGTTATGGGAAAAGACCAAATGCGGTCCGAAGTAGGGGGTCTGGGCCCGGTCGGACCCGGCCCAACCCCCCCTGAGTCGGCCCGAACTGGGTCGAACCATCCTGAGTCTGGGTTGGTCCCAGTAGGGCACGGACCGGCCCAGTCTTTGTGACCCGCCTTGGGTCGACTGGGGGGTGCGCTGGCTTGGCCAGCGGGCCGAGCTGGGGGGACGTGGTCCCCCTCCCCTTTTGCGCTCTGTGGAAGTGGCGCTTCGCGTCATGTCTCCCCCGGATTTGGCATGAACACAGGATCTATCCTCCACTGCCACAGCTTCAGCCGAGGTGGGCTTCTGCCGGAAGCGTTTTGGGGCACCGCCGCCCCAGCATGGCGCGCTGACAGTGTCCTCTACAGACCACCAGATGCGCTCTGGTGGTCCGATTTGCCCGCCGTCTGCGCATGTGGCCCTCTCGGGGCATGCTCTTCAATGTGACGGCTTCCATATTCCATTGAAGTCCCCTTTCATTACTGCCCATCCATATGCTCACAAACAAATAAACTACGGACGGTCGTCGAGCCGTGTTTGTTCGGCCCGCGCCCTCCATGTTAGTTGATACCAATATGCCAAGGATAAACAAGGTTTTCTGTTGTACGAAGAACAAATTAACCCAGGAAACAATAAATAAAACCACCCAGCATTTATCCTACAATCATCTATTCCTAACCCTCAAATGAATTCATTCGTGGATCAACATGATAATGAGTTGACCCACGTTCTTTGTTTTAGACGGGATGAATCATGGGAATATAACATGCTCATAAATAAACCCCTACCTCAATAAGACATCGCACATCATTGATCCGTAGAAGACTAACGTCATGGTGATCAAGCATTGCGGAAGATCGGCGTCGTCCCATCAACGTAAGAAAGGGAGGAGCCGAGGGTGGCGTCGGCATTCTTCGTTCTTCGTTGGAAGAAGTGGAATCTCTCCAAGTGTTGGGCATCGTGCTTCACTACTAGCGTTCCACCGCTTGAAGATTCCATCCAAAACTCTTCCCCTAGCCTCCTTTATATAGGATTTGGGAGGGCTCTTCATTTGCATGAAAGTCATAAATGAATTATTTAGGACAATATTCTACAACCAATTAATCTGTTGCGGTGGCGCATTAAATTGTGGAGAAGGTCAAGGGGTGGTTATTGCTTTGGTGGTCCCCTCATTAAAAAAATAGGTATCATCCTCCTCAATTAATAGGGGGATTTAAAACTAGTGGCTCTACCTCATAAATGAGGGGGAGACAAGGAGTATTGATTCCCTTCCTATTAATGGGAGTCCTCGTGTGGTTTACCCCAAGATCTAACCTCAATGTGAAGCTTCTAACCACTTTATCCGCACAAAATGTGTTTAAAAAAATAAAAATAAGTTGTTCAATTATTTTATTTTATTAATCCACGTAAAACCCAAAAACTACCTTTTATACCCGATCACCTGAGACAGAGCTGAAAGTCTTCTTATGCGAAAACCTGCGTTGTGAGTTCAACGGTGCCCTCAGATTTCAATTCCGACCACCAGTTCAAAAGATAGGAAAACCCACTAGTTCGTTCACTGAACTTACCCGAGATAAACTTCGGAAAATGATTCCAGGCACACCGGGCCATAGATTCAGGTGTCTTCAGAAACTGCGCACTGATAAAATTCCAAAGAAATTAAAAAATATTCTTTGAAATTTACCGGTCTTTACATTACTCCCAAATCAGGCCTTTACATCCCCGTAAAGCTACATCATAAACTAGGGAAACAAAAGAGGGTACTGAGCACGTATCTGAGCCTCCCGCTCCCATGTTCTCTCCTGTAGGTTCTCGTGCAACCAACGAATGCGCACCAGCGGAATAGACCGCCCACATATGACCAGCTCCTGTAGATCCTTGATCTCCATCAGGACCTCTGAAAAAGTCTCCCCATCATCGATATCCAGCTCCCCATGGTCGACGATATGTGTCTCGTCATGCAGGTATCTCCTTAACTGAGATATGTGTAAGACGTCATGCACCCTGTGCAACTAAGGTGGATGGGCTAGGTGGTAAGCCACCTCACCTACCCTACTGAGGACTTGGAATGGTCCGATGAAGCATGGAGATTACCTACCTCCCCGGCCAAATCTCTATAATTCACAATGAGTTCATACCTGTAAGTAAACATAGTTGCCATCCTCGAACTCCAGTGGTCTCTGCCTCCTATCATCATAGGACTTCTGTCTATTTAGTGAAGTCTTCATCCACTCCTGGATGATCTGAACCTTCTCCATTGTAGACAGAACCATCTCTGGTTATACACGTGCTGACTCCATCACTATCTACAAAGGATATCTGAAACGCATCCAATTGCGGTCTCGGTACTCTTAACAGATGAATGTCCATCTCCTACTAAGAGAAACTGCTACAATGTCCCCCATCTCCAAGAGTATAAACTATATCGAAGTCATAGTCTTGGAGGAAAACAAGCCATCATTTCTTTCTCTGGTTCAGTTCCATCTAATAGAAGATACACCTATGAATAATGGGTTAGAGGGAATCTCAAACCGTTCTCTCAATGAACAATGGGTGAGACTAGCCAAAATTACGAACTCATATCCACCCTTCTTCGTCTACGTTCCACCCAAGAGCTACTGAGATTTCTCCTCTATGGTAAAGGGAAATCTAGTCTCATCCCCTCGATGAACCACATTCTTTGCCTAATACAGTCATTCGTTACAGGAACAGTACAATTTCATTCCATGGACGACGTCGTAAGGTCTTGATGCTACTACCAACATATCCAATCGTTACACTCGCCTCTAAGGGTCGAGTCACACTGTCGGTAGCATTGTGTGGTCACTGGGTCTTCTTATATAGGTTTCTCGAATGTGTGGATCAAGTCAACAGTTTTAAACCAGAATATCTTAGTATCAACCACAGAAGTGGACAGGAAGGTAAATGTAACAATGAACAAGTGTCTTTTATTACTGTAGCTCAAGTACAAGACACAAGGAATCCACAGAAAACAACATTAATAAAGCTAGAAGCAGCATGAAAAAAAGTCTCCATGCCTGGAGCTAGTCCCTCTCTTTCTCATCTTCTCCCGAAGCTCTATGGTTGTAGGCCTAAACTGCCTGAAGTTGAGATCTCCCCTGTCCAACCATTCCCTACGGTCGAGGTTGGCCTCCTGGTGGTAGTGGTGGTAGGGCCTCGAAACGTCGTTCACCATATACTGCTTGGTCATCCCCTCTACCACGTCCTCTTGCTCCTAGTAGACCACCACGGTCGATCCTCTACCTGAAAGGTCCCTCTACCGCCTGCTACTCATCTATAGGGGGTTTGGGGTAGTCTCAAGCCATGTGACACTTCCCGCCACATGCATAGCACTGCCTACACCTCGAAAGGTTGGTTCTATGCAGTGCGCCCCACACAGCCGAACCTGTATCCTGAGGTCTCCAACCTAATGGCCTTTTCCACATGGAACCATGTGTCTTCTGTCTACTGCTCACTGCAGAATACTCCACTACGTGACGTCCTATGGAGGGCCTCGCTGCAGGTTACTGCTAAGTGAGAAAACTCTCCACTAGAAGGTCCCTCTCCAGCACCCCCACGTGGGTCAGGATGTTGAGGGAGATCATCAGTGACCTGATCTCATGTATGAGTCCCTGATCAATGGTCTGAGCTCGGAAGAATGGGTCTCGTACCATGTCTATGGAGTAGCGCGAGAGGTTGGTAAACCTCATCGAGTACTGGGCCACTGACATGATGCCCTTCTGCAGCTGTAGTAACACATGGATGCACACTACACAAAGGGTGGATGGAACGAACTCCGAGCAGAAGAGGCTTTCAATGTCCATCCAAAGTAGTGATGCCTCGTCCTGCACCTGGAGCATCAGACTCCACCATCTACCTACTACTGTGTGTAGGAGACTCGCCGCAAGGATCACCATGAGGTTAGCTGGTGTCCCTACTAATCTGAAGACTCGGATGATAGCCTTCAGCCAATCCTCAGCCTCCTAAGGGTCCATCTCTCCACAGAACATGGGCGGCCTCTGATGGTGAAACTCGTGCAATGAACTCAGGCCACGTGCACTCTCAACTGATGGGGATGGTGGCATCGATGGCTCGGTGGGTAGAGGTTCCTCCTGTGCCTCTGCTGTAATGGGGCCATGCACCAAGACCGCGTCGCTCGGTGGGCTGCCGTCTTGCACAAAGCTCAGAACCCTAGATGGTTTCCATTGTGGGGCCATCATGAAAATAAACAGGTCCAACATGGTTAAACAGTATACCTGGTGAGCTGACACAAAGTAATCACAAAGAAAACTTTTTCAGGGAAACACACACGCAAATAGTGTTTTCATGCATAGAGTCGGAAATCATAAGTCAGGGTCCTGATGTATAGATATGAGGGCCGCCGCACCAACACTGGACTCCCTAGACTGAAAACCACACTCAATAATCTTAAAAATATTTCTTCACAGTGAATAAAGAGCGGAGTCTTGAGTTCTGTGGTAGAACCAACTCCTTTGATGCCAATTTGTCTCGACCCGTCCTCAGGGCCCATGCCGTGACTACCAAAAGCCTGCCTTCCATAGGCCAGTGGCTGGAGACTAGCACCAAAGGCGTAAATCCCAAAGGAAGGGAAGGAATTGCCATTATAAAGTAACATACACAACAGAGTATGCAAGTGAAGTAAGCACTAAGTAAAAACTAGGTACAAGATAAGTGCTGAAAAGTAAATGGGCCAGAATAAAAACCCAACTGAAAGTACAGTACAATTGAAAAAATAGTAGAATAGCAGTAAGTAAAGCCGCAACACCGAGTCATCCTCCAGATGTCCCACTTGAACGGAGGGTACAGATAACCTCATCAGCTACCTGGGTCCGGCCGTCCACTCCACATATGCCCGGCCAAGTCATCCACCTCCGGCTACCATACAACTCCACAAGACTCCACCCCGATCA
The DNA here is from genome assembly GCA_963277665.1 of Viscum album. Taxonomy (NCBI): domain Eukaryota; kingdom Viridiplantae; phylum Streptophyta; class Magnoliopsida; order Santalales; family Viscaceae; genus Viscum; species Viscum album. The sequence continues at coordinate 314,311,968 of OY728158.1, forward strand.
GTGTTGTCTGTCCTATTCATCCAAGACAACGTAGTGCAGGCATTGCCCATACAGGGGTGACTACACAATATTTAGTAGGGACCCCGAGACCCCAAAGGTCTCTCAGAATCCACAAAGGATAAACCACAAAGGTAAAGATACAATCAAGAAGTATTTAAAACACTACTTAGGTATATGCCCATACAAACACCTAAGTGGTCAGTTAAAAAATGTCTCTCACTCCTGATCCCATGTACAACCCAGTCCACATAAGAAAACACAACCCAGTCCACACAGGAAAGCATAACCCAGTCCACACAGGAAAGCACAATCCAGTCCACATACGAAAGCACAACCCAATCCATAGAGGAAAGCACAACCCAGTCCACACAGGAAATCACAACCCAGTCCAGACAGGAATGCAAAACCCAGAACACCCAGGAAAGCACAACCTAGGCCACACAGGAATGCACAACCCAGTCCACACAGGAGAGCAGAGCCAATCACATCAATGATATTGATTGAAAACAAGGCCCAGCACACCTAGGTATACACATCATAAGGTGATAGAGATAAAAAAATGAAGCCACTGATTAATCTAAGTTGTCTGACCCAAATAGGATACAATACCAGCTACTTTCCCGAACCCACTCAGGATACAAGTACAGAGGTCATACTGTCGGACCCACGTAGGATACAAGAACAGTAGTCATCGCTGTTAGACCCTACGGAGGATCTTAGTATAGTCATCATCACTCCCAATCCCACGAAAGATCCAAGTATAGTCGTCCTCACTACCGAACCCACGGAGGATCCACATACAGTCGTCCTCGCTACTGAACCCATAGAGGATCTATGAACAGTCATCCTCGCTACCGAACCCACGGAGGATCCAATTACAGTAGTCCACGCTTCCAAACCAATGGATGATACAAGTAGTGTTTTCCTCACTACTAAACCCACAGAGGAACCAAGTATAGACATCATTTCTGCCGAACCCACAGAGGAACTAGGTACAGTCATCGTCGTCACAGACGCAGTCGCAGCCAGCTCTAGGGCTCCCGCACACTACATGCTCGATTCTGGGAGGGACCGCTCCATGAGAAAGAGATTAGATACATTAACTGTAACATATTCTAGATTTTATGTATCCCAAAAATCCTTCTTTTAAAAAGAAACCCAACGCAATAGACAGTGCATCAATGGGACTCCTGGTCTGAGAGTAATTGGTTTTTCCGTTCTAGGGGCTAGGTTGGTTTTTAAGATAAAACCTACCTGACCATACACTAGCTACGTCCAAAACACAAGAAAAGTAATCCAAATGTACTGTCTCAATAAAAGGATCCCAAAGTAATTTACAGCTCATCAATCGGATGTCCGGTCCATAAGATATAAACGTTTCTTCTCCAAGGGCCCGACTAGTTTTGAATCTGAACCAACCCAGCCGTACCCAAACATTGCCGAAACCACATGTGTAATATACCGAAATGACCATCTTGATCCTTGGATTCCTACGCATCTTATGGTGCGTCGATCAGAGGTCCGTAGCTCATTTTATGGGTAAAATACCGAAAGTGGTTAGAAATAGGGGGCTAGGATCAATCCATCCCGGACCAACCCCCCCTGGGTCGGCCAGAACCGGGTCGACCCGTCCCGGGTCCGGGTCCGGCCTGGTAGGGCGCGGCCCGGCCTAGCTGGGCGTGGCTCTGCCTAGTTCACACGACCCACCCCGGATCGGCTGGGGGTGCACCTGCTCGGCCAGGGGGCTAAGCAGGGGGGACGTGGTCCCTCCCCCCCTTTATGCTCTGCAGACATGGTGTTTGGCGCCGTGTCTCCTGCAGATCCTGCGCGACTGCGGGATCTGGCCTCCACGATCGCGGATTCAGCCACGGCAGGCTTCTGCCGGTAGTGCATTGGAAGTGTCCTCCGTAGACCACCGGACGCACTCCGGTGGTCCGATTCACCCGCCGTCTACGCCTGTGGCCCTCTCGGGGCCCACACTTCAGTGCAACGGCTTATATACACCATTGCGGTCCCGTTTCATTGCCGCCCATCCATACGCCCACAAAACAATAATCTGCAGAGGGTCTTCGGGTAGTGGTTGTTCGGCCCACACCCTCCGTGTAAGCCGATAAAAATATGCCAAGGATAAACAAGGTTTTCCATGGTACAAAGAACAAATTAACCCGAGAAACAATGAATCAAACCACCCAACATTTATCCTAAAAACATCTATTCCCAACACGCAAATTAATTCATTCGCAGATCAACATGATAATGACATGACCGATGTTCATTGTTTTAGAAGGGACGAATCATGGGAATATAACATGACCATAAATAAACCCATACCTTGATAAGACGGCGCATGTCGTTGAACCGCGGATGACGAACGTCGCGGTGATCGGGCCTCGCGGAAGATCGGTGTCGTCCCATCAACTTCGGAAAGGGAGGAGCCGAGGGTGGCATCAGTGTTCTTCGTTCATCATTGGAAGAAGAGGAAACACTCCAAGTGTTGGGCGCCATTCTTCACTACTAGCATTCCGCCACTTGAAGAAGCCATCCATATCTCTTCCCCTAACAACCTTTATATAGGAGTTGGGAGGGCTCGTCGTTGTCATGAAAGTTATAAATGAAGGATTTATGACAGAGGTCTCCACCAATTTAATCATCTACAGTGGAACATTAAATTCGGGATAAGGTCAAGGGGGCTGGTTATTGCTTGGGTGTTCCCCTCATTAAAAAAATAGGTTTCATCCTGCTCAATTATGAGGGGGATTTAATCCTAGAGGCTCTCCCTCATAAATGAGGGGTAGTCAAGGAGTTATGATTCCCCTCCCATTTATGGGAGGCCTCGTGTGGTTCCCACCAAGATCCAACCACCATGCGAATTTTTAACCACTTTATCCTCACGACATGTGTTTAAAATATAAAAATAAATTGGTCACTTACTTTATTTTATTAAACCACGTAAAACCCAAAATCTTACTTTTATACTTGATCAACTGCCACCGAGCTGAATGTCTTCTTAAGCAAAAACCTGCACTTCCAGTTCAACGTTTCCCTCAGATTTCAATTCCAATCACCAGTTTAAAAGATAGGAAAACCCGATCGTTCATTCACGGAACGTACCCGAGCTAAACTTCGGAAAATGATTCCGGGCACACCGGGCCTCCGAATCAGGTTCCGTCAAAAAACTGCGCATTTGTAAAATTCCAAATAAATTAAAAAATAATAATTTGAAATTTCTTGGGTCATTACATTACTCCCACCTCAAGGCTTCACATCCCCATAAAGATACATCAGAAACTAGGGAATCAAAAGAGGGTACGGAGCACGCATCTGAGCATCCCACTTCTCTGTGCTCTCCTGGAGGTTCTCGTGCTACCAACGAATGCACACAAGAGAAATCGATTGCCCACATTGGACCTACTCATGTCGATCCTCAATCTTTATCGGTACATCTGGAAAAGTCTCCCCATAAACAATGTCCAGCTCCCCGTGGTTGATGATATGCATCGGGTCCTGCACATGTCTCCTTAATTGAGATATGTGGAAGATGTCGTGAACCCGGTGCAACTGAGGTGGAAGGGCCAGGCAGTAAGCCACCTCACCTACCCTATTGAGGACCTGGAATGGTTTGATGAAGCACAGAGATAACTTCCCACCCCGGCCAAATCTCCATAATTCATGACGAGGTGAGACCCGTAAAAAAACATAATCACCATCCTCGAACTCCTGTGGTCTCGGGATCCTATCAGCATAGGACTTTTGTCTGTTCATTGCAGTCTTCATCTTCTATTTGATGATATGCACCTTCTCCATTGTATCCAGAACCATCTCTGGCTCTACACGTGATGACTTCATCACTATCCACAAAGGATACCTGAAACGTATCCAACTGTAGTCTCGGAACTCCTAACAAATGAAAGTCCGATCTCCTACTAAGAGCATCTGCTACAACGTACCCCCTCTCTAGGAGTATAAACTATCTCAAAGTCATAGTCATGTATGAAAACAAGCCATTATCTCTATCTCTGGTTCATGTCCTGATGATAGAAGATACACCAGAGACAATTGAGTTGGAGGGAACCGCAAACCGTTCGCTCAAAGACCAATGGGTGAGACTAGCCAAAAGTAAGAACTCATCTCCACCCTTCATTGTCTACGTTCCACCAAAGAGCTGTTGAGATTAATCCTCTACCGAAAAGTGAAATCTGGTCTCATCCCCTGGATGAACCACGTTCTTTGCCTAATACAGTCAATCCTGACATGAACAGTACTATTTCTTTCCATGGACGACGTTGTAAGGCCTCGACTGTACTACCAAACGATCCAACCGTTACTCTCTCCCCCAAGGGTTGAGTCACACTGTTGGAAGCAGTGTGTCGTCACTGTGTATCCTCCTATAGGGTTCTCTATAGTGAGGATCATGTCATTAGTTTTAAAATAGAACCTCTTAATATCAACCATACAAGTGGACAGGAAGGTAAACGTCACAATGAACAAGTGTCTTTTATTAATGCATCTCAAGTACATGACACTAGGAATCCACAAAAAATGACTTTAACAAATCTAGAAGCAGCATGGACAAATAGCCTCCATGTCTGGAGCTAGCCCTCTCCTGCCTGTCTGCTCCCGAAGCTCTATGGTTGTAGGCCTCAGCTTCCTAAAGCTGAGCTCTTCCATGTCCATCCATTCCCCGCGGTTGAGGTGGTCCTCCTGGTGGTGGTGGTGGTAGGGCCTCGAAACGTGGTTCACCAACTACTACTTGGACAGCCCCTCTGCCACGTCCTCCTACATCCCGTGGACCACCATGGTCAAACCTCTGCCTGGGAGGTCCCTCTACTTCTTTCTCCTCATCGACTGGGAGGGATGGGAAGTCTCAAGCCATGTGACCCTACCTGCCTCATGCATAGCACTGCCTGCACCTCGAATGGATGCCTCTATGCAGTGTGCCCCACACAGCCGAACCTGTATCCTGAGGTCGCCCACCTGACGGCCTGGTCGGCTTGGACCCCTACGTCTGTTGTCTACTGTCGACTGCAGAAGAGTCCGTTTTGTGACATCGTGCGGAGGGCCTCGCTGCTGGTGACTGCTCAGCGTGAAAACTCTCCACTAGAAGGGATCTCTCTAGCACCCACACATGCGTCGGGATGTTGAGGGAGATCATTGAAACCTTTATCCCATGTCTGGTCCCTACTCAATGGTCCAGGCCTGGAAGAATGGGTCCCGTACCATGTCCGTGGAGTAGCGCGAGAGGCTGGTAAACATTGCCGAGTACTAAGACACTGAGATGTTTCCCTACGGCAGCTGTAGTAACTCATGGATGCACACCGCATAGAGGGTGGCTTGAACGAACTCTGAGTAGAAGAGGCCTTCGAAGTCCGTCCAATGCAGTGATGCCTCGTCATGAACCTGAAGCATTAGGGTCCATCATCTACCTACTACTGCATGCAGGAGACTCACCGCAAGGATCACCATGAGGTCAGCAGGAGTCCCTACTAATCTGAAGACTTAGACGATAGTCTCCATCAAATCCTCGGCTGCCTGAGGGTTTTTATCTCCATGGAACCTAGGCTGCATCTGACGCTGGAACGCATGTAGTGCACTCAGGCGACGTGCACTCTCAACTGCTGGGGCTGGTGGAATCGGTGGCTCGGTGGGTAGAGGTATATCCTGTGTCTCCGCTGTAATGGGGCCCTGCACTGAGGCCTTATTGCGCGGTGGGCTGCCATCTTGCAAAAAGCTCGGAACCCTAGCTAGCTGCCATTGTGGGGAAATCCTGAAAATAAATAGGTGTGCCATAGTTAAACAGTATACCTGGTGATTGGACACAATGTAATCACAAAGAAAAATTTTGATGGTAAACACACACGCAAAGAATGTTTTAGTACACTGAGTTAGAAATCAGAAGTCAGGGTCTTGGTGTACGGATACGTCGGCCACCGCACCAACACTGTACTCCCTGGGTTGAAAACCACAATCAATAGTCTTAACATTATTGCTTCATATAGAAGAAAGATCAGAGTCCTGAGTTCTATGGTATAACCGACTCTTCTGATTCTAATTTGTCACGACCCGTCCTTGAGGCCCGTGCTGTGACTACCCCAAGCCCGCAGTCCATAGGCCAGGGGCTAGTGACCAGCTCCAAAGGCGTAAATCCAAAAGGAAGGGAAGGCATTGCGTTTACGAAGAACCATACACAACAGAGTACACTAGTGACGTAAGCACTAAGTAAAAAATGTTTACAAGATAAGTGCTAAAAAGTAAATGGGCCAGTGTACAAACCCAACTGAATGTACAGTACAATAGAAAGAAAATTACAATAGTAGTAAGTAAAGCTGCAACATCGAGTCGTCCTCCAGAAGTCACACCTAAAGGGTGGGTACAAATAGCCTCCTCAGCTCCTCGGGTCTGGCCATCCATTCCGTATACGCCCTGCCAAGTAGTCCACGTCCAGGTACTGTACAGCTCTACAAGCCCCCACCCCGATCAGTGTTGTCCATCCTCTCCATCCAACACAACGTATTGTGGGTATAACCCGTGCAGGGGTGAGTACACAATACTCAGTAGGGACCCCGAGACCCTGACGGTCTCTCAGAATCCACAAAGGATAAACCAAAAATGTAATGATACAATCATGAAGTATCAACAACACTACTTAGGTATATTCCCATACATATACCTATGTTATCAGTTAAAAAACAGCTCTCACTCCCGAGCCCAAGTACAACACAGTCCTCATAGGAAAGCACATCCCAGTCCACACAAGAAAGCACAACCTAGTCCACACAGGAGAGAACAACCCAGTCCACACAGGAAAGCACAACCTAGTCCACATAGGAAAGCACAGCTTGGTCCACACAGAAAAGCACACCCAGTCTCCATAGGAGAGCACAACCAATCACATCGATGATATTGATTGAAAACAAGGCTCAACTCACACAGGTATACACATCGTAAGGTGATAGAGATAAACAAAAGAATACACTGATTAATCTAAGCTACCAGGCCCACATAGGATACAAGACCATCTACTCTTCCGGACCCACTCAGGATACAAGTACAGAGGTCATACTGCCAGACCCATGTAGGATACAATAACAATACTCATCTTTGTTTGACCCTACAGAGGATCCATGTACTGTCATCATCGCCGTTGGACCCACGAAGGATCCAAGTACAGTCGTCCTCACTGCCGAAGGCACGAAGTATCCACGTAAAGTCATCCTTGCTTCCGAACCCACAGAGGATCCAAGTACAGTCGTCCTCACTGCAGAACCCACAGAGGATCCAAGTATAGTTGTCCTCGCTACCGAAACCACGGAGGATCCATGTACATTCGTCCTCTCTGCCGAACCCACTGAGGATCAAAGTACAGTCTTCCTCATTGCCGAACCCACGTAGGATCCAGGTACAATCGTCATTGTCACAGTCGCAGTCGCAGCCAGCTCTAGGGTTCCCAGACACAACATGCTTGATTCTTGGATGGTTTGCTTCTCGAGCAAGAGAGTTGATATATCAACTGTCACATAGTCCATATTTGATTTATCCCAAATCTTCGTCTTTCCAACAGAAACCCAACGTGACAGCCGATGCGTCAATCAGACGCCTGGTCTGAGAGTAATTGGCTTTTCCGTTCTAGGGGCCCGGTTGGTTTTTAAGCTAAAAAAACCCGACCATACTCCAGATGTGTCCAAACATCATGCGTAGTAGGCCAAAAGGACCATCTCAAAAAAAGGTTCCCATCGCAATTGACGGATCGTCAATCGGATGTCCGGTCCTTAAGATATAAGTGCTTCCGCTCCAAGGGCCCGGTTGGTTTCAAATCCGAACCAGCCCGGCCATACCAAAACATTGCTGAAACATCAAGTGTAATATACCAGAATGACCGTATGGATCCAAGGATCCCTACTCATCTAACGGTGTGTCGATCGAAGTTTTGTTGATCATGTTATGGGTAAATGACTGAAATAGGTTGGAAGTAGGGGGTCTGGGATCGGTCTGACCTGGCCCAACCCCCCCTAGGTCGGCCCCGCCCAGTTCGCGCAACCCGCCCCGGCCCGGTCGGGGGGGGGGGGGGGGGGGTACTCCAGATCGGCTAGCTGGCCGAGCAGGGGGGATGCCCCCCCCCCTCTTTGTTCTATGTGGATGCGGTGATTGGCGATGTTTCTCCCCGAGATCCCGCCCGGCCGCGGGATCTAGCCTCCACCTTCGTGGCTTCATCTGTGACAGGCTTCTGCTAGCGGCGCGCCGGGGCGCCCCCGCCTCCAGGGAGCCGGCCGGTACCGGCTTCCACCGGTGCCGCGACGCCGAGGTGGCGCACATGCAGTGTCCTTCGCGGACCACCGGACGTGCTCCGGTTGTTCGATTTTCCCACCGTCTGCGCATGTGGCCCTCTCGAGGCCCTCTCTTTACTGTGACGACTTCCATACACCGTTGCAGTCCCGTTTCATTGATTCCCATCCATACACACATAAAATAATAATCTATAGAGGGTTGTTGGGCTGTGTTTATTCAGCCCGTGCCCTCCGTGTTAGCTGATAACAATATTCCAATGATAAACAAGGTTTTCCATTGTGTGAAGAACAAATTAACCCGAGAAACAATGAATCAAACCACCCAGCATTTATCCTGCAAACTTCTATTCCCAACCCGAAAATGAATTCATTAGAGGATCAACTTGATAATGAGTTGACCCATATTCATTGTTATATAAGGGATGAATCATGGTAATATAACATGCTTATAAATAAACCCCTACCTTGATAAGACGTCGCACATCGTCGAACCGCGAAAGAAGAACGTCGCGGTGATCGGGTGTCGTGGAAGATCAGCGTCATCCCGTTAATGTCGGAAAGGGAGGAGCTGAGGGTTGTGTCGGAATTATTCATTCTTCATTGGAGGAAGAGGAAACTCTCTAAGTGCTGGGCACCGTGCATCGCTGCCAGCGTTCCGCCGCTTTAAGATGTCGTCCATAACTCTTCCCCTAGCCTCCTTTCTATAGGAGTTGGGAGGGCTCGTCGTTGGCACACAGGTCAAAAATAAAGGATTTATGATAGAGGTATCCACCCAATTAATCTTCTGTGGTGGCACATTAAATTGGGGAGATGGTCAAGTGGGTGGTTATTTCTTGGGTGATCCCCTCATAAAAAAACAGGTTTCATCCTACTCATTTAAGAGGGGGATTTAAACCTACAGGCTCTCCCTCATAAATGTGGGGGAGTCAAGGAGTTATGTTTCCCCTCCCATTTATGGGAGGCCTCGTGTGGTTTCCACCAAGATCCAACCTCTATGAGATGCTTTTAACCACTTTATTCACAAGAAATGTGTTAAACAAAATAAAAATAAATTATTCACTAATTTTATTTTATTAACCCACGTAAAACCCAAAAACTTTGTTTTATACCCGATCACCTGCCACCGAGATGAATGTCATCTTATGTGAAAACTCACACTGTGAGTTCAACGGTTCCCTTTATTTCAATTCCGAGAACCAGTCCAAAAGATATGAAAACCCGCTCGTTCGTTCCCTAAACGTACTCAGGAAAAACTTCAGAAAATGATTCCGAGCACACCGGGCCTCAGAATCAGTTATCGTCAGAAACTGTGCACTCTAAAAATTCCAAATAAATTTAAAAAGCAATTCCTTAAAATTTTTAGGTCTTTACAAAAAGTGTTATTTTATCTATATATAAATAAATTATGAATAATAATATCTAAAAGAGAAAAATAACATGTTTTGATTCACACATAAAATCCTTGTTTATCTCATGAAAGTATGAGTATTTGGATGAATATTTCAAAAGGGTTTAGAATACCCTACATGTTATGCAAAATATTTTTATTTATTGATTCTTCGGAATAAATTTGAAAAATCTCTTAAAAATCATAACAAATATTTGAAATCAAATTCAACATAAAATTAATCACATCAATAATCCAAAAGAAATATTTTTTCCTCAATAAAATAAACACTCGAAAAATAAATTCATGTGTAAAAAAAGATAATAAATATTCAAGGAATTATTCGATTCCAAAAAAATGAAAAACAATAAGGGAAAAAATTGAAAAATATATAATGGTTTATACTTCCTTACATATATAGTTTTCAACATGTCATTTAATTAAAGAATATAAAAATATAGGAGTAGAAAACACAAAGGGAAGGAGAAACACAAACTGACTTTATTTTTCAGTGGAATCCTTATGTTATGCACCTACCTACAACCACTTTAAAACTATAACTAATCAGTAAAAATTAAAATAATTTATAATTAATTGATTAAAAATAATTAAATATTGAATTGTATATAGAACATTGTTATGTACCGCATTCATGTTCAATGTTTTTAATTCCCCTATTCAGAAAGATAAAAAAATTCCACCCTAATTACAATGTGGAAGGGATATTCAAGGTGAAATCCACCACATGATGTTTCTCTAAACATGCATATAGATGTTATGATTTATAAACCTAAATAGAAAGAATAAAAGTAATAACCACTGAGAATGATGAATGAAATAATTTAATGCGACGAAGGGGAAGGAAAATAAGATATATGTTCTCCCTATTGACTTTTGCAATGTACTCCTCTATTAATTAAAAAATCTTGTTGTCGAGGAGGTAATTGCATTATCAAAATATCCTTGATCTCATTTACTAATTCTATCACTATTTCCTCTTTAATTGTTGTTTCTTATTAATAATCATTACCATTGTCAAATTCCAACACTATTGTGGATGAATAAATAATTTTCATATAATTTATTTCAATTTTCAATTCAGAATCATTAAAATCTAAATAAAAGGAATTATAAAATTGTGTATCACGCACATAAAATTCCTCTATGAACAAATTTTCTTTATGAAACGTTGTTGGATATTTAATTTTTAAAGAGATAACATGATAATACATGAAATAATTATCATTATAATAGGGTTACACAACTTAAAAAATTGTTGAAACAAACTTCACTTAATCTTTTTCTGGTAATTGTTTCCATACACTCCATAAATAAATAATTTCCTAGACATAAGTTTAATAGACCCCATGTTTCTTTCTCAATTCACACAACATTCCTAAATTTTTGTATGCAATTATTTTAATACTTTCTTCCCAGTTAGACTCATTAACACTGTTATTAGGCTAATAATATTAAAATTCACTATAAAATTAGACATTACCTATAATATGAAATATATGAAATGGCGTTTGATTTTTTTAGTTTTAAAATTTATGTTTTTTTGTTTTTTGAGAAAAATATTCTAGGAAAACTATATAAAACCATGAAACAGTGCCATATTAATACAAGAAATATAAAGATATTTTTATTAAACTATAAATTATGGATAGTGGTATACACTAGGAAGATCTTGAGGAGGCCTCTTACATAGAGTACCTTTATATCATCACTATTTATAAACTAATTAACTACAAAAAATATTAATATATTTATGGGGTTTGGAAGATTAATATGATATATATATATAATCAAAAAATAAATAACAAAATAACACAATTTATTTTGTAAAGTATAAATTTTTACTCTTTTGGATTCATAGTGATATTATCATTATTTTTTAAAACTATAATCTTTATACTATTTAATGTTGATATCAATACCTATAACTCAAATAAAACTCATTTTAATAATATTACCATGTATTGAGAACTATAAATATAGGATTAAACTATTACACATATAAAATAATGAAAACATTCACTAATTGAATGTCATAAATTTCAATGTTATGGAACAGAAATAATCAAGTTAGGGAAAGACTGTATTTGGAAAAAAATAAAACAAATTATCATTGTAATAATTTTAAAAATATTTTTAATATTTTTAATAAAATAGAAAGATCACATTTATCTGAATAAAACTGAAAATACAACTTATCCCCAATAAAAATACTATGAGAATTATTTCGCCGTAATACGGGTGTTGAGAAAGATCATAGTGGGTGAAATAAAAAAATAAGACAAAAAGAGATGGGAAAATGGAAGAGAATGATAAAATAATGTATCTTGAAACGATATAATAAAATTAAGGTTTTAATATCACCCATTAAATATAAAAAATGGGGAATTTTAATGTTTAGATCATGAGAATGTGTGGGTATATATATTCATAGGGTGAGGGGTTTCTCTATTTTTTAAATTACACATTCTCTAAGAGTTATCACATTTTCCAAGTTAATATTTAAATCATATAATTTTTTGTTATGAAAGTTTTTTCTCCTATTTATTTTTAGTGCGACAATGTTATATATCCATTGAAAATGTATATAATGATTTATTTAGAGATTATAAGGGAAAACGTTTTTTACAAGTTGATGCTTAAAATTTACATTCCCAGAGTTCTCAGGCTACTATTACCATAATACTTTAAATATAATGCATAGAAACAATCTACGATGTTTTCCCCAATTATCTTATATATCATCATACGAAATTATAGATAATTTAGTTTATCATGTTAGGTGATATGAGACTATAATTGAATGTATATATAACTAGTTATAGATTTCACCACCCAAATTCTGTGATTTATTTGGGATGTAATGTTTTTGATTTTGATTTGGTTCTAATTGAAATAATTAAAAAAACATCAATTATTTAATCTTGATAAAAAAGTAAATTTTCTGCTTGGGTGAGTGTATAAAAACCCATTCTCAGAAACCTAACAGATTCATAATAATTAAAAATCATTAATTAACATTATTATAATTAATATCAATTTATTCATATAACCTATAAGTATGAAAATTTTCCATTAAAACCAGATTCTTGGTTTTAAAACATTGAAATTAAATAATTATTTATGAGGATGTTATCTTTATCATTCATCTAGACTTAACCATTGATCATTCTTGAAATTATAAAATTTCCAAATAAAAATACTCATAAGAATAAAAAGTTATAGTTTTTATAAAATAATTTCTAGAAATTTAATTTAATAAATTCACACCTATGAATTATAATTCCATTTTTTTAAAATGAAAACATTATATTTATTAATCCTAAAAAAAATTCCAATGCCCAACCCTAATATTCTATTAATATAGTTTTGGGTAATTTTCTACTCATAAGAAATTAAATCTGGAATATTGATCAAATATGGAAAATTAATGCATCAATTTAGAATTATGAAAGTTTCATATTTCCACATAATATAATATAAAAAAATTCCAATAACGAGGTGTTTTTCAAAAATAATTTTGTGGAAAAATGTGTGTTGATAAATAAATAAAAAAAGGAATTCCTAAAAAGATGAAGTATAACTCTTAAGTACGATTACATGAAAATTCAAGTGAAAACCTATGTACTATTTCTCCCTGGATTATCATTTCAAATGTACACCACAAACAATTTAAAATGATACTTTATTCAAATAGTTATTATAAGGAGTGGTTACTACTTAATTCTCGATTTTTTAATTTTTCTATGTTTTTACCTTTTTTTCTTTTTTATGTGGGACAATATAAAAATTGAATTAACTAAATGTATTATAACCCGTTCTACTAATTTTTGAGAAGTACATGATTTATAAAAACATATATAATTAAAAATATCAAAATTTTCATCATTATTTTTATCTAATAGTTTTGTTTTTGTATTTTTAGAGAAGAGGACGATATGAATGAAATATGAAGCATAACGACTGATTCCCATTCATAAAATTCAAATAATGTAAAAGAAAACCTCAGGAACCCCATAATGAAATGTATCCTAAAGAAAATAGTTTAATGTCCCTTTTCTCACACTAAATAATCTCATTTCTTTAAAAAAATATAAAGCGAGATAGTATGAAAGTAAAATCATCTTATAACATGGCCTAAAAATATTAGAAAATTCATATATTCTAAAGAGAATAAAAGGGTAGTTATAATACATAGTCTCAAGTTAAAATATTTATATCCAATGATGTTAGTCATTTATATTAATAAATACTTATGAATACCAAATTATTCATATAGAAAAATCAAAAGTTACAATCCAAACACAAAATCTATGATTCCCTTAATAAAGAGTCTGTTTTTTTAAAATGTTTTAATGGGTTTCAAATTCATTATATGATGCTAATGTTTTTGTTTCACGAGCATGGATTTAAAAAAATATTAATGCAATTAAAAATTTCTGAAAATCAAAATAAAGGAAAATGTCTTTACATCAGAAATCAATAGAACAAACATTTCTTCCAAATTCCGATCAAATATCTCAAAATTAATTCAAGAGTGAAAATGATAATAAATATTTATTGAAACTAAATTTTACTTAATAGTGAAAATAATAAAAACACACAAAATATATAAGAAGGATGATAATAGTAATGAAATTTATTCAACTACACTTTTGGTGAATGAAAACCCAATTTAATGAGATACATAACTAAAATTTCAATTCTAGTGGAAGAATTTAGTTTAGATAATAAATAAAAACACATGATAACAATAAAAATGAATGATAAAATAATAGAAATTTATTTAAAATAATTAGTGATAATTGAAATATATATATATAATAAGATAGAACACAGTTTAGATCCCCATGTGGTTGTTAGGTTTTTACTACATCATATCAAGATTCTTTAGATCATGACCCCCAATTCATAGGTGGATGGATAATTCATGGAATAAACCACCAAATATTATTTCACCCACCATCCATAAGTGCATTCCATTATTAAGAAACACCCATGAATGATGAAAACTAGATTTTAAGGACCATTTCGGGGAAGAAATATGTAGTCCTTGATTAATTTTGTGGAGCCCTCCCCCTTAAGAGCATATTTTGTTGTTGAAATGGTAGTCATAAAATAATGGGTTCCTCAAGTTATTATTCAAATTCCATCAATGTTTTATCTCCAATTGTTTGTTCTTTATCATTATCATTATAAAACTCCCGAGGGGACACTATTTTAGTTAAATATTGAATTTTAGTACAATGGATTTCAGTTTTAAAATTTTAATCAATAATATATGAATAATTTAATTCTCAAAGTATGTATCTACCCCCTAAATTTTAGCTTCAAAATCATTCTCCTCAAGAATTTCAGTGAGAAATTTGACTATTAGAGAGACAATATATCATCCAAAAATTCATTGTTAGCATCATTCAGTTATTTAACTAGAAATTTTGGTGTATCAATATTCACATATTTTTGTCATTGTTTTTATTGTCATACACACCATAAATCATTAGATTACCAGATAAATTTAAAATATATCTCAACATTAATAATCACATATTATAATATACAAAAAAAATTTAAAATAAATTTTCTATACATATTCCTTGTTAAACCCATTAAAATAAATTTGAAAAATAATATGATAATTTATTATAAAAATCCATCTTAAACTATATAAATAATTAAATAATTGGAATTTTTTTATTTATATTTTTTATATAATTTTTTCTGTGAATAACTAAATGTGATTCCTCTTTGATATCCAAGAAACAGTCGAAAATTTATATGGATATTTTTTTATGAAATAATTATCATTATATTTAAACTAAAAATACTAAATAATTGTGTAAGAAAGGATGACATCAAGAAGGGATCTAACACTCAATACTTCACTATTTTTATTATTTATAAAGCACCAAATTTAATAATAAATATCATAATAATATATTATAGGCTTTTTGAAATGAATATCTTATATATATTTATAAACTTATATTTAAAATAAAAATAATAACACGAAACACTAATAAGATTGTAAATAAGAAACTCTCATTTTTAGTGGTTCATACTGATGTTAAAAATATTATTTAAAAATATACACATTATCCTATTTGATGTTGATATTGAAATATATAAATAAACACCATATAATTTGAATGATATTATCCTATACTAAGACCTCATCATGTTTTATTATTTTCTTTCACATCAATAAATTTTTCAAAATCTACTACATTAAGGACTTAAATATCGATGTGTAAGAAAATAAATGAATGAGGAGGGAAATAAGATTGTAGGATAATAGGGTGATGACTCAATGTAATCATATTAAGTAATACTAAAATCATAAAATAAAATAACAAAAACATGTTGAATTAAAAAATTCAAAACATCACTGCTCCCCCCTCTAATAATAGTGACGATTTTTTCACCATAATCATAGTGTTGAGAGAGACCATGGTGGGAGAAACAAAATATAAAATTAAAAGAGAATTGAGTAAAGAAGAAAAGAATAAACTAATATATATTCATGGTATATATGAAAATTATAGATTCAATTCCACTCTTTTGGTAGAAAAAAATTCTAACTTGAATTTAGACATCTTGAAAGCGATAGAGAGTAGTGTTATAAATTTATATGATGAGTTATGTCACGTATTTTCTCAAACATATTCTTCTGATTGTGGAACATTTTTAGCCTATTTAATAGAGAAATCATGGAATGCAGTATTCCTAAATGGTTTTTCCCTAAGACTTCATTAAACACCATAATATTAGAGATCCATCAAATATTTTTAGGTAGAGTAATTACTGGTTTCTAGGGAATAAATTTCCTTGATAATAGTTCATATTTTAGTACACTAAGGTTGCATTCCATTATAACATTGATATGGATAGAATCTTGTGTGACCACACTTAATCAAATTATTCCAAAGAATCTCATTTACCTCAATGATATATTTATTATCAATGATTAATAATTTTAAGATATATAGTCCAATATTTAAAAGTATACAGAACTAGGAATAAATTCTAATTCATCACTTGTGAGCCTTCTTTCAACCTCATCAATTTGATTCCATAAATATGTAGTGTTTTCTAAAATATATTCTATAATGTATATAATAATAAGAAAATAATATTTTGTAATATTTATTAGTGTATAAAAATTTCATTACATAATCGTAAAAAAATTTAAAATATATAAAAAATCATAAATCTTCTATTTTTAGAATAATGTATAATTAATTACTATGACCTAAAATGTGAAAATTTCCCATAATATAATTTAATGGGATATAAAATTTACATTATATAATAAAATATATGAAAATATATGACTATTCTATATCACAAAATAGATATCATGGGATATTGGAAACAATAAATCTTTTTCACAATTAATTACTAGCCCAAGAATCAAAACACATCAAGTTTAAAGTCTTATTGATACTAGGACCTCAACATAAATAGACAAAATATGCAATCCCTGACACTAATTTAAAAAATATTAATCGGTAGTGTTGGTTCAGTGAATTTGAAACTATAGAAATCCTTGTGGGTCCCAAATCCAATATAGACCCCCATGGAATTTCTGATACACTTACATTAATGAAAAAAGAACCACCATGTTTATAAAATTCACGTTCATAAAAATAATAAAATTTTAAAAATAAAAAATTCATGTAAGTGTTAGACTGATATAATAATGTAATTAATTTTCCCAAAAATAATTATCCTAAAATATTCATTGAAGAGACAGCCAGGGTAAAGAAAGACACCCAAAGCTTTGACATGATCTAAGGAGTTTTTTCATATCAAATTATTCATTCCACCAATACTATTATAATTATTATTCAACAAGAACTATAATAGAGATTCTTAGACCGAAGGACCTCTAATATTCATCATTTTAGTCAATTTGGTGTATAGTTTAACCGAAACCCCATTTATAAAAGTAATTCAGGCTTCTATAAGTTTTATCTCCAATATCATTCATTCCATTATGGTATAGTCACCTCATGTTCCATGGTCTTGTCTATTTTTGTCACCTAAAACTTCTTTTCATGAAGGAAAAGTATAGGTTTGTGGTAGAATACTATATGTTGTTCCTCTAAAAAATAATGGGTTAAAACATCTCTCTATAATTATGTATTGAATTTTGTTTTTTGGAAACTTATAATTGCTCAATAATGCATGAAAATCCATTGTTGATGAGTTCATAAACCTATCAGATTTTGAAATTAATGTTGAAATCATATATGAATACTATGTCTGTCATGAACATTTTGAATGACATTAAACTGGGAATTTTTTTGGGAAGGATTGGTGGAATTTGATTATGGATATATTAGACCTATCAATGGATTAAAATTGTATAATGATATTAATATATATAGTGTTTATGGATAATTGTTCTAGGACCAACCATATTCATTCTTATACCCACAATCAACTCATACATGGGAGGCTAATTTTTATCCACCATACATTCCAATCTAGGTTTATGATAAAATAGAGAATAAATCATTTTAAAAACTATTGAAAAAATATTTATTCATGGATATTATTTAAAAAACGTTTTTCATTGTTTCCAACCATAATTGGAGAGTTGATGACCTATTTTTTCAAACCCTAATTGCATTCCAAAATTGTTATACTATTATCCCACCAAAAATACCTAATGTAATACATCTTTGGGAAATTGGGGGGTTTATTATTTAAGTTCTTCAGCTCTTGACTATTTTTAATCATGGAACATTAATGCTGAGTTATATAAAAGTAATGTAATAAAACATGCGTTGAAAATATTTTACAATTGTTTGAAATTAATAAACTATATGATTCTTTTGATAACCTACATAATAATGTTATAGAGGATTTCCTTCTACACAAAAAAATTGGTAAATGATGCTAAATTGGGAAAGCCATATCATGATCCTTACTAATGGGGAACCCTTTGAATAACCTCTTATCCTTCAATTTTTATCCATATGATATTATTGAACCACCTTCTACTATATAATGATGTAATTTTTATACTACACGATCTATGAAATTAAACACCCATATAAAATGTATCTACATGAATTTATTCTAGAATTAGATGATGTCATGTAAATTTATAAATGTTTATGTTATAGAAAACATTATGAAAAAAAATTAAAAGAATATGGATCCATCACTATATTCATGATTTCTAAAGAAAATCCAAAACATTTACATGTGTGTTAATAATCTTGCCCAAAAAAATTATGGTGTTGATGAAATTAGTTCATCCAAAATAAGGTCGAGGAATATATCCAATGTTTACCTAAAGCTAATGGAATAACATGGGGATTCTCCCTCTTATTTTGAATAATTTATCTCAATAAATTTTGATGAATGTTCCCATTTAAATATTGTTATTAAATAGGCCCCATGACCAACAATAAATAGAGTGACTGGGAATCAAAAATTTTAGATGAAATGCATTAGGTTATCTATGAAAAACAAGTAAATTTAAACTAGAATTATATAGAAATAGTGGTATTTAACATCTGTGAATTTTTACAACATGTCATCCATTTAGAAAATTTTAATGTTAAAAATTAGACCACATGAATTATAATCCCCACAAATATATCCTTGGAGGAAGCATAAGTTGATAAAATGATCAAGGATCAATTCATTTCATAGGACTCACATCATAAATTATTAGAAAAAAACATCTATATGAAAAACAATAAAATGGAAAAACTAGAATCTATATCATCTTCTGTGACCACAATCACACCTTCCAAAAGGAAAATTTTCATGTAGATGTTAAGGATCAATTATTTATTATAAAAATGAGTTTTAGCTAAATTATTTTAACGAATGGGTACTCTGTATACAATAATATCCAAATATATCTGAAATATAATGAATCTTCCACCTTTATGGCACCCCGTGAAATATATTTCTATCAAGTTATATCCTTTTTTTAAAGGAATGACAGAGACAAAAAATATAAAATTTTAAAAAAATTATAGCACTTATATTTTAAATAATTGATTTATATGTTGAAGACCTAATATTGAAATCATTATATTATCATGACTAGTTAGGAAACATATTAGTAGATTTATTTAAGATAAAATGGATCAACTTGAATAAAACCACCTTAAAATGTGTATCAAGAATCATGTTCATGAAAATTATTGAATTTTTTATTCTTTTTGGTGAATTGATTTAAAACATGAAATTGAAAAATTATTCCTTGACTTTCCCCCACCTTATAATATTTAGTAGTTGAGAGTTATTTAAGGGACACATGCCTATATAAGTTTCTTCGTATTAAACCTCATTTGAAAAAACTTCCCTTAATCGATGATCATAATGAATAGTGAAATTTACCAATTAGATAAGGATTATTAAAAAAACCAATAGCTTAATGTAGTACCTTTTGAAACCAATTATCATGATCCTAATCCGGTATGGAATGACACATAGAACCAATCTGATGGCTATGAAATATTATCTTTGTACTCATTGTGCCTAGAAAAATGATGATTGGAAAAAAATATTCCATATTACCTTATTTGGGAAATTTTAGAGGATAAAAATGGATAAAAATTTTCACGAATAACAACGTAGCTATAAAACTCAATAATTTTGTAATATATTTCTCTTTAAATAAATTTCATTGCATCTGTTCCACACATCAATTTGTCAAAAAAAACCATGATATGATTAGGATTTTTAAATATGGCCATTATAAAAAAGCCATTAAAAATGGAGGAGTAAATAGAAATAATGATGTTTTTAAAATTACATGGAAATACTAGATATATTTTATGTATATGTGTAAAAAAAATATATTTTTATTAATGTCATTTTATGCTACACAATATACATTTTCTTAAAGAAATATTTCTTTTTGTACATGTATAATATAATAAATTTATGCCAGATTATGAATTTTTATATTATAAGATTGTAGTTTTTAATTAAACATATTCAAATAAATTTAATATGATTTTTTATGATTTTTATATTAATAATGGGTTTTTAGTGAATAGTTAAATAATATCAATTTTTGTAAAGCTTTGATTTATTTTCTATAAAAGACATAATTTATGGTATTTTTATATTTTTTTCTTAAGGTGAAATATAACCTATTTTATTATTAATAATTCATTTAATTTAATTTTAATAAAAAACTTTTATGACTTCTTTATAAATCTCTTTTATGCTTAAAAAGATATTTTTTTTTCATAAAACGATTATTAACATCATAATGTCATTCTATTTTAATTAATTAATATTTCCCATAATGAGGAATTACAAGAATTATATTTATATATTATATATCTAACTATATAAATTTACATTCATATAATGAATCATACTAGTAATATATTAAATTTAATATCATATTTTCTTAAAAAAATACATTTTCCTAGAAACTAATTATCATCTCATTTGAGGGTTTCATTTTAAATTAAAATATCCCAGTTTTTTTAATTTAATATCATAAAAATTATTCCATATTTGAAACTAAATTAACTATTATTATTAAATAATATAAAATTACTTTTTGGTCATAATGAAAAGAAAATTCCATAAAAATTAATTAACACAGTTATGGTAAAATCAGGGTTTATACGTTAATTGTTCTTGTGTTAAAATTATTTTTCCTCCAAGATCATATTTTTATTTGGAAATTTTCATCTTATAACTCTAATAATTGGGCCCAAATTATCATATAAGGATCCTTTTACTTTAGTATAAAAGGATTAATTACCAAGGTACAAAAGCTAATTGTAGTAGTAAAAGCTAAACTAAAAAAGACGAGAAACTGTAGTGGTTTATTAAAGTCATATTCACAATTTGTTTTTATTTTTGGGTTTCTGTGTATTAAAAATATAATATATAAAATATATTATTTATTAATTTTGGAGACATATTAATTTATAGTTATTTCTCATTATTGAATAGTTTTCAGAATTTAAAATATATCACTACTACTAACATATAAAGGGGAACCATCTCTCCCAACCTATCAACAATTAAAGAGACATTGTTTCATTAAATACATAAAAGAATATGATACATAATACCCTACACATGTATTAGTGGACATTAGTCAATTATAAAACCCTTTTGGGATATTTTTTTCCATACACCTAAAGAGGTAGTCTAAAGAAGATGTATCTTTCTAAACTAAGAATTTTTATATTAAAAATTATTCCACTATAAAAAAATAAAATTCAACCATGGTGATGAAATAAAATCAGTATCTAACATATAAAGAGATGTTATTGGTTTGACATCATATAACACATCCATATAATCCAGCATCAAAAGGGAAACAAAACTGTCGGTCGTGTGTACAGTGAACTACTACATCAGAAAAGAATATAATTTGCTTTCTTTCATTGCATCTCAAGGATATTTTTGATCATGTATTTAATTTATATACCTTATTTTTGTGAAATTTTTATTATTTAATAAAATAAATATATCATATTTTTTATTACCTTTCCATTCATTGAAAGATGATAATGTCGCTCATGTGTACGCGTGGATTACAACCACTACGAGGAAATGCGATTCATGTTTTCATTACTGTATCACATGTATGGTATATAAAAGTGTATTTTAAAAAATAACAATAAATTTATAATGAAATTATAATTATTAAAATTTAAACTTAAAGTTAGTATCATTCATTCATGATCATTGAAAATGGAAATGTTACTCATATATACGTATGACTTGTTGTCTCGATGTGTAGATTTGGTACTCAGGAAGAAAGTTCCCTAATAAATAATAATAAAACACCATAAAACTCATTAAATCTATCATACATAGATCCTTCAGGTTCCAAAAAAACAAGGAGAGGAGAGATAAAATAATTATCTATGAAATAAATAGTAATCCACACAAAAAATCAATCATACCAAGAGAGATATGTCAAAAAACAAGTTACTTTTACAATAATTCAAGTGGAGAATCTACTAAAGAATAGTAAAATGGTTAGGCTGTTCTAATAGGGGATTAATATAAGATTAGATATAAACCCATCCATGATAAAATGGTAAAATATATATTTTAAAATATTCACAGGGACATGAATGGTTAGGAAATATGACATGTATAACTATGAGTCATTCATGGATCAATATTATCCCATTTGAAGAAAATATACAAAGTCTCATAAATCATGAAACGTGATTTCAAAAAATGATTCTCAATCAAGTGGCATCCTTGGAAAATCACCCAGACCCCTCATGATTTCAGTGGAGAGCCACATTGTCTGTTTAACCATGGAAAACAAATGTATCCTCCTCCATAATCTCACATATCCACACCAATTAGTTAAGGTAAAGATATCATTATCCAAGTTCCAACCATGGTTCTAGCCCTTCTTCTCCAGAAATCCAGATTTCTTTCCCAAATTTCTAAAAAACTTATAGATCTATTGAGATGAAAAACCAAGCCTAAATTATAGAATACATTTGGTCTGAAGGGGGTGTTACTATTTTTCCCACGATGAAATATTTTCATCCCTATAATGTGATCAAGATAATATACTAGAAAAAAGATAAGGACACTACTTCCTCAATAATGAATCCAACTCCTTGGTATCATGATTATTCCATCCTAAAAACCAATGTACACATTCCAAAGGGATCATTTTATTTCATATAACATTATCTTTGAGATCCATAATCTGAACTACTTTCTCAACCACATTTGTCTAAGGTTCACCATAAACATCATCCAATTCAATCACATGGAAAGGATGTAGTGGATACCTACTCATCATAAAAACATGGAACACATTGTGAATCAATTATATACCTTATGTAATTTCCAACCGATACCCCAAAATTTCATGTACATCTAAGATATAGTATTTACATAATTACCTTGTTGACAACATATCCTAATTCCACTAAATATAGTGACTTATGCGAGGTGAATCTTCATAAAATACCTAATCAGAAACCTCATCCTCTAGCTGTCAGCAATTATGGTCCACATAGGATTTCAGATTACATTATTATATGAAAATCACATCTTGGTCAACTACTCATTTTTCATCATATATTGAATGAGGTATGTCTCAACAAATCACCATTATCCCAACTCTTCCCATCACAATTGATATGGACTTTGACACCCATATAATTCATTGAATGGATATATATTTCAAAAATCCCAATAAATATTATTATAATGAAATTTGACTAGAGTTACGTTATCTTCCTAAGAACAAACAAAATCATGTAGACATGCCCAGAGCCTACCCTCATGAACCTAGATATCTCCCACTATATTTGTATATTTCAATAGAAAATATGTCAATCTCTATTTAAACAAGGAACCCATAGCCTCTTCAAAACCATTAAAAACATGGATGTGAACCTTAAGACCCAAAACAAATTTATTAATCAAATCTTGTAAAGATTCACAACCTCTCAGACATACCGGTGCATGATTAGTTACACCTTCATTATCTCTTTGATATGTGTCAAATGATATAATTTTGGGAGTTGATCAATGATCTCAAAAACTCCATCCATCTAATAAGTGGTATGTTTTAAGTCAATAATTAATTCCATGGAAATATTATTACAATTATATAAAATTATATTAAATGTTATTATAAAACATGCACATATATGGTACTCTACAATAATTTTCAGACAATTGAGACACCATGGCTAAAATTATCTAATCTAACATCCCATCCCCAGCAACGAATAACAATTTTTCAATTCACGATACATATAGTTTGTATGAATATGTATAGTATAACAAGACCTCTATAAATTGTATTTAATTTAATTAATTATTGATATTGGAATAATAGTCCTTAATCATAAAAAAAATTCCACTCGGAGACCAAGACCACTCACTTGAGTTATCCCTTCCCTTAAGAATTTTTCTAAATAATAGGAAATCATAGTCAGGTACTAGGTCATATCAAACCCACTCATAAAATTATGATTTGGCCTTTACTGAAGCCATAATCACCTACCCACCCACCTCTTCCATTCATTAAATCATCTTACTGAACAACATCATCAGAGCCCGCTCATTTATTGACTATTTCATGGCACGGTTTAGTAATTTTTTTCTCAATGCATCAGTACCCACATCTCATTTCCCATGAGATTATGTGATATCAAAATCTAATGTAATAAGTTACTCAACCAATAATCTCAACATAAAGTTTATATCCCTCTAAGTAAAATATAATTAAGGATCTAGGACAAAAAATACCATAAATATCTCCCCAAAAATATATTAATGCTATATTTTTAGTTCATGCATAACTACATACAACTCAATATTGTGGGTATGGTATTCATTCTCATGATCACGTAAGAGGTGAGTGTTATAGGCCAAAAAATACATACCCTAT
Organism: Viscum album; assembly: GCA_963277665.1. Classification (NCBI taxonomy): domain Eukaryota; kingdom Viridiplantae; phylum Streptophyta; class Magnoliopsida; order Santalales; family Viscaceae; genus Viscum; species Viscum album. The sequence continues at coordinate 314,337,049 of OY728158.1, forward strand.
AATATGAAACATCCTAAAACCATACCAAAATCATTAAAAAGTCATCATATCTCAAGCCGAATTATGAAAGAATAAAAACTAGATTTAATTTCAACCACTTCACCAGTTCATCAAAAGATCTCTTACAATTTTCATCCCTATAAAACATCACACTGTTATATTTTATAACTATTTATAGTGATTTAATATAGGAGGAATCTATAAAAAACCACATTTGGTATCTTGTAACACCAATGAAGATTCAAAACTCAAAAAATAATTATAGGCTTATCCCTAGATTTAAACACCCAAATAATTTAAGGATCCACTAGGATTCCCATATTAGATATAGAATTCCCCTAGAAACAACATCTACAATATCCGAAATTTATTTCTGTGAAGGATACCATATGGAAAATGGTCCCTCAAGGTCATATGAATGAATTACAATGGATATATGTGGTCCTCCTCAAACATGGAGTACACCAAAATATCAACTAAAAACATGACCACAAAAGAGTCCAATAACATATGAATGATAATGGTCATCAATTCCATAAATAAAATACATGTGTAAGTGAGGCCGATTTGAATAACCAAATACTAAAAATTCAAATACCCATTCATAAATGATATATTATGTATATACTATTATCCATCTCACAACTAGTGGTAATATGACCAAATATAGATATATCAGAACAAATGATCCCATCTAATTTAATTACATATATAATCAATCTATATAATGGGGTACTTTTTGTAAATGGTAACCTTATTTCACTTTCAATAGTCTATGAAAATCTTAAGGAACTCTTCTTTCATCTTAGAAATGATGAAAGGTGGAGACCATGTTGATATGATAGGATGAATAAATACTTTAGACTTGATATCCACAATAATTAATTTGTGTTCCACCAACATAAAATGTTCTATGTGATAATATAAAATAGAAATTTCCCTATTACCATGGAGAAACTCAATTTTTAACTCAACATCCATATATAGTTCTAAACTAGTAAAACCATCTAGGAAGGCCACACGGTATGCACACACAACAACATGATGTGGATTTCTGAAAATGTATTGGAAATATCATGGAACATCTCAATCAACTATCATGATAGTACCCTAATATATGGAACAAAAAGACCACCCTCCTTGACCTAGAATCCCACCCAACATGATTGACATGGTAAATTCCATTGGTAGATAAATAAATAACATTATAATGATGATAGTCATTATGTGAATTAACACTAATAATTATGATCAATGATAGAAATTATGTCTATGATATCATTATAATGATACATGAAATCCCATGTAACATTTAAAGATCGCTATCATCACCCAACTAATAAGATATTTAAAACCCTCTTCAAACCTCTTTTCAAAAGGCATGGAAATATACAAAAAAATCTTAATCTCCAAACATAAACCAAAAAATAAAATAATGTTTATGATATAAAATATTGAGTATCCCCTAGATAAAATAAATCGGCAATGATATAGGATGAAAAAAATATCTTACCATTAATTGTAGTCATCTCTACTTCAAACTCCTTAATTGAAAATTATACTGAATAAATACATCTGGTGTCAAATCCTCCTAGATATTTTATAGACATTTAAAAATCTTCAATGGCCTAAGGATAAGTCACACCTACCTTTACAAATTTAGTATGAATTAGATAATAATTGGTGAGATTTAATCTAGCATTACTTCTTCAGATATCCTTTAACAAATCTACCTTAGATGAAATGATTTCCTATAATGATGAAATTTATTTGGATCCCCCATACAGTAAGACATTATATGAATTGGAATTTCAAATTTATAGAAGATAACTAGTTTAAAGCCTTTATAATTTCCTTGAATCTATTCCTCAATAAAATTGATTGTCCTCACCCTTCCTTTTATTCATAAAGACACACCATGGTTATCAACTATACCAATTGAAGCTCCACCAAAAACAATTCTCCCAAATATGCTTATCTCATCCAAAACCACATTATCTCTACCACCATGAATGTTGTAAAGCACATGATAATCAGAAAATAACATATATTATCCCTCAACCACAACTCAAATCTCTATGATTTTATGAAATCATGGTTAACAAGCCCAGTAACTAAATATAACAACTGTATAAAATGGGTTGAATACTCAAGAATGGAATGATCTAGTTTCTATAGGGTTAGAAACACCAAGTTAATTTCCACACATGACATCATAGGATAAAACTACTAGTTAAAAAATTTCCTAAAGGAATCATACGTAATATCCTTATGTGACATAGCTTTGAAAATAGAGTCCCACCACATCATTCATGATCCCTCGAGAATGAATGTGTAAAAACCCACCATAGAGTCTACAATATTTTTTAAGAAGTTAAATCTCTTCTCCATATTCTAATGAAATTTATCAAATATTGGTGTAATTTTTTCACAATGTATGATGGGTGGATTTTTCTTGTTAAAAACAGATCCATAATCGATCTCTCATACAAAGACATAGAAACGCGACTAACCCAAAATGAAAAATGTTTGGATTATAATTTATATCTAATAAGATTCCATTGGAAAATTTCCCAATAGGAAGGGATTCAAAACATTATCTCATAGATTTGGTATGTAACTTCTAGGAGTCATCCTTTCAATATCTCAAAACAAAAGGGGACCATCTCTTGAGAAAACATCAAAATAAAAGGACTATATTCATGACTTCATATTAATTCCTTTAAATAAGAATATTTTAATGTAATATGAATTATATAAATGAAAAAAACAGCTTAAAACATGTAATTTAAAATAAAACAAAAATACAATACATTGTATTTACATAAAAAAATGAGTCCCAAGAATGAAAAATAAAATCCTGAGAACCAATGGAAATTCATGATAAAATATAGTGGGGAGTTTGCTTGAAATTTTCGCTAAAAGCTTTCTGAATGATGATAACCCAAAATAATAAATACTCAATAAATCAATAAAATCCTAAGAAGTATAAAAAAACCCAGGTTGGGCATTCCCTCTAAAACCGTTCTATAACGAACCAACCCCAGTCAACTAGGAAAGTCACTTGTGGGGTCACCCACGTGGAGAGGTGAAATAAAGAAAGAAAATTATCATTTATAACTAATGATAAAATAGATTATACTATTTAAGAAAATAATAAATATCATTGATACACGAAAATCCATTAGAAATTTACAAAACAATAAATGTAAAATAGTACAAGGCCAATAATTCTCCATCTGAACAATAGTTACCCCTATAATATCCTTCTATAAAGAAGGAGAACCAATATAAGTTTTCATGCTTGAAAATGCATTCTAATTTAACAGAGTACTCAAAATCATTATCCATTACATCCCAAATGAAAATTTGGTTATTTGTAAAAATACTAGTGTGGTTTCACCAAATAATTTATAAAATATCGAATATCAATATGCATTATCTCTTTATTTAATGTAAATATATTTTACAAATCACCATTGTAAAATAAATTCATTTTCTAAACCATAGTTTTTGTTTTCATAAAAATATACCATATAAACAAAATCTAATAATTTTTTTATTTGGAAGGAGGATAGGTAAGCATTAGTGAAAACCAACTGTGGATACACTATTACATAACCATGTGGTATAATACCCATGAAAATACTTGCATGTGATAAAACTAAAATAAATAAAAAAACATACAATTTGGACAAAAAAAATTATAGGAATAAATATTATAAATGAAAAGAAATCCCCAATATAGAATAAATTTGGTTCCAACTCGTATAAACTCTAGTGGAATTATAAACACTCTATTTTCACAAAACCTCTAGTTGGATTGTACACACAAAAGTTACTAGTCTATTCGTGACACACCCATGGTTATGAAATGTACTAATTTATTAAATATCCATTGAAAAAGATAGTCATGAAATTTTAAAAAATTTAATATCCAATAATTTGTTATTTCATCCATAAAACAAAATTTATGTACCAAATCTACTATTTAAACTTTTCACAGAACACTTTGTGTGAATTTTTTTTAATGAAACCCCCATATAAAAACTTGAATCATTTTAAATAAAACCACATAAAATATTAATCAATCAATTTCATAGAGAAACCCAATTTAATTTACAATAAAATAAATAAATTAATTTAAAGGACCTTTCTTTGGAGAAATCTACTGTAAAATAAATAAAAAACTAATTTCCTTAAAAAATAAAGATCAGAGAAGATTATATCAAAACCTCACGATACTAGGTCCAAAATAAACAACATAAAAAATACATCCAACCCCTTAGTTTTGGAATCAATAGAACATTATAGTTCTAATAGGATAAGGGGAGTATAGGTCTAGAAATGATCTCATAAATGAGGAAGAAACAACACTGAAAAATCCAATATACATAGAGTGATTGATCAATAATGAAGTAAATATTCCATGAATCTATAGAGAGAAATCAATAGAGTCATGGGAAATGATTAGTTCAATAAAAATTGTGAAAAGGTAGAGATTAATTGTAAACACAAAAAATATAAAAGGTTAAAATCCATCATTTTAATGTTTTAGAGTTGTATGTATAGTTACGACATATATTAAGATTGTTTATATACCAAATGTGTATGGATACTACCTCTTTAAAATCAATGTTCCATGGTCTGCTTGTAAAAGATGCATGGTTTTGAAAAATCATGATCAATCCCTATGATAACCAAGGAAAATCACACATACCCTATAAGGATTCATTAGGGAGTTTAATGGTTATTATAAACATGCTCACACCATTTAAAATGGATTTGTAATCTCAAAAATACATACCAAACAGTCATCATAGTGTTATCACTAACAATGAGCCCATAGTGGGACTGAAATGTATTCTCCAAAAATCCACTTTTTTACCACCTTTCCATGGAATCATCTGCATCATCTTAAATGAAAATCAAGTTTAACATAAATACTACATTGATATGGTGAGTGTTGAAGTGGTGAACTTGTGGATCACCACTAGATGTGTTATGAACTTGGTTCTTGTACAGAAAATATGGTGAAAAACAATCCATTCCATCATATCATCAATAAATATAGAATTTAAAGATTATATAAATCAATATATACTCAAAAATTAATTATAAATGACACATTATAATCCTTATCTTTTAGTTTTTTTGTTTTAATATTTTTAGGCAATCTTATGATTTTATTGATCATGACATTTTGATCATCAATAAAAATTATTACACATGATTTGTGACTAAAATTATAGACGGTAAAACAATCAATTTATTCTTCCACTGCGTCCTTAAACGACATCTTGTATATCCTTAAAAAAATTAATTTTTTTTATTTCCTAGATTGTGACTATTTTTATTTATAAATAATAATGGGTTTTATCTTTATATAATATATATATGTCATTTAGTGTTTGTAATATGTTTAATGGAATATATATTATGGATATTTAGATTACTATCTATACTATATATTAGGATATGGTAAACATTAATTAATTAAATTCCAATTATCATTAGATTTTTTATTACCACCATATAAATAGGAAACAATTCAAGGATTCTATATTGATAGATTAGTGGATAATAATGATTTTGAATCCTTTTTTGAATATAAATCATTTTAATTAGGAAAATTTAACAAATAGTCATTTATGGTTAAATAACAATGCACTATGGATTTATTAGAATTAATATATACTATTGTATGTGGTCCTCAATGTAAAAGATATTATGTTATATTTTAGTGCATCATTACCATTAATGATTTCTTCAATAGGTATGGATATGTGTATCACATGAAACATAATTATTATCCGTTTATAAATTTCCAAATGTTCAAAAATGATGTTCAAAATCAACTAGGTAAATTAATTGGAAATCATTAATCTAATTGAGGTGGTGAATATTTGAGTATATAGTTACATGACTATATAAATTATTTTGGAATAGTTTCACAACTCAATATACCCATTACACTATAATGAAATGGTATCTCATAATGGAGAAATTCATAATTCATAGTTTGGTGTATGATGAATCATAAAAAACATCATATTTTATTTTGGGGTTATTCTTTAGTAACATTTCCATTTATAAGGAATCATCTTAATCAATGGATATTCAAAATGTTACCCACAATATATAGACTAGGAATAATCCAACATTTAATTGTAGGAAGATATGGGGTTGTGTTGCATATCTATTATGTATTAACTCATGTGAACTGAAACCCAAATAAGATAAATTTATATTTTTTAACATCCTAAATATATACTCTTTGAATTTTTCTATTGTCCACAACAGTTCAAATGTTTTATATCTCATCATTCGAATTTTCTATAAAGGGAATATGTTTCCAAATAGAATAGTTGGTGTAAATTTGGGCATGATGAAGTTCATGATCAAAAATATGATGTTAATCTGGTTTTAGATGAGATAGAAAAACATAGTGTTTTGGAAAATGATTTGATAAGTATATATAATAACTAACATGGTTTAGTAGAAAAAATTTATAACCCACTATATGGTTTGATTATCTTTGATTATTGTGATGTAAAAGAAATTAAATATGATCAAACATACTACTAAGTGGCCCATATGTGTTCTATCTCAGAATAATGATAAAAATATCTTGAATATATATAGTAACGCATGTATATTTAATAGTTTCGTATTGTGTAATATTCAAATAAAGGGGATTACTCCCATTGGGAAAATGTGACACTTTTACAAATATACTGACATATATGGTAGAGGACACATCTATTAAAAATTTCTAGTTGTGAATGGTTTTCAAATAAATTAATCATATAGACTATTTAAAATGAATTTATCTAATAAATGTTATCAAATCTAGTAATATTCACTTTTCCAAAGTAGTGTTTTATGAATGTGAGATTTATCATATAGATATCAAACCTGAGCACCTTTATTAATATTAATTTTAGGATTTCTATTTTCTAAAATAGAAAGTATTTAATGATATAAGAAATTTTACATACATTTTAAAAAAAATGATCTATTTATGTAATGAAACATGATTCTTGGTGATGGAATATTCATTTTGATGAACCTATAAATGATTTGGATTATAACAATAAAAAATATAGATATTGTGTATAAAAATGGTTTGTAGATATCATGTATATTTTTCAATTATTTTATGTTGACTATATCTTATTAGTGAAAATGAAATATCTATGCCATAATAATTGAAAAATTTATTCTACATTTTATTCTCAATAAGTAAAAATTGTAAATTTATTTCCATTAAATGTATAAGGATTTATATAGGTACAAAAGAATGGATTCACTCCCTCAGTTAAAACACATACAGTTATAAATGGTTAAAAATATTTATCATATATATTTTTAGAAATTGTTCATTACATTTTTTGAATTAAAAGATCATTTTAAAGAAATAGTTGCTTTCAATAGTTAAATAAATATGAGTATATGAAGAATATTATATATGCTCCTACTATTATATCAATCTTTTATGTAATGTTGTGTACTCGTCTTAATCTAGCATATGAATTTAGTATGATGAATAGATTCTAATAAGTATTATTGAAATAAATTGTGTCACTTTTAATAATATACTTATGAAATTTATAATGAAAAATTATTTATTATTTTTTTAGGAGGAAGTGCTTGTTTTAAAGGGTAACACTAATTCTAGATTTCAAAATATAAAATATAATATTACATATTAGTTGGGATTTGTGTTTTTTCAAAAATGGTGGACATGTAAAGTAAAAAAAATTCATGTAATTGTTATTTATTATATCTCATATAGAATTTGAATATATCATAATATCTAAATTTTTATAGAATATTTTTATCTCAAAATATTCATTAATATAATAAGGGATTTCTCAATCATCACACATCAAATTAATCTCTACCATGATAACTATAGTGCAGCAGCACATGCTATGGAATCTAGGTATCACTAGTGATATAATCATATTTTTTCTTAATTTTATCACATTATAGAGGTTATTTATGGAGTAGACATTATCATGTCTCTAGTTCCAATATTTTATTATATTTTCTAACCACTAACCACTCCCCTTAAGAAACAAAATAAGGAAATCCACACATGTTCTATTGATATTAAATACATGGTTGGGTGGATTTTGGTTGATTGGGATATTATTTGTGTTTATTACCCCAATCCCATAGTCTTTTAAGAAAAGGGGCATGTAATATAAATTAATATATATTAATTAAAATTATATTATCAAATATTTATGCATTTATCATTATATATGAGAGATTACATGATAGAAAATCTATGAAATATATTTATTACTGGGTTATCCAAGATTAGTGTGAGTAGGATAACCTGTATAAAACAGAATTGGTCACTCATATGTCAAATTTGTTGTACTAATATTGTAATTAAATCACATAAATTTCCTAATAGGTATTTTATAATATATTTCATTTATATTAATTAAAAAAATAATAGAAATGGATCCTTCAAATTGATGTCTTGAAATAGTTTCCCTACTTATGATGATTAATTCTTTTATACCTATACAAATTTAAGTTGATGTAATTCATACTAGTTTCTTATCAGTAATAACAATAATGAAGTAGAAATATATGATTAATATTAAAAGGATATGATATCCCATATGACAGGTTATGACATAAAGTATGAAAAATCAGTTTTCAGTAAATATCTTCATTAAAATAAGAAGATATTTACATGTGATGTAATTATATAATATTTATTAATCATATGTATTTATAAAATATGAAAAGTTATAAAGGACATATAATATCAATTTCTTGTTCATAATATTTAAATGAAGGATTAAGGAAATTATCATATGGGAATGTAGATAATTAGATCACACGTAACTCCCTAAATATTTTGGGTAGTTAAGCTCTATTTAAATATTCCACTCATAGTTTTTTATTATAATGAAATTCATAGTTATTTTCAACATTACCAAGTTCTTTATGGGTCACTAATAAAATAAGTCTACTTAATTTTATTTGAATAATAAAATTTTATCATATTTAAATATTGTTATATTTATTATAAATGCAAATAGAATTTAATTTTTTCACATTTGAGATATTTAAATACATATTATTTATTAAATTAAAAAATTAATGTGCCGATATAATATAAATTATGAGTTATTTAAATTATTAAAATGTAACCTTGAGGAATTGATATTATTCAAATCAGTTTTAGGATATCTCTGTGTTTAATGGGATTATAAAGCCCATTATAAGAGTAAATAACATAGACCATGAAAATGATTCCACTTTAGAGCCACCATTGATTGATTTAATGGTCCTCCTAAAATTTATTGAAATGAATAATGGTGTAGATATCATCACATAAAAGATAAATAATTATTTATTCATAATGTTATGTATTTTACTAATATATGTGAAGGTCATATAAATTTAATAATCACTAATAGTTCCTTTATTTTCATCATATAAGATATTCTATTTTGAATTTAACTTTCCATTTTTCAATATTTACCATAGAGGCCAGACTTGAATATCTTGAATAATATATATTGATCTAACTATGGTTGTGGTGATTATCATATTTGGTTGATATTTAAACAGAACTGAATTAATAAATTACCGTTTTATCTAGATATTCTAAACCATTTCAATATTGTAATTTCATTTTACTATTTATTAATATGTTTTTAATATAATTGTTATGATCTTGAATGGGTTTTTATTATTTATTCCTCTAAAAATATATTTTTGATTACAAAATTAAAACTCTAAACATCACTGTGTTTCCAAACTCATAACTACCAATAAAATTCATCATCCAACAATATAAACATTATATTAGGCCACATATATGAAATGGGGTATCCCACCATTGAAAGTGTCACAACATGTCATAAAACTATGGAAGGACTGAAACAACTTGGTTGAGTAACTTCACTTATACTAACTATGAAACCAATATAAAGGTGAATAATCAATTTTAGAATGATTATATCACATATGAAAGAGATAACTAGTAATGAATGTTCTCAAAATTCTAACCAGATAAATATTTAAGGACTCTAGGATTCTAATCTCATGGCCTCATGTGGTGCGTTTCCTTCCACTATGATCGAAAAATAAAATACCTTGACATTATATGTTCGTAAAAAATGTAACATGTTGGGTACCTATTATTTTTATTTCATCTATATGATTGTAAAAATATGTTAATTTTGTCTCCAACTATGATTATTAAATGATGATGGTGGTCTTTTCCTAGTTTCCTTCAATATACCATTAACTACTACATAATATATGTGGATTTTTAGAGTGTTTTTATACATCTATTTTAGAAATTAAATGGGGTTTTTATATTGAATGATCTTTATCTAGTGTAATATTGAATATTATATAAACTGGATTTGAATATTAAATACATTTAACATACTAATTAAAATATGTTATTTTTGTTGGGTATCCTTTCAAAAATTATTCATTGATATTTTGGGGTGATTTATATTTCGATATAATAAATACCATTTAAAATGTTTATGGTTAATGATTTAATACTAGATTTGATGTTTTTAATTTATTTTATGTCATTCATTATACATAATACATGTTGTTGACATAATTTCAATTTGAAATATTTGAAATTGATAATAATTTCTAGGTAAATTATTTTTGAATCTATAGGTTTCTTAATTAAATTATTTTTTCCATATTGATACTTTATCATTAATTTAAATTTATATTGTTTTAGTGACCACAAAATTACAAAGTCAAGCTATTGAGAAATTAAATTTGGTGATGTCTCAGATCAACCATGCCATATGATTTTATGTGAGTGCGTGGTCAATATAAATTTTAGAAATGGAATTATCTGACCACATGGGAATTCCCCAATTGACCATGTGAATGAATACATAGTGGAATTGAATTGCTAGTAATGTGCATCAGCCGTATGAAATCTACCAATTCAACCATTTATACTTTACATATTTCCTATCGTCTATGAAAAAGGTGACACCAGTGATTCATTGAATCATTTCTGATAGAACATAAAGAAAATTAGTCTTCTAAGAATAAGATTTAAACTCATTTATGATTATCAAATCATGAAATCCTAGGATGAACTGTCAACCAGAAAAAATAGTGATCGATTGGAGGAAACCCAAGTCTATTTTCTGAGATGTGGACAATTAATATCATGGATATTGAAACCTGATCCAGATATTATGTTTGGATTCAAATAAAACATTCTTATATTAATTATTCTATTATAATGAGTGTCAGCCAAAGATATTCAATCAATGTCATAAGTTGTTTTTACAAGTGTTTGGATTGGTATGACACAAAATTTGATACCTAGATGTGTTGAAATTTTTGAAATTCCATCTCCTCATAATTTACTTATTATAGGAGGATGTGAACACTACAAAATTGATGATCGAATGAGTATGGATTGAGGCCACATGTACTGTGTTGATGTGTTAAGATAGTATAAGGAATTAATTTTTTGAATTTTCAGATTTTTATTAATGTTTTAGAGGAGAACATTTTGATTTCATTGTGGTAAAAATTATTTAATACAAAGGGGACTTTTTGGATTTAAATAAAATATTCATATTATGTCAATGTGAGGAATACCCAATTTTACTTGGGTTTTCATTTTTTTATCTACATGAGCCGTAATGGAATAGTGAATTCTCTCTAAATTGGAATTTTTCCGATCATTAATGTTGTTGACATGTTTCACTATTTATGGATGCATGACCGAGGTCAATGAAGTGTTGGGTATGATGTTTGTTCACAAACAAATGAGATATATTGATATCTATTATAAATATGTTTTTTCATGATGATCATCAATATGACACATATATTGTTAATGGGGATGATGATTCAATATATTTTATTTATATTGTTAGGAAAATAACATTCAAACATGTGTTATAGATTTGACATTGTTGACACTCCTTTCGTCACAGAATCTAATGATCGGAAAAGGGGAATATCTGAGCTCAATGTGATTCATCCGTTGAAGAAACATCAAAAATCGACAAAGGGATGAACAAGGAGAACATTTCCCATAGGCCGCGCATGTTCCCTCATGGTCGCGCAAGTACACTTGCGTGCCGCCTAGTGGTCGTGCAAGTACTTGCCCGACGACTTATGGTCGTGCAAGTGACTTGCGCGACCTAAGTGATAACCGCCCGGTAACTGCCCGGTAACTGCCCAGGGTCTTCTTTTGCCTATAAATAGACCTTGTGGGCCCCCCATTTGAGAGGATCTTTTTCCAGAAACTCGGATTGAAGCTCCCGACGCCCAAGTATCTTCTCAAAGCTTTCGGAACACTTCTAAGGTAATTTCTTACCTAGAACGGAAGATCTAAAGAGAAGAAGGAAGGCCTAAGTGTTGAAACATATCAAACACTTGCGTGCCGACTTATTTCCTTCAATATAACTTGCGCGTCCCTTTTCTGGAAGAACCTCGAGAACATTCTAAAGGGTTTAAAAAAGAGTCGCTCAAGTATTTCATTACTGGTTGAAAATCGCGCAAGTACACTATGTGTCGCGCAGGTATACCTGCGCGACCAATACTTGTGCACCCACGGAAGACTTGCGCGCCTTGCAAGACGTGCGCGCCCCTATCTTTTTGGGTGCCCATATTTCCCATTTTACCCCTCTTAAGCCATTTCACCTTTCCTTTTCAAGATTCAATCTTCAAGACACTCTTCAAACCCATTTATGGCATGATTTCTTGATTTGAATTTCTTATCTGAAAGGAATTCTGTGGAATCTCTCTCAAAGTCTAGTGATTTAAATATCTTTATGTCACTAAAATACGGAGTGTTCATTCATTCAACCTCATCCTTTAAGATGAGAGAATCTTAACCTGGGTCTCCTTTTCAGGAATAATCCCCAGTTATAAAACTTTTAATATGGGAATCTTCCTCAGGAGTAAGCCCCAATCAAGTCCTCTAATCTTGAGCATCTTTCTTAAGAATAAGCCCCAACCTCAAATATGGGCATCCTCCTCAGGAGTAAGCCCCAAACCTTAATCCCTAACCTGGGTCTCCTTTTCAAGAATAAGACTCAGTCATAACCTTGGGTCTCCTTTTCAGGAATAAGCCCCAAAGTCCCCTTAAACTTCTCTTAACCAGTCGTAATTTACCTTTGATTTGGGTTTCCTTTTCAGGAGTAAAACCCAATCATAAATCCCCTCCTAACTTGGGCATCCTCCTTAGGAGTAAGCCCCAAGATTAGAGTATTCAAATCTCCATGAAGCACATATAACTTTATGGACCATGTTCATGGATTTTTTCCCTAAAAGTAAATCCTAAACCTTCATCTATCTGGGCAGTCATCCATACATAAGCCCCAAACAAATTCTTATGATTGCATCTTTCATAGAACAATTGTCTAAATTTTTACCAATACCTCATGTTTCTCACACCGAGCATGATTCACATGAGCTTAGAGTGTAAAAGTAATTATGACATTCATCTTTGAGCCATCAATCATAAACATCATACTCCATAATTCAAACTACATGGGTTCTGATTCCTTTTTCCAAAAGAAAGGATATGTAGGTAGCCCATTTTATGGGTTCGATCCCAACTTTGAAATAATCTCTGTCCTTCTGAATGACGATAAACTTCAAGTGCCCCACTAAGTGGCTTTAAAACTAGCCTGGTCATCATAATGACCAAGATACTTTTATATAAATGTTTTGAGGGATACCATTGACCAAAGAATCTCTAAAACAGATATAGATGATTCTCTATTGATGAAGAACCTCGAATACATATAAAAGATTCTCTAAATTTCTTGAATATTTAATCATTGATTGTTAAAACTAAAGGAAAGCACATTTTTTATTTGGTAATGTAATAAGGATTCACGAACATAACTTAAATCTATAAAGAGAGTCCCGGAGTAGACAATAATTCCCCTCAAAAAGGTGTGATGAGTCCGACCTCCCATCCTCTCGACCAATACAAATTCCTAAGCCTCATTAGTCCACAGGCTAATGAGCGCCTGCCTTTGGAAAGTAGGTCCAAACGGATGTGGAATCATTGGATGTTTCTGGTTCTACGAACAAACCCGTTAGAAACCGATCGGAACGTTTGAATCTCCCGTCCAGGAGGTCATCCCCGGATTCCGCGCGAAACAAAAATGGTGAACCTGACGTGAATCCTTAACCAAGTGAAAGTGATGTTCTTCTTATTTGTTAGGACCCTTGGGCCAACAAGGCAATCATTGACATATGATCATCCAAAAGATGCAGTGGCTGGATTCATCTTGATTATGTCTGTTACATGGAACAGGCACTCTTTTCTCAAGATCTTCTGCAAAAATGGCTTTCCTTAAACTCACCCCTCTGAATACTGCTACTGTAAACACCTCTACTGTGAGGTCTGCTGTTGTGAAAACCAATGCTGCTACTCCTGCTGGAACGTCATCCGCTCTGAGGATGACATCACCAACTCAGCGTCTTCAACGCTGTGTTTCTAATGCACTGGTTAAGGAGTACCGTCGCAACGGTACTATCTCAACTCTGGAGGCCGCTCGTCAAGACCTCCAAGTTAACAACTCTACCTGGTCGTCCAGACAATGGCGGCCAGCAATCAAGAAGCAGGCGGTGCTGACTACCGTCTCCAACCGTTTCGGGTCGTTATCCCCGGAACGCAATTTCCATTCACTCCCTTACTCTGAGGAAGTGAATGAGCAGGTCCCGCAGGACCTTAATTCAAAAAGACAGGAGTCCTTCTCAAGGGCTCCCATCAACAATCGCCGCCAGACTCGTGCGGTAGTGCGCCGTCAACATGATGAGGGTACCGACTCCAGGCATTCAGCTCAGGTTCCTCGAACCCGAGCAGGCAAGATGAACCGCCAGAGACGGAATCCGGTTAATAATAAGCAGGTTGTCATCCCTGCCATCTCCGGAGAAGTCCACCAACCTAACATGGTGGAAAACAACGAGCAGGCATACAAACCTGTCCGTTTTAATTCCGCTGTCCAGCAGACTCGTCTGGCAGCATCAAGACGATCCCGCCAGGCAATTCCGGCGGAGTACCATAGGCAGGAACATACACCTGCTTATACATCACCAGTTAGTCAGCAGGCTCGTCTAACTACATATGGTGGATCTCGTCAACTGCGTTTGGAGAAGTGTAATCAGCAGGCACATACACCTGCTAATACTAATCAGGCCTACCAACAGTCTCGCTTGGTAGCGTCCGGAGAAGTCAGTCGGAAAGTCCCGACGACAAACAGGAGGCAGACTCAACTCTCTGTCTCCACACTTGAGTACTGTCAGGATTCACTGACAGGAAAAGGAGGACAGGAGCAGGCACATACACCTACTCCAAGCCCGGAATGGACGTATTTCCCCGTTCCGGCGGCTGAGGTCACCAAACATATTTTTTCAATGGTGAAAGAGCAGAAGCAAATTCCTGCTCATATTCTGGATGCTTGCCAGGATATCATAACAACTTCAGCATCATCTCAGGGACAGAAACATAAATCTATCCCTAGCAATGGAGTGACACATCAACGATTCACTCCGGAACAGACACACACATCTGTTCCAGTCCAAGAGGGTTATGGGGCATACTCCCCCATATCATACGGACAACCAAGTCAGCCACATACACCTGATTTGAGTGGAGATCGTCAGCCTAACCTGACCATCTTTCCTGATCAGGCACATACACCTGCTCAGAGCAATCACTTTCATCATCAAGTGGTTTCTAAAGCGAGTAAGAAGGCATCTAAGAAAAAGATCCGCCCAGCACAGTCAGGAGATCAAAGGACAATCTGCAACAAGGCCTTGCTCGATGCTGGAGTTCTTGAAGCCCTCAGACATTTATCTGTCGGAATTCAAGATTCTACTCCCTCGGTTCCCAATAACGGGAACATTAATTCTGAAGGTCTTCAACAGACAATTCCTCATGAAGACTTGCTTCATGAAAATTCGGTCAATCTTGAAGTTTCTTCTTCAGATGAGAGCCACAGGAACCCTCTGTGTGGTCAGAAGGCCAAGGAGAAAGAGATTTCATCTTTTGCTGTAACCCATCATGACGGTCCTCCTCATGGTGATGAACTTCGCTGCGAAAGTCCTCTCCGCAGTAGTGATTCACGTTTTCTCGAAAATTCATCAGAAGGCAATGTAGTGACGAGAAAGACCTCCTATCTCGAGGCACTTGCAAACGTAAAACCATTCATGTCTGATGCTTTACTATCGGCAGGTGAAACTCTTTCTCCATCAGAAGATAGCCTGGGGTTCAGGTTATTCTCCGAACCATCCCTGGGTCATTCATCTTCCGGCATAAATATTGATTTCTCTACCAATCTTGTTGAATCCGATGAAGCAACAAGGAAACACCAACTCTGGTCCAAACAGGTAGAAGAATCTTCATTTAATGATAAAGAGGAAATGCTGAACATGAGGAAAAAACTGGCAAAAGGTGAAGTACCAGTCATGTTTTGGCCTTTGGCTGATTCCCAGTACGACATTCCAAAGATGTTGACGGATGATGGAATCCATGATATTCGTCTCAACATATGGAAAACTCTTTGTCAATTAAAGAAGAAGGTATTATCTTACGGTGAATATGAAAATCATCTTAAGATAATAGAAGGGTTACAACGCCAGATTGATTTGGCATCTCTATTAGTCTCTCGGTATCCGAAGGCTGAAAAGCAACAGAGAACCCTTCAACGTTCATGCCTTGGCGCACTAAGAAGATTGCGTCAGTTAATTGTCAATGCTCCATCTGATGTTCATATCAGAGGATGGGGTGTTCACGGAGCACTACATTTCATAGTGCTTTCCGGTCAGCAAAGCCCGCCGAAAATGGTCTCATGCAATGTTATTGCCCATGGCCGGCCACAGTCAATGGGCTTTGTTCATAATCAAAAGCTTGCTCAAGAACAAGCTTCAACTAGTTCTTCTCAAAATCAAATATATAGAGAAAAAGTTGTTGAATTGCTCCTACATCAAGCAGGCGAGAATATTGCACAAGCCTCTCGTCTGGAGCAAACACGTCATCAAATGACAGAAGTTTCGGAAATCATACAACGGTCTGTTGAACCAGGTGATAAAAGTGGATACAGGTTAATGCATCCAACTAATTTCCGAACTAAGATTCGCAAGATCAAGAGAGATTGAAAGAAGATCTCAGACATAGCATGTCAAGAGACGCCCCAGCTTTCCAGACTGAGGACTTCTCTAACCCAACCCTCAGAGTCAACGAATGGGATTCGAGGAGTTGAGCGGAAGCGGAAGGAACATCCCCAGTCCACCGGACTGGGGACTTTTTCAAATCTTCAATCCTTCCCTCATAGAAAGTCAGTATTCTCTCGATTAGGGAATAAGCCTCAAGAGGAACGAAGAGCCAAGATGTCAGGAGATTCTCTCCAAGTGATGGTTCTCCAAGAAATTCCTGAGGGATCAAGTCAACGGAATGCCATGTCTCATCATGGACATAGAAGGAGACAATATCACAGAAATGCTGATAGAAAGGATTCCATGCAATATGAATCCATTAATGTCATCAATTCCGTTGCTGCTGATTCACCAGATGAGGCTCAATCAGAGGGATCAGACGAAGAGGTTCTTGCTCAAGAAGTCGCGCACACAGACCTAAATGAAGAAGGTGTGCGCACACGTAATCAAAGGCTTACCCAAAATATGGGTATTCCTTCAAGTAACCCACTTCCCCCTCTCCGAAAAGGATCCAATAAGGGGAAAGGAAAGAATCAGGTTACTCCTCACCCTTCCTCTGAAGGAGGTCAATCGCTCTCATTAGAGCAAAGGTTTGCACAATAGGAGGAAGAAATGAAAGAATTAAGAAGGTTGAATGCAGAACTACTTCAGAATAGTATTCTTCTTAAGAATGCTGAAGTCCGACAGCCGAAGGAATTTGTTGTAACTACTGAGATGGATCAAGAATATCCTCATTTATCAGTACACCCACAGAGGTCTAATCCTACGGGTCAAACGCAACAACGGTTGGCAGCACTACCATCAGTTTCAGCACCAACCACCACGTCTGTCCAAGCTCCATTCATTGCACCTACCCAAAACCAAGTTTAACCTGACGTTTCTCAAAAGTTAATAACTACTATTGAGTCATTAACAGCTCGGTTAGAAACTATGGAAGGGAAACGAGCGAA
This sequence comes from Viscum album, assembly GCA_963277665.1. Taxonomy (NCBI): domain Eukaryota; kingdom Viridiplantae; phylum Streptophyta; class Magnoliopsida; order Santalales; family Viscaceae; genus Viscum; species Viscum album. Next base: position 314,355,222 of record OY728158.1, read on the forward strand.
ATTTCAACCTGAAAAGAAAGTTTACCCTGAATGGGTAGATTCAATTTCTCCTCCATCCAGTTTTGGAAACCCTATTTTCCCTACTTTCAATGGATCAGGCGACCCTGAACAACATTTGACGCATTACGTGTCTTGTTGTGATCCTATGATGGGAACTCCAGAGCAGCAAGAAGCAGTGAAACTCAGATGCTTCGTGCGAACCTTGCAAGGACCAGCTTTTGTCTGGTATACAAGCTTGAAATCCCGGTCAGTCATCGGATGGGAGGATCTTCGTCAAAAATTCCTTCTTCTGTTTAGCTCAACTTTTCCAAAAACGACAGTTTTCGATCATACAAACTGCAAGCAAAGGGAGAATGAAAGAGTCTCTGATTTTATTGCTCGTTGGAAGGGATTAACGTATTCCTTGAGTTTATCACTCCCTCAGGAGGAATTGTTGCCAATCTGTGTGGCAAATTTGCGTGACGAATTACGCACGCCATTGATCCCTGTGAAATACACAGGAGGGTTTCGAGACCATACTTCAATCGCTCAACAGATTGAAGATTCCCTTATACAGGCTAAGGTTAAATCTCGTGTAATTCCATCAGCTCCAGGAAGAAGAATGGGTAAAGCAGAAACTGCTACAGTTATGCTTAAATAGGCACCTGTACCTATTTCTACTTCAAAACCTTCATCTTCTCGAAGGGCTCCACCTCCTGAACGCCAACAACAAAGGCTGTTTCGTCCAAATGATCAAAAAGATCAATGACAAAAACAATTTGAGGATATGAAGAGTAAAACATACTCTTTCCGAAGTGAGCAAGTTCCTGGTTACTTCATTTCAGCTCTGGAAAATAATTTGGTTCAATTACCAGTGCCGAAGAGGCCAAACAAGGAAGGAGATGAAGACCGTCCTAATTATTGTCCCTTTCATCAAATGTCGGGGCATCCCATCCTGGAGTGTTTTGTCTTTAAAGACCTCCTGCAAAAGATGGTCGACTTGGGACAAGTCAAATTGAAGGGTTTTTCAGCTCATGTAGCGTGTATTACCGCTACAGATCCAGAGGAAGGAGGCGAGTGGCAGGAAGTCAAAAACAAAACTGCGAAAAAATATGATGATTGGATGGTCAGAAAGACAATCAATCGGACCCATTCCATTTTGCGAACACAATTGAAGAAGCCAATTGTGTCTCCTACAAAAGCTGCAGTAAAGCCTCCATCAAAAGATAAATCCTCAAAAGGGAAGCTCAATTCAATGAAGAAAGAGGAATCAGGAGAAGATGAGTATGTATCAAAGCCTAAATTTTCTTTGACTCTGGCAGATTTTATGCCATCTACTTCAAAGCCACGGGCACCGTCCCACCAAACGGCACAGCCTAAACAGGCTAACTAGGCAGAGTCTTTATTAGACGAAGAGTTAATCTTTGGTTCTGTTAATATGATTCAATTAACAGATTTATATTCCAGTCTTGATGAGCCTGAATTCCCTGTATCAAATAAGGGAACCCGAGGAAGTTCTAGAGGTTCAGGATATAGGGGAAGACGTGGATCTTTCCGAAGCCACTACTCTAATTCTACCCCTGCTAGCACTGTATATGCAGCAGAAACTCCTGGTAGAGCCCTTCAGCGAGCACAAAAAGAACAAGAAAGTTCTTCTGCCAATGACCAACTCAGTTTCAGCACAGTTATTTTGGAAGACCGATTAAAAGATCCATCTTCTTTATCTCAGCAAGTAAATGGATCTAATTAGTCTAATTTTCCAAAACCAAGGATGTTGCCAATCTCAATACAAGATGCATCAGCTTCGAAAGCATCTGTTTCCAAAGTACCTGCTAAACCGCATATTCCTATTGGGAAACGCAGACCTCTAGATCAAAAGTATGATATATTGAAACACTTGGCCCAAGTACCAACCAAGTTATCAATTTTGGATGCTTTGAATCTGTCAAGAGATCTTCGGGAAGCACTCATCGAAGCTTTGTCAAGTCCTCAGGAGTTTGAAACTGAAATTGCTGCAGCTGAAATCTATCACATAGAGAATAATCCTGCGGAATGCCATGCAGTGATATCTTTTACTGATAAAGATGAAGATGATGTTGTGCATGGGCACATAAAACCATTGTACTTATCTGGAAAAGCAATGGTATAGATGTTCGAAGAGCTTTCATTGACAATGGTTCAGGAGTCAACCTCATGCCCATTCGCACACTTCGTCGATTGGGCCTCACGAAATCTGATTTATCTCCTTCTACCATGATGTTGCAAGGATATGATAAAAATGAACAAGAACCACTGGGAGAAGTTACGCTCAGAACTCAGTTTGGAGATCTTGTTTCCAATTCGGATTTCATTATTGTTGATCAAGACTCAGCTTTCAATATCATGCTTGGAAGACCCTGGCTACATCAGCATGTAGCTATTCCGTCATCATACCATCAATGTCTCAAATACTGTTTCGATGGTCAAGTTGGAACATTGTATGGTGATAAGGCCCCGTTCAATACATGTGAGTCTCAATACATTGAGGCGGAATTTTATCACATGAAGGGAAGAGAAAAATCTACAATGAAGGAAATTACCAAAGTTAATGCTCCGTATGGTTTGGAAAAAATTCCAATAAATCCATTTTCACATGTGAGTACAGATTATGTGTTACCTATCAGTCAAATTGACAAAATAGGCCCAAATCAAAATACTCTTATGGAAAGATCCATAATGTCAATTACGGAAATCGAGCCAGACCACATGGGAGAAATTGGTAACTTACCAAGTAGTGATGAAAGCATAAGTGGTGACGTTTTCATTTCGTCTGCTGAAATCCAACAAGTCTATACTTTGCTAATCAGGCCAGAAGAAGTTATAGCAACACCAGAGGTGAATATTGATGTCGATTCTCATTCCATCATCTCCTCTTTATTTCCCAATGAATACCCTTTATCGTCAATAGGGTCAGAAATGGAAGCTTCTTCTTCAAAATGTGAAAATTTTGACATCTCTTATGATCATGAGAATTTCGTTTTTTCATCTACTTTGCAAGTAGAAACGGAAAAAATAACACATGATGAAGAGGAAGAAGAAGATCTTAGAGTTTCTCCTCCAGCATTTGAAGAGGGTATCTCTACCACTGTGGATGAACTCAGAGAAGTAAATCTGGGTACAGAGAAAGATCCACACCCCACATTAATTAGTGTGGCCATGACCCTTGAAGAGCAAGAGATGTATATTTCTTTTTTAAAGCAAAATAATGATATTTTTACTTGGAATTATACAGAGATGCCTGGCCTTGATCCTGATGTTGCCACCCATCATTTGGGTTTGCCAAAAGAACATCGAGGATTCAAGCAAGCCGCGAGAAGAACACACCCAACCTATGCTGCCAAAATCGAGGCTGAAGTGGATAAGCTTATCAAAGCTGACTTCGTCAGAGAAGTTCAATATCCCAAGTGGTTGGCTAATATTTTCCCTGTAAAGAAGAAGAACGGACAAATTAGGGTTTGCATCGATTTCAGAGATCTTAATCGGTATTGTCCTAAAGATGATTTCCCAGTTCCGATTACAGAACTCTTAATTGATGCGACGGCTGGCTATGAAGTACTTTCTTTCATGGATGGATATTCTGGATATAATCAGATCCGAATGGCCCCAGAAGATGAGGAATATACAGCCTTCAGATCTCCTCAAGGTGTGTTTTGTTACCGGGTGATGCCCTTTGGTTTAAAGAATGCAGGTGCAACATATCAACGCGCCATGCATCGTATCTTCAAACCTCTTTTAGGGAAATTTGTTGAATGCTATGTAGATGATTTGGTGGTTAAATCCAAACAACGTTTTGATCACTTGGCTGATTTGGAAGTTGTATTCCACAAGCTTCGACAACATAATTTGAATATGAACCCCTTAAAGTGTGCTTTTGGGGTAACTTCAGGAAAATTCCTCGGCTTTGTTGTACGCCATCGTGGTATTGAAGTCGATCCTGAGAAGACCAAATCAATCCTTGGTATGTCACCTCCTCAAAATTTGAAATAATTAAGAGGACTTCAAGGACACTTAGCCTACATTCGGCGTTTCATCGCCAATTTGGCAGGCAAAAGTTTACCTTTTACCAAATTATTGAAGAAAGGAGTCACTTACCAGTGGACTGAAGAATGTCAAGAAGCATTTGATGTTCTCAAGAAATACCTCTTGAGTCCACCAGCACTCATGCCACTTGTTGAGGGTAGTCCTCTTATCCTCTATGTGACAGCTTTAGAGCGATCATTGGGTGTCTTTCTCGCTCAAAAGAATGATGCTGGGAATGAAAATAGTCTCTACTATCTCAGTAGAACTATGCTTGAAGCAGAAACCCGGTATTCGAGTATTGAAAAGTGCTTCCTAGCATTAATCTTTGCAGTTCAGAAATTGAGACACTACCTGCAACATCACGAGGTCCAATTGGTATCTCGCAATAGTCCGCTCAAATTCATCCTTAGTCGTCCAATGCTTACAGGACGCCTGACAAGATGGGCGGTTATTCTACAGCAGTTCGACATCCAGTATGAGTCTCAAAAGGCAATTAAGGGCCAAGCTCTGGCTGATTTCCTGGCTGAACATCCTTCAGTGGAAGACACGTATTCAGATATCGAACTCCCTGATGAGGAAGTTTTCTCTATTCAAGAGAGTCCTCAAACATGGGAAATGTATTTTGATGGTGCTTCTAGAAGTCCAACAGGGAAGAAAATGGAAAATCCTAAATTCAACAAAGTTGGTTTAGGAATTGTGCTCCTTTCTCCATATAAGGCAGTGTTACATTATTCCTTTTTGTTGTGGGAAGGTGGTACCAATAATGAAGCTGAATACCAAGCTCTCATTACAGGCTTGGAGTTAGCGCTTCAAGAACAAGTGAATCACTTAAAGGTGAAAGGTGATTCAGACCTGGTAATCAAACAAGTCAATGGGGATTATGCCATCAGAAAAGAAGAATTAATCCCTTTGTATGATTACGTCAGAGAGTTAATGTCGGAATTCCCTTCAGAACCGACGTTTTCTTATGTCCCAAGATCACAAAATGCTCAAGCTGATGCACTGGCTAATATAGCCACAGCTTTAGCATATCCAAATCGGGACGAGACAACCATCTGTATTGCCCACCGTCGTGTAATTTCACCTTATGTTCAAGTCAGAACAGAGGAAATTAATGAAATTAGTCCCATTCCTGAACCGTATGGTCATACTACAGGATGGATGTCACCAATCAAGGAATACCTTCAAAACGGAACACTTCCAGCTGATAGAGCCGAGAAAGAACAAATTCGGCGACGTGTGGTCAATTTTACTCTTTATGATGGTCCAAACCACCTCGAGAAAATTCTCTACAAACGTGGTTTTGATGGAGTTCTCTTCAGATGTATTGATGGTGAAGAGACAATGGCTGTCATAAAAGAAGTGCATGCAGGAGTCTGTGGTGCCCACCAGTCTGGACATAGACTGTCTGATCAAATTCGAAGGCTTGGATACTTCTGGCCTTCAATGATACAAGATTGTGTTAATTTCACAAAGAAGTGTCATTCATGCCAAGTATATGCCAACTTCATTCATCAACCTCCTGAGTTGCTTCATACAGCTAAATATTCATGGCCATTTTCCACATGGGGAATGGATGTGGTGGGACCTTACCCTTCAGCTACGGCCAAGCAGTTTAAGTACATTCTTACTGCTACTGATTTCTTTTCCAAATGGGCAGAGGCAGTACCTCTCAAAAAAGTTAGTTCTAAATGAATTGTTAGCTTCATCAAGTCTAACATCATTACTAGATTTGGTGTCCCTCATACCGTATTGACGGACAATGGCACCAACTTCTGTTCTTCTGAGGTAAAGAAATTGTATCGAGAATACAACATTAAGTCCAACCATTCATCTCGATATCATGCAGCGGCTAATGGCCAGATAGAGGCTTTCACCAAGACTCTTTAAAATATACTGCAAAAGATGTTGGATAAAGATAAGAGGTCATGTCCTGATAAACTCTTTCATGCTTTATGGGCTTATCGGACTACCACTCGCAATGCAACGCGGTCTACTCCATATTCATTGGTATATGGAACAGAAGCAGTCTTTCCAATTAAAGTTCAATTGCCCTCACTCAGAATAGCAATTTGTGATCAGTTTTCAACAGATGAGCGATCCCAAAAGCGGTTGAATGAATTGGAACAGTTAGATGAGAAAAGATTGTGCACTTTGCACCACTTGGAAATCTATCAGAATCGGATTGCACGAGCTTTTAACAAAAAAGTTCGTCTTCGTTCATTCATTCAGGGAGAATTGGTATTGGTTCTCAGAGCACCAATGATACCAGGAAAGAAGCCTCCCAAGCTTGAACCAAAATGGGAAGGACCTTATTCAATACATAAAGTCTACTCCAATGGAGCGTATTCTCTGATCTCAATGGATGGAGAACACATCACGACTCCAACTAATGCCAGATTTCTGAAGAAGTATTTTGTATAAACACAAAATATTGTTCCCCGAACCAAGACTCTTACAATTGTTTCATATAGCACTGGTCCAGTATGACCTTAAACTGCAACTTCGTCCAACATGACGTTAAACTGTGTCACCTTCAATGTCTGAGATGACATTAAACTATAAATTTTCCGAGATGACATTAAACTATATTGTGTCCTAGCAACATGACATTAAACTGTGTGGCACTTTCATCGTCCAGCATGACGTTAAACTGTAAAAAGTCCCCAGAACTGATATCCTCATATTGGTTCACTTTAGTCCTAGCTACAAGACTTTAAACTGTACAGCACCAGTTCCTCCTTGCTATATGACGTTAAACTATACAACAATGGTCCAGTATGACCTTAAACTGCAACTTCGTCCCACACGACATTAAACTGTGAAAAAGTTCCCTAAACCGTCCAGCATGACCTTAAATTGCATCATCCCTGGTCCATGTATATGACCATAAACTATTTTCAAATCCCTTATGTCCAGCAAGACGTTAAACTGTGACGTCCTAAAATTACATGACGCTAAACTGTATAAAAGTCCCTCACGTCCGGAAAGACATTAAACTATATAATCTCAAAATTCTAGTATGACATTAAACTGCACCATTCACGGTCCATGCATATGACCTTAAACTATTCGCACCTTCGTCCGACATGATGTTAAAGTGGTACACTCTTTTGTCCATAATGCATGACATTAAACTGCACAGTCCCCCTTTCGTCCAATATGACGTTAAACTATTTTATCCCCATCGTCCTAACTACATGACGCTAAAATGTACAGAAAATCCTTGATATGTCCTACATGACATTAAACTGTATTTTGTCCCTGCTACATGACACTAAACTGTGCAGCACCAATAGTCCTAACTACAAGACTTTAAACTGCATAGTCCCCTTTTTATGTCCTACATGACATTAAATTGTACATCGTTAAGGTTGTTATTACCTCTTGTTTCTCACACCGAGTATGACTCACGTGAGCTTAGAGAGAACATCAACCATGACACTCCCTTTGGGCCACTAACCATGTGTAAGTCCCAACAATATTTTTTATTAGATCATTGTCCACAAGAACAACTTGATCATTGATTCATTCTTTAATTGAACTACACGGACTTTGATCCTTGCCCTCCAGGCTGGGTATGTAGGCAACCTCCCAGGGTTCAAGCCCAAAAAAACAATCTCTTCACATCGGTTCACCACAACCTCATATGATGTTGATTTGTGAAACCGCCCCTGGAATCAATATCTTTACATTGATTCACTTTCGTCCTTGTTATATGACGTTAAACTATACAACACTTTTGTCCGGTACGACAATAAACTACAATATTCTTTGATTTCCTCATTTGAGAGAGAACTATTATTGACATTGATTTTTCAATCATGGTTTTCATTTTTAAAAGACTACATGCATACATGGTAATGCCTAAACTTTTTTAGGTTAAACCATCATTGCACTAAAGTCCCCTTTCACCCTTCACATGTACGAACCAAATTTGTACAAAGGGCATATCTAGAACTACGTGGACTTGATTCCCATCCTTATGGGATACGTAGGAACATTCGAGTTTCCCTCGAATCCAGTCCCAAGTCTTTTGGGCCTAACCCCAAATTTCACTTTCAGTCCCTTGACTGAAAAATCCTCATGAAAACAAACAATGTGTATTCATTATTATGGTCCGAATTCCATGAACCTAAACTAAGATCACTCATACTTTCGTCCTGCACGACGTTAAACTGCATTTCAAGAACTACGTATGGCTTGATTCTCATTCTTATGAGATACGTAGTGAAGTCCAAAATTTCAATTCAGGACCCAGCCACAACATGATTATGGTTTTCATTAACCTATGTATCTCTATATACATTGGACAATACCCATCTTTATGTGTTATAATCCTAACCTTAAATATTTTCAGATCTTCTTAACCCTTTTTCATGACTTCTAGTCACAAAAATGTCAAACTTCTGAGAATTCTTTTGCCTGACTATGCAGCACGTGCCCATAGGTGGCCTTGCATAAACAGTCCACATAACAGACTTGTCAGCCAAAAGATGCTATTCATTTGACCATGCAGCCAATGCCCATAGGTGGCCCTACATATTTCAACCCCCTAACGGGTTTTGTTAAATAATAGTAACTTCATTCTTGGGAAGAATGCCTCTTTTGTCCTTATTTGTCTTAAACAACAATATGTAGGGATCCGCAAAAAAAAATAGCCATCCTTAAAATATTTGTCCCATATCCTTTTTCATGATATGAAAGTATTCAAGTCTATGGTTTATTCTTCTTCCCTATGTTTGGGTCAGACCTTCGTAGGAGTGATATTCATCCAGTTCTTCGATATTCTTATTTGGAAATATCTTCTCCATATTCAAGTACCTCTTTCCATACAACAAACTCTATGCTTTAGAAAATTTGAATCTCGATAAACTTACACTGGCTTTTAGCACTAGGAAAGTAAATTTCTGGGAGTTCTTTTGCCTGACTATGCAGCACGTGCCCATAGGTGGCCTTGCATAAACAGTCCACATAACAGACTTGTCAGCCAAAAGATGCTATTTTATTTGACTATGCAGCCAATGCCCATAGGTGGCCCTGCATATTTCAACCCCCTAACGGGTTTTGTTAAATAATAGTAAATTCATTCTTGGGAACTACTTCTTCTAATGCCTTTTAGCTCTTTTTTCATATCATTCCTCAGATTCAAATATTCTTAAGCCATAGTTTACATTTTTTCCCTCATACTTGAGTATGGTAATATGTTTTCAGATAAATTGTGAAGTAATTGAATCCATTTCTAATCCATTTCGGTCAAAGCTATTTCGACCTTAAACATTAGCCCCTTTATGTCCGGTGTGCATTACTTTAAACTGCCCACACAAAAGACAAAGGAACTTTGAATAAAATTCAAGTTCCAGCACACTTGTGTGCTTCCTTCTGTGCCCTGAAGACTTGCGCGCCCCCTTTTCCTTTGGAGGGATTCAATTTCCTCAGAGTCAAATCCTCATTTCTCTCCGGATCCAACTCTGAGGGGGGACTTTTGTTGACGCTCCTTTCGTCACAGAATCTAATGATCGGAAAAGGGGATTATCTGAGCTCAATGTGATTCATCCTTTGAAGAAACATCAAAAATCGACAAAGGGATGAACAAGGAGAACATTGCCCATAGGCCGCGCAAGTTCCCTCATGGTCGTGCAAGTATACTTGCGCGCCGCCTAGTGGTCGTGAAAGTACTTATGCGACGCCTTATGGTCGTGCAAGTGACTTGCGCGACCTAAGTGATAACCGCCCGGTAACCGCCCGGTAACCGCCCAGGGTCTTCTTTTGCCTATAAATAGACCCTGTGGGCCCCCCATTTGAAAGGATATTTTTCCAGAAACTCGGATTGAAGCTCCCGACGCCCAAGTCTCTTCTCAAAGCTTCCGGAACACTTCTAAGGTCATTTCATACCTAGAACGGAAGATCTAAAGAGATGAAGGAAGGCCTAAGTGTTAAAACTTATCAAACACTTGCACGCCGACTTATTTCCTTCAATATAACTTGCGCGTCCCTTTTCTAGAAGAACCTCGAGAACATTCTAAAGGGTTTAAAAAAGAGTCGCTCAAGTATTTCATTACTGGTTGAAAATCGCGCAAGTACACTATGTGTCGCGCAGGTATACCTGCGCGACCAATACTTGCGCGCCCACGGAAGACTTGCGCGCCTTGCAAGACTTGCACGCCCCTATCTTTTTGGGTGCCCATCTTTCCCATTTTACCTCTCTTAAGCCATTTCAACTTTCCTTTTCACGATTCAATCTTCAAGACACTCTTCAAAGCCATTTATGGCATGATTTCTTGATTTGACTTTCTTATCTGAAAGGAATTCTGTGGAATCTCTCTCAAAGTCTAGTGATTTAAATATCTTTATGTCACTAAAATACGGAGAGTTCATTCATTCAACCTCATCATTTAAGATGAGAGAATCTTAACCTGGGTCTCCTTTTCAGGAATAATCCCGAGTTATAAAACCTTTAATATGGGCATCTTCCTCAGGAGTAAGCCCCAATCAAGTCCTCTAATCTTGGGCATCTTTCTTAAGAATAAGCCCCAACCTCAAATATGGGCATCCTCCTCAGGAGTAAGCCCCAAACCTTAATCCCTAACCTGGGTCTCCTTTTCAGGAATAAGACTCAGTCATAACCTTGGGTCTCCTTTTCAGGAATAAGCCCCAAAGTCCCCTTAAACTTCTCTTAACCAGTCATAATTTACCTTTGATTTGGGTTTCCTTTTCAGGAGTAAAACCCAATCATAAATCCCCTCCTAACATGGGCATCCTCCTTAGGAGTAAGCCCCAAGATTAGAGTATTCAAATCTCCATGAAGCACATATAACTTTATGGACCCTGTTCATGGATTTTTTCCCTAAAAGTAAATCCTAAACCTTCATCTATCGGGGCAGTCATCCATACAGAAGCCCCAAACAAATTCTTATGATTGCATCTTTCATGGCACAATTGTCTAAATTTTTACCAATACCTCTTGTTTCTCACACCGAGCATGACTCACGTGATCTTAGAGTGTAAAAGTAATTATGACATTCATCATTGAGCCATCAATCATAAACATCATACTCCATAATTCGAACTACGTGGGTTCTGATTCCTTTTTCCAAAAGAAAGGATACGTATGTAGCCCATTTTATGGGTTCGATCCCAACTTTGAAATAATCTCTGTCCTTCTGAATGACGATAAACTTCAAGTGCCCCACTGAGTGGCTTTAAAACCAGCCTGGTCATCATAATGACCAAGAGACTTTTATATAAATGTTTTGAGGGATACCATTGACCAAAGAATCTCTAAAACAGATATAGATGATTCTCTATTGATGAAGAACCTCGAATACATATAAAAGATTCTCTAAATTTCTTGCATATTTAATCATTGATTTTTAAAACTAAAGGAAAGAACATTTTTTACTTGGTAATGTAATAAGGATTCACGAACATAACTTAAATCTATAAAGAGAGTCCCGGAGTAGACAATAATTCCCCTCAAAAAGGTGTGATGAGTCCGACCTCCCATCCTCTCGACCAATGAAAATTCCTAAGCCTCATTAGTCCACAGGCTAATGAGCGCCTGCCTTTGGAAAGTAGGTCCAAACGGATGTGGAATAATTGGATGTTTCCGGTTCTACGAACAAACCCGTTAGAAACCGATCGGAACGTTTGAATCTCCCGTCCAGGAGGTCATCCCCGGATTCCGTGCGAAACAGACATAAAAGATATGACTAAGCATTATCAATAAAAAAAATTGTTTAATGGGAACCGCATACTCTCTTTTTTTATGTTGTGAAGAAGATTATGTGACTAAATGATTTCACCCCTAGTTCACCATTTTTTCCAACCTAAATTTGGGTACAACGGTGAATTCAGGTTTTACCATCAGGTTATTGTGTATGGTTTTGATTTATTGCACAACAATTAACATTGGGTAACCATATTCATTCTTAATAGGAAATCCCAATTGATCCAACATTTATAACTATGTATAAACCTTTTTTTAAAGGAATTTGGTAGTTTAGTGTTTTAGACCCAATGAAACAAAGGGAATTACATTCATCAATTAGATGGGGGGATGAGCTCGTCATGTCATTTTTTGGGGGAATTTTTTCCTACACTGAGACTGTATTAAAGAATCAGGATATCACCTTGAATCTACTCGTAATCATGATACAGGACTGGTTAATATAAAAAATGATCATAGTTTAATCACTTTTATATATAATAATAGGGGGGTCTCATTAGTTAGTCTAGATATTTGAATCCATGTTTATTCATCAATTTCCTAGTATCGAATAAATGCTTATATGCTAAAGCTGCATAACTAAGAACATCAAAATTTTCATTCATATTTTTAGGGAATAATATTGCAAGGTGGTTCTTGACAAAATATGATACATCATATGTATCCTATTAATCACATGAATCAAAATGAACACAGTTCATTAATCACATAAAAACTAATGTCATGCAGACAATACTTATGTATGGGAACATATGCACTGAATATTAGAGCTTGAGTCTTGAGGACACATCCTATTTATCATGGTTATAGTAGGAATCATTTTCATCATCGTTTGATCATTCCCTTTGGAATGTATCCAAGATTAGTTCCCTTATGTAGGGGTGGGGTGTTTATTTCAGGTCACTCATTAGGGATTACATACTCATATTTCCCTAGATTGTGGAGATTGATAATGAAAATGATATTACTATTCGAAATCAGTATACCAACATGTGATATGATTCGTGTGCTGAATATGTGATAGAAACTATTCATCATTACTACACGTGGATGATATGATTAGGTTATTGGACTGCCCTTTGGATATTGACATGGAGCTCAGTCCTTGGAGATGCATCTTACATATCTAGGTTATGGAAGTAATTGAATTAATCTTCACTCTTTTGGATTTATATTCCACTAATGGATGAGGAAAGATGATCATTACATTAGAGTGATTGGGTCCTGATGGTTGGAATACCATATTTTTGTGGGAACTTTCACTAAAGTGGAAGTCCAATTGAGTTCAGACCTTAGATAGGAGTGATTTACATCCTTGTTGTGGTTGGAATCAAATTTTTTCTACTTTAGTGGGATTCTTATTATACTAATGGATGAGTATGGGTTATTGGTACAAGGGAGAGATTGGATCCCACTGGTTTGAATATCGAAGACATAGGGGGAGACACACCGAAGTGGATGCCCATTTTATCGCAGGCCATAGGATGGAATACTACATATCATGGTAATGGAAGGAATTAGTGCCATCATAGATCATTGGCATATTAATCTTCTAGTGGATGAGGAAGGATGCTCAACCAATGGGAGATACTGGGTATCAATGGTTAGAATGTTGGAGTCAGGTGTGACTTACAATGAAGTAGATGCCCATTTAGATTGGGCCTTATGAAGGTTGCCATCATATTATGCTCAGGGAATTAATTATAGTCATCATAGTTTAGGTGAGTAGGGACTAAACACTATGTTTTCCCTTATATGTAGGTAATATTAAATTATTTTTTTGTTCTAGTCTTACAAACATAGGTATCCCTTTCATTGATTAGGGATTATGAATTGAATGATATGATAATTATAGATTCATGACCACATGTTAGCTATACTCAGTGTGAGAAATAAGTGAAAATAATAATCAGTCTCATTGGTTATAAATGCATGTCCTATATAGTAGAATAACCCTTTAAAGGACAATATAAAGCTCTCGCCTTAGAGAGTAATCCTAAATATCTGGGTTTTGGTAGAAATCATAGTCATCATAGTTCTCTTGGTCGAGGATGACACACTAACATTTCCATTATCATCAGTTCTCTCATACAGAGGACAGAAATTCTTATCATGTACTATGATTCATATCTTATTAGGTCTTACAAACTAAGTATGGACATAGTTAACTTATCCTTGTATTACCTATTGTCCTTTCCCTCTTACCTCCCTGACATGCATTGATTGATTGCATGACATGAATAGGTTTTTTAGTTGACATGTCGGAAGATGAAATCTTTATATATCCAATGTAAATTGCAAAATATATTTGAATTGTCAGTGGGATGTCACATAATCTAGATGGCATGTCTAATGGTTGTCGTATGACCAAGGACGACTTGTCAGGAGGACATTGAGAGACCCGACTGGATGATCCTGGAAGCTATCACATGATTTGGATGATAAGAAAAGTGGTTTTTGTATGATCTATCTAACATCCCCAAGTTTCATCATGAATGATTGATAACATTATTATAGTTGGTTTCATGAGTTTACCAGACATGTATTGATGTTGATTCATGACTTAGACCGACATGTCTAGAGGGCACAATGAATGTCAGTTGACATGTCCAGAACATGTCTTCAGTTCTAGAAGGTGTGTCCGGGGGAATATTTTAGAGTCATTTAACATACATTGGTGAAATCCTGAGACTTATGTGACTTTGACTAGTGCCACCAAATGATTCATGTGACATGATTGATGGACACCACAAGGTGTTCTTCGAAATCTAACGTGGTTTGGTGAGACATTGGTGGAATTACCAAGGGAGTTAATGTGACATTATTTCCTATGCATAAAGTGGTTCACATGATCCAAATATCGTAGAAAATAATTGTCACAAAATCTTGGCCGCATGTCTTAGTAATTTTTCATGACATTAGAGGTCCATGTGAAGCACATGAGAATCAATGTATATGTTCTTTGCACAATTATACTATCTTTTTAGTCTTATTTATATCCTTTTATGGAAAATTCCATATATTTTTATAGTGTTATCTTTCTTTATGTCTTATGAGAACTAGAAGGTATCTAGGATGTTCTTCCCATGATCCTCCATAATTCATTCACATGATCTATGAGTGATCACACAACGTGCTTATTCAGGTTTCACAATATCCTTGGTTATTCCTTGGATTTTACCTGATATAAATATTTTAATGTCGTGAGATCAACCATGATACGAAATCATCTATGATTCGCTTAAGTGTTGGTGAAAGGATCCAAGGACTCATCCATCCATGTATGGTTCTCTTTCTTTATACTAGGGTGTGGTACTTATAGTCCTCTCTACCCTAGTTATTCACTCCTATGTGTAATGAATATCACATGAATATAAGATGAAGAATATAGAGGGCCTTGGATTCATGAGTTTTCATGAGGTATTTTTATAGGTCATTCTAAAGGCATCACATGATTTCTTGTGATCACAAGACCATCCCTTTAATTCCTCCTTTATAGAGATATTTTCAATTAATTGGGTCTTTTTGAATCATGAGTACTTTTCAAGGGTCTTCATAATTTTCAAGAATACATGTCTAAGGAAATTCACAAGATCCGAATTCATTCTAAAAGGATTTCACATGATCTTTTATGACATATCTGGTAAATTTTGTGAGACAAGGATAGATTTCTAGAGGGCATATGTGTCACTGAACTAGGTTTTCAAGGGGCCATGCATGACCATACTAGTGAATCACATTAATTTTACTACTACAGGAGGCTCCCACCTTTCCTTTTTATTTCCATATTTTAATTATCAAAGACATATGGAAAATGTGATTTTTCTAGGGTTATTTTTATGAGAATCACCTTCCCCATCTGTGATGTGTTGTGTGACAAACAAAAGGTTCTATTGAGATGTCTGATCGTTTCGTGGATAAACCCTTATACTTATTTTTTGATCCAAATGGGATGTGTGAGTCATTGAAGGAATTTCTGAATCCTTTTTCATAATGGGGGTTTAATTCAAGTGGGCTATTTCATGACTAAGAATACATGCCACTAGGGATTCCATGATGTATAATGGGTTGTATTGGAGTGTAGTGGGAGTTTTACAACCAAAATAGACTGACATATTTTTTCCTTTTCATTTATATTTCTTATTTTAAAATTTTTAGTGATCATTAAAGATTTTATGAGTGTTGTTAATGATAATAACTCTGCATATTAGTGATGTGTCACATGAAATTTAAGACTGCATGTGGATCCCATATTTTTTATATTTTCCTCCTAATTTCTATGGATATTTTGAGGGTTTTTTCGTGTTTCTTCTTGTTGACAAGTCATGTGTCCTGGAGGTGCTTATAGGGCATTCCATGTGTGTCCATTTATTATCTAGGGAACCTTCATAAGAGTGGAAGGACATTTATAAAGCGATTCATGGTATCCTCTGTAGGTTGTGGGTTGTGTGTGACTATCTGTAGAACCTTTCCAAGGGCATGTCATCAGGTGTCTCTTGGTAGTTCACACATTCTCTATGATCATGGCCGCCATTAGTTACCATTTTTATTTGGAAAATAATACACCTATATAGGTATTGATACCTTTTTTATATTTCTAATGCTCATTTGGTGGGCATCAATAATCCCCCTAGAAGCGACATCTTTGAGGATAAGGGTTTGGTTTAGAGAATATAAGTTCCCACCTGGTTGTTTGGTGGTTTCCCTAGTTAGTGTATTGGGAGTCCTTTGGTCTATCAGATGAAATTTTTATTCAGCATAATTCCTTATAAATAAAGTAGTTGAGAGAGAATCTTCACATGAATAATTGATACTCCAGAGATCATTTTCATTTATTCTTTTTTGTAACATCGTCGCAAGATCTTCCCACAAGAATTGATTCTGAGACATGTTTGTGAGACATCTTCATGAGAAACACTTACCAATAATTACATTTCTGAAGAACCTTCTCAAATAAATCCATATACTAGTCTTATAAATTTTTTTTAACTTTGTACATGGGGATGCACATTCTTATTGATTGTTTTTCAGGATTTATGGGTTTGATCGCATGATCCCTTGACTATTATGCAGCTTGTTTGGCCATAATAGAGTCATTTCATCATGTGTCTTCTGAGGGGTCCTGAAATTTCACAACATCTTATGGGATTATATGTTATTCATGATCATCTGGAGTCATGTGAATCATGAATCCTTTATACAATTATTTAATTCATAGATAATTCATGTGATGCACATGATGCTATGGGTTTATTTCTTTTTAAAAGATTTTATTTTTTCTATCTAACATATGACACTTAATTTTCATAAAATGTATTCTGGTTCCCATAAAATATCCTATGATATAGCTAATCAAAGGTCCTTGACCTTATGAAATCATAATTATCACCTCTAATACCACACAAATCTTAATAATTTGATTTTGAAACTGATACATCCATTCGATCATCAAAATTTTCCATTATCACACTATCTTCCTCTATAAAATTTTTTATTTCTGAATAATGATTTCATTCCCTCTAAGGACATAAATATACCTAAATTATGGGTGTTAAATTCTCTTGAATATATTCAGATGACAATTTATTCGGATGGTTGACTATCCATGCACAATCCATGGGGTTATCATATATGTTTGAAAACTCATCCTTGGATACCGATGGATATGTTTTCACTTATCAGCCTATTTCTCAATATTATTTGAGTATATTAATATATTGTATAAACAAATCAGGTAGTAGATGGAGTTCTTAAATGGAACGTCATCCTGGTAGTATATTTTTTTATGAATGTGCATGACCATTCTGGGATAGAAAAATATTCTTAGAGTTCAATGAGCATTAATATTCATCCATTCTCTATAAATTAATGTGGATTTCCAAATTTATTTTCTATCACCATCCTAATCATATTCAATATCATGTTTTCTTTTGGTGTCCCAGAACCAAATAATTTCATTTTCCCATGTTGTGGGGCGAATTTTTCTATGGTATATCTACCAACATGGTGGGATACCCCTGTCTGGGAAATGTATGATGAGTTTCGTCCTACCAAATATGTTATGATGATCCTTTTCTTACTCCAATTTTGGTGAGGTAAATATTCAACATTGTAAATTAAAAGTTAAGGAAGGATATTAATACGTGATCAATTATGCCTTTAAAAGACTAGATAAACATTTTTTTATAATAGTGGAGCTTGTATGGCTACTATATGCCACAATAGGTTCCATTCCTGACATGTTTCTGATAGTTTCATCTCATATTGGTCCATTTTAGGATCCCAATGGCATACCTACAAATTATATTGAGTGATAATAGAGATCTCTCTTTTCCTTATGATGGTGGGATTTAGGGCCATGTTCTTGAATTAGTGGATTATCTCACCTAGGGATTCACATTTACGAATTTGAGTCAATGTTCTAGTGATGGAAGCATGACCTATGGAAATATGTGGCCTTAATTCAGAAGTGGTGACCCTTTATCAACATTTCTGACTTCTGGTCCATATTCATCAAGGAAGCTTCCTCTATAGGATCATCTATCCATTTAAGTATTTATTTGGTTTAATATGGTGGCATTTCAATAGCTAGGAATACTACAATTCCACTAGGATTTTTGAGGCCTTATCTCATTCCAGGTTTCTAAACATATATAATATTGTGCCAATATCACATTTCTATAAAATGGTTACCAATGTGATAAAAAATGGGATAGTTATGATTACTCCCCTTATCGTGCACTAATTAGTAAAATCATTAATAATGGTAGTGTCTCTATTAATGAAATGTAGTATGAGATCCCCCTTCAATATGGGGTTCATACAACCATGATGGAGGAATTTATCATCTATGATCCATATAGGATCATATTCTAGTTTTGGATGATGTTGGCACTTAATGAAACTAATGTCAATATCATTATTCCACATATTGTGACTCCTTACTTTATTACCTATTATAATGCTCAGGCATGGGTAGTAGCCTATCCAAGTAGGATTTTAAACATACTTGTTCTTCATGTGGACAATCCATTTTTCTCCCCACCCACTTGATCTATGGAAATGATGGGGTTGATTTATGACTTTGGTGATACATTGAGAAATCACCATTATCCTATATATGACCATCCCTATAGTGGTACCGAATCTATGAAGAAACTTATCCATCCTATATAAGGAACATGTGATGCCTCTATTAAGTGGAAGACATATATAACTGCATCCCCTATTTACTTCCCATTAATGTCAATTATTCCTTCTTTTGGCATTTATATCCCAATAATAATAGGAGAAAATACCTGGTGTATGTTTTTTTGGAAATATATTCACATCTTGTACACTAAGACTCATTTCGAAATGTTTCATGACCAAGGAGAATTACTTCATCATCCATTTATTGGCTTTTAGGGGAGAGGGGATTGACCCCCGACTGTATGAAATCATGAATTAAATTATCCTAACTTGGAATTATTTGGCCTCCAATGATATGGTGTTGTGAAATCTTGAAGATTAATCTCACATTCTCAAATAGATTCAGGATGCTATGGAGGTACTTGAGAAGTTTCACAAGATTATACCAAACATGCAACCCTAGATTGATGATAAAAATTTATAGATATAGAGGAATGAGTAAATCATAGATCTCTTAAGGTTTTATTTCTTTATTTCATCATCCTAATTGAAAACTACTCAAATGAAAGTTTAGGTGATAAGTACTTTTGTCAAGACTAATCCTCATGGGGAAGAAGCTGAAACTGTTGGGTGAGTGGAACTTTAGTGTTCAATTGATTCATCTTTCTATATTATTCCCAATTTAGCTATCTCATCTGATCAAATATAATTATAGGCAGATCAATGATATGCATAATGTTTTTTATGATATTCCTATAGATACACTAAAATGTGGAGATTCATCCTATGCCATGCTATATGTGAATGTGATTTATTAACCTTGATGATTTTTTTTCTATTTTTTCTATTTTTATTCATCATATGCATGACATTCGATGATCTAATGTTATATTAATTTCCAGAAATACCCATAATTTTCATAATATTAGCTACACATGAATTCTTTAATTTGGATATTTAATTATTATTTTTTCCTGAAGTGCTCTTGAATGACCACCAAAATGATATTTCTTATGGATATGTGTGTTTTAGTTATCATCAGATTACCTAATTCATAGGAGGATAATTGGGTGGAATAGATGTCCCATAGGGAGGGTGATCTATGTATTTTCGAAGCTAATATTCTTTGTAAAAGTTCCATGAATTTTTATAGGTCCATATTTTTTTCTTTAAAAGATTTATCATTATTGTAAAATAAATCAATTGTGTTATATAATTTATTGTGTTATAGATTAGACAATTTATTGTTATAGTTTAGTTAATTTTAGGTGGGACCTTCTATCATTGTAGATTGGGGTCCTTTAGCTCAAACCATCAATATCTATAGTTTATGGCCATTAATTAGGACCTTATATCTCTATAGTTTGTGATATTTTATCCTGGATAATTTATCAGTATACTTTAGTGTCTTTTATCTTGGACCATTTATGGATGAAATTTTGGGTGTTTCAACTCGGACCTACTATCGATATAGTTTTATATATTTTATATTGGACCTTAATATTACACGTGGTAAAAATTTTTATTTCAAAGACATGATCAATGATCATCTAATGTGATGTTGAAATTTTAGGAATGATCCAATACACCCTAGTGTATTCATTTATAACTTGGTGTTGTTGATGATTATGTGGAATAAATATCCTTTCTTGTAAGGAAGGGGTTCCTCAAGTTTGTAGGTCAAAGCCATTATTCTCCCATAGAATCGTAAAACAGAAGTGTCTCCACACATTTCTAAGGGGCATGGTTGTTTTTTGGGGGTAATATTGGTTAACGGAGAAATATTAAGGATGAATGGACTGCCTTAATATTTGGACTATGGGTGATAAAATTCATAACCTAAAATTTTGAGTCTATGAGAATTTAATTCGGGTGAAACTTCCAAGAAGACCCATAGCAGCCTGAGGTTCTAGGTTCTACCATAGTTCTTCTAGGGCTCTCATGGACTGAATATAACTTATTGAAAGGAGAATATTCCATTAGTTGGTAGGTCAATGAACTAATGTGTTGATAAAATTTTCAAGAAAACATTACCTATAAAAATAAAATAATGAAATGATGTTTTGGGTATGGGAGGAAAGAAATCCATGAAGGATTATTGAATCATCAGGAATTTTATATCTTAACTCTGATGCTCGGGACTGACACACTCTGGTTTGGAATAATGTGGCGAGGGCCATAAAATGTTTGGGAATGGTGTGTCACATTCATTCCCTTACAAAGGTTACAAAACATGGTAATTTGTTAATGATGATTTCAAATCCTCTAGGATAGTTTGGTACATGGATTATAAATCATGCTCCAACGTTCCTAGATCAGTGGATCATAAGGAACAATCGAACTGAGAATGTCCCAAAACACACTGAGGAGATGGGATTGACCATTGTGATGTTAGATGTAAGAACCAGGATCTTCTTTTTAGGAACGTTTTCCTTTTCTGGTCATTTTTGAGAAAAATAGGAAATTCTAGAAATTGTTTAAGTACATACCATGTAATTTATGAGTACACATCGTGTACTACCTTGCCGCAGGAGGCCGTGTTCTGGCCATGTAGTAGCCACACACATAGCCATGTGGGAGGGAATTAAAGGCTGCTTAAAGCAGAGTGCGGAAATAGCGAGTATACACTCTGTACATCAAAAGTACACTCAGTGTACTTTCTTTTTTTCATTAAAAGCACCTGGGTCGCATCTAACAAATAGAATGCTCTTCTTTTAGGTCATGTTCGACCAAGAGCTCCACATAGTCATGGATCTTCGACGATCCCTTTATCCTCCATCTGTCATCTGAATCAAACAACGTTGGTTGTGTTGGATTCGCCTCAGGGAGTTCTCTCTTTTGCTTGATCCTCATTTCGTGATTCCTCTTCTTTTCCATGTTATCATGGGTTTAATGTTTTATAAGATTTCTTAGATATATGGAATTATAAGGAAATTCAAGCCCTGTGGTTCAAGCATATTGATCACCCAACGCCAAGGTAGGTGGTTTTGCCATTCTGTTCAATATATTTTAGTATTGTGTTCAAATTCCACCAATACCATTGAATAATGTATTGTGTGTTTACTGTTTTACCCATGTTCATTTCCTTCCATGACTTCATTTTTGTGTAGAGGTTATTTGGATATTAATAGTGATGTTTGTTATGATTTGGATGTTTTTCCCATGCATGTTCTGTTTATGAATGTTTGGTCCTGTTTAGCCAGTTGGACATTTTTCCTGTTTTTCCATGCATGTTGTTGTAGGATGGAGAGTTTGAACTCAGACATGCTGGATTTGTTTTAGACTGATTATCCCAGTATTTTGGTAGGGTATGTTTGGCCATATTTTATTGCAATGCTCTTTGACCAACATAGGGATGTGAGAACCTGGTGTAGTAAACTATAAGGTGAAATGACTTAGTGAGATTCCTCAGAGTGTCTTTGAGAACATGAGACTATTATTGGAATTGAACGTGAAAGGTTATTCATAGAGACTTTGTTTTACATGAATGACATAGATTACTCTAGACTATAAGAAGAATTTACCGAGTGAGCTTTCTCAGAGAGTGTTTGAGTATTTTATATTATAAGTGGAATTGATTGTGTGAGATTACTCGTAGAGTCAATTTTTACTTTGAATTACATTGATTACTCTATATTATATGGGGAATTGACCGATTGAACTTCCATAGAGATCCTTTGAATGACCTAGGATATAAAGGGAATTGACTGACTAAGATTCCTCAAAGAGTCCATTACCTTGGGGCTATAAGAGGAATTGACAGTGTGAGCTTCCTTAGAGAGTTCCTAACTACCATAGAATATATGGAGTATTGACTATGAGTGCTTCCTCAAAGAGTCTTTATATACTGAACCAGAGGGGTTAGGATGAGTGAACTTCCCAAAGGGTTTCTTTTACATGTTAGGTATGACCAGAGGGGATGGCTATAAGTACTTCTCAGAGGGTTACCTGTTTGTGTTTATCTATTTGATTAGTTGTTGCTTGATGTTGAAACTGTGGACTATTTACTTCTGAGTACTTTCATGTTTACTAATTTTTGTACATTACCATCCATATATTCACTGACTATTATCCAAAAAAATATGGGTGGATTCCTACAGGGATTTAGTCTCACACCCTGTATGGGTCATGCTTTTGGGCCCACACATATTATATTGTTGTAAGTATTAATAAGTGAATGTTCCCTTCTACTTCAGGTACATGACTTGTTGTTTAGCGGGAGAGCATGGGACCACGCTATGTTTTGTGATGCTAAGGAGTTGTTTATATTTTTCTTTTGTACATTGGCTTAGTACTATTTGTATTTCGAGCATTGTGACTTGTTTGGATGCTTTACTACACATATGTATCATGCATCTTTTTATATATGTGTGTGTGCTCCAGTTTTTTATTATTATAGTCTTCCACTGCTACTGTTTTTGGATATTTACAGCTTTTTCTATGGTATGAATTTGTTTACTTCTACTGTGTACTCTGAAAATGAGGGCATAGTTTCCCCACTATCACACCCAGGGCCCTCGGTTCTAGTCGGCAGCCTCTGGCATTCGAGGAAATTTGCTTGAGTCCATTTGACCAACCAAGTATGGGGCGGCCCAAGGTGGCTTCCAGAACATGGATGTTATAAAGTGGTATCAAAGGTATTCATTTATCTTGATTTACTATTTGGATCCTTTATCCAGGGATTGGATAAAATAGGTACATTGTAATAAGATGTTCTCGAGAGTATCTAACCTAGGTATAAAGAAAATCCAATCTTCCTTGTTAATTGCAATTTTTCCGGTTTTTCAATTATTACAGTTGATTTGATTTCACCATGAGTTATTTACATGGTTTGTGTTATTGTTGTTGATATTTTTGAGGTTTTATTTATGTTACAACCCTATGATATGAGGGTATGTCATATCATGCATCATATAAGAACATTCTAGAAATCACATGTCATGAATTTTTTCCATGAAATCTAGGATGAATTATTGATTTCATGTTGTTGTGACAAATGTTGTGTAAAATATGCATGTTGTTGTGATAGTTTCCTTGATAATAATACCCAATGTTTGATAGAGTATTATTTGGTGTCGATATTTACTTTATTGGATGTAATACTTTTGTTCTTGAGGTGTTATATTCCCTCATGGACCAGAATTTGGTGGATCATTCCTCTTTTTCAGGTTATAATGTGTAAAAGATTCCAAACATTGATTCGTGGGGAGTATGGGCCCTCACGTATCGGAATTTGGCACATTCAATGGTACTTTCTGTGGTTTTCTAGGTTCTGGTGTAGTTTCATTGGCTCACTGTCTGGAAAGACTCAGAATACATGCCATGTAGTGTTATGTACACTCCATGCATCCTTCTATTTGGGATGAAACTGTTTCTCTTAAGTAGATGTCATGTACTTTTGGTACATGCCGTGTAGTCTCTAACTGTGTCTTAGGTCATGTGGGAAGATATATAAGATGTGGAAACACTAGTGGGAACATGTCATGTTCTAGTCGAGCATGACATATTGTATAGATCTTGTGCCCGCCCATGTAACTAACAACATAGATGGATAAATACTTAAGATATACATGTCGTGTCTGTATTGAACCTGCCGTGTAGATGAACCCAGGTACTCGGTAGTGTCACGAACAACATGGTTCAGTGCTATCCTTTCACGTACGCGTTTTGTCCATCTGGAACATGCTATATAGTTTGAACCATGTGTCAGTATGTGTCACTAACAACACTGTCCAGGTTAAGCTTGTCAAGTACACGTCGTTTCAACCTTGCACATGTCGTGTAGTCTTGTCTTAGGAGAGTCATGTGGCATAACTGTGTAGGACTTGGACAGGGGAAGAGGTTTAAAAAACACACTATGTGTTAAGACAACATGCCATGTATTTTGGGTTCTACATGACTATATTAGATAAGAGTACACTCCGATGTGATTGAATTAATGGAACATGTCATGTAAGAAATGTACATCCCATGTAGACATGTTTTTGTAAAACATAAGTTCTTTCTTTCTCATGTTCCCTTCCAACAATCCTTGTTTTCAGTCCTTGATAATCTTGATCTAAGGTTCCTGTTTTACCTTGCAGTGTCATGCCACCGAGAGGTCCTCCAGTTGTGTTCTTATTGCCAGGTGGTGATCATACACTGGCCATGGATGATCAGGGGATACCTATAGATCATCATGTCATACCAGTCATGGCACCAACCATTATACATGACATAGTTGAATATGCACATTTTAGGGATGAATTTTTGAGGATGATGCAGACCTTTTAGGGAGCGCCATCTCCTGCCCCGTCAATGGTAGAATTGACACAGGTCTTTCAATAGCAACATACTCTTACTCTTTTAGGGTATGTAGGACCCCAAGATGCAGAGTCATGGATAGAATCCACACTGATGATTTTCGAGCATCTGGAGATACCCTCCAAGAAGAGGGTGAATATTTCTACCTACATGCTTTGAGACTCCACTATGAAGTTGTGGGATGTGATCTCACAGGCAATTCGCCATCAGAATATGTATTGGGATGAGTTTTGGTGCATCTTCAGTGATCAATTCTATCCGGAGACCTTAAGGGGCGATCGAGCCTGAGAGTTCATGAGTATGGAAAAAGGTAATCTTACTATTATGGGGTATTCCTCACACTTCACAGAGATGTAGAGTTTCACACCTATTCTAGGAGGTGATCAGTTGTTCCTTGCACAGATTCTCTAGGATGGTCTCAGGAATGACATCTGATCCAAGGTGAACATATTTAGGTTGTCTTCGATATTTTCTGTCGTCAACTAGGCCCTGATCACATAGTGCAATATAAGGGATTTTGGAATGGTGAGCCAGGGTGGTTCGGCATCCAGAGTTAGTTCTCCTCCAACTAAAAGCTAGAAGCGCCACAAGGAGATTGCATGAAGAAATCAGAGTAGGTGGGATGCATCTTCCATTAGCCAGGTGGTGTGATACTAGTTTGGGAAGAGTGGGAATACGAGGCCATGTTTCTCAGGAGACCCGTTAGAGTGCTGATCTTGATGAAATAGGGTCACCATCAACACTTTTTTCAGTTATTATCACCAGTAGATAGTAACATGGGTTCTTCTATAACTCCTAGTTAAGGAGCAGCATCACCATTTTCACACCAGTCAGGGAACTGGTGTTCTTCCGGCAGTTAGGGATGTGGTGGAGGTCAGGATCATGGTTGTCAGTCTCCGGTTCTTCAGTGACAGTAGGGTTGATCATCTCAGATTATTTAGGAAAGGTAACATGTTTGCGGAATAGCCCGACATTTTTGGTGGAGTAGACCTAGCATGAGAAGGATCCCAAACCCTCCACAGTTCGAAGTGCGATCTTAGTAGCCTTAGTTTTATCTTATTCTCTTTTTGATACAAGGGCTTCCCATAGGCTTATAATTTTTTGGTGTTATGGAGATCCTTGGCCTCTGTATCTTTTCTTATGCTGATATCTTGAATCTAGACATGATGTTTGGGAATAGAATATCTAGTGTACGTCAGTGTAAGGAGTTCCCACTAGAAGATGGTGGATGTCACTTTCTATGGGACTTCTATGTCCTAGATATGAATGGCTATGATTTCATTCTTGGAATGGAATGTCTAGTTTACATCGAGGAAGTTGACGATAGTTATCTCCATTGGGTGAGGTTCATATCACCAGAGGGTGGATCCTTTCCTCATAGGGGTGAATAGGATGTCCAGGCAGGCAGAGCGGGTCCAGAACATCATGTGTTGGGAGGAGTTACAACCCAGTTTGCTAGCCTATATCTGGATGACCAGGGGAGTTCACAGTTAGAATTTCCTCTAGTGGTGGATAGTTTTATAGATTTCTTTCCAGAGGACATTTTATGTTTTCCACCATAGCATGAGGTAGACTTACTGATTGATCATGTGTCCAGAGCAGAACCAAGGTCCATTCTTCCTTATAGGATGGCTACATCAGAGTTGCAGGAGCTCAAAAAATAGTTGGAGGAGTTATAGAAAAAGGGTTTCATATGACCCAGTACTTCTACTTGGGGTTTTCCTATCCTGTTTATGATGAATGCAGATGAAACCCTCAGGCTTAGCATGGACTACCAAAAGTTGAACTAGTTGATGGTCTAGAACAAATATCCTTTGACTAGCATTAATGATCTCTTTGATCAACTTTGAGGATCCAGGGTGTTCTCGAAGATAGAAATGAGGTCCATATATAATTAGTTTCATGTTATACCATCAAATGTACATATTACATCCTTTTGAAGTAGGTATGGTCTATAAGAGTATATGGTTATGATGTTTGGTCTCCTGAACGCGCCTGCATTTTTCATGGAACTGATGAAACGAGGGTTCCATCCAAACATGGATTCCTTCATGGTTGTTTTTTTGGATTATATCTTGGTGTACTATCACACTCGACACGACCATGCGACCCATATTGAGATCGTTTTGACTACACTTAGGGAGAATCAGTTATATGCTAATCTCACAAAGTGACACTTTTTGATGGATCAGATTCACTTTGTAGGTGATATTATCTCAGATGTATGAGTATAGGTAGACCCAGAAAAAGTGAGAGATTTAGTTTCCAAGGAGCATCCAAAGAACGTCGTTGAGGTGTAGATTTTTCTAGGGCTGGCTGAATACTGCAGACGTTTCATACAGGACATTTCATGCTTAGCAACACCGCTGACAGTGCTGATGAAGAAGGGTGTGAAGTTCTTAGGGTGATATTTTTTTGATTCATCCTTTCAAGAGTTGAAAGGGAGATTTACTTCAGCACTGATACTAGTCATTTAAGATTCAGTCAAGGGCTATACTATTTACTATGATGCATTAGGTATCAGGATGGGAGTTGTGCTAATGCGGGGAGATGGAGTCGTTGTGTATGGGTCTCTGTAGTTGAGGCCACAT
Source organism: Viscum album (assembly GCA_963277665.1). Lineage (NCBI taxonomy): Eukaryota > Viridiplantae > Streptophyta > Magnoliopsida > Santalales > Viscaceae > Viscum > Viscum album. The sequence continues at coordinate 314,383,014 of OY728158.1, forward strand.
GAGAGGCACTACCTAACACACGATCTTGAGATGGTTGTGGTTGTTCATGCCTTACGCTGTTGGAGACATTATCTTCTGGGAGATCACTTTTTGGATTTCACCAAACACAAAAGTCTCAAGAACATATTCACTAATCGTGAATAGAATTTAAGACAGCCGAGGTGGGTCGAGTACCTACAGTCCTTTGACATTGTTCTTACCTACACGCCTAGAAAATGAAACACATTGGCTGATGTGTTGAGCAGGAGGACACATATATAGGAATATTAGAAGGCCAATAGTTAGTGGTATCTTATGGCTCTGTTCTTAGAGATGCATTTGGGGGTGCACGATAGACAGGGTCAGACTTTTCTATCAATGGTAGCTGTTACCTCTACTCTTCAAGATCATGCTCGAATGTGGAATCTCTCTTATTCTGAAGGCCCGGTCCTAAGGAAGAGGGTGTGAAGAGAGGACCCTATTCCTAGATGGACGTTAGGCGATGATGAGATCTTGCATTTTTAGGGGCGCCTATGGGTTCCAGTAGACATACATGAGAAGGTATTGCAGGAATTTCAATCCTCAGTTTGGGAAGTTCATCCTGGCGTCAACAAGATGTATCATTATTTGCACCATCACTATTGGTGGCTACATATGAAGAGAGAAGTTACTGGTTTCGTTATGAGATGTTATGCTTTTAAACTAGTGAAGGTAGAGCATCAGCGACCAGTATGGCTTTTACAGTAGTTACCCTGTCCTAAGGGGAAGTTGAATGACGTCGTGATGGACTTCATGACCTATTTTCCAATGTTTCCTCAAGGGAATGACACAGTTTTGGTTGTCATTGACAGGATCACGAAGATTTATCACCTCTTTCTGATCAAGGAAACCATCAGTTTTGATGAGAAGGTACGGTTATACATCCGTGAGAGTGTACATCTACATGGTTTTCCACAATCCATCATCTTAGATAGGGATGCACGTTTTACTTCTCAGGCATGGCAGGGGCTTTAGTAGGATTTGGGTACACATGTAATTTTAGGTACAACCTACCACCCTCAGATAGATGGCTAGTCTGAGCATACAATTTAGGTTCGTGAGGACATGATCCAAGCATGAATTCTAGATTTTGGAGGTTCTTGGAAGAAGAATATAATTCTTGTGGAGTTTTCAAACAGAAAATGTTTTCAAGAAACTATTTAGAAGGCTCTTTATGAGGCTTTTTATGGTAGTCCTTGCCGATCACCTTATGTTGGATGGAGGCAGGAGAGCCAGTTGGGCTGGGACCTCATCTTGTTCAAGAGACCACATAGCATATAGAGTTGTTTCGAAGGAGGATGGCTACTACACAGTATTGTCAGAAGACTTATGATGATTAGCAGAGATTTCCTTTGGAGTTCGAGGTCAGCGATCAGGTTTTCCTGCATGTCACACAGAGGTTGGGACACAAGAGGATTAGAAGACAGGGTATGCATTCACTATGGTACGTTGGGCCATTTGAGGTGTTGGAGTGAGTTGTTTCGTTTTCCTATCTGTTGTAGTAACCTCAGAGGTACCAATCTATGAACAAAGTAATCCACGTTTCTCATCTTAGACATCACTTCTCAAACCTGTATCAACTTTTTCAACTAGAGGAGGTTGAGCTTGAAGTGGATGCGTAGTTTTAGGAACATCTTATCCATATTTTGGATCGCAGTATAAAGGTTCTCTGTGGCTGGTCTGTTTCTCTGCTACGAGTGCTATGGAAGAACGGGCGGGTGCATGATGAGACTTGGGAGAGGGAGGTCGATGTACGAGCTCAGTGGCTGAAGCTGTTTGAGGTTTCTTCCACTATACCCCGCTATGAAAATTTGGGGACGAATTAATTTAAGGGGGGAAGTTTGTAAAACCCAAATCTTATTTCAGGTATGTTTTCCTTTTTTGGTTGTTTTTGGGAAAAGGAGGAAAATATGGAAATTTTCTAAGTACATGTCATGTACTTTATGAGTACACGCCATGTACTACCTTTCAACAGGAGGTCGTATGTTAGCCGTGTAGTATCCACACACACAGCCATGTGGGAGTGAGTTGGAGGCTGCTTATAGGAGAATATAGAAATGGTGAGAACACGCCGTGTACATCAGAAGTACATGCCATGTCCTTTATCTTTTTTCATTAAATGAACTAGGGTAACTTCTAATATCCAGAATTATCTTCTTTTAGATCTCATTTTATTGAGAGCTCTACACGGCTGTGGATCTTTAATGATCCCCCTGAGCCTCCATCAGTCATCTGAATCTAGCACTATTGGTTGCATTGGAATCGCATCAGTGAGTTCTCTCTTCTACTTGATCCTCATTTCATGACTCCTCTTCTTTTCGAAGTTATTATGGATTGAATATTTTATACGTTTTCTTTGAACGATGTCATTCTATGGAAATTGAATCCTCAAGGTTCAGAATTATGTATCTCCCAACTCCAAGGTTGGTGGTTTGTGTTTTTCCGTTCAATGTCTTTGAATATTTTGTGCAAATTCTACCAATACCCTTGAACGGGGTATTGCGTGTTTACTGTTTTACCCTTAATGATTTCTTAACATGCTTGCATTATTCTGTAGAGATTATTTGGATATGAATATGTATGATTATTTTTATTTGGATTTTTCCCAAGCATGTTTTGTTTACAACCATTTGGTCCGGTTTAGCTAGTTGGCCTCTTTGCCTGTTTTTCCTTCCCTGTTACTATAGGTTGGAGAGATTGTATTCTAGCCTGCTTGATATTCTATAGAATGATTAGCCAAGTAGTTTTGTAGGGTTACTTTTTCCATATTTTATTGTTATGCTTGTTGACCTACACATGGCTATGATAACCTAGTGTAGTAGACTATAAGGGGAAATGACCGAGTGAGCTTTCTTAGAGAGTCGTTGAGAACTTTGGACTATAAGGGGAATTTACTGTGTGAGATTCCTCAGTGAGTATTTTTTTAATTGAATGAACATGATTACTCTAGACTATAAGGGGAATTGACTGAGTTAACTTCCTTAGAGATTCTTTGATCACATTAGAACATAAGTGGAATTGACCGTGCGAGCATCCTTAGAGAGTCTTTGTTTTACTTTGCAATACCTTTATTACTCTAGAATATAAGGGTAATTGACCGAGTGAGCTTCCTCAGAGAGTCTTTTAAGGATTTTTTCTATAAGGGGAATTGACTGAGTGAGCTTCCTCATAGAGTCCATAACCTTGGGGCTATAAGGGGAACTGACCGCGTGAGCTTCCTCAAAGAGTTCATGACTGCCTTAGACTATAAGGGGAATTGACTGTGAGTTCTTAGTTGGAGAGTCTTTATATAATAAACTAAAGGGGTTAGGGAGAGTCCACTTCCCAGAGGGTTTCTTGTACATGTTAAGTAAGACCAGAGGGGGTGGCTGAAAGTACTTCCCATGTGATTACATATTTTTTATTATCTTTTGGATTAGTTGTTTCTTGATGTTGAATATGTGGAATGTTTATTTATGAGGACATTCATGTTTACTGCTTTCTGTACATTACCTGTATATATTCACTGACTATTAGGAATAGATCTTTAGGTTGTTTCCTACTAGGATTTCATCTCACACCCTATTTGGTTCATGCTTTTGGGCACAAACAGATTATATTGTAGCAGTTATAGATAAGGTCAAGAACCCTTCTACTTCAGGTACATGACTTACTATGGAGGTGGAGAGAATGGGACCAAGCTTAGGCTTCTGATGTTGAGGAGCTGTTTAACTTTTTCATTTGTACATTGGCTTATTAATGTTTTTATTTATAGCATTGTGAATTTTTTGGCTACTTTACTACACATATGTATCATGCAACATTATATATATATATATATGTGTGTGTTTTTTGCAGTTGTTTATTATTACAGTATTGCACAGTTACTGTTGTGGGATATTTACTTCTTACACTATTGTATATATTTATTTACTTCAACTTTTTACTCTTCCAATGAGGGAATATCTTCCCCAATATCACACCCAAGGACCTCACTTCTAGTTAGAAGCCTCTGCAGTTTGGGGAAATGTGCTTGAGACAATGTGACCAACCAGGTATGGGGTGCCCTTGGGTGGCTTCCGGAACTTGGACATTACATTAGGGATCATGAGGATCGAATTTCTCTTTTTACAGAGTGAAAAATTTTGTTGAAGATCATAGATGTATATAATAGAGCCATAAGAAAAAATAAATAGTCAAACAAAGGTTCCCTTAAAACTAGCTTTCCTTTTCCAAGGTCCATGTATGGTTTATGGTAGTTAGAGGAGCTTAGATAATAAAGTTTTTATTTGTTTAGTGAAGTATCCATGAATGGTTAGAGAAACTTAAATTCTTTTTCACTACTAAGAGAACATATTCTCCTCGAGATAAGATGTGAGAATTACTTACTCGTGAATTTTACATAATCAGGGGATCCAGTTTTCAAAGACTAATATTTACCAGGGATACATTGTATACTATATGAACTTCATTTCTAATTTATTCATGGACTGAAATATTCCTAAACTCTTTAGATGAATATTTATGAGAGTGAAGACTTTCCTTCTCTCAGGATTCAATTTATGGGTTTCTAACATGACAAGTACTATGTCTCTTTCACTTGCAGTTTATGGTCTGAAGATTTGAAGAATTATATGATACAGTTTATGGTCATACATCATTCACCAAAGTCCATTTATTGTAAGGTCATGATACACATAAACATAACATGGGGGATAATACACAAGATCCTAATTTTGATACCCAGAGAGAGTAGAACCCAAATATCCCTCATAGAAAGAGATGAAAATGTTTGAAATCACTGATTCATGTAATATAGTCATGAGAAATGATTCAAGATAATCATACCGAGAATTGGACATAACACAGTAATGTACCGAGTTCTGCCATAGTGATGTTACGGATCACAAGTACTAGAAACCCCATTTAAAGTGTAATGAATTTGGTTAATCACTATAGGAACAATTGTATGATCCATAGGCATGGATGAATATTCAATCAAATGGACCCATCAAGCATAGTATATATTTTTCCAAGGTTTGTAAAAAAAATGGTATGTTTATGTGTCTTATATTTTGGTACTAAAGAGATGGCAGAAGAACCTCATACTCTAGTTAATCAGGGTAAGGTGATTGTGGTCCATTTATAAGGGATGAAAATGGGTAATGACATGCACAATTTAACATCATGGATTTGGGATGTTATAGTTGTTTTCTTTTAATGTTTTAAAATAAGGAAATTTTCCTTGATGTTTAATATCAAATGGTAAGGACACTTTTTCTTCTTTGTATTTTACGTTCATGGGTTAAGGACATGGGAACCAACATGAAATATTGTGAATTATATATCATGTGCAAAATTAAGGATCTTTTTGATCTATTTCATATGTAGGGAAAAATATATTGTAATAATTGACCCGTATGTAGTTGGGGTGAATTTTGTTTCGATGATGTTTTCAGATCCTGGATCTATGATCCAAGAATCACTACATATCCAACGATGATAGTAGTCAAGATACACATTTTTATTGAATGGGAAATAATCTAGGGAGGACATTCTCATATTTAGAGGTGGGGAATTTTTCAGTTGATTGTTTTAGCTAAGAACATGATTATAGATCCAAACATTTCTATGTATCCTTTGATATTATCAATCAATCTACTCATATTTACATAAGGACAATGCATTATAATGACATTAAAAGAAGTAGTTGACTTTCTAACGTGAAAAGGTATATTGTGGCTAGATGTAAGGATGTAAATATTAGTTTTACTAAGTATCCTATGGTATTAAGAGTCAAGCCATACATAGTACTAGAGGAAGGAACTTCATGCATAAATTTTTCTTCTATAAAGAGTGGGGAATTATTAATATTTAATGGGACTAGATTGAGTATTGATGATTTTGTATTACTACATATCCTTTGATTTCATGAATCTAGTTAGGCATGGTTCTTGAATGGAGTTGAGGTGGGAGACCAACACCACAAATCGTTGTCCCCTCGAGAGAGGACAATATGAATGTGTAGTTTTATGTTGTGAAATGGACATCAATCGTGAAATTAAATTTCATGCAGGAAGGATTCATGATATTCATTTTAATGCATTTCATTCAGAACCATGATGATCCTATCATGAGCTGTTATGCCTTGTTTGTTCAGAGAAGCCCATTTTGAAATTCCCAAACTCTTTTGAGATTTTCTGGGTGTGAGGAACAAGGAATGAAAATGGTATTTCACACTATGAATATGTGAATATGGATAATACAAGGTAATTATTGTGTCATGTGGTCGTTGGACCATGATATATGATTTTGTAGTCCCTATATATCTCATAGAAAACAACCATACAAAGTTCTATAAAAACCCATACAATTTAATTTCATGTGGAAAATAAAATAATCCATTTATAATAATGTATTTATATATAGATGAGGATAAATATATGTGAGTGGAGATGGATGTCATGGATATTTTCAATTTTACATCCTATGGTAAGGATTTTTTTGTGCACATTACCATCGGGTGGAAATGACAATTATCAAATGATTTGAGCGGAAAAGAAAATTTTGGTTGTTCCTAATTATAGATGTTATGGTATCATTATGTATATTGTGATTGCATGAATCATGCCACATGTAGTTCTAGAAACTCTTGTATTTAAATGTTGTGCTATAATGTCATAAGTCGTGTAGTTTCACATCATGTAGTAATGTCATTAGTTCATTATGTTGTTTAATTTATTTTTCATGTAATTGAGATGTTGTAAAGTGTAAAAAAATTCTTTCAAGACATTATTGTGATGTTTAACATCATTAATTTAGGAAAAATGATGCTATGTAGTTTATAATCATGCTGTTAGGACAAGTAACTCCATATAGATTAACATCCTGCTGCAATGAAGACTCCATATAGATTATCATAATATGGTCATGATGTGAGATACCATGTAGTTAAATGAAATTCTTCTAGGACCATAACATAAATAATATATATGTTATTTAATTTTTACGAAACATCAAACTGGTGGGTGGTTTGACACGCTCCACATGAATTGGGGCAAGTGAGTATGCTCTATTGTGATACACCTTATGTATGATGTATGTCGATTTTTTTGGTTCATGAATTAACGGTTATGTTTCTTGTATCATTTGGGTTCTTAAAGTGAAAATTATATCTCTTATGGGCATTGAAAGAAGTAAATATTTTATTAATATATCATAAAATCCAATTCTGATGAATTCTTGGTTTTTTAATGCACGCAACCTGTTCTTTTTGATCCGCACCAATTCATCTAAATGATTTTTTGGCTACTCTCCATCAGCAATTATTCTATAATTGGATATTCAGAATGATGGAATATAAACTTCTATGGGTAACACTTATTTAGTCACAAACACTGATAATTAGGGTATTGTTTGTTTAAGAGTACAAGTGGTAGTATGGTCGGCCCCTAAAGCAAGGAGGAGCTTGTCCAGACATAACTTATTTTTATTTTTCACCATCATATAGAGTAAGATTGATAGAGTCTTATTAAAATCATCTATCTTTCCGTTTTCTTATTTATGACAGAGATATGAGTGATTAAACTTATATTGTAATCCTAGTATAGATTCTTCAAATATATAGAACAAAATTTGGTTACATTGACCATCAATATTGTGTAAGGGACTCTAAACCTGGTGATGATAAGGTTATTTAAATATTTTAAGAAATTATTTGTCCAAAATTTCATGAGGGGTATTTCCTTATTCTATTTGGAATTTAATTCTGTAGTTGTAAGGATATACTTGAATAAAATATCTATGGGTGGGGGATATGGCCCCACAACCCCCTTCCCCAAATGGAAAAAGGCTTGGAATATTTAGCAATATATAGAAATTATATCATTTGATGGATGATGTATTCTTGGATCTATAATGAATAAACATTCATGGTTAAATCTGCAAAGTCTTATATCAGGGTTTTCCAACAAAAACCCAATCTTATTATTTGGTGGGGGCATGGTCACGAAATAATGAGCACTTCAGTACCCCGAATGGAGTTATTCCATGGAATCATTAATATCACATTATTAAAAATATATAATGATAATATTATCAAAGATTATATTTTAGATGGAATTTTCTCATTTGGGTAATCCAAGAGGGTAAATATACATGCATGCGGCTTGATTTATTCCCTTCGAGATTAGACCATGCAGAGAGCCCAGTTTTGAACTTTACAGATTATGGGGTCCACCAATCTAGGGGTGTATATCAGTTCATCATACTCTAAGTTAGTATTTAACCAATTGATTGATTACATATCATAGATTAGGAATAATTAGTTCACTTTTTGGTTCATGATGCAAAAGGTTTTTTCTTGTTGATCAGTGTCAGCCAAAACTATGGTTTTATTACCCAATGCGTCGGTGTGTGTATTCTGTTATCGAGGAACATGATGCAATATAGGTGCAACGACCCACTCTTTATGAACACTGAAATTACATTACATTTTCATAGTACATAAACATTATACAAAATGATTCCCAAAGACCATAGTTGGTATAGTGGCTTTGAAACATGGAAACATAATCAATATTACATTTGTGAGCTACATAATCTCCCATTAGGTTCTTATTTTATATCATCCTTCATAGTCCTATAAAATATAATAAAACTCATCATAACATGGGGGAAATAAAAAATAAAATGGGTGAGGTCAAATTCTCTGTAAGGGTAAATAAGGGAGACATGTAATAATAAAAATGATCATTAGGGAATGATAATGTGTTTTGGAAAATATAAGATCATACGAAATATATGAAATATCATGAAACAAATATTGGAAGTTCATAATACCTGAATCATAATGGAATAAAGAGAATAATCCATGGAAGATTAATATTGGAATCAAACAAAGAATTGTTCCAACACATAAGCATATATTTATTTCCATGGTTCCCAAGGAATCAATGCCAAGACCATCTTAGTGGAAAACGTTTTTTACTAAATCGAGTGAACCCCCATTAAAGCCATGTGTTACTGAATTGAGTGACCCCTCATTTTATCCCATGTATTATTGAACTGAGTAATCCCTCGTTATATCCTTGTAATATATAGTTGAGTAAACCCTCATTCGAACCCTATATTACTGAATTGAGAAAAACCTCATTCTAGTCTCGTATTACTGAACCAAGTAAACCTTTATTACATAATTTTATTATATAAATAATTAAAACCATATTACACCCTATATTATGGAATGGAGTAAGCCCTCATTCCATTCATGTCTATCTCATGAGATTTAAATCATTATTAAATTCATTGTATGGTGATATAGGTCCCACCAATCACATAATGAAATCAAACACACTAGTTACAAAATATCATAAATAAACATACCATAAACCATGAAATGAAATGTGTGTCATAAACCTGTAAAAATATCCAAACTTTTGGAAAGTGACAGGTTTCATAATAATTTCATCATAAATATAACAAGGGAAAATAAGCATATTTCTAAATAATATAACTCATGAATGTGAAACGGGTTTCATAAACATATTACCCATGAAAGATGAAATGGGTTTCATAAAGACCATTCCATTAATAATTTCTCATTCATAGAAAGGATATGATTGGATCCTTTAAATAATTTCCTATATATAATTAGTAACATTAATAAATGTCATCATTGATGGAAAATAATTTTTAAATAATCTCTTAAAACATTTCTTGAGGAAAATATCTATTCATGATTAAAAAAGGATTTTTAATACATAACTCCATTTGAATAAAATTTTCCCACAAAATACCGTTAAAAATACAATGAATATATGAAATCATTTTGAAAACCTTTTTCCTTGAAAACAGTTAAAATAATATTTAATACATTTTAGAAACCATTTCCTTTGAATTACTTGAAAATGTTTACTAAAAACATTAAAAATTTATGGGACAATTTTATTTTAAAATAATTTGAAAAGTTATAAAGAATTATTGAAATTATTTTGAAAATTATTTTTCGTTAAAAAATAAAATGAAGCTTCAAAATGTTTTGAAAACTATTTCTTTTAAAGAATATGGAAAACATGTAAATAGGACATGAAAACATTTTGAAAACAGTTTTACATAAAAAATATAAAAGAAGTTTGAAACCATTTAGAAAACAAATATCCTTGAAATTTACTTTTAAAGAAAATTTCTTCATAATTAACCTTTTTAACAATGCAAATGGAAATTCTACGAGATGACAATGGGTAAATTCATATATGACGTACAAGGTCAAAGAACAATCCTTTTGCAAAGTAAAAAAGATAGAAAAGTATCCTGTTCAGAATGATACAAGAATTTTACCTTAAAGAGATTTTTTAAAGAAAGAAATGGTAAAACAATATTTTAGATACTATAAGGTAATGGTATAATAATCTTGGATTCCTTTTTCGGAAAACATGGATTTCTGAAGGAAGATGGGGTAATGATGAGTTTTCTTAAAAACACAATCACAAAATAACATATATAAATATATATAAAAGAGTAGAAAATTATAACAATAAATGAGTATTTAATGAAATAATAGAGGATAATATAACTCATGAATATTATTGGGATCTGGATCATACTATTTTATCAAAGGAAGAAAAACCTAAACAATATCAAAATCAATCAGATTGTCTCAAAAAAATCTTATAACACAGTAAATTTCATTCATGATATCCATGTATAAAAATGTAATTAAATGGATAAATAGTATCATTAATTGATTATATTCCTGATATGTAATGTAAAATTGAACATTAGGAACCTTGAAAACAGTTTAGTTTCATAACAAAACATGAGTCCCAAATATGTAAAATTGAGCCAAAAACATTTTTACCAATTTGAAACTATTTGAACATAAAACACATGAAATATGGATAATAAAATAAGAATTCAAGATACCATAAATTTAATTAAATGATACATATAATAAAATCATTGTCAGTACACACACCTCACATATGGAAAGAGTGGGGGACATAGCTTGTATCTCACAAAAATTAAAAGTAAATGAATCCCATTACCCTGTGCCTTGAAACTATATGTACTCCTTCACGATTCATTTATAATAAATATAATATTATTATACATATATACTGAATAAAAATCTTATATCTATTACCATATATCGTTTATTATATCCTTATATTACACTCTTTTTAACAATCATAGGGCATGGTTCCACTTCGTGTAATATTCACTTTGTTCATTGCATGTGTCTTAATTTGTTATATTATTGTTCCTTATAATTATATCATTATTTACGAATTTATATCATGATATAAATATAATTTATATCCATTATAGTTATTTTATAATAACATATATCATAATTAATTATATAATGTATTACATCGTTCATGGAGAGGGTACGTCGTACGTATGCATTAATGATGTTTTTTGTTTTTATTGACGTATTGAAAGAAAGTATGTAAATAAGAGAGATATATATATATATATATATATGTATGTATATAATTATTATATTAATATTAATATATCAAATATATAATACATGTTCATTAAACCAATCCTTAATAAATTCTATGTGGTATGTGAATGATTCGCATCCCTTTGAGAGGCCGGTAGTCCATACTTTCTCAAATGAGATTATTGTATTCACATCAAATGGAAGGTAGAAATATTTGTGTTGTAAAAGTAATAAAGAATCATAATTACATAATAAATATATTATATTACATATATAAATATATTTCCATCATAATGGCTGTCATGATTGGTGGTGAAGGAGAACTGAAAAAACATCGTTTCATGGTGGCATTATTATACCGTACACTGAAATAATATGTTTATCATCCATTATATGGTTTTGTGTGTAAATATAGGTCATAAACATTTAATAAAAACATAATATGAAAATTATGAAGGTTATTTGGTCACAAAAATAATTTAATATAGAAATTTGAGTGGGTGGAGAATGAAAATATAGGAAAGAAGCTTGAGAGAAGTCGTTACCTCTAAATCAGGAAACTTCTTTTGGTTTGTTTCCAAAGGAGTCAGTGAGAGTGTTTATGACCAACTGGAGGCTCGAATTTATAAGGGAGGATTTATTTGAGGCTACTTCTCTAGAGCATGCTCAAACATAAAAGGAATGATAGGTTTGTGGAATGGGTAGATGTGGTTTCTTTCTATAGGGAAAGAAAACGACTGACATCGAATTCTGGGAAACAAATTAGGTGTGCACATGTTATTACCTAAAAAATCATAAAACACCATGTAAAATAATTATTGTAAGGTTTATGGACTAAATGTTTACATCCATTGGGATATTTTCCAGTGTATATGTCATTTAGGCCTTACATGTTAATGTTTGGTCCCAAATTAATCATAATTTGGCCTTAACTGCTGTGATTAATTTTAATCACATTTACTAATAATTTTTTTAAAAAAATAACAAGGAATAATTATTATCTAAATTTAATAATGAATACAATTATTTATTTTTGTTTTTTAAAATTCAATTCATAGAAGTGAAAAAATTAATATTAGGGTTCATCCCGGAGATGGGTCAAAATAACAGGGTTTTAAATTAGGAAAAAGACCAACTATGTTTGAGGAATTTATATTCAGTTTCAAAGTGAAATGTTTATTAATTATTTAAATTTTATTAATATATAAAATATTCATCTAATTTTTCCTTATATCATATTTATAAAATAATTTAGTGGTAATAATTAATTAGAAAAAAAAAATTTCTAACAAAAAATTAGTATTTTTAACTATTCATTAAAAAAGTTTCTCAGAAAAATCCAAAAAATTCAACATCGGATAAATTAAATGTTCTAAATTAAAAAATTAATATTGTTTTATCTAATTAAATATGAAAATTTTTCTAAAATTATATTCATTATTATAAACAGTTCATTTGTGAATATAATGTTTTTAAACATGAAAAGGACATTACCAAAAATATTGAAATGTTAAATTAATATGGAAAATAATAATTCTCAAAATATAGGGGTGTTACATTCATCACCCCTTATAATTCATTTCTACATCAAAATTTGTATGGGTTTTCAAATGTTTAACACTTGAAATTTTTATTCATATAAACAAAAATCAAAAAAATGGATACTAAAACATCCCTTAGAAAGTTAAATTTGGAACCATAATGGTTACCCAATGTAAAATATAACTGGATTTCTACTTAAGAGACCATAAGTTTTGTGTGAAGGTTGTACCAGGAGGGAAAACATAAATATTTATAGGGAGTGATTAAGGTAATCAATCACAAACATGTGAATGATCAATTGAATTTTTAGGGCCCCAAAGTCATAAATATATGAGGATTTAAAAGGCCATTAGCTCAATGAAAATTAACGTACTATGAAAATAATTATTGTGTATCATATTCATAATTTTGTATAATTTCTATATACAAAATTTAATTATTGGTTTGTTCTTTGAATAATTTCTATACTTTTATTGACTCATTGAATGATTGTCTTGAAATTAAATTTTATTAATAAAGCCCTAAACTATACATTTAATAGATCTTATGGTAATTACATAATAAAAAGTATAACAATTTGTCTCTAAAAACCAACATGCATTATACTATAAAAATAAAAAATAAAATTAATAGTTCATCATAAATATTTACATATTAAAAATAAATACACATTTACTAGGACATCACGTAGGCCAAGGAGAGGGGTGAACCACTTATCTTACTTCAGTCATTGGTTCAAGACATGAGGCCTTTCTGAACTTGATTTTTTGTCACACGACATGTGTGATGAATTTTTTTAAAACCACATTAATATAATATATAAGATAGAAATACTTGAAATAAGTACAATCGCTTATTATCTTTTTAACCAAGATTTTCAACATAATATCAGTGCACATATACTTCCTCCGAAGTTTGCCTTAAACATTTCATGAATGGATAACCTTATAACCCTTTAGGAAAATGATAATCCATAACCATAGAATGAGAGTCAAAAAATCATATTAAGAATGATTCCCATATATCAAAATGTATCTCTTGGTTGTAACATTCCAAACATGTCAATACCCTTATTATAAATTTGATTCAAACTAGGTAACAACCAGAATTACCCTAAATCATTTTTGAAAACATGCATGATTCATCATTCAAATTTATATTGGGTTTTCTCATTAAATCCATTAATGTTGTCAACATCATTAGTGGTTGAATAAACCACCTATAGGCATGTCCTTAAATAGTTATAATGTAACCAATACTGTATAATTTACTTATATATACCCCACATATTATTATTTATTCAAGATGATCTTATCAGATAGGTCATATTAAGGGTTACCTTACCTTATTCAAACTATCATCTTGTCATTAAATCACTTCACCTATCCATAGGCAACATTATACACAAACATGAAAATATTGGTTCAAAAACATAAGTAGAACAATCCTTTTATATTTCATTATTAGAAACTATTGAATCAAAATACATAAATACTCTTATTACATCAGTCATAATCCATTAACAATGCTACAACATCCTATTATACAATACTCTTTTCCCTTCACATTTCATCTGTAGTCACTTAATCATCATCAATGTAACCATTAATTACACCACCATATTAATTATCATCAGGAAAATTCTAATTGAGACATTGAGATTCCTAATGACCATTTATTCAACACATACAACACTTAACATTCAATGATGGCTTATGGAGGCCAAAATTTCCATCCACTTCATTAACCGAATTTTTATTTTTTCCCTTGTAGTGAATTGCTTCGTGTCCTTCTTTTCAATAGTAAAAACACGCTCTTGTTCCTCTAAGACATTCACATAGTTGATTATTTCTATATACATGACAATGAATAAACCAAATCTTCTTTTATCCATAGTATCCATTGCTGAACGTCTTAGAAAACATCTTCTTTATCTTACTTGGAAACTCCGAGAGTAGGTTAATGTAAACATTTTTGATCTTGTAATGTGAAAAATGTTTAGGAATGTTCACTATATATTTCAATCCAGTGATCATCCCACATTATTCATCATCATAAAATAATTCATCATATTCAACATTAATTTATATACATCTGGTTATTTCTACTGAAAAAAATCATAAGAATAGTGCGGGTAATACTTATCATAGCAGAAAACCAAATAATCATGAAAATAATGAATTATATTATATATAAGACATGAAACCTTCCATAATATATGACACCTTGGGAATATCCTATGTTACTCACAACTAACTTATATCTAAATCCTTCATGATGGTCTAAGAATTGTTTTGTAATTCCCAAACAAAATCCTCGAGGAGTGTCAAACATGGTGTGAAGAAAGTGCCAATTTCATGTACCAGATTACCCCAAAACAAGATCAGAACATCTTGTCAGAGTTGTTACCCTCAGGTAAATATCTTCCAAATCCACATCCAGTTGTAGTATCTAGAAATGGATTTATTTAATCGAAACCACCCACTCTATCATTGACCAAAATTTGAGGATTTTTTCCTAAACGTTTTCTCATCCTTATACTTATCATTAGAGACATACCTTGACAAACCATTAGAAAATAACCTTGTGATATAACTAACATTATCTCACCATAGTTTCCAAAGGATAATTATGAATTTTCTATGATAATAACTATAAGGAACCTATCTTTATAAATAATAACATTATACAACACTTACGGAATTATTAAACATTATACCAAAATATGAAAAAATATTGCAGTTTGTATAGCGCCTTTTGAAACATTGTATCATAAAAACTTGTATATAAGTGAGCTACATCAACTCTCATTAGCTTCTTCTTGACTACAACCATTACTATATATATAAAATATTATAGATATCATCATTATCATGGGAAAATTAAACATAAAATGGGTGATCTAAAATGCTCAATTAGGGTAAACAACTGAACATATTAGAATAATCATGATCATAAGGGTTTCATAATGTGATCATGAAAGTATGAGATCATACAATGAATATCAAATATCATGGAAAAAAGATTGGATGATCATATGACATGAATCATAATGATATAATGTGCATATGACATGAAATCATGACATAGGAATAATACATGTAATTGTGGAAACATATAAGCATATACTGATTTTTATAGTAGACAAGGCATTAATTCAAAGACCATTTTAGTGGAAAATTCTTTTACTGAAGCGAGTGAACCCCCATTCCAACCATGTTTTACTTAACATAGTGAACACTCATTATAGACATGTATTATAGAATGTTGTAAACCCACATTCTATCCCTATATTACTAAACAAGGTAAACTCCCATTCTTTCTCATTATTATTGAACCGAGTAAACCCTCATTCCAAACATGTATTATTGAATCACATAATCCCTTAGTATATCCACATATTATGGAACTGTGTAAAACCTCGTTCAAGTCCTGTATTACATAACCATGTAATCCCACTTTCCATCTCTATATTACAGAGCCGAGAAAACCATCATTCCATCCTGACCTATCTTAGGAGATATAAATCATTACAAAATGAATTGGAGGGACTTATAGGTTTCACCCGTCACATATTGAAATCATACAAATATATCCCACAATATCATAAATAAACATATAATAACTTGTGAAATGAATTGGGTATCATAAACATGATAAAATATCATAACATGAGGAAATATATAGGTTTCATAGTCATTTTGTCATAAGATAACCCGTGAAAAGAAACAGGTTTCAAATGCATATAACTAGTGATAGAGAAATGGGATTCCTAAACATGTTTTCCAGGATTAATAAATGGGTATCATAAAATCCATTACATTAATAATATTTCATTCATATAATTGATTTGATTGGAACCTTTATATCATTTCCAAGAAGGTATGAGTAACATTAATAAATGTCATCTTAGATAGAGAATAATTTTGAAATATCATAAAAAAATATTTCTTGAGGAGAATATAAATTCATGTTTGAAAAAAGGGTTTTTATTACATAAAAACATTTGAAAATAATTTTCCTATAAAATAACCTGAAAACATATAACGAAGAAATGAAATCCATTTGAAATCCTTTTTCATTGAAAACATTAAAAATAAGATTCAAAAAAATTTAAAAACATTATCTACTATAATTTTTTAAAGAATGATTGAAAAGGTTTTGAAATCCATTTCATTTAAAATAATTTCAAAACATACAATTATTTCATGAATGCATTTTATAAATAATTTTTCTTGGAAACATAAAAAGAATCTTGAAAACATTTTAAAAACCATTTAATTGAAATTAGTCTGAAAACATGTCATTAAGAATTGAAATCATTTTAAAAACAAATTAAAATTAAAACATGTAAAATATTTTTGAAACAATTTTGAAAAAAAATTCCATACAAATAAATTTTAAAAATATTTTCATAATGATTAAACAATTTAACAATGAAAATGAAGCTTTTTATAAATAACTATAGGTAAACCATTATATGTCGTATGAGGTTGAAAGAACATTCCTTTTGTACGGTTAAAAGGATAGATAAGTTCCTGGTTTATAAATATAAAATAGTATCCCCTCTAAGATATTTTCAAAATACACAAATGTTAAAAAATTAATTTAGATATTTAAGGGTAATTATATAATATTTATGGAAACCCTATTTAGAAAACATGGATTTCGACTAAAGAGAGGGTATTGTCCGGTTTTCCTATAAAAATATTCTTAACTAAATTATGTTCCAAAGAGTATAAAATGGTGAAAATTAATGAGTATATCATTAAATAATATAGGATAAGGAAAATAATGAATATTATAGCGATATGGATCAAAATATTTTATCAAGTGACACATAAACAAAAACAATCTCGAAAAGCAATGAAATTTTCTCAATAAGCTTTTATAACTTGTTATTTGGGGATCATTCACTCCTTGTATGTAAAGGTAACTAGAAGAAGCATATAATATCAGGAAAATATTTGTATTCATGATATTTATATTAAAATGTAATTACATTCACCCCGTAAAAGATCTTATGTGCATAAGAAAACATGAGTCACAATGATGCAAAATTTAGACAAAAACATTTTTACCAATTTGGTATCTATTGAATCATAAACCCCATGAAATACGGATCATAAAATTGGAGTGTGGATACAAATAAATTTATTTACATGATATATTTAATTCAATTATGGGTATTACATATAAAACACAAAATTGAAGGGTGGTGGACATATATTGTATCTCATAGAAATTAAAAGTGACATGAAATCCCCTTACCTTGTGTCTTGACTCTCTCTAAACTCGTACATGAATCTAATATAATAAATTTAAGTTTATTATAATTTTTTTACAGAATATTATTATTATATATTTTACCTTATATGGAAATATTATAAACTTGTATTACCCACATATTAAGGATCCAATGTTAAGGCTCCACATCGGGTAATATTCACTTTGTTCTTCGCATGTGTCTTAAGATGTTATATCATTGATCCTTATACGTATATCATAATTACAGAATGTATAACATGATAAAAATATCAGGTATATATATTATAATTATATTATAATAATAAACATCATAATGATTTACATAATGGAATACAACATTCATGGAGACAGTATGTTGCGCATACATTTGAACGTTGTTTTCTATTTTTATTATCATATTTAAAGAAAGTACATGAATAAAATATTTATATATATGTTTATATAAATAATTATTAAATTAGTATATATATCTATATATCCTAAATATAATATAATTTTATAAAATCTATCATTAATACATTCTATTTTGTGCGTGAACGAATCACATCACTTTGAGGGGCGGTAGTCCACACTTCCTCAAACGAGGTTATCGTATTAACACCAAATGGAAGGTAAAAATATATTTATTTTAAAGGGAATAAAGAAGAATAAATTCATAATAAATATAATATATTACATATATAAATATATTGTTCATCATAATTCCAACCATGATTGGTTGTAGTGGATAAATAAACAATCATCATTTTGTGGTGTCTTAGTTATCCATACAATGAAACAATATGTTCAACATCCTTTAAGTGGAGGTGTGTGTAAGTGTAGGAAAAAAACAATGCATAACTACATCATAGTATATTTTTATAGTTATTTGTTCACAAAATAAAGTAATATATAGGTTTGGGTGGCTGGAGAAGGAAAATAATGGAAAGAATCTTGAGAGAAGACATTACATCTAAATAAGGTAACTCCTTTTTTATTGTGCCAAAAGGATTCCTTGAGAGGGCTTCATCCCCAAGTGTGGATTCAAAGTATAAGGTAGGAGTTTTTGGAGAATACATTTATAGATATTTGATGAACATGAAAGGATTTTGAGGTGTGAGGAATGAGAAGAGTTGGTGTCCTTTTAAAGGGAAGGAAAATGACCCCCTTAGAATTTTTAGAAACAAATAATATGTGAAAACATTATTACCTAAAAAATTATTTAAAATAAATATTTCTTGAATATAAGATTTATGGATTAAATATTGACATAAAATTTTTGTTGGACAATTTTCTATGCCATATGGGCCCTTAATTTTAAGGTTTTGTCCCTAACTAAGATTAATTTGGCCTTAACAGTTACGATTAAATTTATCCACTTTTACTAATCATTTTGGTCAAAAATTAATATATACTCATTAGAATAACAAATTTAGACACAATACGATGTTTTATGTTATATTTTTAAAATTTACGTCACATAAGAGGTAAAATTGAGGTTAATGAAAATCCCACAGACAGGTTGAAATAACGAGGTTTTAATGTTGAAAAAATGTTCTTAAGTTTATTAAGATTTTAAATCAGTTTCAAAGTGAAATTTATTATAATTATGTGAAATTTATTAATATATTTAATATTCATATAATGTGACCAGAAATCATATTTATAATATAATTAATAATTAATAATTAATTAGATCTAATGTCTGTTTTTAACTAAAAAATAGTATTATTCACTATTTATTGAAAAAACATGATTCTTGGAAAAATCACAAAACCTCATCCTATGAAAATATAGATTTATTGAATTAAAAATGATTTTTATTTTATAAAATTAAATTTATAATTGTGTCTAAATTTAATTTTTTATTAGAGTAAGTTTATTCTCAAAAACAATGTTTTTATATATAAAAATGACTTTACCAATAATATTATATTTCATTATTAATATGTATTATTTATATGAAACAATAATTTTTTAAATGTATTTATTTCAATGTTTAATGGAGATGATATAATTATCTTATTTAAATAATAAAATCAATAAAAATAGATGTTTCGTAAAACTCATAGTTGTGTGCATCATACGCCATGTAGGTGTTTCCTCTAGCAGAATCCTAGATGGATTTCTGTATAGTGGAAGCCATGTTGGAATTGTGTGAATGTTTTAATAAGTGTGTGTATATATATATAAATATATACTTCTAGTTTGATGACAAATGAAACATATTTAAATGTTTAATAAATTCAAAAAAAATAATTATCAAAATCTCGAGTTGTTATAGTGGGATCAAGATGGAACTCTTCCATATATCCCATGACATTTCCATTTAAAGGGGACAATTATTTATTGATGGAATATTCCCCATTGATCTTATTTATCACTAGTTAGGAATCCCCTTTTAAATTCTAGTATTCCACCTATAACTATCGGGCTAGTTCCAACCCAGTGATGAGGGATTGGTATTATCTCTAGCTATTTATACATCCTTTAGATAGTGATTAAGGGTAGGGAAAAAAATTTGAATGAAATGAAAAGTAAAATCCATAATCCAACACTATTGAGAATCAATGTTTTCTTCTTTTTACTGATTGGACATTTTAGGTTCTATAAAATTACATCTTTCATGTCTGGGGAGTGTTAGAGGAATAAAATAACAACTCAACCAGGAGCTCCATCACCACTGGTGTGGTCTCTGGGGTGGGATGTGCGATAATAAAATCATTCAGCACTTTCTCTTCCACCATTTTTTTGATATGAACTCCATGCCATATTAATGTTGAATTACCTCTCATCGATCCTGGATTCTTATAAACTTATGGTGGCCATAGATGTACCTTAACATCTCAGTATGATGAAAAAATAAAATTTTGGGTGATGTAAGTAATGCATCTGCTTTTTCATTAAAAATATGAGAATAAGAAAATTATTCTAAAAATCATAATTTCATGTCTTAGTACTTATCATTTTTTATTAAGGTGGTCTATACTATTATCACTCAATGCATTATCTTTCTATACAAGGATCCCCCCAATGAGTATTTTTTGTCTTCCACATATAATATTAGTGGCCTCCCATCCACTGGAGAAATCATAACTAGGGGATGTAATAGACACTACTTGAGAATATTGAATTATTCTTAGTTGTACATATGCCATTAGTAGGTAATTTTATTCTACATTATCTTTGTGATTGGAAGAGCATTGTAGGAATTGTTTGATATGAAATGTCGAATGTATGCGAGGTTCCTAGGGAGACCTATTATTACATTGAGTGTTTTGGGTGTGAAATGGCTAAAATAGTCCAACTATTTTCTAATTGAATCTTGATTACATGGTGACACCACAATGCATAGGAATATGACTGATGTTACCCAACAAACCATTTTTTTCTTTTTCAAAAAGCCTCTTTAAGGATAGTGGGAAACCATACAATTCAAACAAAATGCTAATTCAATTCAAATTATAACTTTATAAAACCTCATCACCATCTTGGATCTCATGAACCTCATGTTGAGTGTCTACCTCGAGTCACGTAGTTCCTGCCTCAAGTCACACGCACATCACATAGAAAATACATGCATATCACCTCCCCTTCATCACCCTACGGGAGAGACCCACTGGAAACCTTATCATCGTCAACGCCATCATCGTCGTTTTCAATTCCATCATTCATCGCAGATCCATCTAATAACCCGATCACTAACAACATAAGCACATCCATAGGGTAATACCTAGATTCCCCAACACCAAAATAAAAATCATCCAACAAAGAAAAAATAGTTTAAAAAAGATTCATCAGTCGCCAGAACCTAATTTCGGAGATCCGTAATGAAACCAAAGTAATGTGATGAAGAATCAGATACTCAGTAGACTAAAACCCTCAAACAGGTCACGAAAACAACCAGACATTACTGAATAGAACCCATTGAATGTTTCCACTGCCACTCCAAAACTTCATACAGAAAAAACATCACTTGATTCATTAAATACCCAAAGGTTGCATAGATAGACAACGCCCAACATCCATCAACCTAAAGATGAACATATTATCATAGCTGAAGATCCAGAAATTCAACAGTAGATCATTGAAAAATCAATAGAAAACCATCACCATCGCACAAAGAGATCAAAACGAACATGCATATCCCAAGTCAAATACAACTATAAAAAATAGGAGATCAGAAGATATCACCAGACTCGGGAAGAAAGTCTCGCCGCGCAGATCCAATTTCCAAAAACCAGTACTCACTCAGAGTCCATGGAGAATCACCCACTGTGAACACTGTAGGGAAGGAGGAGCCCCTAGGATGAGGGAACAAGGAACTCAAAACCAGAAATTCATCACACCACCATGGGTTACCTATCCATATTTGAGGGATTGGGGCATGAAAAAGCTACCATCGATGCAATGGTCATGTCCACGAAGCACCACTGCTGCTGAGAATACACCACTAGATCTCAATGATCATAGTGAGGTCACCGCATCAACCTGAGGAAAAGGAGGAGGTGGTGAGGGAAGAAACCCTAATGAGTTGTGCTCCTTATGTTCTCATTCATATCCATCCATGATGTTAACATAAATGTGCAATTTTTTGTATTTATCTTTAAATGTGTTGGTAAAGTTGTCGAATATTTTTGGTAGATCCATTAAGTGTTCACATGGCTATCAGGATTTAATAACAAGGTCTTAAAAATAACATTTTTCTATCATTATCAAGAATTTATTATGGATATAATAGATGTTTCATTGATAAGATGATTTGGTGTTCCTTAATACAAAGGTAATTAGTTAATAGAAAAACATCCTCTAAGGTTCATTGATGATAGTGGATTATTCATCACCAAGGGACATATTTATTTTATTATACCCTAAAGAACCTTAAAAGAAGGAATTGGATTGGAAGCATTTATATTCATTGATAAATTATTCTTTGATCGGCAATGGAAAGTCTTCTTTTTGGGAATGTTGATTCAGGTCTATAGAATCGATGCAGAACCTAATCTTCTCATTATTTTTCTTGGTTGGAATGATATTGTAATCCCATCTTGGGAATTTCAATTCATTGAAAAATATTTCCATGACCAATTTTTCAACTTATGCTCCTAAATTTGTGGAATGAGATGGGTTCAACCTCCTTGATTCCATCATGAATCTTTTATTTTCCTCAAATATGTTGTGATGGTGGGTTTAAATATTTTTATTTAGTATTGGAATTTCTGTATAGTTCCAAGAGAACATATGTCAGTGTTTCTTTAAAAATTTTATGTTCATACCTTTCTCCTCATGGGGATTAGAGGAAAGAATTAATGTAAGACCAAAGTCCACGTTTATTCCAAAATTTACCTACCTAAGCTCATTAAGGGTGGTGGAGACAAATTCCTCAAATGTGGGAGGGGTGTTCTTGAGGTCATCCTATTCCTCATACATCTCTAAGTCTATGGAGAATATTTATGATGAAGTTGGAAATATTTGGGCTTCTTATTTTCTGTTGAGGTGAGAGAATCCCTGAGAAGAGAAATTATAATCCCTTATTTTTATTGGTAATGTTGTTATATACTGAAGATAATTTTTTGTCACACTTTCACTAGAGAAATAAGGGTTTGGAAATCTGGGATCAAATATACTTCCATAACTAGATTTATGAGGAGAAAATAGTCATTATTGATCATACTGTTAATATTTTCAGGGGAATTCCCAAATCCATTTTGGGATGCATACTTTATATCTTCAACAAATATTTGTTGTTTTACATCACTTTTATAGAAACTTGTTGTAGCATATGTGGCTCCGCAAGCCTCAATGGGGTCACTATCACCGTTTATTATGTAAACCTATATATTGATGTGGTATTTTAGACACTGAGAGAATTTTTATGGTTTCACCAAGTGTCTATGTGTCTAGGTCCTTCCAATAATGACATTTAAGGTAGTGTCTTTATGGATAACATTAAACATTGTGTCAGATGTGAGATCCCAAAACTGGAAAATGATATTTATTTTCGTAAGAGGTATTTTCTCATGCTTATCATATACTTGAATGGTCATCTTTGTGGGAGATATGTCCCCTTCAATATATATCAAATGTATAAGGGTTCGAACATAGATGGGGATAATCTTGGAACCATTATCAATAATATCCCTTCACACATGAATATTATTAAGTCCATCTAAAACATATATGTTCCCTTGCAAGACCTATTTATGATCTCGATCAGAAATCAATATTGACACATTTCATTTTTATATAATTTACTCCACTAGATTATCCATTGATATATAAACATCTATCTTAAACACATCTGGGAACTAGAGGGATTCAATAAGTACCTACCTACATTCTTCAAAAAAATGGAGCACATCATGTATTGAGATCTTGGTTTGGAAAAACACAAACTATTTCATAATTTCATTGTATTATAATAGAGGACTAACATGTTGAGGTGGGGATACTCCATAACATGTGGCTAATGAGCCTAGGAATTTAAGGTGGATGGGTCAGTTGATTATGTTGAGTTTCAAGGGGTATCAACTTATTGTGTCTTAGTTCATGAAGACCATCCTCATTGTATGGGTTGATTATATAATCTCACCCCCTCTTGGTGGGATGTAATACAATTGGTCATTGCCGACTATTGGAGTGTTCTTGAACACCTCTATGACTCTTTTGGGACTTCAGAATCACATTCCCATGGGTATCTACTACATATATATTTTTTGTGGGGATTTGGACAACATTTTTGGACTGACCATGCCGGTGTTGTCCCATGTTCCCTTGGTTCATAGGCGTACAACCTCCCCATTATTTGTTATATGTGTGAATCTCATATTATGGGGAATATTCATCAAAAGAGAAGGGGGATTCCAATTGTATCTTGTCGAAATAACTAAATAAGATATACTAATAATATGAGGGTTCTATTTTGTGGGGTGGTGCCTATATTTTTGATATTGTATGTATAAAATTTGAAAGATTCAAATATTGCGTTGGATTAGAATATGACTCATCCACTTTTACATCCTATTACTTCTGATTGTTGAATCTACTAATGGGGGATTTATCAAATTTCACATCAATAGGTGTAGGAGATATTTTGGGTCTGTGCAGCTATGCTATCATGGTGGCATGATCTCGGTAACCTTTTTTCTGAGTCATCTATTTTTTAAACTTCTACACATACCTAGCCCGATATTTCTACTTATCACCCTCTTATTCTGAATATGAAATGGTTTTGTAGGAGAACATAACTGAGGAATTATCTAACACAACATATCCGGAATTGACCATGAATTGAAGGATGTATTTCAATAAGAGGTTGTCATTGATATTATAACCCAACCTTTTATGCAAATGAAAGTTGTCGGGATGATCAGTATGGTTGAACCCACTAGGCTTATTATGGTTTGGTACCTTGATAATGTTATTATCCATGTATGTGATAAAATTACCATCGAATTTTCATTTTGGAATTGGTATGCTTTATTCATCTTTTTTTCAAATATCATTATACCATGATTTATTTATGTCCTTAAACAAGGGTTATTTTCTTATTCATTCCACACCATAATATGTGCTCAAAGGTTAGAGACCTATATATTTTCTTGGATGGAAACTCATACTGGATAGAGAGTTATAGCTGCAGCTTCATCATTTCCTAGGATATTTCTCTATACTGAGGGAATGGGTCAATATTTGGATTGGTTGCACTTACTGGTGTCTTCCAAACATTAAGACATTTTGTTGAACTCTATGATCCCATCTACATACTTCGTGGGGATCAAATTTCTGTGAAACTCATCATGGATATTTTTAGAACATTGTCTAGTAGTTTCTCCAACATGAGACGAATGTCGAGTAAATAATTTAAACCCTTCCATTTGGTTATTAAGTTAGGCCCCTTCCATTTTCACGTTGAATTTATTTTTTCAGGTCTATGATTTAAATTTTCCATAGTGTAGAACATATCTAATAATGGAATTGAGGATGAATATCATCACATTCTTAAAAAAATACTACTCCCAGATTTATTTTCCAAAAAATGTCTTTCCCTATTGGAGTATTTGTAAAACTCCTTAAAATAGTTTCCTCATATTAATCTCAAGGGGCCATCATCATCCCACATTAGGATATAAAGTGTGTATTATTTTTTAGAGACACTCATTTCATCAATGGTAGATAAGTCACATTGTAAAAATTGGATGGAGGAAAATTTTCATCCACACATTTGGGATATGGCCTATTCTCAGACTACACAGCTGCATTTCAAACATCCATAGCTTCCATTTTAGTATCTAGGTAATTATGATGTTTAGATGCTATGGGGGTACTATTTTTTTATGCCTCTCATCTAGATGGATCTAGTGGGGATCTTTGAGGTGGCCCCACCTTTCTCTCCTACTAATTATGGATTCATGAGAAGAATAATTGATCACCCAATAAAGGTAGATGCTATCATTGGAATGGAGGGAGTCAAAAGTCATTTTCAACATCATCATTTATGTAGACCAACATCGCTGATACATTGCTGGTATGCCTCTCAAATACCAATATTTATTGTGGATATTCTATTAGAGGAAGAATATTCATCTCCACCGGAAGATGATACCAATCTTGAATATTTCCTAGGAGTAGCTCCCCATTGTCATGACGTATAATTTTTATCTCAATATCATATTT
This sequence comes from Viscum album, assembly GCA_963277665.1. Classification (NCBI taxonomy): domain Eukaryota; kingdom Viridiplantae; phylum Streptophyta; class Magnoliopsida; order Santalales; family Viscaceae; genus Viscum; species Viscum album. The sequence continues at coordinate 314,409,928 of OY728158.1, forward strand.
CGAAAACATATCCTCTATTTATGTAGCTTTGATTATTCAAAATGTTGATCGGGATGTATCCACATCATTCCCTATATCATTGGTAGTGTTCTACCATAGAGGTGCAAACTTTATATTCAGAGGTTCCATGTTTTGGTGACTCCTCTAGTTCGGGGTACATGAAACCTCTCTTAGTACATCCAAATCACCCTCCAATTGGGGTATGTTTTTTAATTTTCATGCCTTATAATTTTTTCCCAAATCCAAAAAAATATGATTTTTTTGACAATAAATACATTAATAGAAAAATATTAGGAAATTATTGGTGCCCCATTACTTTCAATGTGACATAATGATTCTGAACTTCCTGAATTTGGTTGTTTCTTTAAACCCATATACATATTTAGTCATTTTGTCTTGTGACCACAAAGGGATATTATTTTTGTTTCTGTATAATCCTCTTTTCTCTCCATTCAGTAATGATCATTAGGGAGTTTTAAATCGGGATTTCTTAACTAGACCTGAATAGCATAAGTTTTTCTTTTAGTGGGAGGAATGGATGCAATGTTGAATATTGTGTTTTACCATTGAACATAGAGGAGACTGGTTCCCTCTATGGTGACGATGATAAAAATTTCACTAGACCTATGGGTTGGAGGATATTTAGTCCCAAATTTAAAATTGATTGATCTTATGGATGTTAATATAATGCTTTCAGCGGGTTATATGATGAATCGCGTTAAGGGAATTGAGATATAAAATCTCCCATATAAGTGGGATGGTGTAAATTTGGAGCCAATATTGATTTCCCCAGGACCCTCTTATGGGAAGTTGAACTTGCTGGTGGAGATTGAGATATGAATTTTCCTAGCCCCGTTGTCTGGATGTTTTTGATTATCTGATGATGTGTCCTAAATCCTATAGGGAATTGACTATCGGAGATGTGGAGGTGGCAGTTGATATTCCCTCGACTTGGTGAGCTGGGTCCACTCCAGGATGTTATTTATGGATGCTACTACTGCATCTTTTTTATGTGGTGCAGTTGCACTCCTGTAGGAACTGGGTGCAATAGAATCCCATGATGGGTGTATGTTTCTACAAGATTCTGTCAGGTTTATTGAAATCATGGATTCCACATCAGAAAGGAATTCCTTCTATTTTAAGGGGTTTTATTCAAATATATTTTTCTATCATCTCCCTTCATTCATGGTTTTTGGGAATTGTTGAATATGGGTAATTTTTTGTGGTGAACAACCAGACCTCATGTTACCCATTCCTATGCTTTCTATGGAGGCTATACCATAACAGTATGACATATCTAAATGTTTATTTTATTTCAGGTGACATAATGAATTTCAATTCTCTATAATTTTCCATCCCTATATATATACATCTTCAGAGGCCCTAGAAATTAGTCAGGGATGGGTTGTTGCTATTCCATGACAAACACTATGTAAGAATTTGTCACGCTCTTCCAGTATTGGGTTCAATGAAATTGAAAAGGCTTCCATATCCATCTAAAAACATTAAATAATTATGATCTAAAGGTGATACTCATATCCTAAATATGATATATTTTTAGGATTCATTCACTTATTATTATACCTGATATTTTTATGTATATTAGGAAAGTACTCTTATTCTAGCTCATTTGGGACATCATAGTCAAGAGATGCGAGGGGTTATGACATGGTGGGGTTTTTTTGGATAACTATCTCTATATATCATTTTCAAACTACTCTCTATTAGACATAAATTCCCCCATCCAATCAAAAAATGCAATATTGTTTTTGAGGTCTCTTGATGAATAGATTGGAGTGATAGTGTATGTTCATGGGGAACTATATGTGGTCAACCCTCATGTTTCGACTATCTATCTATATGAAGTTATATGGATTTTAACACCTCTCTATAAAAAGGTATTTGAGAAATGTGAGGATTTCCCTATCAGTGGGAGATATCATATTATGGAGGTTGACCATAACAGATGTCAAGTGTAAAGTCATCGTGATCCATCTCCGTACTATAACAAGGAAGATTAACATTGGAATGGTTATATTTTACTTCGGTTCAAGAGTTAAAAAACCCTTCATGTTTGATAATTTGTCTCAAACAACCTTAATGAAAATAAAATTCAAATGTTTATGGATATGAGCCTCATTATTTACCTTGATTGGAATAGATGACCTACCTTCTGCAATTGTACAAGGATACAAGCATCTTGTATGGTAGTTGTCAGACCTTGTTTATAATCATATGGTGTTTCCATAGTATGATCCCACTACATAGAAGATAATAGAATATTCCAATGAGCTTCCTCATTATTGGCTAGAATATGAGCATTTACTCAGGCATGTTCCATTCTCACTTGGTGACCCGTAGTCAGAATTGAAGTATGAAGCTGATCCTCAACCATTGGAATATGCCACTGGTCTTTTTTGGAAGGGCAATGAGGAAGCCCCATAGAATGTTCCACTCTCACTTGGTGAGCCCCATTTATAATAGTAATATGATCCTTGTTCGAATACACATTTCCTAACTGAATATATAGAAGGACCAATGATGTGGGTGAAGGGATATGAGCCTGATATTGTATTTCTTCAAAAGGATATTGGTGTGGTCATTCATTAGAACATGTAAGAAAATGTTACTCACATTAGTGATTTTCTGGAATATAGTTGTCAGAATCATTGATAGGAATACGAGCCTATCACAATCCATGTTCCATTCTCACATGGTGTTCCCCAACAAGAGATGGGATATGAACATGATCCAGGTTCTTTGACGTATGACACCAGTCATCTTTGATTGGAAGAAGAGCATGTCCTATGGAATTTTCCTCTATCACTTGGTGATCCTCAACCATAACAGGGATATGAGAACAATCCTAGGCCTTTGGAATATTTGAATTAAAAATTTCGACAAGCATGTTCCCCTCTCTAGAGGCATGTTCCACAATCACCTGGTGATCCATGGTTTGAATAGGAATATGATCCTAGTATGATGCCTCGACCTTTACTAGCATATGATGATAATACTCATGTATAGGAGTGAGAATGTGCTCCTCCTCCATAGAAACACCATGTTAATAATGATTAGTGTTTTGAGATACCCTATCTTAGGGATATGAATATGTTTATATCCCTAGAACTTTACTAATTATGGAATATGATAGAATATTTATTAAGATGCTACTAAGATGTATTTGTATTTTGGAGATGTTTTTACTTGGATATAAGACCATACATTTTTCATGTCCATTATATATTTGTAGAGAACTTCGATTGAAGCTGGTATATGATCCCAATTAATTCATCCTTGTGGAACCAAAATACACCAATTGAATTCTTGCACAAGGGTATGGAAATGTTCCTACCCCATATCCATTGTTTTAATGTGCCCATAAACATGTTCCTAGTTTTCAAGGATATGTTTCTTCTTACTTCTTACTACCAAAATATGTTGGGTGGTCTTTGTTAGCTATAGTGTGGATATGATCCACAGCATGGTTATCCAGATCCTTCCTCACCGGATATACCTTCATTGTTGGCTTTTCATGGGTATCAGTAGTGGTAGTGTGTTGAGTGGTAAACATATCAAGTGACTTATGGTATCGATGGGCTGGTGCTGTTGATGGTGGTTGACAAGAACCCTACACAAAAACTCCTAATCTAGAAGGGATCTATATTTGACTCATAGTTCCCCCTTCATCATATATTGACAGTGGTGAATGTAATGATATAGTGATAAAATATTGAAGTGGTTTTTTGGTCCAACGGGCCCCAGTCTATTAGCTACATAATTCCATTGATTTTGCGTAATCACCTGTTTCAGTACATGGAGACTCTTTCTGGTAGCTTCTATAGTCGAGATTGTACAACATCAATGGTATCCCCCAACCATTTTGTTCAAAACATGATGTTGAACATTTCGGGAATGTGGGGTCATTTTTCCACCCACAGTGGTTTCATACATAGATGTTTTTATAGAATGGTTGATGTGAATGACATTATATTATATTTTAATGTTGTTTATGATAGAATTATCTTCTTTCATGTAGACTAATGAGAACAATTTCACCAATTTGTGAAATATTGTATGCATGCTGAATGATCAATAATATATGGTTGGTTAACAAAACTGTCCTTTTATTCTTGATCTATCCATTCTATTGATGTGGAATTGTCAAAGTGGAGATTTTCTTATTTCATGGGAACCCTGATAATAGAGGACCATCTGTAAGATTGATGTTAGGCTTATCATCCTTTTTTAATATTCCAACTAATTGATCTAAAACCAGGAAAACCAACTATCTAGTTATTTGTGGGTTCCATATAGGACTCATTACTTACATAGAATATAATGAGAGAATGAAATGATGATTGATTAATAGATCATTATATAATTTTTTAGTTTCTCATCAGGTTCACCATTTTCTGTTTCAATAGAAAATAGGCCATCATGAAGAGTCATTTAAAATAAAAATGGTTTAATGGGAAATGAAATTTATATCCATTTTAAATTTGGAAAGGGACTCACTTATTAAAAAAGATGACATTCGTTTCACCATTATTGTTTTGATATAAAATAGGCAACCACAGATAATTTGTTTGGGAAACATAGTTGGTTGTGTAGCTTTTGATTTCTTGAACAATATTTTATGTTAGGTCACCAATAAAATTTTTAATAGATATTCTCAATGGTCCCAAATGAATAATTGGGTATGGACCTAAATTCCAAATGAAGCTAGTCAGTTGGTGTTTTAGACCCAGTGACACATAGGGGATCACATTGGCATGTGAAAGGGAGGTTGGGCTCATTAATCTGTTAGGGGGTGTTTCCCAGTCTAGGTATATTTTATTGATTTAATATATGTACGTGAATATATTTTTAACACCAATACATGGCCAGTTTCCCTAACAAAATAATCTTGTGATAACCCCTATTATGCACTAGAGAAGGAGATTTCATTAGTGAATCCATCTATATGTATCTGAGGTTAATCATCCATTTCCATGTAATGAGTAGCTACTTATATACTAAAGTTGCATAACAAAGAACATCATAATTTAATACCCTAAATAGAGGTGGTTTATATTTTGAGGGTTGGATTGGTCCATTATGAGTTGTCCTACATATCTAGAGTATTACATGAATAAAAATTCAAATAGTTTGTTAATCCTATGTATTTTAACATCATGCAGACCTGAAATATGTGGGGGAACATAGGCAATAATTATTTGATCTCAAGTATCAATGAGACATCCTATAATTCCATGTTATTGTTGGAATTAGAGTTATTATAGATTAATCATGCCCTTGGGATGAGTCCCAAGGTATATTACCATATGTGGGGGATGTTTATATCATTACACTCATTAGGGCATATAAACTGTGATTTTTCTGGCTTTTGGAGATTTACAATGAAATGATATGAATATTTTCCCCCCTAAGCCCATGTGAACAACTATCTTTGTGAGAAACAATGGATTGTAATCTATAAACCTTACTAGATCTGAATACGAGGCTAATATGATATGAATTTCTATTGGATATTGATATAGATATCGACCCTCATAGAGGCCTCCAACGTATCCTAGTTGGGGAAGGAATCAGATTCATCTTAGTTCATTTGGATTCTTTGTCCATTGATGGAATGAAATGATTATCAACTAATTGGAGAGATTAGGTCCTAATGGTTGAAATATTTGGTATATTAGGAGACATAAAATATAGTGTATTCCCATTTTAGATCAGTCATTAGGAAGTTATCATTTGTATCATAGTAATGGATATAATCAGATTCATCATTGCTTAGTGACTTTTGTGTTCATTGAGGGATGTGGAAGGATGAAAAAACCCATGGGATAAATTGACTCTCGATGGTTTGAGTGATGATGAAATGGTGGCGTGTGCTATGAAGTTTATTCCCAAATGTGAAAGTTCAATAGGAAGGAGTCCTACATATCCTGGTTTTAAAAGGAATCAGATTAATCATAGTTTAGTTAATTATCAATCATCTAGTGGATGAAGAAGGATGATAATCCCATTAGTGTGATTTGGTCTTGATGGTTGGAATGTAATATACATGGAGGTACTTACACTGAAGTGGATACCAATTTGCAATCATGCCAAATAAGAAATCTTTTGTATTGTGTTTGTGGAAGGAATCAGATCAATCATAGTTTAGGTTATCCATGCATACACACTAAGGTTACTCTTATATGTGGGACATATCAAATTATTCCATTGATCGAGGTTTACATGGTGAGGATTCCCTTTCATTGATAGAGGCTTATGATGTGAATGATATGATCATTGAAACTTCATAATACGATTTGATATATAATTTTTATGGCAGAAAAGGCATGGAAATCAATAAATCTCATTACATATAAATGTGGGACTTATTCATTAGGAAAGACCAATAGATGTTAATATAGAGCTCATACCTCAAAGTGGTATTCTATATATCCTGGTTATGGAAGAAATCTGATTCATCTTATTTCATTGTGTTAGGGCTTACTTATTGATTTTTCCCTTTTGACTGGGACTTAAACACTGAGGATGGATATGGTTATCAAGTCATGGGATTCCTATCAGATTGGCATATACACACTAAGGAATGAAATTTTTATCAAGTCATAGGATATCTTATGGTCCTTGTCTTCTTATATACCTAACATGCATTTCAATCCTACATTAAATGCCTTGATTTTATGCAGTACATTTGATACGGTGTTAACCTAACATAACGACAGACAATTTCATTACTAAGTTGATTTTTCTAAGGGATGACACATAATATGGATGGAATGTCTGAAGGTTGTCTCATGAACAATTCTAACGTGTATGGATGACATCGTGAGACCTTGATGGATGATACAAAAATCCATCACATGATCTAACTAACAGGATAAGTGGGTGTCGCATGATCTATATTACATAACTTAGTTACATAGAGAAATCAGGATGACATACATGGAGGGAATCGTGTGATTAATTGTTACATTTCTAGAGGGTGATGTATGACTGAGTCTGAAATGTCTTGAGGGAATCATAAAAGCTAGATGAAATGTTTTGGGGAAACTATGTGGTTTTTCTATTTTGTCTAGAGGATTATGTGAGAGAATGTTTACATACCATCTTTCTATCGTGAGACATAGGTGACAGGTACTCGTGCCACCATATGAGATGGGAGACATGTCTCAAGGGAACCGAAAGGTCTGGATTCTGAGACCGAAGTGTTTTTCAATAATTTGGGGGCATGTTTAAGGGGATCCATGTTAATATCATTGATATTTATAGAAAAAATTTCAAAATTCAAATAGAATACGAAAAGAGAGAAACAATATCTAGGTTATATTTCCTAGTATTGTTGCATTACTTGGGTGGTTCACGCAATGTGCATGATATTTAGTGTATAAGTTATTTTTAGAAGTCTCTATCTGTTATGTCTTTGTATAGTTCCTTTATTGAAAATTTCTTATATTGATTAAGTGATATATGTTTTTTGTCTTGTGAGAGATAAACGATATTCAAGATGTTCTTTTCCTAACCCACCATAAGACAGTTGTGTGATCTATGAGGGATCACATAAAGTGCCTATGAATTTTTCATGATTTCATTGGTTGTCCCAATATTATACCTATTGGTAAACTTTTCTGATAATGAGATCATCTAATCCAATAAATCTTCTCTACTTCCTGGATAATTAAGTGTTATGATCCACAGAATCATCTGTTAATGTACGATTCTCTTTCTTGATATTGTAGTGGGGAATTTGTAGTCGACACGAACATGAGTATTCCCCACATTGCATGGAGTGTATCAAGTGAATCGAAGATGGATTCTAAGGAGGTATTTGTAATCACATGTTTCCATGAGGTTTTTCAATAATTCACTCTATGATAATCTCATGGTCTATATATACTGCAATACTATCCCGTAAATGCCTCCATTAATGGATTATTTCTAATTAATGGGGTCATCCCGAATCAAATGCACACGTCGAGATTCTTCCATATTGGTAGGAATATATTTATACTGACTTTCATGTGATTGGGATGCATGATGAGATGATTTAACATGATCTTTGACTCCTTGTCCACGATGTTATATGAGATAAGGTTGTTTTTTCAAGGTGACTTTGTGTGATCATATAGGGTTTTCTAGGTGTCTAGAAAGAACATGATGGTGGGTAACATGAGTTTCAAAACATCAAGAGGATCTTTCATTTTCTATTTTAATTAAATATTTAAATTTTTGAAGGGTTCAGATATTTTTAATGTTACAAGAGATTTTTAGAAGACAATAATTTTTCTCATTGATGATGTGCTGCGTGACCAAGAAAAGGTCATATTGATATGATAAATAATTTCATCGATAAAACCATATAATTATTTTTGGACCCAATAGGGAAGCACAAGACTATCTAGACATGTCAAAACCCATTCATGAGATGGCATTGACATGAAAAATGGCTTTTGTGCAACCAGGAGGACATGTCACATTGGAGTCAGTAGTGTCCTGTGAGCTACATGGGCACGTCACGTGAGTTTTACGACCCCAAGAGGTTGTCGCATTTCAAAAAAAAAATTAGTTTTTTTACTGAGGATCTCATGAGGTCATATGAGTATTATCAATGGAAATCACTCTACATATTGATGATCTGTCATGTTAAATTTAACGCCACAATAAGATCACAACTTTTGGGTATTTTCTTCCTACTTTCAAGTGTTTTTAGAGGGGTTTTCAAACATCCACCATCTTAAAAGTAACATGTCCTAGAGAAGATTATCTGGATGCCACTACATGACCACTGATTGTATAGGGTTCCTTCTCAAGTGTTAACGGACTTTTCAAAGGGGCTCAAAGGATCTTCTACAATCATTCCATTTTTCATCATTATCTGTATTACCTATTGATGGTCATGTGTTCATGTATATACCAGTTGTCCATCCAATCCATGAGATCATGGTGAACATAATCATCCATTTTTTTAGAGAAAATAATTCCTATATTTCGGTATTTCTTCCTTTGTGACATTATTGATACTCATTTAGCATACGTCAACATTGTTGAATAAGATCTTTCGTCATTTTGAAATGTTATTTATTAGACAATTAATCTTTGTAGGTTTTGATTGATTGAAGATGTTAATGCTTCATGGTATTATTCTATTATTTATTTGTATATAGTTTTACCACAAATTGGTTCACAATATTCTGTTGTGGTATAATTAAATCTTGTAATCATCCATTTCATTCCTAATAATTTTTATAAGAAATGTTTATGGAGTTATTCATGGAAGCATGAGAAGAGTTCATATGAGTACAGATTCTTATTAATTGGTTATTCACAAAGATGAGTAGGTATGTTTATGAAACAATAAATATACAAACACACATTGATTAATTTGGATTACTATTAAAGATAAGTGTTTATGATCTACTATAATTATGATTATATGTATATGATTCAGTCAGATGTAGGGGAAAATATTGTGACAGTCATTACATGGTTAGTTGTGAAGTAGTAATTGATCTTTTTTTAGTGAAAGATTAATATGGCCTAATTAAGATATATTTTTATAAATGGAGTCCTAAAGAGAAACATTTCGGAGATCGGTGTGGGGGATTCTCTAAAAAAAACTAGGAATCATATTTGATGAATGAAAATATAGATGAATTTCATGGATCTATGGAGAAGAGTGTACGATAGGGATTTTCATGGAGAATATGGGAATGAAATTCATTGTGGGTGTATGCATCAGATAAAAGAGGAATGGATATAAATATGATTTAAGAGAGAAGATACTGAAATTTTATAGAGGAGATTTTAGTTACTAAGAGAGCGATTCAACATTTATAAATATTATATATATTATTGTTGAGATTACTCTATATTCTATAACAACATGAATAATATTGATGTTTCAAAATTCAAATAATGTTATTATAATTCCATGTATCTTTTCAATTATTTAGTTACTTATAACACCACCAACATTTTATATCATATATAAATCATCAAAAAAAATCTCCAAATTTATGATTTTATTTAATACCCCATTTTATAATTTGATAAATAATAAAAAAAATTAACCACTTACCCATATTCTTTTAGGTTTGAACATTCAATATTATGTTATTATAGATTTTATAAATTGTATTTTGATGACCACAATTTCATATGGTTATGTAAATCACCAACTAAGGTGTCTATTTAATATCATCCATGACATTTAATGATTATATAGATTTATTGGGTAGATCCCCAAGGATTTGTACACCGATAATCTAGTAGGTATCCTATAAAATATTTATTATTTCCCTAAAAGGTAAATGGAATACATTTTTCTCTATTCACCTGAAACGCATTATCTATTGGAGGAGGTCATTCTACCAATAGTTTGTTAATTAAGAGGTTTGGGCCTCCAAATAAAGTATAACTACTCCCTATTACATTGGAAACATCTCAATTATTTTGGAATCCTATAAATCCTATAACTGATAATAAGAAAATCTAGCCAATGATAACGTTCCTAGCATATGATCCATCCAATAATAGAATGGTTCAATGAATTGGTAAGGATTAGTGAGTAGCCAAAAGTGGTCTACTGGTGTTCTTAATTCTAGGCTTCTATAGTATATGAATAGGGATTATGTGTTTTTACTTCATCTTTTTCTTCCTCCCAAATTTGGTGTTTATAATAGGGATGTTTTTTCCTATACATGACCATGTGATGTTACCAACCATGATAGTTATAGATTTTGGTCCAGTGATAAAATTTGAGATTAATCTGGGAGGCCAAGACAATATAAAGGAAAATGTTCTAGTAGAGGATAGTGATTGTTATCAATTATATTGATTCACATAGATTTATCATTAAAATATTTAATGTTGCAATATTCCATGTTTTATTATCTATGGAATACCATTTTTAATTGATACAAATTCAATTTAAAAAATGAGAATATTAAGAAGATATTTACCCTATAAAATGAAAAAAAATGAAAAAAAAAGAATATTTTGAAAATTTTATATAGTTATGGAATCAATAAAAAACCAATGAAATATTAAATTCATTACAGTCTTGCAAGTCCAAGACATAATTTATGGTTTTTGTAAAAACATATGAATTCTCTTAAAAAGTGGGATTATTAGAGAGAGTGTTTTCTAATTCAACATGAAAATCAGATCAAGAATCCAAATAATTAATCCCCTTATTTTTTATTGGTTTTCAATGTAGGAACTATGAATCAGTATCATAAAACATGGGGAAAAAATTGCAAAGTTATTTACCTATCCTTTAAAATAGTCCCATTTCATTATGAATGCATGAAATTTTGGGGTCTAATTTTTTTATCCTTAAGATATAGATTACTAATCATCAAGAATTTTAGGGAAAATTTTAAAATTTAATTCAAATAATTAATTAATTTATTATATTTATGGAAAGTTTGGATTTATACTCCCCTTCAGTATGTTTGATGACCAAAAACCTTCAATCACTAGTTTGTATGACAGTGAACCCTCTTTAATCATTTCGTATGGGTAAGAAACATTATTCATTGATATATTGTGGATATGTTTCCTTTTAAAACTAAAATTTATACCTCATTTTGAGTGTCCATATGTTTTTTGAGAGAGCCAAATTGAAATGTTGCCTACGGAATTTATGAATCCTCATAGGTTTTTTCAAAAAATTATACTAGAAAACCATTGATTAAAAATAGAATGGTGTAGCCCACATGATTCTTATGACACTCATATCACTATTTGAAATTTTTGACCTATGGACCCGTAGTATTTTCCATATATTTAGTCTAACCATGAACCATGATATTTAATAATAATAAATATAATATAATCACTGAGTAACCACATTTTTATAGAGAGTGAAAAAATTCCAATGTTAACATGTTATTATTAATGGATTCATAATGATGTTTCTTATATTGGATACTTGCATGAGGTAGAATCTATTTTCTTGTTCAACCATGATCATGGAATCATTAGTGGGGTCATCCTTGGTTGATTACCATACAATCATGCCCTATTTCATGTGAACCGTTAGAAAACATATACCACTGATATCATGCTACAGATAACTAATTATTATACATCTCAATCCCACTTTTCATAATTATTACTCACTTCCCCTCAAGGAATTGTAAGATCATGTAAGACTTTTTAAAATATATTCTAAAACTAGAAATAGTTTTATCACATAGAATTATTCTTCCTCATATTAGATTCTATTGTATAAAACATTCATTCCCACTTGATATTAAATATTCTTCATCATGAGGATTCATTTCATTCATCTCTATCATGTGTCCCTACATTGTTTTTTCCAAGGTCATATAATTTCTATTATTTCCAATATATCATAATATTTATACCTTTTACATCACTCATATTCAAGCTATTTTTATGAATTTATTCACTATGGAATATATTTTTTCCGATTAACCTATTATTCTATCATCTTTCTTGTAGATATCTCATCAATTGATTTATCTCACTTAATGTTACACCATCTTTAATCAAGATACTGACAAACTCCCATGGGTATGTTTTTCTTCACCTATTTTATCTTTCGAAGGATGGCATGTTTTCACATATAGGATACCATTCTGGTGTTTTATTCTATCACCTAACACATTCATCATTTTATGTATCTTTGTTACCCTATATTTATTTTACAAACATATATATTATTTTGAATAGGTTTATTAATGTTCTTATTTTTATGATTTAAATATATAAAAAATTTATGGTTTGATGACCAAAAAGACACACCAGTGATCTAGTATATATATTCAATTATGGGAAAAAATTACAACTCATTTCATGTCCTTTAAATTTGTTTCTTTTCTTTAAATGATTATTAATATTTTGACATAATATAACATGGGTTCATAATCCCATTATAGAGATATATAGGATTCCTAGTTCATGGGACCAATCGAAAAAATTAAAAATTATATTTATCTCTTTAAATAACCACTATATTCCTTTCTGGATAGTAATATAATCTAGAGTAACATTAACCCATCATATATTATACTTAACTCAAACATAGTAACATATCACACTATGTGACCTTATACCCTAGAATAATTAATATGTGGCCTATCAATGGGCTTCCAGTAAATGAATTTTGAACTGATTTAAAATGTATAAAATTTAGACATACTTTTTCTCTGGAAGACACAATGTTGGGAGGCTTTATACTTAGTTTTCTTAAGGGGTTCAATGTTCTTGAAAATATTTGAGGAAATTTATTGTTTGTAAATTATATTTTCAAATAATAGTAGTCTATCCTTATGTTACTCTCCAAAAATAACCCTGAATTTTTATTCAATTTCACTCCCCTTCTATTCTCTAATTGAAGGATGACTACTTGATTAGAATATCTTGGTAATTTCTATTTAGAATAAAAATTTGAAAAAGCATTGTATTCTCAATCCTCGCCTATCCTAGTGGCTGGATTCCACTATTAAATCATCATTAATCCCACTAATTACTATCATAATATGATTATGAATTTCCAAATAGACAATATGTACATATAATAAAAAATAGATAATGATTTAAATGTGGAGATAAATTGAATTCACCTAAATGATTTACTTTCAAACATATCTAGAAATATGACCATAGAAGAATTATCATTAAAAAAATTCATTATTGGAGTGGGAGAGTCATTCATTGCTTGGACACTACTATTCTGGAGTGTCATATAGAGGAGTAAAAAATAATAAATAAATAAATAACTAAGGAATGAAAAACAACAACTCTAGTTAGTCGAGTGATTTTTGAATCATCACATGAGAATAATTCAATAGTTATCCATTTAATGAATAATTATTTGAGTTTTTAAGAACACTATGAAATTCACCATGTGAGCAACATGAGTAACTTTAAAACCTTCTGGTGAGTCTTGAAATATTCTCATTTTCAATGTTTAGTTGTGTATTCATTATCTTTAAATGATTGACTGATGTTATGGATCCAATACATGGATGGAATCTGTTGAGAGAATATGATAGAATAATACTATTAGAAAAATTCCTCCCATTATACAACCTATATACCATTATGAAAAATACAAATGAAATTTTCTTATATTTCACTAATCTTGTGCTAAATGAGTTTTTATTCCTCACATATGTAGTGAGGAAGATTATATAATTTCATGGGTTGCTTCATTTGCATTGTGTTCTAAGAAACAAGCTTCGAGACTGATGTCTACATGTGGTAATCAAAATGTATGCCCTAATTTTATGTTTTATATTGCTGTTGTAGGCTCACACTTAGTCTTAGAGTTTTAAAATATTGACAAATTCCATATATTATCAATTTTATTTTGTTATTTAGTTTGTGTTCTATCACCCGACATGATTCAATGATATAATAAGATTAATTCACATTAACCATGAACAATGCTTCTCAAATGTATTATATAATCCTCATATTCCATTTAACCACTAAAACTAGCATCCCTATCAGAATTGGTTCCTCCTTATTTAAAACATCATCGCCAGACTTGTCAAGGGTTTGTCTTGGGTGTGCCCTCGTTCATGCCTAGAAGTAAAAATTAATTGGTTTTATATGATAAAATATACCTTAAGATTGAAACATTTTTAATGTCATCATATAGGCTATATGAATTTAGCTTCATAGTTGTGGATAGTGATAGATGAATGATTCATGGTCATGTCAGAGTTCATATTAACATCAAATTTAGATCAACAGTTAATGAAAATCTATAACCTCATCATCATTATTTAAATAGGATTTTTTACTTTTCATTTGAACCTCAGTGATATTTTAATTTTATTAAAAAAAATTCACTTTGAACTCATTTACATTAATGAACATTAAACTTTTCTAGACATGGAGAGACGTATAGAAAAGGTAGCGTGGCTCTATCTCCATTCTTAGTGTACAAGAGAGTTTTTGGAAATTTCTGGAGAACTTGGTTGAGATATGTTGAAGTCGATGGTTCATTCAATTGTTTTTCTATTTATGAAAGATTAAGATTCTATGTAGATCTGTATGGGACCTCTTGGTAAGTTATCATGGGAAAACTAGATAGGTCTTATGGTAGGCTGTAGGAAGTCTTTTTTTAGGTTCTTCATGATATGTTATGATATTGATGATATGTAGTGTTCTCACATCAATATTTTTCCATATCACGATATGTATAATTACTATTGGCCCTCCAAGAGGTCAGTTCAATGATTTATTCATTCTGTTTGTATACCGAATGTAAGGTGAACCATGTTAGGTTTATGATTAGATGTACAGTCGTATCTAACATGGACACTACCCATGTTATAAAACAAATAATTCCAAAAAATCATTTTTACATTATTCTTTAAACAAAATTCAATTAAATAAAATAGATGAATATCAAATTTTCACAACAACATCTAATATAATAGATGAAATCATTTTCATTGATATCAGAAAGGTATTTTCCAACAAAGAATTATCCTCACTTAAAAATCACATTTTAAAATTTCCATATTGAAAATTAATAAATTAAAATAAATAATTTACACGATCAGAAATATTCCATCAATTAAAATTAAAAAATTGTGGCTAATTCCCTATAAATATGAAAAATGAGGAGAAAAATAATATTCCATTATTTTATAAATTTAAATTTTATTTTGGTTTGAGTAAAATAACTAAATGTCAAGTTATGTAAAATTTAATGGCAATGAATTCAATAAAAAATATAAGAAATATTAAAAATCATTAACATATGGTGAGTTCCATAAATTTAAAAAAATATCAAAAAATTTTATTTTTCTCATTTTTAATTTCATTAATGGTAATAATTCATCATTTGAGTATATATATAATTTTTAAAAATATATACCACACCACTCCCTCACACATGAAATATTTTACTCCCAAGAAATTTTATTATTTGATTCCATTATTCAGAAAAAAAATATTAATCCTAACAACATCTAAATATACATGAATGAAATTTTTAAAAATAAAGTTTCATCCATTAAAAGATTCATAATTCTTAACTTGTGAATCAAACAAATTTATTATATATATCAAATGAGAGTTCCAAATATTGGTGTAGATAACATTATATATATGTGGACTCAATGTTATGTTAATAAGTACTTCTACTCATACCTCTCTCATAATTTTTTTAATCTATAGTTTTATCTTATACATTGTTGATATATCAAAAATAAATTTCTTATAAGTTAATTTGATCCCTCTTCATCCAGTTTTAATATTCCCCTCATCTAAATGAATACATTTTTGACTCTTAGGAACATTACTGGTATTAATTTTTTAATATTTCTTACACATGTATTTGAAAAGAACTGTTCATAATTACATATTTAATACATATATAGGTATTAAACTCAAAAAACCAATTCCAAATGTCTTATATATTAACCTTGAAATTCCAATTTCCCTTTTTATTCTATATATAATAGATGAATACCAATTTTTGTTGTGTTGGCTCTTGAATGTGTTGTTTATTACCTCAGGTATGTTACTCTAGATGAATTATAAAAATTTAGTGGCCCCATGTTATAATTATAATTCCATATAAATATTTTTACTCATGCTCCCATTCCATTTTATAAATCCAAATATCCATGAAAAGAGTGACAAATTTCACATATCATTTTTTTAATATTAAAATTTCAGAAAAGTAAACATTATTCACTCAAACAATGTATTTAGAATATGTAGGTAAGTAGTAAACTTAATAAAAATATTAAATAACATAAAATATATTCAATAGATCTTTTTAATACATTTACAATGAAAATTAAAATGTAACACCATAAGATTTTAGAGATTAAAACAATATTTGATAGAGTATTTGACATGAAACAACTTTCTTAAATGACCAATGAAATATATAAATATTAAAAACTAGCCACTAAATGGTCAGGTATTAATATTCTATACTAATTTTAAAAATAATCAATTTAAATGTTTGATAAATTATCAGTATGTAATCAATATAAATTTCTTAATGTAATTTTATTCCTCAGAAATCTGTTTTCATCAAATAAATTATTTATGGATTTTCATTGAAACAATATTATAATTACTTTTTGGATATTTTATGAAATTAAGTTCATTTTTACAATAAAAATATTAATACATACTTATTGTGAAATTATTTGATTTTTTTGAAAATATTTATTTATCAATAAATAGTTAAAAATTATGATTTTTCTAAATACATCATTTAATTTCAATATATTAATCATTTAAAATGTCTTGTATTGTTTTGAATATTATATCAGAAATCATAATAATAATTATTTTTTCATTGTTATAAATAATTTATGTTTTATTATCTTCATTTTAAAATTTTCTAAAAAAATGCCTTTGGGATTAAAAATATCATTTTTCTGAAAACACATTTAATGTGCATGATATTTAAAAATTTTAATTAATTAAAAAATAATAATGATAAATTATTTTAATTAAATTTATAGATTATATATCAATAAATATTAATTTATATTTGTAAAATTGTTATTATAAGTTTTAGTTAAATTAATATCGTGTTTTTCATAAAAAGTATGCATCTTGAAATCATAGTTGGTCATCACTTATACGGGTTTAATTTTAAATTAAAAATTTCCACTATTATTAATATTATTTGATGAAATGGATTAAATATTATAAATTATAACAATTTATATGATCGAATATGAACAATGTAATTTTTTTAATAATTAAAATTGAACACTGTAAAAATTACTGCGTTTAAGGTAAACACATGTTTTTAGCGGCTATACAAAAAAGATAAGTGTTAAAATGAACAAAAAATACCTATAAATACTATTTTTTTTAAAATATATTGACCAGATAATTACTAGTTTTCATTAATGTTCTATTTTAGAGCCTTTTTTCATTTGAAAAATTTGGGTACACAATTTTCTTTTAAAAAATTAAAATTGTGTCACTCAACACACTTATAAAAGGCCACCCCCTCTACTACATCATCTACACAATAAAACCAATTTCGTTCTATAGATACATACCAAGATTAATTTCGAAATTCCATAACCTCATAATAGAATCATTTTGTGTTCATAAATTATTTCTAGTAATGCATTAGGTATAATCCGAAAGTGGACATCCCAGAAGATATGAAATTCCGAACTATTAGTTTTGGTTTTCTCTATTCATACACCTACATATATTTATTTAAACTATGATCATATGATAAAACAATTAAATTATATATACTTATATGTTATAATATTAAATTAATAACCAAAATCCATCTCCTTATTCATAAAATGGTATACTGAATCGTTAATCCTGTGTGTGGTGGACTACCACCTCGCAAATTGATGTTATTCATTTTCCTTCATCGCCTCACCCAAAATAATGTAATGATGTATTTGATATATATATATATATATGAATGATTTATAATATTTATACATATGTAGTTTTAAAATTATATATACCATCATTATTTTTAATTTTTCGAAACAATAAAATGTTGTATATGTGTGCACTCGAGTACCGCATAACGAAGCGATGCAAATCGTTTTTCACAAACACTATAAATAGAAGGATATATTTTTAATTTTAATGAATATGTGTCATATAAATAAAATAAAAACTCTATTCATAGCATATTTTAAATTCTGAAAATATTATATATTATTTTTTTCCTTACACTGAAAATGATATCTTTGTTTATGTACATATGAACTACAGCCTCTATGAATCGATGTGATTATTTTTTTCATCACCTCCCCACAAGAATGATATATATAGGTATATTTAGTGAAATAATATGTTTATTTGATATTATAATTATTCTAAAAAGTGTAAATAATAAATACCTTCTTTCCTAAATGATATTTGGAAAATTGAAAAGTTACTCATGCATACATACGACCTACCGTCTCTATAATCATATTATAGTTCATTTAAAATAAAAACATTGATGATTAGTTTGAAATGTATAATTTAAATATAAATATTATTTTTATTTCATGATTTTAATGACGTATAAGTATAAATAATGAACTATTTTACCATAGTTAACACACAGAAGCCGTTTTGAAATAATAAACAGAACATCCTCAAAACACCCCACATGGGATTAATTGATTAACAATTAAAATATTTCATGATAAAGAAATATAATAAATTATTTAACTATAAATGTTTAAAATTATAAAATTTTCATAATAATTAAATAAAATTATATCATCTTATTATACATGATGTATGGTACATGAGAGAAATATCAGAACTCAGGGAACATGGTTTTTTAAATAAATTTTACTTTTGGGAGACATATTACATGTTCATCACTTATTATTTATTTTTTGTTGTGTATAAATCCCATGAATTTATTTTATTATTCCATTCATGAAAATTATTTGTATTTACAAATCCATATTAGTTCTTATCTTTTTTTGGGGTTTTGATTTATATATTACCAAAGATTTAAGGGAATTCATCTCTATTTGTCATCATTCAAGAATATTGTAATGTTACACACCTAAAATTATTTATGGGGATTATGTAATTCCAATTTTGACATTTAATATCATAAAAATACTTATTTTACTGACATTTAATGTTTCATTTGATGTTATTCCTTCATTAGGATTATTATTGAAAGTATTAATAATGTGGAAAGGGTTTATGTTATATTCTCCTTTTATGGGATTTTTTGTGTTCAAAATCTATTAGGGTTAATCATATTATCTTATTTTCATGAACCACATATCTTTCTTATCCAGTGATTAAGATTTTTCTAATGATTTTTTATTTTATTTAACTCTATTACTGATTAAATAATCATCATCAATGTCATTTATATGTTAAAATAATATTCAATTATTCATTTAGTTTATATATCTTTCTATTACATATCCTTGATTTTTAAAATGTTTTGAATGAAATTATTTCTAAAAATAAATAATTTACTAAATGTACATTACATGGTAATTGATATTATTTTAAATGGGGATGAAAGTAAAAAATTTATCCTTTTCTAAACGAGTCTCTTTTGACTCCCTTTTACCAAATACATTGAAATGAATATTTATTTTTAACATTTAAAAAATTAATTTTTTTCCAATTTTTGTGAACATTAATTTTTTTAACATTCCTTTATATGTTTCGAATCATGTTTCAATAAAAATTATTTTTATAATATATTGAAAATTTTAAATTTTTAAAATATATGTTCAAACTTAAAATGAAATTTTCTTCAAAGAATGTATTATATTTAATGTTATTTACATTCATTAATTTCAAAAAAATAGTGCTATACTCCAATGGAGAAATTTTTTAATTTTACCATCTTTATTCACTTTCTATATGAAATATGAATTTTTGAATTATATTTTTATAGAACGAGTATCTTTTGAATTAATCAAATTTCAAAGTGATTTTTATAGAAAATGTTTCATTCCAGCATGTTAATCATATTTATAATATATTTATATTGAACCATCAACTTATACATGGTTAAATCATGTTTTTAATAGAGTTATGATTTTTTCATTGAAGTTATGTCAAAATGAATGCCCTATGTAATTTATTCATGATATGATTATTCAAAAATATTATAATGATGTTTGGTTATGTTGTAATATAATGATGGGTGGTTCTATTACAACCCTTCTGTTGAGTTAATAAGATTCATTATGAACTTTCCATTCCATTTTGTTTTGTAAATAAGAAACATATTTTCATACGAAGAAATTTCTTTCTCTAAGAATCATTTTATTAATGAAGATTTTATTTCTCTAAACAATTATTACTTTACCTATAGTATCCAATGACATACCTAATGCTTTCGAACTAACCCTTACTATTTTTTCCTTAATCCAATATAGGATTCTTTTATATAACTTAGAACTTTACAGTTCATGGGAATCCAATTTCTCTAGATCTGGGAATTTGATATCTCTAGAATTGAGAATATGATTTCTATCGAAATGAGAATCCAAATTCTCTAGAATTCTGAGTCCAATTTATCTAGAATTTTGAAATTGTTTTCCTTAGAAATTAGATTCTTATTCCCTTAGAAATCATAAATTGATTATCTTATAAATCATAATATGATTCTCTTAGAAACCAGACTCTAAATCTCTCAGAAATCAAACTCTGATTATATTTTAAATCAGAATCATATTGTCTCATAATGTTTAATTTTATTTTCATAGAAAGTATAATATAATTTCCACAAAATATAGAATCTGATTATTCATTTCTATAAAACTCAATGGTAAATATATTTTAGACTCTGAATGGCACTATATTTGGAATATTATTAAATTAATTTGTTATAGTAATCATATTTTCATAAGGGATAGTTTCATATCTTCGTATATTATATGTTATAATGTTTATTTAGTTTGGTAATGATACTCATTGTTACTTATATACAATTTTTTCATAAAACCTATTACGAATTAACCATTGCATGAATTCTATATATAGAGCCCCCCCAAATTTTAGGTAAATATGAACGTTGGAGGAGAAATTCAACCATTGAGACTTCACCTATAAATAAAAATCCATTTGAAATCATTTAATGGTGTTGACTTTTTTTCTGAGAGAATCTCTTCATTAATTGAATTATAGAAGCTTTGAGATGATGTGATACACTATGAAAGCTCTTCTCAACTTTCCTTATGTGAATGTTATGAGAAACTTGTTCATGCTCTGAACATTTTGTCCAACCTTCTTAGTATGAACCTGATTGACGTAGTTAAAAAATCAAGGGCTTATGAGAATAGTAGGATAGAGGTTATGATTACCATCTTAGTCGAGGGATTTTGGGGATAGCAAGATAGATACTGACCATTGTATTGAGGGCTTTCCCTAGAGTGTGTAAGATAGACTTTCATGAAATTAGATATTAATG
The DNA here is from genome assembly GCA_963277665.1 of Viscum album. Lineage (NCBI taxonomy): Eukaryota > Viridiplantae > Streptophyta > Magnoliopsida > Santalales > Viscaceae > Viscum > Viscum album. The sequence continues at coordinate 314,431,844 of OY728158.1, forward strand.
GTCCTTTATCTACAGTTGTGGGATAACGTTACCTTTGATTTAAAAAATTTAATTGTTACATATAATGTATTTGAATTTTTTTTAAAAATTGCTGCATTTAGTTACTGATATAATGTGTATCTTTCTTACAATTTCATATTCTTAAACAAAATATGATCAGATTTGATGCACTTTAAGGTAGAATCAATCCTTAGGTAATCTTATTTTAGTTTCCTTACCATATCGATATTATCAGTTCCAAAGCTAGTTAGTATCTTTATTATGAACTAATTAGGGACGTCAAATTCATCATGTATAACTTTGTTATACGTTTATTTTTTTTATTGATAAAAATGAAATTATATCAACATAAAATTCGCCACACTCTTGTAATTGAAAAATATATATATATATACATTTGATCCTACAATTGGTATCATATAAGGTCTCTTAATTTATTATAATTACATATATGTTTTCTGGATCAGTATTTCATTCTTTACTTTATATTTTCATGTTTTTCTAAAAATTATATTTTTTAAACTCTTTGTTTAATTTTTTTTTTCCATTTTGTGGAAAATAATTTATTTTATGAATGGAATGATTTAATATTGGACTAATAGACAACTGAAATCTTACCAAACCTCCAATATTCGATGGGAATTTCTATGGACATATGATTGATTTCATGAACACTTTTCTTATTAATACTGTGTTTGATAACATCATCATGATTACTGGAAACCACATAATTCTTTGTAAGGAAGTTAGATCCTTCCCCAATATGTAAAAAAATAGTATCAGGGTAACTATAAGGTACTCAATAAATTACTATGTCCAATGAACATGAACATTTATATCCATTTTTCATTATGTGATGTTGCTCATAGCATTTGGAATAAATTAGAAGTTACACATTTTTGGCACATCAAATGTTATTAAAAAAAGAGATATATGTTATGAGTTGACTACTATGGATTTATATTTCCATGTAGTGGACCCATATGTAATGTTCAACAATTATTTTTGACTATTGTGATAATTTTACAATAAATGGATGAGAAGGGATTAGATGATGAGATAATTGTTGAGAAAATCATTAATATTATGCCTAATGAGTGGTAATAATAAAGGACAACTATTGATGAATCTAGGAAAGTTAAAAAAGTTTCTCTTGATGATCTAATTGTGAATATCTTGCAACATGGGAACATATTGAAGAGATTTATTGAAAATATTATTAAGAATAATTGGAGGTTTTCTTTTACAACTACTTAAAATCATATGAATTCCACGAATCAGAAGAAATTTTTCAAAAAATACTTTGTCTAAAAAAGTTTTTTTCAGTCAGATTCATGTGAATCTCAGAATTCATAGAACGAGTTATCAAATATTTCTTGAAGAATGAACAATATTATTGATAAATTTGACTTTCAGTACAGATATGTGAAGAAGGACATCATAGATATGAATGATTCTAATGTCACAAGATGTTAAAGCAAAAAAGCATGACATATCAAACCTAATTGTCCTAAAAAAAGTTAAAGGACATGAATTGTAGAAATCTTGAATGGAATCAAAGAAAATATTAAAATATTATAGGAATGAAAGTCTTAGAGGATAATTATTGTTGGATTTAAATTTTTGGAGACTCATATAATGAATCTTCATATAGTTAATCTTCTTTGAAACATGATTATTGGACTTATTGAAAGAGTACATATAGAAAACCAATGTTTCATTGCTAATGTAGGCACAATGGAATCCTTATCCAATATATCTTTAAATTCTAATTTTCCTGACGAAAAAATTATGAATCTTATGATGTTGATTTTTCCTAATAAGAATATAATTTTTTACCTTCTTTTGAATATGTATCTATGTTTTCCATGTTTCATGAAAATGAAAATTATAAGATCAATAAGAAACATGATAAATAAAAAACTATAAATATTATTTTTAAAAAATAAGTATTAAGTTTTTCTAAAGATATTGATGAAATATGTTTCGAAAATTTATATATTTCAAAAAACCTTGAAAATGTTAATTTTGATATGGATAAAATGACTAAGGATCTTGAAAATGTTACTTCTAAGAAAAATGTTTTACAGACTAACTCAAATCGTAATACTAATGACTATAAGGATAATAATTTATTCATTAGAATAAAATATGGATTCTTGTAATAAAAAAACCTTTTGTCAAATTTTTTTATGGAAGGTAATAATTTAAGAAAAAATTTCACAACTTCATCCTCAAAGGAATATTTTTGGGTTTGTTTTTTCTCACTCCTATCAATATTTAACTCACAATTATTATGTACCTCAATGTTCCACTTTTTCACTAAGTGTCAAAGTGGAGGACAATGGGAGAAAAAATACTCTTTAAACAGACTCCAATCCCTAGGTTTTTATAAATATTAAATTTATAAACAAATGTAGAGACTTATGTTTTTATTTTCTAAAAATTATGGATCCAAACATCTTTGGATTCCAAAATCCTAACTATTAAATTTTATATTAAATAATGGAAGTACCAAAAGAATTAAATGGATTAAATGGTATATGGATAATAGATATTTCTATCTAATTATGAGTAAAAAAGATAATTTGAAATGATAATTAAGATGAATGGTGGAAGGGTCACTTTCAGATATAATTATAAAAGAGAAATTATTGGTATAGGTAACAATTTTCTTCTTAGAAAATCCTTAATTTAAAATTTTATATTTCATAAAGGATATATTATTTTATAGTTAATTTGAAAGGATTAATAACAAATAGATATTTTTACAAAATCATTACCTTTTGATATATTTGAATACATTAAAAAAAGTTAGGAATAATAAAAATAATTTAATCATTTATATCTACTTTTTGTTAAAGAAATATCCTAACATTATAATACTCCTACTTAGAGGGAGATTACATCTCTTCATTATTTTAAAATATCATTTTCCAAGTTATTTTTACCTAATTTTTTTGGAAACTAATTTTTTTTTTGAACCTAATGTATTCTTTCAAAACATAATGTTTTTTCAGATAGAAATGATTTAAAAAAAGAATATTTTTCAGTGCCTAAAATAGTTAGAAAATATGTTTTCTATGTTGAACCTTATTAATAATGAAAAATATTTTTGAGAACTCTGGATGGTATATTTTCTTACACATATTTTCTTAATTACATTTATTTTTTTTTACAAATTTCTTTTCAAAAAATATTATCGGATTCTTCTTTCCTTAAATATGATTATTTCATTAAAACCTCAAATGATCAGAATATAATTCCTTCTTCAGCACCAATATCAATGGATATATCAGATCAAGATAATATCAATCATTGAATTGACCTGGTATGTTGAAATTTCTCTATGAAGACTATAAAAAGGTACCCTCCCATCATGCCCCACATCTTGTTCTCAGTGTTCTTGCACAAAAGCTCTACTACCCATCAAGTGGTCCCTTCCATTTTCCCCTTCTACATAAACTATGAATTTTTCCTAAGATCTCCTCACAAAATCTGATTTTTTCCATCAAGGAACACAAATATTGGCCAATCTTCAAGTAATGATTAGTTTACCCTAAATTCTTTTCCATGAATTACCCATTGATTTCAAATTCATAAGGATAAATTGATGGGAAAGCCTCTATGTAGGATCTAGGGTATGCTAATCTAGTCATAATTGTTTATGGTACCATTTAGATCAATGAAAAAGGTGGAAAAGATATTATTTCCATTAATATTAATTTAAAAACATACACTCTTTTGTGACAAAAATACTGTATATATTTTGGATATACCCTATAAAGAAGAGGAAATCATTTTCTCTCATAGGCAACTTGATAGTGAAGTTTATTTTTAGAAAATTATGGATATTGAGAGCCTTCATCATAAGGGAGTGAAGACTCCCAATATGAAACATCTTTCAACAATCCATAGATTAGTGTCGCTTTAGATGAAAGACATTCTTATTCCAAGGAATAGAGATAAGGAATCTCTAATGATATGTGATATAATTATGATGGAATTATTGATGTATGTAAGAATGTTAATCCTCCTAATATAAATTATTATAACTATAAAAAATATTATGAATGGAATAAAAAAAATCACAAATCATGATGTACCATGAAATATTTGGTAATATGATTATCTTATGCAAAGAATCCATCAAAAATATTGTGCTAGTAAAAGGAAAAACCTTCAAGATCATGTTGTTATGTGATGATATCATAAGAGGGATGGAGATCAGATTTAGTGACATGTCATGAAAATTATTTGATCTTCATAATAAGGATAACCAAACATCTAGTATGAAAGAAGTTCGAGAAATCTCCAACCCAACTACCATGGAATGAAAAGCCAAAGTGCTAGAATCATAGAAAGAAGCACCAACTGCTCAACCAGTATCTGCTGCACCTAAGCCCATGAAGAAAAAGACATTTTTTAATGAGGTTGTACTCAAATAAAAAGATATAGATAAAATAAAGGTGATGAAATTTCCTTGATATATCCTTCTGAGGATAAGTACATAAAATCCAATATGATGAAGCACTTAAGTGAAAATATAAATAAAATAAGTAGACAAATAAAATGTTGTAAGTCAGTATTATCTGAGCCTTAGTAAAAGAAAACCACATTGGATTTGGCATGTTCATGTACCATAATCCTTCTTGGAATAACCCATGATTGATATAAAACAAGTGAAAACTGAGACTCAGGTACAAATTAAGGGAATGAGACATTTATATCCTCAAAACAATAGTTAAAGAAGAATAAATCAAGAAAGAAGAATAATAATGAGAGGATTAAAGACAAGATGTCATATTAATGGTAAAATAATATAAATAGATGGATAGACCTTTAAAAAAGATTTCAATATGAACTTCTCAAGATTCTTCCGCCGTGACAATTTCTGAATGAAAATTTTTTCTTAATGATTATATTCCCATGATGTGGTTAATTATATCTTCTCAAAAGATGAAAGTAATAAGGATAATATTTTTCAACATGTTGATGACATGTATATTAATGAAGATGATGAAAAAAAATATTATGATATTTTTTATGAAGGAGTTGATAAAGAACATGATGTTGATGATGATAGAATAGTCCATGTTTCTAATAGAGAGCATGAGACTCAGAATATTGAAACGAAAATATCTAATAAATAGAATGTAAAGGATGTTGTTGTTGATACACCTAAAAAATATGTCATTTCCAAAATAAATAAGGATATTTTTGGTACATCTATAAAGAAATAAGTTGAAAATAATGAATATTATTCACAAAAAAAAAGAACATGTACCTATATCTTCTTCTTCATTACAACATGATTTTTTGGTCCGGTATTTGACAATTCTTGTGTACTCCATCCCCTAATTTCCCAGCATTTGCACAAGATGTAAACTGATTCAATAATTTGTCATTCAGTAGAGAGAATCAACAAAATTTAAAATTGAAATGTTTATAAAACATGATTCTGAGTTCAATACATCTCATATGAGCTATGAATCTCATATAATATCATGAAATGAAACAACAAAGAGAACAAAGACAGTCATATATGACCATAAATTTTATTATGATTTCTTTTACTTAGTAAAGTAATATTTAGATAAATCATATGAAAAGATAAATAGTCTCTCAATATTTTTTTCTGACAAACTAATGGTAGTGAAAGATAACCCCAACCAGAAGACAAATATCAGAATGGGAAACTCAAATTTGATGCTCTTAATATACAAAGGGAGAGGGAAATTAGGGTACAGTTGGCTAAAAAACAAAAAATCCTGGATTAATTGATCTTGTATCAAAGTGATATAGTTAAATCCCAAGAATGTTGAAAAAATGATCTAGATAGAAAAAATCAGGATCATGGAGACTTTCTCATGAAGTTTCAAGATGATAAAAAATAATTGATGAATAAAGGCCACTTTGGAAAATGTTGCTGCTGATGGAGAAAAATAAGGATGGATAATTTTTTCCATATCTGATTTTTTTTAATTTATTTTGTGACTCATTTGTTATCTTAATTAATTTTTTTGTTGCATTGTTTTGTCTTGTATGATTTCTATAATTTTAGGTTAAATTTTTTATCTCCATTATTTTTTGATAATGACAAAGGGGAGATAATAATGTTCAATAGGAATATTAACTTAAAGGAAAATAATTTCTTTGTAAGTAGAAAATTATTAAAATAAAAAATCATTATGTAAGGTTGGTTATTTATCTATGAAATACAAGAATATGATCCTTAGGTATTTCATAACCTAAGGGGGAGGTAGTCGTATTCATTAGGATTCATAAACAAAAAGGGAGATAAATATTTCTTCAAGTACTAAAATGAAAGCCTTAGACATTTATATTATTGTATGAAATGTTTTTTATTCCTTAAAAAAGGGGGATATTTTTTAATCAATTAGTTTCATTATGACATTACCATTCCTTTATGTTTTTGAAATCACAAACACGTTTTCTTATAGAAAATTTTCCTTCTCCCAGAATCCATTATCTCAAAAATAGAGAATCATATTTCTCTAGAATTCATAATATGATTTCTCTAGAATTGTGAATATGATATAATCAAGAATCAAACTCAAATTCACATAGAAATAAGACTCTGGATGTCAAAAAATTATACTCTGATTCCCTTAGAAATCTGACTCTGATTCTCCCAAATATCCTGCTCTAATTCTCCAGGAAATCATACATCAATTTTCATATATTTCAGACTCTGAATCTCCAATAAATTAGACTCCAATTATCTTATCAAGTAGTCTATAATTTTTATTGATATCAATATCTCATTTTCATTGAAATTGTAATTCGATTATCAGTTTTAATATAATCTGATTGTAAATTTTTTTAGCCTCTCATTTACACTATCTTAAGAATCCGTTTAAATTTTTTTTATAGTTATCTTATTTAGTTAATGTTGTGTTTTATTTTATCAGATCCTAAATGTGATTATGTTTATTAATTATGTTAAATTTTTTTATATCTAGTTACGTAAAATGATGTTGTTAAACCTGTTAAAAATTAACCATTGCATGAATACCACGTATACATGTGCCTCTAAAATTTTAGGAAAATATTTCCATTTGAGGAGGATTTATACTTTAGAGACTTTTCCTAAATATAATAATCCATTTGAAATCATTTAATGGTATGGAAGTTTATGAAATGAGATTCTTTTTATGAATTGAATTCTTGAAGCTATGATTTGTAGTGATATACTATGAAATCATTGCTCAACATGCCTTGTGTGAATGTTGTGAACAACTTATTCAAGCTGTGAACATCATGTTCAACCTTATTAGTGTGAATATTATTGATGTTGTAAACAATATAGGGAATCTAGGGATATAAATATAGTGGTTTTAATTACCTTTTTAATCAATTGCTTGCAAGAATATGCAGACAGATACTGATCTTCGTAGAGAGGGATTACTTATTTTTGGTAAGGCATACATTATTGAAATTGTAAATCACAGGAACTTCATCCAATGTTGTTGGATACCCTTATATTTAAGTTAAAATATATCATTCTTACATGTAACATGTTACAAGTTTGTTTAAAGTCCATTTCATTTAGTTACAAATAAAACATGTAACATTCATATAGGTTCTAATTCATGTACCATCTCAGATTACGATTCTATACTCTTTAAGGTAGTATCATTCATTATGTAATCATTTTTAAGATTATTTATTTGATCCTTTAGAATATAGTTTATTTATTATGAACTAATTATGTCTTGTGAATTCTTCTTGTTTAACTTTTTTAAACCAAGATTATCCTAAGGATAAATGTGAATTTTTTTAAACCTGAAATTTAGCCCCCCACTCTTGTATATTAGAAATATACATATACATTTTGATCCTACACCATGGATGTGTGGTAATGTTATTATACTTGAATGACTTATTCTATGATAATACTAGGATGTTTGGGTGCATTATATCCCTACAATGCATTAGGTACTATTGAGATGTAACTCATCCATATCAGTTATTCCATTTAAAAGATTGATATGATGATATTTATTTCCATATACCTATATATTTTATATATTATTTTTAGGGGATTATAATTCATCTTATGATAAATACTGATATCACATGTATCGTGATTATTTATATTGATGACTCTTTCTATTGTTAATTCATTATGCCATGTTTTCATGTTTGATGATCTATGTATTATTTTTTTAATATTATTTTTTATACACATGAAATTTGATTATATAATAATACCCTTATGAAATTATTTTATTCCCTAATGAAATTCAGTTGTTAATTTTAATGTTTACCCATACTATGAATTTGATCCCACCCTTCTTATGTTTCATTTTCCTCAGTTTATCAATAATTATATTGGATATATTATTTTAAGAATTATTTTATGTGGATGATGATGATGATATAATGTGAAAAAAAATTGAATTATGTAGGAGATATTTGAATATTTAAAGAATTGGTATTTTATTATAAGATATTTTCTGAATTCTACAAAATTATAAACCTAAATTTTTATTGATTATGTACGTTATCCAATTTTTCCTTTTTATGATTAATGTTTGAAATAATAAAAATTGGTTCACCATCATCGATATTGAATTTGGTCATGTAATGTTCATGTTTTTAGCTCTAGATCCTGAAGTGAAGGATCTGCGATGGTATAGTTGGAATAAAAGTAATTATAACACCCCCGGATTTTAAAATAACACTATATTCGATATCATACATTTCACATAAAACATAGAATAAATGAACACAAAAATATTATTATTTTAAAACAATTATTATAAATTTGAATTTAAATTGGTAGTTGTGTATATGATTTACTATATTATTAAATAAATATTAATTTCATATTAAATAATTATTTAATCATGCTTAGTAAATTAGCACATTATTTTTAGTATGGTCATTCTATTCTTAAAATATATATTCTTTCCTCAAAAACCTATTTTTATTTCATTCAATGAGAAAATAAATATAATAATATATTAAAAATATAATGTAATCTATATGATAAAATGAACATAATTTTTGAATTCATATTCTATAAATTATTTTGGGATATTTTTTGAAATCTATTGAAATGGAATTTTGTTTCGTGAATATTAAAATATAACAATTTTTTGTAAAAAAATCATTTAATTTCAACAAATTATGAAAATTTAAAGTCACAATATGTTTTGAATATGACTTCAGGTAACATAATTATTATTTTGTAATATTTCTTCTAATCATGTTCTTTTCAGATAAATTTATATTGTATTTTAAAATATCTATAATTTGGGTTCAATTAATGGATTTTTTATTAATGTTTATAATATATAATAATCGTCCTTTTATAGTATTTAAAATAATAAGTAACTATTACTTCTTAAAAAAATAATATATTATATATCATTAAATATTAATTTAGTTTAATGAGATTATAATTATTATTCATAGTGTTAATATAAAAACATCTTTTGGTTAATGAATAGTTTTTGACAACCCACTCTTCGTCATGTTTGTGGGTTTTATTTATAATATAATTTTTTCAATTATGTGAACTGATAATGGTAACATTTTTTCAATATTTAGAATCATAAGGTCCACATTATTTTATATGTTAATTTTTTTAGGCACAAAATATGTTACCATGGTAATAAATGATTTATCACAATTGATATAAAATATTTAAACAAGTGAAAGCTAAAAGGTAAAAGCCTAAAATACCGAAAATTATCTTTAAATGGGTGGTTGGTAAATTTCTAGACCATAAACATCATTTTATTAATTAATTTTCAATATAATTCTTTTTACATAATTTTACCAATATATGGATGGCTTTAAATATTAAATAATCATTATTTAATCACCCAGAACCACCCCTCCTTAAGTATAAATACCACTCTCACCACCTTATTTCACCAAAAAAGCCTTGATGTTCATAAAATCTCTTCAAAACCATTTAATATCCACTCTCCCCACATATAAGTGCTTCTTTTATCACCATATTTTACTTTCACTGTCTTTATGGTTTCTTTCAATGATGTTATATTCAAGGGGTAATTTTCTCAACCGAACCCTCTTGTTTTATTTTAGTCTTCTACCTTCTTTTCAACATCTTAATCTATGATGACATAATAACACTAGAAAAATTTAAATACTGTACTTTTATGTAATATTTTAATTTTTTATAAATCAACCGTTTATTACCTCCTCTTATTCAATCAAATAAAACCACTTTCCAAATTATGTTCATTAACCGTCTATGTGAATAATGAATATTCATTTCCCCATACCGCATCCAATGTTAGTCATAAAATTGTAATTATGGTTAAGTAATATTTTCATATTTATGTTATATCATATTAAACATTATTCAACAAAAATATATGAATAATTTTATATAAAACATTACTAGTATTTGATTGTCTGAAAAAACCACCCAAATAAACTAAACATTTATCATTATCAAATAGAAAATTAATCACCCTAGAGAAAGAAATAAAAATTAAACATAGGACCATATAATTTTTTTGAAATTCAATAAAAAATTTCATTTATCTTCTATAATGTTATTTCCAATTGATAAAAAACATCCATAATTATACAAAAGTAAACCATCAATGGAACCATTAAACGAAAAGACCCGAACAAATGAAATTAAATAAATATTATTAGTGATTAAGTGCCAATATGTTGTAAAATGTACATATATGGTATTTTAAATATGAATATAGTTATTTTTAAATGAAAAACATTCTATAAACCGTTTTATATGAGGTTTATGTTCAAAAAAACTAAAGGTAAGCGTGAGATAAGGGTTTCTCGTCTCACTTTTTCTTCTATGATATTCATGTATTACTCACCACATATTTCTTGAGTATGGTCTATATACGTACATTTGATATATAATAAAATTATTCTCATTATATTCATGGTATTTAAGGTTTCATTTTATTATTATTACTTTTGTTTTTAACATGATTAAACAAATTACAATGCAGCAATGGAATTATTAATCTTTTTTGGGTTAAACATCTACTTACTTTATTATGTCATACTAAAAATATTTTTTTGATGAATTTTTAATCTCAAATATTTTATTTCAAAATTTTTATGTTTATTTTCCTAAAATACACAAATTATTTTATTTTTATAAATTCTGATTTCAATGATATAATATTTATATGGTATTTTTCAAAAAACCCATTTTAATGTTTCCACTAAAATACTCTTTTTCATCCATGTCCATGATTCCAAATTTTTTTTTAAAAAATATTCTTACAATTCTAGTTTGTTTTTTAATATAATGTTTACTCACTTTTTAATTTTTTAAGAATTATTTGAAAGTTATATATTTTTATTTTTAAAATAAGGTTCTTTGATATTTATCCGAAAAGATTAACGAATGAATGTTTTCTAAAATATATGACATGATCAGATTTCCCCACCATCTCAATGTATAATTTTTATGAAGTATACATTAAATTTTTACAAGTTAATCTTAAAATAAAATGTTTTCATTTATAATATCACAATGTTTAAAACATATTTTATTTTCCATGTGAAAAATGTTATTTTCCTAAAAAACTATAATAATCTCATTTAAATTATTTTCATATACGTCAAAATCATATGTTTAATATCAATATTAATTTTGGTTTATATCTTAGGATACCATATTATATATATTATAAAATTTCTTATGATTATTTCAACTACGGAAATAAAATTTTGATATAATTCCCCTATATTAATGTGGATGGTTTTTTATTATGGTTACTAATTGGGGAAATTAATTTACATTTAATATAATAGTTTGAATAAAAAAATAGCAGTTTATTATGTTTGACAACATTTATAATAGTAATTAATTGGACATAGTATGTGATGGTCATGACCCACTACAGATCCACAATGCATTTGTAGGTCTTATGAGAAAAACTAGTTAGGGTATTTTCTTATGTATTTCCCATTTGAGTATGATATATAGGATGAAGTCGTTCCGATGTGTTGTGATTTACATCATTATGTATTCCCACATTATGATATTAGTTATTGATTTCTATTTGATAATTTGATTTATATAATTTCAATGGTTATGTTTTCTAGCTCATGTGATAATCCATAAGGAATTAATTATCTTCTATTATTCTAGTCATATTATGATCATCTTATTAATTAAATAGATTACTTTTGAAGTATTTACATCTATATTATTTATTCTTATTTATGATAGCTTCTGTTGTACTTACCCGTTACTGAAAATCTATGATCACTCCTATATTATGTTTAAGTTTTCACCAGGATTCCATGAAAATTATAATGATTTGTATGTAGAATTATTCTAGGAGAATAACGGTGTCCCCAAAAGATTCTCTATGTTGTATTTTAAATTTATAAATTATAATATATGGTTTAAATATTTATCTAGTTTTACAAAACTAATTAACATTTTTTCTCTTTAGGATGTGATTCCATGTATAATGTCCCAATGTAATAAACTAAACATATAATCTGGGATAGTAGGGTCGAGGTCCAAATATTTGGTATAATAGGATTTTTAGTATAAATAATTGGAACTATATTTTGGAAAAACCATATAAGAGAACAATACACTATGTCAAATTTTGTAAACACTCCCAAATATATAACATAATATTTAGAGATTATTTATACCTAAATTTAAAAGTTGGGTTAAGTTGTTTTAAAATTATATAGTATGATTCATAATTTTCTGATCTAATCTAGTTTATGACATTTTTTATAAATAAAAGATAGTGGATGGAATCAGAACCCTATCAATTCGTGTAATATATTTAGATATTTTCTATCATGGGAATGTTAATGAAGCTGCAGACATGGATAGAGATAGATCTGAACAAATTATATATATTCTGGGACCATTGACTAATGTTATTTGTAATAACCTTTCCACTATGGTATTTTATATGCTTTCAAAATGTGGTGTAACAATGTTAGACAACTAATGCATCAGAAACATCCATTATTCAATGGGATTACAAATCCATTTGTCATTTTGAAATAGGTATGTTCCATATATAAAATATTTCTCACAATTGGATGTAATAAAAGTGATAAGGTGACCATGGTAATTTGTCATCTCTCAGGGGATACAGATTAATAGGGTTCATTGGTTCAAAAAACTAAGAAGTATGAAGAAATATAAGACATGGAATAGACGGATTTTAGGTAATTTTTCATTGAAATATATTTTCCATGGAAAAAATGAATGGATAAAGTAACACAACTCGTGTGTCCAAGAGACAATGAGGATGAAAATTTTATTATTTAGGATTACAACTTTAAAAGTTTATCAAGGCATGATAAAAACTATATACACAATCTAATGAAAAATACTTCTTTTTTATTTTATGGGATAAATCTAGTTCATTTTTGGGAACAAATCTTCCAAACTATTCCATCATACAAGGATATAGTATCATCTACTATATGGATTGAAAAAGAACTTGACAAGTTTTATGGTTATGAAATAACAAAGGTGTAGAAGAGAAAATAAGAAAAAAATGGATATTTAGAATAAAATAATGATGAATTTTCTATATATGATATTTTTCTAAAGAAACATCCCGGTATATGTTTGAGGGGAATTAGAGTTGTTAAATGGTTGAAGAGAAAAGACACGAGGCTCATAATTGCAATGTAAAGTAATAGAACTGTTAATGTGTAATGTATTAACTATAAGTGGATGGGGATATGAAATTTAATGTCCAATGTGTCAAGGTAATATACCAATTATGATGACAAGGGATCAAGTTATATCTTATAAAATTGAAATATCTGAAATATATTTATTACTATTTCTAATTATTTTTTTGTAAGTGTAATGTTATAAAAGTATTATATTTATGATATTCTCAATACATTTAGCTATTTTACCACATTTCTATTTTATAATGGATTTTAAATCATGTGTCAAATTTGACTATGAAAACGATTTAGTGGGATGTTTATCTTTTTGAAAACACATGTTTCAGGGTGAATAACATTTCATATCTTCATGAGGTTTAGATAATAAAAATGATATTATTATGGGATAGAATTGGTGACTATTATATTGGTTATTGATTTTGTGGTTAGTGTTAAATTTAGTATAGTTTAATACATATTTGGATTTATGTAAAATATACAATAATATATGTTTTACATATAGATTAATGAAGTATGAAGGTCTTCAATATGATTTTTTGGTATTTCAGGTTAAAACCATGTTTCAAGAGAATAAATAATGAAGGTATTCATATCTTTTGTTTATAATAATTCAGATATACTTCATGTTGATTGAGATAATAATGATAAGTTTATTTTCAAAAATTATTAACCGTCAATAGATTTTATTTTAATATATTATAATGTTATTAATGGAAACCATATTATACATTTTCAACTTTTTACATTTGGTGAAGCTTTGGAGATTAATTTATTAAATATCTATATATGGATTTCTACGTATTGGACAACCTTTTCTAATAATGTTTATATAACTATAGAAAAATTTTATAACTTGTAATCCAATTGTGGATCTTTTGATGCATTCGTTCCTCAAGAATTACAATTTCATCATGATTTCTTGGATCATGAAATGAAGTTGGAATTGGCCAATTTAAAATAAATTGTAAGATAAAATATATAAAATTAAATCATGTAACTATATGTTCTAAAATTATATATAAATAAACTTTTATTCAATTATAATCATTTCTAGTGATATCAATAAACATTTTGAGACCTATTTGGTTAAAATTTTGGTGACCAATATCCTTATCTAGAAAATGTTTTCTATGAGTATCCATCAAAACATGATAGATAAATTTCATTTTCTTGTACATGTTTTTAATCACATAGATGTTCACATATACAGAATCCATGTTTTGTGGTGACCTTTTCATATTCCATTTAATTTTTTTAATTGGATGTTTTATTAACCGTTTTACGATGTGGAATTCCCGCAATCGTATTTTAAAATATCAACTCCATGATTACCAATAATAAATTTAAATTTAATGGAGGAAATTTTTAATGTAGGGTACAATGAATACTATTGATGTTTTAAAGAAAACTATGTTCAATAGGATTCATTTCATAGAATACTAAGAATAAATGAAATCAAAAATATTATTTTTTTAGAACAAACATTATAAACTATAAATTAAATTGGAAGTTGTGAATAATAGTAACTATGTTATGAAATAAATATGTAGTTAATATTCCATAAAAAAGTAATTATATTTATGAAATGAATTCCCAATATTTTGAAAGGTAATTTTATTCTTCAAATATATGTTTTCATCAAAAAAATATTTTTTCTATGATTCAAAAATATAACTATTTTTAATAAAATTTAAAAAAATCATATGATTTGTTTTACATAATTAATTGATTCAACTAGTTATTATTATTGGAGGATGAATTTTTATTAATATTTTAAAAATAATAATTTTCCAGTAAATAGTGACAAAAACATATTGTTGTAAAAATGTTCTTTATTTTTAATAATTTTTTAATTTTAAAAGTCTCATTATGTTTCTAATATGATTTCTAGTAACATAAATATTATCTATTTATATTTAACACAGTTATATTATTTTTAATGAAATTCATATTTTATTTTAGAATAGGATTATATTTTTCGTTAAAAAATGTATTTTTCTAAAAACTATTTTAAAGTACATAATGTTCCACCATTTATGTAATTAAAATAATCCATAATGGGTAATTTTATAATTTTAATTTATATATTATATATCATTGAATAATAATTGAGTTTCGTGAATGTATAATTACTATAACTATAATTAATATAAAATAAACATTTTCTATAGAATTACACTTCATGAAAACCTAGTTTTTCATCACGTCAGCGGGTTTCATTAAATATAACTTTCAAATTATATGAATTGTATATGGTAAAATGGATTCCATATCATGTATTATAATTTATAACTTATTTTTTATGGTTAATTTCAATTTTAGTCAGAACAAATGTACTATGGTAAAAAAATATTTAATACGATTTAGGGAAAATAATGAAGCAAGTGAAAGGAAAATTGTAAAATTATTATAATAACTAGTTTTTTTAAAGTTGTGATTTGATGTGTCACTATAAAAAATAAATATTTTATAAAAATTAGTTTTCAATAATATTATTCGTGATTAATTCTACCCAAATGTTGTTGGATTTAAATATAAAATAATCAATATAAAATCAATTAAACCAACACATCCTCATGTTTAAATACTTCCCCTCACCAAAACCATTCTCCAAAAAATAATTAATGACAAAAAAATATCTAGAAAACCCTCTCCTCCCCTCTCATCTCATGTCAATGTGCTACTGCTCTCTTCAAAAGAGAAATTTTATTGTCTTTAAGGGATTCTTTAAGGAGGTGATATTACAGAGGCAATTTTCTCAAACCACCTCTCTAATATTCCTTTCTTATTCTACCATATAATCACATCCTACATCCATATATGAATAATAAATCAATAGTCTTATAAATATTATATTATTTTTTATTATAGTGGTGTATCTTATATGTATCACTTTTATGACCTCCACTTATTCAAATAAATGAAACCATTGTCATAATTATGTTGGTTAGCCGTCTTGGTAAATTATGTTTACTTGTTTTCCATATCCTCCCTTATATATAGGCATAAAATTATATTAATATTAAAATCACAGTGTAATAATTATATTATATCCTATTACATGTTCTGTAACTAATATATATTCATAATATTGAATTAAATGTTAATAGTTCGTGATAATCAAAAAAATGTTAAAATAAACATATATCATTGATTTTAATCAGATGAATCGTCATCATGAAATAATGATAAATGCAATATGGGAACATTTAATCATCTTTATATGAATAAATACCATTTAAAATCACTTCTGGAGTGTTATTTCTATTTGTTTCAAAAACTACATTGTTGTACACTAGTAAACTGACTATGAATTCTTGAAACGAGTGCACTCGAAATAGTGAAATTAATGAAATATTAGGAATGAATGAGAGGTAATATTTTATTAAAGGATAAAATAATATATTATAAATAGTAATATATTTTTAGACTAAATTAATAACATTCTTCAAACCATTATAAAATAGTGTTAGTTGTTAATATCTAAAAGGAAGTTTGATGTAAGGAGTTCTCATCTCACTTTTACTTCTATAAGATAAATACCTTGTTCACCACATATATATTGTATGTGGTTTATATAATTACATTTGATATACAATAACATGAATCTCATTATATTAATTTTTTTAATTTATCAATTTGATAATTATTACTTTTGTAGGGAATATTATTAGATATATTACAAAGTTGCAATGAAATTATTAATTGAATAATAATTCTTTGGGTTAAACATCTAATTATTTGATAATTTCATACTGAAAATATTTATGGAATTAATATTTAATATATTTTATTTAATTTACACTTTATTATGTGTATTTATATATAATACCCATATTCAATTCATTTTATTAATGATCACTTCAATGATATGATATTTATAATAGATTTATTTTAAAAAAACTTATTTTTAAATTTTTCCATAAAACAATTTTTTCATTCTATGATCGTGTTTATTAAAATTTCCTCAAAAAAGGTTTTTAATATATAATATGAATTTGGAAGTCATGTTTTATCACTTTTTTATTTTAAAAAAGTTATTTTAAAGGTGTATTTTTTTCAGAACAAGGGTCTTTGAGACTTTTTCAACAAAAAATTAGAAGGAATGATTTATTAACCAGTACAGTATGAGAATCATTTCATCAAATAATGATCCCGTAAAAATTTTAAGCATTAATTTAAATTTTAACTATTTTAATTCAACAAAAATTTTGTATTTTATAATTTTTTACTTTTTAAATATATTTCTTTTTAATGTTAAAAATGATACTTTCCTCAATAATGTTTCAATTGTATCATTTAAATTATTTTCATCTAGGTTAAAATCCTTTGAGGAATGTTTTTTTAATTAGGGTCTATCTCGTATGATACATAAATTCCATACACTATTAAATATTTTATGATTTTTTCAACTCAGTATATATGATTTTTATAAAATTCACCATATTGTTATCGATGGTTTATGATTATGTTTACTAATTTGGGGAATTTATATAAATTTTTTATACTAGTTTCAATAAAAATATTTATGTGATTTATGATTCACCACTTTAATAAATAGAATTCATTAGACTTTTTAAGTTATTTTTAGGGCCTGGTATATCCGCTCATTGCATTGATAAGACTCATGAGACAAAATGGTTTTTTAATTTTATTATGTATTAGACATTTATTTATCGTGTCATGGAAAAATAAATGATATTGTGTTGTTATTTCCTACATTATTAATTAACTCATTCAGATATTATTTAGCTATATCAATTTGAATATTATATTAGTATAATATCCCTGAGTTTTTTTCTAGATCCTTTTTTATTCATATGGAATTATTTGATCATCTTTTATTCAGTTCATGTTATACTAATGTTATATATTAAATTTCTTATATTTCTTATATTTCACATTTCATTATAGTTTATTCTTATTTATGATAGCTACCTTTATACTTAAACCTTAAGGATAATTTGATATCACCCCTTTCATGTTATTTATTTTTCCCATGAATGGAAATATTATTATTATGATTGATGTCTAGGGAAATCAAACATAATACTAGTGTCCTCAAGAGATTCTATTTGTCTATATTTTATATTTCTCACATGTATATTGTGTTTCCATCATCTATACCTTAATAAAAAAAATAATAAACCTTTTGTCTTTTCAGTATTTGATTCCTTTATTATTTTTCTTAGGTAATAAATTAACCATTGACTTTGAGCTTCTTGGATTGGGGTGTTTACAAGAAATTCTTACATAAATTTGGAGATTAGATTGTTTTCGTTTCAGTTATATAATGATTTATGTATTAAAATATGTGTATTTAAGAATACGTATGATCATAAGATCAAATTCTTAGTCACCCATTTGACAATTTAAGCGATGATATCCTAATGTGATTAATGAAAAATCAGGGGATGTTTTATTTGGTTGAATTATATATAATGCATCGGATTAATGTGAAGTATTCATTTACATGTTAAAGTCATAATTTCACATGAATTGACAAACTATAAGGTTTATATAGTATTGTATATTAAGATAATTATGGGATAATGTTTTTTATCATATAGATAATCATGGTGTTGGTTGTAGTGGATACTCAAGAGGGGGGTGAATTAAGTTCCAAATAAATTTTTTTGTTAAAATATTTCTAGTAAAATCCCCCAATTAAATACTATATTAAACTCTAGTGAATTTTAAAAATGTAAGGGTTCGATTAGGTACTCAAAATATTTATTAGGTTTGAGTTAATTTAGTCAGAAGAATAAATTATCTTTTAAAACTAACCTACTGATTTTACAATAGTTACAAACAATTGCTAGATTAACTATCTATGTATCATTAAAATAAACTGTATTTCAAAGTAATTAGAAGCGGAAAATAAAATATGTAATATTTTTAGACAAAATCAAATATGAACAGAAGATATAACCAAGATGTTCAGTCTCAAGCTGAGACATATTCCTCTCAAACAATTTATATAAAGTTGATCCACACCCTAGATCGGGGTAAACAACAGTGAAAAGACTGTCCAGGTACTATGTCCTCTATCGAAGTTCTACATGGTAACAGGAAAAATAGAACATTGGCTGTCTCGGCCCTACTTGACCTCTAGAACTATCCACAGTGGGATAAAAGAGAATTATAAATGGTTTGGATGAATATTTAGAAATCCTCCTGTTTAGCATAGGAGACAGTGGGTGTATAAAATATACAGAGTATCCACACTACTCAAAATGTAAATATTAGAATCACTGAGAGAGTATATATGAGTTTTAGATATTCTCTAGTGATGTGAAGTGTGGACCTGGACTTCTTTGATTGATTAGGAATGGTTCTGAGTCCATCTCTGGTTTTTGTCTGAAAAACATAGGGTCGTTTTCTTCAAGTTCATTTTGATCAGCTTGAGTGTATGAAGAGCTCCTTGTAGTCCTTCACTTCTTGGATAAGGTGCAGCTTTTGTTCTCCCCTTGAATGAATGACTTCGTGTATGTCCAGTGTTCTTCCAGTGTGGATGTAGTATTTCATTTCTGTGTGTATGCACCACTTTTCAGCACTCTTCGTCCCTTATTTCGCACTACTTTGTTACAGCCTTTGACCTTCCTTTTATAGCTTTCACCATTGGTAATAGGAATGATTTCCTTTTTACAGGTACGAGGTAAGGTTCCCTAACATGCCAAAAACTATCATTAAATAACATTAATTGCATTAAAATCATCAAATATGACCGTTCCTAAATAAACAAATATAAATATGTGTTAGGGAAATAGATACTGGATTTCAATCGGTAGCTCCTTATAATAGTGAGCTTGTACCGGTGGCTCCTCTATATCGGTAGTTGTCACTTCTCATAACAGTATCTCCTTATAATAGTCAGTGGATCATTGTATCGGTGAACTTCTATCGATAGACTTTACTTACGATGAGCTCTTTATATCGGTGAACTACATAGTGGTTGACTATATCGGTGAACTTCATAGTGGTAGACTTGCTTATACCAGTAGACATACTCTAATGGTAGCTCTGGTGTAACATTAGCTCATATCGGTAGACTTTTGTATCGGTTTCCTGTGCATACCGGTAGCTCCGTTTTGGTAACAGTGATTAAGTGCATACCGGTGGACTTATGCACACCAGTCGAATTGTTCAATCAGAAGCTCTGTATATCTGTGACCTTTTCTTATCGGTGAATATTTATATCCATAGAATAAGTACTGATCAGTCTGTATCAGTAGCTTTGATCATATCAGTGACTTAACACTTATCTGTTCTATGCAAAACATATCCATATTGAGTTAGAATTATGTCAAAGTATGATTAAATATAGATAAGCATTTATTTACATATTCCAATTATTATTTTGATATTCAGCATATATATATATATATATAATTATAAGCAAACATCATGACTATCAAAACATATTAAAGCATGTTTGGGATTATCAAAACAGGAGTGGTCAACAATCTCTCCCTTTTTGGTTATACATATTCTACTTTTTTTGGATGTACATAG
Organism: Viscum album; assembly: GCA_963277665.1. Classification (NCBI taxonomy): domain Eukaryota; kingdom Viridiplantae; phylum Streptophyta; class Magnoliopsida; order Santalales; family Viscaceae; genus Viscum; species Viscum album. Next base: position 314,453,042 of record OY728158.1, read on the forward strand.
TCTCCCCCTTTGTGATTAGAAGAAAGGAAGGTTGAAAAGAATGTATCAGAGGAAATCAGAAATAGAGAAAAGATAACAAGACCATTGATATATGTCTTGGGACAAAGATTACAAGTGAAATACAGAAGTAATACAATGGAAATACAAATGATTCCTATCAAATGTCCTGGATAGTAATCAATCAACCTCTTAAATGTCCACATGGGATTTTCCTTTTGGATCTGAGGTAGACACAGATTATTGGGATTCAGGTGGAGGTTTAGGAACATCAAAAATAATAGAGTATGCTGAGCTACTAAAACTGTTCTTGGCCTGTACTGTGTAGCTTTCTGAGTGATCATAGGAGTAAGGATGCAGATGGCTTGGGCTACAGTCATCTGAGTAGGAGAATTAATACAGGAAGATGTAGGAGAAGCTGGAGGTATAATCATTGGCCGAGCATCAACACGTAAGAAAGGCAACAAGAGATTTCTGAAATATGTAATTATTCCTCCTCCCCTCTCCATAGTAGACAAAAAGTCATCTTTGTTTTCTAAAAACATATCCATGGCTGGAGTTAGATCCCTGAGTTTTCATACTTGTTCCTTGAAGGCTTGATTGACTGGTGGTAGCTTCATGTTTTCTAACATAATCTTTAGATGATTACCGAGCTGATGCTTGGTGTAAACCCATTGGAAATAATAATACACTTTTTTCCTAACATCCTTTTGAGAAGTGGTATCATACTTTATAAAGCTCTGAACAATTTTTCAAATATCCCTAGTGGTAGACACCACGTGACTTAGGGTAGATGAGTCTACAAAGCCCCTGGTTGAAGTTGTACCAAGGTACTCCTTCATCAAAGCTCTAATACGATCCATGTCTATTGATGGTTTGGAAGCAAAATAACCAATAGAAAATTCCACAGTTTCCTTGAAACTCTTTCTTATGCCACTGATAAGAATATTTAAAAGAGAATCCTGAGTATTGATATGATTCTCCCCTGACTTTTTAAAGAACTCAAAAACTGAAACCATCTGGCTCAGAACACTTTTTACATAGGCGAAATCCTCATCTTCTTGAGATTTTGAACTCATATAGGATTCCAGAGAGAAAACTGATTTCTTTAGAAATTTAACATCATCTCCAAATCTAGACATCTGATTTTGGAAATCTTTGCTTCCATCCACCATCTCATCCACAGATTTTGACACACAACACCCAAGAGAGAGTTCAAAAGATCATTCCAAGCTTCTCATCTCCTCAGCAAAAAAATTCTTTATCTCGACAACATAAGAATTAAAAAACTATTTCATTCCATCCTTCATAGATTATAAATAAACCCTGGTGATTATATTAGTAGACACAACAAATGGAGATCTTTCAAATACTATACTGACTACATAGTCATTCATGATAGTCTGAATAGATGATAGTAGTGAAGCTCGCATTCTCCTTCTTCCACAAAAATGGCTTTAAGATCAGATGTTAACTTATCCAGATCATGTTTTCTTACAACATCTTTAGGTAATAGCTCAAACTAAATATCATAATTGACTTCTTCTCTATGAAGGGATGTCTCATTATCAGAATCTGTGTAATCCAATCCACAAAATACAAACCATGGGTCCTCTTCCCAGTCATCAATCTCAACAGCCACTGAAATACTACCAAACCTGGTTGGATTCTCCCCCTCACCTGGTGAATTATCATGCATTGAAAAGGCATCCCCAGTAACTCTTTATTCCTCAGAATAATATTCAACAACCATCTCTACTTCTGCAATAATAGGAGGTTCCTCATGAATAGGTCCAGGTATATCAACTTCAGCAATGTCCATAGCAGGCATTAGGGAATGTCTAATCAAAGGGCTAAGGCTCATGATGACAGAAACAAATACTTAACTTACATGAACTTATTCTTCATTCTCACGATCTACCTATTCCTGATCTGATCCCTAATCTGATATCTGTTGAACTTCCTTTTCTTGTGAATGAATTTCAGGAGTTGGGCTAGGAGGCAAGTATGGATTTCCTATATCTGCTACAGAGGAATCCTCCTCTTCTAAATCATCATTATACTGTGGCTCCTCCTCATCAGGTACTAGACCTAGATCCCTCACATCATTAGGCATAAAAGGATTATCCACATGATTATACTATTCATATAACATCTTATCATCAGTAACCCACTTTACTTTCCATGGATTTCAATTAATCTTCATGTATATACATACTATTCTTATGATATATAAGATGTTATTTACCAAAACTTCCTCATCCTGATACTCGGCTACTCCCTTTACTTTAATAAATTCTGAAATCAGCTTAGCAATGAATATATCATTGGTCTTTGAATTTGGCCTAGTCATATCCTCCATTTGCATTATTAGAATCCTGCACAGATTCACCTTCACACCATGTCTCAAGAGATTTAACAGATAGATATTTTGATATCTCATATTTTCAATGTCCCCTCTTCTAGGACATAGCACATGTTGCACCAATTTGAATAGTAGTCTGTTTTGTCCATCGATTTCAGCAGCCACCACCTTTCTCTACTTTCCACTACAAGTGAGCTCCTCTAAGGCAGTCTCATAATCAAATATGTCACTTGTAGGTGGTACTATCTTCGATGAATATCAAAAAACTCTTTCATGGGGTACTCTCAAGTACTCATCCCACTCAACAGATGAAAAGTCTATTTAATTACCATTTACCCATGAAACCATTCTATTTTCATCATTAGATTTCTCAAAACTAACAAACTCATAAAACTGTTTTACTAGCTTCGGATAGTAGGGGACATTGTTATTTTAATAGCATTCTACCCACTTCTGATCTTCCAGAACCTCTAGAACTAACAATTTACTAGAAAACATCCATTCCATGAATTGCACTTTTTCAATCACAATATCTCTATTATTTAAATGCAGGTTCACTAGTCACCTCCTTGACCTTGTCTTACTAACACTAATACTTGGTTCTAGCTCTGTCTTCAACTTCTTCACATTCAGCACATCTATGTCATCTCTAATAGTATGGAGTTTGGTTTTTTTCCATCTCTGGTTCGAGAAACATAGGGTTTTCGAGAGATTATAGAGATAAGGATTGAGGGTAAACGAAATGTTCGGTGGATTGAGAAGTAACTAGGACGTGGTTTTATCATTTAGGAATCATAAAATAAATAATTAAAATATAATAAGTAAATTATAAATGATATAGATTATGGCGGCTAGAAAAAAGGTTAAAACAATGCATACTGCTCAGTAGGGTATACTGGTGAGAATTCCTAATGGTGAGTTCCATTAGTCAACGAGGTTCATACCAATGATGCATAATAATGAGGTCTCATACAAGTGAGGTATAACAGTGAGTTCTCACACTAGTGAGGTATAACAGTGATCTATCATTCATAAATCATGTCTAATGTAACTTAACCTATCTAAACATAAAGGCTTTGTGAAAATATCATCTAATTGATGTTCAGTACGTATAAAATCAAGAGTAATACCACCTTTTTGGTATTGATCTCTTAAAAAGTGGTGCCTTACATCAATTTGCTCGGTCCTAGAGTGAGACAAGGGATTCATAGAGATTTTAATTGCACTCGTGTTATCACAGTTAATATATACATGTCTAAATTGATATCCATAGTCTAAGAAAGTGTGTTTCATCCACAAAATTTGTGCACAGCAACTACCTGCAGCTATATTCTCTACTTCAGTAGTTGACAATGCAAAAGAATTCTTCTTTTTACTACACCAAGATACTAAGGATTTTTCAAATAAACGACATGTTCCATATGTGCTTTTTCTATCCAACATGAAACCAACAATGTCATCATCTGAATAACTCATTAATTCACAAGATTGTCCTTTTGGATATGAATACTCTAAATTTGCAGTATGTTTAAGATATTTGAAAATTATTTTAACATCAAGAAAATGAGATTTTTTTTAGATTAGCTTGAAATCATGCACACACATACACAGTAAACATAATATCTGGTTGACTAACTGTTAGGTAATGTAAGCCAGCAATCATACCTATATAGTTTGTTTGATCCACTTGTTTCCCAGATTCATCTGCATCCAATTTACAAACAGTACTCATAGGTATATCACTATCCTTAATTCTATCCATACAAAAACTCTTTAAAATATCCTTTTTATATTTATATTTATTTGGAATAATAACATTTTAATTTTGAAAAACGTGAAATCCAAGAAAATATTTGAGTTCTCCCATTAAATTCATTTCAAATTCACATTGAATACTCATTGAAAAATCAGTACATAAATAATGTATAGAAGATCCTAAAATAATATAATCAACATAGATTTGTACTATCAAATCATTTTTAGAAATACTCTTAATTTAATGATTTAGATTATTAATCCCTTTAGTAAAACCTTTTGAAATAAGAAAATTACTCAATCTGTCATACCATGCTCCTGGAGCTTGTTTTAAACCATATAAATCATTATATTGCCTGAAAAAAATATTTTTAAATTGATTATTAGTAATTCCAGGTGGTTGTTCAACAAAAACAACTTCAATTATAAAACCATTTAGAAAAGAACTTTTATCATCCATTTGATATAACTTTAAATTCAAATTAGCAGCATAGGAAAGTAGGATCATTATAGCATCGAATCTAGCTACAGGGGATAAGGTTTCCTCGTATTATATTTTGTCCTATTGACTATACCCTTGTGCAACTAACCTAGATTTTTTTCTTACTATATTTCCAGACTCATCATCTTTGATTCTAAAAACCCATTTAGTGCCTATGGTGAAAGTGTCCTTAGGTCTGTCAACGAATTCCCAGACTTTGTTTCTTTCAAATTGATTATGTTCTTCTTGCATATCCATTACCCAAAATTCATAATTGATTGCATCATTTACATTTTTAGGTTCTAACTGTGAAAGAAAGCCTTGATGTTGAACCTGATTTCTTATAGATGCTCTAGTTTTTGTCCCTCTATCAAGATAACCAACAACAACATCTAAAAAGTGATTCATTGGAATTATAATTGATCTAGTGAAGGTGGGACAGGAAATTTCATGGTTGATCTGTAGGTTCTGTATCTACAAAAGTAGGTTCTGGAATGTTTCTATAACTAGATGTATTTACAACAGGTTCACTGATTTTATCATTAAGGTCCATAACAAACATGTCTTCTTCAAGATTTTCAGTGGATGATTTCAGTTCAGGTGGATCAGTTTCATCAATCATGATGTGAACATATTCTTCCACACATTGTTTTCTTTATTAAAGACTCTACAGGATTTTCTAGTAATTGAATATCTAATAAAAATTCCATCATCGCATTTAGAGTCAATATTGTCAAGATTATCCTTTGTTTTGAGAATAAAGACTTTGAATCCAAATACACTGATGTAATTAACCTTTGGTTTCATATTATTACCCATCACATAAGGGTTATTATTCATAACATGTCTAATCAAGACTCTATTTATAATATAACAATTACATTTATTGCTGCAACCCAAAAATAAATAGGCAGTTCATATTCATTTAGCGTAGTTCTTTAAATTTCTTCAAGGGTTCTATTTCTTCTTTCTACTACACCATTCTTTAGAGGTGTCCTAGGGGCAGAAGAGTTGTGACTATATCCATTATGTGAGCATTAAGATTAAAACATATGATTTTCAATCTCACAACCATGGTCACTTCTCAAGGTATTAATATTATTTCCACTAAGGTTCTCTACATACATGGAATATTAAATAAAGTAAGAACAAGCTTCACTCTTTTGAGAAATGAAGTATACCCAAGTGTACCTAGAATAGTCATCTAATAAGAAATTGACATATTTCATCCCATTTAAACTATAAACTCTAGAGGGTCTAAAAAAATTCATGTGAACCAACTCAAGAGGATTAGATGTTAAAACATATTTCTTTGATTTAAAAGAAACTTTATGTTGCTTTCTCTTTTGACAGGGATTATAAACTTTTTCTGATGGGAATTCAAGTTTAGGTAGGACTCTAACTATGTTTTTTCTAGTAAAATTTCTATGTGAATAAATGTTTCAATGACCAAATCTTTTGTGCCATAGCCAATACATTTTTTGAAAAACAGTTAAGAAAGTAATTTTTTGTTTAACTAAGTAATTAAAATCAACAGCATAAACCTTTTCATTTCTCAAAGCAGAAAATACTAAAATATTTTTAGAATTAAAAATCATTACAAGAATAATTTTAGAATTTAACATTGAAACCATCATCACACAGCTGAGGAATACATAACAGATTATATTTAAGTCCATAAATAAATAATACTTTGGAAATTAAAACTGAATCAGTGTTGCCAATATGGCCTAGGCCGATGATTTTTCCTTTTGAATTACCACCAAAGTTAACATGGACTCCATCAATATTGATTAAAATCTTAATGAACAAGTAATATTTAGTCATATGCCATGAACATCCACTTTCCATGTACCATACCTTCTTATGGGATATTTTCAAGAAAGTTTCCTACAAAACCGGTTTAAATAAAAATGGATTTTGGTACACATATTTTCTTAGGTCCAGAAAGGATAGAAATCAAAGATTTAGTTACCCAATTTTGTCTTATGGGTCTCAAATAATCCATAGAATTGATAGATTTTGAAAGATAAAAATTATTTGATCTATAACCATATGAATAACTAATTAAGGAATATAAATTTCCATAACTAGAACTAGATTCATTATGTCCATATTTAGGAATAAATCTAGTTTTAGTAATATGTCTCTCTCCAGGATGATAGTGAATTCTAGTGGTATATTTTTGTGCCACTTTTTTTAATAAAATTTGTGTAAGTGTATCCTCTCCATTTGAGAATTTCTCTATGTCCATCCTTAATTTATCATTATACAATTTCAGTTCAGTATTTTCCTTTATTAATTGAGCATTATTTTCCTTTTCTATATCAAGGGCTGATTTAATAGTACTGGATAAAGCATGTTGTTTCTTTAAGGCTTTATACTTGTCCTTCAATTCGTTACATGTTTCTTCTATCATACTACAATATTGAAATAACTCTTCACTAGTCATATTTTTAGATTCAAAATCAGAATCAACTCCAGAATAATATGAATTTAAATAAGGAGTGTCCAGTGTTATCTCTGATGAGTTTTCCATAAAACACATATTATCTTTGTCAAGGTATTCATCCATAGTAGAATCAGAATCACTTGAACTATCTTCTGAAGCACTCCATGATTATTTCATAACTTTCTTGTACTTATTGTCCTTGTATTCGTGTTTCATATTGAACGTTAATTTTGAATAGTCCAAATTAATGTGACCTTTTATTTTCTATTCAAAGAAGACAACATCATCACTCTTATCAGACATTTCCCAGTCCATCTTCTAATGACCTTTATTGCCATACATTCCCTTATAATTTTATTTTATAAATAATTTCTTATTCTTATATAACATCTTGAATCTCCTAGCTATTTCATCTATCTCAGAATCATTGTCAGAATCTGAACCTTCACATGTTGAGCTTTCAGTAGGTATGTGAACTTTTTCCTTATCCTTGCTCATTAAAGAAGATTTCCTGATGGTTTCTGACTTCTTCCTTGGTTCATCATCTTCTTACTTTTTAACCTTTAGTTCATATTTATACATCATAAGCTTACCAATTAATTCATTAACCGGTAGTTAACTTATATCACACGATTCTCTTATTGAAACAGGTGTACCTATCCATCTTTCTGGAAGACATCTTAATATTGTCATAATCTTCTCCTTTGCTGGAACAACTTTTCCATGTGAAATAATAGTTTTGAAAATCTCATTGAACCAGAGATACATGTTAAAAATAGGTTCATCATGATTCATTTTAAAATTATCATACTTAATAGTATAGGTATTCAATCTCATTTCATTAGAATTATTTGTTCCTTTATGGGAAACAACCAAAGTGTCCCAAATTTCATAAGAAGTTTTACAAGAAGATATGCGATTAAATTTTTCATTCCCTAAAGCACAGTATAAAGAGTTTATTTCATTACAGTTTTTGTTGTAGGCAGTTTTAGTAGGTTCATACCATGTAGTTCTTTCAATTTCTAGAATATTATATTGAGTCACTATAGCATTCCATATATAAATTCTCATACTCTCCATATGAATTTTCATTTTAAGCTTCCACTGGGCATAATTCGTACCATTAAATAATGGTAGCCTGTTAGTAGCAGCACCTTCTAATTTTATATCCATAATCAGATTTAAGCAAATATATTTAAAGAGATAAAATTTAGAACTAATAGAAATTTAAGATCATTAAGATACAACTGAAATCATAGTTACAAAATATAGTTTTTCGAAAACCATTAATAATAAACAATCCTCTGATAAAAAATGTTGGTCAGAGTGGATACTCAAGAGGGAGGTGAATTGAGTTCCAAATAAAAATTTATATTAAAATATTATTATTAAAATCCCCCAATTAAAAACTGAGTTAAATTGTAGTGAATTTGTAAAATTGTAAGGGTTATATTAGGTTATCGAAAGATAGATTAGGTTTCAGTTAATTTAATCAAAAGATTAAATTAGCTTTTTAAACTATCCTACTGATTTACAATAGTTACAAACACTTGATATATCAACTATCAAATTATCCTTAAAACAAATTGTATTTCAAAGTAACTGGTATCAAAAAATAAAATATGTAATATAATTTAGACTAAATCTAAGATGCACATCAGATATAACCAAGAGGATAAGTTTCAAGCCGAGACATAGTCCTATCAATCAATTTATATAAATTTGATCCACACCCTGGATCGAGGTAAACAACAGTGCAAATACTATCTAGGTACTAAGACCTCTACCACAGTTATACGTGGGAACAAGAACAATAGCACACTAGTTGTCCAGGTCCTACTTGACCTCTACCACTATCCAAAATGGGATACAAGAGAGTTATATAAGGTTTGTGTGAGGATTTAGAAATACTGTAGTTTATCACAGGAGACAGTGTGTGTATAAAATATACAGAGTATCCACACTACACAAAATCCAAATAAAAAATTCACTGAGAGAGAGTAGATATGAGTTTTAGAATTCACTTGTGATGTGAAGTATTTATCTGGACTTCTTTGATTGATCAGGAATGGTTTGGAGTCATTCTCTAGTTTTTTTATGAAAACAACGGGTTGTTTTCTTCAAGTTCAGTTTGATCATCTTGAGTGTATGAAGAGTTCGTTGTAGTCCTTAGCTTCTTGGATAAGGTGCAGCTTATGTTCTCCTCTATAATTAATGGATTCGTGTTTGTCCATTGTTCTTCCTGTATGGATGTAGCATTTCTTTTCCATGTGTATGCACCACTTTTCAGCACTCTTCAGCACTTATTTCGCACTACTTTTGCACGACCTTTGTACTTACTTTTATAGCTTTAATCTCCATTAATAGGAAGGAATGCATTTTTATAGGTACGAGGTACGGTTCCTAGACTTTCCAAAAACTATCAATAAATAACATTAATAGCATTAAAATCATCAAATATGACCGTTTCTAAATAAACAAATAGAAATATAGTTTAGGGAAATAGTACTGGTTTTCAATTGGTAGCTCCTTATAACATTGACCTTGTATCAGTGGCTCCTCTGTATCGGTATCTGTCTCTCCTCGTAACAGTAACTCCTTATAATAGTCAATGTCTTATTGTATCAGTGAACTTCTATCGGTATACTTGAATTCTGGTGAGCTCTTTGTATCGGTGAACTTCATAACGGTAGACTATATCGGGGAACTTCATAGTGGTATACTTGCTTATACAGATAGACTTACTCTAACGGTAGCTCTGGTGTAATGGTAGCTCGCATCGGTATAATTTTGTATCGGTAGCGTGTGCATACTGGTAGCTCTATTCTGTACTAGTGATTAGGTGCATACCGGTGGACTTATGCACACTAGTCGACTTATTCTATCAGCAGCTCTGTATATCGGTGACCATTTCCTAACGGTGACTATTTCTATCGGTATACTAAGTAACGGTAGGTATGTATCAGTAGCTTTGAGCAAATTAGTGACTTAACACTTATCTGTTCTATTCCAAACATATCTCGATTGAGTTAGAATTATGTCAAAGTATGATTAAACATAGATAAGCATTGATGTAAATATTCCAAATATTATTTTGGTATTCAGCACATATATATATATAGAATAATAAGCACACATCAAGAATATCAAAACATATTAAATCATGATTGGGATTATCAGAACAGTTGAGGTCAACACATGGGATTGAAAATTGATTTCATGAATAAGTTATTAATGCATTTTCAAAAGGATATCTCTATATTTTTGTGCTTGTATGATTAAATTTATGAGATTAACATTGAAATTAAAACCCTATTTAATTTTTAGGGGATTTATATTATTCAGGATATAGGCAAATTGAACAATTTATTTCCATTATTGGGTATTATTATTTATTTTTAAGGATATAAATCTGAATCAATGTTTTTCATTTTTAGATTTATATTAATATGTGATGATCAATTTTTTAATTACTTTCTAAATAAAAGAGGAAAATATTTTACTCCCTCTTATGGTTATATGATCTTAAAATGTTTATTTTAGTGCTTCATAGGTGAATATTTCAAATTTAATACACACAATTTGGATGAAAAGGAGAGAGTGTGGTAGAAATTGAAAAAGTGATGAATGTATACTAATAATGTAAGTATATATACTTCTTATCTGACTCTCAATGGTAAATAATTATTGAAATCAATTGAAAGGATCATGAACAAATTTTTATCCCTATTTCTATTATATATGATGAAATTATTGATATTTTCATAACTATTTTGATTATGGTTTCCTAGTTCTTAATATTCTCTTAATCGTTCAATTTCTTGTGATCATAGTTCTATTTTAAGACAAATTATTATTTGGGAATTATGATTTTTTTCCATTTCCAAATATTCAATTACAACCAATTATATCTTATTTAGAAACATAATTTTTTTATTTCATATTGTATTCATACTTCCCTTTCACTTTTATTCAGGGAATGCGTCATTTTTACATTATTGATGTGGGTTTACAATTAGAGTATATTAAAATATCCAGTCCTTGATTATTAGGATAAAGAAAATATATTGAGGATTTAATTTATTAATCTGTGGGAGGATGTAACATCCTTATATTATAGAAAATAATTTTTTTTCATCATTATTAGACACGCACCACCGAGTAAAAGGAAACCACAAAATTTATAACTATTAATACCTCACCATTAAATTAGAGGATATGACTAGTATTAGATACGTTATTATATATATAAACCCACAAACAAGCACACACATACACCCAAATATATATATATGTATATATTATTTTCCTTAAATGTATAAATTATTGATAATTTTATAGCAGGAAATTAATCAATTTTGAGTAATATAGTTTTTTCTTCAAAAATATGATTCCTTCAAAAAATTGACTTTTACTGCCTTTCATGGAAAATATTATAATTATTTTTTTTGGAAAATTGAAATTCATTATTTGATAAAAAAATATGTTTTGAAATTAGAATTTAAAATTATTCTATTTTTTTTGAATTTTTTGTATTTTTTAAAACATATTGTTTTTTCTATAAATATGGGAAAATTCCAAATTTTCAAAAAATTTAATTTATTTTCAATAAATTAAAAAACTAAAAATTATCATTATTGTTTAAATATGAATTAAATAAAATAGTAATTATTTATTAATTTTTAATTAGAATAATTACTTTTGATTCAAAATCATATTTTATTTTAGTATACGGTTGCCTTTGGGTTTAAACACATGATATTTCTAATAACACTATTACGGTGCATAATGTTCCTCCTTTTTTAGGATTTAAAAAATCTTGTAATGGGGAATGATAAAAATTATATATATATATTATATTTTATAATACAGTAATTTTTATTTATTAAATGATTATTTTCAGTCATAGATGTAATATAAAATAATCTTTTTCTAGATAAATGCACTCTCTGAAAACCTACTTTTGCATCACGTCTGTGGGTTTAATATTAAATAAATAATTTACAATTTTATGAATTTAATTTTGTAAAATATATTCCGTATTTTTAATAATTTTATTTTATTTAATTTAATTATTTTAGGTTAATGTTTTACCATAATTAATAGTGAAAATATTAAAAATAAATTACTATTATTGTGGTGAAAACAGGTTTACTGTGGGTTTAAACTAAAAAAATAAGGGTCATAATGACCTAATAACTTATCTAAGAAATAGTTTATGGGAATATTTTGACCATATAAATTCTAATTCTCGATAATAGATCATTTTTTATCCTTTTGTTCTTTTAAATAACATGTGAACACATTTTTATTTTCATAAATTATATGTTTTTTACTCACCTCACTTATAAAAGGCCACCCATCTCCTCTTTTATTAACTCCATAAAACAATTTTTTTAGATAATTAATTACCAAATATCTTCACAACATTTATAACCTCATCAAAGTATAATTTTTAGTCATAAATCCATTCTAGTAATACATTTGGTATAATCTTAAATGTGTGGTCTGAGAAGAGGTAAAATTTCTAACTATGAATTTTTCTTTTATTTATTCTTACACATCCATAAAATCTTCATTAACTGTGATCAGATGATAGAAATAGTATATAAATTATAGATAATTTTATTATAATAATTCCATAAGCTAAATCTATGTCATATTCCATCAAATTGGATATGAAATTTTCATTTTTGTGTATGACATACTATTTCCACGTGAACTGATGTCATTCGTTTTTCATCAACACCAATCCTAAATTATTTAATGATATATTTAATTTGTACATATATGTTATTTAATTTTATTTATATATATGGAGTTATTATATCACATATATATTTTTTATTTTCATTCATTGTGGGACACAATAATGTCAGTCATGTTTAAAGTGGACTACTGCCTCACGAAGCGATGTGATGCATTTTTTACATATGATTTACCAGAGAGACAATAACGGTAATTTTAATTAATATATGTGATATAATGGAATTAATAATTATATAAATGTAATATATTTCATTTTTAAAATATAATATAACATTTCTCGTCTTATGATAAAAATGTAAATGTTGTTCATGTACGTATAGACTACCACCTCCACACATGAATGTGATTCTTTATTAACCACCATGTAATAAAAATGATATATATGATTATATTTAAACATATTAAATGATATTTATGATATTATTATTATTCATCAATGTTACAATAATACATACCTTCTTTACATGATTGTCATTGAAAATTGGAAACTCCACTCATGTATATGTATGACCTATTATATCCATGATTTTAATATAGTACATTTTTCGTAATAATTTATTATTATTATTTTCAAAAGAATAAATGATGATTAAATCTGATAATTAAATCATTTTATGGGACATTTTTAAATAATTACCCCATTTATCATAGTCATCACACTAAATCCATGTTCAAACAATGAACCAAATGTCCTTAAAATACTAGGTGCGGGCATAACCGACTAAGTATTCAAACATCTACTTATAAAGAAGTACAAAAAAAATTTAATTATAAAATGTAAATCTTTTAAATTTATATTATGAAAAAAATAATACATATAACATTATTTAATACAAGTTCAAAGACATACATGGAAAGTATGTACTCATTGTAAAGGGTTTTTGTTCTCACATTTACATATGAGATACATATTCCATGTTCACCAGTTATAATAATTATGTGTTATTTATACATACCATTAATGAATTATATGATTAATTTCCTAAAATTTTATTTTATTTACAAATATTTATGAGTTTCTTTCTTTTCATGGGGTATTGATCTAGATATTACAATATTCATGTGATACATTATCTCAATTTCTTTTATAGAGGTATATTGTAATGTTACACAGACACATTTTTTTTGTGAGGTGTACAAACTTCTTATCATGACATGTTATATAAGAAAACTCATTATTCTCATGATATTTAATTTTTCATTTTTTGGTTACGTTTATATAAACGTTGTGATTTAAAACATTATTAAAGTGGTTAAGGCTTGATGTTTTAATCTCTTTTTTCATGATTGTTAATGTTCAATGTTCCAATGAATGAAATAAAAAACTATTATTCATTGGAACCATATATATTCCTTATACACTTGTAATTAATGTGTTTAACACGTTTTATTTATAATTCCTCCCTATATGATTAATGAGACATCAATAAATTAATTTTTATAAGAAATTAATCTTCTAATTTTCTCTTTCATGAGGTATATTTCTAATAAATATAATTTTTTTGGATTTTTTTATAAAATGGTCTTTATATAAATAAATGATTTACAAAATCAATTTTATGTGGTCTTGGAGATATTTTTAGAAAGTTTAGAATGAAAATGTTTTTAATGTATTCCAAATGAGTCACTTTTGAAAACCCTTTGAAAAAGGTATGGAAATTAATGTTTATTTTCAACATTTACAACATGAATGAATTTCCAAGCTTTGTTACCATTAATTTTTAGTACAATATTTTATTTTATTCTAATGTTCTATCTAAATAATATGAATTTTTGAGGTTTTTTATGTTTTTAAAAGTAATGTTCAAATGGAGAAGTTTACATTCCTCAAAAATGTTTTTAATGAATTTTAATTGTATTTTAATTACTCAATGTCGACAAAAATTAATGTTACATATGACTCAATGAAGATATTTTGTAATGATACCATCCCCATTGTATGTTGGATGTATTAGAATTGCTTCTAATATATTTTATGGAACCTATTTATTTTCTCTAGGTAGATCAATTTTCGAACTGATTGTTATGGAAGCCATTTATTTTCTATGAGTTAACCACGTTTCAATGAGATTGTAATGGAACCAATTTCTTTTATATTTACTATTCATGTAATTAAGATAATAAAGGTTGTTTCCATGTTTATATGATGAAATTAATTATTTAAACAGTTTATTTCAGAAATCGTTATTTTACATTGTGTATAATGATGGGTGGTTATATAATAACTCAATGATATGTGGTACTATTAGAAACCAAGGATGGTTTGATAAATTATTAACAAAGGTTTTTTGGTCCAATGATAAACCTATGATAGGTTGGTCAATAATATCCACCCAACACATTTGGTACTCTTGAGATAGAATTCGGATATATTGGGTACACCATTATTAATACTGATATGATGATAATGTTTTCAAGAAAACAATGTATTTTATCTATGATTTTTATGGGTTTATAATATTTCTTATGATAAATATTTATATCTAATGGCTAATGATTATTGATTCTCGAGACTCTTTCCTTTTTTAAGGCCTTATTCCATGTTTTCATGTTTGATTATCCTTGTATTGATGACTATGTATATACTTATGTATTACTCCTGCAATTTTATTATGTCTTAATTCACATATGAACATCTAATTATCATTAACGAAATTCAATTGTTAATCCTTTTGGTTTACCTACTTGAGCATTAAAGGTCACCATTCTTAGGATTCCTTTTCCCAAGGTTATTAATAATTGTTTTGAATGAAATATTTCATGAAAGGTTTGATATGGATGATTATGATGACTTAATGTGATATAATAAAAGGTGGGTTATATGGGAGAAATTATTGTTTAAAAACATTTCTACTATTCATTTAAGATATTTTCATATTTATATGAAACTCTAAACCAAAAATTTCAATGAGTATATAAGTGATCCAAATTTTCCTTTTTTATTGTGTATGTTTTTACAGTGAAAATGGGTCACTGTCATTGTTATCAAATTTATAAATTCAATTTTGATGTTTTTATCATTTGATCTTATAGTTCCGGTTCTTGTATATTATAAAAAAATTATATTTTTATATGTTTTTATGTATTTTTTTGAAATAGTGTCTAAATTTAAAACATAAAAAATGTATTTCAATAGAAACCTACATTATATCTATAACTCACATATATTGAAAACAAAAAATAAATTAAATTCCCTTAATAATTTATTAATCATAATATGTTGAAAAAGTGTAAAACCCTAGAACAATAAGAGGTAAATGGGAAACCTAATATTTTACTATTTAATAACACCATAGAGGAGACTTGAATCCTCTAGATTCATTCTCTAAATACACATGATACTTCTTCATTTATCTTCTAGTCACTATAGATACTTACACTAAACCTACTCCTATGGTATAAACAACACAAAATGGAAATTTATTAATTATAATATATCGTCTAGTCGACCTAGAATAAATCATACTAGAGACGTTCATTATCTATAATGATAATGTTGGGTTCAAGCATATTGGAACCTCATTTGGTTGGAATAATATTAAAATTTCACATAATAAAAGGTTTTTTGAAACCCCAAGAGAATGTAATTAATGGTAAATTTATACATAATATATTATGATTATAATAATGCAATAATTTTTTAAATATCCTTTCTTCTTTGATAAAGTTGATCTTAAAAAAACCACTCTTATTTCCTTCATTGAGTTTTTTGGGACTATGGATTTAATCCCTCTATAGGTGATATATATGTTCACCTATTATATCTCATTAAAATCAATTGATTTTTGGGTGATAGCATATAGAATATATTTTATAACTTTTTATGATATCCCGTCCCTTGGTTATGTATAAATATCTCTTTCCTTCCTCATTCATGAAAGTGACATAAAAAGATGATTTAAAATAGAATTTTGTAATGCCCAAAATTTCTTAAATTTCATATATCTCTACCCAATAGAGATAGCCTTATGTTTATATAGCTAGGGTTTGGGTTAAAAAATACTATTTAATTTGCATGATGACCTTTAAAATAATATAATATTCCTAACAATCTCCATGAAACATATTAATAATATTAATTTTATAATTATTTTTTTAGGAAAGCCATTTCCCAAAATGATAAATAATATTCACCATCTTGTAAATAAATATATATCAACAAATTCAGCCTATGTCTATCCATCTTTCTCATCAGTTACTGAATACCCCAAAAAAACTATTTAATTAAAATATATAATTAATTAATAAATATTTGTGCATGACAAATACATGAAAAAAATTATTCCACATCCATGTGAAAAAAATTTGTTCTATTAAATTTCTAATAAAATTTAATTGATATCAATGGAAACACTTAAAATATTTATCTCTAGGATTATTTCATTTTGGAACTAGTCATGTTTTCCTAATGTCCAAGATATAAATCAAGAAAAATTTCAAGTCCCTCAAAATAAATAATAAAGGGTTACAATGATGAAAACCATATATGAATGCTCACTATGTAATATAGACACCATTTCACAAAATCATATCAATAATGCTTCACAACTAGGGCCCCAACCTATATGTTAATACATATTTCATTTAATATCTAAAATAATCATGTAGATACACCATAGCTATGGAATTTAAGTTGATGGTTATATTACATCTAATGGTCCAAGATAAAAAATTACATAAATGTGGAAGGGACGAATCCTTCCTAAAATTATCAATTAATAACAGGCCATTGATGACATATACAATATAGCCTACATCCCGATAAAATATTGAATTATTATTTTCAAGAAATAAATATATGCAAACAAGACATTCAATACATCAATGGTAATATTAGAGTATAAGTACCATTAGATCTAATCATTGATAAGAAAATATGACAACATCAAAACCTATATAATTCTTATTGATATGATTGTTCCCATAATCTCAAATCTGATGGATTACTATGTGAAAACATCATGAGAATATTATTTATTTTCTTATTACTATACACAGCTAAAATTCATTTTTTATGTATCCCATAACAGGACACTATCCCATCAAAAAATTATATTTAATAACACATTACCACTTCCATGTTCTCGTCATTTATGAGAACTATTCTACCTTATAAATGAGACAAATACTATAGTACATTATTAAAATAATTAAATAACGAACTATAAATATTATATGATAATATATTTTATTAATTTTACAATCATCAAAAATTTATGTAGTGAAAGGAAAAATAATTTTTCATATGATTGTAACTCAAAAAAAGTCCCACTTATAATAGATCCAGCTAGACATTACTTTTATTATACTAGACCTCACAATATAATCATGCATCTTCTAAGTTAATGATTTATTCAAGTTCACTATGACCTTTTCTTCCATGAAAATACTACTCACTAAAACCTCACATCTCTATGAAAATCCATCAAATGTGCATACATGTGATTTATGTCCTTTTTCCACTAATCTAAATATAGATATTTTTTTAGATCCACTGTTGTAGTATAAATAATATAGTGTGTGATAAGGTCCATACTACTTGGTACCACATCAAGATATTGTAAAAAGATGTGCATCCATATTATTTATTTAGTTTCCTCATAAGATACAATATACATAGACTCCACTTTGAAATCTATGACCATAACCAGATTTGATCTCTTTCCACTCAAAACATTTCTATTTAAAAGGATGACTTCCCTTATTTGTTATTTCATATCATATGGAATTATTTAGGAACCAAAATATATATATCATTTGAAAAATACTTCCTCATCTCCTCTATAAACTAAAAACATGTCTTTAGTGAACATCAAGTATATGTGGATCAAATTCATTTCCATCGAATGGAGGTCATACAGTTCTAGCTAATATCTACAAACCTGATGTAATTCTTAAGAAACATCAATGCAGGTAAATTTTATAGACAACATCACCAACACAATTTCTAATGCATATGGATTACTTTACATTATTTTTCATTCATATTATGTCAGTGGGAAAATTTTCACCAAAGGTTATTTTTTTGGCCATATAAACAATCCCCTATTTGATTATTATATATTGTATATCTTTAGTATTTTCTAAATGTATGTACTTTGAGTTAGGCTAAGAAACCTCTGGGATCTATCATGTTGGATCTTGATCCAAAGATTATATTTTTCCTCACCCAATTCCTTCATGCAAATTATTTTTTGAAACACACCTTTACAAAATTTTATGGCTCCTATTTAATTTCCAAAATGTTATGTATCATCAAAATATAATATTAAGAAAATGATCTCTCTCTCACTAAACTATTTATAGACACAAGTATCACATTAATTATTTACAAAAATAAATTCTTTTATGGATTTTTCAAGTGGAATATTTCATGACCTAGATTATTTCTATAATCCATAAATGTTTTTTTGAAACCTTAATATCATATTATAATCAATTGGCGTCACAAACCCTTTAGGTTGTGTCATATTCACGTAATTCTAAGGGTTCTCATAAACGAATTCTATGTTGACATCCATATATCTAATCTAAATGTCATGGATATCTGCATTGGAAAGTATATATTTTATAGTATTTATCATTAAAATTGGGGAAATTATTCCATTAATATTAAATCATTAATGCTATTCAAAACAAATTACAATTTTTATGACTTGTATGAACTGAATTTCTCTTCCATTCCAGTTTCTTCTTCCATAACTATTTGAAACCAAAAATATTAATATCGACAGGAGGATAACCCTATTGGGAATTGTTTTTCTGTATATGGAATCGAGTTTAGAATTCATAAACTCATACCCCTTGGAATCATCAATTCCACATACTACTTACTTGTTTGATAGAGGATCATTATTATCAACTAATAATGAGTCACTATCATTGAATAATAGAAAACCATTTTTTCATGTTCATTAACCACTCATATCCTCTTACAGAGTTCTTTTGGGTCTAGAATATTTATCTTGTATAGGGTTTTTTGAATTATATTCAAGTACCACCTATTATGTTTCATCACCCAAGACTTAATTGATGTTTATCGTGGTCCCACCATATCTTTTATAGTTATTAACCCTCTTAAGAAGCATTGATTATAATGACACTATTTCAATTTTTAGAAGGAGTTGTATATGTAATATCCCCTTATTTCCATGGGGTATCCTTTGAAGAAACACATTGTGCAATGGTGTAAAATTTTTATACCTCAAGATGCCTTAACAACCCCTTATCTACCATTCAGATATAAATTTGATAACATGGTTTTTCTTCCACACAAATTTTTATATAGAATATCATTTACATATTTTATTTTTACTCGGTTTATCTTGTGTGTTTCTATTTGAAATGAATATCACTAAAAGTATAATGTAAGACTCCAATAAAACATTATTGATGTCACCATGTCAAATAATGTGTGCTTCCTACTTTAAATTATATAGTTCCACTGTAGTTTACATGGATGAGTTAGTTGATATAGGATCCCAAATTTCTAAAAATAATCAATGATGTCTAGATTAAGATATTTTACAATACTTTATAAGTTGGTTTTCTTAATCATAATAAAAATATAGTTCTCAGAATACATCTTTTACTCCTTGAATTTATCTAAGGAATCCAACTTACACCTCATTAATAATATATATCCATACCTACTAAAATCAAAAGTAATGGTTCTAATGTTTGAGTACCCACCCATTGATTCATCTTGAAACAATCCAAAAAATTCATAATAAACTAATTCCATATGGTCTTTGGACCTTTCACCTTTTCCACTAATTTTTGATTTACTAATTCTACATTGTAAATTTGAATGACATATACCAAGATATTTCCATTAAAAATAATCAAAATATCCATCCAGATATAGTTTATTATGAAATTTTTCATTTATATGACCAATCTAGTGATTCCAGAGTTGGGTGTGTCAAGAGTCATATTATATAGTTTAACTACCAGTTATAATTCTTTGCATTGTGTAATCCAACACATATAGAATGTTATTTAAATTTGAAATACCATGGAAATGATATCATTAAAAAATATGTAACTTTTATTTCTAAACATGAAAATAAATCCATATGTATCATGTCTAGATAAAGATCTAATGTTTTTGGAAGTAGATGGAAAATAAAAATAACCTTTGAAAACAATTATCATTCCTATTGGAAATGTGATGTGGTAGTCCCCAATAGCTAGAATATCATGTTTATCTCAATTGGGATCTCAAATATCAACCTACACTCAATAAATAGTGTTTAAATTTTTTCCCAATGTTTGGATAAATGTGTCTGAACTGAATGTTTTATCTAATACATAATTTTAAAATATTAATAAATTGAACACATTAGAAAATGAATAAAATCATCCCCTTTTTTCTTTATTTTGGTGTATTTTTTCTTCCAATTGCCCTTCTTACCACATGAAAAATAGATTTCATCCTTCTCACCATTATTACCCTTGAACATACAATTTGAGAAAGGGTTTTTTAATGAATATATGTCCTTGGGTCTCTACATTCATCATTCTATTTTTTCACCATAATGTCTAAAGACTTTTTCACATCTTCTCTGTATATACATGGTGAGGACGATTAATAATACCTTGGAGAGATTACCTAATTTTTTTCATACATATATTTATAATAAAACGTGAGAATATTTAAGGACATAATGAAATAATGATATTGGAGTCTAGTTCCCCATGGTGTTTAATCCCTAGAACAACTAGGTTCTCAATGTAGCCAATAATCATAGTTATGTCACTCCAAGCTGGGGAATGATCTCTATTATTTTACTAAAAATAACACTAAATATCAAAAAATAATCTAATCTAGTTCTCTCTTGATAAATTCCACTGAGATTGTTAAGCATTAATTAAGATTATATGTCTTCTTGACACCTCACGATTTCACTATATATATATATATTATGGCATGAAACATTAAAGGTCAATTGTGTTTCTCACATTTTTTTCACAGAAAAAAAATCTGCACCACTATCCACTTTATCCAGAAGAGCAGGAAGTCAAGATTCAAGAACATAAGATTTCTTTTCATAGTACAAGATGTCGAAAAGTTATTTCAACCACTCCTATAAGTTTCATACAATGGGGACATAGTATTTATCCAAAATGGATCAAAGGGATAATGTAGATGATGAACATCCTACTTTTCATAATTAGAATGGATAATATTATTAGTACTTTTCTTGATTACAAATTATGTGAGAAAAAATAATTCATTTTACTAATTCTATGACTATTTTATCAATTCAAAATAACCCTCACCATTGAACACAGAATGTCACATTTCTATGAAATTCCTGTGTAAAGTATCCTTATTCCACCTCGCATATCCCCAATAAGGGTTAGTCAATCTTTTTTATGGTATTTAAGTAAGAAGGTCATTCCCATTTTGGGCATGTAGTTCCCTAAATATTGACTGAATTCCAAATCATGGAATCCTAACATTGATTTCTGTGATACATTCCACCAAATTACACCATGCCTAGAAAGTGATACATGTCTTAATGTAAAATTATTATATCTTCCAAAAACATTCTTAATAACTACCCTTATAAAAGAAAGTGTCCCAACATGGGTATATTAGACCCCTTGTTCTATTGGTTTTATACCATATCATGTAATGGAAAGAAAAGTCTAACATAATAATATTTGATTGATTTTAATGTATTATTCATACAATTTAACTTTTATATCATACACATGCCTTATTATTATTAAGTGGATGTTACCTTATTAATTAAACTTTTTTTGATAAAATATTTACACATTATCAATTTATTTATCTTCCATCATAAAATATTAATTAATTATTTAGGTAATCACAGTCTTACGTCTATAAAATAATTAATTCACAAGATGTATTGAAATAAATAATAAGTGAATCATTCAAAATCTCGTCTAATGTTGGATTTATCTATCAGACAACAAACAATCGTATGACCTAGGTTAAATAACTCATATTTCTTGTCACGGAAGGATTTACAATATTCCACCAATCCACCTGTGTATCACATGGGTTTGAATCATAATGGTTTAGTCTTCAGGAATATACATACATGGTAGGGTACACCCTTAATTACTTATATTTATAACTCAGATTAAGATAAGGGTATCAAAAGGATTTTTTAAGAGAAGGATTACATAAATAACTGTGAACATGTTGATCCTACATAATAATGGAGGAGGGGTGACATGTATCCCATCAATTTGAATAATAAATAATTGAAAAACCATGGAATTAATTACATCAAAATAGTAGACACATACACTAGTCTTGGTCATTCTTATGAATGGTCATACGTGAAACATATATGAGAAATTAAATGGATAACATTAATTTTTTATTCATTTATTATTATTAATAAAAACAAGCATTCATTAATCATTTAATTTAATAAATTAATTACATTTTATCTTAATGACCATATAAATTCATTCGGAGATACTCTTAAATAAGGGAATTCATGTAAAATAAATATAAGAACAAATAATAAGGAATAATTAAAATAAATAAATTAAATATTTCAAATTATTTAAATCCATTCTTAAATTTTCAAAGAGAACATGTGAAAATTAATAAAATATGGTTTTAATGATTCAATTTACAATTTAATGAAATTTCATTTTATTATTAATTAGGATACTATGTAACATGTACTATCATGCTAAATGTTGTTTAACTCAGTTGATCTGTATGAATATTACATTCATGGGGATTTACTAAGTACATTGGTAGGAAAATATGTGTTTTAATAACAAGATAACAGTTGTGTGTCCAACTCTTAGTGGGCCCAATATACACACATGGGTATTTTGAATGCATCATGGAAGATAACATAGAATGTACATTCTATCCAAAAGCAGTGTGTTGTGAATTTCATGTTCCCAAGAAACCAACCAAATGAATAATCATATTCTCTAAAGAGGGACTACGTGATGTGAAAAGTCCACATAAATGCTATGTATATTTTATGCCATGTGTACTCTTCTCTTACATAATGTCTTGGTGTGTATTTTTGGAATTGATAAAGGAATAATGGTACAATTTTCACAATAGATACTTGGCATTTAAATCATTAATGCACTGGATTTCAGTCTATCAAAGATTGACCATGTGTAAAGAATATATGAATTGAAAAACAGTTCACAACTAACCCATGTAGACTATTCGACGTGTATTCCAGCTACATGCAATGTTATCAG
The DNA here is from genome assembly GCA_963277665.1 of Viscum album. Lineage (NCBI taxonomy): Eukaryota > Viridiplantae > Streptophyta > Magnoliopsida > Santalales > Viscaceae > Viscum > Viscum album. Next base: position 314,477,087 of record OY728158.1, read on the forward strand.
ACATGCCATATGTTAGGTTCGATTGTTTAATCAGAAATTTATAATTACTACCCCATGCATATTTTACTTCGAAATATGTCATGTATAAAATTAAAAAACATGGTGCAGTGCATTTGGGTACATGGAATGTAATTTGGATACACGTCATTTAGCCCCATTATTTTAATCCATATTCCCCAGAAAATCCAGAAAGATTCTCTAGTCATTCATCATTTTTTGTTAGACCTTTTATAAAATATTACACCTAACAAAATTGATTAATTTGTAGAAACTATGGTAATTAAAATTAGAATAAATTTTTGATATTATAAAATTAAAATGTAACATATTTTTATCATAGATCAACTTTTAAATAATAAATTAAAAATTCTTAAAATGAACCATATTATATAACAAAAATGGTCAGGGTTTGGAATACATTACATGGGTGTGTCATTTTAAAATTTAATTTCCATTATTAAAGATTGTCATGAAACCTCTAGAGAGAGTCTATAATATTCAATTTAGAATTAATTTATTAAGATTTTAATATATGATTACCCTAACCTAGGATACATTCTTCATTGATGTTTTTATCTGTTTAAAAACCATTCAGACATCCTATATTCTTCTCTAAGGATCTAAGGATAAAATCCCTTTAGTGGTGATCTAAACATGATTCTTTAATCTCTATGAAATGAAAATCAAATTTCATGTTCATGGACAATGAATCAATTGGGTTTCATTATTTGGGTTGATGGATCATCCTTTAGTATTGAATGAATCTATACTACATTTATCATTATTTATGGGGAGAGAGAGGGAGGATTCATGATAGAGTTTTTTTTACACAATGATTCTCTATTTTTATTCCACTCTACACAATTAATATAAACATCTATTTATAGAGATATAGTTTACATTAAGAGGTATTAATTAATAACCTTCCATACCTTAAAATAATTTTATATTCCAAAAAAACCCTATAAATTATAACAATACTAATATTATTATTATTATTTTGTGAGGCATTCTAATGATTGAAAGGATAAATAATATTTATCATGTAATAATTAAATATTTTTCCACAGAAGTTGTCTTTGTCTGTACTTCCACCCAGAAATTTATATAATTCCTAAAATAATTTTTTCTTTAAAATATTTCATTCATCAATAAATATTTCCAATAAATAAATAAATGAATAAAATTATTCCTTTATCTTTATCATAATAATTTTTCTATTAAATTAAATATTAAATTTAAATATATAAAGGGAAATATATATTGTGTAAACCTCAAGATATCATTCTCATTGACCTTATATGGGATTGAATAAAGTCTAAGATGACTTCCTAGAGATGGGTGAAGACCAAAAAGAAAAATTACATAATCATTAAATGATAATATCCATATATGAATGAACATTGTGTAATATAATATATTTTTAACAATATCTCATCAAGAAGAATGTATATCAGGGTGACCAACCTTTATTCTTGATACAAAATTCATTGATAATCAAAAATATTAAAAATGATACACCATGGTCATGGAATTTAAGGTAACAGTTCTATTACAATTAAAGGGTTGAGATATCAACAACCACAATTATGGGAGGGGAAATCCTTCATCTAATATTCCATTAATAACATTTTATTCAGTATGCACCGATTGTACCAAACATCCCGCCAACATATGGTGTGGTGATTTTCATAAAAAAAATCAAATTGTGGGAGTGTTTATGCCCACTAAATAAGAATATGAAAAATAAAAATGAAAGAAATACCTTATTATGGAAATTATTTTCCCAATAAAGAGAATGATGAACAAGGTTTCCATGATCATGATGATTGTGTGAACCCCTAGAAGGCACACAATCTCATGACCTTTAGAAGGTCCTGAGAGAAACATACCTCATCAAGGATATGATGAATCCTCATTTATAAATTCCCCTTATTCATTTGAAGTCATCCCATGCACTCACTAATCCCAAATATGTATCTATATAATGCTCCCCGATTTCATGAAAATTATCTTCTACCATATTCCCAAAAAACCATCCTAAAAACCTAGGAAAATGGGAGGGAAATATCCAAAAGGAATGATCATGTTTTATTCTGAAATATGACTGAAACTATTTTTGATAGGTATAGTTATTTTCAAAAAAACACATACACAACATTTCAAGATACACAAAATTTGTAAAATACGAAAATTTAATATTATTGGAGACATACAAGAAGCCTTTTGTGGTAGTAAAACTCATGTGATGTGCCTCATGCAGCCCGTGAGACACTAAGAAGCCTTTGTGACAAGTCCTCTAGGTAATGAAAGAACCTAATAAAATGACACCCCCATTAAATGAATGGATTATGACATTTCCAAACACTCTCAATGTCCCCCCTTTGACTCCATTATACAAATAGATGGGGTTTTCCATAAATTTCTCACACATATCCATATTAACTTTTAATGGTCATCAGATGTGTTGCAGATTGTTAGAGTGATTGCCTCTAACAAAACTCATATAACGAAATGAGATCCCAACCGTTTCTAAAATAAGAAAGAAACTAATAAGGGGAAATTAATGATCCTATTACGATCTAAAAACACTTTTGATGCACCATCATAGTCATTAAATAATTCTTAAAAATAATGTTTGATTTCACAAAAAAACCTAGAAATGCATACATGTCTCGAGAAATATATGAAAAATGGAATCAATGATCACACAGAGGCCTTTCAACATGCATCCTGATCTCAAGAATGTAATTAGATATGTCATCCCAACAATATGGAAGACTATAATAAATTATGACTGATTAAAAAATATCCACTTTACTCTAAATAAATCAATAAATGAGGCATTATGTGGATAGTCTCAAGATCGCTGAAAATTAGATGACACCCCAGAATGACCTATAGCAGGATCTCAAAGATGTGTTTTTGAATCCCTCTTCCAATTCTATACCAGATTTTTTTAATATATTCCTCAGAAATTTGTGATTTACTAGGGTGGTGAGGCCTATAGTCCACCACCACATCCCAAATTGAAGGATTTTTTTAGGCATCCATATGTGGACAAATGATTCCTTATAACCTTCCACTCGATCAGTCGGGAATTAGATTATATTTTTTAGAGTGTTTGATATAATGGAATATATTTTTTCTATCAACTAAGATCTGGTGAAAAACTGGAGTGATTCTATCGCATGCATAGGCACCTGGTATGATCACTCATAGATCACACAAGGGGATTATAGTAAGTAATGAAATTGACAACCCATATATATGCTAAAACAGGTGAAATTTAAAGAAATTATAACATTGATCAAATATAATGAATTTGTAATAAGTGTAGAGACCTGAATCTTGAAGTACATGGAAATTACATAACTTTTGCAGAATTCATAATACATATCAATAAGAGACACATAATGGCCTTAATAAATTAGTGTCTTTGGAAATTCGGAATGTAATATTCTAATCGTGGTGAAAGATCATCAACAAATCCAATAAAGGTCCTCCCCTTTTTGTTTCCTTACCTAAAACCTTTCATTATTTCCTGGGGAAAATAGATCATAAATAGGTTGAGCTTAAATTCTCAGTAAGGAAAAACATAGAGAACATAAAACAATCCATAAACATTTGAAATCAAAAACTTGAACATGAAATTTAAACATCAAAATCTTGAGCAAAGACATAAATCGTGGAAGTACGTAAGGCATATATCATAATGGAACATCAACCATGATAAAATATAATGGGAATAAAACATGTAATTGTGGAAACCATTCAGCACATGTTATTATTTCCATAGTAGCCAAGGCATTGCTGCAAAGACCATCTTAGTGGACAAAGTCCCTTTCTGAATCGAGTTCAATAGTTGTTTCAGTCCTGTAACACTGAACCAAATTAACTTAACATTCTAGCCATGTCTATCTCATGATATATAAATCTTTACCCAATGAATTGGGGGGAGATATAGGTCTCACCCATATCATAATTAAATCATTCTTACTTGTGCCACAAAACAAACATACATCATTCATAATAACCCAACGAATAAAATGGGTTTCAAAAACATCATCCCATCATCATATAATCCATATAAAATAAATGGATATCATTTGATAATAAGAAAATTAAAACCATGTAAATCATAGAGACATTATACTTGAAACATACACATATGAAATAATGTCATCTTAGATGGAAAATGGTTTCGATAAAACACTTGAAATGAATTCTTGAGGAAAAAATCATTTCTTCTTAAAAATCAATTTCATTTCAAAAAATGTCATGAAATTTTAAAATGAAAGGATTATTTTGAAAATAATCATGAAATATTTTGGAGGTAGCTTCGTGAAAATAAAGCTTTATAAAACTGTCTAAATCCTTTCATTCCGTATAAGTTAAAAAAGCATTCTTCTCGTACTTTGGTTGGAAAAGTCAAAAAGTAACTTGCAAAAGAAAGATTCCTTACACACCATATAGTAAAAGTTAAAAATGGAAACAGAGGACATTAAACATACATGATAAACTTTTAGAAGACATGGACTTCGATGATAACAATAACCCCAATAAATACTTACGAATAAACAATCTCGGATAAGAACGAGATTGGAATAGTTATCCCTTACCTTAGGTCCGATATGCTTCATATGGATCTGAACCTCTTGTATAATGATTTAAATAATGTCATTGACTTATTACAGAATCATATTCACTGTTATGATATCATATATGGTTCACTTATGACATTATATTACCTGTTCTTTTGTAAATTCCATGTTAAAGAGCATTTTGGGTATAATCGTCTCATTTGTTGTCTGTGTTTTGACTTTTAATTCTTCATATGATTACTTAGATCATGATTACATAATTCCAGAATATAAAACATGATTTATATATAATATATATTCATAATATACATATATATAATAGATCGATAAATGGAATGAAATACACCGTTCATGGAGACGGTAGGCCGTACGTACGCATGAACGTTGTTTTAATTTCCTTATTGAATTGAATGGAATTAATTGGATGAAATAAATATATATATATATATACATAAATAAAGTATCATTATTATGTCATATATTTCATTATTACTTATTATATATACTTTATATTCATTCATGATTGGTTAATCACTGAGAATGAATCTCATCGCATCGTGGAGACGGTAGTCCGTACGTACGCACGAGTGATCATATCTTTCCCATAATTATTTAATTTAATTGTAGTGGATGGTACAATTTATTAGAATAAGTATGATGTTATAATAAAAATGTATAGATATTATTTACACAATTATACCCATCCAAGTAAGGTGGTGTTGGAAAAACAGATTACACCACAGAGTGGTGACGGTATTCCGTACGTACGCACGCGCGGTGATTTCGTTTTTCGTAGGATGGATAGAAGGTGAAATGGGGTCTTTTAGTATTTATAATAACATATCAGTATATTATTTATACTTATGTTATTACTTTATAATGAAAAAACTAAATAAGAAGATGATGAATAAGAAATAAGATTGAAAGAATCGGTAGAAGAGATTACCTCTTCTTCGACGCACCTCCTTTAAACTTCTTCTTAGGGCACTAGGGTTGGTATTTTGAGAAGACCAGTACCTATATAAGGTTTATAGGGAAGTGGGGAAGTTAAATGGTTAGAGTTATTCCGAGATTCAAGGCTCAAAATGGTGTGAGGAAGAGAGGGAGGAGGTTCCCTTTTATAAGGGAGGAAAGGGGCACCTTTGGAATCCTCATAAATATTAGTTTAATATATATTGAATCCCCTCATAAAAACCTCAAAAAATGACTCAATTCGAATATTATATGACATACGGTTGTAATATCATAAACCAATCAAATTTAGATATGTTTTGGTCTTATTTTAAACCTTATCATTTTGATTTATCCTTATTTAATCTATTTATGTTTATTTGTGGTAATAAAATTCTAAATTTTAAATGGACATAAATAATCACTTATGTGTTGTTAATTTTCCTTAATTGGATACTTTATGACATATTAGAATATATAAATTTCAAATTATCATTTTTAAATATATTTGTGATTTTTAAACAATTTAATAATATGTTATTTTTATAAAATTACAATACTGTCAATTTTGACACCATTCTATTATTTGAATTTAAATAAAATATAAACAGAGGATATATTCGAACTAAAATATTTAATAGATTTCTAACAATTAAAATGTGTCTATAAAATTCGTGGATCACATTAAATAGTTCATAAAATATTTATTTTAATATTTTTAAAACCATTTATTTGTTATATCTCTTAATAAAATAATTAGTACATCATTTTTGTATAATTATTTAATATACTTATTTGTTTCATAACAATTAAAAAGAAAATCCTTTGATGAAGATAAATATCAAAGATTTTATAATAATAATTGTACTCGAATTTATCATCTTAAAATAACAACATGTAAATTGTTATCTTTATTAAATTATGAAGGTGACAACTTTGGAATCATTTAAAATAAAATATTATAAGTGTCATAATCGCCTTAATAAGAATCAAAATGGTCAAAAATTTGGAAATTGGATAATTATAGAATATATATACACTAATAAAATGTTTTGTGCTTATTTTTGGGCCTTTTGATATGTATTACTATTTCAATAAAAACTATATTATTGAATTTTCACTAAATAAATAATTTCAGCATCATTAATGTATAAGATAATAATGTAATTAAATAACTCTTACAAATTACAAATAAATTACCATGACAAAGAAAAACATTTTACCTTCCAAATGAGTATTTATATCTGAATTAATATTCTGTATAAATTTATATTAAAAATACATTAATTATTAATGTTGAGTGAGACATATTCCACTTTCCTTTAAATAAAATAAACTAAAGGTCTTAATCACCTCCAAGTGGGTTCTAATGGATTCCATTTCGTCCCAAATATGACTTAGGACAAATTATAATCATCCAATTGTATTAAGGGAAGTATTAGGATAAATATATAATATTATATTTACCCTTAATTACCCAATTTACATTTTACTATGGTAAATAAAATTTACCGTTGTTACTATTCATAAAGCCAAAAATTAAAAAGTAGTCTTTAATATAATTTGGACCCACATATTCCAAATATGGAATCCATTTTTCCAAAATCAATACATAGAAGTTGTGAAATTAAATTGAAAATAATCCCATTGTCGAAAGAAAAAGGGTTTTTTGTTTAAAACATTGCAAAAGATTGAATTTATTTAACCTACGAATTCAATATAAAATCAAGGCTAATGACATAAATTATATTAAATTGTAAAAATATATTCTATTTATACTTTAAAACCATTAAATATTATAATTTAACAACAGAAGTTATTATGATGAAAAAATTTGTTTTTAATTGAAATATTGCGTGTTTTTACTATTCATTAAAATATGAAAGTTATCAAGATAATATGAAAAATTTATACAAGGTAAAATTTTAAATACTGATTCCAAATAATAATTTAATTTTGTAAAATTGAACTTATAAACATTCCAAATACTAGATTTAAATTGGGTGCACCATCAAAAGGCGGCAAAACTGCATTTTTTAAAAAATATTTATTTTACCTGAAAAATTTATTTTGTTCTTATACCATGTTCTATAAAATGTGTAAGATGAAATAATAATGTTATAACATTAAAAATATAGTTAATAATATTAATAATATGTAGTTTATAATAATATTATAACCATATATCATTGTTTAGTGAAACCTGATATTGCCTACAACACACGCTATCGAGGAAAGTCGTGGTTGCGTGTAATGCAAGCCAAGTTAGGGTTTCCTGTAGTTCACGTCTCCTTTGTTGTTGAGTATAAAAAAATACATTGAATATATATATATATAAACTCAATGTTACGTAGAATAACTACTATAAAACAAACATGAAATTGTGTGTAACACGATCCAAGATTAGTGTTGCGTATACTGCAAGCAAATGCGGTGTTGTGTATAGCGCAAGATAATCTTGGTGTAATGTACAACAGAAGATATGAAAGAATTTAAAACAAATATATCTTATAAAATATCAGGTTGTTACATTCTACCCCCCTTAAAATGAATTTCTCCCCCGAAATTCGTCGGGGTTATAAATCGTTTACTATTCATAGAAACCCACATCGTAAAATTGAATACGAAAACTAAATTTTGAAAACTAAAGTATGAAACATAACGATTACCCAAAGTAACTCATCATTGGGTTTCCATATAGGAGAACATATGTGAAAATATGGATATGGAATAAAAATCTAATCATCACGTTCTGATGGAGAGTGGTAGAGAACATGGCTATGAGAAAGCCAACAATCAAAAAGCCATAAATTTTTTATAATCTAAGGTACCATCTGATTCATCGGATATAAGGACACTAGGACAACATTTTTTTGTATTCAAGATCATTTCCCTAAATTTGAATAAATTGGAATTAGATGAAATACGTTCTTGATTTTGGTACAATATCACTATTAGTCGTTCCTTGGACAATTTCCACTTCATCACTTAAAGAAATGAAGTTGAATTTTTCATTTGCAAAGTGTTAGCATATCATATAATAGAATGACATGTCATTCCATCTGTCTCAAACAAAATGTTTTCAAAAGTTATCACATATACATAAGTCCATCTATAGTGAGATTAATCGTATATGATTCAAAAAATGGACTTATAATTCATCTATCAGACCGCTTAATAAAATAATACTAGTTTCTACAAACTGGGGACTTCTTATAGGCCAGTGGTAGGTAATAAATGCCAGTTGCACTTCGATTGTGGGCTCAATTCCCACAACCTTGTCTGACGTGATGGGTTGTCACCCATCTTACAAGTTGTCCTTCTTTTCTAGAAATAAATTATTATAACTTTCCATCAATAATATCGAAATAAATTTCTATCCTTAAACAATACTAACTTATGTCTGACATAATCTATTACAATCATTTGTGTTATCCATAATACTGCAGTCCACCCTCATATTATAGTGAAAACGATTACCAGAGATTTCATATAATAAGAATGTTAATACCATCATTGATCCCCATATATCATAAGATATGTCTTGTTGGTCACATTCCAAACATTCGAAGGCCTTAATCATGTTTTCTCTTGAAAAATGAATACCCATTGAATCGTAGTGAAAACATGAGTGCTGTCAAAAGGTAACTCTTTCCATATACCAAAACCACAAAATTCAATATACTCAAACCATGAAATATCTATTTCCTTATATCAGTCATGAGCTCATGAATACTGTCAAACATTTCATTTTATCCTTAAGACTTCATTATCCGCATATCATCATTTTTTTCCAAAAATATCTCCATCACATTCCATGGTTACTGGTACCATAAAATTATTGTAAACAACAATAGAATAATACAAAAATATTCCAATATTCCATGATACTATATACAACATTACTTTAGAATCCCATTATATAAACACTTAATCATTACACCACATCATTTTCATATTCAACATCTCCAATAGTCATCGCATTTGTCTTCCCATTGTCCTTTTCATTAAGAGGTTGCTCCCGTCGATCATCATTAACCCTTGGATTAGGGCATTGATTATCATAATGCCCCATTTCATTGCACTTGAGGCATTGAAGTGTTGGTGGTGCGTTCTCTACAGTATTTTCTTTATTCACATCATTTGCAACCCTTTTTCCATTACTTCGATACTCAGCTGCTCAATGACCTTATTTTCCACACTTAAAACATTTTTAAGTCCCTTTAAGACAATCTCCACCATGCTTCTGTCCACACTTTCATCATAAGGAAACATTCATCTTCTTTTCACCATTATTCTGCGATTTCTCCTTGAACTCCATCCTTTGTTTCTTGTCAAAACCATGAGATGGATATGTAACACCAACTTCTATTTCAACCTTGATAGTAAAACGCACAATTTCTTCATAGATACTAAAGTCTCTTATAGCTAATTCCCTTCGAAAATTTGGTTTTAAGCCACTGATGTATCGATCAACTTTACATTCAGGTTGGATGATAAAGCCAGCTGCATACCTTGAAATCTTTGTAAAATTTGCTTCGTATACACCAAAATATTCATCATCCTTTTGCTTTAGTTTAGGAAACTCCATCTCCATCTTTTTTCGAAGAATACGAGAGAAGTAATTATTGAAAAATAAGTTCTTGAACTCGTCTCATTCCATGGACTCAATTTCTTCTCTTGGACTCGTATTCTTGATAAGATTCCTTCATTGATCAGCTTCATCTTCCAAATGATATGCTTCTAAGATGACATTATCATGTTCAGAACATTGAAAAACTGAAAATACCTTTTCAGTGGTACTGATCCATTGTTCAGCAACAAGTGGATCAGAAGACCCACTGAAAGAAGGTAGATGTTGCCTCATGAAGGACTCAATAGAATATTATTCCCTTCTCTTCTCATTTGGAAGTCCAGAATGATTCATAGCTTGTGTAAGAATAGAAATACGATTTTCACTCCATATCCCATAGGATTTGTTTGTTCAGGAGGACAATCATTGCATTTTCCATTGCATTGATCAACACAGTTCCTTCGGGTTCCAACCATCGTCTAATTCACAAAAATAATACTGTGAGAGGGAAAAATCATGCTAGGGATAACAAAATAATATAGGGGGAGTAAAATAAATATCTAACAGCTTAGGTTAAATACTATGATCATTACCATAGTTCTAGGACTATATCATATACTTATATTTATCCTTAGGGACATCGCTAGACATTAATTAGAAATATCTCTAGGGATCTCACTAAATTTTCCACATACTAGTTTCCAAAGGTTAACTAAACATTTCCTCTAATACCAACTGTAGAGACCTGAAGCTTGACGTACATGGATATTACATTAATTTTGCGGAATACTTAATACATATCAAAAATAGACACACAAGGACCGTAATAGTTTAGTTTCTTTGGAAACTCGGAACGTAATCTTCTAATCGTGGTGAAAGATCTTCAACAACTCCAATAAAGATCTTCCCCTTTTTGTATCCTTACCTAAAACCATTCTTTATTTCTTGGGGAAAATAAATCATAAAAAGGGTGAGCTCAAATGCTCAGTAAGGGAAAACATAGAGAACATAAAACAATCCAAAAACATTTGAAAACAAAAACTTGAACCTGAAATTTATACATCAAAATCTTGAGCAAAGTCATAAATCGTGGAAGTACGTAAGGCATATATCATAATGGAACATCAACCATGATAAAATATAATTGGAATAAAACATGTAATTGTGGAAACCATTCAGCACATGTAATGATTTCCATAGTAGCCAAGGCATTGCTTCCAAGACCATCTTAGTGGACAAAGTCCCTTTCTGAATCGAGTTCACTCCACATTTCTGTCCTGTAACACTGAACTGGATTAACATATCATTCCAGCCATGTTTATATGATGAGATATAAATCGTTACCCAATTCATTGGAGGGAGATATAGGTCCCACCCATCTCATAATGAAATCATTCTTACTTGTGCCATAAAATAAACATACATCATTCCTAATAACCCAACAAATGAAATGGGTTTCAAAAACATCATCCCATCATCACATAATCCATATAAAATAAATGGATATCATTTCATAATAAGAAAAGTGAAACCATGTAAATCATAGAGACATTATACTTGAAACATACACATATGAAATAATGTCATCTTAGATGGAAAATGGTTTTGATAAAACACGTGAAATGAATTCTTGAGGAAAATATAATTTCTTCTTCAAAATCATCTTCTTTTCACAAAATGTCATGAAATTTTAAAAGAAATTTTTTTTGTTGAAAATATTAATGAAATATTTTGGAGGAATCATCATTAAAATATGGATTTCTAAAACCATAAAAATTCATTCATGCCGTATAAGTTAAAAAAACATTCTTCTCGTACTTTGGTTGGAAAAGTCAAAAAGTACATCGGAAAAAAATGATTCCTTACAAACCATATAGTAAAATTAAAAACTGGGAAAAAAGGAGATTAAACATACATGAAAAAACTTTTAGAAAACATGGACTTGGATGATAACAATAACCCTAGTAAATACTTACGAATAAACAATCTCGGATAAGAACAAGATTGGAATAGTTAACCTTTACCTTAGGTCTGATATGCATCGTATGGATCTAAAACTCCTGTATAATGATTTAAATAATGTCATTGACTTATTACAGAATCATATTGATTGTTATGATATCATATATGGTTTAATTATGACTTTATATTACCCGTTCTTTTGTAAATTCCATGATAAAGAGCATTTTGGGTAAAATCGTTTCATTTGTCGTCTGTGTTTTGACTTGTAATTATTCAAATGATTACTTAGATAATGATTACTTAATTCTAGAATCTGAACAAGATTTATATATAATATATATTCATAATATACATATATATAATAGATCGATAAATGGAAAGAAATACACCGTTCATGGAGACGGTAGGCCGTACGTACGCATGAACGGTGTTTTCGTTTCCTCCTTGAATTTAATGGAATTAATTGGATGAAATAAATAAATATATACACAAATCAAGTATCATTACTATTTTATATATTTCATGATTACTTATTATATATACTTTATAATCATTCATGAATGGTTAATCATTGATAATGAATCTCATCGTGTCGTGGAGACGGTAGTTCGTACGTACGCACGAGTGATGATATCATTCCCATAATTATTGAATTGAATTGGAGTGGATGATACAATATATCAGAATCAGTATAATGTTATAATAACTATGTATAGTTATTATTTACACTATTATACCCATCCAAGTATGGTGGTGTTGGAAAAACAGATTACACCACGGCGTGGAGACGGTATTCCGTACGTACGCACGCGCGGTGTTTTAGTTTTCCGTAGGATGGATAGATGGTGAAATGGGGTTGTTTAGTATTTATAATAACTTATCAGTATATTAGTGATACTGATGTTATTACATTATAATGAAAAAAATAATGAAGAAGATGTTTAATAAGACATAAGCTAGAAAGAATCAGTAGAAGAGATTACCTCTTCTTCGACGCACCTCCTTTAAACTTCTTCTAAGGGCACTAGGGTTGGTCTTTTGAGAAGACCCGTACCTCTATAAGGTTTCTAGAGAAGTGTGGAAGTGAAATGGTAAGATTGTGGCCGATATTCAATGATCAAAATGGTGTGAGGACGAGAGGGATGAGGTGCCCATTTATAAGGTAGGAGAGGGGTACCTTTGGAATCCTAAAAAATCTTTGTTTAATATAAATTCAAACCCCACATAAAAACTTCCAAAAATGACTCAATTCGAATATTATATGAGATAGGGTTGTAATAGCCTCAACCAATAAGATTTATACATGTTTTGATCTTATTTTACCCTTATCATTTTGATTTATTCTTATTTAATCTATTTAAGTTTATTTGTGGTAATAAAATTCTAAATTATAAATGGTTATAAATAATCACTCATGTGTAGTTAATTTTTGATATTTGGATACTTTATTACATTTTAGACTATATAAATTTTAATTTATAATTTTTAAATATTTTTGTGATTTTGAAACAATTTAATAATATGTTATTTGTATAAAATTACAATAGTGTCAATTTTGACACTATTCATTTATTTGAATTTAAATAAACTATATAGAGAAGATATATTCAAAATAAAATATTTAATAGATTTATAGAATATAAAATTTGTCTAGAAAATTTGTGGAGAACATTAAATAGTTCATATAATATTTATTTTAATATTCTTAAAACCATTTATTTGGTATATCTCTTAAAAAAAATAATTAGTACATCATTTCTGTATAATTATTTAATATACTTATTTGTTGCATAAAAATAAATATAAAATCCTTTGATGAAGATAAATATCTAAGATTTTATAATAATAATTTTACTAGAATTTATCATCTTAAAATAACAACATGTAAATTGTTATAGTTATTAAATTATGAAGGTGAGAACTTCAGAATCATCTAAAATAAAATATTATAAGTGTCATAATCACCTTAATAAGGATCCAAATGGTCATCAATTCGGCCATTGGTTGATTAGGGTTTATATATACACTAATAATAAGTTTTGTTCAGATTTTTGGGCCTTTTGATATGTATTACTGTTTCAATAATAATTGTATTATTGATTTTTCGCTAAATATATTATTTCTGCATCATTAATTCATAAGATAATAAGGTAATTAAATAACTTTTAAAAATTAGAAATAAAATACCATGACAATGAAAAACATTTTATCTTTCAAATGAGTATTTATAACCGAATTTATATTCTGTATAAACTTATATTAAAAATACTTTAATTATTAAAGTTGAGTGACACATATTTCACTTTCTTTTAAATAAAATAAACTAAAGGTCTTAATCACCTCCAAGAGGGTTCTAATGAATTCCATTTCGACCCAAATATGACTTGTGACAAATTATAATCCTCCAATTGAATTAATACAAATATTAAGATAATTTTTTTAATATTATATTTACCCTTAATTACCCAATTTACCTTTTACAATGGTAAATAAAATTTACCATTGTTACTATTTATAAAGACCAAAAATAAAAAGTAGTCTATTAATATAATTTGGACCCACTGATTCCAAATATGGAATCTATTTATAAAAATTTAATACACATAATTTTCAGATATTAAAATAAAATTAATCCCATTGTCGAAAAAAACGGGTTTTTTGTTTAAGACATTATAAAAGATTTAATTTATTTAACCTTCGAATTCAATGTAAAATGAAGGATAATGACATAAATTATATTAAATGGTAAAAATATATTCTATTTATACTTTAAAACCATTAAATATTATTATTTAACCACATAAGTTATTACGATGAAAAAAGTCGTTTTTAATTAAAATATAGCGTGTTTTTACTATTCATTAAAATATGAAATTTATCAGAATAATATGAAAATTTCATCCAATGTAAAATTTTATATCGTGATTCAAAATAATAATTTTATTTTGTAATATTTAACTTATAAACATGTTAAAAACTAGATTTAATGTGGGTGTGCCATCAAAAGGCGGAAAAACTGTATTTTTTGAAAAAATACTTATTTTACCTGAAAATTTTATTTTGTTCATATACCTTGTTCTAGAAAATTTGTAAGATGAAATAATAATGTTATAAAATTCAAAATATAGTTAATACTATTCATAACATCTAGTTCATAATAATATTATAACCATATATCATTGTTTAGTGAAACCTGATATTGCATACAACACATGCTATCGAGGAAAGTCGTGATTACGTGTAAAGCAAGCCATGTCAGGGTTGCGTTTAGTGAACGACTCCTTTGTTATTGCGTATAACAAAATACCTTCAATATATATATATATATTCAATGTTTCGTAGAATAACTACTATCAAACAAACATGAAATTGTGTGTAACACGATCCAAGATTAGTGTTGCGTATACTGCAAGCTAATACAGTGTTGCGTATAGTGCTAGATAGTCTTGGTGTAGCGTAAAACAGAAGATATGAATGAAATTAAAATGAATATATCTTATAAAATCACGGGTTATTACAATAAGAGTCTAGAATAAAGACTTAAATGTTGGATAATTTTTAAAAGAACCCAAACGATTATTTTCATTCACTTCGCATGAACCACCATGGTCAGGAAACAACACCATGATATGTTTCCCAAATCATGAAACACTCCATTGGTATACTATTTGGATCATACAGAATATCATGGGAATGTCTTGAGAATGTCACATGGGACCCCTTAGTCCTGCCACTAATGTATCTTGAAACACTATAGTCTAGTCATTTAGACATTTCATTGTCCAACATACATTTCACCTAACTCATATGATCGAACTAGTTCATATCATTTGAGTCTTCTGATAGTACTAGGGTATGTCAACAATCTATCATGTTGTCCCATTAAAACTCTATTCAGAACTCCAAATGTCCAACAAACATGTCATGTAGATTATGGATCAAACACCTAACAATTCAACATGGATAAACCTCCTGAATTTTCTTATTTACTATCACGGTTCCCTCAATGATTGAGACTATATTTTGAGATGGCACTAGGGAAAGATAACTGGATGATGAATTTTCATCAATTCATGTATTTCAGCATCATATGATGGATTCCAATTTCATATTTTTAGTCCTGGTAATGTTCAATGTAAAAATCATCCTTGATTACGTGACAACCATCAAACATGTTATCCATGTTATCTGACGTCCCCCAGACAAGTCAACAGGATCAATCAAATTTCATTGAAAATATCAAGAAGAATTTAATATAGAATTCCCATTAGACTATCAAGGAATTCCATGTATATAATAAATGAATGTTAGAAATGTATGTATACCTATTCAAACATTCATCATAGGTCTTGATAATATTTTCCACCCTCTGTGTGTAATCCCCAATCAGAAGGGACCATCAATGGGTAATACATAATCAAGTGAACTACAGTGAATATAATTATTAATATAACCGGGATAAATATGACGCATTCCTAAGGACTGATCTCTATATTAATCATCAAAGGTAAATACTAGTTCATAATACATTCATCCTCAAGAAATAAGACTGATAATTATTTATCCCTTGTTTTTTACACCATGCATAGCTCACAAGGGCATATGGGGTCGTAATGTTCATATCGTTCACATTAAAAGTCTCTATCAAAATATCGTATTTATTATTGTGTAATACAAGATTATTAGATTAATATGATGTGTTATTCATATAACAGAAACCTCAGTGCTAAATCCCGGTTCATCGAAAAAATTTGATAGGTTCTGTATATCAGGAAAACCTTAGAGTGTAATCCCCGATCAGCATAATAATTTGATATGTTCAACATAAAAGGGTTTCATCTTAATGTAATCCCCTATCAGGGACATAATATGATATGTTCCATATATAAGGGATCCTCATTGTGTATACCTCAATCAGTATCATAATAAAATATACTCCACATATAAGGGAAATCTTAGTGTGTAATCCCCAATAAATGAAATAATATGATATGTATCATATACAAGGGAAACCTCATTATGTAATCCATGATCAGTGGAATAATATTATATGATCTCTATATATGGGAATATATTGATTGTAAACCCTAATCACATGCATAATATGATATGTTTCATGTATAAGTGAAACCTCGGTGTCTAAGAGCTGATCAATGACATAATATGATATGTTACACATATAAGGGTAATGTCAGTATGTAATCCCTGGATAGCCAAACTATGAGGGCTCTGATTCCTTCAATTACCAAGTTATATAGGATGAATTTGTACAGCCTTAACACAAAGTCAAATTATATCCCACATTGGTATAATTCCCTTCATGTATCCTATATTTCAATCATTGGGACCCAATCAATCCGTTGGGAAAATAATTCTACATCATCCATCAGTTGACAGAAACACCATTTCAACTTCAATAAATACAATTCCATCTATGACCCTGATATGTAGGACACCTTTTTAAGGGATGATGTCCAAATTAAACATCCCAATGTTTTCCAAGAACATAAGTCCCACATCCATGTGTAGTGAGAATGATTACTTAATATCCATTTTTCTCACATTGAGCATACCTCACGTGGGATTGCAGTGATGCAATATTCATACCATTAACAGAATAAACATCCGCCATCTAGGGACATCTCAATCTGTAAGCCCCAATGAGTGGCGTGTTATGAAAACCCCCCTGTATGAGGGAATCTACCTTAGGGTCCATCCCTAGTGTGTGATCAAACTATGATATTTCTTATTCATATTATAAAAAGATGAGTAATAAATCTCTTCAAGACTAGATCTAAAAAATATAAATCCCATTTTCCCATGATTGTATCCTATCTCCATGAAATGAAACTAAAAAAGTCTACTGAACTACATGGGTTTCGATCCCTTCCATATACAAGTTATATAGGATCCCTCATAATGGCTTAATCTCCTTTGGGGAACATTAACTGCCTCCCTACATGATAAAAAAAATTCTAAGTGCCTAGTTATATTTCTTCAGTATATAAATAACTATTCTTTATAAGTAAATATATTACTAACCTTTGTTAGCTAAATATGGAACCACTAAAAATATCCACTTCTCCTATATGTTAAATGAGTTAAACTATGAACATTTGTTAGGGGAAATGGTCTTGTACCAAGTTTACAAATAGATTAATGAACATATCTTAAATCTATAAGAGAGTCATGGAGTATGTGAAAATCCCCCCCAGTATAGTGTGATGAGAATAAACTCATACCCTCTTGACCAATGTGATTCCTTATGTGACATTGTTTCTGAACCACCAATTAGCCATATCGATTTGGGAAGAATGAATGTACCCAATTATAAATGGGGGAACAATTTTTATATTTATTAAGATATAAAATGGTGATCAGAAATTAATGAGTGTTCATGAAATTTACCCCTTACAATCAGCCACTAGGCCAAACAAAATTCACGTCATTGAGGATTACTGGTTATCTGTTTTTCATTGGAAACAAATGGTTTTCCTAATATAAATCTCTCAAATAACAAAAATAATTTTGTATTTATCTATTGGGAACAGTCATTGTATACTATATTAATAAAATGGCGAACCTTACCCTAAACTCTCAGATAATATAGTGATCAGTTAATCAAGAATCTGTCAACATTATTATTCATATCCTACACAAACAAATATAATAATCCCAAAATATATCTTAAAAGAAATCCTCTATAACCAATATTTCCATGATATAATTCTATCCCGTCATTGATAATTACACCAATACAAATGGATGGATTGGGAATAAAAGTATATTTGTGTAAACCATTCATATATGATAGCGTGTATAGCAGGCCTCTGACATTACACAAATCCATGACCTTGTTCATTGTTTTTTAACATGACTAATGATAATACTATCATTAAAAACATCATAATCTAAGATAATTTTACTATGAAATGACCAATCTGGAAAGTCATTGGTGGATGAAAACCCCATTGGTTACAAATTGATTCATCATGCTTGAAGGCCTCTACATCAGGTGTCGAATGCACTGGTCTTGGAGTTTTATTGAGATTGTACAATTACAACCCCAGATGTATCCCACTATGGTCTCTAAGTACTATAATTGATGAGTCCACATCATTTTAGGAATGATTTAACTAATCCACCGTCTCTCGTAGTGACCTATAACAACATTGGGATCTTATACCTGCAGTAAGACTATCACCACATTAAATACCTAATGAAGAATGAGCTTGTAGAAAAATATAGCTCCCTTCAACTTCAAGCTCCTCTATGGAGGGATCCAGTCAACATCCATCACAAGGACCATCCCAATGGTACACACCTATCACCTATTGAAGGTACAACTAGACAAAATGGTACCTTTTATGCCCATGAAAAGGATACCAGGAAGACACATTGAGAAATGAATATGTTGTGTATCCATTAAGGGCTCATATCCCCACACCTACTGACAATTTATACAATTGTATTCCATAAATAACTAGAAATTAGGATCATATGCCTACTTACTCATAACATGTCTGTGGGAATATCACTGTTGATAGATTTGGGTATTTGCATATCCCTACCACTATACATGAATTATATCATCAAATTCTAATTGAAAATGGAGTACCAATTGGGCTCATATCCCCCTTCAATCGAAGGTATATTCCATTACAATGTGAAAATTGAAAATGTGTAGTCTTATATCACTGCACTAAATTTTCTAAAATTCTAATACATATAGAAATAGTTGAATAACTCTACTGAAATATTATGACATTGGTCCAGAAATAGTGAAAGGATCATATTATAATCCGTACATCCATGAAATCTCAAATCTAAGGTCAGTATGAACAAGTGGTTACTCTAGAGAAATAGAAATTTCTTTCTCCCATCTAGAAATATTATCTAAATATTTAAGTAAAGGATTAGATATTGGACCAAGATCATATTCTCATTCCAACTAGGTTTCACAAGGAGAGCGATGCACATGGATTTAAATTGGTGAACATGGATATCAAAAAAATAAGTGGGAAATTCCAAAGGCCAAGTATCAGGATCAAAACCCTATTCTGGATGGGGATCACCAAGTTATTGGGGAACATGCCTCTATAAAGTCCAGTATTTCTGCTAAAAAAGACTAATGACATAATACATAGTCCAATAATCATGCATATATCCTCATTCTATCTAGGGCTCACTTGGTGAGAATGCGAAATTCCTTGAGATATGGTCATATTTTTATCCGTGAATCTTCCTGGAATATTCAAGTTGATCAAATATTCCAGGAACATATTCCTACTTCTATTGATGAATGACTATACCAACATCATTAAGAGGAAATAAAATATGAGGTTCATATCCCTTCTCCCATTCTAGTAGTCAATCATAATATTCGGATGGGGAATCAATTTCCATACTGGCCACATATTCCTATTCCAACTAAGGCTCATGACGTTATAGTGTATGATTCTTTGGGGAATACTCATATTCTTTCCAAAAATGACCATCGTCTTATTCCAAAGGCTCAGGATTGGAAACATATTCTCATAAAAGATAAGGATCACTAAGTGTGAATATATTATGCCTCGATACATTCTCATTTTCATGTAAAAAATTTGGAATGTTAATGGAATATTCTGAAAGGTTCTCAACAATGGTGTCATACTCCCACAACACTAGATCGTTATAAAAAAAGTCCCAAAAACATCATAAAATATACTCATTTGAATGTACAATTCCTGAAGTAAAGCTGCCATATTTCATCCATGACACAGAATGAGGATAATATCCCAAATCTTCTCAATGGGATTGTCCTTCATGTTGTTTGGGACATGTTATCATCACCCCAAGGGTCCATTAACTCTTAAATTGAATTATAATACAATGATGACCATCTAGTCCGCCTTGTGGTACTATGGATATGGATCATAGTGACTCTACACCGGATATCCACCATAATAAAACTCCCCATGATAATATCTTCTATAGATAAGGAAATCCAACCCTTTCCCAAAAACCTATTTATAAAGTGGTTTGAAAAAATAATATACCTTCATATAATTTTATTCTTGAACCATTAGTGTCATCCACATATAGTTCCCCTTAATCTTCCAGTTATACTCTAATCTAGTTAGAAGGTGACCCCAAGAATAATGTTCTTTGCTAAGATTAGAGGAAGGCATGTATGTCTGATAAAGTGGAAGAAAATATTAATCTATGGAGATAGATTTATCCTTAAATTGCCTCCACATAATGTTTTGGTCACTTGAAACTTTAGACTATGTGGTCTCAGATGAGATAGAATATGAGTTCATGACTTATCTAACAAAAATATGTGGACTAATAATCAGTGATGAAGTCTTTAAATATCTCTTATTATGAATATGAGTATCACCTTAATCTCATTAATACTCTGTATTTCAATCTAGATATGGACTACTTTTCTATGTCGCAGAATCCAGGGGTGAAAGAGCATGAAAAGTGACTATGTATTGCATGTCATTTCATCACAAAAACCCATAAATGATTTATTTCTAGAGTATCAAAAGATTCACGTATTAGAGGATGGGTGAAATATAGAACATTTCACTTCACTATGTTTATAGAATAAAAAAACCTATTAGATATTATATCTTGTTATTTTATATCCAAATGATAAATTAGGGGACTTGGTAATGCATGATCCAGTTGGTCACTACAATAGAATTTTCCTGATTCAATGTTACCAAGACATCAAGAACGGGGGAGAGGATAACCAAAAATCCTTTGAAATGGGACACTTTACGAAATGAGAATGAATTTTAGACTTATAATCCAAAATTTATATCAACCATCAATAATACTTTGTAAACTAAATTTGGACATGGGTTTCCAATGCACCCACCACCTATGTGAGAACAACTTCACCGCATCAAATGGGCAACAGTGGAAAATTATATAGTGGTTTTCCATGAGTGAACATGACCCACCATGTTGGGGTAATATCTATAATCACATCAACAACTCATATCATCAATTATCTAGATGATTTAGTAAATATTATCAGTATATTCAAACAAACAACATCCCGCTAGATTAAGGTAATTTATATCACAATCACCACAACTAGGTATGTCATACCCTTATATGGTCTGGGGGAAATCCACATTGATTCTAGATATAACTAAATCATATTGGTTTGGGGTTTTATATATCTCAATTCTCATCATATGAATCATTATATACAACACGACAAGAATCACATCCAAAACAACATGATCAACCAATGCCTATTTCTTTCCCTAATAACCACCATCCCTCTTGCTAGGGGTATTTTCATCACTATTGTCAACCTAGATAGAATCTGTCTTCTCTAGGATGGGAGGTAGATATCGATGGATGGAATCCAATTTGTTCCTCCCACAGGATGAAAACCCTGAACTGGTTTGTCCTCTTTTATTAATCATGATCAGAAACTCCCTCACAGTAATTATTCATAGTCCAAGATAGAAGGAGCATATTGAAAAGGTGATAAGACCCCACCTAGTTTACAAGCCAAAATAAACCAATAAGGATAGGCTTTGAAGAACGAATACAATAATGGTAGGGAAGAATAAGCTTCCCTTGTTTAAAGTAATGTAACAACCATGATTACTCTATACACCTCTTTAAATTTCATCAACATCAACAATATATAAATTTTGTATTAAGACAGAAATAGAGAGGGTTGTAATACAAAAATACTACCCCCATAGGATTGTGACTTGGATACACCAACCAGGGTTTTATTTTCTGACAACAAGAGTAGGATCTGAAGTTAGATACTTATTAATAATGAGTTCCAATCTCTATGATAGATCCATACAAAATAAAAAGATACGGGTTTGGGTACATCACCACCAACACCCCAAATAATCTATGTTCATTCTATGGAGGAACTATTTTCAAAATATTATAGTGATATAAAAACTATTATAAAAATCTATTTGGGTTTACTTATTAGAATGATACATGTTGGGTATCATTATTATGTGGAAATGAATGTACTTCCTACCATAGATGATATTCCTAGAAAAGTGGTATATCACCATCAGAAGGGATCTAGTTCCCAACAACCGATTATCAAAATGATAAAGTCAAAAATGATTTCAAATTCTCTCTATTGTGGTGAAAGCATCTCCTTCATCATGGAAATAATTTTTACTTAGGTTGAATTTACAATCAAAGGGAGACAAATGTGGGGCCACCTCATAGACCCCCTCCTACTCATTGTAGACAGGATGTGGCTTAAAAAGTAGTACCCCTAGATCTTATTAACATCATCGAGTCCTTGGATATTATAATGGATTCCATGGAAGGTAAATATTCACCTATGTTTTTTGAGAGGATTCTATATATATAGTGGGTGGATGATACTCATACACAACCATATTTTAGCAATCTTACCTTCTCTATCGTTGATGGTGAGGGTGAACCCGAACAATATATCAATGCACATTGTATTCCAATATGTTCTAATGAGGGAACTTCACGATCTATAATAGGAAACTAGGGGAGGTGTTTTTTAAAAACTCTTATAGGGCAATCCATTTTTTATGGTACCCTACTAGCATGATCCTTTATAGGAAGTGAAAACCATAATCTTCAATTCCATTATTAGTACATCTCCACACTGTTCAAAACAACAATTTCAACCTGAAGAACTAAAAACCAGATGAAAATAATCAGGTGTCTAACATAATAGTTGTATCTAAAGGTTAAACTAGTTAGATTAGTATCACTCTGTCTTATGAGAAACTATTGAAACATTTTTATGATGTCTCTAGAATTGGTTGCAGACAACACTGATCCCGAATAATTATCCAGCTGGGTTTTCAGATTTCCCAAAAATGGGAAAAACTCTATAGGATTACGATCCAAAAAAAAGATCTAAATATTTAATCATTCCCTCAACACATGGGTAATGGATAATCAAAATAGAATATGCATCGTTCAATCCCATTATAGTAATAGTTCTCATCCAATAACCTTGGTAGGTCTTGAACAACCCTAAAAATCCAGTCAAGAAAAATCAACCAAAAAATATCTTGTGTCTATAACCACAGAGAAATCATTATCTCGCCAATGTATATTGGTGACAGGGTAAAATACATTCATCATCAGTGTCCAAATACAACAACTCAGGTAATAGGGGATGATAATGAATCTTCTCATGGAATCCCTCTCCTAGATAATTAAATTGAATACCCAATATTTTCGACATCATATTAAATTTTCTTCAGAAACTTTGAGGTGGAAGGAGAGAAGGTCCACTACACGAATTCCCCTACCACATTCGAGGATGGTATCTCCACCGCCATCGATGAGCTTAGGTAGGTCAACATTTGAATGAAATAAAACCCACAACCAACACTAATTAGTGTTTCCATTCAACATTAATATAAATATATTTAAATATAATTTATAAGGAAACATAGACATGTGTTTGGATGGAAATATATAAAACATCTTGGTCTAAATCTAGATTCTTCTACACACCATCTCTTCTTACCTGATGAGCATCATATTTTCACGAATGTACCCAATAGGATTCACCCCTATCAGTCCAACAATGTAGAGACTAATGATGTGAAATTGATCAATGATATCTTTTTTGGAGAAGTTAAATACACAAAATGACATTCTGAAATCATACTTGTTAATAAAATTAATGAAAATATTAGGGTATTCATCAAATTTAGAGACATTTATAGAAGTTTCATAAAGTAAAATTTTCCATTTCCAGTCACATAAATCTTGGTTGTTGGGTCTTTTGGAATCCACGACCTTTCCTTCATTGATAGGAATTCATGATACAATCAGAGAAAAATGGCCCCTGAAGATGTGGAATCCACTCCTTTTAGAGCAGTTCTGGGGATCTTTTTTTATCCAGTATTTCCCTTTGGATTATAGAATGACAAAAAAACTTATTAATGTGACATGAAATATTTCATTAATCAATTCATGGTAATAATAAACAAATGTTATGTCATTGACCAATTTTTCAAATCCCGGAAGTGATTCGATCATTTCCTATATCTCCAAACTATCTTTAATAATTTGTGATAGTATATTCAAAAGAAAAATCTAATAAAATGCCTCTTATCAGTATCATCGTGGATGTTCCATGGATTTTATGTATTCCACCATGTCATCGAGGATGATTTGAAGAATTATAGTTTTATTTTAGTGATGTGATTCCCTAGGAATATCAATGAATTGAGGGGAACTAAGGCAACCTCTCCAATATTTGATCATTCGTAGCCAACCTAGCCATAAAATATCTCCCCTTTACTAGAATAATTAAGAAGATAATACCCTATTAATTGGATTATGAATTTCAAGAAACCATCAAATGTATCAAGCACTATTTACTTCATCCTCTAGTTCAAATGCCTCTAATTGAAGGGAGCCCACTCATCTTATATTTGGTCCCCATTGAATTCCCTATGGATTCTATCATAAAAAAGAAAATTCAATTGGGGAGAAAACACATTCTATACTACCTATGATGATCAATTTTAGGTACTAATACATGTCACTCTGATGATGAGAAGAACTTCCTCGGACTCATCTTTATAGTAAAAAATATGAAGCATTACTAACTTCAACAAAAAGTTGATATGGTATATCGTATTGATCCACTCAAGTAATCCTTAGAAATCCATGTTATCTAGGCACTTGGTCTGATGGTCATTCATTATATACCAATAAGAAAACAGTTCATATCAAATAAATTAATTAAAGGGAAATCCCTAGTTATTTTTCTCATAGCACATACTGCCTTAGAGAATACACTGGTGGACATTAATCATCCAGAAAAGAGTGTATTCCATGCCCATGACACTCACTGATCATTAAATATGTAATTTTTATAACCTCCCAAAGTGTTATTGATAAAATGATGGAAAACCCAATACACATTTTGGATGGATTAAGGATTTTGATTATGTCTCCAAAAAAATGATGTTTTCCATACTCTTTCAATCTATCCGAATGTTGTGTGAATAATGACGAAGAATTTGAATCCCTCACCACTAGTTTGGAACAGTCCCTATAGATACAAATATCTATCATTAATATAAAGGGGAATTTAGAGCTAGTGATAATGAAAATAAATGGGGAATATTCCATCATAAAGGATGAAAAATCCCCCCCACTGGCTACATCAAGGGAATAATAGAAAAGTTCCCTTTTGTGCCTATATTGCATCTTGTTTTCCAATCACACAATGCTCAAACTATTTCATTGGAAAATGAAGGAACTAACTTGGATGACCCACATTTGGATGAAGCAATCTTCTTGTATCATGCACTAATGAATTGAATCATTATTCATTGTATGTGGTGTGGTATATATTGAACAAATAAATATTTTCCCAAATCATATAAAACCAATAATGACCTCGAGATGGATGGATCCAATAATCGGTTATCTATGAAACGGGGCACTCTTGACTGACTGAGACTGAAGGGAACTGATTCGATACCATGTAGTGAAATTTACCCCACTCAGTGCACAAAATAGGCATAAAATCCCTCTAAAAGTGAGGATTTGATGGTATCATCCTCATATGCATTGTATAAAGATAATTTATCACACTCATGGAAGAAGTCCAAGATAGATCTTATGGTGCTAACTAGTTTGGGACAAGGATCTCCCACTAAATTATTAGGTTGGATTATAATAGAAAAATGATGATAAAATACTATATAGAATTCACTAGGAAATGTCATGAACTGCATATCTATGGAAAATTTCATCCATCATCCCCCAAAATTTCTATGCATGGTTAAATATTCTTGTTCATTTTCCATTTAGGAATTTGTTGTGGTGGGAACAAATACCTCATCCACATCTAAATAGTTCATGTACATCCTTACATCTAATGAATTAATTTAGAAATGGGCGGAGGTAGTAACCCTCAAGGATGTTAGGATGGAGAATCTAATTAACTATGTAATGTCCCATATCATCACTATGTTTTGAGTCCCTTACAAAATATTTATCGAAAATGGTTCCATATTTTGTTTTCTAGAGTTGAATATGTTCTACAACAAGTAATATTTTTTGTCCAATCACTTATCTCACAATGATGAAGTGAAAAGTGGAATGATTGAGGACATCAATAATATTTTATCAAATGTACTCCATGAGATGGTGAATAAAAATAAGTCTTTGATGTAAATGTTCCTCCAAGTTTGTGGGACTATCCTGCCACCCCACATAATGATACACAAGAAATTCCATACTCATTGGTGTAAAATACATAGGTGATGTTACGAAAATAATTCTAGAATACTTGGATCTGAATAGAAATTAGTGGATAACAATCAGATGATGAGTAATTACATAAGAGGCTAGATGAGTTAGAGATGCTCGACGAGAATAAGTTTCAAACATTTCACAACCTTGGGTTCCATCATAATCTGATCTCACATGACTTTTATGATAAGAATTTCCATTAATTATTCCTCCATGTAGAGCTAGAGTCCTATATGGGGACCCCAATGAGACCAGTAATGAAGCCTCTAAAGATGGAACCCAAATGGTGTGGGACTTAAATCATACATATGGTCTATCATAATGGAGAATACTCACTAGTCACAAGGGATTTGGAGCCTGTCACACTACTCTCTAATGTGAGGTATCTCATGAAATATTTTTCATTGTTGACATAATGCTCCTTTTGTCTTGGAATAAATAATTTAAACTATGTGGTATCACATGTCTTAACCACATTAAAATTATCTTTATAGTGTTGTTCTGGCAGTAAGATTTTGAACTGCATAGAATCTGTCATTCTTTTAGTAATATGGAAAACTATATGGAATATGTCATCCTTTTGTGGGATTTTAATGGGTACATGGTCATCATGCCAACATGATACAAAACTGAACAACATCCCATGTCATTAATGTAAGTATTTTAACAAAAAAACATCTCTTGTTCTGACCACATGATGCTAAACTATACAGAGCACATCCTTACCAAAAAATGTTAAACTGCACAGACAATGTCCTTAATGAATTAAATTAAACATCAAATGTTTCAAGAACAACTTGTTTCTTGAATCCTTCCATAAAAGGATTGGTATGGATGCCTCAACCTCTAGTATTGGGTCTTTCCAAAACAGTCCAATTCCTTCTCGTCAAGTGATCCATGTACTTACCACATGACATTAAATTACATGGCTAATGTCATTATTGAAATACATTAAAAAACAAGTATTTTCATAACTACATATGAGTTGATTCGCATTTCAACTTGATATGTAGGGATAACATAATCTTATATCTTGGTCCACCCATCACAAGATATATAATTTCTCTGTCATTCTTTAATATCCTATGCATGGTGAGATAAACCCTTTAAAATGCTTGTTTTACACAATGAAAATAGCTCTTACAAGCTTATGAATTTTGGTAAGGGACTCCCCAAACAAAAAAGGAATCAAAGCCCACCAAAAGATCATCATTCTCATAAATGAAAATCATTAAAAGTTATACCATGATTCCTTATTGAATAATGTTGTACTACATGGTTAATGTCCCTTACATGATATAAAATTTAACATTTTTCTAGTCATATCCCTATAGTACCAGTTAAATTGTGATTGGAATCCAACTACCCCTCTATTTATCAAAAACAATGTGTGGCCCGATTCATGTAAGAACAAGATTTGGAGTGATTTCCTAATCCTAAATCCTAGGTCAAGTCACAACAAAAATAAAAATACCCCTCTATGTATATAGTCCAGACATTCCCAACCAGGTCCTTACTCAATAATAATCTGTTGATTGACTCCTATGACCATGGGGTATGTAGTGATACCTATATTTTCATCCTTGGACCCTATAATAATACCCCTTTTCTTATCAGTAATCCACCATCCTTTCAACATGATGTTAATCTACATAATAACTCAAGAACTACATAGGTATTAATTACATTCCTCATAGTATACATCGAGATATCTGGATATCCAATCTAGGAACCAACTGAAAGGTTCAATGGAAACCATGTCAACCTATACGTGCAAACTAGAACTTATTATAGTGTTTCTTATTCAATAACTACTTGTGTCTTGACTCACGTCATCATAGTATACATAGTGACATTCGAATATCCAATCATAGGTCTAGTTATAGTGAATGATATAGAGTTTCACACCAACAACCAAGGGGTTGATCCACACAAATCCATTTTCCCTATATGCGATTCAGATATACATACGTCTTGCATGTTCATTTAGTATATGTTGAACAACTTTTCATGTCAGTTCCCTAGTCATTACCTCATGATAATTAAACTACATGAAAAATGTCCCCACCAAATGATGTTAAACTGCATCGAAGAATGATTATCCCTACTATGATATGTTAAAATATTTGGACCATCATCTATTTCAACATTTATCAGAGGACCATGAGAATATTACCCTGTTCAGCTAGTGTGCGGATTGCTTCAACAATATATTGATCTAATAATTCCCTAAATCTCACTTCATGTCTTAGGGAACTCAGGGTGCCAAAAACCGTTGATGTCCCTAGATTAAAGATAACCAAATTTATCTGGCCCTTTTCATGGATATGCATGTATGCCATTGGATCCTACATATGTTCAAATGGTATTCAACCAAATGTGTCACTCTGTAAAAGTGATTTCTTTTTTTTTTTGTGATCCAAAACATCCCCATATATGTACTTATCACCTCAATATGTTTTGGTCCATTCGTAGTATGAAGGTCCCATATCATTACTCATGACTTGAGAACATCGATCCATGATTTATAATATGCTCACATTTATCATAGATGGTTGATGGGTTTCTCTTGACCCTAGGTATCCTAATTAGGTTGTTTACTATCATCCCCAATATTAGGTCCATGCGTATCATGACCTTATTGTGCATCGAAATTTTAAAAATTTATATGAATTAAATCAATATCTTATAATGTTCCAAATCCCATGACCTTAAACATCTGATGAAAGAGACCCAAAGCAGGTCTTGTTGAAAACCTGTAAAGTGAGTCCCAAGAAATCATCATGTTGACACTCACTGAAATCATCATCAACAGAGTTTAGGAAAAATATATGGTAAAAATAAATAAGGCGTAATGATTTTAGGTCCCATCCTCTATCCCTAGTAATATCAATTAAATTCTCATTGGACCACCTAGATCAAGAAAAAACTATAGTATTGTTTTTTCACATATGATCATCACAAGAATATATTTTCTAGGTGGTGATAAGAATTTTAGGGTTCTCTAACCCTTCTTCGATATTAAACTTTCAACAATTACTACATAAATATTTGGTTTCCTCATATCACCATTAACCTTCCATGGCCCTTGAAAATGATAACTGGCTTTAAAGGACCCCTTTCGTGAAAATCAATGTAATCACTTAGCTCCAGTATATGAACCTATTGACATCAACCAAATGCATCACTCCATAAAATGGGTTTTTTGATCCTTATGATCTCATATATCATCATTGTAGAAATCATCACCCTAGTGTGTTTTGGGTTATTCCATGTAAGATTATCAATTTTCATTCTCCAAATAAGAGAACATTGGATTTTGATTTACAATATATATACCATGTTATTTGAAAGGATTCGATATCCTCGATGTTACCTCACCATTTTTATGTCCTTTCTTAAATAAAAAATGACAACTTCCACTCTTGAATCTTTGACATCCAAGACCTCATGAATTGAAACCATATTTCAAAGGGATCAAGTTCACAGTTTAGAGATAAACATCGCTAGGGTTCCCAAAACCATCCCAGATAGATTTTCTCCATAGCCAACAACATTATATGGATGATTGAGTCATCACAAATATCTTATGTCCCATATAAAGAAGTATAGATCATCTTTTCATGACTATTATATCGATGCATAAGGGGTTGAACCTACCAACTAAATACATTTCATCCTTGTATGAAAGGAGAATTAATCCATGTGGGCCCTGACAATATCGTTGAAGAATATAGAACCTCGAGGTGTTGTGGGTCATTCAGGACATATCTTCCCCATCCCATGTTCAATGACTCAAACATTTTGGTTATAACTTATATCACCCATACTCAAACTATCCATGTATACATATCATCCCATGTATTTTTCCCCTTAACCATTATTCCCCCAATAAATCTTCCATGACCAATGGAATGTGTGGATACACCTCTATTTGCAAATTGTACCAATGTATAATCACTTTGACCTACCAATTGGAGGATTGTTCTCTGTGTATGAAAAGAGATATTATCCCCATTATACTAAACAACACCATGCAAGAACTCAAAACCCAAGATCATTTTGGGGTTTTCCTGGAATGCTTGCAACGTATCCCATCATTATCAGTCAAGTGCATGGAGTATTAATTTAATCATCATGGAACTAATAAGTCCAAGCTAAAATACCCTAAACTACAATGATATATGGTTTGAGGTGAAATACCATAAATTTAAACAATATATGGTATGATCTGAATGAAACTTAACTACAATGATAGATGTTTTGATGAAAATGCCCATAAACTACATGGTTATTAGGAATGATCTAAAACACACAAGACTATAAGGACACAAGTTCCAATATAAAAGACCCTAAACTACAATGATATAAGGTTGGAGATAAAATACCTTAAACTATATAAATATATTTCCTAAAGTAAAAATTCCATAAACTAAATCTCAAAAGTGATTTAGTCTTCAATAATGAAACTTTTGCAGGGCCCACCATATAGCCTTATTAAACATAAATCTATGATCTCTATACCTTTTGGCTTCGGCATAAAATAGAGAAATATCCCTCTAGAAAATATATTCTTGAAATATATCATTCTATGGATCTGGATGCCTCATGGTAGAAAGAACATAAACACCATTGAAGAATCTCATGTTGGTTGTAATTCAGGAGCTCTTCCTGGGAAGGATATATAAGTATTTAAATATTCATATCTTAAACTTCATGTTTACATTATATTTATAGAAGGATGGGTGTCATTAGATATTCATATAATATAGGATAAATGAATAATCATGAAAATCATAAATAAAATAAAATAGGGGAAACATTATTGAAGTCAAGAAAATCCATTCATTGTTATAGTGAAATAGGAGAATTTTCTACATTTCAGAGTCTCTCTAAGAATCTCATAAAAAACAGAGTTCATATCAATTTTAAAATGAAAATAAAATTTTATCACCTTTGACATCCATGTTGGATATAGTCTAGTGTGAATTTTCAATTGAATCTTGAAGTGTTTCTCACCTCACCGGTTAAGCTTTTTCCCTATTATAGAGAGTCTCACCTAATATAGTACACTCCTCAACTCTCTTTTGATTTTTTTACAATAAGGATGATGATGTTAGAAGGTCAAACCATATGTGAGCTATTATTTCTTCATTTATACATATTTTTCAAATTATGGAATCCATATGGTATTTTAGTTTTGAAATAAAATGGTCACTCTGATCTAGTGCCTCCAACACTTCCTCTATTAGTCAAGAAATGGGTACCTCATCTTCATTATCATGCAAGACCCACTCATTGATGTCCAAATATTTATGAGTTCTGATAATATGAATTTTTATATCCTAATGTAGTATTTGGTCAAATCCATCTTCCCCATTGGTCATTAAATTGTTGATGAAGGTGTTTCATATGTCATGAAATATTTTCAAATAATTATCAGTAATGAAAGAGTGAATCTGCTTCCAGATCAACGAACATCATGTCTAAGATTCTATGACTAAATGGATTGGCACACCAAAAGGAATAATATCTAAATAATGTGGAATAAAAACATAAAAAGGAGGCTCTATATACTATCCTCTTAAGAGAGGAATCACCCATCTCCAATTATAGAGTGTTAGTTTCCATGGAAGATTTTGTCCCACTATCAGAATGGTTTCTACTAGGATAGGGGCTCTTCCTTGAAGTCTCTCCCATGTCCTGAATCAACTCTATAATTTCCATAAATAGATTGGTTGGTGAGTAATGTGTCTTGTAAAAAATATTAATAGTCATCTTATCACACCACCATGATATTCCACTACCCAAGACAGATCATAATCTTGAGAATTATTTTCAGGAGTTCCTTAAAATGTAATAATTATCTCATTACTTATGTCTTAATGTGTCAACACCATCAAAAACACGAGGACGATCCAATGGTGTATTTATATTTGTACACCAACCAAAGGAAGTGGGGATTCCCTTTGGGTGCAAAAAAATTGATGAGAAAACTGATTTGGATTATATGGATTGCATGTGATCAACTCATCCATCCTCAATGCTAGAACCCTATCCTGGTGGGAGATCTTATGTGACCATTTGTATAGAGAGTTAATGTCGTTGTCAATTATCATCACAACCAGTGTTGGAGAGTGTTGATGTCAAAGATATTCGGTCAATGAAAAACATCTATTACTTTACTATATCTTAGTTACACAACCATAATCATAGATATTATTAGTCTTTTGGGATGAAATAAGGAATCAGGGATCTTGGCCGAAACATAGAATTCATAGAAATAAAATGACCCCCTATACATAAATCATAAAACTAGAAAGTACCCCGGATTCAATAGGGGGTTATTCCTTGTTGAAGTCATCCCAAAAGATGGTAGATGTGTTCAAGGTTTAGCATGAATAGATTAAGGGAGCTTCCATCCTCTATCCACGCTTCCATTACTAGTTTACTGACCCGAATTCCTGAATGCACATCCACATATGGGAAAATCCACCAGTATATGAACATTTCCATGCAGCCCTCTAGACTAAGGCTCACTGATATCTTTATCTTCACTAGATACCCCCTTGAAGTGTGAAGATTAGGTACTGAAATTGCTAGATATGATCCAAAAATATCACGGACATGCCTAGAGGGTCATCGATGGAGAGATATTGTTGTTGTCATGTCAACAATAAAATAATGGAAAATATTAATATAGTCTTTCATTGAAATGATTGAACACATAATCATATCCTTTAGTACATTTTCTTTCAAAATTAGGAGCATTTCCCTCTAAATGTTGGGTGTTTTCATAAAATCATCCTAGAAAATTGATATTGGGAGAAACTCATTATGAATTTCTTCAAGGGGGTATCTGACCCTGTTGGTGGATATCCCATAGGATAATTCCCACCTCGTTATGGGATAAATAAAATTTGATGGTTCTAGGACACCAATCACTAACCAATTCTCAATGAAAATCTTGATGGAGATAGATAATGAATTATTAAATCCACACTTCATCAAATAGTTGTAAAATATAAGCAGTCAGAAAATTCTAATCCTTTTTCTTGACTTATTATGCCCACAACAAATAATCATAAAAATTACTGTTAGTATATATATCCCATTTTAATCTCCATTAACCACCCATTTTGTTCATAATGTTCTGAATATACATGAATAACTCTATAAAATTGTCTAATAAGGAAGATTAAATACATTATAGCCTAAGGGAGTGTTTTTAAAACTAAAATACTACCCATGGGATCAATCTGTGATGGGTCATCCATAATCAACAATTTTTAACTAAACAGACATGTATTTTTGACACCCATCAAGATAAATGATTGATGTCTGACGGAATAATTACAATATCTTCTAGCAAGCCAATCTAGTATAGAGGAATCATGCGCGATGAAGGATAATTTTTATGTTTGAATAGAAGAAGCCATATCATAATCACATTATATGAATTCATATGGTATTTGTTTTCATCATTATGGTTTCTAACAATAATGACCCTTTGATTAGCCACAATAGAGAAATTTTGATGAGATATTAAATACATCTAAAAACAATTGTGTAAGATATGTCAGATGAATAAAATATAATAATGCCAGAATCCATAAACTAGATGCATCATGTACATCATATGAATCAATGAAGTCATTCTCTAGTAACATAAAGGCTCAAAAATTTCCAAGTTCCTACATATTATTTTGGGTCCCACAATCCGGAAAGTAATCCAACAGATGCATTACCCCATATGAGAATTGTGATCATGTTTCCCTGGAATGGTCATAAGATCTACATATCATTAAAATGACCTAAATATGAAGACAAAATATTCTTTTTAACCCTAAATATTATTGATCATCCCCATGGAAAATTTATATAAAATTACAAATACAAATTTGTATGGATTCATATGGGAACATTGGAAATGAGAGTATTACAAATTAGTTTTCACAGAATTGACTTCTAACAAGGTTTATTCTTCAGTTATTATGGGAAGGCTGCATGCCGAGGCTGCATGATCAGAGTTGGGTGAAAGACATATTGTGATTTCAGTGTCTAGTTAAAAAGTCCCTCTATGTGGAACCATTTAAAAGGAATCACATAGAATACCAAACATCACATGGAAGACCAACCATCACCCCAAACACTAATTGGAGACATCAATAATAACTCATGAGGGAATTTACATTCCTCAAGAATGATCCCTTTTCCATGCAGACATTGCTTCTGAGGGGGGTGGATTTGTTCACACTAGACCTAATGATCATTGAAAAAATCACAAAAGGAAGAATTCCTTAATATTGGTATTATTATCCCCACATTAAATAGGACGAAGAATCTGAAAAAGATCACCTATATCTAATGAACCCCCAGAAGACACACATTCACCTTACCTTAGGAAGGTCATTCCTGACACATATCCTATGAAAGATACAAAAAATACCATTTGACAAAGCCCACTTGTTCATGCAAAGTCATCCTTTATTCTTGGTGATAAAATGATGAAAGACATCTAAATATCCCACAAGTCATGCAATTAGTCTGTTAGAGGACGAATGAAGAAAACTCAAAAAACCTACGAAAATTGAAGGAAAATATGAAAAATGTTAGAGACACTTCTTGTTATAAATATCACATGAAACATCACTGATAGTAAGAGTGATTTTCTTCAAAAATACTCATATAACCTTCTGTGATACTCAACTATTTTGAAATATGAAAAGTAAATAATAATGAGAAATTGGGAATAAATTTTTAGTCATAAAATTAATGCGATGTGCCCCATGTTTCTCGCGAGGCACCATGAAATACATGGTGAAATATCCCCCTGGTCTCGTAAGAACCTGTTGGCATGTCATCCCCCATGATATAAAATAATAATAACATGTCCAATCACTCTCATGTGCCACATATGGATCTATAAGGAAATCAAAGGAGTTTTTTCATGTGGTGATCTTCAATCTCCATAGGACAATTTAATTTTCACGTGATTCATCATTGTTTAGTAGAGAGATTGACTTCATGAAAAATCATACCACTGAATGGTATCCCCATCCATTTAAATATAATCTAATGATATATCAAGGGGAATGGTTGGAGCCTCAGGATGTTGTAAAACTAATGTGATGCACCAGCATGGTCTCATGAGAACCTGGATATGATGATTTGTTCAAATAATTTCCCATATAAAGCCATCCCTGTCTCACCGAATATATCGAAAAAACCATCAAATATCACAATGATGCCTTTTAGTAGATATAATAATCTCACCAATGATCATAGAAATGTCAGACTGACAATATGGAAAACCCTCATCATGCCTACATGATTCCTAAAGGTCCCTTCAACTAGAAATAATCTAGTAATGTTTTTATTGATGTGATAGTATTGTGGTCACTGAAAATTAAGTGACTCCCATAAAATAACCAA
Organism: Viscum album; assembly: GCA_963277665.1. Lineage (NCBI taxonomy): Eukaryota > Viridiplantae > Streptophyta > Magnoliopsida > Santalales > Viscaceae > Viscum > Viscum album. Next base: position 314,513,885 of record OY728158.1, read on the forward strand.
ATGAAAGATATCATATACATTTTACTATAAATCCCTCCACCAACTATATCCTAGATTCATGTGATATGCTCCATGAAATGTTTCAATCAAAATATTGGGGAGTGAACTATAAATCCCCACCCCAACATCAAATAGAAGGCTGGATTTTTTTGGTATCTAGATTTGGATGAATGAATCATTCGAACCTCTCACCCTGACATCTAGGCATTTAAGTGGATTTATTTAATTTTTATGCCCATGAAAGAAGTTTTTTCCATTATGTAAAATCTAGAAATAATCTAGTGTATTCATGAATCTTATATGGGAACCTTTAATGATAACTCTTATATCACTCAATGATATTTGGTTAGTTCATGCAATGGACATCCGAAATATATTTTAAAACTCACGAGACATAATACAATGATATCACTATGAAATTATAGTGAATATAAAATTAATAGTTCGAAGATATAATAAATGATGGAAGGCTTATGTAAAGAGAACATTTTCTGATCATCATGAACATTACATGAACCACACTGTTCATGAGACATCAATAGGAAATGTTTCCCTAGTCATATGATGCTCCTTTAGTATAATATTTGGACCACATGAAGTGTCCAAGACATGTCCAGAGAATTTAACTTTCCACCCCACATGCATGCCACCCAAATATCATGAAAAAATATTGGATTTCCATCCATACCTTATGGTGTCCTTCATACATGTCTCTCAACTCATACATAGGAAACAATTAATGTCATCTTATTCTTGAGAAAGTACCAAGTTATATGAAATACCTCTTGCAACGTCTTCAAGACACACCACCCAGAACTCTTGATGTTTTTTGGACATGTCATTTGTCTTTCACCACACTCTCCATACATGTTATCTTGAATCATTAAAAACTCTCCATATATTTCACCTTGATTCTTGAAAACTCATCTGAGTGTGAAACCATATTTTTGATGACACAAGGTCATGTTAGTGGGATTATATAAATCCCTCTAACCATGTCATCCGGGATCATTCGATGGATCACAGTTTTAGTTGGACTAGTCTCGTAATGTCCTCTGGAAAATAAATCCTCAATATTAAGATAACCATCATAAAATCCATCAAGGTTATGTGATCTCCCATAGAAAACTCAAATGGATAATGTGATTGTCTTTATACATGTTAGGAAGACACCCTCTAACATGCCTAGTAGAAAATCAGTGTATATCATAGACTGGACCAAATCATGTCAGACAGGATAGCATAACAAGTCAAATAGGCATCCCATGGATTGATAACATCGTCATCCTTGAGTGTGTAATCCTAAATCAGAGGAAAAAACTAGTGTGTAAGCTCCAATCAAGGTAACATTAATGAATTTAAATATATCTATAACATTGATTTGTAGGATTCTTTCCTATGTCCCAATCTATATATTATGTAATCAAAGCGATGTCCTGGTACAGAAGTCCTGCATCCAAAATCATTGAGGCTTATTATTTATTTTCCCTTTTTTCTCACACTGATCATAGCTCACATGGTCCTAGGGAATCACAATGATCATATCATTAACATAACAAAACTATTTCATTATAAGTGGAACATAATAATGTAAACCCAGATTACTGGCATAATATGATATGTTCCGCATATAATAGAAACCATAGTGTGTAAGCTTCTTTTAACGGAATAATATGATATATTCTACAAATAAGAGAGAACTCAGTTTTTAATGCCTGATAATCGATGTAATATGATATGTTCAAAATATAAGGGAAACCCTTGCGTGTAAGCCCTAATCAGCAGCATAATATGACATATCTATCATATATAGTCAACCTCATTGTGTAAGCCCCATTCATAGGTATAATATGATATGTTACCCATATAAGTGGATCCACAGTGCGTAATCCCTGATCAGTGGAATAATATGCCATTTTCCACATATTAGGGAAACCATAGTGTTTAAACCCAATCAGTAGTTGAATATGATATGATGCACATATAAAAGAATACTCATTTTGTATGCCCAGATCAGTGGAGTAATGTGATATGTTCTTAAAATAAGGTCAATATAAGAATATAATCACTGACCATCTCATCTATAAGTAATCTGATTAATTTAATAACTAGGATACATAGGATTCCTTCCTAAGGCGTGATCCCAAACTCAAATGGGCACCCACTTCAGTATAAGTATATTGATATTTTTGAAATTTCAAAGAATGAGACCCACTCATTCCCATGGGATTTTTATTTTTTTCACACATCAGTAAAATGGAAATCCGATTGAACCATGATGACTAAAATTCCAGGTATAACCCGAATATGTTCGGCTCCTTCTGAAGTTATGAGCTCCATTTTAAACATCCTATGTGTTTTCCTAGTACATAGGTCTTACATCCATATGTAGCGATACTGGATACTTGATATCTATTATTTGTCACATCAATTAATGCTCAAGTGGTCTTAGGAGATGTAATATTCATTTCATTTGCACCTTGAATCTCCACCATATAGGGTAATCTCAGTGTATAATTGTTGATGAGTAGCATGATGGACCCCCCCATCCCCCCATATGAGGGTATCTACATTTGGTCCAGTTACAAGGGTGTGATCAATCAATGAAAAAAATAATTCTTGATATAACCAGTACATGCAGGGCATCTCCTAAGTATTTTATCTCAAATTTCTGGTTTGTAAGTGCCTGCACATATTTCCCGCCTACATGTTGTTAAACTACACGAGTTTAATAAACTATGTGGGTTACTATTCCTCTCACAAATAGAATACCTACATTACAGAATAATGTATTAACCATTTCCATGTAATATTATCAATGTCCCTGTATGGAAGAAAATTTGGAATCTCTTGGTTACAAGGATTTATCATATAAAAAACTATTTATTACAACGAAATTGATGAATTACTTCAGGTACATACAAATGGATTTACTAATGAGATCCTCTTATTCTATATATAAAATTGGTTTTCCTATGATCATTTTATTAGGGTAAATGTTTCTGTATCTGGATTTGTAAATGATTAAAAAACATATCATAAACCTATATGAGGGTCCTAGAGTAGGCGGCAATTCTACTAAACAGGTTGCGATAAGTCTGACCTCCCATCCTCATGACTAATGTGAGTCCATAAGCAACATTGGTTTTAAACCCTTAATTGATGACCAATATTTGGAATTTAGTCCAATATGCAGTTATGGATAAGGGAAATGATGGTATTTTCTATTAATAAGTAAAACAATGACCCACTATTAATGAATGAACATGAAAAGAACCCCTCACAATAAACTATCCATCCAAACCGAATTCACCCCAGCGAGGGTTCATGTTTATCTATATTTTTTCTAAAAAATCATTCATCACATCCGTTACTGATAATATTGAAGTCTATGGGCCATTATAGAATCAAAAATATAGAAATATATGATGACACCAAAACATGTAGAATTTTTACTACTGGGCCAATTCAAATAATATATCATTTTGGAGATTACTAAGTTTGACGATACTAAATGTGCCCTCATCCTCTTATGAATAGTCACACATGATTGTAATGTTATATTTTTTCCATCATAGAACATTATCTGACAATAGATACATATTTAAGAATATCATAATAGCTGTTTAAAGTTCTCATTGTAGAGGGGAACTGATATGACCTTATCAAGGTGATTAATACTCTAGGACATTATATCATTAAATAAAAATATTATAGTAAGAAATATATAATATGATTTTTTAATATTCAAATCATTAAATATATATAATAAATATACAATCCAATAGTCGTAGGACACCAACTCTAAAAAATTGATTCACATTATCTCCAATATAGAATTATCCTTTCTAGAAATATTTATCATTAATATATATACCTTTCTACTTATACATAAGTTATTTTTAATAAGGTTCCCAACCCATATCCTCAAGCTCCTCTCTCAGTAGCTTCATTTTCTCTCCAGCCCTAGAAAAAGCTATCTTCACCCTTTTGGAATATGAGGTGGATTTTTTCTGGAGCTCAATAGGCATGTGAAATTGTTTTGTAATAAAAATTATATTCGAATACATAGTGTTTGAATAATAATTTCATGTATATTTTTATTTGATCTATTTATAAACATAGTCTACCTCTAAAATAATGATGGAAAATCCAAATAAAAATGGAATATATATGGTGAAATCTATTCATAAAGAATAAAAAATTTCATAAAAATTCAATTGTTGTAGGGTGTTCATGTCTTTTAGAAATAACACTAACGAAGTGATAACATTAATATATTTACAGAAATACATTTTGTCACTTAAAAATATTGAGGCCAAAATAAATTCATATTTGAAAAATGATCTATCTTTTGTTTGAGGTCCAAAATGCATCCAAAAAAATTATGAAAAATGGAATGAAAAAAATCATATCATTATTTGAGATGCACAACCAAATTACACGGTCACTATAAATTTTTCATAATTATGGATCAACTATGAAATTCTAATCTAATAAAATCTCTATTTTGGATTATTGGCATTTGAAAAATTACAAGGGTGCATTTTCTTTTTCCAAAATATTCACTATGTCATCATATAGGGAAACATGAGTGATGATTCATTGTTTCTCACTAGGTTATGAGTAATCCATAGTTGTTTAAGTGATTGGTTCGACCATAGTAGTGTAAAGAAATTGGATCTAGTGATCTTCCATCATATTCTCTTAGCCCTTATTATCATTGATCACCATGTCAATGTATTATAACAATATACTCTGTCTAAATAATATTGAAGTTTCATTAGATTTAGTTATCAAATATATTAATGTTACATTATCAAAATAATGAGTTATTTTTCACCCTAAAATGAAAGAATAATGATTTTATAAATATATAATTGTATAAAAATCTCATTTTCTTATGTTGTGTAATTAATCTGAGCATTGTATATGGTAGCTAATGTTTAATCTATCACTTTTTGGTGTCCATCACTCATTTGGAAAATCATGCCCCCTATAGATCTATTAGATGATCCATAAATAATGTCAAAGGTGTTGCTTCAATTTGGTGGATATTTTATGGAGGGTGTGATCATTAATTCATTCAATCTTCTAATGTTGACATACACGATTCATCAAAATTAATGTCATTTTCTATCTTGAGTATTATAGTTTGAGAAAAAATATTTTTTATAATGTAACTAATATTCTATATATAAAATAAACCATCTTCTTAAAAGCATCTACTATGTCTCGTAGTGGTAGGTTATGGAATAGTAGAGATAGAATCAATTATTCCCACATCATCTTCAACACTATATTTAAAAATTATATAACTTGAAAATTTTTCATTTTCCCTGATAATAGTCACATTTCAAAATTAAAAGCTATTTTTTCTCAATACATTATTTTAACACGCTTTCTAAACCATTTTTTCAGTATTGAAATCAAATTCCATGAATAATTAAGTCATCAAGAAAATACTCTATGTAATTTATAATCATGTTTGAGAAAATAAATACCATATATAATTTAATGGTACCTTATTAATATTATAGATAAAATGTAATCCTTCCATAAGAATAATTTCATAAGGAACTTTTATAGGTGGTATTATCATTGTCCTATAGAGTAATTAGAACTAGAAATACCCCTAAAATCCATCAAGGAATCAATAAAGTACACTACTATATAATATATTAAACAATATATCAATAAAGGGTATTGAAAAATACTCTTTTCTAGTCACACCCCCAACCCCATATTGTTTATGTTGACTCTCCAACTATTTGGAATTATTTTGTGAACTATCTAATTATTTTCATTTTTCATAATTCTGTATCCAATTTTTATTGGAATAATTTGACTAATAATCACCCTTTGGGAGTAAAAGATGGTTTAAATTTTTCAATATCATAAAAGAATATTTAAATCATTTTCTACCTTTTCCAATAGGGTCGGGTTGATCCTTATTTTGGTTTTCATCACTAGTTAGGATATATTTTCATGAAAAATCATATACATGTTGATTTTAGGGAAAATACATCGATGTTAATTTAATTTATATTCAGTGGCCCTAAATTATGTTCTATAATTTCCAAGGTTTGGTTTTCATAGTTGAGAAATAAATTATATTAAATTATATCTTGAGGTTTCTCATTTTCCATTACGAATGCCTAATTTATGTTTGATTGTAATAAATTATATTTCAATTATGGAGGCTTTTGAATCATGATTTTAGTTTTGAGTAACCAATGTTGGAAACCTAAAAATGAAAGGATAATATATTATTATTAGTGTTTAGTAACTCATCAAAATCACATCCCTCAATTTAATTAAAATTTGAACCCTAAAAAATATTTATAAATTAAGGATACTTTTAAAAACAGATTCCTCGATAATGTATTTTGTTCCCAAAGATCCTATTAAAATGAATAATTAATTAAATACATCAATTTACTTCCATTATGAATATGGATATTTCAAATGATTTAGTATATATATTTAAGACACTTTATTTTATAATTTCATGGAGTCAAGGATGTTGAAATACAATATTTCCTCAACATTGGTTATGAAATATTTTCCTTAGTTTCAAATTCTTACGATTCATGAAGCTTTTAGAAATTTATTACAATGAGTTATAGGATATAGGTATTTAATTATTTCCTCCTCAAAGTGGGGAATATGGAATTCAGTAAAGAATGAATATACTTGTATGCATACCAAGAAATATTCAAATATTCCTAATGGTTAAATCGCGTCATGATGGGCATGTTATAGAACCATAAATTTCATTTATCCGATATATATATAATAATTAATTGAATAATACATTATAATAATTAAGGATTCATATCACAAAATTCATTGGAAAATGTAATATCATATATTGTGCATGGGATAGATAAAGCATCTATATCATTATATTTCATAAAATCTTTGTGGTAAAAAGTGAAGAAACAATATTACCTAATCTTACAACATTATTTCCTCACAATACATTTCTACAAGTGCACATGTTTTTAATAAATTATCTACACCATGGAAGTTGGCTGATAGCCTTCAATAAAGGTATTTCTATGTCTACATTTTTTAACACATCCATGATCTCATGTAGAAATTATTTATCATTAGTTTTCTTAGGTACTCATATCCTTTTAGAGAGGGTAGGTCTGGGTTGATGTGGGTCTTCAAATTTAAATTTCCTCTTCTATATCTTGAAAGGGTTAATCTTCTCAGATTCCTCTTCAGGTTCATTTTTAGGGATAGATTCTCCAAGTACATTTGGTTTTCCACATTAAACTTCTATCTCTAGGGGAAATTATTCATTTTATCCTAACTCTTTATCACAACATTACATAATAGAATAAACATTTCCTTTGAATTTAAGAATTAAATGATCGAGAAGTTTACCTGATCCTTGATCTACTAGGTTATTGAGGGTTCTCATGAGCGGAATAATCTACCCTTTTAATTACATCAATTCTGATACATTAGTGGACATAGTGGTTTCTTAACAATTGTAATATTCTATCCCAAGAATCATCATTACCTCCAAGGAATTATAATAAATTTTGACATGGTTGTAACATGTGGATGGTTATAAATTTTACTCTAGAATGGTGGATATTGTAATAGAAATTGATAATGATGCTAAAATGGGTGTTGGAATTATTTCCATTTAGATGGTTGTCTCCAAGATCTAAAATTAATTGGGTGAAATACTCAAAATCCTTGGTTTCCACTTGGTTGATTTTGGAAACTCATATAGAACATGGAATCACAACATTTTAACCTTGAACATGAGGAAATTCATTTGTGTAATTATTCTTATAGTAGAAAAGGTAAAAGACCCAAGGGGATGTTATGTGTGATTCACCTACACAATATTCAGAACTATCAGTTTCAGAAGAGAGTATTGGTCATTAGTTAAATATTCTAGTCAGTTTGATTTGGAATTTTATCCTCATGTACATCTACAGTTATTATCCTTGTACCATATTTTTGGAAATTATTATAGATTTACTCATTAAATTTCTCTATCTTCAATACATGACTTATCATTCATTTCTCCCCTAAATGATGCATCAAGTAGGTTCTAGTTATTTTCAATCAAGCATACATAGAATAATACTGGGGATAGATATTCTCCAAAGGGTCAGTGTGGAAAAATACATTTCTTTCTTGAACCGTTCCCAAAATGTATATAGATTTTATCTAAAAAAATTAATTCAATAGATATTTTTCATGGTTATTAATTCCTTAATATAGGGATAATTTCCTAGTGGAAGTCCCTATATAGATCATTCCATTACAAGATACTTTTTAAAGTTCAAGGCCTTCCAATTGATTTGATCTTCATTTTTTCCCATGATTCAGAATCAAATGAAAACATCTTTAAATTAAATCTTTTGAATGTTTATTTCTTCAACAGATAATATATAAAATTTAGGAAAATTTCATACCATTCTAGTGTTAATTTCACAGTCCCATTTTTTATTAAATTTTAATAATCGATTCTTATTGTTGAAATTAGTTGCATAAATTTCCATAAAATTCATATTCACTTCAACAGAATTTTTATCAATTTTTATTATTCTAATGCAACTTTATAGGGAAAAAAATATATTGATCGAGAGATAGAAAATAGAATGGTGAAAAAATATCTTTTATCTTGTTCTTTTATTTTCAATGTTCAATGTCTCATGAATATAATTCTCTCAAAATTAGAACAGAAACGTCTGAGACAACAATATCAATATCAATTCATTCCATACTATCATTCTTTTTAAAAACTTAAAATGGTTTCCTCTAATAATGAACAATGATTTATGTGTGTAATATTACATGAATTCTTGTAAAAAAGTTATGAAACCAGGTAAATTACTGTAAAATTGGTTATATGTAGTATCTAATGAAGACATTTTTGTGAGTGTGTTATTTTTTTTGGATTGAAATATTTTAGATAGTTGTATCAATTGATTTATTTCGAATTTAATGTTTAAATAATTGTTTTTTAAACTTGAATTACCATCCTCACATACCAATTAGACATTATTATATTTTTTTCCCCTGTAATTAACTATTCAAAGAGAATATTCCATATTAGGCTATCATGGTAATTTCTATGTGAACATAAATATTAAGAAATAATTATATTATATCTCCTCACCTATCCGGGTGATTACATACCACCATTCATTAAAAAATTATCCCACTTATATCTTTCTCTATCTGTCTAGGAATTCCCTCATAGCATGTGTGTGGAACTAGTGAAAAAGATATAATAATATAAATGTGAATTAAAATGTAAGTTTCTTATATGATAACTATCTAAAAATGTATAGAAAATTGAACAGAGAATAATTATCACTGAAAAATATAATTCATCATATGTGTTGAATAATTCTCATAGGCTCAACCACTATTGACCTAGGGTTCTATCACTTGAGTGTAAACTACAAATATAAAATTAATGTATACCTGAATTAATAGAATCATATCGATCTAGTCGAGTACTTTTTGAAGAAGACCACATGGACAACTTAATAGTTATACATTTATATAATAATTTGTGGTGGTGTTTGATTATCATTTATATTACCCATGTCATCATCATGCATTCCTTCAACTCTTATAGGTGACATTAAAAAGGTTCTCATTTTTAGTTCTGAGTAGTTACTTCTTCATTGTTAGAAGAAAAAAATGTCTCCTGAAACCGATGAATTGATGGATTCGGTTGAGATTATCCACGTAAATCATATTACTAGAAACATTTCTCCCATGATCACTCTCATACACCTTGCATAATAAAATATATATGGAATTATTCTCATTTTAATGATTCTAATGATAAATGAGTGTTAAAGCATCACATAAGTTGTTACATAATGATTTTAGCACTACACGTATTGGTTTATTATCATTGAGTTATCATAAGTAGGTTTTGCGCCTAATTTCAACACATGGGATTCTGATGTTTGGGTTTAGGTTTCGATTTTACAGAGCTAGTACCACACCACTCTAGGTGATGGTGTTGTAAAATTGAGTCATATGAACTATACAAGTCATCCTTCATTGTCCTTGAGTTTCCATTTAGTCACATTCATTGGGTTAGATAAATCATGACATCCTTTCCTTTTACCCATGAAAAAAATTTCTCATATGAATTCTATGATCCATAGATTCTATAAATCAACCAAAACTGGCATCGCTATATCAGAATCTGTTTCCCATTTTTGCAACCTACACGAATAGCTAGAAAGGGATTCATCATGGCTTCATTCGAAATCAGTTATGAAATTTATAATTAGTTGTTTTTGAAGGTTAATTAAATCCTAGGTAACTAATTTCAAAGTTAAACAAGTCTTATATGTTGATTATTCTTCATAGATATAGATGGTAATAAGGGAATGATTTGAGGCCTCACATGTTAGCATCTTCATAGGAAATTGAGTATAATTTTAATTAAAATATACATCTTCATCGTCATTCAATTAATTGGATTTCTCTTTCAGAATCAAGGATCATAGATAATAATATTTTATTGAATTTTTTTATGTATAAAACTCATATTAACTACTGGGAATGAGATTTGGTTACATTTGGAAAGTAAAATTCCATAGGTTTCATAGCTCAAAATCTATGATCAATGAGGTCGGGGGTTTGTGGAACTCATGTGGTCATATGGTTATTGTTCATCGAAGGTGAGGGTGTGTCCAGTTTATTTTCGATTTGTATTATCCTATGATATAATGAAGTGGAGGGTTTATAAACTGGGGAAGGGATCATGGGGTAACATACAAGGTCTATTTGTAGGTTAAAGGATGACATGATGTAGTTTTATCTAGTCATTTTAGTGAATGTGGATATATAGTGTGGTCGACAGAAATTTTTCCCCCATCTTACTATAAATATACTTTCATTGTAAACTTCATGTAGGTAGTTTAATTATTTTATCTTGTAGTTAGTATATTGATCATATTATAAAAAACGATATATTTAAGATTAGTAATCTTCTCACATTACCACATCGAGTGAATTCCAACATGTATTTCCATTCCAAATTTACTATATATTTTTAACAAATATCAGTTAAATAGAAAAATTAATATAAATTTTCATCATTAAAATCCAAGATAATATCTGAATACATTTTAATGTAATTAAAATTAATGAATTTTTAAAATAAGTAAATTTTAATCATATAAAATTTTCATTTTAAAATTTTCATTTTGAAAATTAAAAATTAAAAATAAATGATTTAGAAAATTTGAACCATGTTATCAACTCAAATTCCAAAATTATAGCTCTTTTAAGTTAAATAAAAAAATTGAATATTCTATCAAAAATCCAAAAATTTAGCCATTTAATATTTTAGGTTCAAGATTAAAGTACACAACTAAACCAAACGTTCTAGAAATATATATGGTTGTCATTCAACACAAAAAATGTAAAAAACATTAAAATATTTATTATAGCTTCTTTTAAATAATGTCTAAAATGAAAATAATTATAAAAAACCCCATATTATTATCATGTATTTTATAATTAGTGGGTTTAACATATCATTGAAATAAATTTAGAATTTTAAATATTTATGATCACAACACTAACACCTTATTCCTTCCTAGATGACACAAAACACTAATATAACCGTAATATTTGGAACCCAATTGAAAGGATGATTAATATTCTGGTTGACACACTAGTGAAGAGATAAAAAATCATTAAATACACTAAAAACTAATCCACAAAATCTTAAAATCCCTTTATGTTGAGATAATAAATCTTTAATCCACTAGTAATGAACTATAAAATATAAATACACTCATGAAGATCTATTGAATCATTAAACACATTAGTGATGGGTGAGTGAATAAAGAACCTACATGTGACATACAAATAAATTCATAATATAATGGTGATGATATAATAAAACTAAATTTAGTAGTGGCAAGCTATTAAATCCTTAAATATTATTCTAGTATTCTAGTGAATCACTAAACCTGCTAGTAATGAGCTAGAAGACCGCTAAACCTACTATTTACGAGATAAGATAAACTCAAATTCACTGGTGATAATCTATAACATCATTACATCCAAGTATGATTATACAATAACAAATTAATCCCATTGGTGATTATTTTGTGGTTTCTAAATCCACTAGTGATGCAACAATAAATAAAAAACATACATGTGACAACGTGATGAATCTTAAATACTATTGTTGATGATCTATTGAATCATAATGTGTTTTCCTAAAAAATAAACTAAAAAATAGGAATGTTTTTAAAAAAATATTTAATATAAATATAATGTAAAAATTTACTATGATTGGTATAAATAATAATATAAAATATCTAAAAAAGTTCATGACATTGTAATATAAATGGAGTGTAGATCATATTCTCTAATGGACATCAGAGTATAATAAGAATAGTATTATAGAAGAAAAATAAAATCCATATAATTGATATATTTAATTAACGAGAAATTATTATTATTATTTAGGCGATTGGTTTTAATTCATTTATAAAATGTAAACATGGGAATTTCATGATCATTGGGAATTATGACCATTAGACATTATCACCATTGGTCATTTTGAACATTAGTAATGTCATCATTATACAGTTAATATTATAATTACTATATATTAGTGGTAATGATAAAATTTAATTGATATATATATAATAAAAAATTGGAATAAACTGCTCTAAATAACCCTTAGGAATTTCATTAATCAAATCATTTAAAATATGTACCATCACTGAGGTTCACCATTGACCAAACACAATGTACAACTTCTTCAAATAATGATTCAGTAGAATTTTTTTCGAGAGAAGTTCATGTTATTGGAAATCACTAGAAGAACAATGATGTACCAAAATCACTATAATAGTACTTAAATTATATACGTTATCCTTATGGCATAAACTAGTGTGATAACATATTATGTGCTGAGGGATTATAAAATATTGAAATTACAATTCTTTTAGTATTGATATGGTGTTTACATTGATACCACATTTCCATAAAATGCATCACCATTATATAATAGTTTAAATATTATTAATTAAATGGTGAAATTTATAAAATAAATTTTTAATTTATAACATGGATGTTGAAATTATAATTTTTTTTAATTTTTAAATTTTTTAAGAAATATTAAAGAATAATAAAAACTGAAATTAGATGAAATATTCTAAATATGATATTCAATATATATATATATATATATATGTTTATAAGATGAAATAAACTCATAAATGGGTTTTTATGTCATAATTTTGTAACTAACCATTATAGTGCATCACTAATTGAGTAATGTGGTATTATATGTGGGGTAGTGTGGTACTTAAAATAATGAAAAAATAAAATTTTCATTATTTTGTTCCATCAAATAACACTCACAACACCTATAAATACCAACTAATTTTTATAATTTATTATGTAAAAAATTTGAATTCCACTCTTCATAGATCTCTAAATGAGCTTCCTCTATATCTCTCTCTTCCCTGTGTTAGAGGTAGTTTGTTCTAGTGTAGGGTTTAAGGATATGAATCTCAAGAGAGGTAATGGTTCATATTTCACCCTATTAATTTTTTTATTTGAATATATTTTTTATAGTATTAATATAACTTCTTATATATATTTCCATGTTTTTAATTTAATAGTATTATATTCCATTTTATTTATAATGAATTATATATAACTTATTGATTCTAATTATAGTATTTTTATAAGCCATTATTATGTCAATGTAATGGTTACCGGTCCCTCATAATTATTTATTTTCCTAATCCTGTCGAATTGATTTTAATTTAAATGTGGATTATTATTATTATTATTCATGATTTTTAATTAATATCATATAATCAATGAGATATCTCCATTAAAAATAATTATACAATTTTTATAAGCTATTATAATACTAAAAAATGAGATGAAACAAGTTGATAATTCTGATTATAGTAAAACAACCCATGATCTTGGTAAATTAATGAGTGGACGATTTCCAATGAATGGAATATCTATAATGATAAAATAATTAGATGGATTATATTGATGAGAATCACTTATAGAATATAAACCTAAATATTGGTTGGGTATTAACCCAATCTTAATTGTATACACAAAAAATGATCAAAACAACACACCAAGTTTAAAACCACCCTGGAATATTATTTTGTTGATTCAATATAACATTATAAACAACAATTATATATTTCAATATATTGATATTGTTTCAAAATACTAGTTTAATTTTTGTTTCTAATTTATAAATGTGTTGAACTATATTTGGAATTTTGGATCATGGAGAAATTTCACTATCATTTCTTTAGCCACATATCAATAAAAAATATTGGACCGAATAAATATTTTCTATTTATACCACTTCATAATGAAAAAATCATTCCCTAATACATTTTCCATTCTATTTTAAGTATACATACCATTAATTTGTGAATATCCTTTAGTTTTATTGTAAATTGTGGGATAATCACCTAAAAAGACATTTTATTCCATTTAATGGGTAAATATAGATGTTCTGTATATCTATTATTTTTATATAGAAAACTATTGATTACTCATCCATTATTGTGTATAAGATTCATTTGGGAGAATTATGATATGTATTTTTTATCCATTTCCATCAAATGATAGATGAATTGGACATTTAATGTGAAAGGGGGGGGGGCTGGAATTAAACATCCCTATGAGAATTAGTACATCTTATAAGAAAAACTAGTTTGTTTATTTGGTGTAATTCATACACATTTTTATATGATGTCTTGACATAAGAACATGATATCATTTTTATGAATACCAGAAATATGCATTCCCATCATCTCCACCAGTATGTTATTATATAATATTTTTTGTATATTATATATTTCATTTTCATCAATGTATTATGTTATGCTTATGTATTTATTATTATTACATCATTTTTTATCCATTCCCTCTATATTCATTATGTTAAAAAAAATTATTTTAGCTTCAACTATATATTATTCCTTATTAAGCACTAGATATCACCCCTTACATTATTTCCTAATTCCCTAAGTAATAAAGTGGAATACTCGGATGGGTACGATATATGAATAGAATTAAGGAATGAAAATATTTACTCAAATGAGGTAATATGTCATGTTTTAATATAATTACTATGTAAATAGTAACTTAAATAATACTAAACCATATTTATGGGAATGTGATCTTATCTAAAATGATTACAATGTAATAAATAACCCACCATCTCTTAGTGAACATTGTGGGCATGCATTACTATTTGTATCTGAGAGTGTTTTATTAGTGATTGAATCTATTTAAGAGTTAAAGAAAATGAGAGGGGTGGGGAGAATCTATATACTTAATTTTAAAACCCATATTGAACTAAAATTATTTTCAAAACCACGTCTCATTAGATTCATATAGACGAAAATAATAATCAATCTTGATTAGTATTCTTACAAGGTTTTCCTCTTTTAGAAGATGAATGTGTCCCTTGTGTTTCATGGTTATTATCTCATGAAAAATACTCCGTTATTATTATAAAAAGGAACACACAAAATTTTATGACCTTGGAATCATTACAATTTATGGCTTTAACCAGTTAAAAACATGAATCCATAGAATGTGAATATTCTTATTGATGAAAGATCATCAATTATGCCTTGGATATCTACCTGGACTCAACATATGATGGTTCCTTCCTCTTCTCTTCACAGTTTTATTGAGAATCTTCTCTCATAAATCAATGAATATTTTTATTCCTCATCCCCCTTTATATTCGTCATTTTCTCTTAAAATATATTATCCCTACGTTGTGAATATTTCATTTAATTTTTTTATCAGAGGAATTCATGTTCATATAATATCATGCTTTTAATCAAATATATCATTCTATTCTTTTAAATTTTTATTATATTTTTTCATGAATTTTTTTAAATAAAAAATTTATAAAATCCATGAAATCTTTGTATATATTAGTGTTATTTTTTAAATAAATTCTATAAATTTTAAACTCCTTGTAACTCTTCACTATGTGTGTATGAACTCATGTAGTTTTTATGTGGATGCTTTTCAAGGGTCATGAATGTAGTCTAATTACTCTAACATCCTCAGTGATTGGGCGTCATTTTTTTCATGATTGAATAATGATCCATGTGTGAAAATTATATTGACCCCATGAGTAACATATAATTATCATCATATAATTTTTTTCAATGTATTTTTATTTTTAGAGTTAATTATTACATAGTGTTGTTAAATATTCCTGTGAGATTAGAAATTTCCCCAGTGAAGTATCATACAAGTATCATAAATATCATATAGTGCTCTAGAAGTCATATTAAATAATAAATGATAACATAAAATATAAAATTAAAGCATAAAATTGAAATTTCATACATTATATCAAATCATTATCAATCTATTGAAAATATAATACATGACTATAAATATCTAATTATTTATTAAATTTTATTATCCTACATGTGGTATAAGACTTTTAAGTTTATAATATTTTATTAATAAATTAATGCTCCTACACGGTACCAAAATATAACATGCATAGAAAAACAAATACTTACACATATGATGCTTCCCTTTACTGATTTCAAGTTCTACTTATTTTCTAAATTATTTAATTATACATAACCAAAATAACTTCCGTATAAGATAATTATATTTCAGAAAAATAAAAATCTAATTCGAAATTCTATAATTCTCACAATCACAACTAAATCCTATTAAACTCACATCTATTAAATCAAACCCACTCCAAAATCAATTTAAATATGTTATAAAAATTATTTCTTTGTCAGAAATCATTTATTGACGTGAATATCATCTCATATAATATTATCACTAAACAAGTATTTCTAAAAAACCATAAAATCATCACCAATGGTTCTACAGTATCCCCCCAAAAGTTTTTTTCTTAACCGTACTCATTTTCCACCCACTTATTAAAAATACACCAAAAGAAAACATAATATAGGTATAAAATCCAAATTCCCTGTAGATAAGGTCCATTAAATCATCATCTGTATGTCTATGTAAGTAATATCTATATATAAAACAAGAATAATTTAATCAATAATCAATATAAGCATTAAAAAAATTATCTCAACCCCCATGCTTCAAACATTAAAATTAAATTGAACCTCATGATGAAAATTTATTTCCTGCACATGTCAACACATACATTAAAATAGATCAAAATCAGTGGAAAAATTATTCCCCACAAATAAAATATTTCCTCTATAATTAAATTTTTAAAAATAGTGTTGTAAAGATGGGTATTTCAAAATTCATTGGTATACGTATTCAATAATCCCATATATAGCCTAAACATATATAATTGATTATTTGTAATAGGTTTTTTTATGAATATTAGGAAATATTTCTTCAGAAGGAACAAAATCAAGTCTCAGGATAACTACATATATCTTCTCTTTTCGAAAATTACACATGATATCATTTTTTGACTTTACATGTTGTATAGGATTTTCAGAGTGATTTTTGAAGTTGTATTATCACAGCCTAAGATAAATTGACATTTGCCTTTAAAACTCAAATAACATATTGGTGACTTCACCCACATCAAATGGATAGTTATATAGGATAAATCCATGTAAAAATATTTTTTTAGCATAATATGACTATTGTAGACGTCTTGAAATTATATACAACAAAAATTCATAAAACATAAAATCACAACAAAATTAAAACCTCATATTTTCTATAGATCATGCCCAGTCAGTATTAGTACAACCAATAAAATTCATATCAACATTTTTCATGTACATCATCCCATTATTTAATGTATTTTCTATTTCTCTAAGGATCATATTAACAACCAATATATGTGATTACTTTTCACTTTATTAAAACCATACATAAAGAGTAACATCATATACAATATCAGTTCTTGTTCAATAAAATACACGAGACTTCTGATCACTCATTTAAACTATTTATCATTTAATATTATTCTTACATCTTCTTTACTCGTTGTAGTGATCACTTAAAATTGTGTGAGCATTCCTCTATATTCAGGAACGTTATACCAATTTTATAACTAACTAGAATATTTTCGTACAAAATAATGATATATTAATCTACGTGGGTAACCTATAATGTCTGTAAAATTTTCATTTCTTTAATCACTATGAACGAATATATTATATTCATGTTTCTTTAGAATTCCTCACTCAAAAATTCTTAATTTCTATAAAATATTATGTCATAAATATATATAGTAACAATGATTGTTGTGGTGTCAGTCATCTTCACATACAAGTTATAACCTCTTTTCCCGTTCTTTAAATTCAAGATATTTACATGTTCATCATGTTTGAGATTCAATCCTCTGGGATCATATTTTAATCCATAAATAGCCTTCTTCAAAATATATATATTTTTACTATCAAATTCTCGAATAAGGCCATATGTTTTTTCTATTTACAATTCATCATTAACCACACCTATAAAAAATTTGATTTAAAATCCATGATAAATATTTTAAAGCTCCTATAATATACTATGTCAAGTAATATTTTGATAGAATAAAATCTTAACATTGGGTAAAATGTTTCATAAATATCAACCCCAATAAATTTTGATAACCCATTTCAAACCATCCTAGAAATATTTCAATGCACATAATATTTTTATCCTTTTTTGTTAACTATAATTCATTTAATAAAAATCATATTAATTAAAATGGGTTTTGAAAAGGCTCCAAAGATTCATTCCTTTCAATATATCGTAATTCACTCATTGTTTAACCCTATTTTTATTTTCAAAAACATTTTCCACATTTTTTTGCATAAACCATTTTTTTAATATTAGTGATTCTCATTGATATGATTTACCCTAGTTTTCACACCAAGATTTCAGTGACCAATTTTTTCTGATCAACTAAATATACTAAGTATTCATATTTATAAACATCATCATCAACACTTAATAAAATAGTTCATCATATTTCTCTTTCATAAAACTAAAATATCCTTACTTTTTTCAATAATTTTGGATGTATTATTATATATGTTATTGGAACTTCCATTTATCATATATCCTAGGTCACTTATATCATTATCATTGACATAAAACTTTCATCTACTTATATATATATAAATAATTAGATATATAATTTCAAACAATCTAAAATTATTATCATTGGGATTATTTATAGATCATATCTTATAAAAATTCACTTCAGGGAAAGCTCTCAAGATACAATGATTTTGAATTATTCAAGGAATTGAAATGGCTTTTAGCAATAACAATCTTAACATGTATTTTTTTTTCAAAATTGTTTTATTAATTTGAATCAGAATAATATTATTCCATTTACGAATGCCATTTTTCTGGGGATTGGATACAAAATTTAATTCATGCATGATTTTGGTTTTTTCATATTATTCACTAAATATTTTTTCCCATACACAATTCCTGTATATGATCTCCACCCCTTTAATGGAAATCATGTTTTCTTCACATTATTCCTTATAATATTCTACAATTTTTTTGACACCTATGATTTGTGTGACATAAACATGACATGTACCACTTTGGTAAAGTCATATACTAATGTAATAGAGTACATTTCTTCACCCATTTACTTCTTGGTCATAATTCCATACACATCGGAGTGTATATGTTCCAAAGGTTTTAACATCTAAATCAAACATCCATTGTGAGATTATAATACCATATTTCATTTTAATTTCAAAAAACTAAGGTTGTATCTCTTTTAAGGCTGGTTATATTTCTCATATATTATTCATTATTATGTTTCATAAAACTATATTGGATAGGCTAACTAAATATCTTATCCCATAAATTGATCATTAATTTATAACATAGATAACATTTATAACATTCTTATATAATTTGAAATAAATTTCTAGTGGTTCTCAAAACCCATTCCAAAAAACACTATATTTTAGTCTCTTAATCATTAATCAATTTCTTCTAAAAATATTTCCATTTCTATCATCATAAAAAATTGATACATTCATCAAAATTAACTCTAAAACTTTTGTAAAAAAACATATTCATGTTTTATTTGAATCATATCAATACATTTTTATCTAATGTCTCTAATTTTTAAAAAAATTACATTTCCAAATGTAATAACAATGACATAAAAATTCAGTAAAAAAATTAGTTTATTTAGATCTTCTTTCATGTTAGATGAAAATCGATTGTCCAAGATCCTTATCTTTTTAGATTACTAATCCTTTAATAAAACCCATAAAACATTATCCTATTTCATGATAAAATATTATTTTTATCTAATATTTTTTGATATAGTCAATTATGTTGTATTATATTAAATGCATACATTTGATGTATTCAATTCTTTGTTACATGTTCCACACACATCGTACAATCATTCGAAACTATTTTCCTAAGATTTTTTCCTCAACAAATTGGTATTTCAATTGAGTTTCAACACATGGTTAATGTATCCCCTTCAATTCTTGATCTATGAAAATTTATTTTAGAGAAATCGTGTGATAACTATTGTTATCATTGTGTAAAACATACCACAAAACTAATATTAACTTAGAATATTTTCATTTTTATTAAAATATTATGGCTAAATGTGTTTCAATATTGTTCTATATTCATCCCTTATGATATTAAGTCTCATGGATACCATTTTGAGGAATCATCCTTTAATTTATTTTGTTTATTTGGAACCATTTTAAGAATTTGTTTTCTTTTTATATTCGAGTATATTTGATATTTTCACTTGCTATTTTAGTAATTCCATTTTTCATCTAGTCATTCAATTATACATTTTAAGTAGATTCATTTTACAGTAATACTTTTCAAGATTTTACCAATTAATATAATAAATATTATTTATAATATATACATATTATTGGTTTCAAAAAATATTCAACCTTTTCCTTGACATTGTTATTCTTTTTTTAAATTTTGTATTCATTCTTATCAATATCGTCATCTACATTTTTCAATTTATCAATTTTATTACCCCCATGGATAATGGTATAAGTCATGTCATTAGTGAAATTTCCCCTACATGTCATATGATGCATTAATTAATCAATTTGATTATCCAATATGACTTATGTATATAGTAATTATACTTTTTTGGCAACCATTTAAATGAGTGTTTTATTCCCTCATTTTTCTGATTTCTTTTAGGCACAATTTCATTTTAATTTACACGGTATATTCCTTGACAAAATATCCATCCTCTATATAATACACACTATTATACTGTGAATCTTATTTTGATGGGTAAACCTATTATTTACATTGTTCCATGTTTAATATCTGAGATACACCTCTAATATATTTCTCATCATTGGTAATTTATAATTTGATATGAATCCTTTATTTCACTTATATATAGTTTCATCAAAATGATCATCGTGAAATTCTATTCATTCATTTAGAAGGAAATTTCGAAATATCACTAATAGTAGTGGATTTATTTTAATATCTCTAGAATCCTTTTTACTTATAATTTTATTTTGGAATTTGGTAGATTAAGGTTAATCATTTTCCACATTAAAACACATAAATGAAATCTTACAAATATACTTACCTATCCCTAATCTTCTGATTTTATTTATTATGAGAGAAATATTCTACATATAACCATATATGTTTTCTAATTCCTTAGATAATTCATTTGTTTCTACCATCTCAGTATATTTGAATTATTTGAAATATGATTTCTTTTCATATATTTTTTTCATTTAATTACTGATCTTATTCCTATTTCATATTTTATATGAGTAATATTGACTTCATGAATCATAAATTCATCAAGATATATTTCTAAAATAGTTTTGATGTTTACATAAAAAAATGTTATTATTACCATAAATTTCATTAATAATATATAGTTTCCTAGAGTTCCTCTACACCCACAAATTGTATAGAATATCAGATTTACCTTATTAATGAACTCCTTAGTAGTTTTATCCTCCTAGATAATAATATATTCAAACTTCTTTCATTAAATTTATAGCATTTCTTATTTAATCATTCTATATCCTTAATAAATATTATGAGTATTCTTCTAAATAGATTTTTTATTTCTAAAATAATAAACTTGTGTAACATTTTTATAATTAATTATATAATAACTCATTATTAGTATTTTAATCATTTTCAATGTACCTATTATAAATTAGAGACCATATTGATATTTTATTTTATATAATGAATCCATATTGAATTGAATAAATAATATCAAAACCAAAAGGCATAAGGTTGGGAACGATTATCCCCATCCGTGAAAGAAATCATTTTTCATTCAATGTCGGAAATACATTTCTATTAAATGTGTTGTGTGGATTCATTCGTTAAACTTGATAGAAATAACATAGAGTTAATATGGACTTGATACCAATTTTTAGGATCTCTTGAATGGTTTAGGAACGAAATATGTGGTTGTAAATCAGTGCTGCTTAGTTTTGTACCCCTTTTAAACACTATTTAATGTTTGACACAGCTCCCATAATTTTCTCACCAATTTAAATAGAAAACATATATATATATATATATATATATATTAATTTTTTTAATTTTGTTATCCACCATTAAAAAATGACTACATCCTTAGTGTGTCATGGATGTTATCCCATACACACTACTCATTGATTATTATAAAAGGAGCACAGTAAAAGGTATGTTCATTGAACCAATAAAATCAAAAATATTAAGAAGTCAGAAATTCTCATTAAAACATAGGATGACTATTTCTAAATAACATTCACTAATGAATTGTTAACCCTATATACAAACATAATATTCAATAATATATATAACTTCCTATTCAGAATCATCTTTAGAATATGTTATAAAAAATAAATTAATCGTGTAATTCTCAATCCTATATTCTCTTCATCATTTTTCTTTTAATATATTCATAGAACTGTGTGAAAGTTGCCTTTTGTTGTTTCCATGATCTATTGAATTCATATTCCTAGAGTATTGACCATTCAAACTACGTCTCATTGATTGTACTTTATTTTTTTATTCTCATTTATATTTTGTTTTCTTAAATAATAATACTAATAAAATAATAAAATATTAGGAAATAGAACTATTTTTTATTCTATATAATCCAATCATTAAAATCAATTTAGATTTGTTGAGACGGTGTTCATGGACGCATTTTGTTGTGACATGGATCCTTTTATGGTGATGTGATTCTTCACTCAATACTTCAGTGTCATACTCTTCTAGTCCTATATGCATCATAGCTTGATTCATGGTCTATGTGTGATCATGATATTAAAACCATGAAGAATATATCATCAACATTATATAATACTATTTAGGGTATTTCCATTATATAAATTCATGATTTTTCAATATTATCCAGTCATTCATCTTGATCATAAATTTCCTAAAGTAAAATATAACATGATAATCCAAAAGATCATTAATGGTGAAAAATTTCATATGTGAGAGAAAAATATAACATTTTTACAAAAAAATTATAACACATAAGTAAATGTATTAAAATATATCAAATATATTATTATATTCTATAAATAGTATACAACCTCACAAATATAAAATTAATAATGCATAATTATATTCTTCTATGTGTATAAAAACTATTATATGATTATAATATCATATGTGTAACTAAATTCTTTGAATTCCAAACCAAATATAATATTTTTATGAAAATTTATTTATGTTTTTAATAATTTCTTTTTTAAAAATTTAATTCCACCCCTTATCTCACTTATTCATACATAATTAATAGAAATATCATACACATAAAATAATTTACATTTTTAAAAACCCAAATATGATATGAAATTCTTTAATTTACTTGAAGAAAAAATATTAAACTCACATCCATAAAATATTAACCACTTCAAATAACCTATAAATTTACTATATAAAGAGTCATATTGATCAAAACTTATTTATTAACGTAAATATCGTCACAATGAAATAACATAGAAAACATGTATTTTCAAAAAATACAACATCATCACAAAGGGTTTAATACATTAAAGCCATATGATATTGAAAAATATACATATATATTTTACTTCTAGGAAACTATAGAGATTTGTCGTAAATTTTAAGGGTAGTTTTCCTATAAATAAGATAGTATTTTATAAAAATGATATATAAGTCATGAATTTGTAGCTGATGATATTGTTATTATAGTTATATTATATGTTATACAGTTGGTCTTAATAGAATGAATGGAAACCAAGATAATAGTCCAAGTCAATGAAGTGATTATCTATATAATTAGGGTAATGGAGTTAATATTGTTGTTTAAAAAATTGTTATTACCTGTGGGAAATTATCATAGGTTATGAAAAATAGAATTCTCTATATGGAGAATCAGGTTTCCTTAAATAAGGATTATCTTATTTAGATTATTTTATGAGCCAAAAACCATTATCATTCTTTTAGATTACTAGTATAGTGGTAAAAACTCTATAGGGAATATATTTATGGAATTAAGATGATCTATGAAGGAAACTTTTATCATGTATGTATATCATTTTATTGAATATGTTGACCAATAGTTGTCCTAAATTAAACATTTTAATAACTTGGAGGAGATAAAAAGCATTATTTTAGATTCATTCTTTGTGCTTTTTGGAATACTAATTTCATTAGGAACAATATGATGATACATAAATACAATTATAAAATTTAAAAAGAAATGAATAAAATATATTTAAATAGAATGATTATAACATCACAATGATATAATGATTGGTTTTAGATTATTTATGAATCTTGAAAAAAATATTGAAAAATTATTTAGTAGTTTAAATACATGTATTTGATGCTATTTCGCATATAAAAACATTTCTATATATTTAGAGATAGTGACATGTTTTATCTATAGTGATAAAGTGAATTAAAAATTATTTATTTATAATGGGAATCATATGAAGAAGATTATAGTTGATCAACATGTGAAAATAATATCGAAGACGACAATAAGAGAAGGGAATAATTTTATAAATAAAAGATACGTGGTAATAAACACCATAGGGAATTTGTTAATGGGTTCATGTGTATTCATTAACTTTTAAGGGAAATTTAATAAAGCTGTAGAGTGATATGTAAATAAATAATCAATTAATATGTCCTACTTTATCTATATAGATATAAACATATGTTTCATAAACCCCACAATATCTATGGGAATATACACTAGAAGAGGCAGATGGATAAAGTCCATGAACCTTTGATAAAGACAACTAATGTAAAATATATAATGGATGTGATAATACTTAATTTTATTATACATTACATATTAGATAATACATTAATTGATTCTAGATATACATAATCTTTTATATCTTGAAAATTTGTAAAGAAAATTAAATCACCTCTTAACATAATAAGGAATTATTTATCAATTTTAATTCCTATGGGTAGTTTTATGAAATGAGATATATACCATAAAGGATAATTTAAAATGCATGGTTATTATATAGGTCAAAATCAAATCATCATACATTTGGTAGAATTTGATTTAATCCTAGGATGGATTGGCTCTTGAATTATCACGTAACATTTTTTATTGTAGAGAGAAATAATTTTTATAAGTATTGTGTGTAGGGAATTATTATTTTTAGGATATATTTAATTACTTAATAATTTTCTAGAGCCACCCCTTCTAGCTACGATGAATTAAATCCTAGTGAAGAATTTGGTGAAATTCAATCCACTATATAGAATCTATCAAGTGCAGTTAGTTGAGTTATATAAGTATATAGATGACTAATCTATCAAATGGTAACATTTTGTCAAGTGTTTCACCATAGGAAGCACCTGTTTTATTTGTAAATAATATTTATGTTTTAATTAGATTTTGAATTGATTTAATGGAAAGCAATTGTTTTTTTAATGAAAAAGAATTAATTTACAAATGTTTAAGTCATCTATGATAAACTTCATGGGGTAAATACTTCATGAAGGTTAATATTCACCCAAGGTATTATTATTTATAGGTTAATATGAAGTATAACCTAAATAGAGGCTTCTATATGAGGTATGTACAATATAAGATCATTAAATCTCTTTTTATGTTGAAAAATGAACTGTCTGTGTATATAGAGTTGATGAATAGTGGATTCACGGCATATCATAATGTGTTTGAGGTGGTAATTATCATTGATATCTCTATATACTCTATGATTTATAAAAATAATAAACTCATTTAAAAATTATTCTTTAGGACTTTTCTAATGGGAATTAATGAGATAATTTCATTAAATGTGTGTTTTAGAATCAGAAAGCTAATTTTCATGGTTGTATTGTATCCATGGATGGTATATATATCACCACAAATACAAAATGGTTTAAAGGAATGTAAACTAACTAGAAGTATAATTTAAATATGTATTTACCTTGTAATCAAAACATATTCACAAAATTTTGTTGAAAAGTTCACATGATTGGATAATCCATTAACTTAGATGATAATTAATGGGCCAAAATTCATACGGAAAAATGAATAAAAGATATATTTGGGGAACTAAATTGAAAAATAGAAAAAATTTAGATTTATTTATACTTATATTAATAATATAAGGTTTTTTTATTTATATAGATACATCTAGGAATGGTATTTTTAGTTGTATAATTCAATAAACATCTAGATAAAATACTAAAGATATGGCCAGATGAAACCCCATGTGATTAATTATATAACTCAACAATTTGTAATGGTAATGGTTATATTTATACTAACGATATGGATATCATATCATTATATAGAGGAATATTATTTGTATACAAATAAAAAATGGTTGAAATATATCATTACATAGAAATATCTAAATATGAGGAAAATAAGATGGTTTGTGCTAATCAGGGATTATGATTACTTCATAAATTTTCTTCCATTGAAGGAAAATAAGTTTTATAATGAATTGAGTATAAAATTATATGGTATCATTTCCATGATGAGGGTGGGGAATGATTTGATTATCAAGGATTTAGTGAATATATATTGATTGTTGTAATGGAAGGGGAAACAACATTCTTATTAAATAAAATCAACAGAAATATTTTATTGGAGAGGATTATTAATGATAAATATTTTGAAGAGGATATGTAAAAAAATATGGACGATGTGAATAATCAAAAATTACTAGTGTTTAACATTAATGATTCTAGAGTTCAATGTTCTCGTAGAAGGATATGTGTTTTATCAAGTCCATAGGACAATAAACATCTCTTAGATGAAAAATGCTCCAAATTATCTATATATCATGAACGTACTAAAATGTATAGTGATATTACAGGGAATATTGAGTGGGAATGTATGATGTGATAGATTTTGTATAATGCTAAAAGATATGTAGTATGTTTTGAAGTGAAGGATTAAGAATAACTTCCCAAAGGCGTTATGTGTCCTTTTAACTATAATCGAGCTGATGTGGGATGATAATACTATAGATTTCTCACTAGTAAACCAAAAACATCTAATGGGAATAATGAAATATGGTTTATTATAGATAATCATACAATTTTTACTCATTTACTTGTAATTCAATAATATTTTACTATATATCTTCATGCTAATTTAAATATATATGACATTATGAGACTTCATAGCACACCATTGTCGATAGTATCTAATCAGAACCTAAGGTTCACATATATATTTTAAAGGATCCTATAAGAGGCATAAAATACATGGAATAACCTTATGACAGCCTATGAGCATCAAATAAATATATACTCTTGAAGGACTATCTAAAAATTGGGTGATATGTTGTGGTCATTCTCTTTTTACATACAAGGATATTATATCAGTATTTATCTATTTTGGTGTTTTAATAATATATCAATTTCCACTCTAGTATAAATTCAAAACAATATTAATCCCAGTATCTGAATACATATCATAATTTAACATTTTTGTAAAAATAGGTAGAAATGGTTTAATTGTTATTAAAATTATGAATGAAACATTATGGAATTTAATATTTATCCACTAGAATTTCAATGCAGTAAAAAGTAGAAAGATATGATAAGATGACAAAGAATAGGACATCATGATTTACATATAGTGAACTATATTCTACTAAAGGTATCAACAAAAAAAATTTCATGAGGACTAGAAGGTAAGGATAACTAAATAATAAGTACATTGGTCCATTTGAAATGTTGGAGGAAAGATGAGCTATGCAGTACCATTTAGCTATACCCCTAATACATTCTCAAGTGAAAAACATCATCTATATATTACTTATAAATAAGTATATTAAAAACCATTACAATTTTCTAAAAGTGGATCAAGTTTAGTTGGATCTAGCTATATAATATATAGATGATTTGATTCCAAATAATAATATGAGATAAAATGTTATATGAAATCATACAACAGGATAGGTGATTGTTCATTGAAGGAATAATCAACTAGAGGTGGAAACATGGGGTCCTGAGAAGGCAATGATAATGGTTTAACCATATTTATCTTGGAGTAATTTAAATTTTTTTGATGAAATTATTATAATGTTGTAAACTATTATACCTACAAAAATATAATAATAAATAAGTGTATATTTATTATAAAACATTTACTACAAATTAATGGATGAAATTTCATAAAACACTACAACTAACACAGTAAAATAGGTAATAATAATGAGAATGCATGGTATATAAGTCTTATATCACATTCTAAAAGTAACAACACAACTATAATAAGAATAATGCAGAAGAATAATAATAAATTCCATGGAAAAAACATATTGAACGAATTTAAAAATGACTAATAT
Organism: Viscum album; assembly: GCA_963277665.1. NCBI lineage: Eukaryota > Viridiplantae > Streptophyta > Magnoliopsida > Santalales > Viscaceae > Viscum > Viscum album. The sequence goes on from OY728158.1 coordinate 314,542,672, forward strand.
TATTTGGGGGGATAGTTTTAATGAATTTAAAGGACATAAATTTAGACATTACATAAATGATGGAAATTGTGAGAATTTTGGATTACAACTATTGTGAAATATATTAATTGGAATTTATGACAATTGTTAATATATCCATTATTAAATGACTGCTCAAATGTGTGTTTATTAAGGGTAATGATGATCGATAATTTTTTAAAAAGGGAGAAACCATGGACTCATATTGTGAGAAAATTCCTTACGAATAAAATTTATTAAATCATGAAATGGATTTAGCATCATAGGGTTTCACCCAAGGCTAAGACCCTATAGAACTTCAACAATTTATATTCGAGCGAAATATTTTATGGGAGAATTAAAAGTTGGTGTAAATCACCACCATATTAATATTGTTGGAACCACTCCATAAAAGTAACACCATTTTCACCATACCCATATGGATAATTCTATAATGAAATGGGTTTATGTATCTAAGAGTTAAGTGTTATTATAGTGTAAATAATTTTAGAAATGGCATGGTGTTTACTCTGAGAAAACATTTTTTTCGAATATAATATCCTTATAATATTTTTATTATATAAATTATTTGATTATGAATATAATTAACTATATTAAATATTTCTAATATAGATTTTGAAGATATACACTGGGTTAAATTTTAAAAATTTTTCAAAATAGAAAAATAATGAAAAAAGTTGTGAAATATAGAAAATATGACATCATATATATGTAAGAAGAAAAAATAATGGGAATGGTTTTGATAATTTATTAATATTGTAACTAAACATTATAGTGGAGAACTCCTCTAGGTAATGGGTCCCAATGGGTGAGAGTGGGGAACTTAAGATAAAGGAATAATAAAATATTAATTTCATTATTTTGGGAAATTATATCATCAATCCTCTAAATACATTCTCCTCTTCAAATTTATCAAATAAAAAATTCAAATTTAAAAATTCATTTATCTCTAATGTGTCTCTTTCATAGCTCATACTTCATATCAGATGAGTTTGGTTAGTTATAGGGGTCGTCCTTAGGATAATAAGATCCAGAGATTTAGGGGGTCTTATTTCACATTCTTCATTTCCTATTTGAATTTACTTATTTTATCATTTCATTTAAAATTGTTTTTAATTTATTTATATACATGTGATTCTATGTTCCTATCCTTTATTTTATTTTTTTTAATTTTATATTACATATTAATTCTCATTATAGTCATGAACTATGTTTTTGTTATGATAATATAAGGGTCCCTAACCACTTATTATACTTTTCTTTTGCAATCCCCACCAATTCATTTTCATCTCACTATAAAATTTTATTGTGATTTTTTATTATAAATTAAATATCATATTATAAATTTTATAACAATTACCTCCAATTATACTACCTTTATAATGTAGTATATTTACAAACAATAATGAAACCCCATAGATATATCTAAATAATAGAAAACCTCCTAAATATTTAGAAATGTAATGTGTTTTTTGTTTCCTCATAATTATATCTCTATTTGGATGGAACCTCTAACATAGATACTATTGAGGGTAATATCCTAGAAAATGATTCGTTGGATATTTACTTCATCTTCCTATGGTGAAAAACAATTGAGCTAAACTACACACCTGGTATAACACTCCTAAGGATGGGTATTCATTAAATTATTCATAAGATCTCTGTGAACCTAAATGATTGAATTGAATGTAATATTATTATTTAAAATTAATAAAAAAAATTATGTACTTAAATTTTCTAACTATTGAACCAAATACAGAAGTGTAGGATTCCTGGAAATTTCTCTTTCACTGCTTTGGTATCCTACCACTACAAAATATTACAATCAAGGATTATTTAATATTTATATACCTATATCTGGAAACCATTCACTTTTATATTTTTATCATTCCTTTGATAAGGGTACATTCCATTATATTTTTAATATCCTATAGATTTTTAGTATATTGTGGAATATTCTCCCCGATAGCAATATTGTTCCATTGAGTGGGGAAATTTTTATTTTGTAATTATTTATTTTGATATGAATAACTATTGATAACCTATCGATAATGATGTATGTGTTTACTTGGGTAATATGTTTATATGTATTTTTTAACCATTGTCATTATATGATGGATGCATTACACTTTTATGGGATGAGTGTTGACTAGAATTATATAACCTCTTGATGTATCAATAGTATTAATGAGACGAACTAACATGGATATATTATGTAATACATACCCATCTATTTATTGAGTCTTACAATAAATCTGTGATGGTATGTTTATTATGTCCAATATTATGAATTACCATACATTTTTTCATTATGTGATGAATTAATTTTATCCTTGTATTATTTATTTCACATTCATGATTTTATTTATTATACTTATGTATTAATTATTATGGAATAATGATTTTTGATTTCACTTCATATTTCATATAAAACTATTCTGTTATTTTAGCATCCATTTTACAATATCCATTATTAATATTCTAATATAACCTTTTACTTTTGTTCTAAATCCCCTATGCATTTATGTGGAGTATTTTTTGTAACACCCAAGACTTTTATGAGAAATATTTTGTTTTTATGTTATATAAATCAACAAAGGAATATTTCACTACACACAACACTAGCTTGGCTTGCTTTACACGCAATCGTGACCTTTTTTGATAGCTTGCATCGTACGCAATACCGAGTTTCACTAAACAACGATATGCTCTTAAAATATTATTAAAACTAGACGTTATGAGTAGTAATACCCACTTTTTGGAATTTTTTAAATTCCATATTTAAAAATGGACTTCATTTTTGGATTCGGAATATCGACATTAGCTTAGGGTGGAATTTTGGTATTTTTCTGAAAACTTTTAATTTTTGATGAATAGTGACAACACTGGGTTACTATTTAAAAACCGACTTTTTATTTAAATAATTTTTTATTTTATTTAAATTTATTTTAGGTCAAAATTGATATATAATACCTTTATAAGTTCAATGTAATTCATTACAGTCATTTTATAATAATTTTAGATATATAAAAATTTTATTGAACTTTTCACCGTCTTTTACCCACCTCTTAGGAGAATTTACAAATTTACATAAAACATAATTTTATCACTTCTATGAGTGGAATTTTGAAAATCTGACAGACACGGTTAATATCAAGGACTAAAATGTGTTTCAATGAGATGAAAATTATTTTTTTCGAATAGTAACTTTTTAAATTTTTTACCACGGTTAAAACTAAATACGGTAATTAAGGGTAAAAATGATATTATTATTCCCCTAACACATGTCCTAATTATATTTGATAAGTGTAAATCGACCAAAAAAAACCTTATTATTAAAATATGACCATTTAGGCCCACATGGATTAGATTAGAACATTAAATATTAATTTATTTAAAGAAGGGTTAAAATGGTTAAAATGAAAGTTTAATTAGTAAATCATTTTTAATATATGGTTATAAATAATATAAATTAGACTATAAATATTCATTAGAAAGATAAAAATATTTCCTCCATAATGGTATTTTATTTTTAATTTTTAGAATTTAAATAATTTAATTTAGTTTTGACACAATGATGATGCAGTAATTATATTATTAATGTAATATTGATATAATTGATATTATAAATACCCAAATAAATGTAATTTGAGACTTTTTATGAATTAGAATATTTTTCTATGTTAATATTACATGTTATTATTGATTTATTTAACTTTTTTCGAACTAATATTTTTTCAATGTTATTCACAAAAATCAATTACCAAATAGTGTCTAAAATAACATAAAATAGTTTTTAAAATAAATATTATATTATTAATTGTTATTTTATTCCTAAAAATCTAAAGTTTATCCTAATGACTGAGATAAGGTTATATATGTTAATAATAAACAACTTGGGGTTCGTTTGTCTTGTTATAGTATGTTTATTAACCTTATAGTTTATGAAAAAAAGAAGACACGGTAAAAGTTAAATTATCTAACTTATGGTTAAATCTAAATGATAAGGTTAAAATAGAATCATAAACCTGTAAAAATTCAATTGGATTAGAGGATTTCGACCCATCCCCACTTTAGCTTCGAAATAAATCAATTTGGAGCTTTTAAAAACCAAATATGACTTTATAATAAAATAATATTTTTTGTTTTTCCTAATGTGCCCCTCTCCTCCCTTATAAATGAGAACATCCTCCCTCTCTTCCTCACACCACATTGAGCATTACATCTCAGCCAAAGCATGACAAATTCTCTTCTACACTTCCCTAGAAACATCCAAGAGGTCTTGGTATTCTTCAAAGACCAATTTTGGTGCCCTAAAAGGAGGTCTCAAAGAGGCGCTTCAATGAAGAGGTAATGTCTATTACCGATTCTTTAAAAATTATTTCTACTTCCACTTATTATTCTTTAGTTGTTTCATTATGAAGTAATAACGTCAGTATCAATCATGTACAGATATTTTATTATAATTATGAAACAAAACTATTTCACCATCTATCCATCCTATGGAAAACAAAATCACCACGCGTGCGTACGTACGGAATACCGTCTCCACGCCGTGGTGTAATCTATTTTCCACCAGCACTATACGTGGATGGGTATAATGGTGTAAAGATTTTCTATATATGATTATTTTAAATTTATATTGATTCTGAAATAGTCTACATACACTTCAATACAATTCCATGATCATGGGAATGATATCATCGCTCATGCGTACATATGGAATACCATAACCACGATGTGATTTGACTCGTTCTACATGATCTTCATTGAATAATGATTATATAAATGAATTGAATGAATTAAATTAATTAATATGATAAATAATACACTAATACCATTCTGTAAATGTGGTGTCTATAACCTAAAAAAGAGGAATAAGAATTTATTCAACAAAACACACATACGAACATAATGCAATAAACACCCAAATAACAAGTAGAAATGAAATATTACTAATAAGAAGATAATAATATGACCATATATGATATCATAAAAATAAGAATGATTTTGGAATAAGTCAACGACATTATTTAAATCATTATACAGGTGGTTCGGACACTTACGAAGCAAATTGGACCTAAGGTAAGGGAAAATCTCACAATCTCATTTTTATTCAAGAATGTTTATAATTCAGAATAAACTGGGGAATATTTATCATCCACATCCATGTCCACTCAATATGTAATATTATATTCGACCACCTACAATTTTTTAAATCCAATTTTACCCTTCGGTGAGTTTTTAGTAATAGATATGAAATGAATCTTTTGTCGTTTTTCGTACGAGGTACTTTTTGACTTCTCCGGCCAAAAGATGGTGAGAATGTTTTTTAACTTATACGGCATGAATGGATTTTTTAAACATTATTTCCATGAATCATTCTTTACAAGTTTTCAAGTTTATTTTAATTCAACTTCTTTTAGTTTAAAATTGTATGACATGTTAATAAATGAAAAAAAAAATTGAAGTAGAAAAGATATTTTCCTCAAGAATGGAGTTCAAGTGTTTTATCAAAATTATTTTCCATCTAAGATAATACAAGGATATTTTTATATCCATATTATTAAATTGATTGGATTTTGTTGTGATGGAATTATTTTTATGAATTCCATTATCTTATATGAATTGTTTTATGATGTCACGATGTTTAAGAATCCCTTTTTTATTACAAGGGTTATGCAATAACGTATGAATTTTCATTTTGTGGCACACATAAGAATGGTATCATTATGAGATGGGTGGGACCTATATCTCCCTACAATGCATTGGGTAAAGATTTATATCTCATTAGATATACATGGCTGGAACGTTATGTTAATCTGGTTCAGTTAAACAGGACAGAAACGAGGAGTGAACTCAGTTCAGAAATGGACTTTGTCCACTAAGATAGTCTTGGAAAAGAGTATTGACTACTAAGAAATGATTCTCTATGATTATCTGTGTATCCCACAAAGTTTCATATTTTATGTTATGATTATTGGGATTACATTTCACTGTTATGATTTATCCCATGTTATGAAATTATGATTTCTTTTGCTGGTTAAGATTTCCAAAATATTATGTTCTTATGAATATGATGTGATTGGTTATTCTTTTTTTTACCATTACTGAGCATTTGAGCTCACCCATTTGTATGTTTTCTTTCCCCATGTCAGGAAGAAGTTTATTAAGTAGGATATGCCAAAAGGGACTCTAGATATGATGAAATAAATGGGAGGCAATGTAGATGATTTATGAACCAGTTGTTTATGTTTCCCAGTTTCTAAAGACACTATACCTATATGGACCTTTCATGATTTTGTTATATGTTGTAATAACTGTACTTCAATTTTGACGTATTAAAATTTTATGTAAAGTATGGGTCATTAGAGTTGGTATCAGAGGAAATGTATAGTCAACCTTTGGAAACTAGGATGTGAAAGCCTTAGTAATAACCACCATAAGGATAAGTCTAAGCATAGAACACAATCTTATAGTTTTAGAAATAGCCATGAATAACCTATGATAAGACCTTAAGTGTAAAATTTTATTCTTGATTATGTGTTTTTCTTACTATAATTAGTGTTCCTCACACTATTCTTCAAGGTTTTAGTCAATGGCTGGAACCCGAAAGAACCGTGTTAATGCGGAATGCGACGGGAAATGCAATGATTGATCCCCTAAGCAACCAAACGTTATAGGATCAGGAATGAAAAATCATGTAGCCATGCTCACACAACATTCTGAAGCTATAAATCATGGAGGACTTCTAAATGAACAAAGTAAGGAGCAACATTCTTTTTAATCCTTCATGAGGCAGTGTCTACCCTCATTTAGTGGGTCTACTGATCCATTAGTTGCTGAACAATTGATCGGTACAAATCAAAAGATATTTTCAGTTATTCAATGTTCCGAACATTCTAAATTCATCTTAGTAGTATATCTTTTCGAAGTTTATGCTGATCAATGGTGGAATATTCTTAAGAATACGAGGGAAAGGGATGAAATTGAGTCCATGTAATGGGACGAGTTCAAGAAATTATTTTACAATAAGTACTTCCCTCATATTCTTTGAACAAAGATGGAGATAGAGTTTCTTGAACTGAAGCAAAAGGTTGATGAATCTGTTGGTACCTACGACGAAAATTTTACAAGACATTCAAGGTACTCTTCAGGTATTATTATCCAACCTGAGAGTAAGATCGATCAATTCTTTAGTGGCTAAAAACAAAGTCTTCGAAGTTCATTAGCCATAATGGTCATCAATAGCTATGAGGAAATTGTTCTATGTGCACTCAAGGTTGATATAGAGATTGGTGTAACCCATTAGTCACATGGGATTGATAAGAAGAGGAAAACGGAATTCAAAGGAAAATAAAAAGAGCACACTAAAAAGAAGATGAGTTTTCCCTTATGATCAAATTGTGGAAAGAAACATGGAAGGAGTTGTCTTAAAGGAACAAGTATGTGTTTCAAATATGGAAAAAAAGGTCATCGGGAATTGGAATACTGCAACGATGGAAAGAAGATAACTAGTGATGCGAACAAATTAATGGCTAAATAGAGTGCACCTCTAACACATCAATGTTACAAGTGCAAGGAAATGAGACATTATGCCAATTAATGCCCTAATCCAAGGTTTGTTGATGATGATGGACGTGAAGAAACTCTTAATGCTAAAGAAAAAGGAAATTCACATGAAACTTCTATCAGCGATGTGGAGTACGATAACGAAGTGGTGAAAGGTACACTTTCCATCCACTCTAAAGAATAAATTGTTTTATTTGATTTTGGATCCACCCACTCTTTTATTTTTGAAGAATTTTTTAAGGGTATCGCTGTATTACCTCAACAATTAGATGTTGAGTAAGCTGTGACAACTTATTATGGCACAACAGTCGCATCAAATGTTTATAATTCATCTCTGATTGAATTTTGTGGGAAAGTGCTTCCTGCAAATCATGTGATCTTTCCTATAGTGTAATTTGATGTGGTTCTTGGCATGGATTTGATTTCTCTATATGGAACTTATATCAATTTCAAAAGAAGGGAAGTCAAATTTCATATTCCAGATCAATTTATGATCGTCTATCAATGAAAGGATGAACATAACCATGCAGTGGAAATTTCTTCCATCTTATGGGTCTTTATTCCACTAAATGAAGGTTATTTATATCAAATGGTTTGTGAGAAACTCATGATTAAGAATATTCCCATTGTACGGGAGTTTGATGATGTCTTTCTAGAGGAATTACCAAGTCTTCCACCAAATCATGAAGTCGATTTTTCAATAAAACTTGTACCGGGTGCTTTACCTATTTCAAATACACCTTGTTGAATGGCCCCAATTGAGTTGCATGAATTGAAGAAGCAACTCCAATAGAATCTTGATAAAGGATTCATACACCCTAGTGCATCACCTTGGGGAGCATCTTTTCTGTTTGTTATGAATAAATATGGATCAATGAGACTCTGCATTGATTATCGAGAACTTAACAAGATAACTATCAAGAAAAAATATCCTCTCCCACGCATTGATGACTTATTTGACCATCTAAACGGAGCTCAATACTTTTCCAAGATTTACTTTCATTCAGGGTATCATCAATTAAGGGTTAAAAGGGTGGATATACCAAAGACGACTTTCTGTACAAGGTATGGACACTATGAATTTATAGTGATGCCAATTGGTCTTACTAATGCCCCTTCTATTTTCATGGATCTGATGAATAGTATCTTTTGAGACTATCTTGATCAGTTTGTGTTAGTTTATATAGAAAATATTCTTGTATATTCAAAGAGAAAGGATGAACATGAAGATCACTTGAGAATTCTATTGAAGACCCTAAGAAAGGAGAAGCTTATTCCAAATTTACCAAGTGTAAATTTTGGCCTAAAAAAGTTTCATTTTTTGGGTCACATAATCTCAAAAGAGGGGATATCTATGGATCCAGCAAAAACAGAGGTTATCGAATGATGGCCCAGACCAACAACAGTAACTGAGATCTGAATTTTTCTTGGTTTGGCTAGATATTATCAACGTTTTGTGAAATATTTTTCACGATTATCTAATCCACTCACCAGGTTGACTCAAAAAGGAGTTAAGTTTGTATAGACGGATGAATGTGAAGAGAATTTCAAGGAGTTAAAAAGAATGTTATCAAGTGCACCTGTAATCACACTTCCTTGTAGTGGAGAACGATTTTTGATCTACAGCGATGCATCCAAGAAGGGGAAGTGGTGTGTTCTTATGAAAAATGATATGGGGATATCTTATGCCTCACGACAGTTGAAACTCCATGAGAAAAATTACCCAACTCGTGATTTGGAGTTAGTTGTGGTAATCGTTGCATTAAAGATTTAGAGGCATTATCTTTATGGATAAAGGTGTGATATTTATACTGATCATAAAAGTTTAAAGTATAGTTTCACACAAAAGGAAATGAATATGTGCCAAAGAAGATGGTTGGAGCTGAATAAGGATTAGGACTACTCAATTAATTACCACCCTGGGAAAGAAAACAAGGTGGCAGATGCATTATGTCGACAAGACCATGCTAGCTTATCGATGATGAGGATCACAAAAGATCCAATATTTATGGATTTACAAAGGATGGATCTTGGAATTATAATGGAAGGGGAAAATCGTATCTTTATCAAATGAATGTTCATCCATCTATACATGTGACGATTAAAGAGGCACAGAATGAATATTTAGAGTTACAAAAGAAGGTGAGAAGTTTCCCTGAATTCAACCTTGATTATGATGGGATAATAATGTTCAGGAATCGGATTTGTGTTCCTCCCATCATAGTATTAAAGAAGGAGATGTTGGATGAGGCTCATAGTTTGTCATTCTCTATTCACCCTGGAAGAACAAAGATGTATAGGGACCTGAAAGAGTACTTCTGGTGGGATGGCATGAAAAGATATGTTGTTGAATAAGTCTCTTGATACTCGGTTTGTCAAAAAATTAAAGATAAGAGAAAGAAGTCTATTGGGATGTAACAACCATTACCCATACCAGAATGGAAATGGGAAAACATCACTATGGAATTTGTCACAGGACTTCCTAAAACATCCAAAGGAAATAATGCTATCTGGGTCATAGTGGATCTTCTTACAAACTCTGCACACTTCATTGCTATTAGAGAGGATTTCTCTCTAGATAAGCTTCCCAGTATATATATAAAGGAAGTGGTAAGATTTGATGTAGTACCACTTTCCATTATATCTAAGAGTTATTAGCATTCTCATTCTAGGGCCACATTTGGAAATATGCTCATTCCAAACCCGGCCGTTTTCCAAATTCATCCAAAACTCCATTAGAGTATCGCAAAAGAACTACTTTGTCATGAGGGTCCCAGTACCGCAGACGATGTGTCGATCATATGCATGGTCGTGAAGTAATTGATGTTTAAGCGAAATAGGATTGTCCCTTCATGCTCGACGGGCTGGAGGGTCGGCCCATCCCGACTCGGTGGGTTCGACCCGACTAAGGAGTTAGCTCGGTCCGATGGGGTGTTTTCATTATTGGCGGGGCGCAGACTGGCCCAGCCCAGTTGGGTGCTACCCGGCCAGCTGTTGGCCGCTGCTCGGCCAGCTGGCCGGGTGACATGGAGCGGGGGGGGGGGGATACTTCCCGAACAAGCAGCGTTGCCCTCCTATCCGGCCGGGCAAAGCCAGCCGGTCATCCCGTGTCGAGCGGCCCGCACGGGCGGGCTGTTGTCCTCCCGTGCGGGACCTATGGGTGTCACGGCCTCCTCCAACCCGACCGACTAACGAGCCGGCCTGTTTGCGCGCCAAAGGATCCCGCAGAACGCGGGCTGCATTCTTCTACAGTGCGGTTCCCTCGTGGCGGCACAGACCCTTCGGCCCTGCTGGATTGAGCTGGCAGGTTCTTCTTTGGGCGAGCGGGCCGTGGTCTTCATTCCACAGGGCAGCCGGTGTCGTAGATCTCTTCAGGCCTGCATGTGGCCTCCATTGCCACTGCCACCTTCGGTCATCGTCACCTCTTCCAACACTACCTCCATTGCGAATAAAATCAGGAAACATTGGAGGGCGTCAGGCCGCATTCGTCCATCCCGCACCCTCCGCGTTAGGTGGTATCAGTTGGTTGATAAAATTCCATCGGATTCAAAATGAATGAGATAATTTACTCAAATATAATTATACAAAACCCCTACCTCATATATGATGTTTCATTTCGTTGAACCGTAGAAAGAGGATTCGAAGGCGACTTCGGGTGCGTCCAAGGTGTAAGCGTAGTCGATGTTCCCCGCGAGCGATGTCTTCTCTCTTGACGTGAAGGAAGAAGAAAGGATGTAGTTCTTCATGGAGATAACCTCGTTCTTCAAGTTCATAACGTTCCTCGGTGGATGAACAAACCTTTTCCTCTCCTTAGTTCTCCCAAAATTCTTCCCACAAATATTTTCCAAACAATATTACTATAAGTACCTCCTATAATATAACATTTCCATGTATTTAAAATTAATTCAAAATGACTATTTAAATAATTAAGGAATTTTTGTTGGAAACAATAATGGGTGGGAGATTGAGAGTCTCCACATTTAAGTGGAAGTCCATAGGTAAAAAGAGGGTTTATGGGAGTTAAAGAAGAAATTGAAGGGTTAGGGGCTAGTGTGGGCCCCATCCTTAGTTAGATCCTCCAAATGGAAGTTATGTGTGGTGTCATCCCCTCCTCCAACTACCATTTCATGGAAATAACCACCACATAAAATAATTTGGGTAACACAACAAATTATTAAATTATAATGGAAACCCAAAATAAAACTTCTCCTCATGTACAAACGCATCTGCGGTAAAGGTCCCTTTAGATGAATACCAATGCTGTGAGTTCATCAGTGTCTTCATATTTCAATTCCAAGCACCATATCAAAATATAGAAAAACTTGCTCATACATTTACTAAACGTACCTGAAAAAAATATCAGAAATTGATTCTGGGCGCACCGTGCCTCAGAATCAGGCGCCGTTAGAAACTGCGTACTCAAAAAATTCCAAAGTATTTATGAAACAATTTCATGAAATTTAAGGGTCTTTACATTACCCCCACCTTATGGATTTACATCATTGTAAAGATACAACACACACTAGGGAAACAAATGGGGGTACTGAGCTCGAATATGAACCTCCTGCTCCCAAGTGATCTCCTGGAGGTTCCTGTGGTGCTAGTGAATTCGCACCAAAGGAATCCAACATCCAATTAGGACCTGCTTATGTCGATCCTTGATCTCCACCGGAACCGCTGTGAATGTATCCCCTTCATCGATGTCCAGCTCCCCGTTGTCGATGATGTGGGTTGGGTCGTGCATGTATCTCCTCAGCTGAGATACCTGGTATATGTCATGCACTAGGTGCAACTGAGGTGTAAGGGACAGTTGGAAATCCACCTCGCCTACTTTGCTAAGGACCTGGAATGGTCTGATGAAACTCAGAGACAACTTTCCAACTTGGTTAAATCTCTACAGACCTCGTTGAGGTGAGACCCGTAGGAAGATGTGGTCTCCATCCTCGAACTCCAGTGGTCTCCATCTCTTATAAGCATAGAACTTTTGTCTTCTCTATGCAAACATCATCCACTCCTGGATGGTCAGCACCTTTTCCGTCGTAGCCTGAACCATCTCTGGGCCTACAAGCGCTGATTCTCTAGGGTCAGTCCCGCACATAGGTGACCTGCAAGGTTAGCCGTATAATGTCTCGTATGGGGCCATCATAATGGTGGAGTGGTATCTGTTGTTGTATGAAAACATCACCAATGGTAGGTGATCCTCCCATCTGCGACCAAATTCATGAAAAAATGCATGAAGCATGTCATCAAGATTCTGAATGGTCCTCTTAGTCTGACCATTCGTCTGAGGATGGAAGGCGGTGCTCAAGAGAAGCTACGTGACAAAAGCCTCATGTAACCCCTTCCATAGTCAGGAAGTGAAACAAGCATTACAATCAGAGATGATAGTCGATGGAACAACTTGAAGTTGTATGATCTCCAAAATATAGAGGAATCCCATGATCTCTACTGAGACCTGCTCTCTGATCTGTAGGAAGTGGGCCGACATGGGGAGTCAGTGTATGATCATCCAAATCTAGTCGTGCCTTCTGTATGTAAGTGGTAGACCTGTCACGAAATCCATTGATATCCCATCCCACATCCACATTCAGAACTCTAAGGGATGCACTAAGCCTGCTGGTACGTGGTGCTCCACCTTCACTTACAGACCAGTGAGGCATCATGAAATGAACTCTGCTACTGCATTCATCATACCTAGCCACCAGTTTTGTCATCTGAGGTCCGGATACATCATCTCCACTCCTAGATGTACCGCTAGAGGGGAATTTTGGAACTCCCTCAACACCTCCTCATGTAGTACAAATGGTACCATGGTACGTCCCCTGAAGAGGATGATGTGCTCCCCTCCTTTAAAAAATTCATCAGGTGCATGTGCTGAGGATATCTTAGCACATCATGTCTCACAGTAAACGTCCCCATGATGTGGCTCTCTGAATCGCTGATATAGTAGAGGAGTGACTATGAGAGACTGTAGAAAAGCTGCTCTATCTCTATCCACAAAGGATATCTGCAACTCGGACAGCTACTCCATCGCCTCTCCTAAAAGCTGAATGCCCGATCTCATGCCGATAGAATCTTCTACAACATTCCCCTTCCCATGAGTATAGACTATCTCGAAGTCATAGTCTTCTAGGAACACAAGCCATCGTCGTTTCTCAGGTTTAGGTCCTTCTACGAGAAGATGTACCTGAGACTCTGGTGGTTAGAGTTGATTGTAATGCGATCACCCATCCAATAGTTCCACCAAATCTTCAAGGTGAAAACTACTACTACTAACTCTAGGTCCGGGGTACTGAAGTTCATTCGTTCTGCCTCAACTGCCGTGAACCGTATGTGATCACTTCTCACTCCTTCATTAGGACACACCTGAGTACGATCTCTGGTGCATCATAGAAAACTACGTACCATATTCCCTCCTCTGGTAGCCTCAATAAGGGCGCACTGGTCAATCTCTACCTCAGCTCTTGAAAGATCAACTCGCATCTCTCTGACCACATGAAGGGTTTCCCCTTCTTCGTCAAAACTGAAAGCGGTGCTGAAACTCTTGAGATGTCTAGCACAAATCTTTGATAGTACCCTGCCAGACCTAGGAAACTCCGCACCTCCATCACACTCTTGGGTGGATCCCAAGAAAGTACATCCTCGATATTAACTGGATCCACAACAACTCCATCCTCCGTGATGACGTGTCCCAAGAGTTGAACCTCTAGAATCCAGAACTGACACTTCGAGATCTTACCATAAAGTTGGTGCTCTCATAGTGTATCCAGTACAACTCCCATGTGGTAGGCTTGCACCTCCTCAGTAGTTGAGTAAATCATTATGTCTTCGTTGAAGATTACGACAAATCGACCGAGGGAAGGATGGAATATCCTATTGATGAGACTCATGAACACTGCTGGAGCGTTGGTTACACTAAAGCACATAACTAAGAACTCGTAGTGGACATACTGACACCTAAAGGCTATCTTCTGCACACCCTCATCTCGAGCTCTGAGCTAGTGATTTCCTGAACTAAGGTTTATCTTCGGGAACCTTCATGCTCCCTTGAGCTGATCAAAGAGGTCATCAATCCTCAAGAGTGGGTACTTGTTCTTCACGGTCACCTGATTTAGACGACGGTGGTTGACACATTGTTACAAGGTCCAATCCACCTTTTTGGAGAACAATATTGGATATGCCTAGGGTGAAACACTGGGTCGGATAAATCCCTTCCACTGCAAGTCCTCCAAATGTAAACGTAGCTCACAAAGCTCAGTATGAGCCATCTGATATGGTGGAGTAGAAATTGGTTTTGTCTCGGGGTATAGGTCAATGTAGAAGTCTTCCTTTCTTCTAGGAGGTAGTCCTGGAATGTCGTCTAGAAAAACGTCTTCATACTGATCCACACCACCAAGAAATCTCGGACTCACCACATGAATCGCTCCGAGGAGGAGACTGGCCAACTGATGTGTGATCAGCTACCCTTTCCTCTATATAAGTCCATCCTGCACTACAGGGGCTCCCTTCTCGCCGGTGAAGGTCAACCTGGTCCCATCCATGCAGACACTCTACACTTTGCACCTAATACAGTCGATCTGAGCATGGACTATAGATAACCAGTCCATGCCCAAGATGATGTTGTAAGGCCTGGACACCGCTACAAGAAGATCCCAGCCAAAGCTCTCACCTACTAAAGCTTGCTCACACTACTTGAACCAGTGCTCAATCATATAGTCTGCTCCCATAGGATTCTCTAGCTGTAAGGATTGAGCCAACGACTATGTTGTAATCTTAGAGCTCCAAACGAGGGCAGTGGTAATAAAAAAACATCTTGCACATGTGTCTATAAGTACTGATGAAACGATGGAGTATAAATAGATAGTAAGTCAAATCATCTAAGGTATGTCGTGGTCAGAGGCCTTGACTGCCCGGAGCTGAGCATGCCCCTGTCTTTAAGCTCCCTATGGTCGGGGTGTTCCTCCTGGTGGTGGTGGTGGAAGAGCCTCGAAACGTTGTCCACCACCCACTACATAGCCAGCTCCTTTTCCACATCCACCTGCTGCCTACGGAACAAAACTTTCAAACATCTGCCTCTACCTGGGAGGTCCCTCTACTGACTGCTGCTCATCTGCATGGTGGGTTAGACAGTCTTGAGCCTTGTGGCCCTGCCAGCCACATTCATATTATTGACTTATCCTCGTATAGATGGCTCTGTTCCGTGTGCCCCGCACAACCAAACCTCTATTCTGAGGTTTCCCACCTGATGGCATCGTCCGCTTGGACCACTACGACATCTGTCTACTGCCGGCTTCAGAAGACTCTACTACGTGTCGCCCTGTGTTGGGTCTCGCTACTAGAGACTCCTCAGCGAGGATGCTATCCACTTGAAGGGATTTCTCCAACACCCTCAGCTTTGTCGGGAAGCAAAGGGGAATCTTTAAAGCCATGATATCATGCTTCAGTCCCAACTCGAATGTCCGGGCCTGGAAGAATGGGTCCCGTATCATATCCATGGAGTAGCATGAGAGGTCGGTGAACCTCGCTTAGTACTAAGCTACTAACATGATGTCGTGCTATAGATGAAGTAACTCTTGGATCTACACTGCAGGAAGATTGGCTAGAAGAATCTCCGAGTAGAAGAGACTCTCGAAGTCTGTCCAAACTAAAGATGCCTCATCATGAACTTGGAGCATCATGGTCTGCCATATGCATGTCGCTACATGTAAGAGACTCGTGGAAAAGATCACCATGAGGTCGGTTGGTGTCCCTACCAATCTGAAAACCCTGATGTTAGCCTCCAACCAATCCTCAACTATTTGTGGGTATGTCTCTCCAAGGAACCTGGGTGGCCTCTGTCGATGGAACTCGTGCAACACACTCATGTGGCATTCACTCTCTGTTGATGGGGATGGTGGTATTGGTGGCTTAGCCAGTAGTAGTTCCGCTGGTGCCTCCACTGGGATGGGGTCCTATATAGAGGCCTCATCGCTCGGTGGGCTACCATCTCGTACATAACTCGGAACCCTAACATGTTTTCTTTGTGGGGCCAGCCTGAAAAGAAACAGGTGCACCACGGTCAAACAGTATACCTGGTGAGCTGAGACAAAGTAACCAAAATGAAAAATTTTGAAACACACATGCAATCAGTGTTTTTGTGTAATGATTTGGAAATCAGAGGTCAGGGTCCTGGTGTATGGATACGTCAGTCGCCATACCAACAATGGAATCTCTAGACTGAAAAACACAATCAATACTCCTAACACTATTGATTCACTAAAAATAATAATCAGAGTCTTGAGTAATGTGGTAGAACCGACTCCTCTGATACCAATTTGTCATGACCCGTCCTCAGGGCCCATGTCGTGACTACACCATGCCCGCCTTCCATAGGCTAGGAGCTGGGGACTAGCACCAAAGGAGTAAATCCCTAAGCTGGGAAGCCATTGCCATTATTAAAGTAAATTAAAACAATAGAGTGTGAAACAGTATTAAACACTAAGTAAATATTGTATACAAAAAGTCAGTGCTAAAAGGAAAGGGGCCCATAAATACAAAGCCAACACTAAGTATAGTACAACTAAAGAACTAGTACAACTACAGAAAAGTAAAACAACCACAACTGAGTCCTCCTCTAGAAGTCCAACCTGAAGGGTGGGTACAGATGGCCACATCAGCACCTCAGGTCCATCCTTCTGCTCCGCATACGTCTCTCCAAGTGATCCACCTCCAGGTACCATCCAACTCTACCACTCTCTACCTCGATCAGTATTGTCTGTCGTCTTCATCCAACACAACATAGTGTAGGCGTAGCCCGTGCAGGGGTGAGTATAAAATACTGATTAGGGACCTTGAGACCCCCGATGGTCTCCAAGAATCCACAAATGATAAACCACAAAAGAAAGATACAACCATGAAGTGTCAACCAACATTACATAGGTATATGCTCATACATATACATAAGTTATCGTTCTCAATTCATCTCTAACTCTCGAGACCAAACATAAACCAGTACACACATGAAAGTAATTCAATCACATCGTTGATAATTATTAAAGCAAAGACTCAGCTCAAATAGGTATACAACCTTCTTATAGTGATAGAGATGATCATATGTAGTAACCAATTTATCTAATCTGTCATTCCCATATAGGATACTAGACTAGCTAAGCGGTCGAACCCACGTAAAATACTAGACCAGCTACTCTGTTAGACCCAATTAGGATACAAGTAAAAAAGTCAAACTATTAAACCCATGGATGATTCCAGTACAGTTTTTGTCTATTCCAAACACACAGAGGATTATAGTATAGTTTCCATTGCTGCTGGACCCCCGGAGGATTCCAGTACAGTTGTCGTCGCGGTCGCAGCCTGCTCTAGGGATCCTGCACACAACACGCTCGATTACGGGATGGTCTGCTCCTGGAGAATATGGTTCGATATATCAACTATCATGAAGTCAAAGTTGATGTATTCCTATGTTCTATCTCATCAATAGAAACACAATGCGATAGATGGCGCATCAATCAGACGTCATTTATGAGATATTCGAATTTTCATTCTAGGGGCCCAGTTGGAAATACTCTCGTTCCAATCCCGGCCTTTTTCCAATGTCATCCAAAACTAACATAGAGTATCATAAAAGGACCACTTAATAGTGAGGGTCCTAGTTCCACAGACGGAACGTCGATCTAATTCATAGTTGTGATGTAATTCACGTTTAATTGAAACGGGCTCGGCCCGTTAAGCCTGCTGGGCTGGTGGTTTAGCCCGTCCTGAATTGGCATGTCCGACCCAACTATAGGGTTGGCCTGATTCGATGGGATGCAGCACGGCCTGGTGGGGGTGTTGCCCGACCCGGTGGGGGGCGACCCGGCCCGACCCGCGGCGGGGAACGGCCCGGCCCGGCTAGCATGGCCTGACCAGCTGTTGGTCACAGCTCAGCTAGCTGGACGAGTGACACGAAGTGGGGGGGAGGCCCGACATCCTAAACCGGCAGTGCCGCCCTCTTGTCCAGCTGGCTGAAGCAGACCGGTCTTACCGACGCGAGCGGCCTGCATGGGTGGGCCGCTGTCCTCCCATGCGGCACCTATGGGTGCTGCGACCTCCTCCAACCCAGCCGGCTGACGATCTGACTGGTTCGCTCACCGAAGAAGCCCACAGAAAACGGGCTACGGTCCTTTATAGCGCGGCGCTCTCAGGTCGCCACAGTCCCTTCGGACTAACCGGCTTGAGGCGGCCTGTACTTATTTAGCCGAGCGACCAACAGTTGCGGGACGAGGTCTCCCTTCCGCGTGGCACCCGGTGTCGTTGTTCTCTTCGGGCCAGCGTGTGGCCGCCATTTCCGCCACCACCTTTGGTCGTCGTTTCCTCTTGCAACACTTCCTCCATCGTGAATAAAATCAGGAAACATCAGAGGGTCGTAGGACAATGTTTGTTTTTCATGCGCCCTCCGCGTTAGGCAGTAGCAGTTGGTCGGGGACATTCCAACGGATTCAACATGAATGAGATAATTTATTCACGTAGAATTATACAAAACCCCTACCTTGTATATCACATTGCACGTCATCGAGCTGTGGAAAGTGGATTCAAAGGCTATGTTGTGTGCGTCCGATTAGTAAGTATAGTCGACCTTCCTCGTGGGGCGATTTCTTCTCACTTGACGTGGAGGAAGAAGAAAGGATGAAGTTCTTTGTGGAGAGAAAGACATTCTTTTTGTTCTTCACATTCCCTGCTGGATGAACAAGCCTCCTCCTCTCCTTAGTTCTCCCAAAATTCTCCCCAAAAATATTTTCCAAACAATATAATAATAAGGCCCTCCCATAATATAACATTTCCTTATATTTTAAATTAATTCAAAATGAAAATTGAATTAATTAAGGCATTAGTGTTGGAAACATTAATGGGAGGGTGATGAAGTAGCTCCACATTTAAGTGGAAGTCCATAGGTCAAAAGAGTAATTAAGGGAGTTAAAGAAGGAATTTAAGGGTTAGGGGATTGTGTGGGCCCCACCCTTTGTTAGATTCTCCCAAGGGAAGTTATGTGAGGTGTGGGCCTCACCTCTAAATACCCTTTGCAGGGAATAACCACCCCATAAAAATAATTTTTGTAACACAAAAAATTATTTACATTATTAAGAAACCCTAAAATAAAAACTTCTCCTCCCATCAAAACGCAACTGCGGTAATGTTCCCCTTAGATGAATACAAATGCTGCGAGTTCACCGGTGTCCTCAGATTTCTATACTGAGCACCAGTTCAATAGATAGAAAAACCCGCTCGTACGTTTAATGAATGTTCCCAAAAAAAAACCTCAGAAATTGATTTCTGGCACCTCGGGCCTCAAAATCTGGCGCCGTCAGAAACTGCATACTCATAAAATTCTAAAGTATTTTGGAAAAAATATTCATGAAATTTCCAGGACTTTACAAAAAACATGGTAATTAACAACAGAAAATAGTTAGAATAATGAATGATTATTAACAAAAGGGTAATAAGATATTATAATAAGATCATATATTGTTTTATAAATTTTAATATTGTAATTTTATAATATAATAAAATTATTAAACCCATTATACTAAAGTGTTTGGAGTTTTCATCCAAAACAGAGTGCACGTTAAGGTATTTCGTCTCAATTTATATACGATTGAGACTTATTTATTATTATGTACCAATTAACTTTAATATGGGAAATATACTACCCATTTTTAATTTTGTACAATTATTCACTCTTAATTAATTCTATTTTAAGTTTCACATTTTATTATCTCATCCAAGGTGTTTGATTGGAAAATTACCAAGTAGTAAAAGTTACATTGAAATCTCGCTTTTTTCTGATTGTTTACATTATCTTGGAAAAACATGTTATTTTAAGCATATTTCATGATAAATTTAATTTGAATTAAATATTAATATTCTTTTTCAATGTATATGATTCTTTCCTAAACTATTTACCATTTATAAATATGGTTTTTTACATTGAATGTTATTTTTTTAACTAGGGAAAATTTGTTAAATATGAATCATTTACTCAATACAGATTTCTGATAAGGAACATTTTTTATGAATTAAAAAGAATATACAATATATGAGGAATTATATGAAAGTGAAAAAAATAGTTGGTGACTAATTAATGAAATCCCCTCCCCACATTGGATGTCTCATGAGATGAATTAGTTGGCCAAATCTTATTGGTTTGTACCCAGAATATTTTAAACTATCATGAGTATTGATCTGGATCTTAAAGGAATCATGTTCTTAGGAAACATGATTACCAATAATTAAGTATTTCATTTGTATATAATTAATTTTTTATTATTATACATGAAATTTTTTGGTTGACATTATTTATGGATGCATTTTCATTTTCAGTTTGTCGATTTAATGGTATATGTGTTCAGTTATTTTCCATTCCATATTAATAAGTCCATATGCAATGACTTAAATGGAATTTTTTTAGTTATTAACATTATATAGTGACTATTCATTATTAATTTAGGACATATTACACTATACTTAACCCTTACTGACCCTTTTTTCACCCTTATTTTCTTTCATTTCAATATGATATGAAAATGAAATCACATAATATTAATTGAGGGATGTTTTTTATTTCGTTTTCTTATGTATCATGTTTTATTTCCATTTTCCCAATGAAATATGGGTATCATATATGTAATATTATTTTCCCAAAATACTAAAATGATAAGTCTATTGGTATTTTATTCCTTATAATCATGCCAATGTAATAAAATAACGCACTGACACTGGGATTCTGAGGTGGGCATTAGAGTTGGTATGAGAGAAATTTTAATAGAAAATGGAAAACTATATTTAGGATAACATAGATTATGTAACACACACCTAATTTATACATTAAAGATAAGTATATAATAAAATCGCAAAGAGACCATGTTTATGATTATGACATTATCTACACAAAATGTTTTCAATGTATGATAATTGTTTCACTAGTTTTTGTTTTAACATTATGTTACATAATGTTATGATCTAATGTATAATATGTATTAATTTATAAATGGTGCCTATTAGAATGAATTTAAACCAAAATAAATCATATAATCATGAGAATAAAAATTATCATGTCTTTTATGGGCCTGAGCTAATATTTTGAACGAAACTAGTATCTAAAAAATTTCATAGTATGAGTATATAGTATTGTGAGCTAACAAGATAGAGAAAGAGTTACATGAATTTTTTAAGGCTTTGGGGATGCATGAGAATAAAAGGAAGGATAGAAAAATGATGGATAATTAGAATAATGGAAAGGTGTATTTTCCAAACTATGATAACTATGAAAATAGGAAAACATCACTATGGACTTTGTCACAGGACTTCCTAAAACATCCAAAGGCAATAATGCTATCTGGGTCATAGTGGATCGTCTTACAAAGTCTGCACACATCATTGCTATTAGAGAGGATTTCTCTCTAGATCAGCTTGCCAGGATATATTTAAAGGAAGTGGTAAGATTTCATGTAGTACCACTTTCTATTATATCAAAGAGTTATTAACATTCTCATTCTAGGGCTATGTTTGGAAATACGCTCATTCCATACCCGGCCATTTTCCAAAGTCATCCAAAACACAATTAGAGTATCGCAAAAGGACTACTTAGTCATGAGGGTACCCGTGCCGCAGACGACGCGTCGATCATATGTACGGTCGTGAAGTAATTCATGTTTAAGAAAAATAGGATCGGCCCGTCATTCCCGGTGGGCTGGAGGGTCAGCCCATCCGAACTCGGCGGGTCTGACCCAACTAAGGAGTCAGCCCGGCCTAATGGGGTGTTTTCCTTCCCAGCGGGGTGCAGACTAGCCCGGCCCGGTTGGGTGTGGCCTGGCCAGCTGTTGGCCGCTGCCTGGCCAGCTGGCCGGGCGACATGGAGCGGGGGGGAGAGACTTTCCGAACAGTCGGCATCGCCCTCCTGTCCGGCCAGGCGAATCCGGCCGGTATTCCCGTGTCGAGTGGCCCGCACGGGCAGGCAGTTGTCCTCCCGTGTAGGACATGCGGGTGTCGCGGCCTCCTATAACCCGGCCGGCTAATGAGCCAGTCGGTTTGCACGCCGAAGGTTCCCGCAGAACGCGGGCTGCATTCTTCCACAGTGCGGCGCCCTCGTGGCGGCACAGACCCTTCGACCTTGCCGACTTGATCCGGAAGGTTCTTCTTTGGGCGAGCGGGCCATGGTCTTCTTTCTGCAGGGCACCCGGTGTCATAGATCTCTTCAGGCCTGCATGTGGCCTCCATTTCCACCGCCTCCTTCGGTCATCATTACCTCTTCCAACACTGCCTCTATCACGAATAAAATCAGGAAATATTGGAGGGTCGTCAGTCCATGTTCGTTCATCTTGCTCCCTCCGCGTTAGGCGGTATCAGTTGGTCGAGGAAATTCCAACGGATTCAACATGAACGAGATAATTTATTCAAATATAATTATACAAAACCCTTCCTCATATTTGACATTTCACTTCGTCGATCCGCAGAAAGAGGATTCGAAGGCGACCTCGGGTGCATCCAAGGTGGAAGCGTAGTCGATGTTCCCCGCAGAAGATTTCTTCTCTCTTTACGCGGAGGAAGAATAAAGGATGTAGTTTTTCATGGAGAGAACCTCATTCTTCATGTTCTTAACGTTCCTCGGTGGATGAACAAACCTTTTCCTCTCCTTAGATCTACCAAAATTCTCCCCAAAAATATTTTCCAACCAATATAACAATAAGGACCTCCTATAATATAACATTTCCATGTATTTAAAATTAATTCAAAATGACAATTGAATTAATTAAGGAATTTTTGTTGGAAATAATAATGGGAGTGAGATTGAGAGGCTCCACATTTATGTTGAAGTCCATAGGTTAAAAGAGGGTTTATGGGATTAAAAGAAGGAATAGAAGGGGTAGGGGCTAGTGTGGGCCCCATCCTTAGTTAGATTCTCCAAATGGAAGTTATGTGTGGTGTAAGCCCCACCTCCAACAACCATTTCGTGGAAATAACCACCACATAAAATAATTTGTGTAACACAACAAATTATTTAAATAATTAAGAAAACCCAAAATAAAACTTCTCCTCCTGTCCAAATGCATCTGAGGTAAAGGTCCCCTTAGATTAATACCAATGATGCGAGTTCATCGGTGTCTTCAGATTTCAATTCCAAGCACCATATCAAAATATAGAAAAACATGCTAGTACATTTAATAAACGTACCCGAAAAAAATCTCAGAAATTGATTCCGGGCACACCGTGCCTCAGAATCAGGCACCGTCAGAAACTGCGTACTCAAAAAATTCCAAAGTATTTATGAAACATTTTCTTCAAATTTAAGGGTCTTTACATTACCCCCACATTAGGGATTTACATCATTTTAAAGATACAACACACACTAGGGATACAAATGGGGGAACTGAGCTCGAATCTGAACCTCCCACTCCCAAGTCCTCTCCAGGAGGTTCCTGTGGTGATAGAGATTGCGCACTAGAGGAATATAACATCCAATTAGGACCCAATTCTGTCGGTCCTCGATCTCCACCAGGACCACTGTGAATATATACCCTTCATAGATGTGCAGCTCCACGTGGTCGATGATGTGGGTCGGGTCGTGCACGTATCTCCTCAGCTGAGATATGTGGTATACGGCATGCACTAGGTGCAACTGAGGTAGAAGGGCCAGCTGGAAATCCACCCCACCTACTCTGATGAGGACCTGGAAAGGTACGATGAAACTCAGAGACAACTTGCCTCCTTGGTGAAATCTTTGCAGACCTCATTGAGGTGAGACCCTTTGGAAGATGTGGTCTCCATCCTCGAACTCGTGTGGTCTCCATCTCTTATCAGCATAGGACTTTTGTCTTCTCTGTGCAATATTCATCCACTCCTGGATGATCGGCACCTTATCCGTCATATCCTGAATCATCTCTGGCCCTATAAGTGCTGACTCTCTAGGTTCAGTCCCGCACATAGGTAACATACCAGTTCGGCCATACAATGTCTCGTAAGGGGCCATCCTAATGGTGGAGTGGTATCTTTTGTTCTAGGAAAACTTCAACTATGGTAGGTGATCCTCTCATCTACGACCAAAGTCACGGAAAAATGCACGAAGCATGTCATCGAGATCTTGAATGTTCCTCTTAGTCTGACTGTTCGTTTGAGGATGGAAGGTGGTGCTCAATAGAAGCTACATTCCAAAAGCCTCCTGTAACCCCTTCCATAGTCAGGAAGTGAAACGAGCATTACAATCAGAGATGATAGTCGATCGAACAACTTTATGTAGTATGATCTCCTGAATGTAGAGGAATCCCATGCTCTCTATCGAGACCTTCTCTCTGATCGGTTGGAATGGGCCGACATGGAGAGTCCGTGTACGATCATCAAAATCTAGTCATGCCCTCTGGAAGTACGAGGAATCCCTGTCACGAAATCCATTGATATCCCATCCCACATCCAATCTAGGACCTCTAAGGGATGCACCAGGAATGCTGGTACCTGGTGCTCCGCCTTCACTTACTGACCAGTGAGGCATCATGAAACGAACTCTGCTATTGCCTTTATCATACCTGGCCACCAGTTTTGTCGTCAGATGTCCGGATATATCATCTCCACTCCTAGATGTACCGCTAGAGGGGAATTTTGGAACTCACTCAACACCTCCTCCTGTAGTACCAATGGTACCATGGTATGTCCCCTGAAGAGGATGACGTGCTCCCCTCCTTGAGAAAATTCATCAGGTCCATGTGCAGAGGATATCGTAGCACATCATGTCTCACAGTCAACGTCCCCATGCTATGGCTCTCTGAATCGCTGATATAGTGGAGGAGTGACTATGAGAGATTGTAGAAAAGCTGATTCATCTCTATCCACAAAGGATATCTGAAACGCGCCAAGATGCTCCATCGCCTCTCCTTAAATCTGAATTCCTGATCTCATGCTGAGAGCATCTTCTACAAAATTCCCCTTCCCAGGAGTATAGAATATCTCGAAGTCATATTCTTGGAGGAACACAAGCCACCACCATTGTCTCAGGTTTAGGTCCTTCTACGAGAAGATGTACATGAGACTCTGGTGGTCAGAGTAGACTGTAATGCAATCACCCATCCAATAGTGCCACCACATCTTCAAGGTGAAAACTACTACTACTAACTCTAGGTCCTGGGTACCGTAGTTCTTCTCATTCTTCCTCAAATGCTGTGAACCGTATGTGATCACTTCTCACTCCTGCATTAGGACACACCTGAGTACGATCCCTGATGCATTATAGAAAACTATGTACCCTACGCCCTCCTCTGGTAGCCTCATGATGGGCGCACTGGTCAATCTCTACCTCAGCTCCAGAAAGATCAGCTCACATCTCTCTGACCACATGAAGGGTTTCCCTTTCTTTGTCAAAGCTGAAAGCGGTGCTGCAACTCTTGAGATGTCTGGCACAAATCTTCGATAGTACCCTGCCAGACCTAGGAAACTTCGCACCTCCATCACACTCATGGGTGGCTCCCATGGAAGTACTTCCTCGATATACGCTCGATCCACTACAACTCCATCCTCCGAGATGACGTGTCCCAAGAGGTGAACCTCTAAAATCCAGAACTGACACTTAGAGATCTTACCATAAAGTTGGTGCTCTCGGAGAGTATCCAGTACAACTCGCATGTGGTAGGCATGCTCCTCCTCAATAGTCAAGTAAATCATTATGTCTTCATTGAATATTACGAAAAATAGATCGAGGGAAGGATGGATGATCCTGTTTATGAGACTCATGAATACTGACGGAGCATTGGATACACTAAAGGACATAACCAAGAACTCGTAGTGGCCATACCGACACCTAAAGGCTATCTTCTGCACATCCTCATCTCGAACATTGAGCTAGTGATTTCCTGAACTAAGGTCTATCTTCGATAACCTTCATGCTCCCTTGAGCTGATCAAAGAGGTCATCAATCCTTGGGAGTAGGTACTTGTTCTTCATGGTCACCTGATATAGGCGACGGTAGTCGACACATTGTTACAAGATACAATCCACCTTTTTGGCAAACAAAATCAGATAGGCCCGGGGTGAAACACTGGGTCGGATAAATCCCTTCCACTGCAAGTCCTCCAAATGTACCCGCAACTCACGAAGCTCAGCAGGAGCCATCTGATATGCTAGAGTATAAATCGGTTTTGTCTCGGGGTATAGGTCAATGTAGAAGTCTTCCTTTCTACAAGGATGTAGTCATGGAATGTCGTCTAGAAAAATGTCTGCATACTAATCCACACCAATAGGAAAACTCAGACTCACCACATCAATCGCTCCGAGGATGAGACTAGCCAACTGATGTGTGATCAGCTACCCATTCCTTTACATAAGTCCATCCTGCACTACAAGGGCTCCCTTCTCTCCGGTGAAGGTGAACCTGGTCCCATACATGCAGACACTCTGCAATTATCACCTAATACAGTCGATCTGAGCATGGACTGTAGATAACCAGTCCATGCCCAAGATGATGTCATAAGGCCTGGACACGTCTACAAGAAGATCCTAGTCAAAGATATCGCCTCCTAGAGTAATATCACACTACTAGAACCAGTGCATAATCATTGAGTCTGCTCCCATTAGATTCTCTAGCCGTAAGGATTGAGCTAACAGCTCTGTTGGAATCTCTGATCTCCGAACGAGGGAAGAGGTAATAAAAAAATGTCTTTAACCTATGTCTATAAGTACTGATGAAATGATGGAGTAGAAATAGATAGTAAGTCAAATCATCTTAGGTATGTCGTGGTTAGAGGCCTCGACTACCCGGAGCTGAGCATGCCCCTGTCTTCCAGCTCCCTGTGGTCGGGGTGTTCCTCCTGGTGGTGGTGGTGGAAGACCCTCGAAACATCGTCCACCACCCACTGCATAGCCAGCTCCTCTGCCACATCCACCTGCTCCCTGCGGACCAAAACATTCAAACATCTGCCTCTGCCTAGGAGGTCCCTCTACTGACTGCTGATCATATATATGGTGGGTTGGACAGTCTCGAGCCTTGTGGCCCTGCACGTCACATGAATATCATTTCCTTCTCCTCGTGCAGTTGGCTCTATTCCATGTGCCCCTCACAACCGAACCTCTATCCTGAGGTTACCCACCTGATGGCCTGGCCCGCATGGACCTCTACGACATCTGTCTACTACCGGCTGCAGAAGAATCTGCTATGTGTCGCCCTGTGGTGGGTCTCGCTACTGGAGACTGCTCAGCGAGGATGCTATCCACTTGAACATATTTCTCCAACACCCTCACCATTGTCGGGAAGTTGAGGGGAACCGTCGAAGCCATGATATCATGCCTAAGTCCCTACTCGAAGGTCCGAGCCTAGAAGAATGGGTCCTGTAACATATCCATGGAGTAGCATGAGAGGTCGGTGAACCTCTCTTAGTACTCAGATACTATCATGCTGCCATGTTGTAGATGAAGTAACTCTTGGATCTGCACTTTAGGTGGATTGCCTAGAAGAATCACCGAGCGGAAGAGACTCTCGAAGTCTATCCAAAGTAAAGATGCCTCATCATGAACTTGGAGCATCAGGGTCCACCATCTGCCTGCCACTACATGTAGGAGACTCGTGGAAAAGATCACCATGAGGTATTTTGGTGTCCCTACCAATATGAAAACCCGGACGTTAGCCTCCAGCCAATCCTCATCTGTTTTTGGGTCCGTCTCTCCATGGAACCTGGGCGTCCTCTGTTGATGGAACTCATGAAACGCCCTCAGGTGGCATGCACTCTCTATTGATGGGGATGGTGGTATTGGGTAGCTTAGCCGGTAGTAGTTCCGCTGGTGCCTCCACTGTGATGGGTCCCTACATAGAGGCGTCATCGCTTGGTGGGCTACCATCTCGTACGTAACTCGGAACCCTAACAGGTTTACTTTGTGGGGCCATACTGAAATGAAACAGGTGCACCATGGTCAAATAATATACCTGGTGAGCTGATACAAAGAAATAAAAATGAAAATTTTTGAAACACACATGCAATCAGTGTTTTCGTGTAATGAGTTGGAAATCATAGGTCAGGGTCCTGGTGTATGGATACTTCAGTCGCCATACCAACATTGGACTCCCTAGACTGAAAAACAAAATCAATACTCCTAACACAATTGATTCACTAAAAATAATGATCAGAGTCTTGAGTTAGGCGGTAGAACTGACTCCTATGATACCAATTTTTCACGACCCGTCCTCAGGGCCCATGCCGTGACTACACCATGCCCGCCTTCCATAGGCCAGGGGTGGGCGACTAGCACCAAAGGCGTAAATCCCTAAGTTGGGAATCCATTGCCATTATTAATGTAAATAAAAACAATAGAGTACGAAACAATAGTAAAAACTAAGTAAATATTGTATACAAAAAGTAATTACTGAAAGGATAGGGGGTCATAAATACAAGCCCAACACTAAGTATAGTCCTCCTCCAGAAGTCCAACATGAAGGGTGGGTAAAGATGGCCACATCAGCACATCGGGTCCATCCGTCTGCTCCGCATACGTCTCACCAAGTGATCAACCTCCAAGTACCATTCAACTCTACCACTATCTACCTCGATCATTGTTGTCCATCGTCTGCATCCAACACAACATAGAGTAGGTGTAGCCCGTGGAGGGGTGAGTATAAAATTCTGGGTAGGGACCTTGATACCCCCGATGGTCTCCCAAAATCCACAAATGATAAACCACAGAGGAAAGATACAACCATGAAGTGTCAACCAACATTACATAGGTATATGCTCATACATATACATATGTTATCGTTCACAATTCAGCTCTAACTCTCGATCCCGAACACAACCCAGTATACAAATGAAAGTAATTCAATAACATCATTGATAATGATTGAAGCAAAGGCTCATCTCACATATGTATACATCCTTCTTATAGTGATAGAGATGATAATATGTAGTCACCGATTCATCTAAGCTGTGAGTCCCACATAGGACACTAGACCACCTAAGCTGTCGAACCCACATAGGATACTAGACCAGCTACTCTGTTGGACCCACATAGGATACAAGTACAAAAGTCAAACTGTTGAACCCACGGAGGATTCTAGTACAGTTTTTGTCTATTCCAAACACACATAGGATTGTAGTATAGTTGTCATCACTTCTAGACCCACGGAGGATTCCAGTACAGTTGTTGTCGCGGTTGCATCCATCTTTAGGGATCCTGCACACAACACGCTCGATTCTGGGATGGTCCGAACCTGGAGAAAATGGTTCCATATATCAACTATCACAAAGTCAAATTTGATTTATTCCTATGTTCCATCTCATCAATAGAAACACAACACGACAGATGGCACGTCAATCAGATGTCGTTTAAGAGATATTCGAATTTTCGTTCTAGGGGCCCGGTTGGAAATACTCTAGTTCCAAACCCGTCCTTTTTCCAATGTCATCCAAAAATAACTTAGAGTATCATAAAAGGACCACTTTATAGTGAGGGTCCTAGTTCCACAGACGACATGTCGATCAAATTCACGGTCGTGATGTAATTCATGTTTAATTGAAACTGGCTCGGCCCGTCATGCTCGGTGGGCTGGCGGTTCAGCGAGTCCTGAATTGGCATGTCCGACCCAACTTAAGGGTTGTCCTGGTTCGATGGGATGTGGCCCAGCCCGGTGGGGTGTTGCCCGACCCGGTGGGGGGCGACCCAGCTCGGCCCGCGGCAGGGCACGACCTGGCCCGGCTGGCGCGGCCCGACCAACTGTTGGTCGTAGCTCAGCTAGCTGGCCGAGTGACGCGAAGTGGGGGGGGGGAGGACCGACATCATAAACCGGCGGTGCTTCCCTCTTGTCCAGCTCGCTGAAGCTTAACGGTCTTCCCGACGTGAGCGGCCGGCATGGGTGGGCCGCTGTCCTCCCACACGGCACCTGCGGGTGCTGTGACCTCCTCCAACCCGGCCGGCTGACGAGCTAACTGGTTTGCCCACTGAAGCAGCCCGCAGAACGCGGGCTGCAGTCCTCCGCAGCGCGGTGCTCTCGGGTCGTCGTGGTCCCTTCGGCCCGACCGGCTTGAGGCGGCCTGTACTTCTTCGGCTGAGCAGCCAACAGTTGCGGGCCGGGGACTCCCTTCTGCATGGCACCCGGTGTCGTGGTTCTCTTCGGGCCGACGTGTGGCCACCATTGTCGCTACCGCCTTCAGTCATCGTTGCCACTTCCAACACCACCTCCATCGTGAATAAAATCAGGAAACATCATACGGTCATAGGGCCATTTTCATTTGTCCCGCGCCCTCTGCGTTAGGCAGTAGCAGTTGTCCGAGGACATTCCAACGGATTCAACATGAATGAGATAATTTATTCACATAGAATTATACAAAACCCCTACCTCGTATATGACATTGCACATCGTCAAGCTGTGGAAAGTGGATTTAAAGGAGACATTGGGTGTGTCTGATTAGTAAGCGTAGTCGACCTTCCTCGCGGGCGATTTCTTCCCTCTTGACGTGGAGGAAGAAGAAAGGATGATGTTCATTGTGGAGAGAACGCCATTCTTCTTGTTCTTCACATTCCCTGCTTGATGAACAAACCTCCTCCTCTCCTCAGTTCTCCCAAAATTATCCCCAAAAGATTTTTCCAAACAATATAATAATAAGATCCTCCTATAATATAACATTTCCTTACATTTTAAATTAATTCAAAATTACAATTGAATTAATTAAGGCATTTGTGTTGGCAACATTAATGGGAGGGTGATGGACCAGCTCCACATTTATGTGGAATTCCATAGGTCAGAAGAGGGATTAAGGGAGTTAAAGAAGGAATTTAAGGGTTAGGGGCTTGTGTGGGACCCACCCTTTGTTAGATTCTCCCAAGGGAAGTTATGTGGGGTGTGGGCCCAACCACTAACTACCCTTTGGAGGAAATAAACACCCCATAAAATAATTTTTGTAACACAAAAAATATTTAAATTATTATGAAACCCCAAGATAAAACTTCACCTCCCATCCAAACGCAACTACGGTAAAGGTCCCCTTAGACGAATACAAATGCTGCGAGTTCATCGGTGTCCTCAGATTTCTATTCCGAGCACCAGTTCAAGAGATTGAAAATCCTTCTCGTACGTTTACTGAACGTTCCCAAAAAAAATTTCAGAAATTGATTTCGGTCACCCCGGGCCTCGAAATATGGCACTGTCACAAACTGCATACTAATAAAATTCTACAGTATTTTGGAAAAAAATTTCATGAAATTTCTGGGACTTTACAAAAAACGTGGTAATTAACACCAGAAATAGTTAGAATAATGAATGATTATTAACAAATGGGTAATAAGATATTATAATAAGATCATATATTGTATTATAAACTTTAATATTGTAATTTTAAAATATAATAAAATTATTTAACCCATTACACTAGAGTGTTATGAGTGTTCATCAAAAACAGAGTGCAAGTTAAGGGATTTTGTCTCAATTTATATACCATTGAGACTTATTTTTTATTTTATACCAATTAACTTTAATATGGGAAATACACTACCCAATTTTAATTTTGTATAATTATTCACTGTTAGTTCATTCAATTATAAGTTTCCCATTTTATTATCTCATCCAAGGTGTTTTATTGGAAAATTACCAAGTAGTAAAAGTTACATTGGAATCTCGTTTTTTTCTGATTGTTTACATTATCTTGGAAAAACAGGTTATTTTAATCATATTTCATGATAAATTTAATTTTAATTAAATATTAATATTCTTTTGTAATGTATATGATTCTTTCCTAAACTATTTACCATTTATAAATATGGTTTTTAACTTTGAATGTTATTTTATTAACTAGGGAAAATATGTTAAATATGAATCATTTACTCAATACAGATTTTTGATAAGGAATATTTTTTATGAATTAAAAAGAATATAAAATATATGAGGAATTATATGAAAGTGAAAAAAATAGTTGGCCACTAATTAATGAAATCCCCTCACCGCATTGGATGTCTCATGAGATGAATTAGTTGGCCAAATCTTATTGGTTTGTACCTAGAATATTTTAAACTATCTGGAGTATTGATCTGGATCTTAAAGGAATCATGTTCTTAGGAAACATGATTACCAATAATTAAGAATTTCATTTGTATATAATAAATTTTTTTATTATTATACATGAAATTTTTTGGTTGAAATTATTTATGGATGCATTTTAATTTTCATCTTGTCGATTTAATGGTATGTGTGTTCAGTTATTTTCCATTCCATATTAATAAGTCCATATCCAATTCTTTAAATGGAATTTTTTTAGTTATTATCATTAGATTGTGACTATTAATTATTAATTTAGGACGTATTACACTATACTTAACCCTTACTGACCATTTTTTTCACCCTTATTTTCTTTAATTTCAATATGTTATGAAAATGAAATCACATAATATTCATTGAGGGATGCTTTTTATTTAATTTTATTATGTATCATCTTTTATTTCCATTTTCCCAATGAAATATGGGTATCATATATGCAATATGATTTTCCCAAAATACTAAAATGATCATTCTATTGGTATTTGATTCCTTATAATCATGCCAATGTAATAAAATAACTCACTAACACTGGGATTCTGAGGTGGGCGTTAGAGTTTGTATGAGAGGAAGTTTAATAGAAAATGGAAAACTATATTTA
Organism: Viscum album; assembly: GCA_963277665.1. Classification (NCBI taxonomy): domain Eukaryota; kingdom Viridiplantae; phylum Streptophyta; class Magnoliopsida; order Santalales; family Viscaceae; genus Viscum; species Viscum album. The sequence continues at coordinate 314,575,884 of OY728158.1, forward strand.
GGATAACATAGATTATGTAACACACACCTAATGTACACATTAAATATAAGTATATAATAAAATCCCAAAGAGACCATGTTTATGATTATGACATTATCTACACATAGTGTTTTCAAAATATGATAATTGTTTCACTAGTTTTTGTTTTAACATTATGTTACATAATTTTATGATCTAATGTATAATATGTATTAATTTATAAATGGCTCCTATTAGAATGAATTTAAACAATAATAAATCATATAATCATGATAATAAAAATGATCATGTCTTTTATGGGCCTGAGCTAATATTTTGAACCAAACTAGTATCTAAAAAATTTCATCAAATGAGTACATATTATTGTGAGCTAACAAGATAGAGAAAGATTTACATATATTTTAAGGCTTTGGGGGAAGCATGAGAAGAAAAGGAAGGATAGAAAAATTATGGATAATTAGAATAATAGAAAGGTGTATTTTCCAAACTATGATAAATATGATAATAAACACCTAGGTTATTCCTTTAAGGGAATATGAGTTGGTTATATGTGATGAAATAAGGATCACTAGGAAAATTAATGGTAATGGTATAATGAAAAAAATTAAAATTCCATGTTTTTGCTATATTTAAATAATTATCAAGACAAATAAATTCCCCATGAGGCATAGGAATAACCCCTCACAAAATTTAATGGGTCATGGTCTACCTCATTCTATTACAATAGATAAATGGGAACGATTAATGTTATTTTATTTTTATTCAATAATTTTTATATTTTAGTATTTTATCAACGATATATTAGTTGTCAAAATCAATAAATGTATAAGGATTATACTGTAGAACTATATCATAAAGGATTTAAATGCATGTATTGTATGCTATTAAGAAAAACGATATAGTGGAAAGTTAAAAATTATAGAAAACTTTTGATTGATGGATGGAGGAAGCTTAATATGTTCCTGATGTTGATATAATAATGACAAGACAAATAGATTATTGCTATGGATAATGTAAATTTTATACTGTTACTACCTTGTAACTCATTAATAATTTGATAAAAATGTAGTTTATACTATCATTTATAGACATTTAAAACAATTTTTTATTTAATAATTAAATATAATAACTAATTTTTTACATAAATAATATGGGAAAGTCCCTTTTTAATATGTTTTTATGGTAATTCAAGTTATTAACATGATTCAATAGAATGAATAATGAATGTATTAACATGTTTTGTATGTGACGATTTAGGGCTACATTATGTTGTTTGGATTAATCATAATTTCGTTTTTAAAATTTGGTGACCTTATAATGTTTTAGATCTTCATATTTTGGAAGGGACAAATGGTTAATAATTTCTAAAATGGATCCAATATATCTATGGAAAATGTTGAAAAGATTAATGTAATATGTCACTATATAATGAAGCATATTCTAAGAGATGATGTATAAATAGTTCAAGACACAAACAAAGGATTATATTGTGTTTATGAAATAGAAATGTTTCACGCAAGTATACTTATTTATTTCATAGAGGGTGATTTAATTCATAAACTCTAGGATAAATAACCATGAAACCAAAATCTGTTCTATTATTATCAATTTATATGATATCAATGTCTTTTATCAAACAACTATTTTATGGATTTTTGGTAAAAAAACATTCCCATGAACATGTTCTATATAACTCTCCAATATAACATGATAGTTATATTTGTTTTCCATGTCCATTTTTTCACAAATGTTCTCTAATATGAATTCCTAGTTTTTTGGTGAGGTTCACATTTCATTTTAACTCTTATTAATACGATTTGTTATTAACCCCACATAAAATTTAGGATTTCAAAAATATTATTTTAATAAATCAATCACTTGGATATCGAGATCATTTTTTTAATTGAGAGGTCACAATTAATTTTATGTGGGTAGAATATTACAACCCCAGACATTACAATATTTTCCTTCTAAAAAAATTAATTTTTTACAATCTTGGTTAATACATAACACATGGTTAAGAATATGCTACATGAGACATTGAGATTAGTTTTCATTACATAGAACATTATTCTTAGTGTGTTCTGTAAGGAACCCCTAATTTAGTTTGTGTTACATGCAAAAAATGCATTCGTCAATAACTTCTCTTACATACGACACTGAGTTTTACCAACTACAATACACTATTGAGATTAATATTTAATATGATATTTATCATCTTTAAATTTTAATTAAATGTATGAAAATTATTAATAAAACTTTAATAACTTTATATACTGAAGTTTATATAATTATTTGGTGAAAATTTAATTATAAATTAATATATAAACCAATTGAATATAAAGAAATATATTTATGAAAAACAAATTTTATGTGTAAACAGAAATTTATAAAAATTATTTAAATTTATTACCATTAATGGATTATATTAATGAAACAGAAATTATATTTTATATTAAGTTCTTTACATTCATACAATAGATTTTATTGGCATAATAATATAAAAAATCTATATTTATTGTTAATTTTTTTTTATTATTAAAAGCGGTATTACAACATTTTATTAGGGAAACTATATGAAATATAAATATAGGAAATCATATAAATTTTATTTGAAATAATAAACTTACTATTTTAATTTTTATTGATTAAATTATATTAGTGGAATATTATAGTATTTTTTTTAAGAAATTCATTTTTTGAAGAATTTTAAAAAATACCGAATTTTAATTGAAAAATGATTTAGAATTTAAATGATTTATAATGATAAAGACTATTATTAGTTAGTTTAAAATATTAATTAGAATAATTTTACATGTATTAATATAATTTATGTCATTAGTATTAATTTTTAATTGAATGTTTATAAAAACCATATCAATCTTTTGGGAATTTTTCCTCTAAAAACCTATATTCTCATCATGTTTTCCGAATTAATTCTAAATTAGTTTCTTATAATTATATGATATGAATTTTGAAAAATAAATTTCATATTTTGAATCATAATTATTTATAATATCTATTATGTAAAAATTGGTTTTTGGAAAATAATATTATTGAAATAAAATAAAATTAGTTACAATGAATAAGGTAAAAATGAGTGTACTTGTAGGTCAAATGTTATCAATAAGTGTCCAAATGACCTAGACACATGTCTAAAACCCATTTCCTAGACAAATTTTTACCATATTGCATATTTAATACTACCTTTTGTAATTCTGGTGGTATATTATTTAAGGGATTCCTCCCAATATTCTTTTCCTTTTTATATTTCCAATAAAGTCACTCATCCTCCACTCTAAAAGGGCACTCTCCCCCCCACATATATTAACATATCTCAATAAATTTGTCTCATAAGACCCCTAAAAATATTTCCCCTACATCCCTCCCCTAATACTAGATGACTCACATTCAGATGTAACGAAACCAAGGAATAATTTTGGTATAAACCAATATGAGTTACCTCATGAAGAGGTAGTGTTCTTCAACTACATTATTTTTTTATTAATTAAATAAAATAACTTATTTTAATATAATTATTATAGAATAACATCTTTTTCTTAAATATACTTATATTTTTTTATTTTAATGGTACACCCTATTGTCACACACACTTACATTGAATGGGATAAACAATGATCATTAATATGTATGATAGATTACCTCTTCGTGAACCAATGGTGTTTGTTATATAATTACCACCACTGAGGTTAGAAGTAATGATATATTAATATTTTATATATAATATATATGATATTTATAATTTATTTATTCTTATTTATTATCAATATATGAAATAACTTGTTGACTTACCTTTTGTGGGAACACGATAACTTCGTTGGTAGATATGTGGACTGCCATCTCCTCAATGTGATGTGATTCGTTCATGGTTTACATGGTATTTATTAAGGATTGTTTTAATAAAAAAACTGATATATATGAGAAAAAAATTATGTTTTAATTATTATATTCATATATTTCATTTTATATTCTTTCTTTTAATATGGAAGGAAAATGGAAACAAAATTCTTGAATACATATGCCCTACCATCTCAGTGAATAGTGACATTCATCTCCTGTCACTAAATAATATAGATTATTAAAAATTACATATATAATAAATATATATGATATTTAAATGATGAGTTACATTATATATTTGATTAAATTCATATCAATGTAAGAGGAAAAAAATAATGCATCAAAATATACATGAAAAACTAGGAACTTAACACTCGAAATACTGACAATAATGAATGATGGAAAACAAAATGGTAATAACATATTATAAAAAGATCATATATAATATTATAAATATTAATATGGTTCAAATATAATTAATAACATGATTAAAGCCACTATACATGATTTTAAAGTGTGTTCAACCAAATTATAGTGTATAGTAAGGGATTTTGTCTCAATTTACATTCCATTCTGACCAATTTGTTATTATGCACCGACTAAATTTAATGTGGTGTATGTATTGTCACATTGTAATTTAAAAACAATATTCAATCATAATTCATGGTATTTGACATTTCTTATTAGATTATCTCATCCATGGTTTTTGATTTTAAAATTACCAAGTGGTAGAAGTTATTTTGAAATCCCGCATTCTTTGGTGGTTGTTAACTATATCTTTAAAAAATCACATTATGTAATAATTTTTTTTTATAAATTTCATGTATATAAAATATAAATATTCTTGTGTAATTGATATGATCATTCACTAATCCATATACCATATATAAATTTTGTGTTAACATTGAATGTTATTTTGTAAACATGGAAAAAATTAATAAACTTGTATCCTTTAATCAATACCGAGATATGATAATGCATATTTATTGTGGATTCAATATGTTATTTGATATTAGAGGACTGGTTTGGAAATACATTTAATGAGTTGTGGACTCGTTAATGAAATATACTTTATGATTCAAAATTATAATGAACTGAATCAGTTAGCTATATTAGATGGATTTTTACCTGGTATGTTTTTAACTATCTTGAGGATTGATCTTAATGGTAAAGGTATCATGTTCCTAGAAAAAATGATGTCAAATAATTAAGTATTTATTTTATATATAATACAGTTATTATTATCCATGAAATATTTTATTTGAAATTATATATTGATTCATTTTAATTATCAGTTTATTGATTTAATGGATTTGGTATTTAGTTATTTACCTTCCCATAATGAACTAGACTTATCAAATTTTTTATGTGTAATGTTTGTTTATTTATTAACATTCGATGTTAACTATTAGTTTATAATTCATGTTATCTTCTTCAATACTTAGACCTTGCTGACAATTTGAGCTCAACCTTATTTAGAGTTCTTTCCCATGGTTATAAAGAAGAAATATTTGAATATTCTTTCAAGGATGTCATTCGTATCATCTTATTATGTATCCAGTTTTATTTTCTATTCCCAAATGTAATATCGGTATTAGGTATGTGATAGTGTTTTACAAAAGCACTAAAATGATTGGTATTTCATGATTTGATACCTTGTAATCATGCCAATATAATAAATTAAGGCATCAAATCTGGGATTTCTGGGTCACAACATTACACAGAAGGTGTCATCATATATAGAAACATTTGATATTAGAGAAACTCCATGTTTAATCTTTATCCCAAACTCAATATCTCATAAAGGGGGTAATTATACAACCTCCATAATAAATACATCGGTGTATTATTCAATATACATAGAAACAAATGTCTATTGAACCACTGAAAAACTCAGCATCAGCTCTAATAACAAGGAATAAATTGAATAAAAACCCCTCAAACCCATATGAGGGTATTTCTGAACAACAACCATTTAGGTATCTCCATCAAAATCTGAGAACATAACCTTAATCCAAATGAAATACATGATATCCCTCACCAAATAAAAACTAATCCATGATGAGGATTATGTAATTTTAATGTATCCACAAACATATAAAGTATTCCAAGGAGTTTTTAATCCATATAAAGTAGTTCACTGTCTCTATATACTTCATACAAGTCATATCAACCCACAACTATTGTAGTCAAGACCATTGGGAATAAAAGATTATCCTCATCGTGTCATAAAACATGGATGAGGTAAGGCAATATAAAAGAGTTGGTAGCTAATAAATCAAATAAAAATATATACACATGTATAAAGCATGTAAATGATACCTCAAATGATGTGAATATAATATGATGATAGAAGCTATAGGGAATAAATAGAAATATAACCTACTCCATAGTCTCTGTGACCCCAATCCATACTTCCACCAAGAACATTCAATACCCTCTATTAACAAGGAATGTATCAAGGTTATCCTTTTCCTACCATATATGCCCTTTGATGATCCCAAGTAGGAACTCCCATTTTCTATTAACATAGATAAAACTACCACATTTGAGAAATCATATGTGGAAGACCTACTATTTGATGACCGCTCAAATAGGAGAGACACTCTCACCATTGATGACCACAACCATTACAAGCATTTTTTTATCACTTGTAATAGGTCAAAGATGTTGCACCCCTAGAGAAACGAGATGATGAGGGATGAGTCCTACCCATGTTGGTCTAAAATAACATTTTCACAAGATAATCGGAAGACCATATCATATATCTTTTTCATGAGAAATCCACATTACACTACTCTATGGAATATTTAGTTCTGCATTATTTTTTCTAAAAGGACTAAAATCATTCACCTACATAAGTATATTTAGAAAATGAACCGATTTAATGAGAACATGATCTATGGACATAAACACTACATGTGATGCCTCTCTCTATCCTCTTCAAATAGAAATAGATCTAATGAATTATGGAGAAGTGTCCTAAAATACATCCCAAAACACCCACACACTAAAACTCCTCTATCGAAGTGAAATATTATTTAGGCGATTGGATTATTTCATAGACATTGAAAGAAACTCTACCCAAATAATATCCCTAAACATATCCCACAATAATATAGACTCTTCATGATCCTTGAGGAATGTGAACCACCACTATATCACTTATTATCAGAGAATCCTCAAATCCAATGAAAACTAGTTCTCAATCTGAGCATGGATCTAACTAAATGTTGTCTCATCCTCGTATAACTAGATCTCTATGATTGGGTCCAAAATAGAGATATCAAACAAATTTAATAACTAGTGTTGAAACTCAATGGGCATCCTACTATAAGTGGTATCATTATAAACATCTACTCTATAGTGATATACCATATCATCATATTGAACATATTCATTGGTAGCAACACATGGAAGTCAACTAAGAACCATACCATAAAGAGAAGCCAATTTTTATATATCTAACCATTGAATATTGAATATTAACCATTAATTAATTCCATTATTAATTGTATTCATTATTATTTAATATATCCCAATGTATATCAATTTCAAACATAGTCGTAAAAAATAATGACGCAAATTAATATCCTAGGACTCCTCATCACAACTTTTATTACTTAATTTAGTATTCTTAACAATATTAAAAGTCGATGCATCGCATCTCCAGGGGGAATACCCCAATATATGGAGGTAGCCCTTGTTTATATCTCCTACTAAACATAGCTGATACCATTTCCATAACATCCTATACAATCCATCCCTATTCATAACTCCATACTCAATTATATACATCAAACTAAGCCTTTGATAACAATATTTCAGGAAGACCTCCCCTCAAAAGGGTACCCGTCACATACCAGCATTGAGGGAAGGGATATTGTGACTGCCTCACTCCCAAGTCCTGTAGGCCCGACATTGGTGATATGCACCAAGGGTATAATAAATATTCATATGATGGAATTATCCTCCTAGAGATGTATAAGATATATAAACATATCAAAACCTATATTTATATGTCAAATAAATCTCAAACTACAAACATTCATTGTGAAATGGTAATAAAACAACTGGAAGGAAAACTAAATGTACAAAAAAGTAAAACTCGACAGTGACCACGAATCCAAAACAACTCCTACAAAACGATGAGATAATAAAATATTACACGATCTCCATCCATATCTTATTTACATGAAAAATAGTTTATATATACATGGGGTGATCATGATAGTATTATTTGTGGGATCCTCCTTAGAAAAACTTATGAATGAAGATAGAGAAAACATACTAAATCCAAGTGAACAATAGGTGAATCAAACTTGTCACCTAAATAAGTATATTATGTTCCCAGCCACACCATCACAATCTATCACTAATAAATTCTTACAACGGATCAAATGATTATAAATCAAAAAGGTCACCCTATAAATTCCCCCCATTGTTTTTTTAACTCTGCCGCATAGTCACCCATTTTGCGCTATCTCCCTACAAAAAGTAATCCTGCATGAAAACCCAGAGGCTAATTATCAAAACATGCACCCCATTCATCACATAATAACATCATAAAATTATCCCACTTGAAATCACCATATATAGTAACCAAGTAGATTTTTTTATCTTCTATAGTTCATATCATGTTTATAATTCATCAAGCAACATACCTCAAGTCGTCACATCACATACACTAGGTAAGGTTACTCAAGAGATAAGATCCCACAAATGTTGTACCAATATAATCCCTTTTGATACTATATATATATATATATATATTGAAATAACCATATGAACTTATATCCATATACACATATATATGTGTAATACTAATAAATGTGCATTCCAACACCTAATACTATGAAGATAAGAAAGTTGGGGGAGTGGGGGTAGTCATTAATCCATCCTCTAACCACGATGTTTTTGAAAACACCCTGCTTGATTCATCTATGTTTTATTCCCCATAAATGTCATTATTGATGTAGTGTATTAAATGAAAAAACATATAATATATAGTGTATCCCATAACTACACTATGGCCACAACCTAGTCCTAATATCAAATTCAGTTATCACCCCTTGGACACCCAACATCCACTATAAGGGACAAGATATCCAATAATCACATAAAAATTTTAAAAATATTAATTAATATATAATTTATTTTTTATCATTTGATTTCATTAATTATTGCATTATGTATTAATTTACTATTAAAACTATTAAAAATTACATTACATTCACCAACACAGTCATTTTTATATCCTCTAAGAATAATCCAATCGAGGTAAACTATTTCTGAAGATCAAAAAATTTATAGAATTTTCATAAAATCATCACTAACCTAATGGGTTAATAATTATTAAATAGTATTAGATTTATATATTCTAGGTACACTTATAAAACTATCATAAACTACATGGATAGAAAACATGCAGAATAGCACATCTATCTTTCTCAAGAAGTAGGTAAAGGTGTGTAGATAAAACAAGAAACCCAGCAATCCAACAATTAAATAGATTAACCAAAGTCATCATAAAATTTTCATCAATTTATCGTGTAATCCTAGAATCAACCCATTCCATCTACATTGTTTCCATCCCTGAAACCCACATGCACATCCTAATATATCTCACCATCACATGCCTTCACTACTACCACATCAACCAAGCCTCCCCACACACATCTCATCAACCATCCCATGCTCATATAACGACAAAAGGATTATATACATAGAAATAAATGATAAAAAAACAACCATAATCAACAGTTAATCTTTGATCTAAAATATTTCTATCATCCATCACATGGAAAAGAGTTCCCATAGCTCCCAATAAAAGGCATTCGACCATTATAAAAAAAGTCACTCTCATCCTTATGTATTTTTTGTTCATCAAGAAAGTAGTTTTCATTACATATTGAAATTACCAATTGATCATTCATGTTTCCCAACTACAAAAATACTAAGAAATTATCAATAATATTCTATGAAAATATTAAACATTCCCTCAAACATCAAAACCAGTTTTATCCAATTATGAGAAGAGTATATATCATTTGACATGCATTGATATTTTCTCATAAAAAAATAATTATCATGATATATATTTTATATCAATTACACTAATACATTGAAATTTATATTCAATTAAACATCCGTATTTCACATGTTTTAATTACCATCAAATTATAAGAATCATTAGATTAATTTTAGAATTCCTCTTTAATTCAATAAAAAATAACAAAACTAGTCATTTATTTATGCTATTTTATAAATTACAATGAATTATACAAAATAAACAATGTATATAAACATTAAAAACCATGAATAGGATATAAATCACCCAATATAGTAGAACAAGTGGAAACCAATTATCGTCGTATAGTACATTGACATGCGATATCCATCAAATTGTATTATTAATCTAGGTCAATATTTATTATGTTAATTCCATTATCATACAAAGGGATAACCCATGGTAAATTTATTTTTTCTAGTAATAATATAGAATAAATCAATCCCCTTCTTTAGAATCATCATTATTCTTATCTTAATAATGGACCAACTTTGAGGATCATGATTACTTCTACTTTAAGAAGCTATATCTCCCTATGTTATTTTCTCCAAAACCATGTCAAAAAACAACCAAAAAACTCTAATATATTGTAGAGGATCCTAGATATTATGTATATATTCAATGGGAGGAAAAAAATAAAAAAATAAAATAGAACAAGGGCTGACAAACCATAGATCATCAAGGATATAACATGGGAATCTGGGAATTGATCCCCTTTCATGGGGTCTTGAATTTATGAAAAATGATGTTGTCCTCCAACATGTTTGGGAGTGAATTAATTGGGTTCTATAAAATTGGAGCCACTACCATTTATACTTTACAATGGCGCTTTATGTTTTAAAAAGCTTTTTTATATCATAAACTTGTGAAAAATTATGATTTACTAAAAATGGATCACCTCAAACAAAAAGCCTTGTTTTTAATTCATTGGAAACACACAATGGGTTAGGATAGATGGATTTGGAAACATAAATTTTTATTTATTTAGTGTATTATAAAATAGATATACATTATCAAATCCTTTTTAATTCTTTGTCAACTCATTATTCTAGTATGAAATGAAAAATAATTTGGAATTGTTACATAGAAGGATTTCATGGAAATATATTAAATATATAATAGAGTTATGGAAACAATTATAAAAACATTTTCATAAGATTCTATCTCCCCAACTCTATAATAGAGAATCATCATCCTAATAATCCAAGATTACAAACTTATTATTAAAAAGAATGTCTATTAAAATTAATGGGGGGATTTGAATAATGAAAATCTTGACGCCCTCATTTTTCAAGTAAAACCAATAACCATAAAATGAAATCAGGGTCCAGAGAACCACATTTTGGTTTTGTCAATCCTTGTACATTTAAGTGATTTGGTTTTATTTTAAAATATGGAATCATGTGATCTATTATGGGATCCTTGACCAAGCCAAAGTAGATGTTTTAGAAAAAAAATGTCATTGGGAGGTGGCACAAGAAGAGATATATTTTTCGAGAAGATATTTTAGGAGATTAATGGAAGAAATTTAAGAAAATATAACATTTATAGTATATAAAATGTCTCAATAAAAAATATATTGACACATAAATAATAGTGTAAATAATAATAAATCCCATTCAATATTATAATGATTAAATGAATCACTTAATAAAAATATACTAAAATAAAAATAAATTTCTAAAAATATATAAAACATTTATATATAGCATTAATTTTTAAATATAGTTCTATTAAGGTATCCCATGATAATGAAAATCGTCAATTCCATGGTGATATACTCTTCCTACCCATGTGATACTAGTCATGGAAAATATAAAAGGATAGAATATTATTAGATAAAAATACTAGTAAACCTCTTAGATGGAGAAACAGAGAAAACTATATTGGATGTGGATATGTAGAGAACATAATGTACTTAATTTACTTCTAATAATGGAATGAAAATAACACCACTCCTACTTGTGATTGAAAATAATATAAGAATTAAATGGGACTAATGTAACTAAAATTAGTAGAAAACCAGAGATACATTAATAAATAGTCTCTAAAGGTCATTTGTAGAATTTATTTACCTCATATAGTGTCTTATGTCCCATAACACATTGGGAGGTTTGTTAATGGGCCTTTAAATTGGTTCAATGAATAAAATGAGGTGCCTATATGTCATCATTAGGAGTATGTACAATTTTCTCTCATATTATGAGTCTTAAAATACCATTACATCTTACCTAAGCTCAAATAGAATTTTCGATTTATAATTTCTTCATATATATGTGTTAATAATATACATAAATCATTATTTATATAAGAATATAACATTAAATATTTTATTTAATTTAAACTATTTACTAAATTTTTTAATTATGCAAATCATATATCATGTTTTTATTTATAATAGTCATAATAAATTACACATGGACTAATCTCATTAGTTATATAAACCTAATTAATATTATCATATTAGTGACGAAAATGTACCTTTATAAATTTGGTGTTGATTATTAATAGTATTTATAATTATAAACTAAAAGTGGTGTTTAAAAATACATCATGGATGCCCAATTTATATTGGATTTTCATGTGATCTAAACAATCACATTTCAATTAGAAAAATTCATTTCATCATAAAATAAATATTAAGAACTAAATCTGAACATTTTTAACCATTTTTACATTGATTTGTTTTGTTAATTCCCATGAAAAATAAATCATATTTGTTTTCATAACATGTATGCATGTCATGCACGTACTTATTCAAAACATAATTGAAGTGCATGAATTAATAACCCATCATATGGGAAAAACATACAATATTGGATAATAAAATACCTCAAATTGATTAGGGACATACTTAATTAACTTATATTAATACAATTTTTACATAACTTTTAAATATGTAACAATGTGTTAAATTTTACTAGAAGGTATATTATTTAACAACCTCAAATTAATGGATTAATAACCAATGATCACCTATTTAAAAATGATTTCCCAAGTATGAAAATCAATTTATTTTACTCTAACATTTACATTATGATGATTTCATTATTATTGAATAGCAATTATTCAAGATGAATATGATATATAAAACCGCAATACAATATCATCCATTATTTGAAACTAAAAACTTCTGTAATATAAGATAAAGAGAATAAAAATAATTAGATATATTTAAACCACCTGTCTTAAAATACACTTAATGAATGAAACATAGAAGTATAAAATGGACTACATCCTCCTAGGGTATCCCTAGGTTAAAGAGACACCCAACACATGAGTGAGATTATTGTTAGTAACTCATTTTTAATGGATTTAGAAGAATATATAGTTGGTTAGATTGAATTGATATGATGTATACTTATATGTGATACCATTTAAATGGATTTATTCTCCTTATAGAAACCTGGAGGATTCTCTCTTAACCTCCAAGGAATTTACTAAAATATTAATAAATATTTGATTAAAACCATTATTTATAAACACATTGTAAACTTTAAATATATTAATGTATTTGATTTATACATGAATTCAAATAATTATCCATATTATTAATAATATTCATATATGGAAGAAATTTGAAAATTAAACATGTGATTTAATTTCCTTTGTTAAACATACAATATTATCCAATAATATCTTTATATTTATAATATGCCCATATGATTTGAAACAATATAGAAAAATTAATCCAATAATAACCTTATAATGTACCATAAAATAAATTATAGAATGTAATACAATATAACTTTTTACAATGGCCTGAATGCCTTAATTTTTTCTTGATTTTTGATAATAAAACTTTAAAGGGGTGAGGTGGAACCCTTACAAGGCCCATTGGCATAAGTATTACATGACCCATAGGCTTTAGAGAAATTCATTTGCTCGTAAGATTTAAACATTACATAAAACCTAGAAAAACTACTTGGAACTACTCCTCCCCAGCATCTACATCGTGAAATCAGCTCTCCACCTTCGCATGGATGTTCGGCTAGGAATTCCCGTGCATGTATAGGCTTGACCTGATGTCAGGTGCCATACCCTATCATTCTAACTGTTCGTTTAGCTTCTGCTGTGGTGAATGTTCCTTTCTCATCCTCCTTGTATAGCTTGTTCTTCTTACGTTGTCTGGATTTCATCCGCACATAAGGTGACTCGAAAGCCTTGAGATGGCTTGAAGGTCTTACTGACCCGAAGGCCTAGGTAGCCTGAAAGACTTAATGTACTTAGGGAAAAAATTGGTCACCCGACGGCCAAAATGTGGGAATATTCTCGGCTGCTACAATGCCAAACAACACCTGCTACAGTACCTGCTATGGTACTGCATAGTTCCCACTACATTACCTGCTACTGTACTGCTATAGTACTGCTACAGTACCCCGGAAATAATGTCTCTACGTGGATTTGATATCAGGTCTCCTGGATGCACTTGCAGAGTCCTTACCAACTAAGCTAAGGCTCATGTGCAAATACAATATACCTTCGTTTCATGTATTTCATACAACATGACATTAATATATCATCTCATATGATATAGGAAAAATATATCATATGCTTTTAGAATTTTAAAAAATATATTCATTAATATCCTCTTTACACTAAATCCTCAAATTCATAATGTCGTTTGACCATATATTATATCTAATATAATAATTTTTGAGACCATATCCAAATAACTTTTTACGTATTCCTGACACACATTTAAAAAGTTTTCATCAATTTTACTATTTATCCCACCTTATGAAATATATTTTAAAATATACATCTTTGTTGAAGATAGTTAACAACCAAATGATAATTAGTATGTCAACCATATATAATCTCTCATACGTTCTCAATTCTCAATGTATAAACTTTCCTAATGGATAAACACATCACAAGTCAGTCACCCAAATGGATTTCCACATAAAATTCCCTTCACCTAATATATGAATATATCTCATGTTTCTCTATCTAGGTAAGAACATACACTCCCTTATTCAATCTCAATAAATGGACTAGATGTTATGTTTATCAGTTGAGATGACAATTCCTATATTTATTAAAATAAATAGATTCAACGAACCAAAATAATCAAAACCAACAAATTATAATCTTAGACTTAATTTTTTTACATATATGAAACAAAATTATGATGAGTGTCATGATATGTATGTTTTGTAAATTATTTATAGATATTTAATTTGAACCATGAGATCTTAGCGTACAAAAGACATAGTGTATGATAATCCATGTGAGATACTTAGTGGCTAATTTGACACTAAAAAATTGGTTCACATATCATAAAAATATTTTTAATAACTCTATGATGTCATACAAATGATCATTGTTACATTTATTCAGAAACTATAATAGTTCATAAGGAATATCAATTAGGAATAAATAAAATTCCAACATTTAAGAAGTTATTTATTATTAAACTTCATTAATATATATAACCAACATGAAATGATTAAAATGTTGTGAAAAACATTTTTATTAAAATATAAATTGTAGATTCTTTATTTACTTTGAAGAAAAATAATAAAACCATACATATCATCCATCAAATCATATCATATATTATAAACCACTATAGAGTCTTTTTTTACTATACTTGTATACTTTTGTTAAACTCATTACATATATATATAATTATTAATAATTCTATTTGGGACTGTATTAAAAAATCCCACAAAACACTTTCTGGAAGAATCAACTGTGATGAGAAATATATTTGAATAATTGTCTAATTTTGAATTATATTTCTAATGTTCTATATTTTGAACAACTATTAACACTTCAATTGAATCATGATATCCAATATTTTGGCATTATTAAATTTTATTGTAAATCTAATACATTTTCAATGTTCTTCATCATCATCATTGGAACATTCTTATCCAAAATAATTTTCATGATATCAACGACTAAAAGATGTAACCATGTACATTAATATCATTACTAACACAAACTAAACTGTTTTCTAATATAAAGTGACATTCAAATCAAATATTTCTAGTTTATTATTTTATGTATTACTATATGAAATTATATATGTTTTAACTCACTCTAATTATCCACATATAAATTAAATTTCCCCTAATATATATTTTCAAAATATATAAATTGCATTTTTTAAGTTATAAAAATTATTATCTACAGTGGGAATATTTTAAAAGTAAAATATCAATATAAAAATATTATTTGGTAATTTTTTTATTTAAAATTTTCGTAAAAAAATATATTTATATTTAAAATATTTCATGTATTTTTTTCGGATTATAACCCTAATATTTTTTTATATTTCATTAACAACCTCCTTTATCTTAGATAAAACATGTTTTTGTGTTAATTTTATACAAACATATTATTGAACTGGATCAATCAAAATAATGTGTACAACATAAATGATCTCATTTTATTTATATCAACTCATTGTTTACAAATAAATTATATTATCATACAATATAAATTAAAATAATAAAAAAAATCCTTTATTTTATATCCAATTGAGCTTGAAAATATTATTTCTCAACAAACTCCTTGATTTTGTAACCCATTTCTTCATCATGTTAATGTAATCTAAAATATCTATTAATTCTTTCCTTAATTTTCAAATCTTATATATTTAAAATAATTGTAAAATATAAATTGTGTATCATATATTCATTAAAAATTGGAAATTTATTTCTATAACCTTAATACCTTACATAGACTCTTTATAGTGTTTTATAAACCCCTTAATATATTTTAGAAAATTTCATGACATGAAAAAACTTTTCACCTCCTTCTTGAAACATCTTTTATGTTTCAATGAAAAAGGATTAAAATTTAACAATACAATATTTTATTTAAGGAATAAACCGATACCATTTTCTATAATCAACACATCACTAGATCATATTCATCCCATACCAAATCCTCAACAATTTTATAACATCATGTAAAATCTAATTAAAATCATCCATATTATCAAAAAAATTATACCAATAATTTCATAATAAATTATATAAAAATAAGAATACAGAAAGAAAATCTTAGCCTCACTAATTCATTAACACACACAATCATATTATGTACATGAGTGAGAATGTATTTCCTATATTATACTTATTTATGACACTCTTAAAAATCATGATCCACTTCTTAAACAACCTCAAAAAATTATTATTCATGAAAGATTTTATTAACACATGAAATGTTTTATATTCTATAAGAATTATAATTGTGTTTCTATAAAAATAATAAAGTTTTATCAATTTATATTATTCTATTATATGATTGTTATCAAAGTCAGGGTTGTTGATAATGATCCCATTTACCTATATGTTCTGTTTTTTTGGATGAGTATCAGGTTTTATAATATTATAATAAGGATGTATATTAGATGTTGTAGAGACCCAAGAGTGTCATACATGGACATTATATTACTTTCTCAGAATACTTAAAACATAAAAAAAGTTGACACCTAAGTACTGTAATAGTTTAGTGTCTTTGGAAACTCAGAACATAATCTTTTAATCATGGTGAATGATCTTCAACATCTCCCATAAAAATATTCCACTTTTATTTTATTACCTAAAAACTTTATTTATATCCTGGGGAAAATAAATCATATAAAGGTTGAGATTAAATGATTAGTGAGGGTAAATATGGAGACCATAAAACAATCCATAAACAATTGAATGTAAAAACATGAACATAAAATTTAAACATCCAAATCTTGAGTAGTGACATAAACATGAAGTATGTAAGGCATGGATCATAAAGGAACATGAATCATGATAAAATAGCACGGTAATGAAACATGTAATTATGGAAAACCATTAAGAACTTGATATGATTTCCATAGTATCCAAGAAATTGCTTCCAAGATCATCATAGTGGACGAAGTCAATTACTGAACTGGGTTTATGTGTTGTTCTAGCCCTGTATTACTGAACCAGACTTACATACCCTTCCATCCATGTCTATCTCATTATATTGGAATCTTCACCCAATGCATTAGAGGGAGATATAGGTCCCACACATATCATATTGAATTCACTATTATGTGTGCCACAAAAAGTCATAAATCATTCATTATAACTCAAAGAATAAAATGGGATTCATAAACATCTTCCCTTGATAAAATAATCAATATAAAAAAAATGTATACCATTTCATCATAAAAAAATCAGACCATGTAAATAATAGGGTCATTATACATAAAACATAACCATATTAAAAAATTTAATCATAGATGGAAAACAAATTTGAAGAAACACTTGAAATGAATTCTTGAGGAAAATTTCTTTTCTTCTTCAAAAACATTTTAATTTCTCAAAATTTCATTCAATTTTAAAAGAAAATAATATTTTTTAAAATAATCATGAAATATTTTAGAATAAGCCTCATGTAAATAAGGTTTTATGAAACTGTATAAATTCATTCATGCTTTATAAGTTAAAAAAACATATTACATGTACTTTTGGTGGAAATTAAAAAATAACTGCTTATGGTAAATAAAAAAAATATTCCTTCCATAATACATCGCAAAAGTCAAAAATGGGTAAACATGACGTTAAACAAAAATGGAATAATAGTAATCACTCAATGAAAAACTTTTTATAAAACATAGACATGGATGATAAATATAACCCTAGAAAATACCTATGTATAAGCAATATAGGATAAAAATAAGATTGCAAAATTTTCCCTTACATTAGGTCCAATTTCGTTTGTTCATGTCTGAACCTCATATACAACGATTTAAATAATGTCATTGACTTATACATGAATTATAGTCATTTTTTTTGATATCATATATGATTCACTTATGACATTACATTTCCCGTTCCTTTTTAAATTCCATGTTGAAGCAACGTTTTGGGTATTAATCATTTCATTTATCGTAGGTGTTTGGAATTGTTGTTCTTAATATTATTAATTATATCATGATTTAATTACTTATATAATGTAAAAATGATTTATATATCATTTATATATTCAGTGTATATATATATAATAGATAGATAAATGAAATGAAAAACATTTTTCAAGGAAATGGTTTGTCATATGTACGCATAAACATTGATTTCCTTTCCTTATTGACTAGAATGGAAGTAAGTAGATGAAATATATATACATATATCCGATAGCATTATTATGTCATATATATTAGTATTATTAATTATATATTCTTCATAATCATTGTTGTATGGTTAACATGGATAATGAATCTCATCACGTCATGGATACGGTAATCCGTACGTATGCACGAGGGATGATTTCATTCCCATAATTATTTAATGGAATTGGAGGGAAAGATATAATATCTTATCCTCGACTTTCCTCTTTTAAAATTTCTCTTAGGGCACTAGAGTTGGTCTTTTGAGAAGACCATAACCTCTAATACTTTTCAAAGGATGTGGATAAGAAAAATGGACATGTTTTGGCTGAGCATGAAGGCTCAAAATGTTTTGAAGAGAAGATGGAGGAGGTGACCTTTTATAAGAGAGGAGAGAGGCACTTTAGGAAACTCTGAAAAATATTAATCTATAATAAACAAAATCCCCACCTAAAAACTTCTAATGTGACTAAAATTAGGATATAAGGTAAGATAGGATTGTAATATCATAAACCAATAAAATTTAGACATGTTTTTATTTTATTTTAAACCTTATCATTTTGATTTATCCTTATGTATTCTATTTAATTATATTTTTGGTAATAATATTCTAAGTTTTAAATGGTTATAAATACTTACTTATGTGTTGTGAATTTCCCATAATTGGATACTTTATGACATTTTCGACAATATAAATTTTAGTTTTTAATTTTTAAATATTTTTTTCATTTTAAAACAATCTAATAATATGTTATTTTTATAAAATATCAATAGTGTTAATTTTGGCACTATTCAATTATTTGAATTTAAATAAAATCCAAACCAAAGATTCGTTCGAAAAAAAAAATTTATTATATTCCTAACAGGTCATATTAATTTATAAAATTCAAGTAGAAAATTAATAATTTCATACAATATTTATTTAAATATTTTTAAAACCATTCATTTGATTTTTCTCTTAATAAAATAATTAGTACAACATTTTTGTATGATTATTTAATATATAGATATTTAGAATAAAAATTAAAAATAAAACACCAGGATTATGATAAATTTAATATTATTCATAATAATACTTTTACTCAAATTTATCATATTAAAATCACATCATTTACATAGTTAAATGTATTAAAATATAAAGTTGACAACTTTAACTTTTTTTAAAATAAAATCATACAATTGTCATAATCCATTTTATAATGCTCCAAATGGTGCAAAATTAGACCATTGCTTGATTATGGTTTATAGATACATGACCAAAATTCTTTGGTCAGGTGTTTGGGCCTTTTATGGGTATTAATATTAGAATAAAAAATATATTATTCATTTTTCACAAAATAAATAATTTCTGCATCATTAATGTATAATGTATTTATGTAATTAAATATTTCCTAAAAATTACAAATAAATTATCATAATAAAGAAAAACATTTTATCTTTGAAATGAGTATTTATAATTGAATTTATATTCAATATAACCATATATTAAAAATAAATTAATTATTAATGTTTGAGTGAGACATATTTCACATTTCTTTATATAAATAAATTAAATGTTTTAATCACATCCAAGTAGGTTTCAAAAGATTACATTTCAACCCATGTATATTATAGGAATAAATATAATCATACAATATATTAATACAAGTGTTAGGGTAATTTTATAACATTATTTTTACACTTAATTACTTGATTTATATTTAACTGTAGAAAATAAAATTTACCGTAGTTACTACTCATAATGTCTAAATATAAAAAGTAGCCAATTAACATAATTTTTTTCCTAATGATTCTAAATATGGAATCCATTTTTCCAAATTCAAAAAATAGTAGATGTAGTATTTAATTTAAAATTAATCCTTCTATTTAAATACTTGTTCTAAAGGTTAAAACATTTCAAAATATTGAAATGTTTTTACATATGGATTCAGTGTAAAATTAATGCAAATGAGATACATAATTATAAATGGTGAAAATATATTCTATTTATGCATTAAAACCATTTCATATTATAATTTATTAGTAGAAATTATCTTGATGAAAAAATTTATTTTTAGTTAAAATTTAAAGTATTTTTACTATTCATCAAAATATGAAAGTTAAAAGAAAAATAAGAAAAAATTATCCTAATTTAATTTTAATATCCTTATTGAAATGAATAAGTTTATTTCATCAAATTAAACATATTAATATGTCAAAAAATTGATTTAAAGTGGGTGCACCATCAAAAGGTGACAAAAATGCATTTTTTGAAAAATAATAATGTTAGGGAAATTTTTTTTTAGCATACCAGGTTCTAGAATATGTGTAAGATGAATGATAATGTTATAAAATTAAAAATGTGGTTAATACTATTCATAACGGCTTGTTCGTAGTAATATTATAACAATATATCAATGTTTAGTGAAACTCGGTATTACATTCAACACACGCAATTGAGGACTGTCGCTCCAGCGTGAAACAAAAGCCAAGAATATTGTTTGCGTATTATACAAGCTAATACAGTGTTTCATATAGCGCAAGATAATTTTAGTGTAGAGTACAACACAATACATAAAAAAAATTAAAAAATTATTTCTCATAAAATCCCAGGGTGTTACATTCTACCCCCCTTAAAATGAATTTCCCCATCGAAAATATTTGGGGTTATAAATGGTTTACTACATGAAGGTTTTTTTATAGAAACCCAAATCATAAAAAGGAATACTAAAACATAATTTTAAAACTAATGTATGAAATGTAATGGTTTCCCATATTAACTCATCACTGGGCTTCCACATAGGAGAACATAGGTGAAATATGGATATGGAAGAGAAATATAATCAACTTGTTTAGATGGAGAGTGGTAGAGAAAATGGATATGAAAAAGACTACAATCATAAATCCATAATTTTTGATGATCTAAGGTACCATATGATTCATCGTATATGAGGCCACAATGATAACTTTTTCGGTTTTCAAGATCATTTCCATAATGCTGAGGATTTTTTTTCATAAGGATAAATACTAACTTGATTTATGTATAACATCAAGGTGGTCATTCCATGAACAATTTCCAATTCATCTCTTATTTAACGAAATGAAGTTAAATATTCCATTCTTGATGTGTTAGTAGATCATGCGATGGAATGATAGATCATTCAATCTGTCTCAAAAAAAATGCTAGAAAAAGTTATCTAATATACAAAAGTCCATATATGGTTATATTAATCATATATGGATCTAAAAATGGAATTATACTTCATTAATCATACCACTTAATAAAATAAAACTAATTTTTACTAATCAGGGACTTCTTGTAGACCAGCGGTAGGTGATAAAGGCATGTCGCACTTCGGTTGTGGGTTCGATTCCCACAGCCTTGTCTGACACGACGGGTGGTCGCACCATCCGGCGGGTTGTCCTTTTTCTAAAAAAACACCATTATAACAATCCAGAAATAATATCGGGAAAAAAGTTCTACCCCAAAACAATATTATCTTATTTCTAACATAATCCATTCAAACATTTAGGCTTATCCAAAATACTTCTGTCCAAACTCACAGTATAAAGAAAACAATTTCTAGAAATGTCCTATAACAAGCATCTGAATACCATAATTTAACCCCCATATATCATAACATATATCTTTTTGGTCACAGTAAAAACATGTGAATACCGTAATCATGTATTCATGAAAGTTGAATTACCATAGAACCTTAGTAAAATCATGAATTCTGTCCAAATATATCTTTTTCCACATACAAAAAACCCAAAATTTATATATACTCAAATCATTATATCATTTTTTCCTTATATCACTCATGAGGTCATTAATAATATCCAAAATATTATTTTCTCCTTATACCATCATTATTTTCATATCGTCTACTTTCCAACAATATTTCAATAACTTTTCATGGTTACCGGTACCATATTCTTATAGAAAACCACAATGGACCAATACATAGATTTTTCAATATACCATAAAAGTACATCAAAAACATTATTATTGAATTCCAAAAAATAATCCCATCAATAAATTCTCTTTAATGATTGGCATGGAATATGTCTTTCCTCAATTAAGAAGTAACCTCTTAGGTTAGGCTTTTGAGTTGGGTAATGCCCATGTTCTCCACAAATAAGACATCAAAATCCATAATAGTCTGTCACTCTATGCCCCTTTTCCCCACACGGATAACATCTTCACCTCCATTTGAGGTATTCCTCAATGTTCTTCCTCACTTCTTCTTGATACATAGAAATATTAATCTTCCTTACTCAATTTTCCTCACATTTTAACATGCATAAAAGTCCATCTTCCTCTTATTCGATGACTTAGGAATACAAATAAGGTTTACCTTGTTAATCATATATCACGATGACTGATTCGACAGAATAACAATATCCTTCTCTCCATTCATTACACAATTTTACAGGTCATATCACCAATTTGTCCATTGAATTCAATGTTAATCCAATTGCTTCTCGTTCCCTCTATTAACAAAAACCAAAAACCATTTTATAAGAAACAAGTAAAATAATGAGGATCCACTTAATAATAAAAAGTAACCTACAGGATGTCTATCTTATAAAAAAATATTTAATCCATGACACCATAGGTTCACCCTAGTTTATTCATGATCATCAACATAATTCTACGACTGTAACCTATAGTTATTCTAAACCTTAGGGTTATCCCTAGACCTACCTTATAAATATCTCTCGGGATCTCACTAAAGTTATTGCATCCTTGTTTCCAAAGGTTAACTAAACCTTTCCCCTGATACCAACTATAGAGACCCAATATTGACATACATGGTAATTACATTACTTTGTCCCAATTCATAATATATAAGAAAAAATGACACCGAAGGACCATAATAGTTTAGTGTCTTTGGAAACTCGGAACCAAATCTTCTAATCTTGGTGAAAGATCTACAACATCTCCCATAAAAAGATTACGCTATTGTTTTCATACCTAAATCCATTCTTTATATCCTTTGAAAATAAAACATATCAAGGGTGAGCTCAAATTCTTAGTAGGGGTAAAATTTGAGAAAATAAAATGATCCATAAACATTTGAATGTAAAAACATGATCAAAAAAGTTAAACATCATAATTTTGAGCAATAACAAAAAACGTGGCAGTACGTAAGACATGGATCATAAAGTAACATCAATCATGATAAAATATCCTTGTAATAAAACATGTAATTGTGGAAAAACATTAAGCACATGATATGATTTCCATATTATCCAAGGCATTGCTTCCAATACCATCATAGTGGACATAGTCCATTACTAAATCGGGTTTACTTGTCATAACAGCCCTCTATTACTGAACCAGATTTACTTGTCGTTCTAACCAGGTCTACATCATGAGATATAAATCATTACCCAATAAATGGGATGGGGATATAGGTCTCACTCATATCATATTGAAATCATTCTTACATGTTCCACAATACAATCATAAATCATTCATCATAACCCAAATAATAAAATGGGTTTCCTAAACATAATCCCTTCATAAAATAATCCATATAAAACTAATGGATATCATTTCATCATAAACAAAATCAAACCATGAAAATAATAAATAAATTATACTTGAAACAAAATCATATTAAATAATGTAATCTCAGATGGAAAATAGTTTTGGAATGAACACTTGAAATAAATTCTTGAGAAAAATATCCTTTCTTATTCATAAACATTTTCTTCTCTGAAAATGTCATGGAATATTAAATGAAAATAATTTGTTTGAAAATAATAATTAAATATTTTAGACTAATCCTGATGTAAATAAGGTGTTATAGAATTGTAAAAAATATGCATTCCTTATAAGATAAAAAACATTCTCCTTGTACTTTTTCTAGAAAATCAAAAAGTACCTCGTATTATAAACTAAAGAAAGATTCCTTCCATACTACATAGTAAAAATCAAAAAGGGGTAAACATTACTCTAAACAAAAATGGAAGAATAATACACACTTTATGAAAACATTTTTATAAAACATGGACATTAATGATAAATATAACCTCAGTAAATACTTATGAATAAGAAATATCATATAAAAATTATATTGCAAAATTATCCCTTACCTTAACTCCAATTACATCTGTTCATGTCCGAACCACTTGTATAATGATTTAAATAATGTCATTGACTTATTACAGAATCATAGTAATTTCTATGATATCATATATCAGTCACATACGACTTCATATTATCCATTCATTTGTTAATTCCATGTTGAGGCAACATTTTGGGTAATAATCGTTTCATTTATCATATGTTTTTGGACTTGTTGTTCTTGATATTATTACTTATATCATGATTTAATTACTTCTAGAATGCAAATAACAATTATATATCATATATATTCAATATATATATATATATAATAGATAAATGAATGAAATGAAATACATTGTTCATGGAGATGGTAGGTTGTACGTAAGCATGAACGATGTTTTCCATTACTTATGGACTTCAATGGAAGCAAGTAGATGAAATATATATACATAAATCCAGTAGAATTATTATGTCATATATCTCAATATTATTCATTATATATTCTTTATAAACATTCTTGAATGGTTAACATGGAGAATGAATCTCATCGCGTCGTGGAGACGGTAATCTGTACGTACGCACGAGCAATGATATCATTCTGATAATTATTGAATGGAATTGGAGTGGAAAATATGTTATATCATAATTAGTATCATTTTATAATAATCCTATGTAGATATTATATCCACCATTATACCCATCCATGTAAGGTGGTGGTGGAAAAAAAATTACACCATAGCGTGGAGACGATAAGCCGTTTGTACGCACACGCGATGAATTAATTTTTCGTAGGATGGATATAAGGTGAAAGAGGGCTGTTTAATATTTATAAAAACATATCAGTATATTATTGATACTGTTTTTATTACTTTATAATGAAATAACTAACGAAGATTAAGTAGAAGAAGAAGAAAAAACTTGGTAGAATTGGTAGAAGAGATTACCTCTTCCTTGGCGTGCCTCTTTTAAACATACACTTTGGACAGTAGAGTTTGTCTTTTGAGAAAACTAGAACCTCACGTATGTTTCTAGTGAGGTAGAGAAGATATATGGATTGTTTTTGGCTGATATTGAAGGCTCAAAATGGAGTGAATATAATAGGGAGGAGGTGTCCTTTTATAAGAGAGGCGAGGGCACTTTAGGAAACTCTCAAATATATTAATTTATAATATACTCAAACTCTACATAAAAACGTCCTAATTAACTCAAATTAAGATATGAGGTGATATAGGGTTTTAATATAATAAAAAAATAAAATTTATAAATGTTTTTATTTCATATTAAACCTTATCATTTTTATTTAACCTTATTTATTATATTTAATTTTATTTTTGATAATAATGTTCTAAATATTAAATAGATATAAATACTTAATTATGTGTTGTGAATTTTCCATAATTGGATAATTTATAAAATTTCCAACCATATAAATTTCATTTTTTAATTTTTAATTTTTTTTTATTTTGAAACAATTTAATAACATGTTATTTTTATAAAATATCAATATAGTCAATTTTGACACTGTTCATTTACTTGAATTTAAATAACACCCACACAAAATATTATTTCGAACCAAAATGTTTAATAGATTCTTAAGAAGTCATATTCGTCTATAATATTCATGGAGAACATTAATTAGTTCAAATAATATATATTTCAATATTTTTGTAACCGTTTTTTTGATAATTCAATTACTAAAATAATTACTACATCATTTTTGTACGATTATTTAGTATAATGATTTTTTCCATAAAAATTAAAAATAAAATACTATGATTAATATAAATCTAATATATTTCATCAGAATACTTTTACTAGAATTTATCATCTTCAAATCACAACATTTATATTGTTTTATTTATTAAATTATGTAGGTGACAACATAGGCATCTTTATAAATAAAATAAGATATCTATCATAATTGCTTTTATATGGATTAAAATGGACCACAATTTGACCATTGGTTGATTATGGTTTATATTAACATGATTAATAAGGGTTTTTAAGGTTTGTGGGGCTTTTATGGGTATTATAATTTGTATAAAAACTATGTTATGGATTTTTTACAAAATAAATAACTTCTGTATCATTAATATATAAGCTATTTAGGTAAATAAATATTTCTAAAAAATAAAAAATAAATTACTAGAATAAATAATAAAATTATCTTTCAAATGAGTAATTATAATCGAATTTATATTCTGTATATCCTTATATAAAAAATACATTAATTATTAGGGTTTGAGTTATACATATTTCACTTTCCTTTAAATAAAATAAATTAAAGGTCTTAATCACATCCAAGTGGGTTCAAAAAGATACCATTTCTACCCAATTATATATTAGGAAGAAATAAAATCATCTAATTATATTAATACAACTGTTATGGTAATTTTATAATATTATTTTTACTCTTAATTACCTGATTTCTCTTTAACTGTAGTAAATAAAATTTAGCGTAGTTACTATTCATAATGTCTAAAAATAAAAAGTAGCATGTTAACATATTTTGGGCATACTGATTCCAAATATTGAATCAATTTTTTCAAATTTAAAACATAGAAGATTCCGTATTTAATTTAAAATTAATCCCGCTATTGAGAAAACAGGATCTAAAAGTTAAAACATTGCAAAAGATTGAAATGTCATTACCTATGAATTCAGTGTAAAAATAACACTAATGAAATAAATAATATTAAATGGTAAAATATATTCTATTTATAATTTAAAACCATTCAATATATTGTTGTTTAGTGACACTCGGTATTACGTACAACACACGCTATTGACGAAGGTCGCTCTTGCGTGCAACACAAGCCAAGAATAGTGTTTGCATATAATATAAGCTAATACTGTGTTGTGTATAGAGAAATCTTAGTTTGGTGTATCGTATAACAATTGAAATAAGAATAATTAAGAATAACATTTCTCATAAAATCTCAAGGTGTTAGAGATGTGATCCCACTAAAATAAATAACCATTATGTAAACTAATATATATTAGTAGGAAAGATCTATATTTCACTAATCATTGAGTATACTTCAGTACTTCTCTCATCACATAATTAAGTATACATAAATTCATGTTGATCATATTAAATATAAATCTTTGATATTTTATAAAAAAACACATTATCTAATTCACATGAAGGATTTTTTTGACTCTATTCCTCTCAAAATTGGATTTGGATACCAATATGTTAGGTTTATCCATTTTCACTAATCCATAACCAAGATAAACAATATATACCTAGATTTAGAATGAAGCTACCTAGTTATATTATGATACTCTTAATAAGTGTGTACTTTTGAATGAATTTATATATATTATTTTTATGTGGATTTTAAATATCTCATCATATTATCTCATGTATTCCCATTTGATTAATACATGATTCTAATTATTATTATTTGGAATACATGTTATTTACACCAAATCAATAAATTCAAACCTTATTTATGTGAAAAACTATATAAAACACATACATTATGTGACTATCGTTACTCGCCCACACAATAACACACCTATTATTTTATGAAAGGAGAGGGTGATTCATAAAGACCTCATCCAACTTTATTGGGTTATACAAGAGGATTTAATTTATAGGAAACCCTTATGGTATACATTACCATCATAAAATTATCATGAATAATAATATTGAACCAAAAATTGATAGAAAAAGATTTCCATTAATCATCGATTCATTTTAATGTTTGAACCAAGTTTGAAAAAAGTGGTTTTTAGGTTTCAATATGTTCTTTTTAAGATTATTTGTATAGTGGTTTTAGAAAAATAATATTTTTGGGATATATTTTTACATTCATTGTTTTTATAAAAATCTCCACACATTTTAGTGTTTTCAAACAAAGGGAATCAACCGAAGGAAATATAAAATTGAATGGATAAAAAATGTTTGAATAAATGGAGTACATTGGATGAGCATTTTGTATTCATGAATTTCCAATAATGTTTTGTGCTAAACTTTTTCCACTTAAATAATTCATTGTTCCTTTTTTATGGAATTTTTGATTACAAATCATGAAATACAATTCTAATATAAATATATTATATTCATTCGTTTTTAAAATCACATTTCACCTTTTTGATGAAATGGATACTAATTGATTTGAGATGAAAAGTGTATAAGGTTTGTTAAATACATATGTGGAATAACGTATTTTTATGAACAAATCCATATTTATTATAGGTTTTTAGATTTTTTGGATATTTGAAGTGTTGTTTGGTAAATGAAAATAAATTGGTATTTTCATATGGTTGAATGTGGATAAAATTTTTGTTGATAGAAGGTATGCTTCAATTGAATCAAACATAGTATGTCTATAAAATTTACATGTACAATGTTGAGAATAAAATATGTCACTAGTATAGTTATTGAATATTGGCATTAGATGAAATCCAACATATAATCCTTAGGATGAAAAATTGTTCCAATTCTGAAGAATTTAATCAAACAAAGTATTCATAGGAAGTCTATTAGATAAACTTTTTATACAATGTTCATCAGAAAAACATAAATGATGTTATGAAGTTGACATTCCCAAAATATTATCATAGAATCCTTCTTGTATAAATATCATTAGTTATTGTAAATAATGTGAAGGTAATTTTTGAAATGTTCTTATGCCTGTAATTTATTGATGTGTGTTAGATAGATTAAAATATATAAATTTATACTAGAAAAACATGTTTAGTAAATTTTAATTGAAATAGGAAAAAAAAATTTCAAGTTAAATTATTTTGGAGTCAGAAAAAAGTATCTGTTTAGGAGTTTGATTTGTTTTTTAAATAAGTTAAACCCATATTTGTTAAGGAATAATCATATATATAATCGCCAAACTAAATATTTATTAAAATTATTTCATAATGAAAAAACACACATTGTTGAATATACAATGGTGAATATTCATGGTGGTTTAAAATTATTTATAACAATTTAATAAAGATATATAATTTATAGATTTTCCAATGACCTTTTAATGATACAAATATGAATGTTTAAAATCATATTTCACACAATTTTTTAATGAATGTTGAACAAGGTTGATAATGTAGATGATTTATGTCAAATGTTTTGAGCATGTGATTTTAATTTCATGTTTTAATTATGTAATAAATGAAAATATATTTCTCATATGTGATCACTAAAATTTACTTATATAAAGGTTGAATAAAAATTGTATGTCTTGTGTTCTATTCACATAATAATATTCTGAATGGTGGTATAAATATAATTAGATGAACTAATAAAGATAATCTACCCAATGAAGATATTGAGACAATAATACTGATTATGAAATTTTCCAAAAATGTAATACCTTGGTCAATGTAAAAGTTTATATAGATTAGAGTTGTTGTGATATAGGGAATTAAAAAATACCACATGAAACCATCCGAAGTAGTTTTTTAGACAAACTCAATATGCTATGGTTTCAAAAGATTTATATCCAGTGGAATAAGATGAACTAAAAATAATAAGTTTTTAACAGTTTTGAGGAGGAACTAAATAAATAATAAGTTGAACCCATCTAATTGAGTTTTTTATTTGAACTCTTCTCAAGTTGGTTTCATACTAAAATCCAAGAATAATTTCTCACCAACATCTGGGTTAGAATGTATAGAATACATTTTTTTCAATATGTAAAAATTTATAGAAGTACAATAATCGGGTTGAAAACATTATCATATTATTGGTGAATGTTTTTAAAAGTTATTACAAGAAGTTTTTATTATTTATTTTATTCTAGGAATCATATAAATTTTAATTTGATTAAAGTTAAATTCAAGTATAAGGATGTTCTCTTATTTTTGTAACCATATAAAATTGATTTTTTCTAGTAGATTGTGTTGTATAGGATTATATGAAAATGTTACCTATGATGCTATAATACTATTGGTTAGTGATCCTTATAAATTCTTATTTTACAATGGGTTTTTTGAGAGTTTTGTTTGAAAAGTTATAATTATTTAAATGTAGGTTAAGGTATTCACATAATAAAAAAACATAAAATAAAAAGAGATCATTAATTATCCCCCTACCCTCTATGTGATTATACATGTCATTAATTTTCCTTTAAATTGTTATTACATCCACGGTTTCCATAATTTAAACTTATTTGAATTTTCTAGAAAATATGTGTTACTATGGATGTTCAAGATTATGTGAACAATATGTTGATTATGTTTTTATATGGAAAGAACTATCATATTTAGAAAGGTATAATATTACAATATTATATGTCTCTTTGTAAATAAATTCTCGATGCAACAACAATCGATATCACACTTCATGTGGAAAGTGATCCTCTTACAACAATTGATAAATAAAATTTCAGGAATTAAGAGAAAACTAGAAATGGTATACTCTACTCACTATATGGAAGTGTGTTTATTATTTTTAAATGAAATGGAACTGCTAAATGAATTATGTAGATGATAAATAACATTAATGAAGGGAACATGAATGATATGAAATCCATGTTTAAATCTAGATGATGAAGAAATATTATCTAAATTCAGTGATTATGGACCTCTTGGCAGACTGTTTACAAGGTTAAATGATTTTGTAAGGACTATATGTTGTTTGGTGAGGAGTACGAAGATTCAACTATATGTGAAAAAGTAATATTGAATTATTCCTAAGAAGATTGTCAAAAAAGTTTCATAATTGGAATATAGATATATTGAAACTATATATTTGGAAAATCTATACACCTCTCTTATCACATATGTAATGATATGATTGAATGTTATGAAGAGTAAACAAATGTATGATCAAGAAATTTTACTCAAAGAATCCAATAGATTAAAATATACGAAAGTTCTAAATGATGATGAAGTTAAGGAATTTGACCCTAAAGATGATGTTAGTAATAATTATATGAATTTAGGTCCTTGTTTTATACAAACATTAATTGGGAATAGGAATGTATAAAGGAAAGTTTCCTTAAAATTAATTTTTTGTGGAACTGTTGATCACTTTTCTACAAATTACCCTCAAATAGAGGATTTATAATGTGATTATGATGAATGAAAATAAATAAGATCATTTATGATGAATATATACAAACCCAAAAATTATTCTAAAGGAAAATCTACAAGGTTCTATAAATATAAAAGCCTAATTTTTTTCTGAATATAAGGAAGATGAAAATAGTAAATAATGATCTAAATACATCAATTATAATTGAATAAAAAATAATTTATTTGAGTCATTAAATAATGAAATGTTATCCGGTGATGAAATTAGTAGATACAATGAAAATGAGACTCAGATAAAATTTTCCATGAAATGAATGCTGAATTAATATCATTGATGGATTATAGAACCCAATAGGGATAAAAATAATTGAATAAAGAGAATATAATTTAATTCCTAATAGATAATTTTCTTGAATAAAATTAAATGTCTCTATAACATATTGATATTCTGAATAGTTTTCTTGATGTGAAGAAGAACCTAAAAATTAATCATAGAGGAATTTTAATGGTGAAGTAGTTAATGATAGAAGTTATTCAATAAAAATATGTAAAGCATGATCAAGGAGTTATAAATTTCAAAAAATTAATTACCAAAGTAGATAAATTCCTAGTAATATTAAACCTAAGAAGGGTAAAAAGGTCTGTTCATAAGTGGGTATGAATAATGAATATTCTCATAAAGAAAAAATAATTCAAGAAAATCCTGTATAATTCTAAAATATGTAGAATTGAGAAACCTAAATTTTCTTTGGTTACTAATAATTTACCCTATATTTATACTATATGAGATTATATTAAAGATGAGAAGAAAACAGAAGAATGTAACAAAAGAATTGGTGTGAAATTAAATACCAAAGTTGATGTTAATAAAGTTGATGAAAATCATTAAAACAAAATTTAACATTTTATAAGATATATAAATAGATATTCTATATATGGTTACAGATAAAATTATGGAAGATTTGAGAATACAATATATATGTTCTGGTTTAACTACTATCATTATAGTGAACCCAAAAGAATATGGAGAAACTTTATGAGGGGGAGTCATCCCACTCAAAAGAGATAGACCAAGAATGTTTCTATAAATATTTAAAATATATTATATCCTTTGGAAACTATTTTTGAATAATGGGATCAACCTAAAAATCATGAAAATGATATCTTATTGTGATACTGACACAACCATGTTTATTAAACAATGTTCAAGAGTTGTGTGAGAATTATGAAAATGGAAAATGAAAATCAATAGTTGTTGAAAATCCTCTCAAAGATTTAAATGGAGAATGTAAATGGATTTTTGATAGCGGGTTCACTTCAGATATGATAAAATATTTAATGATATGAAAAAATGTGAATTAATTTTATGAAGTCATAGTGTTGTTTTGGAAATTCTGAGTCACATGGAATAAATGGCATCGGATCTACCCACATCGGGGAAGTAAAGTTGAATTCCAAAATACCATTGTTTGTTCAATGTCTGAAATAGAAAATGGTAACTGTTTCAAAACATTATGATGGATTTAATAAAAAATACGAAATATGGATTTTAATGGGATTTGGAAATGGGGATATTAAAGAAATCCCAAAAAATGAAGAAAATTTTGTTTCATGTTCATTGTTTAGAAAGTTCATGATATCTTATCATGATTGATGAAAATAGTCAATAACATAAGAGGTTGGGGAACATGTGTGAGAAGAAAAGAAAATTATTAAAAAATATAGACAATATCAATGACAATTCTCATATTAAAATAACAATACTGGTGTTGTTCTATTATCAAGAAAGGAAATATAACAATTTCATCTCATAAAAAGTGATGATAGATTCAACTCACCACTTAGACTGAATTCATTATGATATTTGTGGGTAAATGATTAAACAATAAACATGTATAGATAAGTAATTTATTTATTTCATTGATTATTTTACAACCATTACATATATTATTGTTTTATAAATATAAATATGATTCATTTAAAATGTATAATAGTTTTAGGTGAGGAGCATAAAATGACTTTTTTATTCGGTGTAGATGTGATGAATTGATAATGATCAACAATATACGATGGATGTGTTTAAGTACTATATTGAAAAAGAATGAATTATTCATGAGTTTAGTGCACCGTACACACAAAAAATAAAGTTATTGTTGAATGAAAAAACAAAATTTTGATGGAGATGTTGTGAATAATGTTCATTGAATATGATCCATCTCATTGTTTTTAGAGGAATTTTATTAGAGAAATTTTCTATCACCCCTAAATTATAAATCATGAACATATATTTAGATAGTGTGGGTGACAATCATCACCATGAACATAAGGGAATGTAATATATTGATACATTATAATATATTTAATATTTTAAATAAATAAAATCTATGATATATCTTGTAATGCATTTGATAAATTCTAATAATGCATCGCATTCAACAATTAGTTTCATCAATTTCTTGTCTTACATGCAACACAGAGTTTTATCAAACACAATATATTATTGAACCAATATTATTTTAAATATTAAGATGTAACCTAATTGATAAATTGGAGGTTATGAATAATATTAACTAAATTATGAGAATATATATTATATATATTGAATGAAATGTTTTTACATTCAACCAATATATTTTATAGTCATAATATACGATAAAACCCAAAATTATGCATAAAAACCTATATTTTTGTAAAGGATATTTTAGCACCTATTAATGGAAAACCTAATTAAATATAAAAATTTTATCTTTTTTTATTTTATATTTCAAATAAAGTTCATTTGATAAATTGAAATTTACAAATTATCTTAGGTTAAATTTAGGGTATTTTTTAAAAAATATTTCATTTTTTATTAATAATAAAAGAAAAAAATATTAATATAAAAATCATTTTACATATAATTTATTTAAAAGGAAAACTTTTATATTTTATTGGTTTTACTGATTATTTATATCAATTATTAGTCAATTAATCAAATTTTGGCCATTTGAATCAATTTTACATTGTAATTTTTATGAAATCATTTCCGACACATAAATATTTTTACATTAAGAATATTATTTGTCAGCCCATTTGATGAATAATTTTTAGTTAATTTCAAAACAATTTGGGAAATTAATTTGGAAGAATTGATTAAATATTTTTAAAATGAATTATTTATATTTTATATAGGGTAAAATTGGTTTTTGACCAAAACTATCTATGAACATGATGAAAATTAATTACAATAGTTATAAAGAAAATTAGTTTGACAAATGATAAAACATAAACTTAATGCCCCAAATTACGTAGACATTTTTACAAAATCAATTTTTTTTTAATTTGAACCATTTTTTCCATTTTTCTAATTTGGATCATTATTGTAGCAAATTGAAATGGGGAAAACATGGGTGGAATTCCCTATTCAAAAATTTTCAACAATGCCAACCCTCCTCCACTATAAAAATCACTAACCCCTCTCACATATTCATACTTCTCTACCTCTTTTTTCACTCAATATATACCCAAATAATCTCCAAACATGCATCACCTCATTCTATAATCCTTCCATAATTATGAAATAAAACCCATTAATCCCTTTTGCGCAAACAAAAATAGGTAACCCGAAAAAGTGGTAGCCTTCTCAATGTGCATTTAGGTTTTATTTGTTTGTCCACCACTTAGATTCTTATTATTATATAACTATACAATAAAATTATTATCCTCATCATACTGAGAATTTTTTAGTTAAGTATTTTATCAAAATCTATACTCACATTCGATAACTAGGTAAAAAACATACCATTCATGTATGGAAAACTACCACATCATGAAACAATTTTGTTCATTCATTGTAACACCCCAAGATTACAAAGTACGTCAGTTCTTTAAAGTAATTCAATAACTTGCACTACACGCAACACCGAGTTAAGACACACCACAACTTACCAAAATAGCTGTTTAAAAGAAGTTATGAATAGTATTAACTGAATTTCGAACTTTATATAATCCTTATAATATTATAATTCATATTATGAGTTTCTTATACATAATTTAAGAACAAATACATTTTTTTCAGGAAAAAGAATTATTTATCAAGAAAATGCAATTTTAACGCCATTTAATGGTGAACCCTTTTTAATCCAATATTTGAACCATTTATATATTAAATTTGACAAAATAGGCTTCTTTTTTAGAATCAGTACATAAGAATTTAGTTTCAAAAAATATTTGGTGTTTTTCTGAAAACCTTCATATTTGGGTGAATAGTGAAAAATACTATATTTTAACTGAAAACAACTTTTTTAATAAAAATAATTTATAGTGTGAAATTATAAATTTTAATGTTTTTGAAGTATAATTAGATAATATTTTTTCCCTTTAATCCAATGTTGGTCATTGGAATTAATTTCACATTGAAATTATACATAAATAAGTGTTAATCTTTTGATAGTTACTGTTTCTTAAAACACAGTATTTATTTTGACAACGAGAATTAACATTAAATTAATAATTTAAACCTCTATGTTTTGAATTTGCTAAAATATAATTCATTTATGGATTTGTAATATCGAAATTATCCTAGGGTGATGTTTTGGTATTTTTCTGAAAATGATCAATTTTTGATGAATAATGAAAAAACACTGAGTTATCGTTTAAAATCGAATTTTTATTTAAATAATTATTTATTTTATTTAAATTTATTTTAAGAAAAAATAGATACATAATACCTATATATATTAATTGTAATTAATTGGAGTCAATTTATAATAATTTTTGATATATTAAAATTTTATCGAACTTTTACTTTCTTTTACCAACCTCCTATGAGCATTTGAAAATTTACATAAAATTAAAATTTATCACTTATGTGAGTTGACTTTCAAAAATTCGAGAGACCTGGTTAATATGAAGGTGTATAATTTGGTTCAATAAGATAAAAATAATTTTTGGTGAATCGTAATTTTTTACTTATATTTACCATGGTTAAGAGTAAATAGGGAAATTAAGGGTAAGAATGTTATTATTATTACCCTAAAACATGTCCTATTTCTATTGGATAAGTTTAATTAGAAACAAAACAACCTTAGGAATAAAATATGACCTTTTAAGTCTACTTGGATTAGATTAATACATTTATTAATTTTTTTAAATAAGAGTTAAAAAAGTTAAAATCAAAGTTTAATGACTAAACCATTTTAAATATTGGTTTATACACAAGATAAATTTGAATATTAATATTAAATAGAAATATAATACTATTTAATACATAATGGTATTTTATTGATATTTTTAAAATTAAATTATTAAATTTATTAATTACACAATGATGATGCAGTAATTACCTTATGAATGAAAGAATCAAATAAATGTTATTATAATTATTAACATAAATAAAATTTCAAATTCTTTATGACATCCACAATTTTTCTAGGTGAATATGACATGATATTATTTATTCAATTTATTTTTTTTAAGTAATCATGCTTTTGTTATTTTAACAAATAACAAAAACCAAATAGTTTCAAAATTGACATAAAATATTTTTAAAAAAAATGTTATATTATTAATTGATACAATGGTCCTAAAAATCTACAATTCGGCCAAAATACATATATAATAATATATATTACATTAATGAACCAATTTGGGTTCAATTTCTAGTATATAGTATGTTTAGGAACCACATAGTGTTAGAATACAAGAAGACATGGCAAAAGTTAAATTATTTAACTTAGAGTTAAATCTAAATGATAAGGTTAAAATAGCAATTTAAACTTGTATAAAACCTATTTGTTTAGTGTTTTTAAACCCATCTGCACCTTATACTTAAATAATACAATTTTGAGCCATTATCAACCGAAAAATGATTTTATTATAAAATAATATTTTATGTTTTTCTTAAGGTGGCCCTCACCCCTCTTATAAAAGGTTACTCCACCTTATCTCTAAATAACACCTTCAATGCCTTCTATATCGGCCAAAATCTACCGACATACTCTCTCAACTATCCTACCATAATCCTAGAGTCCCTAATTTAGTCATAAATCCATCTTAAGAGCTCTTTAGATCAAATCAAAAGGAATAACCTGGAGAAGAGGTAATAATTTCACCACCCTCTTTCAAGATATTTTCTTCTTCCACTTCTTCTTTCCTTGTTACCTCCATTCTAAAATAATAACTATATTATCTTATATATACTGTGATATTATTATAATTTTGGAACAACTACATTTATATTCTATCAATCTTATGAATGATAATGTCACCATGCGTGCGTGCGTACGACTTACTCTCTCCACGTCGTGGTGTAATTTGTTATTCAACACAATGTTATTTGGATGGATATAATGGTGAGTAATATTTATATAAATAATTAAAATAACATTATAATGTATATTTAAAATTAATATACCATTCAATTCCACACCATTAAGGAAATTATATTGTCGCTTGTGCGTATGTACGGATTACCGTCTCCACAACGCGATGAGATTCATTTCCACGTTCACCATTCATCGATGATTAGAAAAATATATATTACTAATAAGTATGTAATATATGACATAATAATTATAATGGATGTATATATTTATATATACTTACATATATATTATTCACAAAGTTCTGTTAAATACGATATGTAAACGGAAACAACATTTATGCGTATGTACGGACTCCACCACCATAAATGGTGTTTTTCATTTCATATATATATGTCTATTATACATATTTAAATTCTATATATATATGATATATAACTCATGGTTTATATTATGGAATTATTTAAATCCTGATCTAAGTGATACAATCAAGAGTAACATGTTAAAACACGTACGATAAAGAAAGTGATTATTACCCGAAATGATAATTTAACATGGAAATTATTATTAAATGGGTAGTATAAAGTCATAACTGAATCATGTATGATATCATAAATATTAATATGGTTCAGGTATAATTTAATAACATACTACAATCTTCGTACATGAGTTTAAATGTACCCTTGAATAAAGGAAAGTGCAAGGTAAGGGTTAATTCCTCAATCTCATTATTATCTGAGATTGTTTATGTGTAAGTATTTACTAGGAAATTTTTATCATCCATGTCCATTTTCATAGAAATGATTTCAAAATGAATTTTTTAACGATTTTTGAATGGTAATATTTATCAATTCCGAATTTTGAATTTTTAATGATTTATCTTTCTAAATCTTTTTAATTAATGTCCATGTTTTCTAAATGATTTTAAAGATTTATTTATATGGACATGAATGAAATGAAATGATAAATCTTTTCAAAAGTTTCAAAGTGTTATGGGACACTTTTATTAAAAAATGTCTTTTAAATTACTTCCTTTATAAATGTGGTACTTTTAAATTATTTTACAAAGAGAATTTTTTTCTCAAAAAGTTTTTCTCATCATTTTCAACTGTGTCAGCATCCTTTACTAGATATTATTTTTGATTATGGAAAATTTATTATATTAGAATATTCCATATTGTATTGAATGAGTTATGATATGGTTGACTGTGGATGTTCTATTTTTATACCATTCATGGTTTATGGTTAACGTATTGACATTTCGTATGCTAGTTTTAATACGAATGTTTATGTTATGTTTCAACTATTCATATAAGGAATGCATTGGAAATTGTAAGTGAGGGGTAGGGCCCGCTATAGCTCCTCGATGCATTGGTAGGTCTCATAAGACAAACTAGTGTCTTGGCATAAAGCCTTGAAAAAACATTTATTTGTACTCTTGGCACGAAGCCTTGACTATGTGGTAATGATGTCTGGTATTAGGCATTCCGACGTTGTGAAATTAGTTATTACATGTGATTATTCAACTAGTAGAATATCCATGTGCATTTTTATATGGTATTGTTTAATTTATTTTTACCATATTATGTTCATGTTTATGTTTAAAATATTTTATTTTTTTTACAAATCTTGTCTTAATATTTTATATCTTCCGCTAAATTATTTACCCTTACTAAGCATCTGAGTTCACCCCTTTCTTACGTTTTATTTTCCCGTGTCTCCAAATATTGTATTATGATTGATATGCAGGGTTAAGCTAAAGGGAAAAATAGAATTCTCAAAGAACTATCTATGCAGTGTTTTATGTTTCAAATTGTAATGTAAATTTAATGTATGTAATCAATTTTCCAAAACTGATAAACTCATTGGTCCTTCGGGACTTTATTCCTTGTAATTGTGCCAATGTATTTAAATGATGCTCTGGATCTGGGTAACTAGGTTCAGGGCGTTACATTAATCCTTTACAACCTCTCATGATGGTAATTATGATGAAAAAAACGAGTTTTATATGTCATATATGTTATTAATCATGTATTCAAATATAATTATTTATTATATAACCCATATTATCATGATTTCTATTTTTTGGGATATGATAACATTGTTTATGGATGTGTGGACTGTTTTCTCCTCAAGGCGATGTGATTCATTCATTCTATACATGAAATGTATAAAGGATTGTCTTAATAAAATTATGTGACATTTCTGAAAAAAATTATTTTTTAATTATAATATACCCATATAAAATTTACATTTCATTATTTTATTATAATAAATAAGTGCAAGTAGTGTTTATGCATATGTATGGCCTACCGTCTCCATGAACTATGCATTTCATTTCATAACTCCAAATATTATGTATTATTAAAAATACATATATAGTGAATATATATGATATTAAATCATGGTTTTCATCCTGGAGATGATAAAATCATGATCGATGGTATAATAATGAAAATAAAAAACCAAAACATACTCGAAAAACTAGGCAATTAACACCCAAAAGAGTGAAAATAATGAAAAAACGTTAATAAACTTGTAATAAGCTATTCTAATAAAAAACATATGATTTTAAAATTTTGATTATGGTTATAGTATAATTTTTTGACATGTTTTAATCCATTATAAAATATTTAAATGGTTTTTCACTCAAAAAAATGGAAAGATATGGGAGTTTCATCACACTTTTTATATATGTGTGATAAATGTCATATTCACCACGTCGTTCTTTTTTCTAGTGTATATTCTGAACATTTTTATATATTTTATAGTGGATTATTTTATCATCATGGAGTTTTTATTTCCAATTTTATTTATATAATCTAACGGGATTTGAACATAAAGTTACTATGTGGTAAACCATTTCATAATCGGGTTCCTTTTCATTGGGTTGTACTATATTCCCATTAGATTAAATATTCAAAGATTTTTTATGTAATAACGTTTAAACATATATTTTTTGTATTTCCACTTTTTTAAGTGGATTTACATTTGAAAAACATAATCTATTATTTTATTGATTCAAATATCAACTTTATAGTTATTTCAGGGGTTTACAACACTATCTTATTTTGATCATGATTATTTACACATGAATTCCAATTAAAGGAAATTCTTGGATGATTGTTTACTAAATAATATCATTTTCTTATTTGATGGTAATTTCTAGACTTCTTCACATAATATTACTATTTTCTAACTCTTTGGTAATCAAAATCTTTTAGAAAATTTTTTCATGAATACATATCTTCATTCCATTATTTGTAGGAGGACCAGTTTTCTTCTAAAACCCCTATTTTGTAAAAATGTTTTTCGTAAAAAAAATAACCTTTTGCAAAATTATTATAGAAAGGTTTATATACAATTTTTTCAAAAAACTATTTATAATGAATCATCTTGTCTACTTATGAACTATGAATTTTTCTAACCTTTTACCATGCAATAGGAATGTTCTTTTTGACCATGTATAGAATGTCTGGATTTACACACCATCATTTCTCGAAACCTTCCTTTTCTTGTTTAAAA
This sequence comes from Viscum album, assembly GCA_963277665.1. Taxonomy (NCBI): domain Eukaryota; kingdom Viridiplantae; phylum Streptophyta; class Magnoliopsida; order Santalales; family Viscaceae; genus Viscum; species Viscum album. Next base: position 314,617,772 of record OY728158.1, read on the forward strand.
GCATAGTTTTTTATAAAAAATTTAAAAAAACAAATTTTGAATGGAATAATTTTCAATTTTTTTTAAAATAAGAATGAATTTTTCGTTAAGGGTTTGTTTTAAAATATATTTTTATAGTATTTCTATTCATCATGGACAATAACCATTTATTTTTACCAAACATGGGATATGTTATATTGATACTATCATTATAATTATTTAGTATGGTTAATGATTTATTTTTTCAAGGATCATATTTTTATTCACTATATTTATTCCTTTCAGTCCACTTTAAATATTCAATTTATTATGATCATTAAATAATGAATTTCTCCAAATTAACCAGATCATATATCATGGATATTCTAATTTCATAAAAGAAATTTAATTTTTAAATATAGTGTATACTTTGAATTTTTTTATTGATAAGTAAAATATTGAAAAAATTTCATATTTTATTCATTATGGATATTATATAAGGCACTTTGTTTATTTAAATAAATTAGTTGATTTACAGGAAATGATTTTAATAAGTACTATATGCATTGGGGACTATTTAATGTATTCCCCATAAGTTGGGGATAGTAAAAGAATTAAATACAGATTGGTTAACGTTTAATATAATCCCTATGATGCATCAGTTGTCTCATGAGGAAACATTAATTAGTGACATGGAGATCATGTTTGTTGACAAGTCGAATATATGGGTTTCTATCAATATATTTATATAGTCTTGAGCGTATATTTTGATGGTAAATGTATCATGTTCCTAAGAAAGATGAAGTAAAATAATTAAGCATTGACATTATTGAAAATTCATTTATTACTATTGTCCTTGTGATTTTTTATTTAACACTATCAAGGGATGCACATTCATTCTCAGTTCATTTATTTCATGGAATGTGTGTTCAGTTATTAATTTTCCATGTTTTTTGTCCACTTCCTTCATTGTTTATTGAATATATTCCATGGGAGTTCAGTTTTTTACCTTTTCATTCATTAATGCACTTCCTTCTTAGTTTATTTATTTTATGGCATGTGTGTTAAATTATTACCTTTTCATATTTATTATTTTCTTCGATTGATTATTTATTAAACAATAATTACAATTATTTTTCATTTGTGATCTCTCTTATTTTTTTTTCTTTTATTAAGATTCCATGAAGAATGTTAAGGTAGATATGCAAGGATATTCTATATTGAATAATGTTATTTTCCGATAAAAAATATTGTACATTTTTATTCATTTATAATAAAAGACTTATTTGTGTAACGCTTTTACCAATATTGCTAAACTATTTTGTTCATTCAGACATGATTTACAGGTATCATATACCAATGAAATAGTAGCACAGAACCATCTCTGGTATTTTTTGGTGCCATCAGTACAATTATTTTATATTAAAATTTTAATTTTTATACATATCATACCATGATATGAATTATAATTAAATGTGTTATGATAAAACTCCATGTTTGAAGAAAGTGAGGTTGTTTGAGAGTCTTTAAATAATAAATGTAAAGGTAGGTAATCATGGGAAGTTTAATCTAAAATTTTTTGAAGGATTATTTTTCAATACTCCCCTAATGTTATAGGAAACAACTATTTTAATAATTAAACATGAAATATATTTGACTAAATGGATATAAATTTTCATGAAAAATCAAATAAGTACCACAAATTAGTGCATATTTTGAAGAACTTTATACCGAACAACCATATTCATTCATGATTGGGAGATATGATAGTTGAATGTGTATGTTGAAGAAGGATTTTTGTGGGATGAATTAAGATATAAGAGATTTCTGTTCCAAATTTGACACTTCCATAAAGAATTTAAACATCAGGAAATGAATAATAGACCATAATCACTATATAAAAGAAAATCATGTGGTTTTTTAATTTAATATTTTTGTCATGATGATGTTATCCATTACAAGAATAATTAAGATACTTTTGAATAGTTTAATAAGGAGATGAAAAAGTTATTTTAAATTTCCAGGATCAAGTAAATGATATAATATTTTGGATTACTAATCTCAAAAAAAGAAGAAATATATTTTATTATATCAAGATAACTATAGTAAAGATCTATTAATAAACATTAAAGTGGAATATTCAAAAATATTTTCCACACCAATTTCTATGGGACCTATGTTATATAAATATAGATAATGGATAAAACTAATTCATAAGGAGTTCATGTTGTTGGGTGGATATTTTTGATATTTAAAAAATCAAGGATAGAAATTTTTTAAGTTTTTATATTAAATGAATGACTTTAATGTGCTCCAAAATAATCTCATCACATGGTAGAAAACATAATTCAAATATTTGTCAATGGAAAAAACTGATTTTGGTATAAAACACAATATATTAAGAAATATTGATTTTTCTGTTAATATAGATCTTGATTGTGTAGGGATTTTTGATGATAGATGATTGGCATCTTGTGCAGTTTTTTCATTGGTAGAAATTTTGTGAGTTTGCATATAGAAAATTAAATAACAGTCAATATAACTGATTTAAGATATGTGGATACCACTCAAGCTACCAAAAAACATATGTGGATAAAGTCTCTATTTTAAGAATGATTGTTTAAGTGAAAATAAACCTATTATTGGGTTTTGATAATAAATTTTCAATAAATATCACTCAAATATTGGGAAATATTCATGATAATAGCATATTGATATCAAATGTAACTTCATAAAAGATAATTTTATGAAACATGTTCTAAATCTAGATTATATTTCCATAAAATAATAAGTTGTTAATATATTCACTGGGTCGTTTCAGAAAGAGACTTTTTTTATGTTAAGGATGTAAATGGGTATACAACCTTCCAAACTATAAGGCTAAGATATTTGAATGTATCCCCTCTCTCATATCTCCTATAGAAAGTTTTTTAAGGGGGGAAAAATAATTTAACATAAATCTATCCATTACTATGTTCTCAAAACATTTAAAGAATGTACATATTATGAAGTATTTTTTATAAGGGGTCTATTCTAATTTTAGAACGAGATATTTATTATTAAAAGTGGATTGCATTAATATTGTTCTTATAGTAAAAAGTGAAAATGGTTTGATAATGTGATTTTTTGTGATGTATGCAACATGATTCTTCTAGAATTGGTGGATAATTAATCCATATCTTGAGTTACAAAGTTTATGTGATTTATGATTCTTGGTAGGACATAAAATCCAAATAGTTGGATTATTGGGCCTATAATGGAAAAAAAATTTGAGGTTGATGGATGTTGTTTTCAAGATTTTATTGGGAAAATTTTTCAAATTTATTTTTTCTAGAAATGATTACCCTTTTAATAAATAATTGATCACATTTTAATGTTTTCTATGAATGTAAATTGAATGAAGATGGAAATAGATTGGTAGGACTAGAATAATATTATCAAACATGAGTCATTCATATAAACTTATTGTATCCCTAAATTTTAGAAAATTACATGTGCTAAATGTCTATCTCTAAAAGACTCCAATGTTCCAATCTGATAAAATGATTGATTTCAAAATCTAGTAATTTTTTTTCTTATATAATGTTCCAATTTTCATGATTTTGAAAAATATTATGTTATTAGCTTGAGAAAAAAAGATAAATTGATCCAAAAATATAAAATAAAGATGTTTCTTAAGTAGAAAAAGGGAGTGAAATATTATTAAGAACAATTCCATATTTAATAAATGATTTGTAATATTTCTTAGTTTTCAGTATTTTTTATACGTTGAAAAGAATTTGTTTTTTTTAGTGAAAGGGGAAAATTTTGTTTGATGCGAAAAGGGATGTTTCTGAGGAATAAAACATACAAATTCTATAAAATTGATATGTAAAATATTTATTAGAAAATTCATTGATAGTGATTCATATAATTATTAAAATTAGTATGAGTATAACTCATTATCCAATGGAATACACTTTTAACATTCTAAAGAATCTAATTACAAAAATTAATTAGTCAATGTCCCTTTTAAAGAACTTTACATACAATTACCATCAAACAAACATGTATGAAATTTTTGAGGCTCAAGTTCCTTCTACATGATCAGAAAAACCATATGGTATAATGTTTATCATTCATATTAATTCATATAACTGAAATATTTGAAATTCTCATATAAAATTTTGTGCACAGTGGCTCATCAGATGGAGTAAAAGGTAGTATGTTCTACAAGAAAATTGTGTGGTATAAATGATTGATGGAAAAAAATTTGTGTTAAAAGGATAAGAATCAAACGAGTTGTGGTTTTCAAATTTTTTCATTGAATTGTTTATGAAGTCTTCTAAAAATGTTCTTTCTATGTATCTCAAAGAATAATCAGATGGAGATTCGATGGATAGAATATTTATTTCATATATACATAATGCAAAAAAATTCAATGGTTAATTTAAAAAATGGAACAAAATTATTCAAAAATATTTCATTAAGATATATAATTTTATTACTATGATCAGGTATTTTAATTATCTAAATATCATGGAGGAAATCTATGATACTCAGCGAGTTTTAATGAAATTTGTAGAAGGATATGTCCATTAACAATTTAAGTGAATTATTTTGAGTGGGTGATTTGTATTTTGTGTTTTCAATGGGTGGAAAATAAAATTTGAATTCTCTCTTATAACCCCAAAAATGGTCATGTATAAAGGTTGAATGTACAATGTACAATTTAAAGGCATTTAGCTTTTCACATGTTGAAATTTGAATTCTGGAGAAATAGTTTAGAGAAAACCAATTGGATGAATCGAAAAAATGAAGTTATAAAAGATATAATATTTAGTATGGATATTTACAACTAAGGAATCTGTTAGATATGAAATAACTTTCTATAGATAATAGGATTTTTGTTCTAAGGAACAAAATTGACATACCATATGAACTCGTTAGATGAGGTTTTCTTGATGAAATCAACCGATGGATGATTCTAAAGTTTTATATAGGGTAGAATCAGGTCAAAAAGGTGAAATAAATTATTACATTTTTTGAGGATGCACCATATTAACCAATTATATGGTGTTTTAAGGATAAATCATTTTTTGTAGCGTTCATACTCAAATTAATGGAAATTTCTTTTCTACTACTGGGTAGGAATGTTTAGAAGACATTTTTTTAAGAAGTGAAAATGTGAAGAATTAGAAGTAGCCCAGTGATAGTGTTCATTACCTTTGGGAAAATGTTTCTATAAGTTGTTACAAAAATATTTGTTACATATTTTCTCAAAGATGCATATGCACTTTAGATTATTTATAAAGTAATGGAAGTGTAAAGATATTCCTTACATATTGTAACCATAAAAAGGATTGTTTTAAATTGTATTTTATGGTATTCTATTATTTACAAACAATTATATGGACTAGATGCTCTTGTTGACTAGTGAACCTTATAAATTTTTTATATTCATGTGGTTGTGATTTTGAATTTTATTTATAGAAATTTAATACCACAACAATAAGATGAAAATTTTATTTCATAGGAATGAATACATAAAATAAAATAATATCACTAATTCACCCCCACCTGACAATTGATCATGTATGTCCTTCTTGGGAATTGAATTTAACAAACCCCAAATTTCACATATAATTTATATGATAATAATAAGATAAATTCCATCAAATCATCCTAAAACATAAAATAACCCTTCATCTTCACCCATCCCCCTTATACTGTAAAAAAGAACTCCATCAGACTATACTACAGAACTCCGAATAAATATTGAGGGGTGAGAACATGGGAGTACTAAATAGGATTATCCTTTTGAAAATTAAACATCCACATGAAATGAATATGAAAGAGTAACTAAGAGTAAAATGAACAAATGAAATAATAACTATTAATATATTAATTCTTAAGAATAAGAAAAATAATCCTCAAACTCTATATTCTATATCATTATTTATAACTTATTCCATCTCTTGAAATATCATCAACCATTTCCCCAATCAAGATTTATATCCAATTATATATCTGATAGTTGGAATTTTTATTAAATCCACAACCATCATATAAAAAAAATTAAAGGAAATAGAAATTCACCAATGCTCCCACCTATTAACTCATGGGAAGATCTAACTCAAACTTGAAGGGTACCAGTACGTAAACCCTTCCCTAACTGACCAGGAATGCAAGAATGAAATAGTATCAATAACATGTCACCTACCATAAATCAATTGAATAAATAACCATAGTATAACATATCTATATACAATATTTTTCTATCCATGTCCATAATTCTTATACCACATACTTCATAAAAATTTATCCCCAACCACATCACCATGTATGCAACTTTACAATAAAATGTTTTTAGGGAAACATATAGATTGAGGGAAGAAAAAATTTCCTCCCCCATCCATGTACATACCATATCCATAACACATATCCACATCCTCCACTCCATAATAGAGAAATAAAAATGAATGATTTCAACTATAGGACCTCCCCTACCATTAATGACCCCATGATATATCATAATCATCACTATATAATCAACCTAATAGCATATTTCATACTTATAATTTCAATCCATCACAACCTACACAGACATTCTTACTTAGATCAATCAGTTTCAATAAAATTAAACCAACCATGATATACTAAATATCATATGCATACATAAACTACAATTCACCTCCATAGGTAATTTTTTAGCATAAATTCTCCCTTACCAAGTTCCATTCCCAAAACAATACCCCAACATCAAAATAAAAAAATTGAAAATCATGCACCAATAAATCATATTACACATCACATCACCATCAACAGAATAGATGAAACTGAAATATTAGAGGACCTCACATAGTAAAAAATTTAAAATTTTGAATCATTTAAATCTCTATCGAATACCACTTATTAACCTCATCACATTAATTATTCCATTCGTTTCCACATGTAAACAAATTCACCAATCACATTCCATGTTCAAGATGTATGTTAATAGTATAACATATTTATTTCAACCATGTTCATCTCACATCGACCCCCCTACCTACATTATTTCATTTTAGTTCTCACAACAATCAATTACTATAGTAAATATGGATTTATTCAGTTTCAATTTTTTTCCATGTTATCATATTTATCTCGATTTGTATTTTACATGTCATATTTTATTAATACTAACCCAAACATCACTTCTGAACCCCCATGTGCATTACCAACATAATTCAAAATATAATTAATTAATAAAAATATTCATAGTAAATAATAGAAAAATCAACATGGAAATTCAAACCACGACAATTAAATGGAATAAATCTCACCACAAATCTCCATATGTTTAGACAACATCAAGAATAAAAATATTTAAAATTGATGGCTTATTATATTCTATATTTAAATAATTATTTTTTCATTACAATCATTATGTAGTTATTTAATTATAAATTTTACTAGGTTCTCAGATGATAATAACAAAATGTAATCTACAATAAGAAGAATCAATTATTTAGAGTCAAAATATATTAAATAGAATTAAAAAAATAAAGAATATAAACTCTCTTCCCAATTATTGTTTTCATGTTACCCAGTTTATTAAATTTATTTCATTCTATTCATCCAAAATAAAGTCCTAAAATATATCCCATGTATACTAAATAAGCAACCAATATTCCATAAAAAAAGTAGATTATAATAATATTAAAAAATACATATGTGGTATAATATAGATCTACTCAAAGATATCATTCCATAAGATGGAAAATATTATTGTAATAAATTTCCTTAATTGTTTATTCACAACCACTATACAACAATTAATAGAATTAGTTGATGGCACTATGGAAAACACCCAATGGAAACACTAAACAAAAACATTATAACATCCTTTAATTTTTCAACACAAAATACCCAAAACCATTATAATAAAACATCCAAAACTACCAAGAATAAGGGAAGGGGGAGGATAAAATATATTGTAAAAAACATACCTCCTATAGCTGGATCATGATATCCTAAGTTCAAGGACCTAAAGATATCAATATTGGCTAAAAGATATCCATATATACACTTGTGCTCATATAGGGTTCATTAAAAATAATAGAAATTAGAGTAATTTGAATGGTTCAATGAACTTATAATAAAACAAGAAAATAAAGGGCTCATTGCCTGATATGTGATGGTAATTTCCTGGGGATCAATGTCCTCCAATCCTTTATAAATTTCATCATGATCTTTCATATCTTTCTACGTTTAAATAAAAACCAATGAAATCAAATAAAAAATTTCATGGGAGTTCCCATCATGAATATTATTACTATTTCATTTCTCATAAATTCAATAAATTATTATTTTACCTCAAACCAAAACCATAACACAATCTTGGAACCAGAACATAGAATTATCCAAAAAAGGAAGGACCACAATTTCAGCCACTCAAGGCTTCATTCCATAAAATCAAAAGCCACACCATGATGAAAATCCATAAAAAAAATAAATCAAAAATCCATGGTAACTCCTAAAACACAAAAACCACCCATTAAATTAATAGAGAATATAAAATGGAATTAAATATTATTAAATATCTCATAAATTATATTCTATCAAAAGAACATAATGCAAAATAATTCAACAAAATCCTATCAGATAATACAGTGCACAACAAAAATCACCACCATGTTCCATGATGCCTTCCTTGAAATGGGGAGGATTATGACTTTTCATTCCTATTATAGAAGATGTGAGATAATTCTTATTCATGAATAAAATACTCAACAAACCTATAAAGACACATCACATGTTTCTATGTCGTAAATCTCCTCTACAAAATCAGAAATTTCCTTTTTTCAGAGAAATTCTCCTGACACATCTAACATCGAGATTAAGAAATGTAAAAATATCAAATAATCTAGACCATTAAATTATATAAATCTCAAATAAGTATCATTCTTGTGATTCCTAACCAACCCCAAATTAAGATAAACCAAATCTTATTTACCAAAGGAATATAACTCTCAAATAAAACCAATACTCTACAAAAATCCTTAGGTTAAGGGAAGAACCACTACAACAACACTCACTCAATAATAAAATCATTGAAAACACTCCCTACAATGGTAGATAAAAATAAAACTTTAACCTTGTCATTAATGGAATCCAAATAAACCACCAAAAAAATTATCTTACAATTGAATCCTCTCTCTCTACTCCATTCAAATTGATCAAACTTAAAAATAGTTATTTTCCAATAATAAACGTTTTGATAAAAAGGATTTTGAAAATCAACTCCCAGAATATTCACTAAAAACAAAATGACATTAAATGTTAAATCTGAATAAACACACTCATTAAATTGTTTTTAAAATCCAATATATGGGGTTTAATGAAAGGAAAAGTTCTACCCTTGGAAAACTATACAGCTAAGTCACCACTAAATACAGAGAAATATACTAAATAATTGAGATGTTACAATTATGGTGCACTATAAATGTAAATTGAAAATAGATCTAATTTATGGACATATTACACCTTAAGGTAAACAAACCTAGGGCCCTAATTTTTACTCACTCTTTAGAAAATCACCTCTATATATTATTTTTTAAATCGATAAAATCTAAACATAGTGCATTTCTCTCAACTTTCCCATCTACTATGGAGGGACATGCACCAGGATCCTACATCCTAGATAATCCTGACACCATGATATCTAATAAATCTTTCACTAATTACCAAGACATAAATTAAAAATACATAGAATATCATTTAACTTATAGGCCCATGTTTAACTCAAAAATATTTGGTAATTCAATCATATCACTAACAAAAAGTTGAAATAGTCTAATTGATACAAAAAATTCTTTCTAAATATACACACACCATTATAACCATTCTGAATTTTTTGAAGATCTTTTAAAAAATGAATCTAAACTCAATATAATGAATCCATATTTAATAATAAATGAAATGTACCCCATGATATATACTTCATCTTACACATTTTATCTCTTGCTATCTGAAACACTTCAACTACAAACATATCTCAGAAACAATAAATTTCCTTTAACAATCCAATGGTAACCTCATATTCTTCCAACCAGTTTTTAGAACAAAGTATAGAAGATCCACTAAAGAAATTTACTACCATGTTCTACTAAAATTTTAGTAATTCCCTATCAAAATAGTCTACATTATCATTTCTAAACCAAACATATTAATATAATTCGGATTCCATATCTTTATATAAAACAAAAAATGTTAGAATTAACCACAAAAATAACATCAAAATAACATAGCACAATATAATTTCAATCGAAGAAACAAAAATGCATATTTTATTCTTCCAAAATAAATTTCTTACAAAACCACATCACCCATATTCATGTATTGAAACATCATTGAACAATTATCTAATCACTCATGTCACGTTATTCCAACCATGGAAAAGAAACCATAACATTAAAAACTAATCACCACTTAAATCACATCACAATAGATAAAAAACAATTTCTCTCTGATTCAACCATCCATTCCCCCTAATATCACTCACACAATAGCCAATCTAATCCCCTGTAACCATCCTCAACATCCCCCAACAAAGGATACATGTCTCCACATTAAATACCAATCACCCTTACAATAAATAAAATGAAATTATAACATAAATATAATTTAATATCTCCTTAAAAAAATCTATCACATTAATTTATTGTAACATTCATTAAAATCATTATCCAAATTCTATTTCTCACATATTCATTTCATTACCATCTTTAAATTCTGAACTATTTAGACAAGGTGACCACAAATATAAAATCATAGAAATTGTACATGATCAGAAAACTAGGAAACATCACTAAAAATGATCACTTAACTTATATTTTCATTAAGGTTGTATAAAACTCTTATGAATAAAATTTATTATGAGATAACATCGCATTACAAGGATTCTTAATTGGAAATTCCCAGTTTGGAAATTAGGTTACTAGAAGAACATATCAACATATTTTGGAAACAATGATCAAATAACAGATTAAATTATTTAAATTATCATACAACTGAATTCAATAATATCACATAAAATTTTATCTTGATGGTAAAATAAAAACTGTACATGCCTTAATTTCCTGATTTATGCTGGTCATGATAAAATATAATATTCAATAAATATCATTACCTATTATGAATGATTTCATATTAGTAATTGGATTACATACTATTACTTCTACATTCCATGTATTGTATACTCAACACATAATAAACCTTAATGGAATATGCATTAATTAGTCAAATTAAAGAGTATTGAGGTAACATGTACCATTATGAAATGGTTCCATGTCAATTATTCAGACCACTATATAACATTATAGAAATACTTTCTATACTATATAGTTTATAATCACTCTTCATGTTACCTGATAAATTCATATAATACAAAATGTTATATTAATCATGAATTTTTATATTTCAACAAAATAAAATTTGAATTATATATATGTCCAAATGTATGGAACGTAAATATTAAATTATTTAAAAACATTTATCAATCATATAAATATGAAACATATTCATTCATTAAAAAAATTACATAATATTAATTACATGTTAGTAAAAATTATTTTCATGTTCTAACTAATATAAAATAAAATAAAAAAATCATTTCCTGAATGAAATTTCATTCACATGGATATAATTTATCATTACGTGAAGATAAGTGATGGTATAAAATATATGAAAAATTTTAAACTCCAGAAGCATGGTTCTAAAATAACGATTATTCACCCATGTGTGTGCACGACAATAAAGTTTAATGCTTATTTTTAAGAAGGGAAAACTATATTTCATAATTATTAAATAACATTAATCTTGAATATTTTGAAAAAAATAGTGATACTTAATATTAGAATACAATTAGAAAAAATATATAGACATAATTTGGTAGTAGAAATCATTTTGGATAAATACATTTGAAAACATATTGGATAATATATATGGAAATGAAAATTATTTTTATCATAGAGAATTGAACTACATGAATGAAAATAACATTAAAATATAAAATTGAAATTAAAAATATAAAACATAAGTATTAATTTCCCCCAAAAATTTCATTACATTGTAATAATATACATCTTCCGAAACATGAAAAATACATTCCTGTATAGAAATAATTGTTTAAAATAAGAATACATAAAGTTAAAGAATAAAAAAATTAATTTCAATATAAAATAATTAATTAGAACCCAATAAAATAAAAAAATTTGAATAATACGTACACCATTATATTCATGAAACTTTTATTTTTTTCATCATTGAAAATAGGTGATTTGATTTTTTCCCAGAAATCCATGATTGAATGGTTTGTGATAGTATTTACCAGACATGTGTTTTACCCCACAACTTATGAAGTCTACGAATGGTATGTTATATTAGAGTACTTGAATGTAGAAATTTAAAGATCATCTCTAATTAAAATAGGTCATCCACATGATAGGAGACAAACAGGTCTCTGACATGTTATAATGACACATGAGAATACCAACCCAGAAAAAATTCCATTATAAAAATTAAATACCTGTTGTTAATGTACTTTTTGAGGCTTATCTAATATATTTTATATATTTTTAGAAAATGAAGAATTTTTGTGAATTTTAATAGTATTAATATTAAATAGGAAAGGTAAATATGAATATTTGATGGAAAATATTTTTCAAGATAAAGTGGTATTTCAAGGAATGTTGGGATGCTCTGTGAAAATGGAAATGGAGGAACATGTTTAGGGGAGAAAAAGGTGGTAAAAACTAAAAATGAATTTCATTTGATGGAAACAAGATATTGATATAACTGTCAAATGTTTTCGAAAAATGATAAGAAAGATGTTAATTGAGTTATATAACACTAAAAAATAGAACATGTTTTCAAAAGCAGAGTATGTAACCAACATAAAAATGAATAACTTTTCATCAATAAACATATCATTAAAAATGACTTGTCAAAGTAGTAGAATCAAAATCAATAGCACACTGAGATGATGCTTCATCGAGAAACCAAAGAAGATATTAACCTATTAAAAAAATTAATAACATCATTAATATATTAAACATCATATGATTAAAAATTTTGTGTTATAATATATTAAAATATAACATACAATTTTTGGCCAATAATTCAGTAAATGTAAAATTTATAAAACTGTAGTCACTAAATTTCATGAAATTAAATAGAATATGTTTCTATCAGCTAACTACTTATTATCATTTTATCATGGATCTACTTCATCTTTATTAAAATCTTTTATGACCTCTTCTCAGATGTAATATTTTACAAACACCATATACTTGTAGTTCCATTATTCAAACGAAATGATGTTGACTTCATATTAATTCTATGTTGGTAACACAACTGATAAAGGAGTACTTCATAACTAATTTTATTACTCTAATAATATGAGAACTTGGAATAGGCATGGAATATGAATATAGTTGGGTAAAAGGATTACATGGTAAATATATAAATACATGGAGAAGTAATGTTACTTCAAAAAATATAACGTAAAAAACTCATGTTGACAAAAATTTGATAAAATAAAATAAATAAAAAATAAAAAATTATTGAAATAATTTAGTACGATCAAACAATATATACAATATATTCCATGACATAATATAATAATATGAAGAAATATAAAATAAATTATAGAAAAAAATTGTTGTCAATTGTTACATACCTTTTATACCACATAAAGTGACCTTGGAGAGGGAATGACTTGTTGTAACACCCCAGGTAAATAAAGAATATGAAATTTTTATATTTATCCCTATTTTTGAATAAAATTTCAATATTAATTTAAAGGGAACGCTATTCTCGATGGCTTACCCAATACACAACAACGAGTTCCTTTGAAATCTTACGATGCACTCTAATAATAAAATAATATTATTTTAAATGGTAGTTAACGCCTAACCGTTGTAATGGCGAGAATGAACAGAACTAACTACAAAATGATTATATATTTTTGTCAAATATTTTTTACTCTTTACAATAAATGTTAGAGGATTAAAATGCGAATAAATCCATTTTTATGCGTAAACATTCTAATATTTTTTAAAGGTCGAATAACCGCCTTTTGATGGCGAACCTCTTTTAAATCCACTTTTTGACAATTGTATGTGTTATGTTTGACAATATAATATTATTCCTTAGAATCGGGACATCAAAATTTACTTTGTGTAAATTTTTGGTATCTTTCCGATAAAGTTCATTTTTTAATGAATAGTGAAAAATGTTGTATTTTAATTCAAAACCACTTTTTAGTCTAATTTATTTATATTATTAGATTATATTTTGAATTTCTTTTAAAGTAAAATTAGAATATATTTTTACCATTTAACCCAATAGTGGTTTTCAGAATTAATTATATCTTGATATTGGACTTAAACTAGTGTCAATCTTTTGATACTTATTGTTTCATAAATACACGCTATTTGCTATGACAGCCGGAAATAATTAATTAATTAATTAATGTAACTTTTATGTTTTTAATTTTTTAAAATAGACATCATTTTTGAATTAGGTATATTAAATATATCCTAGGTTTGATTTATGGTAATTTTCTGAAAAACGTCAATTTTTGATGAATAGTGAAACCACTAAATGGTAGTTAAAGAAACTGATTTTTCGTTTAAATGAAACTTTACCAATTCTGTTATTTGAATTTAAAAAATCAGACATAAATGTTTGTAATTAAGAATTAAAATATGGTTCAATGAGATTAAAATAATTTTTTGGTGAATAGTAGCTTTTAAATTTATTAATCGCGATTAGAGGTAATTAGTGTAATTTAAGGTAAAAATAATGTTTTAATAATATGAAATGACCTAGACACATGTCCTACCCTCATTAAATGTGTCATTGCAGACCAAGAAAATCAATGGGTCATCTCGAGGACCCCAGGGAGCCACATTGGTTGGAAAATGACATTAATACCTTTTTATTTAATGTTATAATTAAAATGTAACAAACATGTGTTATTTTACTAAAACAATTTTTATATAGGGTTATACAAGTCATATTTTTTACTATAAATATTCATTAGAAAGATAAAAATATTTCCTACATCATGATATTTGTTTTATAATTTTTAGACTCTAAATAAATTAAATTATTTATGACACCATGATGATGCAACGATTACCTCATTATTTAACGATTTAAATAAAATGAAATAATAATGTACAATATAAGACCTAAACTTGTCAAAAACCAATTGGATGCGTGGATTTCGAACCCTTATCACCTTATCCTCGAAATAAATTAATTTTGGACCTTTAAAATCCGAAAATCATTTGAAAATAAAGTAACATTTTGTAACATTCCAAGAGTGCCCCTCCTCTCCTCTTATAAAATGCTCCCACCTCTACCACCTTACAGACACCTCTCAAGCCTTTGGCTCAGCCAAAACCTGCCCATTTAATCTCTCCAAATCCCTATATTCATCATTGGAGCCTCACTTTGGGCATAATCCTTTCCACAGAATCCATTGAGCTCAAATCAAAGGAAGTTACCCGATTTAATGGTAATGTCTTCCTTTGTGTTCTTTTGTTTATTTTTCTTATCCAACCCCCTAAAATCTTTTTATTATTTTCATTTGTAACAACACCAGTATCATAAATATACTAGGATGGTTTTAAATGAGGGATTCTACCTACACTTACACACACCTTCGTCTAATGGTTAAAAAACATACTGTTTCTGTGGATGCCGAATTACTGCCTCACGAAACGATGATTGTTTAATATTCTTTTAACACCTTCAAAGGTGGACATTAAGATGTCACTATATTTATATATGATATATAATAGGTATATGTTTTCCTTAAGCTTATGTATTTTTCATTTATGGAATACCATTATGGTTTCCATTATGGGTCAACGTGATATCTTCATTTTAGGAAGTGCGGAGTACCACCCCCTCAAAGTGATTTGTTTCGTTAATGCCATATGTGGGACATGTAAAGGATAGAATTAATGGTATTACATATGTTATCCTACTGGAATTATAATATACCTTTATATATTTATTATTTCATTCCATTGAATACAAAAAAAAAAGAAATGAAAGTAGCGTTCATGCGTACGTACGGCTTATCGTCTCCATGAACGGTACATTTCTTTTCTTATCTCCAAATGTTATGTACTATTATATGTACATATATATAATGGATATATATGTAATATATTACATCTATATTATGGGTATCATTCTGGAATTATAATATATATATCTTTCATTCTGTTTTAATTCCATTAATATGGCAAAAAAATGAAAGTAGCGATCATGCGTACGTATGGCCTACCGTCTCCATGAACGGTGCTTTTAATTTTTTATCTCAAAATGCTATGGAATAGTATAAAATGAATATATACTGCAAATATATGATATTTAAAACATAAATACTATTCTGGAGATGACGTACCTATAACTACATGGAAAATTCTTTTCCATCAAGTTCAATTTTTACTCATGTACTGAACATCGACAAAAACGTCTGATATGAACTCACTTTATTAACCAATTATTATAAAAATCTAATATTTGATATGAACTGAATAATAATATTTAAAGGAGGTCCTTAAGAAATTATAAATTGACCAAATTTTATTATTCAGGAGATTAATGAACGATCAAGTCATGTCGGACACGAGGCAAGGGATCCTACTCCTCTCTTTCTTTTTAAGTACACTCTTTTATGTTATTCGTTTTAAGATCATATTTATTATGATTGGGATGTTCTTTTATATTACTAATACTTTAATTTTTATGGTCATGTGGTGAGAGACCCTATTTTCTATCATCAATCCATTTTGGATGTTTTGAGTGGCGCCGTTAGGCTGCCGAATTTTTGTAAGAGATCTAACCTCTCTCTCTTTTTAAGTACTCTCATTTATGTCACATATTTGAATCTCCTCTTTGTTATTATGGGGGATTCTATTTTATATTTCACTTTCTGTTCATTTTATTGTAATATGAATAGATACTCTATTTGATCTCATCAATCCATTTTCGGATGTTGTAAGTGGAGCCGTTAGGCTGCCGAGTTTTTGTATGGGATTTTTCATCTCACTTTTATTCTGGTGAGAGTTATGCTACATTTTCCAACATTTCCTTTTATTGGTGTATGTAATTCCCATTATTATACTATTTGTGTAATATAATTTCATTTATGGGTACTTACATATTCATTGTATGACCCTTCTTCAATGGGGTGTATGTTTCGCAAGTTACCCAAGTCGGTAAGGGAACCATTCACCCTCCTCTTTTTAAAAGACTTATTTTGTTATGACTTTTAATTCACATACTATTGTGTTGGGATATGTTCTTCTATATCCTTATTAATTTAAATTTTATGTCCAAGTGATGATATACCCTTTTTATCTCTCATCAACACATTTTATGAATTTTGAAGTGACGCCGTTAGGCTGTCGAATTTCTATAAAAAAAACTTCTAAACCCACTTTCAATTATTTTGGTTTAACCTCTAATTCTTGATTTTATTATGCCAAGATTATGTGTGGAATCTCTATGTTGTAGTTTCCAGAAACCACTGTGTGGATATACTACTTCTACACATAATCATCTCATTGATAAATTCTTATGTCATTTAGATGGACTTGTATCAGAAATCATAACTCAATCTCATTTCATTGAGTTAAATATCTATGTCATTGGTTTTGTTTTTACATGATTATGTGTGAATGACCTCTGATTGTTTTACACTTAATATCCACTTATATTTTGTTTATTCATATTTTCCACACATAATCATGTAATTGATTTATCCTTAATCTAAGGAAACCGACTTTGTAAGGGACTTCGTCTCAATCTCCTTTCATTGAGGCATATTTGGTTTTACACACAACTTTCTTTTATACGGTGTATAAACCCCATTGACTTTTAATTTTATTCAAAAGGAATATTTTTATATGAAGTGTTTTACTAAATGGCAAAAAGGAATTTTTTTTTACGTATGCGGTGACAACGACCTTTTCCACCGTCGTGAGTATTATTTGGTATTTGGATTCCTCAACAAGCCGTAATGTTTTTTAAAATGATATAAATACCATATACTCTTTTATGTATGTTGGTATTGAAAATTGTTTTAATAAAATATTTGTTATGTCGATATATTTATGTGATATATTGTGATCGAAATGTGGAAATTTTTTCTTTCCATTATATTTGTTTCATGTCTTATGATTTTATAATGGTACTTGAACATTATGCAGGGTGGTGCCGTGAATACCAGGATGGTTGGTTACGTTATAACGTCTAATGCATTGGGTATGGATGTCGGCCATATGGCTATTCCATTAAGTATGTGTGGATGTCGGCTATATGGCTATTCCATTAAGTATGTGTGGAAGTCGACCGTATGGTTATTCCATTTAAGTATGTTTATGTCCCATGTTACCTTTTTATGTTATGTGTTCTTTATATGGGTTTTATGGTAATATTTTGGTTGCAAAAGGGTAAGTAATGATCTTTAATTCATTGAAGAGTTTTTTTACTACTTCTAAAAGGTGAATGGTATTACTTTGATAAAGTATACATGGTTTACTTGTTGTTTTGAAAAACTAACAGTTTTCATTCTTTGTGTATCCCTTACTGAGCTTTTTGTGCTGATCCCAAGTTATTGAAATGTTTTTCACAGGACTTAACTCAGAATAGGGTCATGGATGTGATCAAGGGAAAGACATGCTACCTAAAACACGGAACTAGACATGTTTCTTTTTAAGAGTTTTAATTTTATGGAAACATAGTAGAAGTTTCTACTTTGTAATCTTTTGAGATGTAATAGTCATATCCTAATTCTCTAAAACTCTAAACCTGAAAAGATACTCAATGTGAATTATTCATTTAATTCAATATTAAGTAAGGTTTAAGGATGGGTCCTTATAGTTGGTATCAATGGTCGGTTTAGATAACTTTAGAGGTCAGGGTATTCTTTAAGCACAAGTGACATTACCATAATGGTTAGGATTTCAGAATTAGTCATAGTTTTAGATAAATTGAATAAGTAAGTATATCTTAGTGTTTACATTCCTCATTAGTACATGATGGTTTTGTTGATATACTCACACTGACATTTCTATTTTTAGTGAATGGATGGATCCAGCAGGAACCAAAGAGACAACAGGTTTGAAGGAAACTATGGTGGTTCTCTGATTAAGATACAAGATAAAATGGGGGATTCAATGAGGAAACTCGTGGTTGTTCTAATCCAACTATCAAGGAGTCGTGATAAACTACTTGAACCTTGGTATGATCTGTAATGCATCATGTACGAGATGACCATTCGATGTGGATGTTCAGGTAATAATTATAAAGGAAACCATTCGGGATTATATGATCCTTACTTTTGAGGTAATTATGGGTTATTATATGAAAGGCATGAGAGAAAATTGAGGTTAAAATATGTTATGATCATTTTTGAAGATTTTGTCTCATTTTGGGGAATGTTTTATGAATTATATAGTTTTGGAAAAAGGACAACACACAGACCGTGTGACAACCCGTCACGTCGGACAAAGCTGTGGGAATCAAACCCATAACCAAAGTGCGACTGGTATTTATAGCCTACCACTGGACTACGTGAAGTCCCTGGTTAGTTTGACTAATTCTTTTTAGTTAGATGATATTAGGAATCAAGAGTAAGTTTATATTGGGTTATCTATGTAAATGATTAACCTATCCTTGAGGATATGTGATTAGGTTAATTACTTTTCAATATGGGAATTTAAGAGAAACTGATGTTATTTGTAGATAAATGTTAATTTGTACTTTGGAAGACTATGTGACTAAATCCTTAAAATATTTGGGTTTCAATCTTAGTTTGGTTTACTTTGAATAATTTTATGGACAAATTTTTTATCAAATGGTCCTCGTTGAACTTTGGGTTTTTTTGGACAAATTTTGGAGATTAAGAATAGATTTTCTTTTTACAAAGGGTTTTCCTTTTCTGGATTATCTGATCTTATACTAACAATTTTGGTTTTGGTTTTGGTTAATGTCTAAAGTCATGGGAAGAATATAGTTCTCTTTTGTGTATTAGTTGATTCTCAATAAGTTGATTATAGTACTCTTAATGAGAACAAGTCTTCCTAAAAACTTGTCTTTTGGAGAAAATATGAGTTTGATTAAGGAATCTAGTAAAAGTTGAATGTCTACATGACTAGTAAGTATGTTTCATTATGATTTAGTAATGCTCAAAATAAATTCTTCAATTAAGAGTAACTTAAAATAAATATGTTGTATGTTAACTTTTCATACTGGGGAATCGAATACCGTTTAACCCATCATAAGTTTGTGATTTTCTTGTGGTTAACTTTCTCCTAGAAATGTTTAATATCACTCTCCATCAGAACATGACAATTTTTTGCTCCTCCATATCCATATTTTCATAAATGGAATCCTAGTATGGGTTAACTCGGGTGACGTTTGTACTTATCTCCCATTCTTTTAAATTGATTGCTTTACCGACTCTTGTTTTGATGTGGGACTTTCAAGGATGTTTCCGAGCCCAATTTGGAAATTGCGAGGACGCAATTCCCAAAAGGGGGGAAGAATGTAACACCACAGGTAAATAAAAAATATGAAATTTTTATATTTATCCCTATTTGTGAATAAAATGTCAATATAAATTTAATGGTAACTCTATGCTCGATGTCTTACCCAATACACAACAACGAGTTCCTTTGAAATATGACGTTGCACTCTAATAATAAAATAATATTATTTTAAATGGTAGTTAACTCCTAACCATTGTAATGGTGGTAATGAACAGAACTAACTAAAAAATGATTATATATTATTTACAAATATTTTTTACTCTTTACAATAAATGATAGAGGATTAAAAATGCGAATGAATCCATTTTTAAGCGTAAACATTCTAATATTCTTTAAAAATGTCGATTAACCGCCTTTTGATGGCGAACCTCTTTCAAATAAACTTTTTGACAATTTTATGTGTTATTTTTGACAAAATAATATTCTTCTTTAGAATCGGGACATCAAAATTTACTGTGTGTAAATTTTTGGTATCTTTCCAATAAAGTTCAATTTTTAATGAATAGTGAAAAATGTTGTATTTTAATTCAAAACCTCTTTTTAGTCTAATTTATTTATATGATTAGATTATATTTTGAATTGTTTTTAAAGTAATATTAGAATATATTTTTAACATTTAATCCAATAGTGGTCATTGGATGTAATTTCATCTTGAAATTGGACTTAAAGTAGTGTCAATCTTTTAATACTTATTGTTTCATAAAAACACGCTATTTGCTCTGACAGCGGGAATTAATTGTTAAATTCATTAATGTAACTTATATGTTTTTAATTTTATAAAATATACATCATTTGTGAATTCGGAATGTCAAATATATCCTAGGGTGAATTTTTGGTAATTTTCTCAAAAACTTCAATTTTTGATGAATAGTGAAACCACTATGTGGTAGTTAAAAAAATTGATTTTTCGTTTAAATGAAACTTTACCACTTCTCTGATATAAATTTCAAAAATCTGACATAAATGGTGGTAATTACGAAATAAAATGTGGTTCAATGGTATTAAAATAATTTTTTGTTGAGTAGTAACTTTTATGTTTATTAATCGCGATTACAGGTAATTCGTGTAATTTAAGGTAAAAATAATGTTTTAATAATATGAAATGACCTAGAAATATGTCCTACCCTCATTGGATGTTTCATGGCTGACCAATAAAATCTATGGGTCAACTTGGGGACCCCATGGAGCCACCTTGGTTGGAAAATGACATTAATAGCTTTTTATTTAATGTTAAATTTAAAATGTCACAAACATGTGTTATTTTATTAAAACAATTTTTATATGGGGTTATAAAAGTCATATTTTTACTATAAATATTCATTATAAAGTTCAAACCATTTCCTACATCATGATTTTTTTTATAATTTTTAGACACTAAATAAATTAAATTATTTATAACACCATGATGATGCAGTGATTACATCATTATTTAATGATTTAAATAAAATGAAACCATAATTTAAAATCTAATACCTACACCTATCACAAACCTATTGTATGGGTGGATTAAGAAACCTTATCACCTTATCCTAAAAATACATCAATGTGGGACCTTTAAAATCCGAAAATCATTTCAAAATAAAGTAACATTTTGTAACATTTCAAGAGTGCCCCTCCTCTCCTCTTATAAAAGGCCCCCACCTCTACCACCTTACACACACCTCTCAAGCCTTTGGATCGGCCAAACCCTTCCCATTTCATCTCTCCACATCCATCTATCCATCATTTAAGCCTCACTATGGGCAGAATCTTTTCCAAGGAAGCCTTTGAGCTCAAATCAAAGGATGTTACCCGATTTAATGGTAATGTCTTCCCTTGTTGTCTTTTGTTTTATTTTGCTTATCCAACACCCTAAACTCTTTTTATTCTTTTCTTTTATAGCAACACCAGTATCCTCAATATACTAGGATGTTGTTATGTTAAGGATTTGATCTACGCTTAGACACACCTTCGTCTAATCTTTAATGAACATACTGTTTATGTGGATGGCGAATTACTGCCTCACGAAACGATGATTCTTCAATATTATTTTAACACCTTCAAAGGTGGCCATTAATATGTCACTATATTTATATATGATATATTATATGTTTATTGTTTCTTTAATCTTCTGTATTTTTCATTTATGGCATATCATTATGGTTTCCATTTTTGGTAAATGTGATATCTTCATTTTAGGAAGTGCGGACTACCGCCCCTCAAAGTGATTTGATTCGTTAATGCCATATGTGGGACGTATAAAGGATAGAATTAATGGTATTACATATGTTATCCTAATGGAATTATAATACACCTTTATATATTTATTATTTCATTCCATTGAATATGAAAAAAAAAGAAATGAAAGTAGCGTTCGTGCGTACGTATAGCTTACCGTCTCCATGAACGGTACATTTCATTTCTTATCTCCAAATGTTATGTACTATTATAACTACATATATATAATGGATATATATGTAATATATTACATCTAAATTATGGGTATCATTCTGGAATTATAATATATATCTCTCATTTTGTTTTAATTCCATTAATATGGCAAAAAATGAAAGTTGCGTTCATGCGTACGTACGACCTACCGTCTCCATGAACGGTGCTTTACTTTTTTTATCTCAAAATGCTATGGAATAGTATAAAATGAATATATAATGGATATATATGATATTTAAAACATAAATACTATTTTTGAGATGATGTACCTATAAGTATATGGAAAAATATTTTCCAACAAGTTCAATTTTTACTCATGTACTGAACATCGAAAAAAACGTTTGATATGAACTCACTTTATTAACCAATTATTATAGCATTATAATATTTTATATGAACTGAATAATAATATTTAAAGTAGGTCCTTCATAAATTATAAATTGAAAAAATTTTATTATTCAAAATATTAATGAACGATCGAGTCTTGTCGGACACGAGGTAAGGGATCCTACTCCTCTCTTTCTTTTTAAGTACACTCTTTTATGTCATTCCTTTTAAGATCATCTTTATTATGATTGGGATTTTCTTTTATATTACTAATACTTTACCTTTTATTTTCATATGGTGAGAGACACTATTTTCTGTCATCAATCCATTTTGGCAGTTTTGAGTGGCGCTGTTAGGCTGCCGAATTTTTGTAAGAGATCTAACCTCTCTTTTATTAAGTATTCTCATTTATGTCACTTATTTTAAGCTCATATTTTTTATTATGGGGGATTTTCTTTTATATTCCTCTTTCTGTACATATTGTTTTAATATTATGAGATACTCTATTTGATATCATCAATCCATTTTTGGAAGTTATATGTGGCGCCGTTAGGCTGCCGAGTTTTCGTATGGGATTTTTCATCTCACTTTTATTCCCGTGAGAATTATGCTACATTTGAAACAATTTCCTTTGAGTTGTGTATGTACTTCCCATTATTATACTCTTTGTGTAATAAAATTTCATTTATGGGTACTCACATATTAATTGTATAACCCTTCTTCAATGGGGTGTACGTTTCGCAAGTTACCCAAGTCGGTAAGGGAACCTTTCACCCTCCTATTTTTAAAAGATTTCATTTGTTATGACTTTTAATTCACATACTATTATGTTGGGATATGTTATTATATATCATTATTAATTTAAATTTCTATGTCCAAGTGATGAGATACCCTTTTTATCTCTCATCAACTCATTTTATGAGTTTTGATTTGACGCCATTAGGCTATCGAATTTTTGTAAGGGATCTGCTTAACCCACTTTCAATTCATTGGGTTAAACCTCTAATTCTTGATTTAATTATGCCAAGATTATGTGTGGAATCTCTATGTTGTAGTTTCCAAAAACCTTTGTGTGGATATACTATTTCTACACATAATAATTTCATTGATAAATTCTTATGTCATTTAGATGGACTTGTATCAGAAATCATAACTCAATCTCATTTCATTGAGTTAAATATCTATGTCATTGGTTTTGTTTTTCCATGATTATGTGTGAATGAACTATGATTGTTTTACACTTAATATCCACTTATATTTTCTGTATTCGTATTTTTCACACATAATCATGTGATGGATT
Source organism: Viscum album (assembly GCA_963277665.1). Classification (NCBI taxonomy): domain Eukaryota; kingdom Viridiplantae; phylum Streptophyta; class Magnoliopsida; order Santalales; family Viscaceae; genus Viscum; species Viscum album. Next base: position 314,642,390 of record OY728158.1, read on the forward strand.
TATCCTTAATCTAAGGATACCGACTTTGTAAGGGACTTCATCTCAATCTCCTTTCATTGAGGCATATTTGGTTTTACACACAACGTTCTTTTATAAGGTGTATAAACCCCTTTGACATTTAATTTTATTCTAAAGGAATCTTTTTATTCGAAGCATTTTACTAAATGACAAAAAGTAATGTTTCTTTTAACGTATGCGGTGCCAACGACCTTTTCCACCGCCGCGAGTATTATTTTGTATTTTGCTTCCTCAACAAGCCGTAATGTTTTTTAAAATGAAATAAATACCATATAATCTTTTAGGTATGTTGGTATTGAAAATGGATTTTATAAGGGATTTGTTATGTCGATATATTTAAGTGATATATTGTGATCGAAATGTGGAAGTGTTTTCTTTCCATTATATTTGTTTAATGTCTTATGATTTTATAATGGTACTTAGACATTATGACAGGTGGTGCCGTGAATACCAGGATGGGTGGTTACGTTATAACCTCAAATGCATTGGGTTAGGAAGTCGGTCGTATGGCTATTCCATTAAGTATGTGTGGAAGTCGGCCTTATGGCTATTCCATTAATTATGTGTGTAAGTTGACCGTATGGTTATTCCATTTAAGTTTGTTTATTCCCCAAGTTACCTTTTTATGTTATGTGTTTTTTATATGGGTTTATGGTAATATTTTGGTTACAAAAGGGTAAGTAGTGATCTTTTATTAATTGAAGAGTTTTTTTACTACTTCTAAAAGGTGAAAGGTATTACTTTGATAAATTATACATGGTTTACTTGTTGTTTTGAAAAACTAACAGTTTTCATTCTTTGTGTATCCCTTACTGAGCTTTTTATGCTCATCCCAAGTTTTTGAATTGTTTTTCATAGGACTTAACGCGGAATAGGGTCAAGGATGGGATCAAGGGAAAGTCATGCTACCTAAAACATGGAACTAGAAATGTTCTTTTTAAGAGTTTTTATTTTATGGAAACATATTAGTTGTTTCTACTTTGTAATCATTTGAGATGTAATAGTCATGTCCTAATTCTCTAAAACTCTAAACCTTAAAAGATCCTCAATGTGAATTATTCATTTAATTCAATATTAAGACAAGTTTAAGGGTGGGGCCATATAATTGTAGACCCCACCAGTTAAGGAGTTATAGTGATGTAATAATATGTATTAAGGATGGAGATCACAACATAAAATTAGATTTTTGGATGGAAGGTGAAAATGATTTACACACCCCATGTTGCACAAAAATCTCATGAATATGATAATCTTGACCCTATAGAGGATAAGAAATTATTAAAACAAGAGAGTAATAGTAATGTGGTAATCATGTATTATGACTCCATACATAATATATGTTTTAATAATGATCACATGAATATGTACTCTAGTTATTATCAAATTGTGTTTGAAAATTTTGGTGATAATGTTTTATACTTTCAATATTGTGCATGTTTGCAAGACTGGGAAAAGTATCCATGGAACATTGAGGAGTTCCCATGGAAACAATAGGTGGAGTTGACATAGTTTCCATTAACCCAACTAGAATTGATATAGTGTATGTATATGAAGTAACATGAGGATGAAGTTTTCCATAAGAAGATTGTATTTTATTGCCAACATACTGCCTTCTATCCGATTCTCAGTTTAATCCTTACCCCTTAAACTATAAGGATGTAAATGAGAATACATTCCTAAATGGATAAAAAAATATTATGGATTATAACAAAGATATACCCCTAAGATATTGTAGGAGAATCAAAGAACATAGATGAAATCATTTTAACACCAAACATAGCGCATAACATTCATATAAAAAAATGAATTCAATGTTTCACTCAAAGATCACATAAAGATCAAAAAGTGAAAATAAAAAACTAGAATTTTCTTCAGAATCATAGAAAATTCCATCAAAATTTGTAAACATTTCATATCTTTCTAAAATGCATCAAGAGATAGATTTCCATTCATTCCAGTAGATGGTGATAGACCATCTATTTTGGATTTTTCAGGAACATCATGAGATCTGGTAATACTAACTCCCTTATTTTAATTTTTTTAATTTAAGATTCCATTATATTAAAACTGATATTATGGGACAATATGGTATTTCGAACATCCCTTTATTGAAAAAGAAATGGTTCTAGAGCACCCCAGACAAACAAAAATAGTAAAATCAAAAAACCAGCCGAAAATATAAATTCTTGATACTACAAATTCATTCATTATACATCAATTGTGGAATTATATCATTTTAGTTTGCCTTTACAATGGAGAAATAACAGTAGGACAAAGTAGTGGAATCATCCAATGTGGATTCATCAGGGTAGATATGTGCATGTTGGATCCGGTGGCCACAAAGGAAGCATTGATTAGGTGGAGGTCAGTGACCATCTCTATAACATCAGTTAAGGTTCATGATTTGAAGGCAGTGTCTATTTTTTATGATATGATATCTACTTTAATTTTTATTATATTCCCTTCATAAACATTTTCCACAATCAAATAATCATAAATGAGAAATTAATAAATCAATATGGAAAACTATACAGACTCAAGGGATCAAATAAATAAGGAATATAGATCATGTGAGGAACCCTACAATCGATGGCTAAAAAGGGGAGATGTAAATGAGAATTTGAGATTTTTTGGGGTTGTGAAATTAATATTTTATTGAATAGGAGATGTGGAGCTCGGTTTTAGTGACTCATAAGCGAAGAAGCACCAAGGTTTAGTATATATAATTGATACCATAAATACAATATAATGACATTGAATGGAATCGAATGTTCAATACGCTTTCATATATGAAATCATACTAAGATTATATAATAAAATAATATTAACATATATGTCAATATAATTTTAGATAATAGAAACACATATAGTGAATACAAAAGAATAACAGTGAATTCAATATACAAATAGTCTGTGGGAAAAGATATTGGGGAAATAATCTGATAGACAGTGAATATATTATTAAAATATAATGTGATACTGCATATTAACTATATAATAAAACATCGGTATTCATTATTCACTATGAAAATCTCATGAAATTCATTTATCAATGATCTATTATGTTTTTTTCACACTCATTGATTTGTTTAAGATCATGGTATCCTTCTTAATAACCTTTTTAAATTTCATATTGAACAAATACCAAATATTATATAAAGGTTATTTAAAAATAAATAAATTTTATGAAGAGTAAAAATTGTGGTACAATAACATATGAACCTGTTTTTGATCTTCAATGGATAAAGCTACACATATCATCACTGGATTTTCATCCTCATTTGCATCAAAAAAATTGAATGTATTTGTTCCAGTGATGTAAGGGAAATTAAAAATGTAAAGTAAAATAAAAAACTAATTACATATAATATGTAACATCCCTTAATTTAGAGAAAATAAAATGAAATAAATACAGAATCAATAATTTTATTTTTACACAATGTAAAATTTTAAACCTTGTTTCAGGAGCCTACTAAATTACAATCCACAATCTGGCCAAAATAGTATATCCTGGTCATCTCTTGTTCCCTGAAATAAAATCCAACCATTATTACTCATGTTAATAAGTATGTATCTCTATTTTTTCATTACGAAGATAAAATAGGAACCGTCACATATGTCACATCCAGAAAAAACAGTTTCAAATAATATTTGTGATGGAGATGATGAACGACTCTAGGGAAGAAAACATAATAATTAAAAAAATAAAATCATAAAAATGAAAATAAATGGTTGTTCATTGAATTTAGAAAGACAAAAAACATATCCATAATCAGGAAGTAAATCTATACATGGTGACTGAATAAATTAGATTTCCAATTTTTTGACTCAAAACAGTTTCCTTGTAATATTTTATAAAAAACATATCAACACAAGGTGAATCCAACAATTGTATATAAGAGATATATTAATTTGGGATTGAAAAAATAAAAAGTTATTGAATTAATAATGCCTCGGGAGGAATGAGAATCATTTAATATTTTTTACTTGTGGATCTGTGAGAGTGATGAAGGTGTGGTAGATGGAATGGATGACCATCCACTGAGTTCAATGATGTGGCTATGGGGTGTGGGGCAGGGATAACATTCATCAGATGATGTGTAGTAAAAACCCTATGTTCATTTGAAAAAACCATAAGAAGGAAACAAAATTTAGGATAAGTCGGCTGATAGAGGAATGATGGGAGAGAGAGGAATAAAATCGCTGTCAAAGGTCATTTGTGGAAGTGCAGCGGAACCCTAGGTGGTGGCATTGAAAATCATGCATAGTAGAGGTAGGAAGTTAAGGAAATGAGCGGTCTGTGGTAACCGTAGGATGTGTGTAGGTATTGAGAGTTGTCAAGAAGGGAGAGATGGATGGATGAGGTGTTAAGAGGGCTATCGCTGATTGATGGATTTATGGTGGGAGAGGGAAATCGAGGTAGAGGGGATGGTGGAGGATTAGAAGGATATGAGATTCAGAGTGGTGGAGGGGCCGCGAGATTGTAGTATAGGGAATATGGATGATGCAAGCCTGATAATGGAGGGAGGATTTTAATTTCATAATTTATATGGCTATATAATGAGGTTCCACAATAGCTTGAAGAAGTCAAATTTAGTATATATAATAGATTCCTCTACCAGAACAACATCAACATTATTAATAGAAACATGTTTTAAAAAGGGTCTTAATATTTTAATATTACATTTCATAAAAACAATACAGACAATATTTACTAACAATTATAAATTTAATAGATATAGATCAACATGATACAAATTTCAACAATGAAATGGTAATCGAATAAATAGAAAAAAAATTTCCAATGAATGGGAACAACACATCCAGGTTTCTATAAGGATTGAGTCAAAATGTATACTCTATTTAATCAATAATTCATTTTACCCTTAATTAGTGAAATCATTTCAATAAGAGAATAATAACCTATAACAATTTCCAATATAGAAACAAAATCAAGGAATAATAAAAATATAAAATTTAAACATAAATGAAGCTAATTAAATTGATGAATGTACCCGCATATTATTTATACCCTAAAAAGGATACACTACCAGTTATAATTTTCTATGGGTTTTTAAATTCCTTAAAATAGATCACAAGGGACACTAAATATCTATGTCATAGAGGACATCCATGGATGATATCATACCTAATGGTCATGTTTGAAAAATTACCTTCCCATCTCATGTGAAACTCAAATGATCCCAAATTTAAACATCACCCAAACTGTCATAAAAATATTATTGATACCAATATGTCACAACCGAACCCCACCATAACCCATATTCAGACTAAATCAAAGTTGTGTATTACAAAAAAATATCACCTTCAATACACCCTAGGTTATACTCTATTTCTAATTATTTAATACATGATTATGGGAAAATTTTACCTCATAAATAAAATGATATATAAATAAATTGTCAATAAACACATAATGATTTCTATTAATAAAAAATAAAATACCACATAACTAAAATTTCATATATAATACACCTAATAAACATTAAATATAGGGATGTAAATTCAATTGAAACTCTAAAACATCATCTTTCTCTATTTGAGACACTCGAAAAATAGATCTCATTTCACTTAGTTTATTTTATAAAACACTTGATAATCCATGGATGGCTGGTCACATTATATTAAATGGTTGGATAATTCTTCTAAATATATAAACATCCCTATTCAATAATAATTAATGATTTTGAAAAGTGAGATAATATGAAATAAAAACATAACCATAAATATATGTAAAAATTAACATGTAAAATATAATCGATAAACCACATGTACTACATCATTTTCCACAACTTCAGTTATCTGCCGCAACATCCAAAATAATTTCCCTGACCAATATTTCCAATAAAAACCACATCCAATACAAAATAAATATCATTTATTCTAAAACAATCAAAAAAATAAACAAAAGAAAATATCCCTAACAATCACCACTACTCTAACAATCTTCTTATGGAATACTCTAACTCAATGGGGTAGCGTTCTAGATGTGTAATCCATCACTTATTGAAAAGGTAGTTGATAATGAAAAAACATAAATAGAATATCATTAACCATTAATAAATTACATTACATACCACTATATCACATATCCATATAACAGAACTTCTCATCCATAGTAACCATTTCACTATTTCATATTTTTTCTTTATATATCCACAAATTCATCTCTATGTATTCCCTATCCCATCCAAATGTATATATGGTAATGTAAATATATTGTATATAAAGCTCATTTCATACCCCATTCATGTATATCTCCCAACAATAACCACATATATGCATCTTTCTCATCATTTTAGTGTACCGTGAATATGATGTAAATCGAACTTGTAAACTCATACGACCAAGTATTTCCCCACCATGTATCATCGTCAATACTGTATCAATTTTTCAAAAACCTGTTTTATATTTAGAACTTCATTCCATAACATCCTGTATGTACATTCCTTTTTCAATCCATCACAACAACAAGACATAAACCAACAAATAGACAATACATAATATAAGAATACAACAATTATGATCCCTCACAACTCATATGTTTTCTCTTACCTTCCTCCTTCATTATATTTCATTATCATAACAACATAAAAAATATATAACTAATAACATGATACCCAAACAAACATCACATTCTATATAACATTATCATCAACATCATATCAAAAATTTGAGGGAAAAAGTAAATCTAGGAAAAAATAATTTCATATTTAACATCATTTTTAATTCTATACCTTACCGTATACCATAATCATTACATTCATTATTATATTCATTAAACCATGTCAATACATTCATACAAAATATTCCCATTTAATTTCATTCATCCATCATTAGAAATATTACTTTTATCTATGTTCATTTTACATAAACATAACCCTTTAATTACAGTTTAGTTATCATAGTTCCCAAATGTTATATTAAAAATAGATTTATTCAACTTTTATATTTCCTTAAAATCCATTCTCATTGTCTCCAGAATTATTTAATTAATCATATTTTATTAATATAGATAAATATTTGCATCTTAATCTCTATTATCATTGTCTACATAACTCATATAGTAGATCCGAAATAAATAAATAGATTTATGAAAAATAGAAACACATCAACACATCATTTTCAACCAAATAATGTTAACTTAACCAAGTGCACCCAAAACCTCCTCAAATTTACACAATATTAAGTAAAACATCATGGATTGCAACCATTAATATTGATGGTCTATTAGAATTAAAATTTTATAAGTCACCTATTACAATACCATCTTAATGTGATTGTCTGATTGTGAAGGTGAAAAGGTTATCAATGATAATAAAAATAAAGAATACATAGAAACAAGTATAAATCATTAATAATATAAAAATTATAATTATAATGAATGTATATAAAGAACATGATAATATATATCCCATTGAAAATTATTCTTACTCAGTTTATTATTTTTCGTTAATTTTACTCTTCACCAATAATCTCATAAGTAGGTTAACCTTCCTTACAATGAAGAAACTAAGAATACATAAGGAAAAACACATCATATAGTATGAAAAAAATACATTGAGGTTTTAATAGAAATTTATTAAATTATTCTATTATGGAATATAGAATAAGAGTTTTGAATATTCTATATCAATCGATGTTGAAAAGATAAGATAAAGAGGAAATTATACCAATAGGAACACCCAATGTAAACCCTCGTCAGCCTAAAACACTTCTGGGTTTATAAATATTTCGACCCAACAACATCCAAACCAATATCATATGGCTACAGAACATTTAATTGGAACACTAGGGAGTTATTCCAAAAGGTAAAATGAATCTTACCTCATATAAAAGAATATTGGTCTATTAAAACAAATAATGAAATTATATTAAAAAGATTAAATAATCACCAAATATGAACCATCGATCTCCTTGTGTTATAGAAAAATAAATTAAATAATATGAATATAGATGGTTTTTTGGATAAATAATAAAATATGAAACTCAATACTATCTTGTGGGACAAGTGATAGTCACTCTAGGATGATACTAAGTCAGTTAGACTTATGATAATCACATCATGACATACCATATCTCCAAAAATTTAAATTTAGGTCCATAACATAAAATCACTAATATTAACGGAGTTCAAAATATAAATATTATCACCTTTATGCTACTCAGAATTTATTGAAATTATATAAAATCATCCCAAAAAAACCATGACACGAGATAAACACCATGGTGATTTGGTATCATGAAAGCTGGAACCGTCGTATCATCTACAAAAAAATGAGTTTGAACATCTATGTGAATGACATAATTTTCATTCATGAAAAATAAAAAAAACATCCCAATGTTACCTCCATGCCAAAACCAAATCCCCATGTAAAAACTATAATATAATAGATATATATAACATTAGATATCTCTATTGTAGGATTATTTCATATGAATAACTAGTTTAATACTTTACTCATGTCCTCTTAAAAACCTACCCACCACATCCATAGTTTTTATGTCATGACCTCATACATTCCTTGAACGAATGTTAATTATAACTCTCAGGTATACTACCCAATCCAATATATAATTCAACATTGTGAAACAACATCATGACTAACCAATCAGTGTGAGAAATATATTTCCATAGAATGACTAAACTATCCCATCCAAAATCCCAAATCTATAAGATATTTGATTCCTCAAACCTTCTCTCAACTCCTCTAACACCCAAAATATGATATGTACTAGTTTAAAAATGTTCTATCTATTACTATTTTAGCCCAAATTAAATTTTTTCTCAATTTATACTTTTTAAAATGCTTCATATGATTGAATATCATAATACTGTTTCATGTTAAGGCTTAGAAACATATTAAATCATAGTCTCCTATAATAATAAACATGGTGATATCGTTAACCAAAACCCACTTTTCTATAAAATTTCTAAGATCATAGGCTATTGAGTAGTTTACAAACACAAACCAATACATTTGGTTCACTAGTTAAGATAGTCATCAATTCCATTACAATTTTAACACCTATAATTTATAAATTATAATTAACCTGAAAATTAAATATCATAACTTTTAAATAAAACAATGCAATGTTAGAAAAAACTAAATCAATGAACATACTTAACATGTATCTCCTCAAATATATGTACAATAATTTAAATAATAATTTTAAAAGTATTTTTCAAAATATAAATCATAATTAATAACATAAAAAATTTATATCTACAAATAATGTAAATGATAGTATTAGAAAAATGAATATTTCATAAATATAGGTTTTGGATAAACATTTATTGAAAATAAGCATATAAAATCATTATAACAAGTTTATAATAGTGTAAACATTATGGAAATTCCACAAATAAAATGAAATAAAAACACATTATATTAATTTTTAATATTAATTCCTTCATGTTATCATTATATAAATAATTTTATTTAAATAATGTTTTATTTTATTTGAATAAAAACAATTTTTATTTCGAAAAAAAAATATAAGTTATTTAAAAAAATTATTAGGTCAAAATATCTCATATTTATTATTATCTAAATATTGATCACATCAATTAACAAAATGTATTTTATGTTGTTCATATAATTTCATTAAAATAATTCTATTTCGAACCATTAATATTTATAATTATGAATTATAAAAAATTTAATAGATAAACATTTATAGTTTTTGAATCTCCACTGGTTTGAAATAATTAACAATTATTTTATGTATTTTAATCATATAAGGTGATGTTGTTTTATTTGGGAGAGTTTGGAAAACATTTGATGTGTTTTGGTGATTTTATACAAGTGCACAACAGGTGCACGGTTTGGAAAAAATGGGAAACACCTATAGGAAACCACACACACAAAAACACGGGGAAAAGGGAAGGGGCATGGGTAGCGCGTGGTATTCCCAGACCATGAAATATCAAAGGAGAAACTATGCCATGGCGAACAACTTTTGTAAAACAAACTTTAATATGGTTAATGAATATTTTTTTAACAATGTGATCCAAGTGTGAAAGGTCTGTATTATGGAAGAGGCAAGAGAAAATTTAACAAATGGTTTTCCAAACCATATGACTAAACCATGTGTGGGTAAACAGACAGATCCTTAACGTATGGAAATAATTCATTTTCATCACTAAAGTCTACATTTTTCCCATGAAAATAACCCAAACGTGGTATTTTACATCTCAATGGTTGGAGAAGCTCTCTTTGTTTAATTGGAAGCGATCTAATGTCATTTCGTTGTGTGTTGAATCATGATTCTTGAGGAAATACTTCATTCAAGTTTTACATGATGTGTTTTCATATATCCACTTCTCTCTTTTTCTCGGTTTTATAGATCTATACCCAACATTGGTATATCATGGGTTGTGTGTGACAAATAAGTTTATATTTGTTCTTTTTATTGATAGGGAAGTGATATAAGGTGGGTTCATGCACATTTTGTTCGTACCAGGGATGTTTGAGTTTATTTCTTCATTTTCACCAAAAAAGTAGAGATAGGTGGCTTCACTCTCAACCCCTATAGTTGTGAAATGAAGGATTAGTTTCAAATTGGATTAACTTCTTGATTTTTATTGTGAAAATTTGTTGAAAATAATGTTATAAATCCTTTTTACTTATGAATTATTTTTTTGGTGAAATATAGAATTGTGGTAATATTTTGTGAAAGGTTATTTTTTTTCTTGATTTGGAAATTTTTTTATTATGGATCTGCTATATTTTTGAAATGCCTTGATGAAAAGGATTTAAATAAAAATAATGTTAAATTGAAATGGATTGAATTTTTTTTAATGAAATTGTTTCGGTATACATTGTTTTTGTGTGAGTTCATGTTTGATGTTCCCCTAAATAAGGAATATGAACCTGAATCAAGGGAATGTATTATTGAGACACATGGTAATTAGATAAGGAACCACTCATGAGTATTGGACTATCTAACAATAATTCATTTTTGGGTATGTTCTAAATCATGGATGAGTATAATAAATTTAAAATTAAAATTATTTACAGAATTTTTTACGTGCTTTCCATGGAAAATTGTTTTGATGTGAACTAATTTTATTTTATATAAATTGTGAAACTGTTTTAATGGTTTTTAAATAATCTTTTTTTATATATTGTTATAACATGTTCTATATTAGTTTCATGATTAAGGAAGTCATTGTGGAAAACCTATTATATTTTAGTACTCAACCAGTGATATGGAATATGGTAGCATTTTCAGAAATCATCTATTGAGATATGGGAAACAGTAATGTATCACACTTCTATAGTAATACTTCGTGATACAAGGGTTGTCTAGTGGGGTTGGATCTTGAAGCAAGTGGACATTTGGATTCATTTCGTTGTTTTTGGGTTTAATGAGTTTTTCTTCCACTGTTTTCATTGATTTTAGTTTTTCTTCTATTGTGGCACTCTTTAGTTATTTTTGATATAAATGAAATCTTTGAATTTTCATTCATTTTTATCATGCATAATGATGTGTTTCTTATGTTTATGGTTATTAGTTAGTTGTTCATATTATAATGGAAAATCATCCACAAAATTTCAATTGAATCCCATGACATTTTTTTCTAGGATTTCGCATCTTGGGGATATCTCTTAAGGCCAAGTAATGTATCACCAACCGTTGAAGACAATGATATGGGGAGGGATGTTACAAGTTGTATCAGTTCTATTCGGTCCAAAAAATATATTTGATACAAGTGGTATCTACTTGGTCCTTCTGAATATCTTTCTAGAACATGTGGTCATTGACATGGTATTAGATTTTCGTCTTAGAGTTGAAATACTTATTGTACATTCCCTGATTTGGGATGATATAAAGGATCCAGATTGTTTGGAATTGAAATTTAGGGAATAAATATATCTAGCTACCCTTTTTATGATGAACTTCATGTTACAAATTATTTGTATAAATAAGTTTTTTGTAGACACTTATTGGGTTATAATCTCATTATCATGGGTTTATCCAATGAGATGAGAATGACATGCATTATAGGAATAACTTCCCACTCTGAGATTATATATCATTTTGAGTAATGATTTGAGATTTTGTTCAAAATTGCTGATTTTTGAAAATTATTAATGTGTTATCAAATGTGTGATTTTGAAAAGGGAATGAAGTTTTTATTTTTAAAATGGGTTGATTTATAAAAATGATAAATATTTTAAAAAATAGATGAACATGGAAAATGTTTAATTTTTGAAAGTAATGTTGCGAGAGTAAGGTGTTATATAATTTAAAATCATGAAAAATTATTTCAATATAGAATGAGAATTATGAAATTTTGTTGTTTTTTTATAAAATATAACATGGTAGACTTCATAGGAATAGACCCGAATATGTCATTGATAATATTGTTGCACCTTATCCACAGGTGAACCAATGGTTGGTTCAAAGAATTGGTCTTAATTTTCAATCCATTGATTCAAGACAACTAGAAACACTTTTTATGATATCTGTCACTACTAAAAATCCAAATGGATGATTCATAGTTTTCTTCATGATATGAGTTGATTACACTAGCAGTAAGAGTAAAGGGAAGATGGATAATTACCCTCATGGAAGTGGAACACATTGGGATAAAACCATAGGAGAATGATATCTTCTTCCAAGAGTTATTGATAATACTATATATTTTTACTGTATTTCATTGAGTCACATAACTTGTAGGTGTACCAAACCATTGAGAGCATGAAAAAATTTAAAAAATATGGGGAATCATCAGTACAATTATCAAAGTGCTCTTAGGTTGGGTGTTTGGAGAACTCCCCTTCAGTCGTAGACCTTGTATGCTTAATCAATAGGAGGGTTCCATAAAAAACTCATCAGTAGAAAACATGTGGTGATTCTAGGAATACCATGACTGCTCAACAATGTAAATCTCAACAAGGTAATAGATAAAAAAGTGAAACGATGGGGAATGAATACAGAGCTAATAATGTTATTATGGATGATCTTTCTAGACCATCTATGGTGAGAGGTATGATTATTTTTAATTATATTCTTATGAATGTATTGATTAATAATATTGATTCACATTTGTATATTTCTTATCATGCTATTTATTTGTTGGGTTTAATAGTTGAGATGATTTCTTTTGTGATAATACATCAGAATCCTCTTGGGAAAAGAGAATGCCTACTATTTTTGTGTACAACATGTTCTATAATTGTTAAGGGAGTTGAGCTGATATGAGAGTTCACTATGATAGAGATGAATATATATAATGTAATCCTAGGTTTTGATTAGTTGATAAAGTTCAATGATCATGCTGACTATTATAGAAAAACAATTAGTGTTGCGACTGAGGATGGCTTCGAGCTTAACATTGAAGGAAAAAAAGAAGGTAACAGCAACTACAACATGCTTGTTGGAACTAGCAGTTAGAATTATCACTTTACATTTTTCTACATTAAATTTAGCATCAATGGATGAGATCAAGAATAGCTATTCTATAGTAGTATTGGAGCATTTTTATATGTTTCTCCCATAAATTTCATTAAATTACCTCTAAAAGTGGAAGTCCAGTTTATGATTGATCTCCTTATAGGGACTAGTCCCATCTCACGTAAATCTTATCAAATTTAAAAACCCTAATTAATGAAATTTAAAGAACAGTTGGAATATATGGAAATAATAGTGTTCATTGGTTGGGTCACATATCCTACGATAGAATCGGTCTTGTCTGGGAAAAAGATGAATAGAACTCTATCGGTGTGGTCAGATTATCATAAGGTTAACCATGTTATCATAAAGAATCGATAATCACTTCCATGAATTGTTGATATATTTGATCATTTGAATAAAGATGAATGGTTCTCTAATATTGACTTGTGATTAGGGTATCATTAATTTCATGTTTGGAGAGAGGATATTCAAAAAATAGTTTTCATATGTATATATGTCCATAATAAATATGTTTGAATTCCTTTCAGTATTACAAATTAACCAGTAGTATTTATGGCATTGATGAATCTGATATTTCAGCGATATCTAGATTCATTCTTTGGTGTCTTTGGACAACATATTGGGTTTTTCAAGGATAATTAATGAGCATGAGAAACACATGGTGTCTATGTTGGGAATCATAAGAGGCAATCAATTGAATTTCAATTTATCAATTTTTTTGTTTTTGATATAAGGGGTATTCATTCTTGGCATTTAAATTTATGAAATATTTGTTTTAGTTGATTTGGAGAAGATTGAAGTTGATATCACATAGTAACCGTAGAAGAATGTCTTTATGATACAAAGATTTCTGGTTATCTACGGTTGTTAGAGATTCTATGTTTGTGACTTCCCATTACTAGATACTAATATGACATTCTTGACAAAGAATAATGTTCCATTCAAATAAAATAAAAATGTTATAATTCTTTTTAGGAGTAGGAAAATCATTTTACATCATCATGTATCCTGGTTTTTCTAGAATTAGTAATGGTTTATGTGGTGTATTACTATTCATTATGTCCAGGGTTGCGGTGTGTTGTCTAGTAGGGAAATAATGCTGAGGTTTATAGATCTTTGCAGTTAAAGGATTATAAGAAGAACTACCCATCACACGATTTGGAGTGAGGTGACATACTCCATAACTTGAAGGCTTGGTTTCATTACCTATATGGTGATAAATATATAGTGGTTACAAATTATATGATCTTGAAAAATATTTTCTCATAGATATATTTTAGTTTGAGGATGAAGAGATGTATTGAGTCTCTTTGGATGTATGACATTAACATGATGAATACACTAGATTAAGGAAATTCATTAGAAGATGTATTAAGTGGAAATTCACATATTTAGTTACAAAAAATAAGCTTAGATCATTGGCATTCAATATCATTCATAACCAATTTGTAGTTGGAATGTGAAAAATGGGGCGATGTAGAGATTTTCTTTCCAGTTGTGTTGGTTCCTAACTCGGTTGGTTTGGTCAAAGAGGCCCAAATATTTGATTCATAGTGTGTGTCATTGAGATAAAAACTCAATGGTGGGATGACCATTGGGGGAGGGAAGCTATATGAGAGTTCGGTGTTATGGTTTATCAATTGGATGGTCATACTTATGTCTTGTTAGGAACAACATCTTCATACTTATGACCACTCAAGATGGGTTGTTCATCATGGAATAGAAGAGATATATAATGAATTAAAGCACAATTTTGGTGGATTACCATGAAACAGAAGGTGGCTGGGTTTGTTTCAAGATGCTTAACTTTTTAATAGGTTAAGGCAGATAATTAGTGACTAGAAGGTATTTTATAGTCCTTACCTATCCCTATTTGGAAATTGGAGTATATATTTTTGGATTTTGTAACTGGCCTCCGATGAATGGTTTGAAAACATGAATCCATATGGATGATATTGGATCCTCTCACAAATTTCGTGTCATTTCATTCCAATTTGTGAAACTCATATAGTGTATAACTTATCAATAATATATATCTGGTAATTGGTGAAGAGGCATGGCATACATGTTTCAATTGTTTCATATAGAGATCCAAGGTTCACATCTAATTTCATGAAATCCTTACAAAAAGTCATTGGGACTCACCTAACCATGATTATGGTTTATAATATTTATATGGATGGAGAATATGAAAGGATTATAAAACCATTGGAATAAATGATGCGGGTTTTTGTAATGTATTTTGGTGGATCATGGGATGAGAATGTGCCACTAGTAGAGATATCGTATAACAAAAACTATCAAGCCATGATAAAAATGGAACTTTTTGAAGAATTTTATGGGCATCATTATTATTCTCCACATAATTGTTTGGAATATATTGATACTACATTTTTTGGGCTGATCATTTCCCAGGAAACAACACAAAAGATATAGATAATTAGCTAATAGATAGAAATGGTGTCGAGTCTTCATAAATCATATGTGGATAATCATCAAAAACCCTTATCATTTGAGGTGAGTGATCATACGATCTTGAGGATCTCTCTAAGGATCGGAATTCATCATTTTGGGATGAAGTACAAGTTATCTCCTCGATACATAGGCCACTTTCAAATACCATAATGGGTTGGTGAGGTGGAATATTTTTTTGGCATTTCCACTACAGTTCAATGCGTTCCTTCATGTGTTCAATGTATATCAACTGAAAAAGAATCAGAATTATCCTAACCATGTGATAAAATGTGATAATGTTTACCATGATCTAGATACTTTTTTAAGCACATTAAAGTTTATATTGTGGATAAGTAATAAAAATTTGTACGGAGAAAAAGCATGAATCTAGTGCGGGTTTTTGTCAACATAGACATATCTAGGAATAGACATACGAACATGATAAGGAAATGAAGGAGAAATTTCCAAATCACTTTCGGGCTAATTATTTTATTCTATATTCTAAGGATGTAATGATCAATGGTGAGGAGAATGTATCAACATCTGTTTGAGGTAATTAACCCATATTTTATATTATATATATATATTTAAATTGTTGGAATTATGTTTGGGAGAGTTTCGAGAACTTTTGTATTTTTGTGGTATTTCTATAGGTACATGGATTGAAAAAACTATGAAAAAAACATAGTAAATTAATATCAATAATAAACGGCTAATGGGAAGGAACACAGGCCATGCATGATATTCCAGAACCATGTGAAATCCTTGGAGAAACTGTATTGTGTTGATCATATGTTGGACAATGATATTTTTCATGTCTAGTTCACTATTTGATAACTGTGTGACAAAATCATGAGAGGTCTTCCTTATGGTGGATCCTGGTACATGGTTAGCGCAATGTTTTCATAACCATGCGACTAAACCGGGCATGGGTCATTTGTTGGATACTTCAGTTGTGGTTCTAATTTGATTTCACCTCTAAAGGATTATTTTCTCCACAAAACAAACCTAACATGGAAATTTTTACTCTAAAAGTATGGATAACCTCTCCGCATTTATTTCAAGTGATCTGGAGAGGTTCCATCATGTGTTGATGGTTGATTTTTACAATAAGTCTTCATTCTTGTTTGTTCTTCATGAGTTTTCCTAGATCTTCTTCTCTATTTCTATTGATTTCCTCGATCTACGCATGTTTTGGTTAGATATAGTATTTTTTATTCCAAATTTTTTTATATTTGGTCTTGTTGATGATTGGGGATAAGATCTAAGGGGGTTTTAGGAAGGTTTATCTATTTTCATGGATGTTTGAGTGTCATTCTTTGCTTTCTCTATAAAACTTGATGTAGGAGACTTCACTCTCAACTACTCTATTTATAAATTGAATTATTACTTTCAAATTGGATTAATTTATTGATTTTGATTGTGAAATTGTGGTACAAAGAATGATATATTTCCTATTTACTGACAATTTAGGGGTTTTTGTGAATTTATGGAATTTTTGTTACTGGTTGTTCAAGTTTCTCTGGTTTCATGATTTTAAAATTTTTATCTTAAAATATAGCATTGTTGTATTTTTGAAATAAATAGTTATAATGGTCTTCAATAAAATGTAAATTATATTGAAATGGTTTGAATTTATTTTGTTGAAATGTTTTTAGAATATGTGGTTTTTTGGGTGAGTTCATGTTCTAAAAGCCCCTGAATAAGGTACATGTACCAGTGGGGTGCAAGGTACAAGACCCTGAATTAGATTCAATTTTAATATACATTTTCCCCTTTTATAGACATATGGTTAAATGAACACCAACTTTATAGTCCATCTCTTGTTGAATATTAAATATATATTATGTTTCTTAATATATTTTATATTATTTTTAATGTATAGTGTGATGGAAGGTGAAGGGTGGAAAATATTGTGGTAAACCATGATAGATTATCCATTAAGAGAATATCATGTACCTTATAGCATGTTCTAGGTACCCATTAAGGGAGATAGTGGTGTAGGTTCTTTATAATTATTACCAGTTGGTTGCTAGACTTACACTAGGTGTCGGTTGATCCATTTAATGGCCATTGGAACCTATTCATGTATCCCATATGTTATAAATCTATTTTTTATAATATTAGTACATTTTCCCTATCATGGTTATATTTATTTGATCCTTACCTTCATATTTTATCTTCCTATGAGTCTTTTCTATGATAATTTATAGAGATTTAGAGCCCAAAACTGTCTTTGTTGACTCTTAACTTCTCAAATATGTCACTCATTCAATCAAACTCTAATTTATGATATAATGTATGATTTTATTCCATCATAGTAATTAGTTGTTAATATTACAATTTTGTGTAACATAGATGAGGTTTCAGTCATTCTGTAGTTTATATATGGATTTTTTTCTAATAGTTTATTTTATTGTGTAATCCTTGAGTTCTTGGAGTTTCTAAAGGCCCAAATTCAGTGTCATTTCCATTTCATAATAGGGGTAGGTGACCACATTCCCTCTCTTGGTGTTTTTCATGCATTTATAAAGGAATTTTGTACAAATTTGGTTATCTAATAATTTCTGTATGTTTCTTATATTGAAAATTGGACTTAATATTGATAGTATAATTTATAATGAATTTTTTGACAATAATTATTACATAAACCAGTGGATAAGTATGGAAATTAATATTATACATTCTTAAATTGAATAATTTAATATATAAATGATTAATTAATTTTGTATGACTAATGATAATGATAATATAAATATTAAATATTGATAAAAATTGGCTAAAATAATATTAGAAATAAAAAATAGGCATGTTCTCTACCAAAAATTATTTATTATGTATTTCTCATTTCCATGAGTATTAAATTATAGTTTCCATTTTATGATCATAATTTTATCATGTGAAAATGAAGAATTAAATTCAGTGAACATTTAAATCCTACCTAATAAGGTAACCTTTTTCTGGGGTGCATGATGTTTACACATTAAAAAATAATTATGGATTTTTTAAAGAAAAAATTTTCATTTAAAAGGGATAAAGTTGTGATAAAACATTGTAAATTTCATCTAATAAACCATAATCTTGAATTTCAATTAAAGAGACCAAAAATGGGATGCTCATTTTTTTCATACTGAAAATTTGTGTATCAATGTTGGGAATAATTTTAATAATAATTTTTTATTGTATATGATTTAAATTTTTTGTTAAAATGATGAAATTGACTTTTTTAGACTCAAATTGATATGTTTTTATGGGATTGAAATGATTATTTAAATAATTATCCTTAATCATTTATTTATTCTAAATGTATTGTGATTACAGACACATGTAGGCATCTTACTAGGGCTAAGAGGAGGTGTTCTATGATATGGATTGGTTAGCATTGAGAGGATCGATATTTTATACTCCATGATATGAACCATTTTCCAAAGGGGTTCATATATATATATATAAGTGTGTGTGTGTGTGTGTGTGTGTTTGTGTGTTTGTGTGTGTGTTTGATATTATGGGATGGTGTATCCATGAGAATCTCATTTATCTTTTTTCCTTGTGCATAGTTTTCCTTAGGTGAGTCTGGGATTACACGAGTATCTATTATCTTGACTTCATTAATCTACAAATACCAACACTTGACAAACTAGGTCTAGTTAATAAAGCTGACTATGTTTTCACCTATTATTTATCTCATAAAATAAATAACATAAGATAATTCATTTTTCATTAAAATATTTATATATGTTCGCATATTGACACCATGAGATCATAGAAAATGTAGTGGTTTCTGTTGAGGACTATTTTCACACATACAATATATACACACCGATTTTTCATACAAATTATATAAATGATGTTTTAAGGAATGGAAAGATGGATCAGTATCTAGAACTTTGTGTCTAGAGACACCATGGAGAAGAGATTATACGAATTTTGGATTGATTTGTGTGGGTATTACCTTTTACATTTTAGGGATTATTTTAGTTACACTATTTATATTTATTAATGTGGTTTATAAAATTGAGAAAATTTTGGCTATATGATATATGTGGGCATGATGGGATGTATTTTTTATTTTATTGAGAAAATATTGTTTTTTATTGTTGTTTGGTTGGTTAATTATGGTTATATTGACTTGGTGGATATTAGATGTCAAAACACCGCTGGTGATGTTCTTATACCATTGTTCAATTCAATAGAATATATTTATCATATAGTGCACTTCAGTCTATGTGATGTTTCACCTCTGTATTTTGGTCATGACAGGTTTGGAAATTAAAAAAATGATATTTAACTAGTTATTTTATAGAGTCAAAGTATGTTGGATATGATAAAGTGTATAATAGGAATTTTGACTTTGTATTGAATTTATATTAGGGTTCATATCCAATAAAACCACAGATTAATTCTAAATTAACTAGAGGGTTTGGTATTGAATTTTCCTTATTTATTAAAATATTTTTGGTTATTTTGAATGTTTTGATGAGGTTTTTTATAATGAAATTAATAAATCGTTCATGAAATCTGGGATCACAAAATATAAGTTTGGGTAAGTAGTTTAAGAATCACAAGACTGATATCTTTTGATTAGTTTAACATAAATAAATAATTTCTTTGATTTTGAATCACATGTAGTATAATTCTTTTTCTTATAAGGGGGTCATTACTAAATTCTAACAAGTGTTTTTCTTCTTTTTTGAAATTATAGAACCATGGTAATTTTTTGATGAACCTTGAGAAAATAATTTTGGGAAAGAGTGACCTAATAAAGGGAATATGTAGATGTAATCAGATCATGTTCCATAGGTTTTTAAGATAAAGAACTTGATGAAAACAATGATCGCTAAGGGTTTGTTTCAGCTGTTATAGAATATGGATGTGAGACCATCCTTGGAATGGGTTTTTTCACAATGCGATTCACTCTTTTTTATAATAAAAAACTTTTTTCTATAGATCATATTGTAGACCTTGGGGTTCAAAGGGATTTTTATAGGGTATGGATCATATTTCATAGTTGATTCATGCTCTTGAAGGGATACATGTGAAGCCTGGTACTTTTATGCTTGATGGACCAGCATGGAACTAGTGGGATATTCCATCCTATTAGAGGACTAAAAGGTGTTTTTGAAGTAATTTCTTTGAATATTTTATTAAGTATCGTTGTCCTCAGACATTTTTGATAGACATGTGCGAATGTATTTATGGAGATCAAGTAAGGATGTCTATTTTTCCTCAATTATGCTTCCATGTTTATAGAGTTTCTTATTTTTTTCACCAAGAATATGAGGAGATAAGTATTTTATATCCGGTTTGATTTTATATGAGTTTAGGTAGAACAAATTTTTTATGGTTTCTCTATTTCGTTGCATATATTTATGACAGTGCTGAAAAGTGATCTTATGGATGAGAAAGATCATGATGATGATATTTGGTATTGGGTGGAATAGGGTGATCAATAATAGATAAGAAAATAAAGGCGGATTTTCCCCATAAAGATACAAGGAATTTAGGTCGGAATTTGAAAACCTACTCATCGCCTTTTTCTAGAGGCGTGACATCATTTGAGTGTTTTCTTTGTAAAAATTAATGCCATACCCAATCTATTTATCTTTATGAGTCTAGTGGTTTTATTCATGTGGAATAATGGGACACATGAAGATATTTTATCTATAGATATCTCAAAAAACTAAAGGTCATGGTTTAACTTCCATTCAATAAAATCTCGAATTACCTAGTGTACCATACACTACTGTAATTATGGCCATTATATGCACTAGAAAAGGTCATTAATAGTGCTAGGAAAGAATTTTTAATCAAGGAAATGAAAAATGGGGGTCCTTTTTATCAGTGCTCAGAAAAGGGATGATAAAGGACCCTTTCATCAATGAAAAAAAATCACTGATAAAAGGTGATTTTTATCAGTGGAAAAAAAATTAATTATTAAATGGTCCTTTATCAGTGATTTGTTAGCACTGCTAAAAGTCAATGAAAAATTAAAAAAAAAGATAAAAAGAAAATAAAATTCTTGTGGTAGCCTCTTAACAGTGCTTGACCCCCCACCCCCTCTATCAACTCTAGGCAGACCCCCTCAACTCTCCCGCATGCTGCACTTGCTCGCAATCCCCCACATGCCCACGCGCCCCTCTCTGCTTCCACCAGAACTCAAACTTGCGACCTCCCCCCTTGTGCTCCTGCACCTTTATCACTAAGCCATTTAGTTTTTTTTCTCTATTTCAATATATATATATATATATATATATATATATTCTTATTTTAATATAGATTGACATTAACATAAATATAGTTTGTTATATTGATACATATATATTTATTCATATATTAATATATATATATATATAATCATATATTCATATATATTCATATTAATATAAATATATTTCGTTATATTAACACATGTATATTTATTTATATATTAATACAAACAGATAAATATATATTCGTATATTAATAAATATTTATATATATATATATATAGTTATATTTATTCGTATATTAAAATAGATTTATATTAATATAAATATATTTAGTTATCTTAATTCATATATATTTATTAATATATTAGTATATATATTTTTATTCTTATATTAATTTATATTAATATTTACTTACATATATATTTTTAGTTATAATTTTTTATCTGTATATTTATTTGTATATTAAAATATATTTATAAGAATAAATTTAAATAGATTTATAAAATATGTTTTTTATGTGTGTTTATAGATATAGAATAAATACATACATATATACAACACACACAGAGAGAGACACACACAATCACCTAAAGACACACACAGACACAGACACACACACATTTATGTATCTACAAATTGATACATATATATTTGTATTTGAAACCCCATTGAATGTTAAAATGACCACAACTATAATCCATAAGTCCTTTTCAACTCCCAAATAGTAAAATATAATAAAATGAATCAATCTTCGAAATGATATGTGGTACAGGCCTAGAGGACATCCAAACCAGAAGTTATATCTGTTTGAATGTTTAAAAATCGGGGCATCTCGACAAAAACTCGGTTTTGGAGGCCTTCTGGGTTTTTTGGGCCCTGAAAAATTAGACAGCAGGTTCCTTAAGGGAACTTTCGCATAGATATCATCGCAAGCTTCAATTTGATATATTGTCGAGCTCAAACAGACACCCAGATAAAAAGTTATGGCTGTTTGAAGTTTGAGTTACATTTTCATCTTATTTTATATCTTTTTTTGGTGTCTTCAAATTGATATTAAATTATTATTAATCGATGATAATTTGAAAATAATTAATTAATAATATTTTTTAAAATACTTTAAATCCATTTTATCGACATTTCTTATATATTAAATATAATAGTCTATTTATACTTATCTAAAAAATATTTAAAAAGTATATATTATATTAATATAAATATATTGATATTTATATAAAAAATTTATTATTTTTGATGAATTGATTTTTTAAAATTTAAAATCACTAGGAAAAAGAACTGATAAAACCCCTCATTTGTCAACACCACTAAAAAAAGAACTGATAATGGGGTACCATATAAGAGCGATAAAAAAGAGCTGCTAAAAGGGGCCTTTATAGGCATTAAAAAAAGCATCAATAAAGGGTCATTTTTTACAGTGCTTTTTTTAGCGCTGTTAAAAGTTTTATTTATCAACACATTCTTATCGATGATAAATGCCCCCACTTTATCAGTGGTTTTTTTAGTTTTGTTAAAGGATTGCACTTTGGAAGCCCAGTTTTGTGGTAGTGATAGTTGAGTGGGAGCAATATTTCATCCTGTGGGTCTGACCACACACTACGGGATAAAGGTCTTTTTGCGACGGGAATAAATCTCCTCACAAAAAGACTGTCCAAGTGGTTATTTGCGACATGGGTAAAAACCCGTCACAAATAACGGATTATTTGCGACGAGATTTCATGTTCCGTCGCAAATACCCGACGACGGTTAATAAATTTTTGTGAAGGGATGTCCTCCCATCGCAAAAGGTGTGTCGACAAAGACTAAATGCGATAGGTCACGTCGCAATTTTTTTTTAACCGACGATAGTAATTAATGCGGGTGTAGATATTTACGACGAGTCCCGTCACAAATAGTCTCGTCCCAAATAATTTAACCTATATATACCCTAATCCGTTTTTCTTCAAATACCACTCAATTTCTAGATCTTGTTTCTTTCTGAGCTCTGATTTCAGAGGAAATGTTTTTCTAAGTTAATTTTTTGGACACGAAGAAGTTGTGTAGCCGTATACATCAATAGAAAATCATGTTTAAAGGTATTTATTTTTTATATAATTGATTATTTATTTTAATTTTTATGTTAATTTTAATTATTGTTGATTAGTTGTAATTTAATTGAATTTAAATTGTTTTGTCATGACTATTTATTTGTACAAGTAAATTGAAATTTTAGTATTAATTTTTAATAATTAGTAGTAATTATCAATTAATAACGATAATTAGTAATGTATATAATAAATTTGTAGTAATTAATAATAATTGGTAATAAATAATAATAAATACTAATAGTTAGTAATAAATATTAATAATTATTAATAAATAGTAATAAATATTAAAAATTATTAATAAATAATAGTAAATAGTAATAATGATTTCTAAATAGTACTAAATTATAATAATTAGTAATAAATTTTATTAATTAGTAATAAACTATAATAATTAGTAATAAATTTTAATAATTAGTAATAAATTGTAATAATTACTAATAAATTGTAATAATTAATAATAAATTGTAATAATTAGTAATAGATTGTAATAATTAGTAAGAAATTGTAATAATTGGTAATAAATTGTAATAATTAGTAATAAACTATAATAATTTGTAATAAATTGTAATAATTAGTAATAAATTGTAATCATTAGTAATAAATTGTATTACTTAGTAATAAATTAAAATTATTAGGAATAAATAGTAAAAATTAGTAATAAATTGTAATAATTAGTAATAAATTGTAATAAATAGTAATAAATTATAGTAATTAGTATACGATTGTAATAATTAGTAATAAATTGTAATAATTAGTAATAATTTTTAATAAATTGTAATAATTAGTAATAAATATTAACAATTAGTAATAATTATTAATAAATTTCAATTAGTAGAAATAAATTGTAATAATTAGTAATAAATTGTAATAAATTTCAATAAATTGTAATAAATTGTAAAAATTCGTAATAAATTGTAATAATTAGTAATATTTTGTAATAATTAAAAATAAATTGTAATAATTAGTAATAAATTGTAATAAATTGTAATGATTAGTAATTAATAGTAATAAATTGTAATAATTAGAAATAAATTGTAATAATTCATAATAAATTGTAATTATTAGTAATAAATTGTAATAATTAGTAATAAATTGTAATAATTAGTAATAAATTGTAAACAATTGTAATAATTAGTAATAAATTGTAATAATAAGTAATAAATTGTAATAATTAGTAATAAATAGTTATAATTAGTAAGAAATAGTTATAAATAGTAATAATTAGTAATAAATTGTAATAATTAGTAAATAATCCTAATAATTAGTAATAAATTGTAACAAATTTTGATAATTAGTAATAAATAGTAATAATTAGTAATAAATTGTAATGATTAGTAATAAATTGTAATAATTAGTAATAAATTGTAATAATTATTAATAAATTGAAATAATTAGTCATAAATTATAATAATTAGTAATAAATTGTAATAATTAGTAATAAATTGTAATAATTGGTAATAAGTTGTAATAAGTAGTAATAAATTGTAACAGTTAGTAATAATTAGTAATAAATTGTAATAATAATTAATAAATTGTATTAATTTGTAATAAATTTTATTAATTATTAATATATTGAATTAATTAGTAATAAATTATAATAATTAGTAATAAATTGTAATCATTTGTAATAAATTGTAATAATTAGTAATAATGTGTAATAATTAGTAATAAACATTAATAATTTCTATTAAACATTAATAATTAGTAATAATTAGTAATAATAAGAAATATTTATTAATAAATACTAATAATTAGTAATAATTAGTAAAAAATACTAATAATTAGTAATAATTAGAAATAAATATTAATGATTAGTAATAATTAGTAATAATTAGTAATAATTAGTAATAATTAGTAATAATTAGTAATCATTAGTAATAATTAGTAATCATTAGTAATTATTAGTAATAATTAGTAATAATTGGTAATAATTAGTAATAATTAGTAATAATTACTAATAATTTGTACTAAATTGTTATAATTAAGGAATAATTAGTAATAATTAGGAATAATTAAAAATAATATGGAATAATTTGGAATAATTAGAAATAATTAGGAATAAATACAAATAATTAGCAATAATTAGGAATAAATAGAAATAAATCGTAATAATTAGGAATAATTATTAATAATTATGAATAAATACTAATAATTAATAATAGTTACAAATAATTAGAAATAATTAGAAATAAATAGAAAAAATAACTATAAATTGAAAAAAAAATTGCAATAAATTATAATAATTTGCAATAAATAGAAATAATTAGCAATAAATGGGAATAATTGCTAATAATTAGGAATAATTGATAATATATAGTAAAAAATTGCAATAATTAGTAATGAATTATAATAATTAGTAATAAATACTAATAATTAGTAATAATTAATAAAAATTACTAGTAATTATGAATAAATACTAATAATCAGGAAAACATAGAAATAGTTAGAAATAAATAGAAATAATTGTTAATAAATAGGTATAATTAGTAACAAATATGAATAATTAGTAATAATATTTAATGATTAGTAATAATTAGTAGTAATTAGTAATGATTAGTAGTAATTAGTAATAAATATTAATAATTATTAACAATTAGTTATATTTTTTCAGATAATGTTTTTATAATATCAAATTATATAAAAAATAGTGGTGATTTTATATTTTATAGAAAAATACAGAACAAGGAAGTTGACATCAGTCATTATTAGATGATCATGCTTGGATAAATCAGTGTAGAAATCCAAATGGTTCTGGTTTAAATACTGTATATATTGAGGGTGTTGAAGCTTTCATAGAATTTTCATCATCAAGACCAGAATATGTTTCAAGAGGCACAATTAAGTGTCCTTTTAAAAATTGTGCTCTGATAACGTATGACACGTTTGACAAGGTTGGGGGATATCTCTTGTGGTTTTGTTTTCAACCAGATTATGTTTTTTGGTATCAACACGGTGAATGCAGTTCCAGAGAAGACACTAATTACTTGATTCCGGATACATCACTGTTCCAACATTTAGTACATGCTGTTGCAGGTCCATCTATTCAACAAACTGAAACTCACGATGAAATCGATTTAACTCATGAGTTGGCACAATCCAAATTTTATGAGTTGTTAATGTCTACTAAGGATGCATTATATCTTGGCTCCAAGATAAACAAATTAGAAGTGATTTAAAAATTTATGGCTATTAAATCAGATAATGTAATGTCAAACTACTATTTTGATCAAATATTTTCTTTGGTTAAAACACTGATAACTTAAGGAAATGTGTGCCGTGCAAATTACTATGAGGAAAAGTGGCTGGTTCATAATCTGGGACTTAGTTATCAGAATATTCATGAATGTGAAAATGATTGCATCATATATTCTGGTGAAAATGAGACGTTGGATAGTTGTCCCATATATGGACAATCGAGGTATAAAAAATATCAACCAGGGATGTCTCGATCGATTCCTTTAAAACAGTTCAGATATTTCCCCCTTACACCAAGGTTGCAACGTTTATTTATGTCTCATAACATGATGTCAATGATATCATGGTACAAAACCAATATTTCCACCAGTAAATGCTTGAATCATCCATCTGCTAGTGATTCATGGAATATTTTTGATGGCATGAATCCGTCTTTTGCTTTAAATGCCTGAAACGTGTTATTGGGTCTTTCTTCTAACGGTTTCTGTCTATTTGGTTCTTATAGTAGTCAGTATTCATTTTGTCCTATCTTTATAACTCCGTTCAATCTACCTCCATAGATCTTAATGAAGGAGAACTATATATTTTTGACCTTATTAATCCAAGGACATCCGAAAAAGAATATTGATGTATTTGAAAAAATTGATTGATGAGTTAAATGCATTGTGGAGTAATGGTGTTAGTACATATGATGTTATTGCGAAACAAAATTTCATATTAAAAGTTGCATTGATGTAAACGATTAGTGACTTTTCGTCATTTGGAATGTTATCTGGCTAGAGTACACATGTTCCAAAATCATGTCATTACTATATGAAAGAAATCAATATTTTATGCTCGTCAATGGAAAAAAACTTTCTATTTTGACTATCATCGCAAATTTCTTCCAACCGATCATCCTTTTAGAATAAACAAATCTCATTTCAGAAAAGGCACAACTGAAAGGGAGTATCCTCCAAAAATGATCTCAGGTACATTGTTAAATTCTATTTTATTTTCATTACCTCCCATCACATTTGTCCCAAAAATAAACCATCAGAAAATTCAAGGCTTTAGGAAAGAACATAATTGGATAAAACAAAGCATTTTTTGGGATCTCCCATATTGGTCTGATATGTTGCTCCGCTACATGTTTGATATCATGCATATTGAGAAGATCTATTTTGATAATTTATTTCATACAGTTTTGGATACACCAGGTAAGACCAAAGATACTATAAAAGCATGATTAGATCTTGACAAAATTTGCAACTGACCAGAACTTAAACTATTTTAAAATATCAGATCACAGAGGTTAATGAATCCAGAAGCATCTAATACACTGTCCAAAGAGAGTCACTTTTTATTTTGTTAGTGGATTGGAGATTTGAGACTTTCAGATCGCTATGCTTCCAATTTGGGTAGATGTGTTAAGAATGGTCAAATTACCGGATTAAATAGTTATGATTGTCATGTTATGATGGAAATAAATATGCAAACTGGATTCAGATGTTTGTTGAATTCTATGATTTGGGATTTGATAACATACATATCATATTATTTCGATACATTTTTTCAGCGACAACAGACTACGATGCGCTATGAAAACTGGCAGAAGATGTTACTATAAATATATGTAAACTGGAAAAAATCCTTCCGCCTTCTTTCAATGAATCAATGAAAGATCTGATATTACATTTTCTTCATCAATGTAAATGTGGAGGTCCAGTATAGTTTCAATGTATGTACCCATTTGAGAGATGAATGAAAAAACTGAAGAAACAAGTACTTAACAAAGCATCTATTGAATGCTCAATTGTTGAAGATTATTTTCAAGATGAAATTTATTTTTTCTTCTCACACTATTTTGAATCTGAATATCTCTCAAAACAAAACTGCATGGGACAGAATGAGGGAAATGTTAATGATGCAATTGGAAATCAATTATCAGTTTTTAATCAGCCAAATCTTGTATTCGGTGGAGTTCACGAATGATGTATTTCAGACGATGAACATCACAGAGCTCACACATATTTTCTTCTCAACTGTGAAGAAATTACCAAATTTGTATTGGTAGTGCATCTATTACAAATTTTATAATTTATGGTACATAATTTAAACTTATTTTATTATTAGGTTATATGATAATCCTATCAAGAAACAATTTCCACAAATTACTGTAACATCTCTTGAAGAACACAGACAAAAAAACATTTCTCAATGGTTTCAAAAACTGGTAATATAAATTATTTATGGTTTAATATAATTTCAGTTTACAATTTATTATAATGATAATTGTTTTAAAAAAATTCATGTGTCTGAACATGCTAATAAAATTGATAAGTGACTATGTATATTGGGTTACCCACCATACAAAATGTTTAAATCATACAATGCATATGTGGTGAATGGTTTTCGATTTCATAAATGTGCATATGGGGAATCAAAAAAACAACGATTAGTGGAGTTATTTTGAGAGGATCTCATCATAGAGAAACTGATGTTGACTTTTATGACATTTTGAATGAAATTATTGAGCTATGTTATCTTGGACAGAATTACATATGATGTTTAAATATCGGTGGTTGGATACTAAGAGAGGATGGTGTGTTCATTTGACTCATGGAATTATCAATATTAAATATAAAATCTTCATGCAGTAAATGAACCATTTTGACTGGCTCAATAGGCACATAAAATTTATTACGCTAAGTATTGTGCTACTTTAAGAGACCTGAGTGATTGGTGGACCATAATGAAAATAAAATCTCAGGAAAATAAATTTTCTCAAACTGAATGTGGTTCTTATGAAGTGGAAGGAATTTAAATTTTTCAAGAGGCTTCTGGAAATCCATATTTTTCAAAAATAAATGTGAATATTGATGATGACACCCCACAATTAAGGGTTGATGGTGACGAAGATGTTAATGAAGTTACAAATGATTTTGAAATGACAAGTGATGGTGAAAGTAAAATTCATAAGGATATTGATGATACTGAGGAGGAATATAAAGACATTGACATCATCAGATATAAAGTCGATGATGAAGGTGAACATTGACACAGTTAAATGCTGGTTATGATCATAACTAATATATATATCTATATATGATAGTTATTTTCAACTATCTACTAACAACTATCATTTTGTGTTTTTGATGGATCCTGATCTATATCGTGAGTTGCAGGAGGTTGATATATCGTTGGATGATGGGGATGTTGGATCATCTTACCCTTATCATACTGTTGGTTCAGGAGGTACGTGGAGGGGGTTCCGTCTTTGGTGACTGATGATTCTTGACCCTATCCCCGATCGACGTCCACGTCTTGGATTTGATCCACGCACACAGAGGTATGATAACCTAAATTTTTTAGTTATCTTTTTCGTTAATTTATTTATATATATATTAATTGATAGAGTATTTATTCTTCTTTCACAGTTTTGAGCATGTTTTTGTTTGAAAGGGGATAAATATCTTGCGCAATTATTTTTCTCATCCATGGATCACATGGGATCAGATTCCCGTTGATGTGCAGCTCACCATGTACAATAATTAGCTGGTACATAAATAAATAATATTTATATTGAAATTTATTTTATTAATAACATGATATTATAAAGTATTCATAGGTTTTATGGTATCCCATTGGGATAGCATCCGTGACGCTATCCATGTAGCATGGGAGGTAGCCATGCATGAGCATTTGAGTCAGTGCTTGCACAATTTGAGAAAGATGACCATTAAGAAAGCAGGAGTGACAATATTTTATGAGTTTTGTAGAGCCCACCAACCAGAGTACATTTCATCTTAGGTTTGGGATGGATTATGTGCACACTGGTTTGGTGGTGGATTTCAAAGGATGTCTTTATTTGGTCGGAAAAACTGGGGGAGACAGGCGGTGACACATCAAGTTGGTAGCCGTACATTCAGTACGCATAGAGACAATCTGGTAGGTATATTTTAAAAAAAATTATATAACTTTAAATATAAACATTTTATTTTATATTTCTATATGTAGTCAAGCATCCTGATATTAAGCGGTTCAATGATTATCAGAGGATGTATAGTGATCCAGCCACTGGAGAGATTAGAGGTGATCTCCATCGTCAGATTGTGGTTACTATTTTATTTTATGTTTGACAACTAAGTTCATATAATATTTTCACAATTTTAATTTCAAATTGGAATCGAAGGAGTCAAATGAGGATGAGACCCCTAAGAAATAGGCTGAGGGTCAGGACGAGGCGACTGATCATACCAGTGCACACCGTTTCAACGAGGCACCATGGATCCAGGAGACTCAGTATGGCTTTGACAAGGGCTGAATTGTTGGTATCAGCTCCTATGTGACTCCTGGTTCTTATTATGGTATCTTTTATGTAACGACCTAACCCTAGCTACCCAGAGTCGGTGCGTTATTCCTTAACATTGGCATGATCACAAAAGATCATATCTCGAAAGACTGATTAGTTTAGTAGCTTTGGAAACACTAGATACATTCATAAGTCTTACATTACATCATAATGTAAAAAAAAACTACAACAAAATCTTGTCTACATATCCCCTCATATTATCCCTGCAGGTCATTCATAATATACTTCTTCACATCCTGGAAAAATTAAAACATTGGAATGGGTGAGCTCTGATGCTCAGTAAGGACAACAATATAGCGGATGCTTTCATAAATAAACATAAACATTTAAGGCAATGTATAACTAAACAAAATCATTTTAAACATGAACTTCATTATAATATGGAAAAATTAAAATGAAATAATTAAATTTACTTATTCACATTGATATTATACTAGTCGAATAATCACATGCAATATCAATAACTACTTTCATAATGATGGAATGCATAATGCCAGACTATCATAACGATGTAGCCAAGGCCTCATGACAAGACTAGAAATATGATCTTGTCAAGGCCTCGTGCCAAGACACTAGTTTGTCTCATGAGACGTTCCGATGAATCGAGGATCTATAGCGGGCTCCACCCGTCACTTATTAAGTCCAATGCATTCCTCATATGAACAGGTTTAAAAATATCATAAACAATAACATAATCATATCACATAAAACATGCATCATGGAAACATAACAATTCCACATTTCAATCACAAGATATCAATACAACACATTGATATAATAAAAACACTTTCAAAACCATTTTCAATACCAAAATAAAATAAAATTAAATCATGGTTTTTATTTTTCATTTTAAAAAAAGTTATGGCTTGTAGAGGAAGCTAAAACTCGAATAATGGCCACGGCGGCAGAGTGGTCATTGTCGCCGCATAAGCACGAAAAAAAACATTCCCTTTTGTCTTTTAATAAAATGATTCTTATAAAAAAGATTCTTTTTGAATAAACGTAAAAGTCAAAGGGGTTTATACACCATATAAAATAAATTTGTGTATAAAACAAAATATGCCTCAATGAATTGACATTGAGATGAAGACCCTTAAAAAGATAAAATTTTAAATAAAGTAGATCTATTATGTGTATTTACTATAAGTAAACATAAATAAAGTACAAATACAATATAGGACATAATAATATCATGACATAATTTGAAAGTAGGAGATTAAACCAATGAATGTAAATTGGGTTAAGAAGTTCCCTTATCTCGTGTCCGACTTCACTCGACCGTTCTTTAATATCCTAAATAATAAACTAGAGTTAATATCTACTGGAATAAGAACCTTTTTTAGATAATTATCCCTTTTATATCCCTTATTATAATGTTACAAAAATTATGTAGTCATTTAAGTTAATAACGGTCGTTTTGTCGATCATTGGTACTTGAGTCAACAATAAACTTCTTATAATTACAAGTTGTTTATGTGGTAGAATATCCATTATTTCCAGAATTATATTCAGGATTTAGATATCATATATACCATATATATCAATTATATACATTCATTCATAATATTACTTAACATTTAGAGGTAAGAAATGAAATGCACCATTCATGGAGACGGTAAGCCGTACGTATGCATGAACGCTACTTTCATTTCTATTTTGTATTTAATGGAATGAAATCATAATGATATAAAGGTATGATATAATTCCCGTATAATATCATATATAATATCATATACTCCATAGTTTATACATCCCACATATCGCATTAACGATTCAAATCACTTTGAGGGGGTGGTAGTCCGCACTTCCTAAAATGAAATTATCACGTTTACCCATAATGGAAATCATAAAGTTATGACAAAAATGAGAAACACAGAAGCATAAGAAAAACATAAACATAATATATATCATATATAAATATAGTGACATCTTAATTTACACCATGAGAGATGTTAAAAGAAGATTGAACAATCATCGTTACGTGAGGCAGAAATTCACCAACCATAGAAACAGTATGTTCATTAACCATTAGACGAAGGTGTGTGTAAGTGAAAATCAAATCCTTCTCATAAAAACATCCTAGTATATTTAATATACTGGTGTTGTTACAAAATAAATGAATAAAAAGAGTTTAAGGGGTTGGAGAATCAAAATAAAACAAAATAACACAAGAGAAGACATTACCTTAAAATCGGGTAACTCTTTTTGATTTCAACCAAAGGCTTCCTTGGGAAGAATTCTGCTCAATGTGAGGCTTCTATGAGTAATATAGGGAAATTGAGAGAGTATTTAAGTAGAGTTTGGCTGAGCCAAATGGCTTGGATGGTGTGAATAAGGTGGTAGTGGTTGGGGCCTTTTATAAGAGGAGAGGAGGGGCACTCTTGGAATGTCATGAAATGTTACATTATTATATAATGAGTTTTGGATTTTTAAGGTGCCACACATATATATTTCTAGAATAAGGTGATAAAGGTTCTAAAAATACTCATCCAATAAGTTATTTAAAAGTCTAAGTCTTAGATTTTAAATTATCGTATCATTTTATTTAAATCGTTAATTAATGATGTAATCACTGCATCATCACTGTGTCATAAAAAAATTAATTTATTTACTATCTAAAAATTATAAAAAAAACTATTATGATGTAGGAAATCGTTTTATCTTTCCAATGAATATTTATAGTCGATAATTTAACTTATATAACCCCATTTAATAATTGTTTTCGTAAAACAACAGATGTTTGTGACAATTTTTATTTTTACTATAAATAAAATGTTATTAATGTCATTTTCTGACCCAAGTGGCTCCATGGGGTCCCCAAGTTGTCCCATGGATTTTCTTGGTCGGCCATGACTCATCCAATAGGGGAGGACAAATGTAAAGGAAATTTCATATTATTATAACATTATCATTACCTTAAATTACTCTAATTACCTTTAATCGCGATTTATTAAATTTAAAAGATAATATTCACCAAAAAATTATTTTAATCCCATTGAACCACATTTTACTTTCTAATAACAACCATATATGTCGGATTTTTGAGAATCAAATCATAGAAGTGGTAATGTTTCATTTAAATGAAAAAACAGTTTTTTAACTACCACTTAGTGGTTTCACTATTCATCAAAATTGATGTTTTTCAGAACAATGCCAAAATTTCACCCTAAGATATAATTGATATTCCAAATTAAAAAATGATTTATATTTTACAAAATTAAAAACATATCATTTGCATTAATTAATTATATAATTAATTCCCGATGTCACAACAAATTGCGTGTTTTTAAGAAACAATATATATCAAAAGATTGACAATTGTTTATGTCCAATTTCAAAGTGAAATTAATTCTAATGAACACCATTGGATAAAATGGTAAAAATATATTCTAATTATACTTTAAAACCACTCAATAGTATAATATATCACTATTAATTTTTTTGATTAAAAAAGTTGTTTTTATGTATTTTTCACTATTCATAAAAAATTGGAAGTTCTCAGAAAATTACAAAAAATTCAACTTAAGATAATTTCAATATTCTGAATACAAAAGTGATGTATATTTGGAAATATAAAAGTTTTATCATTTCAAAACGTAGGTATTACTATTCACAACTGCTACTTTGATTGGTCGCGGTATGATAGAATCTCGAACTTGCGTACAATGCAAGCTATTGAATTTTTAAAGATAAGTGTATCATGAAAGCTTGGGGTGTAACATTTTTGAGGTCGACATCTAGCTCGTGAGGAGCTCTTAGAGATGCATCATCTTCTGCCTCATAATATCAAGAGCAGATATGAGCTCAGAACGACATTATATAGAGTTTTCAGAAGTAGTAAGAAGAGATGTGTCAGCCGTAACAGTAGTAGTAGTAGCACGAGGATGAGTTGTGTGGATGGAAGCAGAAGCATCAGGAGAAGATGATGTACATGTGCCATCTGACTTGTAGTTTGGGGATGGACTTTCTTCCACCATCTCCTTCATCGCCTCAACCTCCTCTAGAAGATGACCCCAAGTGATTATTTATGTTAAAAACATTTTAATTTAACATTTGTTGTAATATGAACTATTTATAGTTTTTGTCTTATATATTGGTGGAAATATTAGATAATTTAATTTTTAATATTTTATTAATTTTTTGTGAATATTGAAAATTTTAATAATTTATATTTATTATTATTTAAATAATATTAATATTATTATTTCACTAATCATAATTTTATTATATTTTTTTCAGTATTAAATTTTTTACTGTTTTTTAAATTTACTAATAATTATAATAATATTACTATTATTATTTTATGATTTTTGTAATATTATTTTGTGAATATTGAGATTTTTAATATATTTTTATTTTAAATATTGTAATAATATTAAAATTATGTTTTCAATAATCATCATTTTATTAAATTTTTTTTTAAAAAAGTTAATTATTTATTTGCGACGTGATTTTTTGTGATGGCTTCCCGTCAAAAATAGTATAAATACATTTATATTAAAAGTATTTGCGACGGGACAGCAGACCCATCACAAATACTAGTTATGATTGGCCCATCGCAAAAAAGATTATATATATATATATAAAGTATATAATCGGAGACTTATTTGCGATGGGGAAGTAGCCCGTCCAAAAAAATATTATTTGCGTGGGCCCGTCACAAATATATTTTTTTTGCGATGCTGTTTTCTACCACGAGCTATTTGCGACGAGACCCCATCACAAAAATGTATTTGCGATGGGATCCTGTTGCAAATATCTAGAATTCTATTAGTGAAAGAGGTAGTAAAAGATCTTATGGGTTGTCCAAATAGAGATATTTAGTGTTTGAGAACTAGGTGTCTCCAGGGTAGGTCATGAATCTGGTTTGAGAGAATTATCCAGAGATGAGTAGGTATCGTTGGATCTTTTTTAGGGTTCTTCATTGGTGAGATGAATGAGAGTAGTTACTATTTCCTTCACTATTGTATTATTTTATTCTTTGGTATCTCATAAATTTATATATATTTATTTGGATTATGATCTTGGATTGGTTTCTGAATTTCTTCCAAGAATTTTATCCATTGATACCCTATTAGGGAGGAGAGAAGAGCCTATTAAGTGGTATTTGTCTTATTTTATTTATATTTGTGGTTATAGTGAAATTAGGATTTCATTATAGATCAGTGGTTTTAATTTCATTATATTGATGGAATATTTGTTATATTATCTGAAACATATTTATTATCACCAATGTCACATGATGTTCTATCCTTCTAGTGAAGAATTTTGTTTCTTCCAAGGGGTGTGGGATTATCATTCTAGTAGTGAAGGTCTTGATTTTGAAAACCTAAATTGGATTAAATCATAGTTAAAGAGAATATATCTTATGTTATGTAAGGGTGTTTTGTTTTTTCTTCTTCTATTTTTCCTATAGATTCATATTTGTATCAGGATTTGTTTATTGATAATTTCACAAGGTTATATCATGAGGAGGAGTTGGACTACATTATTTAATCAGTAACTATTATTAAACCTATATATATTAATATATATCATATAGAATAATCTATATTTGTAGAGTTAATGAATTAGTTAGAGGATCTAGAATATAAAGGATTCATTCAATATTTATTGTCACCATGGGGTAATCCAATGATTTTATATCAGTAATATAAAGGTAGTTTACATCTTTGTGTGGATTACCATAGGCTGAACCAAACAACAATGACCCAGTTTCCATCACCGCAAATTGATAATCTATTTTATCAACTGATTAGAGATCCATTATTCCATTGGATTGTTTGTCAATTTTTTTTATCATCTACTAAGTGTGTGAGTTGACGATGTTCCTAAGATGGTTGTTCAGACGCAATATAGTCATTATAATTTTTACTGATGTTTTTTGGGGTGATAGACATGCAATATCTATTTATGTATTTAATGAATTGTTTGTCCAATCCTTATATTGATTCCATTGTGATCATATTTAGTCATGATATTTTGATATATTCACATCCCTATGTGGATCGTGGTGTACATTTTATTTTCATCATATATAACAAACAAGATCAATGTTCATATGGAATAGTGGTTCAATTATTATTTTTGTATATGAGTGATATAGTTTATCATGAAAGTTGTTTTATAATTATTGATATTATTCGATCTAAATATGGCATTTTTTATCATTGATTAAGATATCCCAAAGAAATTAAAAAGATTCATAGTTTCTAGGACCTTTCTATATAATATCACTACTTCATTCATTCTTATTCTCACCTAACTACACTAATGAAATCGATGAATATAATGTTAATAAAGATTCAATGGTGTTGTGAGAGTGTTTTTTACTTTAATATTTCCAAAAAAAAGATATATTGTTTCCTCTTTATTATATTACTGGTACCGAAGAAATTATATGTGGAATACTATACATTTATTTTGGTGGGATTAGGTTTTGTGTTGGGAAGTAGGATTGATTAGTGGAATATAGTTCTCATATTTTTAGGTCACATGAGAAAAATTACACTACTAATAATCCTATGTGGGATGTGGTTTCTCATTCACTTAAGATTTAGTGTAATTATCAATTCAATCAAAATTTTATGGTATTCTCCAAACATAAGTTCTAGAAGAATATATTTTCTCATAGGGGCATTAATATTTGGTTGGGGACCTGGGATGAATACATTTAGTTTTTTGTTATAGAGATAATATATACACCCCATAATGGTAATTTTGTCACCAATTATTTGAACTAGAACATTTATGTGGGAATTGTTTGATAATCAAAAGAAGAGATATAGGTTGTGACTCTCTTTCTATATATTCATCTTGATATGGATAAATAGAAGGGATGCCTTGTTCTATTTCCATTTTTTATCACATCATAAATGATGGAGTGAGTGAAAATTGCATTATTATTATATTGATCACTTTGTTTATAATGGAAATCTACATACTCAAGAGAAAAAGCGTGAATGGGTTCATGGATATGATTCCCTCTCATACTTGCATAAAAGGCTCTAGGGTTCACTAGCTCTATGAAAATATGTTATGACATATTTTTATTTTTCTAAATGGGTAGTTCATCTTTTTTTTATTATGATATATCGTATTATTTGATGACAATTTTAGTTGATGGGTATGAATTGGGATATTATTAATATAATAATTTATTTTGATTATGGATCAATATACACGATTATGAAAATTGTGGTTATACATCACCTATATATATCAACATATATCTCTAATGGCCATATATACACTTTTAATGGCCTATAACCATAGGACACTAGGATTATGGATATTGAAATTAGTTTGAAAGGACGAACTTTAAGGTAAAAACATCCTATGGTGATAGGGGAAGGAGGAAGAGGTCATGTGGTATTATAAAAGTGCTATATGTTTATAGAAATAGCCTACGTCCACAAGAAACAATGCATGTGGGAGTAATTACTCCCCCGATGGTCTACATCCATGTGCTATATAGCTCGTTGTAGTAGGACCTCCCAATGTTATTGAAATACCATTGATGATATGGGATGTGGGTTTAGTTCCTACCTATATGTGCCTATTCATATAGGCTATGTATCGTATTGTCATAGGTCCTCCTCGATAGAAAATGGACCATCAGATTTCATTTTTCATAAATATAATAATAATATTAAATATTGATATATATATATATATATATATTGAAATGAAATATCATTTGGTAATGTGGTATAATACATTGATGAATAATGAATAGGTTATCATATCAAACCCCACTATTGGAAATTTAAAATTTTATATATGTTATCACCATTGATATGGAAAATTCCAATGGTTATATACTATGAAACTATGACACTAGCGGATAAAGGTATATGGGAATGGAAAATTACCATGGTGATATAATCTTAAGGATATTTCCATGACCATATCCCAATCATATGAAATCATTATAGTCATAGCCTATAACCATAGTTTTTATTTCTATACCAATTTTTTTTCACTTGTAGTCAAATAAATTTTATATTATAGTTTGTGGATTTTTTTTTCAAGGTGTATGCCATGACAGTTATCTAAAACATAGAATTAAATTTTAGCAGAAGAGATTAATTTAATTCACATTAAAGAATGATTTGGAGATGATATCTCCATGGATTTTGTGATCGGTTTTTCAAGGTCTTCATATGGGAATGATATAATATTGTATTTATTGATTGTTTGATAAAAGGTCTCCAATTTTTATTGAACAAAGACACCTATATAGTTGAGGATATTAGAAATATTTTAAATAATTGAGGTCATGAGGATTCATGGGATACCTCATATTATCCAATTAAGACATGATTAAATATATATATATTCATTTTGGAATGCATTACAAAAAATATTTTGGTTCAAAAATGAAGATGATAATAGCCAATAATCCATAAATAGATAGACATTATGAGAATACCATTTAGAATCATGAATATGTTCTTCGATCATGGGTTCATGACTTTATTGGTGTGTGGGAGGATTATATTTATTTTGTATGGATTTTGTATAATAATATATACCAAGAATATGTTAAGATGTATCTATTTATGTTTTTTATAGAATGTCAAGTCAATATCAATTGTGTTGGGTGGAATATAAAGAACTATTATTCATTGGTACTAGCTTAGTGAATGATATCTATGATCATGTTAAAATTATTTTTATGAGGTAGGTTTACACCCGATGAAAATAAAAATCTTATATTTATCATAATTATTGGGATGTTGAATTAATAGTTAGGGATATACTATTCTTTCAAGTATCGGTCCACCTAGATAATCATGGGATTATAAAGTATTATAAGTTATATCTATAGTATATTAGTCAATTTTATATTTCTATAAATGATCCAGGATTCATCGTATCATTTGGATATACATAGGAAATATGGATATATGAATACTGTTTTTAGTCATCTCAGCTGAGTATGTATGAATTGGACTCATCTTGGGTAAATTTATGTAATATTTAATTTTTATAGAAGGATATTTATTTTTAGGAGGATATAGTAGAGATTATTTATCATCATTATTATTATTTTTAAACTATTTAATTCTACATATACTTGTTCTATTAAATGTATAGGGGAACATGCAGATGTTAATTTTGGATGAGGTCCCAATAGATGGACCTATTCATTGTAATGAATGATTATGATTCTTGGATATTAGAATAACTATGGTGATGTGACATTAATACCAATAATTGTTAAGATACAAATTTTCATTAATTTTTTATTTATTTTATTTTTTGATATGTTTTTATGATGGTGTTAAAAGTATTGTGGGATATGGATAAATGGTGGAGACGATGGTGGTGGACCTTGCTAAATTATCGCAGAAAATGATACCAAGTACCCATTGGTGAGATAATAGGTACTTATTAAGGGTGGTAGTAGTGTAGTTCTACTAGATCAGACATTGAGGGGATGATAGACATGAATCGGGTGACCAATGAGGAATATTTGGATGCCTCGTGTGTTCAAAATCTTTTTTTAAATAAGGGTACTTATTTATTTTCATGTTCATATGATTTGATCCTTAACTATTGATTTTATCATCCTGGATTTACTTTTTTGATACTTTTTAAATATTTGGATCCTTATTCTCTCTCATTAATTACTTTACTTCATTTTAAAATTTATCCTTTAATTTGGACTCATAATTATTATTATTTTGATACATATTCCCTATCATGGTATCTTCTTTTGAATATTACCATTTTGTGAAAATTTGGGGGTGTTTTCCACATTATTTTGTTCATATTTTCATCCATTTGTTTCTAGTTTTTTCAATTCTTGAATATGTTTTTATTTTGAGAAGTTAAGGGTCCACATATTGTGTGAATTTATAGTCATGATTGAGGAAGGTGACAACATGCACTCCCTTAGTGCTAGGAATTTTTTATTTATAAAATTTTTACTAATTTTATAAGGTAATAATTATTTTATGCTTATCATCATGTAAATTTTCTATAATGGTGAGAATTTAATGTATAATTATTTTTGGGGTTGTAATTATGGACAAAATTGGAGGATAATGGATGGAATTAGGATTCAACATTCTTAAGATTCCAAATTGATAAAATAAATGATCAATTAAAATTTTGAGAATAAATATAATGATTTTTTAGTGATAGAATATTAAATAACATCATGTGGAAATAATATTAGGATCATATAATTGGTGTGATTAGTGATAAAAGTTTTTTATATTCTATTGTGAAGTATTTATGAATTTAATGTGTTTCATAATGATTGACATGAAAATAAATGTTCCATGTAATATGTTACTACTATAATAATAATTTTGATTTGTTCAAATAATTAATTCAATGTAATGCACATGACTTACATTATGGGAGAGGTAACCATGTTCTCAAGATGCTTGTGTGTGTGCATAACTTGATAATAGTGGATTTCCAAATGATGGAAATCACTTTTAAATAAAAAACAAAGGATAAAAACGGTTAATGGTCTTCTAACGGTATTTAAGATAAAATTGGTGTTACTTGGAAATAATAGGGGGTGGATGATGTGGGTTTGTTTTTTGATTTTTTTTTTATTTTAGATAATGATTTTATCTATTCATCTAAGCATGGTTTGATTTGAAGAGTGTATAAAATGAAAATTATGAATATTATGAGCATAAATTGATATGTGTGATGGTATTTTAATGATTTATGGGAGGACTAAACATAACTATATTTTTAATGTGACAAAACAACCACAATTATGGACAGTTGGAGGTGGCCATTGCTGGGTCAAGTTGAGATATTCCACGTTATGCAATAGTTGTTCATAATATTTCATATATGGTATATAACATGGTATTGAATAATTAGGGACGAATGGTCTGAAATATATGTGTTTCTATGGGATATAATTGTCATATATGGACCGTGTACATTTCTACATTATGAAAAATTATCCATGCGTGAGGAGAGGATTACATGACGATTAGTTAGTTTTACTATGTTAATCTTTGGTAAGTGTAATTGTCTGAATTAGGTTTGTTTTTTTTCTAAAATGGTTTGAAACTACAATTCGATAAATCATTAAAATAATTTCTACTAATTTGTTTCATTACAATTTTTTATAAATACATATAATAAATCTTTGAGATGGTAATGGTTGTAGTGGTTTATACTTATGTTTATTTTATCAGTTACTATATACACACATCTCTTGGTCATAAAAATAAAAAAATGATGTTTTGGGGAAAGTAAATAGTCCTTTATAATTTGGATTTAGTTTCGGTAGATATCATTGGGTTGAGATTTTAGTAATTTTAAGCCATGTTGAGTTGGATGTTCGTTATTAATTGTATAAATTATTTATCCTATACTAATTAAATTTTTCTTGTGTAAAGAAATTGTAACTATTTTTTATAACATATGATGGAATAATGGGATTCCACTACTGTTGGGAAGAAAACATGAGGTCATGTGAAATTTCACCATATTTTCATAGTTATATCATGGTGGGGAGTTACACCCAAGATGTTCCATGAGCCCTCATGAAATTTACTCTATTATAATGGAAATACTAATTAATGTATGTATTTAAAAAAAGTTAATAACCAATTTTTGTAAAAATTCATTTAACATTTAAATTTATTCAACATATTCCCAAAAATATTTAATTGTATCATTACATAGAAAATATCTGAATTCTAAATTTTAACATTCAACTACCATTACTACTTATACAATATAATAAACTCATATAATAACATTTCAAATATCCCAATATCATATTCTATTATATAGATAAATTATGTGTGTGGACTCCTTGTATTAAACCTTACAGTATTTCTAACCAAGGCATACAATATGACTTAGTTTCATGTATATCATATAATATGACATCCTAATAATGTATCATATGATATGAAAAAAATTTATCATATGTATTTTAGGATTCAGTGTATACCCCCATTAAAATGAAGAAAAAATTTCACCAATTTATGTCCCATGGGTGATCTGATATATCTCTATACAAGTGATCCTACTCATACTGATATTAACATATCACCATAACTTATTATGATATCCCTCATTTAGGGATAACCAAGTAGTAAATATATTCAAGTGGGTTGCTATCATATCATCTATAATATTTTATGGGAAAATATTATTGAAAGATAATGTATTTTTATTAATTTATACTAAATGATATTAAATTCCCCTAATCTAAAACAACATGAATGTATTTAGGGAAAAACACTAACAATCTCTCACATGCACTAAATAAATTAACCCATGTATCAAATACCCATAGATATGGGGTGGATTTGATTATTTTATTATGGAAGGGAATATTTAAGGGATTTATAAAATTATCATCTCTTGTAATATGATACACATCAATATCTCATATGATAATAATTTCTAGAGTGAGATAAAATATACAAATAAAAAAATTTAATAATTTTTGAGACCCGGGTTCCGTAAATTGTGAAACCACTCCCCTATTATCATAATAGATTTCAATTAGATGTATAATATTAGGGACATCTTCTAATTAAATAATTCATTTCTTCATCCACATAAAATGATGTGATATATTTAGTTTGTATTGAATAATAATAAACTATTGTTTCCATGGAACTCTTCTAGCTTACCAATCCACTATTCAAAAAAATAAAAATACTAGAAGAGAAATAAATACATGTTTATTAGTATAGAAAATATCAAAAATACAAAAAAATTCAATTATCTCTTCATCAACACTGAATACAGGGAATATATTCATATTTTTTCCCAAAGAGATTTCTGAATCACCACTAACTATAAACTAGTGCTAAGGAATAAACTTTTATTCAACATGGGTTTAATTTTTTCAAAATAAAATATTACCTAAATAGATAACCTACAAAT
This sequence comes from Viscum album, assembly GCA_963277665.1. Classification (NCBI taxonomy): domain Eukaryota; kingdom Viridiplantae; phylum Streptophyta; class Magnoliopsida; order Santalales; family Viscaceae; genus Viscum; species Viscum album. The sequence goes on from OY728158.1 coordinate 314,687,068, forward strand.
AGAATTTAGTAATATCCATTCCAGAAACGGAAATTTTAGGTATATTAAAAATATCATTCCTAAAAATATAGCCACCAGAGAGGGAATATTAAAATGGAATAAAACTCTACAATTGACAAAACCCAAAAAACACTAATATGCAATACTTAAATAACACCCAAAGTAAAGAGGGAATAAATAAAGAGAATAAGATCATATTTAAGTATAATGTTTTTATAGATATCCAAAACCATAATATAAACCACAAAATGATTAGAAAACCATCCACAATCCACCATGTCTTTGTTGAAATCACTTCTGATTTCACCTCTATCACTCCCAAACTAATATCTAAGTCACTCCCAATATCTATTCAACCTAGAAGGACTACATAATATGTTCAATGGGAATACCTACACACTTATAGTGTGTATGAAAGGTGTGTGATAAAATTTCCTAGTAGGATCCCACCATGTACTCTTTATATTTGATTTCTAAAATAATTTCATGTGCACTACAAAGAATTATATTATACCAAAGTACAACCTTGTTTTATAAAAATAATGGAAAATATATTTCTCACCTATATATTTTTAAAACCATGTTAATTTGAAAACATGGAAAAAATTAAATCAAAATATCATGTGAGTAAAACAAATAATTTAATGAAAATGAAAAAAACTCATAGAAGTAAGTCCTCACAAATATTTTTTATTAATACATTGCATTTCACTTGAAACAACCATTTTTTTAAATGACCATTTGTAGAGATTTTTTTTTAAAAAATCATTTAAATAAATAAATATACAACTCCCATAAAACACATATTTATTTAGTAGATGAATTTCTAATTAAAAAAATTATTCATTTTTATTATGAAATCTCAAAATCATTAGGTCTAAATAAGAACATGAAAAACTAAAAACATAACAGTTGGAAATAATAATACTGATGATAAAATAAGTATTGATCATATGTATTTAGACCCACATCATGGTGAAATGTAATGTAACATAATATAAAAAACATGACCAAATAATAAGAATGTCAACTTTAATAATAACATAAAAGTAATCCTCTATAATAATTGAAGGATGATACCAATATAACTAAGGACATATTCATAGAAAAATCTAAATTGAAAAGGGGAGTATTATGTCTAGTGGACGATCAGAGATAAAAATACACTTAATATTATACTCCTTCGATTATTTGAGTGATAAGAATTTAATAGTGATATAAAAATCTAAAATATAAACACTATTCAGTGAAAGATAACAACTACTATTGTAATCACCCAACAAAATCCCATTCAACTACCACATATTCCCACTAAATCAAATGGAAGTGAGAAATAATGTATATATATATATAATTAATAAACCATATATTCTATTGATAACTAATTCTTCATGATGGATCATAATTTAATGAAATATCCATTTAATAAAAAAAAAAAATCCTATAAGAATCTAAATATTATGTCGTGATTGAACGAGATATGCATGATATATATATATATATTTGTTTGTGTTTGTGGGTATGAGAAATATCGTATTGCATGAAAATTATTATTTTCATTCATATGTGGTTATCATTGTTTGAAACATTCTATTACTAAAAATGATAAACTATTATCATTTTGTGATTCTCCCACATATGCTATCATTAAAGAATACATTACATGGGATGAACCATACATTAGGATATTGATTCCTGAATTATATGCATGATGTTATATAATTTGTTCATGTATTATAATGCCTAAAAAATGTAAAATACTACACATGGAATCTCCTAGGGTGTTATATAATACACATCCACATAATGGTCCTAGGGTATGACTCCTTCATACTTAGGAAAAACTCATCTTCACTCAAAGCTCCATTCATCTCCCTCTATTGGTTTAGAGGAACTAGAATGATATGGAATAATTATTAATCCCATTCATGTGATTGAAGATTCATCATAACATGTTGATGCCTCTGGTGGTGTGCTTACTTTTGGCTATTAATATTTGATCCTTATCAAACAATAGTATGATAATTATTATTTAACATATGCACTTTGGTGTACAATATCAATATACAAATATTTCAGTATTTATTCATTTATGTATTTATCACATATTCATATTTTAAGTGTTGGTGATCCTCATGAAAGGGTTTTTATTACCTCCTCTTTATCTAATTATTGTTATTAGAATCATTTAAAACCTAAAGGTTGTATCAATGAATGATTCTAATGTTTAGAGTTATGAAATAATTCATTTATATAAAAAATAAATGAAAAATGATCATGACATATTTTGGATTAAAAAGGCAAACCATTATGATATTGGTTGTTTAATGGTAGTTTTCTACTTACCTTTATATTAAAATTTCTACATAAATGATTCCTATATTTTTCTCAACACTCTATATTGGTTATGGAATATTACCCATATGAATAAATATCATTTTCTAATTTATAATTGTCAGTGTGGGGTAGTGTAAATACAGTTTTATTTGTAATTATAAGGATTAGTGTAATTGTGGAATTCTATAGCTCATGTAAAAGATATTTAAAGCATATACCATTACGTTTAAAGGTATTTGAGGTGTTATTCATAAGTAACTGAGTTAAATATATGTAAACAACTAATTTACATTTATAATAGTGTTACATATATCCAATAAAAAGGTAAAAAATAGATTTACCTTATGTTGAGTTTCTTCATTACGGTTTAAGGAGATTACACTTACACAGAATTAGGATTCTGTAAAAGGGAAACCAGAAATTTTTTTAAAAATAAAACATTTTTAAATAAATTTGATGATTTATATGGTTTAAATGGTTTATAAAATGTTTATAAATAAGGTTTATATTCATTTTCGGAGTATTCAATTTATAAGTAATTTATAAATATTTCAATTAATTTTAAAATGGTTACAATAAAATAAATAAATCTTTATGAACCATTTATTTAAACAAATATTAACTTTTAATATTTAAAATTCATTTTAAAAAATTATATGCAACAATGAATGAAATAGAAATATATATGTTTTTGAAAAAAAATGTGGTAATTTATAAAATAATGCCAAAATATTTACTTTTTATATTATGAAATTTCTATAATTAGTTATTTTGAATTATTAAAATTATATGGCCTTTTTTAGGATATTATGTTGACCACATCAAAAGAGTTTAGACACTTTATATGATCAGGTTTTAAATAATCAAAAGTACTTAAATAGTTCACATTGGAATTTATATAAAATTTTTATATTCAAAATTATGAAATTCCTATACATTTAAATCTAAAAATAATTAAATATTTACCTTATCTTTTATATAATTTTTTCATAATTGATAATATAATGATTAAATATTAGAATTGTTAATTTATTTATTGTTAATTCCATAATTTATTCACAATTGATAATTTATTATATATTTAATGGTTTATTAATTAGTTTAAATGATAAAATACTTTTAGTAAATAAGGTATTTCATTACATGCTAGGTATGATAATGAATTCAGTTTTTCATCTACCTTAACCTCAATTTATAACATATGTTATGATCATTAATATTGTTAAATGTAATAGATTATTTATATTAGGTGTGAGTGTTATAAGGAACTAAATTATCTCTTGAGTAATGTATCCGTATGTATAGGGGCTTGGGATGAGACAACCTACTGGTGTGGAGACAATTCATTGTCTTGATGGGAGAATGGGGTTGTCCATTTTTCACTTCATGCTTACTCATGTGTTGATTTTCAATATCATATATATCTCTGTAATTAATCTCTCAATTACATTGTCCATATTTCATATTCTAATATGTTTCAATAGGTTTTCCATCTTTTTTTTTTGGGAAAATACAAATTTGTGGGTTGTTTAGCGAGTTATGCACCAACATAATTTGAAAAAATTAGATTTGGGGATGAAGTGTGATTCAAAACTATAAAAAAAATATTAATTCATACTTAAAATGGAATAACTTATGATTATATAGTAATATTATGTCCCCATTAAATTATAATGTTTAGATTCCTTACAAAGTATCACATGTAAATACCTCGATCCTCCTACCATATAGGTTATACCAAAGTATTAATACCCATGATTTTCTTCTGAATGGAACCCACCTAATGGGTGACACTAGAATATTCTTGGATATATTCTTACAAAGTAGGGTACCCATGGATTGTATTTTGTAAAAAAAATATGGAATGTTCTTTCGGTAATCACTTAGTTTGGAAACACTTATAGAGGATACTTGAGGGATGGTGTTTATTTTATCCATATTATAGTTTGATAATATGTTTTTCTCTTGAAAATCCAATTGCAATATATGATATGATTGGGATCGTGATCTACATAAATAGTTAAGTGGTGAGAGTAACACTTAAGTGGACTCATTATTTTATGAATTGTGGATCTTGTCTTGCTAATGGATATGCGGTGTTTTAATAGAGGTCATCATTTTTAGTAGGATTCCATTTGAAAAAATAATAATTTAGTGGTAAATAAACATGATAATCATATATTAAAGGATATTGTTGTAAAAATATAGAATCATCATTAGAAAATATAGTTATTAGTTCTTTTCAATATAATTATAATATATTTTTTCATAATACAAGTAATTTATGAAGTCTAAATAAGGGAAATACTATATTTTAAAAATAATTCATTCATAAGTAATCAAGTGTAGAGATTATTTAGCAATTTAATATATCTTCTAATGGAAGTATTGAATTATTCATTTAATTTTTTATAGGTATTAGATTAAAAATGACACATTGAATCTTAGTCTCTAGGTATATACTCAATATTATTGAGTATATTAATGAATTAATTAATTTTAGTCTCATATATCAATAAGATTTTTTATTCCAAATGATATTCAATAAGACAAAATATATAAATGACATCACGGGACAAATTATTTCATTAAATATTTATAAGTTACATAATTTAAATGTATTATTTTGAAAGATGTATGATATCGACTGTATGTTTTATAAAATATTTAAATATACAATAATGTCATATGATTAGAAATAACTGATGGTTAGAACACAATGGTTTCATTCATGTAATGGAGAAAATGAATTTTTTAATTTATAACCTTGATAATATTTTTATAAGTAGTATATTGTTATCTCATTTATCTCGTGATGGGACCATGTGAATAATGATTGTTTAAATTAATTGAGATAGATTTTATGATAAAAATATTTTATGTTTTGTTTAATTATATATAATTCATAGTAATGGTGAAAAATTGTTTTATTTTAGTATGGTAATTAATATTATTAACATATATGGAATTTTTTTGAAAATATGAAAGTGTGGATTAAATTATTAACTAATTTTCTGAATGTTTTTATGAATTGAAAAATTGATATATAATATATTAATTATATTATTTTGTACATAGTATAAGTGGGTAAAAACATAAACGTAAAGAACAAAATTAGATTGAAAACTTCCACAATGATTCTTGATGAAACCAGTCAATGGTTATTAAATGCTAGTTTTTTTATGGAGGAGGATTAAAATTTCTATATTTTGAGAATATCAATAATACTTGATAGATTTATTAAAAATATATAGAATCCCATGCTAGGTATTTGTGGTATGGAAATTAATTCATTAATTTTGATAGGTATGTCATATTAAATATTTATTTAACAAAGTGTTTTAAATATATAGAAGTTAAATAAAAATAATTAATTTATTTAAATTTATGTTTTCATTGAATTGATGAAAAAAATTCCGTTACATAAATAATTTGAATGAAAATAAATGATTCAAGAACAAATAAACATAAATAAAAGACATGTGTCTTCAAAGTTTTCTATTGGATGATTCATTATCAGTTAAAATTTTGTGGTTATGATAATAATGAGATGATTAATTTCATAGAAATGGTTTATGATACATTAAGATTCAATAAATTCTTTTGATAAGACGATATGGATAAAAAACATAAAGATTCAAGTTAAAATATTGATTTATGATAATTTACTTATCTCAATGTTGCGAAAAACAAAATGGAATTTAGTTTAGCCTCTCAGTAGTGGTGTATCTTAATAAATAATTATTTTAAAACAAAAATTTTCCCAAAAACGTAACACTATATATCATTTAATTTTTTAATTTTTTATAAAAATTATAAGAATTAATGGTATTTTAATCAAAAATGGTTTTTGTATCATAGAAACATATTATGAATAGAATATAGTTTCTAATAGGATAATGAGATTATGTTAGAACATATATATTTCAAATATTATTAAATAATGGAATTCACTAATCTATTATCAAAGGGATTTCCACTTAATTTTCTAAATATTTTAGGATGTGAGATGGTAGAGAAAAATGTGAAGATTAAAATTTAGTTACCATATAATGTGTATATTAATATTTCTCTTAGAAATTTTTCCACAATAAAATTATACTAAATTTTAACATTATAACCTAAAGATGTTGGGATATGTGATGATAAATAATTTAAATTTAAATGGTTAAATTTATTTATCAGGAAAAGTTGATATCATTACTTTATAATGGTTTATACCAGTAACACTCCAATGTGAATCACACTTAGTATCCTAGAATAGTATTGTGTATAGTGGAGAAGTGTAATGTATGATTTGTATATACTTACCCCTTTAGAGTAATAATCACTTTTTCCTAATAAAATATATGTGTCCTGGTTAGCTATATAATTTTTAGGTATATTATTTCATTGGAAAAATTTTATGGAATAGGGTTTGATAAATTATGATACAAACATAGAATGTGTTCTATGTAGACTATATAGTTTTACATCATAACATTTGATGTTTTCTAGTTATGTTGTTTTTATATGCTCAAGAGTATAATAGTTTGGAATATGATTCCAAAATCTCACATTTATTTGAAACAATCTTTCTTCATAGTAGTAACACAAAAAATGTTTTCAATGGGTAGGTTTATCATATGGACGCATAGAGATGTAATAGGAATCACATATAATTTAATGAGTTAAAAAAATCCTAAAAGTGAGGCATACATAAGACTGATCTAAATGATTATTATTTATTATATAATAAATAGGTTATTTTTTGGTTTTATAAATAAAAACTACTGAGTTTAGGAATATAAAATATGTTATATTTTAACAAAATTCTATTTTATTATTCATTCTCATTGGTTTCATAAACTAAAATATAGATAGACATTTTTGATGTGAAATGATAAATAACACCTTAATGTACTAATTTTTGTTATCCTTACCTAATTTTCATGATGTATTATTCCAGGTTATGATAACATGCTGATGTTATCATGAGTATGATTATTATATATATATACATAAATTTCTCATGATTGATAAAACAAGGAAATCGATTCTTGGTGTGCACAAGATGTCCTTTGTAGTATACCACAACGATTTTTGTACATATGTATTTGGTATACTAGGGGTGAATGTATCTTATTTGAGACCCCATTATGAGTGGTTCTAGAGATACCTAGAATTAGAATGTTCAAAAAAATTAACCTACGTATAAATAGAGAAAATAAAATATCTAACATGCGGTGGTTGGGTAAGATATTGATCATGTCAATACATAGAACATAACCAATGTGTTATTTGACATCTCTTTTGGAAACCATGACATTTTGGCCCATGATTGATATAGATTTTCGAGTGTGTGGTAATTCCTAGATAGTATATATGATGAACTTATCCATTCAGATAAGGATAATTTGATGTAATTATCCATAATAGGTAATGATGTGTAATATATTCACTCACCAATTCAGTATATACTCTGAGAATTTATAATAAATGAGTTGGAAATGTGGGATTGATAAAATATGTGTCCCAGTATCACTCGATGTGTTGGGGAAAAAATATGGAGTCACATTTTTATATGATGCAAACTGATAGACATAAATATATTGATTATGTTTTTATGGAGATCAAGTCAAATCCCTTTAATGATTGAGTGGAAATGATACATTACGAAAGTAATATCATTTCATACACTTATGGATGTATTGATTCAAATTTTTCATCAATGATATGAATGATCATGGGGACACAAATTGTGGTTAACTCAATGGGGAATGAAAAAGACTCAAATAGATACATTGAATGTGTTTTAGAGTCAATGAAAAAGTGTAGTGAATTGTTTCTCACAATTTGTTAAATATGATTTTATATATGGTAACCTTAATGATAGAATTCTAAAAAAAATTCAATGATAATTAAAAAGGGTTTCAGATGTGATCTCACAAGACATTTTATATGGTACAATATATCATGAGATGATGCAAAGTATTTATGGTGTCCATGCAAGTGGGAGACTAATAGAGATATTCCCTAATCTTCATATGTATTACATATATATATGAACAACATAATGTTGAATAAAAATAATAATTTCCATTTATATAGGGAATATCATTCCATTAAACATTTTATTGTGAAAAAATAAAAAACAATTATCATTTAACGATTCACCCATGTATCTATCATTAAGGAAGATGTTTCATAAGATGAAATATATAGGAGAATTTTGATTAACGCATTAATTTTTGAATATAGTTGTATAATTTTCTATGGTTTATCATGCATGAAAAAATACAAAAAACACCCAGGGATCATCCATATGAGTTATATAAATCACTTCCATGAGATGGTTCTAGGAGGGGTTACCACCTCATCCTTAAATAAAAATACTCTTCATTGAATTGTTTCTTCATATCCACTTTTTTTAGAGAAATTCGTATTTTATGGTGGATTAAATAATCTCATCCATGTAATGTATGATTCAACATAATCGGTGGATTCCTCAAAAAGTGGGATGTATGTTGGATTCCACTTTTTGATCAATATCAATCCATAATATGTTGATGAAGATATAAAAAATACACTACGATGTATGGTATTCACAAATAGATATTTCTCTATTTATTGATTTCAGTATTTAGTTAGTTTTCATATATTATGGATAGTTGATCCTCAGGATATGATTTTTAATTATACTACATTATCTAATAATTTTTACTATAATCACTTGATACCCGAAAATACTATCTCAAATTATAATGTGACATTAAAAAAATGGAATTTCTATATGAATAGAAAATTCTGATGAAAATTTTATTTCACTTTCTAAACTAATAGTTATAATTTTTTTCAAAATTTAACTAAAATTCATTACAAAATAACTCAGTTTTGAAAACACCATTTTATACGAGGGTCCATGTTTCTAAAGTTGTGCATAAAAACTTTTTAAATCATTCCAGTGTAATTCATAAAATTTATTTTGAACATTTACTTGAGATTTTACTCAATTCATTAAACATACACCAAGGGTGAATCAATTTTACCTGTGAAAAAAATCTATAGATGAAATGTAGAATAAAATCTTTATGTTAGATGAGTTTTTTTTTGGAAAAATGATAAAATATCATGAAATGCAAATAACGGTCACTCAATGTAGTCATTATAAATTATTAATATTCATTTTAAAGAGGAATCTATCAATGTATTCATTACTAAAATAAATATTAAGAGCTGCATACTAGAAATTTTCATCTCCCTTGACAAGGTTTTAAATTATTCCAATAATGTTAAAGGTCGTACCCTAAGAGATCAATAAAACACCAAAAATAAGATAAACCGTTAATAAAAGTCATGAAATATGAAGCCATAAGTCACCAAGATCCAATTATGTAACTTATAATTGATGGGAACAAAAAATATGATAATAGGAGAAATAAATCATGAAAATTTATATTTGGAATCAACAAACATTCTCAACATCATGATAAGATCCTCATGTAAAAATTAATTATAATAAAACATAATTGTAAATGAGTTTAGATGATCCAAAAAATGAATGAAAAATTAAAGGAGGGTGAAAAATTTACATTGGAAAAGGGTAATTTCATAATTTTAAAAATCAAGAAAAATGAAATGATTTCACCGTGGGGTTCCTTATAATTGTGCACTTTTATTCACCCCCATGAAATAGAACACCATTCTCAATGGTATATCATAATTTTCACCGATTGTTTACAGAATTTTATTACAACTATGTATTCCTTACTAGATAACCATTTTGACCCTACATATGGTTTGGTTTCATTTTGTCGTTCTACACATTGAAAAATTGTTAGGGGTATTTTTGGAAATTTTATAAAATTTATGGTCTTTTTGTGGATAGTGAAGTAAGATAATTTATAATATTTATCAAATCCATTAATTATTAAGTTATATATTATGTGTGGCTTATGTAAGCCCATCATATTGGAAAAAACATCTCTATTTACTATATTTATTCATGTGAATAAAACATATTAATATTCATGAATATAAATATTATACTAATGAAAAAAATAATAAAAAAAAATACTATCGACACGCTATAAATACCACACTACACTACACCTTCTCATAACACCTTTAAAGAATTTAAAATTGTATATTTGATACCTAATACTTTTTACAAACCCCTTCCCCATATCCAAAAGAATTTTTTTCATAAAAAGTCCAAATCCAATATCCCTAACTTGGTTCTCAAGGAGAGTAATTCCAGAGTTACAATCCTTTTTATTTTATACTAATTTCTCTTCAATTTCATTTCTTTTATTATTATCTCATAATATTCCCTTATCCAAGTGGAATGATAAATTAATTATCTTATATATACATGTATTTTATTATTTTGGTGGACTTATCTATCCTCAAACCTCTTATCCTCTCCCTTTCATTCCAAAACTAGAATTATCATTCATGAAGTGTTGACTTATCACCATCAACAATGATAAGTTATAATTTTAATTTATCACAATCAAGGATGGTCAAGAAAACCTTATAATTGTTGTAAGAGATATTTCAAATTTTTTATAGACTCTTTTTATGTATTATAACTTACATATATACATAATGTTCTTATGTTCTATAACTAACATATATTCCTAATATTATATAATAAAACAAAATGAGTTTTTTGTGATCGAAAGCCACCAAAATTAATCTAAATGATTATAATTATCATTTAATCTAATGATTTGTCCTTATTCCATATAACCAAATTATATAAATGATCATTTAATATTATGGATGTTAATTAATAAAATAAAATTCCAATTATGGATAACTACCCCAATTTTACACGATCGTACATACATGTATACATGTGAAATGATGATGAAAATCAAGCAAATGAACACTCCCAAATAGTGAAATTGAACACTATAACTTCATATTATGGCCATAAATGAAATTAATATAATAATAATATCTATAATAAATTTAAAATTGGATATTTTTTTTATTTAATGAATATAATTTGATTATTAATTGTTTAAATGATAAGAGATCATTCAGACATAAGGTAGGGGGATTCTCAAACCCAACTTCCATTCATTGGGTAATTCAACATTAATGCTGAATTTTAGTGTTGAAGTTATTTTAATATTCTTCAAATATAAATTTATTGTTCTTACCATTTCATTTCTCATATATACAAGTTTCTAATATGAATTTCTGAAAAATTCATTGATTTTTTCAAAATAACTCTTCTTTCTAAATGATACATCTTTTACTTATCTTGACATTATTTATTCATCACTCAAGATCTATGACTATTTTTCAATGTATGTTAATCCATATTTATTTTTGAAACCCCATTTTATATTCATTAAAGTATTCTTTATTAAATTATCAAGAAACACATTCCTTTCAATGGGTAATTTCATGTCAAATATTGATATATGTTCTGAGTTCCATGCAAGATTATGTAAATATTATTATGTGATGGGTTTTCATGAAGTTATAAAGATCTATAATGAATTGGTAAATGTTATTTATCTGATTAGATAATATTCAATTTAGGTGACCATGAAAATATCTTTTTTCACAATGATGGCGCTTTTATGATTATGGATATATGTTATGTGTGACCATGATGCTAGATTTGTTCAAAAATATAAGTGATATTTGACCACTATGGAATGATGTTTTATTTTTATAAATTTTGACATTTAATTCCTTTATCTATTTCACTATATCATGATTATTATTATTATTCCATGATTATTTTATAATGTTGACGATTATTCTCACCCATGTTATACTGATTCATGTTCTTAATTGTCCACATTTTGGTATTTTAGCTCACCCCATTCATTGCTGTATATCATTGGGGGAGTACATACAGTAATGCGTAAATGAGGGTCAATAATAATATAGATCATAATAAATGACATAAGGTTTATGTTTAGTATTAAAATTTTATGTTTTGTCTTAATTTTCAAGACGGTAAATCTTTAGATCCCAATTTTTATTACTATTACATTATTTATCTTTCAAATAATTTAATAGTATTATTGTAAATGATGGGTCTCTATAGTTTTTATCGTATTAAAGTGTAGTTGATTTTGGAATTAGGATTCGTGAACATTAGTAGAAAAACATTATTATGAATCTAAAAATATGTAATAACCTAAGAACATTTGTTTTAGAATAATTATAAGCATTGGGATCCCACAAGATATTACTTTAAAGTTAACATCAAATAGAAAAAAATAATTCTTTCAGGGCTTGCTAACATAGTCTTGGATAAACCCATTTCTATTTTAGAAAATTTTAGGTAGTAGGAGAAACAAATCCATCAATACATTAGAGTGACAATTTAGTGAATGGTTGAATAACATCCCCAATTCCTTTAGAGGTGAAGTTAAGAACATGATGATGATGATTACACAACTATATTAGGCTATAAAAAATAACATGAAAAATGTGTAACATCCCATTTTACATTAGAGGAATAAATTGGCTATCATGTCTTTTTTTGTAACAATTACTGATGTTTAGTGGATATTCTAATCCACTAGTCGTATAATAGTGGGTTAATTTAATAGATAATATATTTTTTGTGATTCATAGAAATGATATGGATAATGTGAATCTATCCATTTATCATTTAGATGTATATGTTTGTCAATGGTGGGTGTTGATTAAGAATACCAATCTAATTTATGAAATAGAAGAGATGGAGTGGGAAGAATTTAAGAAGATAATTATTAATAAGTATTTTCCTCATGCTCTTTGGAGAATGATTGAGATAGAATTCATAGAGATGATGAATAAATAAGGTGAATCATTCAGTTCTTATGATGAAAACACGAAAAGGATTTCAAGGTACACCTTATGTTTTCTTATCAACATTGATAGAAAAATACCTATAGTATTAATTGGTTACAAACCAAACCTTTGAATTTATCTATATATTCAAGGCTTTGTGAGTGATAAATAATTTTTACAAAGTTCGCTAAATGTGGATATTGAGTTTGGGGAATGGTCCCATTGCTATGGAGAAACGATATGAAAGATGGAGTTTCAAGCTAGAGGAACTAATGAAAATGGTTGAAAGAAAACTCAACCACTCATGTTTCATAAATTTGGGAAGAATAATCCAGGTAATTTCCTCAAAATGAATGGGTAAATGCTTTATGTGTGAGAGATAAGGACACCAATATCATGAATGTCGAAGAGACGTGAGGAATATAGACAGTGTGGTGGATGATAAGAGAGCCCCGTCCATTGTTCAATGCTAAACTATATGGAGAAAGGTAGTATCAAAGCTGGTTCACTTTACATTTTGTCCTCAAGTGTAATCCTTGTAAGAATCCACCAATTAAAAACGAGGAAGGGACATATTTTGACATAACTATTTCTAAGGTGGATCCCGACAATGATGTGGTGAAAAGTATGCCCATTATTTATTCAGGATGTATGATTTTATTTTTTTCTACACATTCATTCATATCTGTCATGTTTAGTAGAACAATTCAAACACCACCTGAAAATATAAATGTTGTTTTACCTATGAGAACTTATAATTGATAAATTATTTCATCCAAAGTACATAACTCCTCTCTAGTTAATATTTTTTGGACTTAACCGACCAAAAAATCCAATATTAATTCCTTTGGTAGAGTTTGATTCTATATTGGTCATGTATTTTCTATCATTATACAAATTCAACATCAAATGTTTGGAAATAGAGACCCTCTCTTTACATCCGGAGGCATCCACCGATCCCGTATAAGGGTAAGGATGAGGATGAATCGCCTTAAAAATATCTTCTCAATTGTGGGTATTATTACATTTTAATAAAGGATATCTTTCTAGAATGATTGAGACAAAGGAGAGAATAATTATCGACGACATTCCCATTACGAGGGACTCCACTGATATGTTCTTTGACGAGTTTCTAAATCCTCCTATTTATTGAGAATTTGATTCTCAATTGAACTTGTTCCTGGATCTCTTCTGATATTGAAGACTCCTTTTAGAATTTCCACAATAGAGTTGGAGGAACATAAGAACAAGTTACAAGAGAATTTTTACAAGGGTGTTATATTGATGAGTGATTCTCCATGGGGTGTTCTAGTCCTGTTGGTCAAGAAGAAGGATTGGTAAATGCACCTCTAAATTGATTATCATTTTATCAAAAAAATCCTGACATAGAATAAGTATCCCCTTCCATAGATTGTTGACTTATTCGATCAACTATGTGTGGACAATTATTTCTCTACGTTGGGCCTTCGGTTGAGGTATCACAAATTAATGATGTGGAAGGAACACATTGCTTACACATATTTTTGAATGAGTAATAGACATTATGAGTACATATGGATTCCTGTTGGACTCACTAATGCTCCAGTAATATTCATAGGATTAATGCATGGAGTCTTTAGATATTACCTTTATGGTTTGTGATAGTATATATAGATGATATTAAAATATAATAAATGTTAATGGTGGAAATGAGGAGCATAGAAATACAATTCTACAGTGATTGTGATCGGATAAAAATTATGAAAGGTATAGTAAATTTTATATATAGTTAAGGGAAGTATTATTTTGGGGAATGTTATCACCATCAATGAAATATAAATGGACTCATCCTTGTAAAATAAAATCAGAGAGTATTCTAGGACAACAAATTTTATGAAGGATCATGGTTTCATTGGTCAATCTATGTATTACAAGAAATTTTTGATAAAAAACTCATGACTATGAAAGCCAATAAATAATGTTACATGGAAGGGATAAATGTTTTTATAGACTGGTGAATTTTTAGAATGATCAATGTGTTAACAAAGTGTCTTATCACTACACTAGTACTCAAACTTCTGATAAGTGGTCACTCATTTTGGTATATAGTGACTCCTCTAATAAGGGATTATCATTTTACTGATTTCAAATAATAAATTGATATCCAACACCAGAAGGGAGTTTAAAATTACTGGGAAAAACTATCTTATGCATTGTCAATAGATGGAAGTTTTTGTATTTTTGTTGAATATATGGTGGCATTATTTATATTGGGAGAAGTGTAAAATATATAATAATAATAATATATTTAAATATATATTCACTTATAAGAATCGTAATATTCCCCAGCGAATATGGTTACATATTTTCAAGGATTATGACTACTCAGTCCAGTATCATTTTGGAAAAGCGAATAAAGTGACAAATACTCAAAGATGAAAGGATCATTCAAAATAATAAATTATGATAACATAGATATATCATATACACTTATATTTTAAAAATATGGACATATAAATTATTAATTAAATAACATCATCAATCATTTCTCAAATTATTTCTCAACTGTCCCTCTTAACGAAAATAAAGGATGCTCAAAGAAATTATGTGTAAATTACAGAGAAGATGAAATCCATAAGAATGGGGAAATGCTCAATTATCAGTGTTGAGGAGTAAAAAAGTTTTGAGATTTGTTCTTGACTCTGTGTACCACCCAATCCAGTGATAGTTGAAGATCTTCTCAATGACATGCATATCTCATCTTTATCTATTCACCAAGGAAGAACAAAGATTTATTGAGATCTCTAACAGATGTATTGGTGGGACAATATGAAGAAATAGATCACAAAAGATATATGAAAGTGTCTAGTATGTTAGTATGTGAATGAATGAAGACCAAAGTCAAAGGTGATGATGAAACCATTACACATACCAACATTGTATTGGGAAAACATCACCATGGTCTTCTTCACCATAAATCTGAGGACATCCAATGGAAACAATTCTATAAAGGTTGTTATAGATCATACCTCAAAGACAAATCGCATTTTCAATATTCAAAAGGACTTCCCATTTCATCAAATTCCAAGAATATACATTTGTGAAGTGGTAAGGATATATAGAGTGCCACTATAAATTGTATCCTATCAGGATAAAAGATTCACCACCATGTTCCGGAAATTATCCTACATGATCTAAACACCGAACTAATCTTTTGTATGGCTTATCATCTTCCAACAAATGGCCAATATTTACATAAAATTTCGAAACAAGATTAAATAGTGAGAGAATTTTATATTTAATTAAAAGGAGGATGTGGCAAACATCTACCTCTAGGTAAATTATCTAACAAAAAACTGTTTCTACTAAAGAATCCAAATTGATCCTTAGGAATCCCATTATAAAAAAAGGTGAATAACATAATCTTATTGGGATGATGTTAGTGAATGTATGTTTCTAGGGCTTAAAATGGATGATGAAATGGTAGAAATGTTGAAACCCATCTATAATCACATCTAGGTAGGTTTAATTTGATATAAGATCTATAATGATAATCATAGACAACACAATGATTTTATGGTTGGATACGTGATATTCTTCCAGATATCTCTATGGAATAGGATCTTGAGATTTTGGATGATAGGAAAGTTATGTCCAAGGTACATCGGTCCCTTAAATATACATGATCATGTTAGATTTTTTTCATATCGACCATCTCTTCCACCAACCATGTCTCATGCACATGATGTATTACATGAATCCTTCTCTGGGTAGTATACACCATGTCTCTCACATGTAAATCATCTAGAAGGGGTACAGTTGGAAAATGAACCTTCATATAAATAGTAGCCGATGAAGATCATAGACCATTGAAAAAAAGATCTAAGAAATAGGACTACTCACCTGGTCAATTTACTATGAAAAACCATAAGTATGCAGATGATATATGGGAATGAGATAAGGCGATTAGGGAGAAATACCATCACTTATTTTCACTATAGTTTTATAAAATGTAATTTCAAAGGAGAAATTTCATAAGAGGGGGAAAATGTAACAAACCAAAAGTATATTTGTGGATATACATTATTTTATATAGTATAAATCACCTAAAATCACATAAAAACACAATATAAACTTTTTAAATAAAGAATTAATAAAAGAAGTTAATTGGGGAACCTTTAATAGTGGAATAATAACTTGGCCCTTGGTATATTAACATGACCACAATACATAATAATTTAGCCAATAGAATAGTAAACTCATATATGAAAGTAGCAACAAATTCAAACATCTTATAATAAAAAATATGATATATTTATATCATTGTGTAAGTAAATATATTTTTTAAAAATGATAAATTAAGTGTTGAATTTTTTATAAAAATTAAATGTTTATATTAATCTTATAATTAATATAATTTTTTAATGAAAATGAATTTTTTTAAAAATATTCATAAATTAATATATTTTCATCTTATGATTATAAGATTATTTTAGAATACATTATGTAATTTTTTAATCTATTATAAAATCTGTTATAATTTTAAAACCATTACTTTTCAAATAATTGAATATTATAAAAAATTAAATTTCTAATTTTTTTAAAATTATTTTCATAAAATAGAGTGAAATTTTTATTTATAAATATTAAAAATGGTTGTGGTGAATTTTGGGTATTTTTCTAAAAATGTAGAATTTTTAGTTATTGGTGAAATAAAATAATTTAAGGTATTTTAAAAATACATCAAATATTGGTTCATAAAAGTTTTATGGGTGAAGTAATCCTATAATGTTAAAAAATAATTCTCATTTTACTATAATTATTCATGGGAATAAAAAATATTAATAGTCTTGAACCAAAATAATAAACTAATGACTAAAATAATAAAAAACACTCCTCTCCTCCAACTATAAATTCCACCCCTCACCACCCATTCTCCTCACACCAAAAAATCAATGTAGAATGTCCAATTTCTTCCCAATAATATTTTCAAGAACCCTCTCCATGTCTATAAACCTTTTTTCTCAAAAAAAAAATACAAAAAAAATCTCTCTAAGGAGGTTCTCAAGGAGAAGAATTAACGATGTCAAATCCTCTTTCTTTTCTTTTAATATCTTTTCACTTTATTTTCTATTTTTATTCTCTCTTCATATTCAATTATCCAAGTTGCATGATAACTATATAACATTATAAATAGTATAATTTTATTATTTTAAGAGAATAATATATCATCAATCCTCTTCTTATCTCCCATATTTTCTAAAAATGGGTATGCGGTTGATGACAAGATCATTTATCACCTTCAATAAAGACAAGTTTTCATTTTCCTTTACCTCTTTAAAGGATAATAAAAAACCCATTTTAATGGTTAAAGATTATTTTAAATGTGTTTTATAACATTTTAATGTTTTCTAACTAACATATATACATAATATTAAATAATAAAACAAAATGTCTTTGTTGTGATCGAAATCCACCTATATTAATCTAAACAATTATCATTAGAATTTAATATCGTGATTCATCCTTATACCATAGGTAAAAATTTTATATAAGAAAATTTAAGAATATTAAATTTAATTAATAACATATAATTTCAATTATGGGTAATTTCACCATTTTACATGATCCTCCAGACATGTATACAAGTGAACCGATCATGAAAATCAAGAAAATAAACACACTTAGAATATGAAATTAGACACTGTAACTCATATTAATGGCTATAAATGAACATAATAAAGTTATGATAAATGAAATAAGTGTAAAATAGGTTATATATTTTATAACTAATGAATATAATTATATTTCCAAGTATATTAAAGTGATTAAATCATTCAAACTTAATGTATGGGGAATCTCAACCCGAATTTCCTTTCTTTGGGTTGTTCCACTTTCATTCCAAATTTCAATGTTTATGTACATATAATATTACTCAAATATAATTTTATTTAATTTTTCTTCTTTTGTATATACATGTTTCTAATCATTTTTTTACAAATGGAAGGATTTTTTCAAAAAAACTCTTCTTTTTAAAAGACATATCTTTTAAATCTCTAGAGATTGTTTCTCCATAACACAAGATTGATAATTCTTATAACAAGTATATTATTTTATTATTATTTTTGTACCCCCATAGTTTATTCATTAAAGTAATCATTTTTGAAATTATCATTAAACTAATACCATTCAATGGATTATTTTATTTCTAATATTTATATATGTTCTAAGAGGCAAGCATGATTACGTAAATGTTATGATATGAATAGTGTTACCAAAATTATATAACACTCCAATGAATTTGGTAATGTGATTTATCTCAGGAAAGAAATTTCAATGTACATGGTTATAGAATTTTTCATAATGATAATTATATTATTATTATTCACATATGTAATGCATGAACATGATGCTAGCATCATTCACAACTATGTGTGGTATTTGACCACTAAAACATGATGCTTCATTTTCATGCATTTCCACATTTTATGACTTTATCTAATTATTAATATCATATTAATGATGATGATCCCATGATTATTTTATGATGATGATGGTTATTATCACCCATTTTATGCTTATTCATGTTCCTATCTATCCTCTTACTGGGATTTTAGCTCACCCATTTATTTAATATATATCATCAGGTGACAACTTATAGTATGGAGTACATGAGGGAGATTAAGAAGACATAAAATAAGGAATCAAATAATTTTTATGTTTTATTATTTATATGTTATTTTAGACCCTAATTTTCCCAATATAGTAAAACTTTGGATCCTGGAATTGTAACACTGTTATATTTTTTATCTTTTTAATGATGTATTAGTATTTTAAGAAAAGTAGGGCCTCTATAGATAAAAATGGATCTCTATGGATTGACCGTCTACCAACCATTTTTTTCATATAAATGACCAAGTTATACCCAGTGGGTTTTACCTCTTCATGTTAGTCTACCTGGTTCCATGATTTATTAGTATACATTAATTTTAATACTTTAAATTATTTCATAATTTTAAGACTAAATATGTATACATGATAAATTTTTTGATAATATTATTTGACTATTATGTAACCATAATCATAAATAGGAATTCTATATCTCTCAGGTTATTTTAAAAATCTACCAAATATTCTTACTTCATGTGTATTTTGAGCCATTTCATTTTTTATATCCCATTGGTTCTTTAACTGGTCCATTTTAGGAATAAAATAATATTATTGGTCATGAAATCATTAATGTTGACATTTTATTCTACTAATTCATTAATAAATAGTTTCTAGTTAAATAAAAAAAATTAATATATAAATATATTTTTATCTTCTAGATTATAAAAAATAAGAACCCATTATCTCTTTAGGACAAGAATAAAATATATATTAATTTGATTTGGGTTCATGTTTTTATTGTTAATTTGTCACATTAAGTCAAAAAAAATCAAATTATCATGAATGAGATATTATAATTATTTAAAATCCACATCTCATGTAATTGTTTTAGAGTAATCCTCGATGCAACTTGATTTAGTATAAACAAATTTTGAATTTAACCACAATAGTAATTAGAGGGGTTTTTGTGACCTATCATTGTCATAACCATGAAAAATAAAGTAAAATATCTATTTTTAGATACACCATATAACACTAATGTAGTATGTATAGTATTTTTTTGTACTATACCATAATTTCCTAAATAGTTATAAAATTATTGGCTCATGTATTATCCACCTCAATAAGCTAAATGAATTTTATTACTTACTATAAGTTAATTTTGAGTTCAATTTTTTAAAAATGTATTTATATAAATGGATTAAAACTCCAGTTTTATAAGATAAACATATTAATACTTAATATTGTCATCAGAAAAGGCAATGAAGTACTAAAATAATCCTTGATCTAAACTAATTACTAGTCCACATACAGCAGTTAGTATGAGTTTTGATAAACTGTCATGTTGTACTTATATACCATTGAATGTTTATTTGGTCAATTTTCCTAATAAAAAATATTCAAATGCCTCAAATGATTCATAATCCTTTGAATCCATTCATCTTCTATTATGTAATCATTGGATGTGATTCTTCTTTTTGTGTCCTTGGTGACAATTCCAAATATAATTGGAATTAAAATTATTTAATTTAACTATGTTAATATTTACATTATAGACAAGATTGTTAAGATTCAATATATATAAAGCATTAATAATATGTTCATAACCATAAAACATTTCATTTATATATATAGAAAAATTGTTTTTCTTTATTAAAGATGAAAATAATTCCATGGAAATATAAGAAACAGATATAACATTTCTATTTAATGAATGTAAATTATAATACATTTATTGTAAAAATAAAAAACCAATAAGAATATGTAGATTAATTTTACCTATATATAATGAATAAAATCTTGTTCAATTTGATACCCATATACTATTTATCCCATGATAAATTTTCTATGTTCTATGAGATATTGTTCATTACCAATAATATGTGACATACATCCATTATCTAATTCTCATTATTTGGGGATAGTGAAGTTCATCTATATAAAATATAATTATCCACATACATTATTCTTTGATTACTTCTTAAGTTATTAAGTCACATTGGATGATTCGCTATCTTTATATTTGATATAAACATTGGAAATGAAGTTTTATAGAACAAGTCATCTTAGGAAATATGCATCCATTTTATACTATTAATTATCATTTTCAACCAATAATGAAGTGAAATAAAATTTCTCATAAGTAATGGGTCTCTCTAGGATGTATAATTGTTTGTCTTATTTGAGAAAAATTTTCCAATTATAATACTACTCTATAAAATAATTAACATTTAATTTATCATTCTCAATGACTGGCCCCATTAATACATTTGAGTTTATTTTTAATTCCATGAAAATCTATAAAAAAATATGTGTAATTATAATTATCATTGTATATTATTATTCAATATGTTATTCTGTCAAAAATACTTTTACTTTAATAAATACTCCCACTATTATATATTTAGTGGTAAAATATCCAAATTTTTGTATGCCTTAAGATGGATAGGTTCATCTCTTAGGCCATATATAATTTTGTAAAACTATTTTTCAATATATAAAATTAAAAAATAAATTTTTTTGTGAATAATAACTTTATCAATTTATATTAGGAATATGTTCAAAACAATGTATCTTGGATATTGTCCTATTGAGTTACCTAGTCATGGGTCAACAAATACTCTCAATATGATAGTCATCACCCTTTTCACCTAACAATTGATAGACTATTGATTATTGGTGAATCATGACCATCTATTTGATCGATAAAGGTCATGATGAATATGATTCTTATTTACTGGAATCATAAATCATACATTTATTGAAGGATTTTATATGATGTCACAGCATTAACATTATATGTATTACATGTATACCATGAATTATAATATTCTTAATTATTCAGTAGCATATTCCATATATATACTCACTAAATATTATACATATTTACTACTTAGTTCATTTACCTTATTATATAAAATAAATTTGAAAAATTAATCAAATTACATGGAATAATTATATGCCTCCACGTCAATTTTAGTATGTTGAAAATATCTATAATTAATATGGGGAATATTTTACAAGAACACATTTTAAATATAATTTCACACATGGGTCGACAAGAGACTCACTACCCAGAATTACCCATATCTAGAGAGATCAAGACATCAAAATTTCAATCAATGTTTTTTATGATTCTATAATTAATTTTACGTAATGTGTTATCATACAATACTCTTACATTTATTTTATGTATTTTTCAATAATTGAGTATGTATTTGGAACCAAAATACAGTTTTCTATAATTAAATTTAAACTTAGAATGAAATATAAATATTAATAAAACACATACAAAATCATAAATAATAAATTAAAAATAATTAAGAAAAAAATTATTTAAAGGTTTTGAATAATTTGATTGACCATGAATTATAGAATTCAATTATCCTTTAGTATTCCCTGATAACTCTATTCATTGAAGCATTGGTGGGGTCTTTATATTATATAATTTTTTCTGTTCACTCAAAATTAAATGTATGGAACAAGGTAAGGGGGAAACAATACAGGACCTCAATGATGAGGAGCACAAGGGAATTATCTTAAATGGAAATCATGGTACCTCTAAGAACCCCATTTTTTTTCCACAATGCAATGAATAATACACCCCCACGTAATATTTTATATCATGTGAGGAATCAATTTGACTAAAAGGAATCTATATTAATATCAAACTAGATGTTGTGTATTAAATAACCTATGTGGGTCATTTACAGTGTCAAATAGCCTTCAAAAGAGGATTTATTTCTAAACCACCTTGATAGGTTCATTAATGAGATGCTTAATTTGATAAATTAAATAAGGAAGGTACATCAATGGTCTACTTAGGGGTACATTTCAAATTACCTCATCTGCCGATTAAATATATCCTTAATACAAATCTCATTCAGAATTTTCTAGTTCAACAAGTTTATGTTTTTATAATATAAATAACTAATTATTTATATAATGGTAAATAGTAATTATTAAAATAATAACGATTATTTAATTAAATGTTTAAAATGCTAAAAACAATGATTATATTTTTTTAACCTAATAGTGATTTGTATTGTTATCAATGATTATGAATATCAATCATAATAAAAAAACTGAAAGTATTATCTTGAAAAAAATCACAGATAACACAATCAAAAAACGATTTGGTGAGATATAATATACCACACATGTATTATAAAATAACCATTTTTCCTGCATATATTAATTAATCATGAGACATGGATATTTATAACCTTGTATAACTAATATTTGTTTATCAATTACAAAGTATGCTAAATTTTCAATAATTACATCACATGAAATTATAACTGTATTTAAATTAACATACATAGTAATAATTCATTTTAGGTTCATTATTTTATATCCCATAATATTGAAAAACAAATCATATCTTAGTTAATCAACTCCTACCTCCCCATTAGTGTCATATTGAATTACCTTCAATTAATCATAATTATCAAATAAAATTGGATAATCGGTAAATTATAATTCCACATTATTAATGATTTTTTTAGAAAAACATGCATTGAAGGATCCATATTGGTTGTTCACATATGTGACACCAATGAAATTTATATGACAATCCATGTGCTGTAAAATAATTCAGTCATCTAGATACATTTTCACAAACTTCTATCTGTCAGCTGATTAGTTATATCACTATTCAAGTGATCATACTCATAATGATCTTAATTTATAATCATAATAAAATATTGATATAGTTCATATTTATTTTAGGTGGAATTAGGTTCTATGGTATGGTGCATGTTTTTTATCATGAAGGTTTTTGTTGTAGTGTGGTTGGAGAACTATGAATTAGAAATCAGGATGGATATTTTTGGTTATTATGTAAAATTATTGGAATTTATCATAGGATATGGTAGAATGGTTGGATAGTGGGTTCATGATGTAATTTCAAATTGGGTATAGTTGTGGTATAAATATGTGGTTTTGGTGTGGTCTCCTTTTGTGGTATTGGAAGTAGCGGTGTAATGATGACCTTTGTATTCTAGTCCATTTACAAAGTTTATGGGGTCTCACAGTTGACCATGTCATTGATTATTAAATTTTTTTTGACCAAACACCACTATGGTGTGGAAATATCATTTTTACTATAGTCTTTTATAATTTGGGACCCATTTTACATTACCCTTCATTGCTAAATCATGACACTGATTTTTTTTTATTTCTTATAAAATTGCATAGCCCTTAGGACCCATCAATATTAATGTCCTTCCCCGAAACCTTGTGTTACACTATAGAATCTTCAATAGATTTTCTAGCCCTTAAGATTTTATCTTCATCCCTAAATATGGTGGATAAACTATTAATGATTCAATGTGAGTTACTCTCCTATTATTTTGGGTCTTCCTATCTTATCCTTTTTTAAATTGATGTGGTTTTATACTATTATCCTAAATCTCATATGGGTTATATTTTTAGAGAACCTCTTGTGATGGATTTGATCTTCTTCTAGTGAAATTTTATGTACAGGTTTGAACCGGGTGTCAATACTCAATTAATAATCTAATTTTGCATAATTGTGTTTGTGTTAAGAATATACATACCATATAGGTCCATTTTCTATTTGTGTTGGAATGATATGGTGATATGTTCTGGTGGTATTTGAGTCCCATTCTTGAGTCTGATCACATGTGTATGTGTGTGTGTGGCCTATGGTACTCATACTCGATATTGATCATATGTGTGTTCATTTGTATCCCATAAGACCCATTTTTTATGTTTATCAAATGTGTGTGTGTGACTACTATTACTCATTCACGATGTCCTATGGTTTTCCTATATGGGTTATTACCTAATGGGAATGCATGTATATCTTTTGGAGGATTATCATCTGGTTGAAAATGATAGGTGGATTTCCATTTCATGGTTATTCCTTAATGGGGAAGTATGTATGACATGAAATAATGAGGATGATTACCTGATACACAATTATTTTATATAATGGACATATGGTTTGCCCTGAGATAGTTCTATTATATGATGAAAATGTTTCCATGTCTGAGGAAGAGATTGTGGTGTGATAGCCTTGTGCCCTAACATATGATAGATACCAGGCTTAATGGGAATGTGGCCTAACCCAAGACTCATTGTCCTTATGGTTTTTTATAGATATATATAGTGTTTTGTGGAAAACCCATGATTATTACTTATTTTATGACCATTCTTACTTCATGGAGCATATAAAAAAAAGATAGGGTTTTTGAAAACATGGTTACCACATATCCACTCGATGCAGGACTAATAATTGTAGATTTTTGTATTTATTTATTTTTATGGAATACACTCTAATGCATGTGAACATTTTGTGAAGACACATAGGTAGTTTCCAATTAGTTTATACTCTCACCTTGTATATGCATATATATGCACATTAAGACTTCCATATCAAGGACATATAGAATGGAAAGGAGACTAATGAATGTAGTTAATGAGCGTATAGATAGGAGACAGACATGATATCAGTAAAAATGTCGGATGTCTACTATACCACTTTTATTTGTTATCATTTCAAATTGTGATCTTATTTGTTTGATCATACATGCTATGGATCTATTTCTTTTCATTTCATGAACTTAGTTTTCATATGTTATTGAATTTATTCACGATTAATTTTACTATAAAACATAGTTTTCTTATGTTAATGTAGTTTTTTAATCTAATAATTTTTATTAATAGTAAAGATATAATATATCCATATAACTTTAGACCCAAAAAAATAATCAACACCATCTTGTGTATGGGAATGAATGAATGACGTTATATCGAAGTTCATCTTTGACCTTGTGATTATGGTCATTGTGTTAGAAAATAGTATCAAAGCCCGAGTTTCCTTTATATTTTTTATGGATATTTAGGGAAATGGTAGAAAAGATATTTGAAATATTGAACATGGAATAGAGTATTTCCATGTGTCATACCAGGTTCAGGTTAAACAGACATCCATGTTTTCATTTTGGGATTATTGCTACATTTTATGTGATTTAGGTTCATTCATGAATCATGAACTGGAACATATTTTCACATGTCATATATATATATATATATATATGTGTGTGTGTGTGTGTGTTTTACAGTAGTTTATTAATTAAATTCATTCAAAAATTATATTCAATTATATACCTATACTCTCTATTGTTGTGATGTATCGGTGTTAGAATTAGTTTGTTGAACTATTGAAGGTTGTTATATTTTTTATGCATGTGATCATGAAAACATGTATTTATGGAAGACTATCATTGATACTTGGGTATAAAAATCTGGTTCATACCTTCTATGTGGGTATTTCCATGTATTAGTATATCATAGAAATTATAAATTTGTTATTTGATGATTCTTGAGTTGTTCATGTATTCATACTACTATCAAAATTTTTAACATTCGTCTGGATTTAAGAAAAACATGTCACAATCGTGATTACAAGATTCTCCTTCTAGGGATAATCCATACGTTCCACAACACACTATGTTAAATTATTCACTTGAAATATATCATACATCTTCACTAGGGGATTAAGAATTAATCCCATCCCAGTTTGAATTATGGAAAATTACACTAACTAAAGTGGAGGTGGTAGAGGTCAATGGTTGACTATTAAAAATGCATTCACCTCCAATGTCCTCTAGTATTCCAGGGTACTAGTGGTCCCTATGATATTGAGGGTTCTATTGACACTATTAATGAAATCAATGATGTGTTAGACTGTCTTAAGAATAAGAAAGTAAATTTGGAATCCATTATAAGTACGAGACCCACCAGAATGTAGTGGGGAGTTATGAGATTATCAGGATGGGTTAAGGGTCTTATATGGGATCCATTAAAGGTGTTACTCTATATTAAGTTCATTTCTTAAATTTTGAATCTATAACAATCATACAATTTAATGGATCTTCATCATGAGATGATGTTAGTTTCTACTCACATGGATCTTTTTATAGAGTTATAGTGATAGGATTTTTATTGTTTCTATGAATGGGGTGTATAATTCTATGAAGCATGACATTGTATCTTTTTATGAGCAAATATTATAGTTTTGAGAATTTATCCTAGTGACATAATATTAAATGGTTCTCAAAGAATTTAATTTTCATAATGTGGTAGAGGAGAACATAATTTCATTTCTTCGACCAACATATAGTTCACTAGAGACTGGTCTTCCTAGTGCTATAGTGAGTGCCTCTTCTAGTACTAGGAATCAAAAGGATGCAGATGTGTGACAAGGGGGAAGACTTGTGGGGTGGGGTAGGAATTATTTTGATAGCTCTATAGGATTATTTCAATAGAGTTTAAATTGTATATATAATGGTAATTATCATATATTTTTACAAAGACCTCATATCAAGTGTCATCGATATGGAAATATGGGATATATTCCACATTTATATTTTAGGGTTTTGTTGATAGGTTCTCATAGGGGTGTAAGTTATATATGGAGTGTCCTAGGGGTTTGTTTAGGGTTGTAAATGGAAGACTATGACCCCATATTTACTGGAATCAAAGGTAAGTTATGTACTAAGGGGAATTCCATGGAATATGAGGTAGGAAGAATTCTTGTAGTGGAGGAGGTTCCATATATTATTAGTGTAGTACCTTCTATGGTTAAAGGAATGTTTGTAATTTCTCCTATGTTATCTACTAGTTTTTATAATATAGTATCTTCATACTCTTTAATATATTCTCATTTCCATAATGGATTATAATTTCTGAGTTTTTTATCTTTCGCTTTTCACTCTCTTAACAAAACTCTGGGGAAGAAACTATACTGTATCTAGTAATGTCTTTTGGTTTCTATAGTTATTTATAGCTATAGAAACCTATGTGACTTTATGATCATATAGAATTATAGATTCCATTTTATATTAAAAATGGATAAGATGATAAAATATCATTATCATATAGACTTCTAATGAAGACATTTATCATTTATTATGCATATTAGAGAGAGGTTCCTATATTCCAGTATGTGGGACATTAGATCGGGTAGGATGAGTCTGTAACTGATCCTTGATAGAGATTTTATTACATAGGTAGTATGATTATCTAACATAGTTGAATCAGTGGTATCCCACTTTTACATTACTCTAGTAGTTGATAATTATCAGGATGAATTCCAATATTATTTATCATTACTACCTCCAACAAAAGGTATTAAATTTAAATTGATCTTATTCATAAGGTGAAAATAATATCAATTTCACCGTATCATATTTTTCCAACTAAGTTGATAGATATTAAAGTGATTTTAGTTGATTTGAAGGTGATTGGGTTTTTTAGATCGAGCACAACTAATTATGGTGATAGATTTTTGTTCTCTAATAACCCATATAGTGTTTTGTTAGTCTACATGGACTATAAAAATATATATCAGGTAACCGTGATGAACTGGAAGCCTTTAAATAGGATTGATGATCTTTTTTATTAGTATTGGGGATTCTTGTGGTTTTCCACAATAAATATTTATTTAAGATTACATAAACTATGGTATGGACATGCGATATCCCTAAGACAATATTTAGGAGTAGATATAGATTGTACGAGTATGTTATCATTCCCTATGTGTTAAAATAATTCTGCACCGGTGTTCATGGATCTCAGGAACCAAATTCTTAATACATATCTTTACTCCGTTTTGTTGTATTTTTGGATTATATTTTGATATGTTTATGGACTTTAGATAATCATTCATGGAACCATAAGATTTTATTTATAACAATTTGAGCACATTATATTTCTGGTAAATAGTTATAGAGTCACATTTTGGATTTAGAATGTGCAATTACTTAGGCATGTAATATCTGAGGCATGGATATCAACAGTCTCATAAAAGGTCTAGGTTGTGAATTATTGGGATGTCCACATGAATTATATCGATATGAGGTGTTTAATTTTGATCGTGGTGTACTATCGATGATTCATCTAATAATTATCACATTTTGTAGTTCAAATGAAGGATATGTTCCAATAGGTACAAAATTTTGAACAATCTAATTGAAGTTAAGTTGCATTACTAGAGATGAAGATGAGATAAATGACCACCCTTGTTTATCCCTACAGAGCGCATGATTGGATTAAGAATTTATTTTGATTCCTCATTTGTTGGGATAAGAGATCAATTGATTCAAGTAGATCAAGTGGTCACATATTGGTAACATAATCTATGAAAACATGAGAGGAACTAACTCATAGATGACATAGATACAGAAACTACGGTACATGCTTTGAAATGTTGATGAAATTATCTCTTAGACGATAGGTTTATTATCTACAAGGACAACATGATCTTCTGATAGATCTTCCCTCATTGATATCTGAATCTATGGTACAAGAATTATTTGGATTATCCATATACATTAGACTTCAAGATATCTTATTCTATAGGAATTGGTAATTTTGTTGAAGAATTAATTATAACGAAAACACAAAAGACTGAGGATCATGGAATATAGACATAATAATAGAAGTTTAATATGATTAGTTTGATGGATAAATTTCTAGGGAATACATTTAGATATCATGGATTTATGAATTATGTACCCATGTCTATCAAGTATTATTTATTAGATTAGGAAAAGTCAAAACAAGAGTTTAATCCCATGTTTTAGTGATGTAAGAGTGATTTGTGAGGGATGATTCTATCCTAGGTATATTCTCATATATTGAATAGATGTCCCAAATTTTATGGAGGTTAGTCATTCTAGATTCTTTTAGGATGAAGCCAATGAGAGACTCCCTTGCTTCAAAGTGGGAAATGCATCCCAAGTCAATGAATATATACCATGTAATAAACATAATTTTTGCTGACCTAATATTAAGAGAGACATCACCATTTTTTTATGCCTTACCTTCCAGTGGATAATGGTCGATCATCATCATCTGGGTGGTTTTTTAGACAGATTTGATTCCTTTATGGAAGTGGGATGATGTGATGATAGAGATCATGACAGGGTTACATAAAACTCTTAGATGTCATGGTTTTATCAAGGTAATAGATTATCAGCTAATGAATGTGTCTAAATTAATTTTTATTTTAGAGACCCTTTTAGTGGATGGATTGGAAAAGTTGTATGTATGGAATATTTTATGCATTCTATTAGTTTCTTTGAGCATTTTTTTAGACAGTGTCTCACATATAATTTGACAAATTTTTCATGGATTATAGATGTTTTAGGGTACCCACCAGAATATTTTAATATAATATCATCTAAATAAATATGTAGATAAATATATGATGTGTATCAATCCGTGATTCAATGGTATGAATCCATTTAAAATAATTCAATAGTGTGAGATGTA
Organism: Viscum album; assembly: GCA_963277665.1. Classification (NCBI taxonomy): domain Eukaryota; kingdom Viridiplantae; phylum Streptophyta; class Magnoliopsida; order Santalales; family Viscaceae; genus Viscum; species Viscum album. Next base: position 314,718,091 of record OY728158.1, read on the forward strand.
TGTAACATCGAGTTCAAGCACACCACGACATATCGAATGAACCATTTAAAAATAGGATGTGAATATTATTAACCAAATTTTTTATTTTACATATCCAATATAATTTTAACATTCATATTTTTTGTTTCTTAGGCATAATATTATGACAAATTCAATTTTTTAGAATAAAAGAAGTATTTTAAAAATGATTTTTTCCTTTTAATAGATAACCCTTTTTAAATCGAATATTTGCCACTTTTATATATTCAATTTCATGAAATTAAATTTATAATTATGATAGGGACATAAAAATTTAGTTTGGATACATTTTTGGTACTTTTATGATAACTTTCATATTTTGATGAATACTGAAAATTAAAAAATTATAATTGTAAATTCTTTTAAGAAAATAAATTTATAGTGATAAATTATACATCTGAATGGTTCTAAAGTATAATTATATTATATTATTATCATTTAATGTATTTTATCTCATTATATGTATTTTTACATTTGAATTTGACACAAACAATGTTATTATTTTGATTGTTTTTACTTCTTAAAACCCCACTTTTTTTGTTTTGACAATGAAAATTATTTATAAATTAATTTCTGCCAAATATGAGTTTTCAATTTGAAAAAATAGATTCCATATTTGGAATCAATGTTTCCAAATTGTATAAATATGTAACTTTTATTTTTTGTAATTATGAATAGTAACTTCATTATTTATTTTATTTACCGTGGTTAAAGGGTAAATCTGGTAAATAAGGGTAAAATAACAATATGATAATAATATAAAATTTCGCTAAAACTCATATCAATCATATTGGATGAGATATTTCTTACCTTGGTCTTTCTTGGTTATATTTTCGGACCCCCTGGAGTGACCTGGGTGTGGAAATGACAATTTATAAGAATAAATTTAAAATAAATAAAAATAAAACAAATACATGAATCTTTCAAAAAAACAATTTTTATATAGTGATATGTAATTGAACTATTTGACTATAAAGAGATATTATAAATATTAAAATATTTAATTCATCGTGATATTTTATTTATAATTTTGATATATAAAATAAATAAATTTGATTATAACACAATGATGATGCAGTGATTGCTTCATTAAAAAGAGATTCAAATAAATGATATTATAAATGTTAAAATAAGTGTAATTTAGTTATTTTAATGTAATAAACGAATTTTATGAATTATATTGACATATTATATTTTAATTAATTACTTTTTTTGAAGGAATCAGTTTTTTATGGATTTTTTAAAAAATATATGTATGAAGACTGTCCAAAATTGACATAATTCATAACTTAAAACATAAAATACATTTTTTAAATTATATTAAATTCCTAAAAAATTTAGATTTTTTCAAATGGTTAATAACTGTACAAAAGATTAATAAATGAATCATTATGGGTTTTTTTACATGATATGGTAATTAAATTAACCCACAATGTGTAAATAACATGGTATAATAGTAAGATTAAAAAGGGTAAAATAAGGGTTAATCCATAAATATAAGGATTGAAAAATATTAAAACATTGTATAAAAAATATTGGATGGTATTTATTCGATCCAAAAGCATATTATCATTAAATTAAATTAGTTATGAACCACTTTTAGTTGAAATGTAATTTATAATAAATTAATAGTTCTAGACTTTCCTAAAGTGACTCTCCTCCCTCTTATAAAAGGGCACCACATTTACCCCCTTATTCACACCTTCATAGCTCTTTTTATAGGCCAAAAGATGAAAAAATATATTACCAACTTCCCTAACATAATTTTAGGAAATAAAAAATGGGCATAAATCCTTCTTAAGAATTCAATTTTTTCAAATCAAAAGGAGACACCAAAAGAAGAGTTAGTCGTTTTATCCCATCTTTCAAATTTAATTTCTTCTTTTTCTTACTATTACTAAGTTGATACAATAACAAAATAACTACTCTAGAATATAATATATGCTGATATTTTTTTATGCTTATGGGACACCATATTGCTCTTTTTACCTATCTTATGAAAAAATACCACCTGTGTGCGTATATACGACTTACCGTCTCCACGTCATGGTGTAAATCGTTTTTCATTTTCACTCAATTTATATGGGTATACAGAAGAATATAATGTATTTAAATAATAAATATAACATTATATTTATTTTATAATTCATATTTTATCCAAATACATACCATTGAACCATTATAGAAAGGACATCTTCACTCGTGCGTACGTAGGGCTTACCGTCTCCACGAAACGATGAGACACTTCTTCCATGTTCACCATCCAAAAACGAGTATAAGAATAAAAATTAATAATAATTATGAAATATATTACATAATAACGATACTAGGATGATATATATACATATATTTTATTCACTTACTTCCACATGATATGAAAATTGAAACAACATTCATTAGTGTGTACGACCTACCATCTCGATGAACACTATATTCCATTTCATATATATATATATGTTATATATATTTATATTTATGATATATAAATCATTATATACATTATACAATTAAAAAAAATCATATATATAATATGATCAACAGTAACAAGTCAAATAACATATGATAAACAAAGTGTTATTGCCAGAAATGTTTCATTAACATGGAATTGTTAATAAATGGGCAATATAAAGGCATAAAATAATAATATATGATATCATAAATATTATTATTATTATGAAAAAAATTAATAATATGTTTAAAACGTTATATAGTTTGGTTATACACGTATGAATATTATGGGATCTAAGGTAAGAGTTAATTCCACAATCTCATTATTATTGTAGATTGTTTTTGTGTAAGTATTTACTAAGGAATATTTATCATACATGTACATGATTCATAAAAGTGCCTTAAAAGGATTATATTTTGGGGACACATTAACTAAAACATCATTTAAAATGTTTTAATTATTTATTCTTCAGAATCTATCTCATTAATTTCCATGTTTCCAAAATGGTTTTAAGGATTTATGTATATGAACATTAATTTTTTAAGATGATAATTCCTTTAAAAAGCTTATATGGGGAATGTGACACTTTGATTCAGAAATATCTTTTAAATGAATTAATTTATAAATTGTTTTCCTTTTATATGATTTGAAGAAAAAATGTTATTTTTCTCAAATATTGTTAATGATTTTTGTCATCTATGTCAACATCCTTTAATGAATATTTTTCTTGATTGAGGTTGATTTATTATAGAAAAATCTTCCATATTATATTAAATGTGTTATGATATACTTGACTATGGATGTTCTATTTTTATATGATTCATGATTTATAGTTATTGTATTTACATTTCATATTCTTGTTTTAATATGAATTTTTATGTTATATTTCACCCATTTCATATGAGGAATGCATTGGACTTATTAAGTGATGGGTGTGGCCCAATATAGCCTCTTGATGCATCAGTAGGTCTCATGAGACATACTATTGTCTTGGCATAAGGAATTTTTAGAATATTTTTGAAGAGTCGTGGAGAATGTTGTTGAAGTACTAATTATTAAATCTGGAATTATACATTCCCTCATTAGGATATTAGTTATTACATGCTATTTTTTAACTAGTAGAATATCCATGTGTTTGTTTTATGGTAATATTTGATTTGTTTTTTCCATGTTATTTTCAATTTTATGTTTAAATTGTATTCTATTTCTATTATACATCTTTCCCAAAATGTTTATAACCTCAACTAAATTATTTACCCTTACTGGGCATCTGAGCTCACCCCTTTCTTATGTTTTATTTTCCCAAGATTACAAGAAGTGTATTATGATTGATATGCAGGGTTAAGATAAGGGAATAATGGTGTTCTCATAGGATTATAAATTCTATGTTTTATGTTAGAAATTTTCATGTAATGTTTATGTATGAAATAAATTTTCCAAGACACCTAAATTGTTCAGTCATTCGGGACATGATTTCTTGTAATCATTCCAATGTCTTAAAATAAAGAACCAACCTTGGGATTCTAGGGTTGGGGTGTTACAGTTGGTTCCACATAATGTTTTGCACAACAATGGAAATAGATATAGAAATCATATATTATGGATCATAACCCTAAGATAGACATTTAGGACAAGTATAGAAGAACCCACTAAAATTTTGGTGAAGTATGGATTACATGGATATTCAATGTTTTATTCATTGTCTGGATACTAAATGTGGAAATGGTTGTGGAACAGATGTACTTTGGGATGAAAAATCAAACATGGCATTTCAGAATTAACTCGGGGTATCTTGGTACATGATAATGGGTCTTACTGTACACTTGGCTTGATACTCCCGAGGGATATTCTTAAGATAGTTTATATTTTAATTACAAACCATTATGACAGATTTATGAGTAAATATGTACTGAAAGGAACCATATATTTGATTATGGATTAGATATGCATAAATTCTTAAATTTATGTTAATTATTTTACTACTTTGGAATTATGCATTATGATTCATGACCTAATCTAGTGCATTTCATTTTTCAGAAATGGTGCCTAGTGGAAGAAATGGAAATTGTAACAGCACCTGGAATCTATATAGGTATTTTTCTCCTATGAAATATATTGATTGTAGATCTAGTGACACAACTAAAACATAAAAGATTTTAACCATACATGGACTACTGACTCTGGTTATGAATAATATCCTTGCAAGTTTAGAGAATTATCACCCCCAATGCAGAGGATAAATGTTTAAAATATTCTTAAGAAAATAGCCACCAACATTAAATGGGACTACAAATCCATTCTTTGCTGAGTAGTGGACAAGTTCCTTTGATAAAACATTTCTTGCTTGGGTATGTAATGAAATGGAAAAGGTTTTCATGGTATTTTATCATCTATAAGGTGATGTGGATCAATGGTGTTCATTAATTCAAAACAAAAAGGAGGTTGAATAAGTGGTAAATATGGAATGGAGGTATTTTAAAGAACTTTTTATAGCGAAATAATTTCCCAATGAACAACGAGATGATATGGAATGAAAATTTGTAATCCTGAGGAAAAAGAGGTTCAAAATGATACAATGTACAAGGATAACTTCAAAAATTTATCATGGCATGTTATAAAATACATACGTAACCCACGAATTAATATTTATCGATTATTTGATGGGTTAAAACCTTTCCTCCGATGAGCATTGGTCCAACAATATTTCTCTTCGTACAAAGATAGAGTCTCCTGTGCTATCAAGATAGAAAAAGAATTTAAATGTCATAGGACATTAAATTAAAGTAATATAAAAAGATAATGGTGGATCAAGAGATAGTTAAATGGAAAATGTAAAGAATAATTATCCCTTATGTGATAATTGTGGGAAGGAAAACCCGGGTAGTTGCATAAAAGGAATAGGAGTTTGTTATAAATGTGGAGACAAATGTCACCAGGATCATGATTATAATGGAAATAATGAAGCTATGAAATGTTATAATTGTAATGATATGGAACATTATGCAAACAAATTTAAAAAAAGTCAAGGAAATATAACTCAAAAATATAAAATTGATCAAGGTCAATCTTATTCTATTACTACACTCAAATGGAATAATTAATGTATTTATGTTTTTGGAATAAAAAATAATATTATATTTATAAGTATAATGTTATATATATAATTATTGTACTATAGTCTTTTTGGATTTCATTAGGGTATTCACATGATGAAGTTAATCATATATTCATAATGTGACAATAAGGGAAAAATTACGTTTTTTGGGGAATCTGATTTTACAATTGATTTTTGAAATTTATAGTCCTTTTAAAAAGAGAATGAATAGAACTATTTTGTATAAACATAAAGGTTATAATTAATTAATTCTAAAATTGGGTACTATTTTTTAAGTGTAAGACATTTTTTAATATTATTTTTTGCAATTTTATAATATTATAGTTCTTGAAAATGGATAACCTTCAGGTTGGGTGATAACTCAACTCGTCAGACAATGTTTTGGGAATCAAACACACAACTGATTTGCAACAAGGCTTTATCGACTACCACTAGCCTACAATATGTCCCTAGTTATTATAAAACTTTTTTATATAATTTAAATTCAATTTTTTATTTTTTGGAACCATATACTATTGAGGTAAATAGAATATTTTTGAGTTTTATCTTTTGAAGGGAGAGATGGGTTTGTGGTAGAAATTAGTTAAATGATGAAACTCTATATGTAAATTAATTATGATTCCTTTTGTTCATAGTCTAGGTATTAAATTATTTCTACAATAGTAGTAAATGGATCATAAAACCAACAATGATTTCCTAGGACTTTCTTTTTAAATGTATTAAATGGTCCATTAGATCATTACACATTTATAGCCATAGGGTTGTTAACTTTATCCTTATAATATTCCCTATCACTCTCCATCAAAACATGATGGATTCTATTATCTTCCATATCCATGTTTTCTTACCTAGAACCCCAGTATTTGTTATTATTTGTAACCTTCATACTTACCTTTCATTATTTTAAAATAGCGGCCTCATTAACCCATTTATTGATGTGGTATTTCTTCTAATATATTTTGTAACAGCCCGAGATTTTATGAAAAATATTCTTTTTAATTTTATTAATGCCTTGTGTTGTACGCTACACCAAAAGGATCTTGCACAACACACATCCTTGACTTGCCTTGCATGCAATCGCGATCTTCCTTGATAGCGTGTGTAGTACGCAATACCGAGTTTCACTAAACAATGATATGCTATTAAAATATTATTATAACTAGCCGTTATAAATAGTAATAACCACATTTTAAAATTTTAGAAATTTTAGCTCTCAAAATGGACTTCATTTTTGGATTCTTAGAATCAAATTTAGCCTAAGGTGAAATTTTGGTACTTTTCGGATAACTTTCATATTCTGATGAATAGTTAAAATTACTAAATTTTAATTAAAGACAACTTTTTTAATCGAAATAATTTATAGTGATAAATTATTAATTTGAGTGGTTTTAAAGTATATTTAGAATATATTTTTACAATTCAATACAATGTTTTTCATTGGATGTAATTTCACATTTACACCAGACATAAACAAGTGTTAATATTTTGATAGTTATTATCTCTTAAAAACACGCTATTTGTTGTGACAGCGGAAATTAATTATAAAATTAATTAATGCAACTTATATGTTGGGAATTTTGTAAAATAGAAATAATTTTTGAATTCGTAATATCAATTATATCTTAGGGTGAGATTTTGGCATTTTTCTGAAAAACTTCAATTTTTGATGAATAGCGAAACTACTAGGTCGTAGTTAAAAAAATTATTTTTTTCATAAATCTTAATTTTTCCACTTCTGTGAATGGAATTTCAAAAATCCGAGAGACACGGTTGATGTCAGTAAGTAAAATGTGGTTCAATGAGATGAAAATAATTTTTGGTGAATAGTAACTTTTTACTTTTTTTTACCACGGTTAAAAGTAAATAGGGTAATTAAGGGTAAAAATGATATTAATATTACCCTAACACATGTCCTAATCCTATTAAACAACTGTATCTCGACCAAAAACAACCATAAGTGTAAAATATTATCATTTAGGCCCACTTGGATTAGATTAGGACATTTATTGTTATTTAATTCAAAGAAGAGTTAAAAGAGTTAAATTCAAAGTTTATTTACTAAAAAATTTTTAATATAGAGTTATAAATAATATAAATTAGATTGTAAATATTCAGTAGAAAGAAAAAAAGATTTCCTACATAATGGTATTTTATTTATAATTTTTAGACATTAAATAATTTAATTTATTTATGACACAATGATGATGCAGTAATTATCGTATTAATGAAATATTGACATAATTGATGTTATAAACACCAAAATAAATGTAATTTAAGACTTTTTATGAATCACACTAATTTTCTAGATTACTATGATATATTAGTGTTGATTTAATCAACATGGTTCAGACATATAATTCTGTTATGACTTTCACAAAAATCATATATCAAATAGTGTCAAAACTGACACAATATAGTTTTTAAATAAAATATTATATTATTAATTGTTATTTTATTCCATAAAATCTAAATTTCGGCCAAATGACTTAGATAAGGATATATATATTAATAATAAAAAATTTTGGGTTCGATTGGAAAGTTATCGTAAGTGTATTAACCATATAGTGTAAGAAAACAAAAAGACACGATAAAAGTTAAATTATTTAACATAGAGTTAAATCTAATTGATAAGGTTAAAATAATAACGAAACTTGTCTAAATTCTATTGGTTGATAGGATTGCGACCCATTCCTACTTTAGCTTCGAAATAATACCCTTTGGAACCATTATAAACCGATTTTGACTTTAATATAAAATAATATTTTGAGATATTCCTAAGGTGCCCCTCTCCTCCCTTATAAAAGGGCACCTCCTCCCCCTCCTCCTCACACCAATTTGAGCACTCAAGCTCGTCCAACCCCTGCCAAAATCCCTTCTCCACTTTCCTAGAATAATCCTAGAGGTCCTGGTCTTCTTCAAAGACCAATCTTAGTTCCCTAAGTGGAGGATTCAAAGAGTCGTTTCAAAGAAGAGGTAATATCCATTACTGATCTTTTAAATTTCATTCTTCTTCAACTTCTTCTTCTTTAGTTGTTTCATGATAAATTAATAACATAAGTATTACTTAAATACTGATATGTTATTATAAATATGAAACAACTCTAATTAACCTACTATCCATCCTACGGAAAATGAAATCACCGTGTGTGCGTACGTACGGAATACCGTCTCCACGCCGTGGTGTAATCTATTTTCCACCACCACCTTAATTGTATGCGTATAATGGTGTATTGAGTAACTATATATGATTATTATAAAGTGATATTGATACTGAAATAGTATAAATACACTTAAATACAATTCCACGATCATGGGAACAATATCATCACTCGTGCGTACGTACGGAATACTGTCACCACGATTTGATGTGACTCGTTCTACATGATCATCATTACATAGTAATTATAAATTGATTGAATGAATAAATATGATATATGTTACACTAATACCATTCTGGATATAAGGTATCTATAAACTTAAAATAATAATAAGAATTTATTCGGAAAAACACACATAAAAACAAAAGGCAATAAAGACCCGAGTAACAAATAACAATGAAATATTACTAATAAGAAGCTAATAATATGACCATATATGATATCATATCAATATGTATGATTATTTAATAAGTCAATAACATTATTTAAACCATTATACAGGATCTTTGGACACGTACAAAGCAAATCGGACCTAAGGTAAGGTAAATATCACAATCTCATTTTTATCCGAGATTGTTTATACTTTGGTATTTACTGGGGTGTATTTTATCATCCACATCCATGTTTCCTCAATATGTAATATTATTTCTATACACCTACAATTGTTTAAATCCAATTTTACCCTTCGGTGAGTTTTTAGTAAAATATATGAAAGGAATCTTTTGTCATTTTTCGTACGAGGTACTTTTTGACTTTTCCGACAAAAGTACGAAGAATGTTTTTTAACTTATACGGCATGAATGGATTTTAAAAACATTATATCCAAGAATCTTCCTTTACAAGTTTTCAATTTTATTTTTAATCAACTTCTTTTAGTTTAAAATTGTATGACATGTTATGAAAGGAAAATGTTTTTGAAGTAGAAACGATATTTTCCTCAAGAATGGAGTTCAAGTGTTTTATCAAAATTATTTTCCATCTAAGATAATAAAGGGTTCTGTTTTTATCCCTATTATTACATTGATTTGATTATGTTGTGATGCAATTATTTTTATGAATTCATTTATCTTATATGAATTGTTTTATGACGTCATGTTGTTTAAGATTCCCATTTTTATTACATGGGTTATGCAATGATGTATGATTAAAGATTTTGTGGCACACATAAGAATGGTATCATTATGAGATGGGTGGGACCTATATCTCCTTCCAATGCGTTGGGTAAAGATTTTATATCTCATGAGATAGACATGAATGGAATGGTAGGTTATACCAGTTCATTGAAACAGGACTGAAACGAGGGTGACTCGGTTCAGAAAGGGACTTTGTCCACTAAGATAGTCTTGGAAATGAGTCTTGAATAACAAGAAATGATTCTCTATGATTATGTGTGTATGCCACAAATTTTCATGTTTTTATGTTATGATTATTGGGATTTCATTTCACTACTATGATTTATCCCATGTTATGAAAGTATGCTCTCTTTTGCAGGTTAAGATTCCCAAAAGTTATGATCTTATGAATATGATGTGATTGATTTTTCTTTTGTTTACCCTTACTGAGTATTTGAGCTCACCCTTTTATGTTTTCTTTTCCCTAGGAAATAAAGAATGGTTTTAGGTAAAAAAAAGGGAAGATCTTTATGGGAGATATTAGAGATCTTTCACCACGATTAGAAGATTACGTTCCGAGTTTCCAAAGACACTAAACTATTACGATCCATGTGTGTGTTTTTTTGTTATGTACTAAGTATTCCGAAAAATTAATATAATGTCCATGTACGTCAGGCTTCGGGTCTATACAGTTGGTATCAGAGGAAAGGTTTAGCCAACCTTTGGAAACTAGGATACGAAAACGTTAGTGAGATCCCTAGAGATATTTCTATTGTATGTCAATGGATGTCCCTAAGGTTAAGTATACGTATAGGTTATAGTTCTAGAATTACGCTAACGATCATAGAATTAAACCTAAGAAGTTAGACATTGAAGGTACTCCTCCTTTATTATGTTGTTTTCCCTAGCATTATTTTTGCCTCCCACACTATTCTTTTTGGGTTTTAGACGATGGCTGGAACCCGAAGGAACCGTGTTGATCAATGTAATGGAAAATGCAATGATTGTCCCCCTGAACAAACAAATGTTATGGGAGATGGAGTGAAAAATCTTATTTCTATACTTACACAAGCTATGAATCATTCTGGACTTCCCAATGAGCAGAGAAGGGAACAATATTCTATTGAGTCCTTCATGAGGCAACGTCCACCTTCTTTCAGTGGGTCTTCTGATCCACTTATTTCTGAACAATGGATCAGTACTACTGAAAAGATATTTTCAGTTCTTCAATGTTCTGAACATGATAAAGTCATCTTAGCAGTATATCGTTTGGAAGGTGAAGCTGATCAATGGTGGAATCTTATCAAGAATACGAGGCCAAGAGATGAAATTGAGTCCATGGAATGGGACGAGTTCATGAACTTGTTTTTCAGTAAGTACTTCCCTCGTATTATTCGAACAAAGATGGAAAAGGAATTTTTTGAGCTTAATCATAAGGATGATGAATCTGTTGGTATATACGAAGCAAATTTTACAAGACTTGAAAGGTATGCATCTGGCATTATCATCCAACCTGAAAGTAAAGTTGATCGATTTTTCAGTGGCTTAAAACCAAGTCTTCGAAGGTCATTAGCTATAAGAGACTTCAGTAGCTATGAAGAAATTGTGCATTGTGCTATCAAGGTAGAAATGGAAGTTGGTGTTACATATCCATCTCATGGTTTTGACAAGAAACGAAAGATGGAGTTTAAGGGGAAATCCCAAAATAATGGTGAAAAGAAGATGAATGTTTCCTTATGCTCAAAGTGTGGAAAGATGCATGGTGGAGATTGTCTTAAAGGGACTAGAAAATGTTTTAAGTGTGGAAAAGAAGGTCATCGAGCAGCTAAGTGTCGAAGTATGAAAAAAGGGTTTCTAATGATGTGAATAAAGCAAACACTGCAGAGAACGCACCATCAACACTTCAATGCTTCAAGTGCAAGGAAATGTGGAATTATGCTAATAAATTCCCTAATCCAAGGGTTAGTGATGATCAACATGAGAAACCACTGAAGGCAAAGGACAAAGGGAAGTCACATGCCATCACTATTGGCGATGTTGAATATGACAACGATGTGGTAGAATGATTAAGTGTTTATGTAATGGGATTCCAAAATAATATTGTATCATGGAGTATTGGAATATTTATGTATTCGTATAATGTGGTATTCAAAGTGATTGAGATATTTTTGGAAATAAGATGATATGCGCATAATGAAGGTAAAATGAGAAAATGAAATGTTTAACAGTATTCATGAGCTCATGATTGATATGAGGACTAAGTGATATCATGGTTTGAGTATATAGAATTTTGAGGGTTTTGGTATGTGGAAAGTGTTAAATTTTAACTGCATTCATGTTTTCACTAAGTTATTCAAGAGAATACATGATTAAAGACTTTTAATGTTTGGAATGTGACCAACAAAACATAACTTATGATATATGGGGATCAACGATGGTATTAAATCTCTAGTAAGTGTTTTCACTATGTTATGAGAGTGGACTCCAGTATTATGGATAACCCTGAAGATTGGAATGGATTATGTTGGACATAAGTTAGTATTTTTTAAGGATAGAAGTTTTTTCAATATTATTGATGGGATGTTATAGTAATATAGTTTTAGAAAAAGGACAACCTGCAGGATGGGCAATAGCCCATCGCTTCGGACAAGGCTGTGGTAATCGAACCCACAACCGAAGTGCGACTGGCCTTTATTGCCTACCACTGGCCTACAGGAAGTCCCTAGTTAGTAGAAACTAGTTTAATTTTATTAAGCGGTATGATATATGAAGTATAAGTTCATTTTTGGAACCATATACGATTAACCATAAGATGGACTTATAACTTTTGCTAACCTTTTGTCTGAAAGAGATGGAATGACCCATCATTCTATCACATGATCTGCTAACACATCACGAATGAAAAATTCAACTTCATTTCTTTAAGAGATGAAGTGGAAATTGTCCAAATAATGACAAACGGTGAAATCACGAAAGTGTTTCTTCTAATTCCAATTTCATCAACTTTAGGGAAATGATCTTGAAAACCAAAAATGTTGTCCTAGTTATCTTATACCTGATGAAACAGATGGTACCTTAGATCATCACAAATTTATGGATTTGTGATTACTGGATTTTCCATAGCCATGTTCTCTACCACTCACCATCAGAACATGATGGTTAGATTTCGCTTCCATATCCATATTTTCACCTATGTGGAAACCCAGTGATTAGTTTATTTGGGTAATCGTTACATTTCATACTTTAGTTTTTAAAGCCATGATTTGGTATTCCTTTTTACGATGTGTATTTCTATTAATGAAACGTTCGAATTGTAAACCATTTATAACCCCGACGAATTTCGAGGGCGAAATTCATTTTAAGGGGGGTAGAATGTAACAACCCGAGATTTTATGAAAAATATTCTTTTTAATTTTATTAATGCCTTGTGTTGTACGCTACACCAAAAGGAGCTTGCACAACACACATCCTTGACTTGCCTTGCACGCAATCGCATCCTTCCTCGATAGCGTGTGTAGTACGCAATACCGAGTTTCACTAAACAACGATATGCTATTAAAATATTATTATAACTAGCTGTTATGAATAGTAATAACCACGTTTTAAAATTTTAGAAATTTTAGCTCTCAAAATGGACTTCATTTTTGGATTCGTAGTATCGAATTTAGCCTAAGGTGAAATTTTGGTACTTTTCGGATAACTTTCATATTCTGATGAATAGTGAAAATTACTAAATTTTAATTAAAAACAACTTTTTTAATCGAAATAATTAATAGTGATAAATTATTAATTTTAGTGGTTTAAAAGTATATTTAGAATAAATTTTTACAATTCAATACAATGTTGGTCATTGGATGTAATTTCACATTTACACCAGACATAAACAAGTGTTAATATTTTGATAGTTATTATCTCTTAAAAACACGCTATTTGTTGTGACAGTGGAAATTAATTATAAAATTAATTAATGCAACTTATATGTTGGGAATTTTTTAAAATAGAAATCAATTTTCAATTCGGAATATCAATTATATCATAGGGTGAAATTTTGGCATTTTTCTGAATAACTTCAATTTTTGATGAATAGTGAAACTACTAAGTGGTAGTTAAAAAAATTAAATTTTTTTCATAAATCTTAATTTTACTGCTTCTGTGAATGGAATTTCAAAATTCCGAGAGACACAGTTGATGTCAGTAAGTAAAATGTGGTTCAATGAGATGAAAATAATTTTTGGTGAATAGTAACTTTTTTCTTTTTTTACCACGGTTAAAAGTAAATAGAGTAATTAAGGGTAAAAATGTTATTAATATTACCCTAACACATGTACTAATCCTATTGGACAAGTGTATCTCGACCAAAAACAACCTTAAGTGTAAAATATTATCATTTAGGCCCACTTGGATAAGATTAGGACATTTATTATTATTTAATTCAAAGAGGAGTTAAAAGAGTTAAAATCAAAGTTTATTTACTAAAACATTTTTAATATTGGGTTATACATAAGATAAATTAGATTGTAGATATTCATTAGAAAGATAAAAAGATATCATACATAATGGTATTTTATTTATAATTTTTAGACATTAAATAATTTAATTTATTTATGACACAACGATGATGCAGTATTTATCTTATTAATGAAATATTGACATAATTGATGTTATAAACACCCAAATAAATGTAATTTGAGACTTTTTATGAATCCCAATAATTTTATAGGTTACTATGATATATTATTGTTGATTTAATCAACTTGGTTCGAACATATAATTCTGTTATGACTTTCACAAAAATCATATATCAAATAGTGTCAAAATTGACACAAAATAGTTTTTAAATCAAATATTATATTATTAATTGTTATTTTATTCCTAAAAATATAAGGTTCGGACAAATGACATATATAAGGATATATATATTAATTATAAACAATTTGGGGTTCGTGTGTCATGTTATAGTAAGTGTATTAACCATATAGTGTAAGAAAACAAAAAGACACGGTAAAAGTTAAATTATTTAACTTAGAGTTAAATCTAATTGATAAGGTTAAAATAACAACCTAAACTTGTATAAATCTTATTGGATGATAGTATTTCGACCCATCCCCACTTTATCTTCGAAATAAGACCCTTTGGAACCATTATAAACCGATTTTGACTTTAATATAAAATAATATTTTGAGATATTCCTAAGGTGCCCCTCTCCTCCCTTATAAAAGGGAACCTCCTCCCCCTCCTCCTCACACCAATTTGAGCACTCAAGCTCGGAAAAACCCTGCCAAAATCCCTTCACCACTTCCCTAGAATAATCCTAGAGGTCCTGGTCTTCTTCAAAGAACAATCTTAGTTCCCTAAGTGGAGGATTCAAAGAGGCGTTTCAAAGAAGAGGTAATATCCATTACCGATCTTTTCAATTTCGTTCTTCTTCAACTTCTTCTTCTTTAGTTGTTTCATGATAAAGTAAAACATCAGTATTAATTACATACTTATATTTTATTATAAATATAAAACAACTCTAATTAACCTTTTATCCATCCTATGGAAAATGAAATCACCGCGCGTGCGTACGTACGGAATACCGTCTCCACGCCGTGGTGTAATCTACTTTCCGCCACCACCTTAATTGGATGGGTATAATGGTGTAATGAGTAACTATATATTATTATTATAAAGTGATATTGATACTGAAATAGTATAAATACACTTAAATACAAATCCACAATCATGGGAACAATATCATCGCTCGTGCATACGTACGGATTACCGTCTCCACGATATGATGCGACTCGTTCTACATGATCATCATTAC
Organism: Viscum album; assembly: GCA_963277665.1. Taxonomy (NCBI): domain Eukaryota; kingdom Viridiplantae; phylum Streptophyta; class Magnoliopsida; order Santalales; family Viscaceae; genus Viscum; species Viscum album. The sequence continues at coordinate 314,733,752 of OY728158.1, forward strand.
ATAGTAATTATAAATGAATTGAATAAATAAATATGATATATGTTACACTAATACCATTCTGGATATAAGGTATATATAACCTTAAAATAAGAATAAGAATTTATTCAGCAAAACACGCATAAGAACAAAAGGCAATAAAGACCCGAGTAACAGGTAACAATGAAATATTACTAATAAGAAGCTAAAAATATTACCATATATGATATCATATCAATATTTATGATTCTGTAATAAGTCAATAACATTATTTAAACCATTATACAGGATCTTCAGACACGTACAAAGCAAATCGGACCTATGGTAAGGGAAATATCACAATTTCATTTTTATCCAAGATTGTTTATACATTGGTATTTACTAGGGTGTATTTTATCATCCACATCCATGTTTCCTCAATATGTAATATTATTTCCATACACCTAAAATTGTTTAAATCCAATTTTACCCTTCGATGAATTTTTAGTAAAAGATATGAAAGGAATCTTTTTTCGTTTTTCGTACGAGGTACTTTTTGACTTTTCAGACAAAAGTACGAAAAATGTTTTTTTAACTTATACTGCATGAATGGATTTTAAAAACATTATTTCCAAGACTCTTCCTTTACAAGTTTTCAATTTTATTTTTAATCAACTTATTTTAGTTTAAAATTGTATGACATGTTATGAAAGGAAAATGTTTTTGAAGTAGAAACGATATTTTCCTCAAGAATGGAGTTCATGTTTTTTATCAAAATTATTTTCCATCTAAGATAATAAAAGGTTCTATTTTTATCCCTATTATTACATTGATTTGATTATGTTGTGATGGAATTATTTTTATGAATTCCTTTATCTTATATGAATTGTTTTATGATGTCATGTTGTTTAAGATTCCCATTTTTATTACATGGGTTATGCAAGGATGTATGATTTATGATTTTGTGGAACACATAAGAATGGTATCATTATGAGATGGGTGGGACCTATATCTCCCTCCAATGTGTTGGGTAAATATTTTATATCTCATGAGATAGGCATGACTGGAATGGTAGGTTATACCGGTTCAGTGAAACAGGACTGAAACGAGGGTGACTCGGTTCAGAAAGGGACATTGTCCACCAAGATTGTCTTGGCAATGAGTCTTGACTAACAAGAAATGATTCTCTATGATTATGTGTGTATGCCACAAAGTTCCATGTCTTTATTTTATGATTATTGGGATTTCATTTCACTACTATGATTTATCCCATGTTATGAAATTATTCTCTCTTTTGCAGGTTAAGATTTCCAAAAGTTATGTTCTTACGAATATGATGTGATTTACTTTTCTATTGTTTACCCTTTCTGAGCATTTGAGCTCACCCTTTTATGTTTTCTTTTACCCAAGATATATAGAAAGGTTTTAGGTAAAAAAAAGGGAAGATCTTTATGGGAGATATTGGAGATCTTTCACCACGATTAGAAGATTACGTTATGAGTTTCCAATGACACTAAACTATTACGATCCTTGTGTGTGTGTTTTGTTATATACTAAGTATTCCACAAAAGTAATGTAATGTCCATGTATGTCAGGCATCGGGTCTCTACATATTTTGAAATGTAAAACCCATAGTTTTCAATCTTGATATTAAAATTTTTGGATGATTTTTATTGAGTGAGGGGTTAATTTTACACCCTAATCCTCCATGGTATGATTCCTTTATAAATAATTCAATAGAATGTGATTTAACCAAAACTGAGTTCAAGTGCACCATGACCTATCAAACGAGCTATTTAAAAAAGTAGGTATGAATAGTGTTTTCCTAATTTATAATTTTACATATCCCATATAATTTTATACCTCCAATTTTATATTTCCTAGACATATTATGATGAAAAAATCTGTTTTTTAGAATAAAAGATGTATTTTTTTAAAAATATACTTTTTCCACCATTTAAAGGAGAACAATTATAAATCCAATATTTAAAAATTTTAAAGATTAAATTTTATATACTTAAATAATTCTTCATTGTTGCTATAGAAAAATTTAGATTTGAGAAATATTTGGATCTTTTCAGATATCTTTTATATTTTTATGAATAGTGAAAAAGTTCATAATTTTATTTGTAAAAAAAGTTTCCAATAAAAATAATTTATTGTGAAATTTTATAAATATTAGTGGTTTAAAATTATAATTATATTATAATTTTATTATTTTATATAATTTAAGTCATTATATGTGTTTTTACATTTAAATTGGACATAAAAACATTTCAATAATTGGTTATTTTTTACTTCTTAAACCCCACACATTTTGGTTTTGACAACTCGAATTAATTTTGAATTAATTTTTGAAACTATATGTTATGAATTTGGAAAAATGGATTCCATATTTGTAATCAGAGGATCCAAATTGTGTAAATATGTACCCTTTTTATCATTATTAATAGTCACTTCAGTAATTATTTTTTTTACGATGGTCAATAGGAAGATCTGGTAAATATAGGTAAAAAATTAATTTATATTAATATTAAAATACCCAAACATAAATTATAATACAATTGGATGATATATTTCTGACCAAGGGATTTTTTGGTTCGATTTTGCGACCCTGTAAAGCCACATGGGTCTGAAAATGACATTTTATTCGAATTAATTTAATTTATAGAAAAATATTGCAAAATAATATATCTATCACTAAAAAATTTTATATGGAGTTATATAAATGATATATCTGACTATAAATAGTTATTATAAAGATAAAACTATTTCAAACATCATAATATTTTATTTATAAATTTTATAACTAAAAAAATAAATTTAATTATGACACAATGATGATGTAGTGATCGTTTTATTAATAAAGGATTCAAATATATGATATTATAAATGTTAAAATAATTATAATTTTTTTTAATTTCAGACAAGAATTTTCTGAATGACATTGACATATTAGGATTGAGTTATTTCATTTGGATTGATGTAATCGGGTTGGTATGAATTTTTCAAAATGTCAAGTATGAATACTGTCCATCGTTGACATAATTCATAACTTACGACATAAAATAGTGTATTAAATGATATTAACATCCAATATATTTATGATTCAGAAAAATGGTTACAAAAAGTCCAAATAATTCATAAATTATTTTTTAGGTTGTTTGATAGGATATGGTAATTACAGTAAGCCAAAAATGTGAAAATAAAATTATATCACGGTAAAATTAAAATAGGTAAAATAAGTCTTAAAAAAAGAAAAGGAAAAAAATATTAAAAAATGTATAAAAATTATTAGATTATGGGTATTAGATCTAACATCATATTATATTCTAATTAAATGAGTTTTTGACCATTTGTAGTAGAAATGGAATCTATAATAAATTTATATTTCCATACTTTCCAAAAGTACCCCTGCACACTCTTATAAAAGGGCACCAACTCTACCCACTAATTCACACATCCAATTTCATTTGACCTAGCCAAACCCTAGCAAACTATCCTAACAACATTCCTCACTTAATCAAAGAAGAAAACCATTGGGTAGAAATCTAACACAATTAGTCTTTTTGTGAAAATAAAAAAGAGACAATCGAAGAAGAGGTAACCGGTTTATCCCTTCTTTCAAAGTCCATTTCTTCTTATACTATCTCTTAATATGTTTTTACGTTACTAAAACAATACCCCCATCATCAAATATATTTTTTTATTTTATTAATATTATATAAAAATTCTATTCCTCTTTTTAAACATCTTTTGAAAACAATACCACCATGCGTGCGTACATACAGCTTATAGTCTCCACGCCATGGTGTAATTTTTTTTCATGTACAATTTATTTATATGTGTATAAATATGCATATAATGGATTTAAATTATATATATACCATTATATTATTTCTTTATAATTCATATTTCATCCAAATTCATAACATTGAACCATTAAGGAAATGATATTGTCGATCATGCATACGTACGGGTTACCATCTCCACGACGCAATGAGACTCATCTTCTATGTTCACCACCGACAAAATATTATTGGAATAAAAATTATAATAATTATTAAAAACATTAAATTATAAACCTTCTAGGATGTTTTATATATATATACATATATGTCATTCACTAACTTCTAAACGATACAAAAATGGAAAAAACGGTCATTGGTACATATGGCCTACCGTCTCCATGAATAGTGTCTTCCATTTCATATATCTATTTATTATATATATTTATATTTATTATATATAAATAATATTATAGATCTCAAAAGTAAGTAAATTATGATATACGTAATACGATCAAGAATACCAAGTTGAAACACGTATGATAAAAAATGATATATTACCTGAAATGAAATATTAACCTAGAACTGTTAATGAATGGGAAATATAAAGGCATAAAATAATCTTATATGATATCATATATATTATTATGATTCTTGATATAAGTTAATAATATGGTTAAAAATATTAAATAGTAGTTTCATACACTTACTGAGAGTATCAAATCTACGATAAGTGTTAATTCTTCAATATCATTATTATCTAGGATTATTTATGTGTAAGTATTTACTAAGACATATTTATCATCCATGTACATGATTAATAATGTAGTCATAAAAATGATTCTTTTTATAGGTCTCTTACTAAAACACCATTTTAAATGTTTTAAATATTTCTTCGTCTAAATAATTCACATTAATGTTTATGTTTCCTAAATGGTTTTTAGGATTTATTTATTTGGACATGAATGTTTTAAAAATGATAAATCCTTTCATAATTTTCGATGTGGTATGGGAAACATTTATTCAAAAATCACTTTTAAATGCATTAATTTATAGATTGTGTAACTTTTAAATGTTTTCAAGAAAAAGGGTTATTTCTCTCAATGAGTTTTACTGATTATTTTATTCTAAGTCAACATCCTTTATTTGATATTATTCTGGATTGAGGTTGATTTATTATAAAACAACATTCCAAATTATATTGAGTGGGTTATGATATGTTTGATTGTCGATGTGCTATTTTTATACCGTTTATCATTTATATTTAATTTATTATCTTTTCATATTCAAGTTTTAATATGAATGATTATGTTATGTTTCACACTTTTCATATAAGGAATTCATTGGACTTTGTATGTGATGTTTAGGGCCCTCAATATCCCCTCGATCCATTAGTAGGTCTCGTGAGAAAAACTAGTTTCTAGGCACAAGGCATTGACACAATATTTGTGAATGGTCTAGTCATAAGGACTTCACTTAGAAGTTATTATGTCCATAATTATGCATTCCCTCATTATGAGATTAGTTGTTACATGTGACTATTCAACTAGTAGAATATCCATGTTTATGTTTATATGATAATATTTGATTTATTTTTTCCATATTATGTTAATGTTTTTGTTTAATAATTCTCCTATTTTTATTATACATGTTGCTTTATATGTTTACTGCTTCCGCTGAATTATTTACCCTTAATGAGAATCTGAGATCACCCCTTTCTGGTGTTTTATTTTCCCAAGATTCCAAAAAGTGTATTGTGATTTATATGGTGGGCTATACTAGGGGAATAATAATGTTCTAAAAGGATTATATATATATATATATATATTATGTTCTATGAAAGAATTTATTATGTGATGTTTAATTATGTAATCAATTTTATGACTTATAACATGATCGGTCCATCATGGCCGGATTTCTTGTAATCATGCTACTGTATTAAAATAACGCATTGGCCTCAGGCTTTTTGGTTCGGGGTGTTACAGGATTAACGAGATTTGATACGATAAATTGTGGGCATATGTTCTGGAATTTTGATGTGATTTTGTTAACAACATACCTTGGGAAATGTTTTTCTACAACAAATTTAACCATATTCAATTCATATCATACCTTTTGAAAGTTTTTATGGTCGAATGTGTATCTCACCACTATATTGGAATGAGGCTGGTGAGGTAGTGTTTATGGGGTTGACTATGGTATAGTAGACATTTGAGATAGTTTATTTGATTCAAAAGTAGTTGTTCACTTCATAGTGAAGGAAATACTCATATGTTGACAGGAGGTGGTGACCCTTGAGTTCATTTTGGGGGACTGAGTTTTCTTCCAGTTGACTCATCGACTATGGCATCGACTATTGTGAAATAAATGGAATCCATAATCGATATTTTTTGGATCATACCATATAATTGATCGTACTATAGAAATAGTATTAAAAACCATGTAATATTGATAATATATCAATTTAATTACTTATAATTATTCATTAATTAGATTTTATATATTTAGATTCACTATAAGAATATAAAATAATTTTTTAATCATAAATAAAATAGTTTTATTCTTTCTAAATTGGGATTCATGAATTAAACAGTTTTATTCATATGTTTAAATTCTAAATTTTATAATTGGTATTTTAAAAAATGATCTTAATTTTTTATATCATCAAGTGAAAATTATCATAGAGTGATTTTTTTTGAATTTTATTAAAATATACATTTATAAGTGAATTTTGAAAGATACCGCCTTTTTTAAAACTAAAATTTATTTTAATTAAATAATGTAATCTATAGGTTTCAATATGTTTTTATTTCAATATTAAAAAAATATATTTTTTAATTATAAATAATCTAATTTATTACATAGGAATCATCAGAACTCTTGATATTGGTATAAGATCATTTTTAGGCATAAAACACATTGTCCTAAATTATTCTCTATCACTTATAGAAATTGAATATAATAATATAGATTCTATATTTACAATTATATGTTTCAAATTTAAAGAAAAATAATCCTTTTGATAAATACCCTTAATTTCCATGTAAATGTTCTTTCTAAAATATATGGGATTTTTACTAGTCTAGGAAAATTGATGGTGCATGATTCCGAGACCAGGTGTGCCCAGAATGAATTTCTAAACTTTTTTTCAGGTACGTTCAGTAAGAATGCAAGTGGGTTTAGTATCTTTTGAACTGGTGAACGGAATTGAAATCTGAGGGGACCACTAAACTCGTAGGACTGGTAATCACTTATGAAGACCTTCACCTCGATCATAGTGGGATGAGAGTGAATGTTATTTTTTGTTCTTTTAGTGAAAGAATAAAATAAAATAAAAATTACTAACATTTTTATTTTAGAAACCCCTCAACATGGGTTATGGTGTTGGGGGCCACCCGAGCCTAAACCACCCATGTGGATGTTAAGTGGTGGGGACCACCATAACTAACCCCCATTTTGAATTGAGTGGCAGGGACCACCTAAACACCTTTAATGAGACAAAACCACTCTACTCCACCAACATTAATTAGGCCAACACTATCCATATAATTGGTCCAATTAAATGAGATAATTAATGGTACTAATGCAGTACATTAATTATTCCAACATTATTGTGCAAAGATAGTTTATTATGTTAAACATAAATTAACAAGTTGGATATTTCACTTTTTAGTGGAATTGTGAGAAGAAAAATATTGGAGGGTTATTCTCTCCAATAAAGAATGTGTTCTCCAATGATGAATGCACTCCTCAATAAAGAATGGTCTCGACAATGAGGAACATCTTCAATGACAACAAACCAATGATAGAGGAAACGCTGACGTCACAGACGTCCGTCTATCCCCAATGACTTCTTTACTTTCCTCGCGACCTCCATCAAAAAATATCCAAGGTAGGGGATTAGTTGTGTATGATTTTATATTCCCATGTTCTTCCCATATAAACAAAGAACGTGGATCAACTCTCTAACTAGTCTATCCATGGATGATTTAATTTACGGGTTTGGGACTAAACATTGTAGGATGTTGTAGGGTTTGATGTTGTCCATTCAAGACTTTGTTGAGCCACTTTCTACTGCTCAAATGTGGAGGTTGCATGCCTAATAAATATGGAATGACCCCTCTGTCATTCTTCATGAATAGTGTGTTCTCCGTGATGGTAGATGGTGGCCTTGTGCCACGATGGCGAATAGATGCAGCGACCAGCACATTGTTGGCTGCAATGAAGGTGACAGCCACGTGGCTCCTCGCCCCCCCCCCCCCCCCCCCCCCCCCCCCCCGCGGCCTCTACGGTGCCTCACTGATTCAGCACCCCATGGCCCTCTGTGGAACTCCGTGGCCTCGCCGCCCCACGGCCTCTCCGCCCCGCGTCCCTCCACCTCACCCTGCAGCCTCGCTACCCTTGGGCCCCCGTCACCTCGCCACCTCGCGCCCCTCTATGCCACCGAGCAGACACACCACCCTACGACACTCCAAGCCACCCTGTGGACATGCCTCCCTCACATCCACCTCGGCCTCTGCCGCCCTCGCATCCACCGCGGCCTCTGCCGCCCAACGGCCTATCCGCCCTCGAGGCCTCCATCACCCTCTGACCATCGCGGCCACCGCGGCTCCCACTGCCTTCGCATCCCTCGTGTCCTCCACGTTGCCCCGTGCCACCCAGGATGGGCCACCCATCGAGGGCCAGACCCAGCAGTTCAAGTCGACCCAAACTGGGCCTTCTCAGACCGGGTTGGGCTGGGTATGTCCGATGGGGTCTGACTGGACCGAGACCCTCTTCTACCCATTTATGCTCTTTTGTCCATAACTATGACACCAGACGTCCATTTGATAAACCATATATGGCATCAAAAACCCTGGAGCGAGGTGTTTGCTTTTGTATACCCCTCGTAAAATTTGGATAATTTCGGGATACGATCAGGTTGGATTGAGCACGAATACAACTGGGACCTCAGGACTAAAAGGAAAATAAGATACAGACTGAGCGTCCGATTGACACACCTTCTATTGCGTTAAGACCCATAAGACATGTTGGTCTATTGGGTTACATAATCATGAGAATTCGTGGCAGTTGGAGTATCGACCAGTGGCTTTAGGAGTGGAACATCTCGGTGATGAACAAGCTTTCTATGGGAACCTAGTTGCTAGTTGTGACATGAAGAATGAATAGTGATTGTGTGCAGTTTAGTACCGAGCAATGCTATGTTGTTCAGCACCGAGTGATTGTGTGTGGGTCACCATTGAGATATCCTATGTGGGTAGACACTAATGGATTCCATGTGGGTCAGCACCGAGCGATCCTGTGTTGGTCAGCACTGAGCGATCCGGTGTGGGTCAGCACCAAGATATCATGTGTGGTTCATCCGTAGAGCCTCTTAACAGACTAAGATGATCTAACTTTAGGACTAATCATTTTTACTTTTTTACTTATGTTATACCTAGTGTGAGGTGAGTCCATTCCCAAGTGGTACTTTCCTTTTTGGTAATATGTTGGTGGTATTCATCTATGTGGCATACTTGAGTGGTAATTACCATCGAGGTACTCTTTTTTTTATAGAACAGTTGAGATTTGGGATTTTTAATTCGACTTTGTTTTTCCTCATGGTTGAGATGGGTATACTTGATAACTTAGTTATATGTATGGGCATATACCTAAGTAGGTTTGTCAGTTGATTTCACGACTTGTGGATTATCCTTTGTGGACTTTGTGATACCTTTAGGGTCTTGGGGTCTATACTGAGTATCGATATACTCACCCTTATATGGGATATGCCCCCACCATGTTGTGTTTGGTGCAGACAAAGGAAAACACTGATTGAGGATGAGGATACCAGGACTAGACGTTGCCTGGAGGTGGACCATAAGGTGTGTCAGAACGCTGAGGAGACAGGTGGACGTGGAGTGCTGAGCAGGCGATCTGTACCTACCCTTCAAGTATGAATTCCAGAGGAAGACCTAGTAGTTGTCTTTCTTTTTATTTAGTTTTATTGTATTTCAGTTGTACTTGTAACTTTATAGTTGGTCTTGTATCCCGACCCATTTACATTCAGCACACTTTTTTCTATACATTTAAATTGTTTTCATATCTTGATGTGTGCTTGGTTGTGTGTGTTCACATGTTATAAAGGCAATGTCTTCCCAGTTTTATGGAATATGCCTTCGGTGTTAGTCTTCAACCACTAGCCTATAGAAGGAGAGCTTGGGGTAGTCACAACAAGGGCCCTGAGGAATGGGTCGTGAAAAATTTGTATCAGAGTAGTTGGTTCTACTATAGAACAGAGGACTCTGATATTTTTAATGCCAATAGTGTTCAACGTATTGAGTGTGGTTAACAGTTTAGGCAATCTAGTTTTGGTGTGGTGGCCATAATATCCATACACCAAGACCCTGACATCCAATTTATGACTCAGTGCACGGAAACACTAATTGCATTTGTGATTTAACGAGTTTTCTTTGTGATCTCTTTGACACAGCTAACCATGTATAACATATTGACTATGGAACACCTGTTTATTTTTAGGATTCCTCAACACAGACAGTCATCTAGGGTTCTAGATATAATACGTACTGATTTACCACCAAGGGATGAGGCATCAGTGTAGGGCCATCTTCAAGTATAGGCACCAACGGAGGCACCATTGGTACTATTACCCATTGGGACACCAATTCCACCAGCCCTAATAGAGAAGGGTACATGCCGCTTTAGTGCATTTCATGTGTTCCAGTGCCAGAGTCCACCCATGTTTAGGAATGTGGAGGACCCACAAGCGGCTGAGGATTGTCTAGGTGTTGTGGTGAGAGTTTTCTTACTGGTTGGGACAACAGCTGATCTCATTTTGATACTTGCCTCCAGCCTTCTATATAGAGAAGCTGGAAGATGGGGGAGCTTCATGATCTAGGTTCATGACAAGGTGATGCTTCTTTGGGTAGACTTCGAGAGCCTCTTTCAGGCACAGTTTTTTCTAGAGACTCTTTGCATAGTGCGCATACAGGAGCTTCTTCATCTGCAGCTGGGCAACATCACTGTGTCTTAGTACTCAGCGAGGTTCACTGACCTCTCAAGATACTCCACTGATATAGTATGGGACCCATTATTCAGGGCCCATACATTTGATTAGGGACTCATTCGATAGATCAGAGGTTCAATGATTTATCTTAGAATCTCGACGCAGGCGGGGGTGTTAGAGAGAGCCCTCTTATTGGGGAGTTTCCTTGCTGAGCAGTCACCTGCAGCGAGACCCACCACCAATTATCACATAGCGGAGTCTTCTGCAACTGGAAGTGGAAAAATGTTGCAGAGGTCCAAGAGGACCAGACCTACATGTGGATGAGCGCGGGATTCATGGTCGGTTGTGTAGGGCACCCGAGGAAGATCCATTCATGCCCGGAGTGGGTAGTGTTACGCATGTGGCGGGAAATACACATGGCTCATGACTATCTGACCTGTCATACGGATGATCAGAAGATGGTCTAAGGACCACCCAGGATGAGATAAAGGTTCAACTGAAGAGGTACGGAGGGAGAAGGCAGACAAGGCAGATGAGCTGGCCTTGCAGTTGGCGGTGGGCAACAATTTGAGTTGTCACCGCCACCACCCCCAGGTTATCTACACCAACCACAGGGAGCTGGAGGACAGGGTAATGCTCACATCTAGGCATATGAGGACAATGTTAACGTTTCTCCAAAGATGATACAGGGTACTATCTATGTCTACACCACCTTATATATAGTACTTATAGAAACAGGTGCCATTCATTCTTTTATTGTCACTTCCCTCGTTCAAAAATCGATGATTCTGGCGGAGTCATTGGCACATTACATGCAGCTAAAGATTCAAATGGGAGTATATTCAACGATTACAATGTGGTGCTGGAAGTGCGAGCTAACTCTAGGAGATGATAACTTTGGCTGGGATCTCCTAGTAGTGGCGTCGAGGCCTTACAATTTCAACTTGTGTATGGACTGGTTATCTACAGTTCATGGTCAGATTGACTATATTAGGCACAAAGTACAGTTTTCTCATACGGATGAGACTATGTTTAGCTTCACCACTGAAAAGGGAGCCTTTGCAGCATTGGATGGACTTACCTGGAGGAGGGTGCAGCTGATTACACATCAGTTGTCTAGCCTTTCCCTCAAAACGGTTGATGTGGTGAGTCTATGTTATCCTGTAGTGCTGGACCAGTACGTGGATGTATTCCTTGATGATGTTTCAGGTCTACCACCTCGTAGAGACGTGGACTTTTACATTTACGTGTACCCCAGGATGAGACTGATATCTACACCAACATATCGGATGGCTCCCACAGAGCTTTGTGAGCTGCGAGTATTGTTAGAAGACTTGTAGGAGAAGGGATTCATTCAGCCTATTGTTTCTCCGTTGGCAACCCCAATTTTGTTCACTAAGAAGGAGGATTGGAGTTTGAGCATTTTTGTGGACTATCGGCCCCTGAATCTGGTGACCATGAAGAACAAGTACCCACTCCTAAGGATTGACAGACTCTTTGATCAGCTGAATGGAGAAAGGTGGTTCTCAAAGATAGACCTTAGATCAGGATATCACCATCATAGAGTACTGGAAGAGGATGTAGATAAGAAGCCTTTCAGTTGTCAGTATGCCATTATATGTTCTCGGTTATGCCATTAGGCATGACCAATTATCTAGCAGTGTTCATGGGACTCATGAACGGGATATTTCATCCATATCTTGCACTCTTTGTCGTAGTTTCCATCGATGACATTCTGATTTACTCAAAATTTGAGAAGGATCATGCTACCATTTTTAGGTAGTGTTGGACACACTTTGAGAGAACTTTCTTTATAGTAAGATCTAGAAGTGGCAGTTCTCGATCCGAGATGTTCACTTTCTATGACATGTCATATTAGAGGCAGGAGTTTCATTGGATCCAGTGAATATTGAGGTGGTACATGCTTGGGAGCCACCCAGGAGTGTGATAGAGGTACCGAGCTTCCTGGGTATGGACGAATATTACCATAGATTTGTTCCAGATTTCTCTAGAGTTTCAGCACCACTATCAACATTAATGAAGAAGGGGTAACCCTTTGTGTGGTAGGAGAAATGCCAGTGGAGCTTTTAGGAGAGGAGGCACAGGCTGACTAGTGCCCCCATCTTAAGGATACCAGATGAAGGCGTAGGGTATAGTCTACTGCAACACATCAGGAACAGGACCCGGATGTGTCTTGATGTAGGAACGAGCAGTGATTGCATATTTTTATCGATATATGAGACAACATGAGGAGAACTACGCTACCCATGACATGGAGTTAGTAGTAGTGGTATTTTCCTTGAATATGCGGAGAAAATATCTGATGGGAGAATGTTTTTATGCCTATATGGATCACAAGAGTCTCATGTATATATTCTCTTAGAAGGACATGAAACTGAGACAACGATGTTTCCTTGAGTTCCGCTTTGACTCTGAATTCGAGATAGTCTATTCTTTTATGAAAGGGAATGTTGTAGTAGATACACTAAGAAAATGATATGGTTTACAGCTACTAGATGAGGCGACAGAGCAACTGGCAGCTTTGCAGATATCTTTTGCGGACCCAGACAGAGTAGCTTTTTTTCTGTCTCTTATAGCCACTCCACCACTTCTTTAGAGAGTCTTGGAGGAATATCATGCAGACACTGACTGCGAGGCACGACGTGATCAGATATCTACAGGACATGAACCTGATGGATTTTCTGAAGGTGGGAAGCACGTCATCTACTTTAGAGGGCGTGCCATGGTAACTGTATCTCTTAGAGTGGATGTGTTTAGGGAGTTCCCCACATCCCCTCTACCAGTACATCAAGGAGTGGTGGAGATGTACCAGGATCTCTGATGACATCACTAGGTGCCGGGAATGAAGAATGTAGTAGCATAATTTGTCTCCTGACGCCTCACTTGTAAGTAAGTGAATGTGGATCATCAGGTACCAGTAGGGATTGTTTATCCTTTAGATGTCCCCGAGTGGATGCGGGATGGGATATTCATGGACTTTGTGATAGAAAATCCATGTACATCCAGAGGTCATGACTCTATTTGGGTGATCATTGACGGACTCACCATATCGGCCCACTTCCTACTGATCAGAGAATAGGGTTCAGTAGAGAGCTTGGGACACCTCTATGTGCACGAGATTGTGCGGCTAAATGGAGTACCCTCGACAATTGTCTCTGATCTTGATGCACATTTTACTTCCCAGCTATGGAAGGGTTTGGAGGAGGATTTTGGGATGCATATTCGTTTGAGCACGATATCCCATCCTTATAAGGATGGCCAGACTAAGCAGACCATTCAAACCCTAAAGGACATTCTACATGCTTGAACCGTCTAATTTAGTCACAACTCGAAGGATCACTTTAATTTTGTGTAGTTTTCATGCACCAACAACTATCACCCAACCATTGGGATGGAACCTTTTGAGGCATTGTACGGGGGACCTTGAAGATCACCTTTGTGCTGGACTTACCTAGGGGAGTCATCACTTGTTAGACCATAGATGGTATAATGTACCACAGAGAATGTGCATATCATCTAGGTGCCGATGAAGACTGCACAAAGTAGGCAGAAGTCTTATGCCAACAGGAGACAGAGACCTCTAGAGTTTGAGGATGGTGACCAAGTCATTCTATGGGTCTCACCCCGACGAGGTTTATGATGATTTGTCCAAGGCGGAAAGTTATCTCTAAGGTTCATCAGAACTTTTCAGGTTCTCATGAGAGTTCGCGTGGTGGCTTACCGCTTAGATCATCCCCCTCAATTGCATAGGGTTCACGACGTCTTCCAAATATCTCAGCTGAGGAGATACATGAATGACCCATTCCATGTAATTGACCATGGTGAGCTGGACATCGACGATGGGTCAACGTTTTCAGAAGTTCCGGTTGATATTGAGGATCGACAAGACTGAGTCCTTCATTGGAGGTCTATACCTCTCATACACATTTATTGGCAGCGTGGGAACCTCCTGGAAAGTAAATGGGAGCAGGAGGCTCAGATTCATGCTTAGTACCCCCACATGTTTTCATATGTTTTTTGTGATTATTCTTTTGGGGATGCAAAGCCTGAAGGTAGGGATATTGTAATGACCTGGAAATTCCATTTATTTTTTTTAACAATATATTGGAATTATACTAGTCCGTGAAAATTGATGATGCATTATTCTGAGGCCCGATGTTCTTGGCATTAATTTCTAAACATCTGTTCGGGTACCATCAGAAAACGATCAAGAGGGTTTTTGTAACTTTTGAACTAGTGCTCAGAATTGTATTATGAGGGCACTGTTGAACTAGAAGCAACGATATTCTCTTAATGATTCCTTCGCCTCAATCGTAGTGGGTCAAGTGTAAATGTTATTTTTTGTGCTTTCCGTGAAAGAATAAAATATAATAAAAATGACTAACATTTTTATTTCAGAAACCCCGCATCATGGGTTATGGTGTTGGGGACCACCCTAGCCAAAACTTCCCATGTGGATATTATGTGGTGGGGACCACCTGAACTAACCCCATTTTGAATTTAGAGGCGGGGAACACCCGAACCCCTTTAAGGAGAGAAAACCTCTCAACACCTCAAATTTAATTATTCCAACACAAATCAATTTAATTGGGAAAATTAAATGAGATAATTATTGGCGCCAATTCAGACATTGATTATTCCAACATTGTTGTCCCGTCTTAATTTATTTTGATAAACATAAATTAAAAAGTTTTCTATTTAAATTTTTCGTGGAATTGGGGGAGGATAACTATTGGATGAATATTCTCTCCAATGAAGAATTTGTTCTCCAAAGAAAAATGTGCTCCCAAAAAAATAACACTCTCACCAACGTGGAACGTCTTCAACAACAACGAACTAATGATCTAGGAAATTCCGACATCACTAACGTTTGTATATCAGCAATGATATCGACTGTTTCCTCGCGACCTCTATTAAAAAATCTATGAGGTAGGGGTTTAGTTGTGTATGATTTTATATTCCCATGTTCTTCCATTATAAAACAATGAACACTGATCAAATCTCTAACTAGTTGATCTGTGGTTGATTTATTTTGCAGGTTTGGGAATAATCATTGCAGGAGGTAGTAGGGTTTCATGTTTTTCATTCATTATTTTGTTAAGCAGCTTGCTAATGCTCTAACATGGAGGGTGCGGGAAAAACAAAGATGGCACAAACCCTCTGCTGTTCTTTGTGAATGGTGTGTTATTAGTGATGGAATAATGTGGACTTTTTAAACTGTGACGAACGGATGAGGCGGCAGGAACATCGCTATTCGCGATTAAGGCGATGGCCCCATGGGTCCATGCCTCCTTGGGGTCTTCCATGCCACCCTACAGCCTCGCCACCTCAAGCCCCTCCATGCTGCCCCGCGGGCTCGGTGCCTCATGTCCCTCCGAGCCGTGTTATGGCCCTGCCGCCCTCACGGTCCCCATGTCGTCACCACCTCGCGGCCCTCGCTGCCGCTCTGAAGCCTCCACCACCTCGCGTCCCCAGCGACCATCACGGCCCCCACGGCCTCCGCGCCGCCCAGAGTGGGCTGGACCACCCAGCACTGGCTGGGTCTCCTATCCTGGACCAGGCCAAACCCAGCAGACCGGGCTGGGTAAGACCAACCGGGTCCGGGCGGACCTGAACCCACCTCAACCCATTTACGCTCTTCTTGCCATAATTTTGGGACCACACGGTCATTTGACTAACCATCTACGACGGTAAAAACCCTAGAGTGATAATATCCCTTTGGTATACCCCACTTGAGATTTGGATAAGGTTGGGATACAGTCGGGTCAGATCGATCACGAATCCAACCATCCCTTCGGAACTAAAAGGCTAATAACATACAGACCGGGTGTCCAATTGACGCACCGTCTGTTGCGTTGAGAACCCTAATACATGTCATTACTTTGGGTTACTTCTTCATTGGACTACGTGGTAGTTGGAGTATTGACCAGTGGCATGAGGAACAGACCCACCTGGAGAAAAGGAATCATAATGCGGGAAACTAGTAGCTAGCTGTGATGTGAAGAATTAATAGTGATCCTGTGTGGGTCAGTTTTGACCGATCCTGTGTCTGTCGGCACCGAGTGATCTTGTGTGCATCAACACCGAGCGATCCTATGTGGGTCAAGACTGAGTGATCTGGTGTGGGTCAGCACCTAGAAATCCGGTGTGGGTCAGCACCAAGGGATCCTATGTGGGCCAGCACCGAGCGATCCTGTGTGGGTTACCACAGAGCGATCCTCTGTGGGTCAGCACCTATCAATCATATTTGGGCCAGCACCGAGTGATCCTATGTGGGTAAACAATAGAGCCTCTTAATATAATAAGATGATCTAACTTTACGACTAATCATTTTTACTTTTGAACTTAGGTTATACCTGGTGTGAGATAAGTCTATACCTATGTGTTACATTCATTTATGGAAACACCTTGGTGGTATTCTTCTGTGTGGCGTACCCGAGTGGAACTTACCATTGTGGTACTCCTTACTTTATGGAATGGTTGAGCTTTGGTATTTTGTGTTGGACTCTATTTTTATTCAATATTGAGAAGGGTATACATGATATCTTATGTATATGTATGGGAATATCCCTAAGTAGGGTTGTCAGTTGATTTCATACCTTGTGGTTTACCCTTTTGTGGATTTTGTAAGACCTTGTTGTTCTCGGGGACCCAAATGAGTGTCGTTGTACTCACCCATGCACGATCTATGCCCTCAATTTTTGTGTTTGGTGCAGACGATAGACAACACTGATCGAGCTTGAGGGTACGAGGACTAGACGGGTCCCGAAGGTGGACCATAAAACATGTCAGAACGCTTTAGAGATGGGCAGATGTGGAGTGTTGAGAAGGCGATATGTACCTACCCTTCAGATAGAAATTGAAGAGGATGACCCATTTTCTTTCTTTCTTTTTCTTAAGTTGTATGGTATATTAGTTGTACTTGTACCTTTACAGTTGGGCTTGTATCCCGACCCTTTTACTATTATCACCCTTTTTCGATATAGTTGACTTGTTTTTGTATCTTGATGTGTGACCGGTTGTGTGTGTTTACAGGTGATAAAGGAAATTCCTTCTCAGTTATAGGGAATATGCCTTCGGCGCTAGTCGTTAGCCCCTACCCTATAGAAGGCGGGTTTGTGATAGTCATGAAACTGGCCCCAAGGGAATGGGCTATGACACTGTTATTTATTAATTATTAATAGTAACCTTATTAAGTATTTTTCACTTCGATAAGGATAAAGATAGTAAAATTGAATTTTAATTATGGGGAAAAAATCTAAAATCACAAAAACACGTACCTTATCTAATTTTATGAGTGATATTTGGCCAAATATTTTTTATGGGGTTAAATATTTTATTTTGAACCATGGTTTTGAATTTTGGAAATCAATCTTATATTTTGTAAAGATAAGTTATATCTCAATGAAATAGAAATCAATTTTTGGATCATCTCAATTAATGGTATGGTTGGATGGTTTAATTTAGCATTGAAGTAATCAGAAAGTATAGAAATTGTTTAATTTTTCTAAATAACCCAAAAATAATTGATTCTATCTTTCCACATGATTTTAAAGTAACATTATTTTTAGAAATAAATTAGGAATTTATCTATAAATTTTTTTCATACATTTTGCGATCTTATATGGAATGTAATTTTATCCACCTATATAAATTAAATAAGATACAAATTATTCTAAATTTAGATTCATCATGACAAAATTTTGTTATAATTCCCTTATTATTTGAGGTCATATAACTATATTATCGTGGTAAAAATTTATGTTATCACGATTATGGTTAAAATTGTTTTAAATTGGATTAAATAGGAATTAAATATTCCATGTTTAAAAAAAATCATAATGTGATTTCATGAGTTTATTTAGACCCTATAAAATATTATCATTGAATTTTTGTTTTTTTGGTTCGTCTTAACATGATTATGATATATATTATTTAATCTTTTATATAATTTTAAGTGTCTTTTTTCCCTATCTTAGATAAATGTAACTCCTTTCCTCTATTACTCACACAGTTAGAGTAATATATTTAGGTAAATACTTAAAAATATCACTAAAAAACTCTTTTAACATTCATGATGTCATGGTCCCGCCAAATTACCAAACATATAAGCATTACAATGTATGCTACAGAGGCTATCTGATAAAAAGGTATATTCCTTAATCGACCTAATTCATGTTCATTTATTCTTCTAACACCTTCACATATTATTTTAACATGATGATAAAATTAAATAAGTAACTTTTATACACATAGATTTTATTATCCTTATGGTATCACCCCTTCCAATCTCCTTAAGCATCCTTTGGGATATTAAAACATTTCATGTGTGTACATGTGGACTACAACCTCCATGGATCAATGTTTTTATTTCATCACCACCTCAAAAGGATGGTTATTATAATAAATTTAATTAATATACAATATAATTAATAAATAATTATCATTCACATAATATAATTTATATTTTATTTTGTTATCCTTCCATCCATTTTAAAAGGATAACAAAATTCATGTCTAACTATTTACTACCACCTCCATGAAGGAATGTGAAACATTTTTCACCTAAAATAATCATGGGTGGTTATAAAATTGAATTCAATGAATACAAATTATAATTACATCCTGATTAATATTCAAGAGATAATGAAATAATAAATTTTTTGAATATGGTCAACCTACTAAATATATTTTGGGACTTGGAACTAAACATCCCCAAAGAATCTGACGTAAACTTAACGGATTAATTAATTAACTAAAAAATTTCTATAAATGACATAAATGGGTTAATGATGATGGAATTTGTATGAAAATACTACTTATATAGTAAATAACTAATACAATTTTCTCTTTCATGAGTTAAATAATATATAATTCTTGAGGATATTTATGGTAACAGATATTCTATCATAAAACCATGTTATTAATTGAGATGAAAATTTATTTCTAATATTTTCCATTGATATACATAATATTTGGATGATTTGAAAATATTTGAATAAATAAATTAAAAATGTTATTTTAACTATCAGTTGACATTCTAATACATGTTTTTTGAAATGAATCCTTTTTGGTATTTCATTCATAATATTTTAATTTATTTAAAAAGTACAAAAGGAAAATTTATTTTAAAGTATATGACATCAATATATTTTCACACCACCAAAAAAATTACATTTGTATTACATTACAATAATAAATGGTTTCTTCAATGAAAATACCTTTATCACATTATTATGTGTATGTTATTTTTGAAAATGGGGTATTAATGGAAAGGTATATATAAATATCTAATAATTATTTTCTTATGTATTAAAAAATATATTTTTTTTGGAGTATGATGATTGAAATGAAAATTTTCATTTTTTATTGTATGTTGTGGTACTTGTACATTTTTTATTATGATGAGAGAGCGTAGTATTATACTCTAAAGAATTATTTAATGATTATGTTCTCTGGGGAATTATGTTAGAATTAACTGAGTTTATTTTTTAATGTGAAATAATTATTATAATGGTTATGTGAAGAGGATGTCCCCTGAATTCTACATGACTGTTCTATACCTGAAAATTAATTTTTGGAGAAATATTTTTATTTCATTGGATAAAATATTCAACTATTTTTAAAGGAATAAGAATTCAATTTACGGGAAAAAGTTTATTGATTTATGAAAATAAATTTCACGAGTTTTCATGTTTTTTATGAAACCCACATGATTTTTATTTTTCACTAATTTTTTATTATAAATTTTTTACCATAACCTTATTGGGTTGTAAATATTTTTTTGATGTGTTCATAAATGATTCTTTTATCTCAATGTTTATTATGTAAAAGGAATTTTTTTATTTGATCTTATTGACTTGAAATGTATTAATATGTTCCTTCAATTTTTTATATACCATTTACCGAGATATTTGTTCTAATCCCATTTTTTCGATAATAAAATTATAGAATTTAAGGTTGATTAATAAAAACTATGAAATCATGTTGAAAATCAAGAAAATTTTTCATGAAAATGTCACATGTTTTATTTAACAAATATAATATTATAAAAAATTAATTATAAATGGATGTTTCCAATTTATAATGTATGGTTTTATTCTAAAATATTTATAACCTAATTATACCAAACTATAAACTGTAATGATCATAAAAATGTATAAAAATGAATTATTGATTTAAAACTCATGTTTATTTAATGTTTTATGGTTAGTTCCTCTTAAATAGTATCATATTAAATGTGTAAATAACATTAGTGGTTAGGATAATAATAATATAATACCCTAGAGAAATTTAAATTTCTAGGTATGTTTACATGATATGAAATTTGAAAATTTCCATGATGCATAATCTAATTTATTTCTATTATTAATTGATTTTTATAGAGGGAATAGGTAAGTTGACAGAGAAAGGAACTAAGAGGGAAATATTCTTCCCAATCATCAACATAAAATGTGTGGAATTTAAAGAACTCATTTTTTTATGTGATCACACATTTTATATAGGATAAAGAAAATGGGGGTATTTATGAGAGAGATAAACATGTTCACAATTGAGAAACAAGTCCATTATAGAATATTTTGTAAAATAGTTCACTATATTAGCTACTGGGTCAACTAAACATATGATAGTTTTAGGATTTTCTTAATTTATATAAATGATATTTGAAGTCATAAATTTTTTAGAACACCAATAATTAACTCTTTTTAATTTCGATGTTGATGTTGAGTCCAATCAATAGTGTTAAATGATTAAGAATAAAATATAAATAAAAGATATTTAAGCCTTAGAGTAGGATAAAATTATAAATATTTTCTTTTAGATTTAATTTGCCAAATATTTTACTTATAATATAAAAAAACTCATTGGAATTAAGGTATAATGAAGAAGATTCAGTAGAAATGTGTGAAGTTAGTTTCTCATTATTAATAATGTATGTACTAAATTTTATTTAGCATCTTCAATGTAAAACTTATCTGCATTACTCAAGATTGAATCATGGATATCGAATCATGTTGGCTCCTTGTGAATTCAAATTTGAAGGACAATAAATTTCATATACATACACTGTAAAAATATAGTTTCCCAATGATCATGTGTTAGGATATTATATGAATAAAAATATTCCAATGTTGAGTGTAATGGGTTATCAACCATCTTAGAAATATTGTAATTATTATCTGATGGGTGGGAACCATTATTATATAATCCATCAATGAATCAGTAGGTATCATCAGAAAAACTAATTGGCTAGAATTATTAAATCGGGTTTTGGTGTATACCCAACCATAGTCTAAAATATCTTAGCACATGGCCTCATTGGTAACACTCAGATGTCTAAAATTATACATTAAATCATTATGAACTAAGCTATGAATGTCCAAGAAATTATCTTGAATAATATCTATGGATATGTTTCAAACATATGTGAATATTTAGATGACATTATTTCATTTTCATTTACTCCTTCCATTTTTTATTCATGTCCATGTTATTGATTAAATGACATGTATTTTCTATTTTATAACATTGCATAATGATTTTAACATATTTACTCATGATATTTTCCATAATACATAATCCTTACTTAGCATCTGATATGACCCTTATTTTTTCCCTTTCCCTAGGATATGAATAATAAATCCTTAAAATATTTCAAGGACACAAAATATTTACCGACACTATTTTTTGTATTTTTTATTTTAAAATGTAATATGAGATTCAAGTATGTATCTAATTTACCAAGAAAAATAAACTATTCGGCCCTCTAGGATACAATTCCTTAAATATAGTTCTAAATTAATCAATTGACCACTGGCTCTCGTCTACTGGGATTAGGGTCTTTACAATAACATTGACATAAACAATGAGGTGGGGAATTGTGTTATATATATAGACTCATGGGATTTATTATGGTATTTGATGATAATTGTTAGATGATTCTATGGTGCCACATTGAATGAGTGATAGTATGATAGAGAATATTGTTTCCAAATGATAGTTTATAGAATTATAGAAATATGAAAACATGAATCTTTTCAGGATTAGGCATCATCGTGGAGTTGTTGAAAATAATTTGAGTGGTGATATGTGGACCAATGATTTGTTTGGAATGGAAAATTTTTTATGGTACTGGTTGGTGTTTTTTTTGAATTTGGTATAGTATAGTGCTTTAAATAAGAAACAAGGAGTATCATTTTGGAAATGAAAATTGATATGAGCATCTTGATGGATAAAGACACTGGTGGTTTGAGTAGGGGAGCAAGTTCAGGTGCATGGTGACATGAACATAACAAGTGATATGTAAGGAATAAGACTATACATTGGGGGTTTTATGAATGGGATGACACGTGGAGGTTACATAATGAGATTTATTATATACAAGAAGCATTATAGTGTGAGGGTTTAATGACCTAATTTAGTTTATGTTGACCAATTCATGAATGAACTAGTTTATAGAAACAAATAAATTAGAAGAGGGTTGAAATTTTCTATTTGGATTCAAAATTATATTTTACAGAAATGGTTTGATTGTATAATAGATTTTTTTTAGATGAATTTTCAATAATAAAAGGGCCAAATTGGAATTTTATGTGTCTGATGATTATGATGGCTGGGGTTGAGGAAATGGGAAGTCACCAGAACCATAGTGGTAGTCCAATGAAGTCTTAGTGGGTTGGAATGGGGTGTTACACCATTATACCTACCGCCAAATGTCTAGTGGTATTCTATTGGATTTTATTTTTAAGTCTAGTTTTTTTATAAAATGGTGGGAAAGGGTAATTTTTTCTATGTTAAATTAAAAACCCATATTGGGGGTTCTTTATTTGACATGATGCATAGAGGAGTGATCCACACCCCACTCCACATCATCTTCATCCCTTTCCCCATTTAATTTTATTTGTTTTTGGTTCATTAATCATTTCAACTAAATATATGTTATTCTCATAATTTTATTTTTTGTTTAATTTCACACATTCCCTCATATTTACTATGTTTGGGTTAAGCATGTCATTTTGGTCCAACAAAAGCATGGTTGAATTATATGATAATGATTTCATTACATATAGCTAATGGGTATCTTAGAAGGAGTAATGTACTAGGTTTCATAATGATTCTTTCATATAGGACACTTCCCTAGGTTTTCATATATTTTTCTCTTAGTGATATTGGATCTAGGGACTTATATTGATGAGTTTTGGTTGTTTGAACTTGGATAATGATAAAAAAGGGATGAACATATATCATGAGGTAGGTTTACCCCATACATCAACCAAAAGTTAATGTATTTTTATGTCATATATGATAGGTGGCCCCCTTAATCATGTCGACATGACCATAAACTAAAACTAATTGCTTCCCCTTGACCAATATTAAGTGTAAGGAAGTACTAATGTCTCTAACAGACCATTGGGACACTATTATAATATTCTAGAGCCACCAATGTACACTTGGTTATCCGAATGTGTGAGATCTGTGATATGGAATCCAATGAGGTGTATGTTTAGTAAGAACTGGAATACATGGGTCCTTGTGTTGATTCTATTAGGCTTCACTAAGTTGACAATTTGTGTACTTAAGAGAGGTTAGTGAAAAATTTATATGTGTAAAACCTCTATGTTATCATATAGATTTCAACTAGTTTACCAAAATGTGGGGTGAGTTTTCCCTCACATGCATGTGTGTCTTGGTTGGGAATGTTTTGTTTATGATTATTAGTATAGGATTGGTATGATTTGACTAATATAGTGGAAAGTTGTGGGTGATGTGGAAAATATTCCATCTCATACGTGTTTTCACAAGCCTGTTTGGGTTTAATCATCCATTTAATCTTAATGTTAATGTGGCTATGTTTGAAGGAAACTATTATAATTGAATGATGACGAATTACCCTTATTTTTGGGAATAGATTAAGGGAACATATGATTTTTCCCAACCATGATATGACTTGGTAGACAATAATAGGCACACTAGTCTATTACATAGCTAATAAAGAAATTATGACATAATAATAATAT
Source organism: Viscum album (assembly GCA_963277665.1). Taxonomy (NCBI): domain Eukaryota; kingdom Viridiplantae; phylum Streptophyta; class Magnoliopsida; order Santalales; family Viscaceae; genus Viscum; species Viscum album. Next base: position 314,758,540 of record OY728158.1, read on the forward strand.
AATGGTAACCATAAATAAAATATATTTCAGTATTCTATTGTGTGATTGTGAAAACAACTAAGAATTAATGTTTATATTGGGGTTATTTATGTTTCCAAATTACATAACCCTCATGATATATGGGTGTTTGTTAACCACTTTTATTTCTTATGTGTTTAAATGAGAATTTATTTTTATAATATGAGTACTCAAAATTAGTATTTTAAATGTGTATGGTTTGTGTTATGTGTTAGTCACTCATTATAATTAAGCTCAAAAGATATATTGAAATATTATGGGATATGATATATAAACAGTATGTATATTCATGAAAACCATGGTGATGAATATTTATATGGAGTGGATAATACTATAGGTTGGAAGATTTGAAAAATTTGGGGAGATTTTGACATGGGTTAAGTGGTCTTAAAAATCATTGATGTGGTTTTGGATATGGAATGAACTATCTTATTAGTTGGAAATCATGAAAATCATGGGAATATTTCATTATGGGATAAATGTCATGAAAACAGTGGATTATATTCGATATATTGTGATCTAGGCTAGAAGGTATTAAAACTAGTGATATAAATGTATGGAATATTTTGGGTCTTCTATATGGAATTACATAGTAGGTTTAACATTATTCCTTAAAATTTGGACATGATGTTATATGTTAAACTCTATTCCTCCAAAGGACTTATGATAATGGTTAAAAGTGATTCATCCCAATGTGTTTCTGATATGATGAGTTTTAAATTAAGCCTCCATAGGACTTGTGATACCTGAGGGATGTGATTCCTCACAATATGCTCTTGTTGTGGTGGATTAGAGTAATTACACCTGAGAAATTATGAAGTTATTTAGATGTGATGCCTCATGTGATGTTTTTTACATATATTAATATATGGTATTCTATGAAAAATTAGATGGGATTTCATTCCCAATGTTATTTTTGGTGATACAATGATAATATTCATACATAATACATACATTGATATTATTATTCATTGAATTTCATAATAAATAACTACCAATAACCTATTGGTTTAGTGTATTTAGAAACTCTCAATAAATAAATTATTTAAACAACATTACCCAACAGATCCCATAATATTATTTACACATTATTGCCTTAGAGACATATCATACATAATATTCATCTTCATAATATGGGTAAATAGAAACATAACAATGGGTGGCCTTAAATTCCCAGTTAGGGGTGAACATAAGAGATATCAATTAGATAATCATAAGTTAGTATAATAGTAACATTTTCACATGAGCAAATAATCAAGGTAAATTAGTATAACATAAGTAAATAATATCCAATAAAACATGGATCATAGACCATGAATCTCAATATAAGGTTATTATCATATTTTAGAACACAAGTCATATGAGTGTGGAAATATGAGTAAATAATCATGATCCATGAGAACATAACACAGTTGAATTTTATAACAAAAAAGTGGCATAAATATAAGTATATAAATAATAACATATATCAATTATAATCACTTATAAATTCATATCATAATGGGACATGCTTACCACTTTCCCATTGCATAACATAGTTTGGCTAACAACCTATATCCCATGACATTTTGTATGATCTATCCACCTGCATCCCATCCTAATATCATGACATATAAAAATTTACCCGATGTATTTTATGGATATATCATACCCAAACATCTAAAAAATGTTAAACCCTAAACATGTGTTCCATATAGACTTGAAAACATTTATAATATCATCATATCTTAATTGACATATGAGAAATATATAGGATTCATGAATATTTTAGCAAAACATGATTATTATACATCCATAGGATAAAGTTGGATGGTATCATTAGAGATTATCCTTAGGGAGACTGACGAAACATTAAAATATATTTCATATATGAAAAACACTTTATAAGTGCATCAGAAATTTTCTTTAAAAAATAAGAGATAAAATTACAATTTTTAATATATTTTATTTCTATGTTAATAATTTATTTAAAATTGAGAATGAAAATTACTTTTAAAAACCATGAAAATATTGGAATTTCTATTTTTATATAAAATTAAATATAATTTTTGATAAAATTGATGATTTAGAAATAATAAAAAAACATTACATTCATACTTTTCTAAGGAAATACATAATCAATAGAAAAGAACACATGAAGAAAATATAAAAAATATTCATTTATTAATTTTAAAATTAATTTAAAATTTAATAGACTTTGACCTTAAAAAATCATTTATGTATATAGAAGAAAATATATAATTCAATATATAGAATACGGACATAAAGAATAATTTTTACTGACTGAATAGATAATATAAGGTTCTCTCCACCCATAGTGATCTTTTTGGTTGATTTATAAACCAATTTCATGTGAAATGAAAATAATATTGTTATAACCCATATATAACTATATGTGAATAAAATATATGGGTTTTTAAAGATAAAATTAATATATTTTCACCAGAAAGAAATTTATGCAATCTTGATTTCAAGTGATATTGATAATGGAACCCTCACATCAGACATTGGTTTAGCCAGACATGATATAACTTCATTGATAATAAATTTAGTTTTATTATTTATATGAATAATAATTTTATCATATATATTTTTCTTAATAACATTCTTTTATAATTTATTATTACCCATATATAAATTTTTCATTATTAAAATTAATAATTTTGGGTTAATTGTTCCATTTTCATGGAATGCTTTGGTTTGTAAGTTTTGGTTATTGCTCATTAGTAATGGTTTGATAATCACTATAATGTTTATAAAGATTTAATATATGGGTTTTATACATTTATTGAGTCCCATTATTATTTCACAAATCTTATAGTGACAGTTCTCATATAATTCTCAAAAATATTATTCTTGGTGATAATTGAATTTAATATAGGGTTTTTTAAAAAATGTTTAGTGGAGGGCCTCTTTTATCATCCTTTTAACAAACAGTCCCATTTTGACAATTTCATTTTTTATTTCTTAAAAATGGAATTTTAAAATTATATAATTATGAGAAAATATTAAATTATTAATTATTATATAATATTGAAGTTATATGTGTTTTATGTATTATTCATTATATATACATTAAAACATAGAGTTTGTTGATGGTAAAGCTGACCCCATCAAGAACACGTTATAATGATTGAATGAGTTAGAAAATGTTATTTTATATTAATAAAATAACTTTTACAATAGATTATTGTTTTCAAATTTTTTGTCTTTCTAATTAATTATATTTTGGAATTAGTGTATGAATATAATAATGAATAATTTTTAAAGTGATTATAACACTTTTATTAAATACTTGAATATCCTCATAGAGTGCCTCTTAGAAATGATGGATTTGGGACTTATTTATTGGATTGAATTTTGAAAAACATTGGAGTGGTTTGTGTGGGATTTTATTTGGTATGCAATTCGATGGGAAAAAAATAGAAATTAGTACATTTAGGTCAATATATTAGAGTTCCTTTTATAGCGAGGAGTTATATTTTATTTTAAATAATCATTGTAAATATATAAGGGCATTTTCAAGGAAATTAGATTAAAAGTGCAAAAAATATTAGATATAGTACATGGTAATGCTGATAATTCCATCATCTCCATATTTAGAAACAATGAGTTGAGATATTTTATGAATTCATACATTAATTTAATTATATTACTACTATTTAACCTCTACCATAGTGACTATATCTTACCTTAGTGACTTATTTTTAAGCATAAAAACGAAATTTTACTTTTTTATAATAATATGTGATGAATAAAAATAATAGAATAATTAAATTGTATTAAAATCATGAGATTATTAAATATTAATTTTTATTTAAGTATGAATAACACATATAAATTAAAATTCCATAAATATGTATTTTGAGGAATAAAAATAAATTTCATCTTATTAAATACAATTTAATAATCATAGAATTATTGGAACATTGTTTGAATATGTATATAAAAAAGTAATTTATTTTAAATAATTCTTTAGTATTTATCATTTTAATTTGTTAAAATGAAAATACAAAGATCAATTTTTAGAAAATATGCATTTTTAACATTAAATTATTTTATATTTACTACAAATCAATTAATAATAAATTCATGGATGTTTATTTATTTATATATATATATAAATAATATTTAATTATATTTCACACTTAAAATATAATAATTTGAACATTTAAATTAACAATATATTATATAAAATAAAAATAATGTTTTAAATAATTATTTTTTAAACATGAAAAAATAAATTCGCATTCATTATGGTCAATAATTTTTTTATGGATGTCATTAATTTATATTATGAACAATTCCTTGAATTTTATCAATAAGTTTTTTTGATATAATTCTTTAAAAATCGTTTCTTTAAAAACATTGATATTTTCCCAAAAGAAATAGTACCTTTATTAAAAACTTATTTACTTACGGTTTGTTACTTTTTAATTTTAAAAATAAAGTTTAATTTAGCTATATTGTAATAAATTTTATTTTAAATTGTCATATTCTACCATAATAAATCATTCTTCACTTTAGTTTGGTGTTGTGTTTATGAAAATCTACCAAACCAACATGATATATCTTCTGGTATATAGATACTAAAATCATGGGGGATTACATTCTTACCTCATTAAAAATACCTATAACTTGAAATTTATTTACACTGGTGAATATAATTGAGGGTTATTTTTATTCATTACATCATCGGGTTCCTATTTTTTCCTCAAAATTTTAATTCCTCTAGATAACAATAACCAGGTGGTTGGTCAGTTTTCATAATAATTTATCTCTATTATCTAAAATTTCCACTGGTTATTCCTCATAAGAATGATCATTTTCTAGTTATACTACATTTGAGTTTAGTACATATGAAGGGTTGGGTATATACTTTCTCAAATCAGATACATGGAACACATCTTGCACATGGGAGAAATTTACTAGATGTATAATATAATTAGCTATCATCCCAACAAGATTGAAGATTTTGAAAGGGACACTATATCTTGGTATAAATAGTCTCTTCATATTGAATGTCATAACCCTCTACAATGGTGATATTCAATGGAATACCATGTATCTGACAATAAACATCAAATATCATCATTATTTATTAACATAGATCTTATATTGAAATTCCATAGTTTTATATGCTATTTAATGATTTGAATCTTCTCAATAATTTCTTATCATTATTAGGTCCAATGAGATTACTCCCAATTAATTCATCAAAATATTTTTTATTTTTCACCACATCCAATACAGAGCCTCATATGTTTTAAATTTGAAGACAAAATGAAAATTGTTATTATATGATAACACTACTAGGAGAAAGTGTTAACCCCAACCTGCTTTTAAATCCATTAAATATGATATCAACATATTATCTAGAGTTTGAATGGTCCTTTTAGATTTACCATTACTCTAATGATGATAAGTTTAATTAACTCCCAACTACTTACTCAATTCTTGTTGAATAATTATCTAAATAATCATGGTAAATTTCATATCCTGATTTAATACAATGTAATGTTGTACTCTATATAGACTTTATACATCCTTTATTTATATCATGGAATGAAGATCAAGTGAGAAATATTCTCAAATAGTAATTACATGTGCCAAATTCATAAGAATATCAACTCAATCCTTAATATAAGTATAGAATTTAGAGTTATTATAAAGTCTTATGATCAAATATTAGGTGCTATTATCATATTTTCATATGGGTATGGGTAATGGTTACCTGATCCGATAAGACACCTAGAGCTCAACCTTAACTTTTTAGAAAACCAATCATTGGGATTCTCCATAAAGACTTACCAATTATATTATGTATATCATGATATATTTACCAAGAATAAAATATTATCAAATAGTAATGAAATATGTATAATTATAAAGTTGATAAACTACATCCAAAATTGTTGTATGAACATTAAATGTATTGGGAACTCGTATGATATAATCCATTGTAATGTTATCCTATTTACATATATATAATGTTAATGTTTTCATTATTATATTATACGTATTAAATTCAATGACCACTTGATGGAAAACAAAGCATTAGGATACATACTCTATAATCAACCACTTTATGATTTCCCACCACAAATTATTCATGATATATCTATACATATTTATTATTTACGTATGTATAGATAATGATGAGCTATGTAAATAATCAAAAAATATATTATTAAATTATAGTATTTATGGGACACATATTCATTAACCAAATATTATAGTTCCATCATTGTTAAGGCTACACTCTAGAACATTAAAAACCTTATTTAGTAGCTCATTATCCTTCTTCATTACTTCCTTGGAATTCACAAGAATGGATAGTTGAGATGTAACTTATGAATTAAAGGATTATACAACTTTAATTATGTTTTTTGGGTTTATAATTTGAAAATTATTGAGTCCTTGTCCCTTTATATCCTCATTATAGATTAGGTAGCATGATATTTCTTAATTATAGTACCATCCACCTTATTTTCCTTCTCATGGTGGTAACATATTGAGTAGTCATAGTCCTTTATAAATTAAACCCCCTTTTCACATCAACCACATTTCCATATAGGTATAATGATAAAACGAAAAAACATACACTGTTTTCCTTCTGAAATTTTTCTTATAAGTTCCAATGTATTCATCCACCATTTATCATCTCTAGCAATTATATACCCATTTTAGTGTGAAGAGTTTGGGGAATATAATTATAGAAAAATATATTTTTAAATTTCAATCATTACATGGATTCAATTTCTTCCTCATTCCTTGTATTGTTAATATCTTCCTACATTGTCCTATTTTATGACACCATTATTTCAACCAGTATCCTTTTTAATTTATCCAATAACAATTTTGTTTAAATATTGTATATTCTAGGTTTCATACCAATTATCCATAACCTAATCCTAAAATTAACTAATCCCCAATTTGATACCACATGATATGAACCTATCAATACATATATACATAATGCATCCTTTTATATGATTATTTATTACACATCACAATAAAACACAACATAGATACAATATGTTTACTGTATTTGGAGACTAGATACATAAAACGCTTATATTAAAAATATTCCTCAACATATCTAAAAATATTATTCTCAAATGATTCCCTTATATACAAATTATACATAACAGTCTTCTTCATAATCTATATAAATAGGAAAATATGAAAGGGTGATCTCAGATGCTCAGTAAGAAGAAAATAAAAGAGATACCAATCGAGGATATTAAGTGTGAATTATATTAACATGTGGGAATGAGAAAATAATTAGGGTAAAATAATATAACATAAGTAATTTATACCTATAAAACATCAATCGAATATCATGAATCAAAACATATGAATTTGGGTATAAAATTAGACATTAGTCATTAGAGTGTGGAAACATGATTCATTAATCTAGAGCTATGAGATCATAACATATGTTTGTTGCATAACATATGAATTTCTCAAAAACATAAGTATAAATATCATAACATATGTCACAGTTACCATGAAATTCATATCATAATATAGAAGGTTTACTACCTTCCTATAATATACTATACTTGGGATAACAACACATTTCCCATACCATTTTGGACACGGTCTAATAACTAGTATCCTATACTGATCTCATAATATATAAATATTTACATATTTTATTTTAGGGATATATCATACAAATCCAACATATAAATATAAACCATTCATATGTGATGCACATGAACATGGAAAAACTTATAATCCCAACATACATTAATTAAATCCTGAGAAAAAAATATGTTTCATGAAGACGTCCACAAAACAAGATCATATTCCATATTAAGTAAGAAAGTGGATAATATCATTAGAAAATATCTGTTATGATTCATAAGAAATATTAATTGTTTTTCTTAATATATAAAAAATAATATATAGTTGGATTAAAAAATTGTATTTAAAAATATGGAGAAATATCCTCTAATTTTTTTTAAATTTTATTTCAAAAGTAATAATTATTAAATTAATGAGAATATAAATTACATTATAAAAAAATTGAAATAAATAAAAGGTAACATCATTGATAAAACTAAATAATATAGTGGGAAAAATATATAATGTGGATAGTGTTAATAAAGTATTCTTTTCTCACTTTTTTATAAAATTTAAAAGTTCATAGAGAATGAACCGTGTATAAAATTATAAGAAAGTTTCAATTGAAACGTTTTTAAATATATTAAATAAAAATGACCTTAATAAATTATACAATTATATATAAGGACATAAATAATATAGTATATTGTATATGGACATGTAAGACAATGATTCTAGATAATAAAATAAAATAATCTTAACTCTGATTATAAGAAATATTTTGGATGAGTTGGAAACAAAAGGGAGATAAAATAGTAAAAATACATATAACACCTATAAATAACCAAATTAAAATAAAATTCATGGATATTTATAAATATAGTATACACATTTCCCCAAATAATAATTTTGACATAGACAATATTCATTTTAAAGTGATATTTAAAATGAAACCCATACATTAGACTTATACTTTATCAGATATGATCTAACTCGTAATATAATATATTATACATTATTATTAACCTTTATAAAAACCTTATTAATAAATATTTATCTTAATTATAATAATTTCTAAATCTATTTTACCCATATATTAATTTTTTATTTATAAAATTAATATTCTTGTGTTAACTGTTTGGTTTTCAATGCATACATTAGTTTATAGTTCTGGTATGTTCCCCATGATCATGGATTCATCATATTTAGATTATTTATGAATATTTAGTATATTTTTTTATATTTATGTATAAACAAGGTAATTTAATGAAAATTTTGGTATATGTTCCCATAAAATGGTTAAACAAAACCTTTTTGGGGATTAATAAGTTTATAGAATGGTTAAATTTATGAAGGAATATGAATTGGAATATTATCATTCTAGAATACAAAAACATCTTATATTAATAATTATTAATAAAATTTCCTTTATTTATATTTTTATTTTAATTAATGGTATAAACATTTTAACACTATTTATATATGCGGTAAACCAACACAATGAAGTACCTGTCCTTAAATTGACTGTGTAAGAACATATATTTTTATGGTAATAAATTCACATTAACATAATAATAATGATTTTAAAACATGATATTAATGATATTATTCATGTTTAATACATGGTGTATGAATAAGTATTGATGAATTATTATGGTGGGGATAACATATTAGCTGAATACATAAATATCTTATTAGGGATCCAAATGGAAATGTGGGATTTGGGAACTGTTCTTGTGACTAGAAGTTCCAAAAAATGAAACATGGTTTTTATTAAGATAATATATTCCTTTATTTAATATAAAACCAATATAACAATGTTCTTTGTGGCAGTTAGATGATGGATCCTTAATTAGGTGATAAGGTGTGGTGTTTTCGAAAATACACATTCAATTATATAAAAGGAATGTCATTCTTAAGGCATGTTGATCTATAGTTGAAAAATATTGGATATAAAAGAATTTTAGGTCAATAATTATCATATTAAAATGTTTAGATATAATTTTTTTAAAGATTTTATGACTTTCTCCTTAAATACAATCCCTTTACCTAATTTTATCATTTACTGTGATGAATAAATTTTACCTTGGTATCTTTTTTTAATAGTAATAATGAAATCACCTTATTTACTAATATTCACATTCCGATTCTAAATTTTAAAAAAATTCATGGGATTCAACTTTTAATGGTGATACAAATTAATTTTAATATTAAAATGCATAATGCATAATTTTTTCAAAACACATATTTTTTATCATAATACTAATTTTATTCATATAAAAAACTAATAAATAGTCATTATATAATTCATATTTTTTGAATATATATATATCATTTCATTAAAATCCCAAATTAATAGATATTATTTATTAATATGAATATACACAAAATAATTCTGTAAAAAATATGTCCTTTTAATATTAAATGATTTTATCATTATTCATAACTAATTAATAGAAAATAAAATAATTTTTATTCACTTATATCTATAAAAAATATATATTTTTAAAATATTACTTTTCAAATATGATAGATTTAACTTTTAACTGAAAAAATATAATATATAGAAAGTAATGTTTTTAATGAAAATAATTTTGTTCATCCCTGAATAATTAAAATAATTTTCTATACTATTATAAAATTATTTTTTGATAATATTATCTTATTTTACATATCATTACATGATTTTATTTAATAAATTATATTTATATAAATATTTTCAAATTTATAAAATTTTAAAAAATACATAATACATTAAAATATTTTCTTTATAATCGATAGTATTTTATGGTCCACTCATTTTCCTAAAACTATTACCATGTGTTAAATATTTTGGTTTGGTTAATGATTAAATACATTTGGAATTTATTGATTATCCCTTTTCTTGTTACATGGTATTTAAATTTTTATTTTAGTTCATCCGGCATGATGAACATATATTTAATACTCATCATATGGTGAAAATGATGAGATTGTGGTGGAAATTGTTTAAAGGATGAAATTATACTTGTTAAGTATGTGTATTTCACTATGTTTTCCATTTACATGGAAAACTAATTCCATAGATATCGGAAAATGATGTTAAAAAAATTTCATCCTGGTACCCTTATTTCTTATGAACCCATTGTCTTTTTACTCTTCACAGATTTATGGTTTTGTAGTCCTTATCTTTCTATTATTCATTCAATTTCATATGAAAAATGAAATCTATCACTCCCAATAATTATTTATGTTTTTATTCCTTGTCCAAATCATTACATACCACTGATTTTATTCTATTTAGAAGCATAGTATGTGTTATTCAATATAAACATTGTATCTCCCTTTGTCTTATACCAAGAGGATGTTTTATTAACCTTTTTTAATATGTGGGTTTACAAATATGGTATTTTCAAATGTCTGAATTTTTATTACAAATATATAGTCAGAATTATGAGGAAATAATTTATTTTTGGGTGGATGTAATACCCCAAATTTTATAAAATAAAACTATGTTTGATAGCATATTCAACATACAACATCCAGCTTAAAGGATCAGTGAAATATATATCCATTATAACCTGACTATTAAATTGGTTGGTAAGAATTGTATTAACTAATTTCTGATATATAAATATATATATATTAATAAATATAAATTATTTATAATTTTTTTTAAATAATTAATCATTGTTTTTGAAAATTAACATTATTCTTTATAGACATTTTATTTCAAAATGGATTTCTATTGATTTTCATGAAAAAATGTTATAATTAATCTTTCGAACATTTTATAATGTCTATTTATTAAATTTAATTTCATTTTTGAAATATTATTATCAAAATGATATTTGTGTGAATTTTTTTTATTTTTAGGAAATATTGGTTTTTTAGTGAATATTGAGAAGTACTGATTTTTGTAAAAAAAAGTAATTTCTTATCAATAAATTAAGTAATTTTAAAGTCCCATTATATTTTGAATAATATTTCTGAAAAAATTAGTATCATTTAAATATATTTAATCTAATTAATTAATTTTTAATCAATTTTATATTAGATTTTAGTATAAGGTTGTTTTGGGGTTTAAAAATGAGATTCTTCTAAAAACTATTTTAAATTGCATAATTTCCCCCTTTTTAGATAATTAAATCAGGACCTAATGAGGATTGTTGTTAATTAAATTTTAATATTATATATTAATAAATATTAATTTTTATTTACAAAATGATTATTATTAATAATAGAGTAAATATAAAATCATATTTTTCATGAAATAATACACTTCTTGAAAACTATCTTTTTCGACCTGTCTGCAGGTTTTGTTTTAAATTTAATTTTAAAACATAAATTAATTTAATTTGGTAAAATTTAATTTATATTTGGAATTTTAATAATTTATATTATATTTTAGTTTCAACTTAAACTTTTACAATAGTAAATATTGAAAACAGTAAAAATTAATTACCACCATTATGGTAAAAATGGGTTTACCGGGGCTTAAACAAAAATGAAAAAGTTTAAAATGACATATTTTTTGTAAAATCACTTTTAAAGATATATTTAGGACATAAAATGTCTAATTATAAATAATAATCCATGTTTATCCCTTTTTCATGTGAAAAACATGGGTACACTGTTTTCTTTTTAAAACTTACAAGTGTGCCACTCACCCAAATTATAAAAGGCCACCCACTCCTCTCTTCTCGACACATTAAAACCATTTTTTCATCTAATAACTAAAAAATAAATTCAAAAATTCTATATATTCATCCTATAATCCTTTATTTGGTCATAAATCCATTCTATGAAATCTTTAGGTATAATCTTAAAGAGGTTGCCTCATAAGAGGTAAAATTCCTCATTATGTGTTTTTGTTTTTTTTTCCACCAACTCATTAAAATATTCTTAAAATATTATCATATGGTAAAAATTATCTCATATATAATTATATTTTATTATATCAATGTAATAACCTAAACCAAACACCACTTTAATCAAATGGAATGAAAAATCATCATTCATTTGTACGGTGATCTACCGTCTTGCGAACCGATGTCATTCTTATTCTACCATTGCCTCTCATAGATATTTGTAAGGATGGTTTTAAATTATGAATATGATATCTGTAAAATTTTAATAATAATAGAGTTATGTTATCACATAAACCCTTTTCACTTTACATTACATGGGGGATATGATAATGTCGCTCGTGTGTACGACATACTACTTCTCCACAAAGAATTGTGATTCCTTTTTCACTAACACTTTAAATGAAAGGAAATAAGTATAAGTTTAAAGAATAAATGTGATATAAATTAAATAATAATTATATTTATTACATATTTATAATTATGAAAATCTAATATATCATTTTCTTTCTTACTTTTAAACATGATAACGTTGTTTGTGTACGCATGGAATACCAGCTCCACAAAGTGATGAGAATATTTTTCTCATCACCAAATCACAAGGATTGTATATAATTATATTGAAAAAAATATTATATTATTAATTATATTATTATTATTATTTAAATATAATATAAAACATTCCTTCTCTCTATAATTATCATTGGAAAACAGAAACATTACTAAATTGTATGTACGACCTACTGTCTCCATGATCATAAAATTGTTCATTTTTAAAAACCATTTTTCATGATTATTTTTAACATTATAATAGATGTATAAATATTAAAAATATTTAATTATTATTAGTCTAGATTTGTTAAAATAATGTCCTCTCTGACCTCTGTCAACACCTAAGCGATTTTGAAATAATCACTCGAACGTCCTCAAAACTCCGGACTTGGAATTAACTGATTAAGTATTAAAATATGTAATTATAAAGAAATAAAATAAATGATTTAATTAATAGGTTTTAAACTAGTAATAATTTCTTAAAAAATAAAAAAAATTATTTAATTTTATTATATGGAGTTAAATGATATACAATGAAAGTATGTACACGAGGTAAAGGGTTTTCCCACCTCAATTTTTATTTCTGTGAGACGTATTGCATATTCACAACTTGTTTTTATTGTGTGGTGTGTATACTAAAATTTCACATGTAATATTTTGAATAATTCATACATAATGGTATTTTTAGTTTCAATTTGAATTAATTTATCTAATGGGATTGACTAGAATATCACCATGTGTAAAGAGTTTCTTAACTCAATTTTCTTCCTTTGGGTTATAAATATTCTTCATTTACTATGTTATGATATTATTATATGTGAATTTATCTCTAAATTTTTCCATTGTGTATTTAAACTACTTTTCATTGGATTTACATTATTTACACATAATGTCCCCATTCTTTAACTCTTCATAGAACGATATGATCCTTGTAAGGGGTAATCTTCCCAATTAATTTATTTAGAACATATGTTGATGCTATGAACCTATATTATTTATAATTTATATAATACAATATTTTTCATTGTAATATATTTTAAATAATTATGATCATGATATTTATTGTTTTATTTGATGTTATTATTTCATGGGTCATACAATTTTGGAGTAACTAATGTGGAAAAGGCTTCATGTCAAAATTTACTTTCCTTCAAGATTATTTATTTTCAAGTTAATTTTAGAGGAAATAATAATATAATATCTTACTGAAACACATATATTTTATACACCTCTGGTTTTGAATGTGGTTCACATGTTTAATTTCTATTTCCTCCCTTATTGATTGAAGAAACAACATGAAATTTATTTGTCAGTGATACTGATATTATATTTTGACTTTATATAAGGTATATTTCTCTTCCATATTTTCTAAAATGATTTAAAAATGTTCTTCAAAAAAATATCTAATAAATAAATTTTATGTAGTGTTTGAGCTTATTTTAAAATGTTTTGAATATAAATTTTTAATCATTTTCCAAATGAGTCATTTTTATTCAATTTTTTAAAAAGTTTGGAAAATAATGTTTCTTTTTAACACTTATGACAAGAATATATTTTCCCTCCATCATTTCAATTATTTTAATCGAATTTTAATTTATATTATTCAAATTTTGTTTTAAAATAAAACAATTTTTTCAATATTTTTTTAATTTTGTTTTTTTAAACCTGATTTCCAGTTAAAAATTGTAATTTTCCTCAAAAATAATTTTTATTATCTTTTAATGGTATTTACATTAAACAACATCAACTACCATTATTGTTTATTATGATTCGTTATGGAATTTCTATAATGATATGATCCTATTTATTTCTCTACATGTACTATGATTATTTTAATGATATTGTTATAGAACCCATTTCTTTTCCACAGGATAATCTAATTTTAAATATATTGACATATTTCACATTTATTTTCCATGGATTAAACATATTTCAAAGAGATTGATATGGAACCAATTTATTTTTCATTTGATTATCACGATTCAAGGATTTTTTTTATGGAAACCATTTTTTTCCATAGGTTAATCATGTTTTGAAAAGAATAAAATATTTCTCTATGATTTTATGATGAAATGAATGTCCTATGTACTTTATTCATGATACAGTTCCTAAAAAGTGTTTATGATGAAAGGTGGTTATGTTATAAACCAAGGATGGGTGGTTAAATTATTATCCAAGGATGGGTTATTCCATGATAAACCATGGTTGGGTGGTAACTTTATTAACCTATGATGGGTGGGTCCATTATAGACCTCCAATTAATTGGGTACTCCAGATATGGAAGTCAGCCATATTGGCTATTCAATTTGTAAAACTGTTATGATGATATTGTTCCCAAGATGCCAATAAATTTCATATATTCTTAATATGGGTTTATAATGTTTCCTTTGTTCATGATTTATATCACAAGGATATTGAATAATTATTCTAATGACTCTTACCATTATTAAATACTAATGACATGTTTTCATGTTTGATGATCCATCTATTGATGGGTAAGAATATTTTTATTTTATACACATGAAATTTTATGATATCATCATACCTTTATGATATTATTTTTATCACTGATAAAATTAAATTTTTGATGCTTATGTTTAACATTTCTGGGAATTGTAGGTCACACTTCTTATGTTTCATTTTCCCCAGCTTATAAATGTTGAGGCTGAAGAAATTTTGTTTAGAATGGTTTGATATGGATGATTATTATTTACTTATATGAAATATGAAAATTTGTGTCTAGAGGGGGATGATTTTTATCTTTATAAACTACTTGTTTATGAATCCATGATGTTAAGAGTTTTTCTAAATTCTCTAAAACTCTAAACCTAAATAGTCATTGATAATGTAAGTGATCCAATATTTCATTATGATGTTATATGTTTTGGATGGAAAAAATTAGGTCACCTTCATCGGTATAAAAGATAGAAATGTAATGTTTATTTTTTTCATCTCCATATTAGGGAGTGCAGGTTTTGGGATGACATAGGTTTCCTGAATAATACAAATTATATATAGTTAATTCTGTTACAATTTTATTGTTATTTATTTTTAATTTATATTCGGTCGTGATGATTCCTTTATCTTGTTTATATTAGGATGAAGGATGATATTTTATAGTATTTTTAATTTTTTTGTTTATCTACACTAGAGGTTATAGTTAGCCCATGATATCAATATAGACCCTCACTGCTAGTTGAGATCCTCTAGCATATGGTTAGGTGTGACTCATGTCACATGATGCTCCAATCCAAAAACTATTGAGTGATTCGAATATGGAAAGTATATCTATGAATTAAGTGATTTCTTATTCTAGGTGGAACATTTTCAAAGAAATCATTTTTATTAGTATATAGATTTATATTGAATGGAATGTTTTATGATAATTATTTCAAGTCATATTTTGAATATTACTAGAAGGGGATAAATTCTGAAATGGGTTTTGGTTGATAAAAAACTATACATAGATAATATATTCTTAGGAAGACTTGGGTAAATATATGGACTCTTAAAGAAGAGTGTTATGTGACCTGATAAACCATTGGTTATTAAATTTATTATAAGGCACTTCCTTAGTTATATATAATGGGATATAGTGCTCCCTTAGTTACTTGTTTGGTATATAGTTTCCCTATTGTTATTCTTAAACGTGGAAGTGGAATTACCCGATTATTTATTTCAATATCAAAATATAGAGATATATGTACAATGATTTCCTAACCTTTGGACCCTTGGTTATGGCCCACTAATTAATGAATTCCCTTTAAAAAGTTTATACTGGTATATTTTTAAAAACTAATGATATTAAAGTAAAACCACCTTTTGATTTCCTTTAAATTAAATTAAAATCCAAATTATATATATTTAGTTCAACCAATAAATTTATTGTTCAATATTTGTGGGTTTTGAATAGGTTTTGGGGGGGAACCAAACTGGATTATTAAAATCACACCATTTATACACAACCGATTATATATACGTTGTCTCCTACTAATTTTTTTGTAGGTGAAAATAGCAATGCTTATATTTTGAGGGAAAATACCTTGGAATAGTTTATGAGAAATAACTGGTATCAAATGATTGTATTGTACAACCCAAGTTTATATATTTGTACATCTTTCTAAATATAGTCCCCTGTCACATGTATTAGTCATATTGTATTTATGAAAAAAATTCATTTATATGTATTACACGGTGAATTTTTTTGTATTAATGATTTATTACTTGGTTTATTTTATTTATTATAGTTTTATTTTTAGAAAAAGTATTCCTAATTCTCGAAGTTG
Organism: Viscum album; assembly: GCA_963277665.1. Taxonomy (NCBI): domain Eukaryota; kingdom Viridiplantae; phylum Streptophyta; class Magnoliopsida; order Santalales; family Viscaceae; genus Viscum; species Viscum album. The sequence continues at coordinate 314,775,818 of OY728158.1, forward strand.
ATATCTTTGGAATTTTTTAATAGCCAGGGGTGATCAGGATCACACTTTAGGACTTGTGGTAGGACTACCCAATTACCAGGGAGTGGTTTATTAGGTATTTTCATGAAAAATTAATATCATATCATTCATGACCAATTGGTTTTGTGGTAGGAGTTATTATGACCATAAAAATGTGATAGGTAAACAATTAATAGGCTTGATTGCCCTTTTTATTGTGGAAGATTATGATACAAATATGTACTATATTTAAGGGATTATTTCAACACTTTATTGGTTTATCTCTTTCATAATCTTCCATTGATATAATTTCTTGAGAATTATTAATCAATATTAGTAGTGTTAAATCATAATTTGATTTACATATCATGTACTATTTTGATTCAGTGGATGATTTTAGTAAACATTCAAGATTATACAAATGGTTTTTAGTTGAAATATAACTGATGAAATGTTTCTAAATTGTTAAAACATGCTTTGATGTGTTTTTATTTGATTATTTGAATGAAATATATATGTTGATTATTTTATTTATTGTTATTTTTTAGTAACTGTGGATATAGTGGAAATTTTACCCTTCACAAGGAAGTGTTTTCAAATGTTTTAAATAGAAATAAGACTTTCATAGATTAAAATATAACTATTATTTTAGATAATGTTTCAAAACAATTATTGTTTTATTTGTTTAAACTATTAATTTACATAAATAAATGAAAATAAATCATATTTTTTTAATTTTTTTGTAAACTAAAATATTAATATCATTATGATATCACAGATGATAAATAAATATGGTGTGTGTTGGTTTATAAAAAATTGGATTCATAATTGAGTTTATAAACATATTGAATTGAATATGAATTTATTATCCTATACCTTCTCTTTATATATTCATATATTTTATTATAAAAAATTAATTTTTCATTAATGTATTTGTAGTTGAAATAGTTTAATTAGTATTCTTGTTGAGTGTAATTTTTGTTCAATTTAGATATCTTGTAACTTTTATATGGATTCCTTTAAATGGTAATTGAGATTACATTAATCTAATAGTCACTATATAAGCTTCCATGATATGGTCAATTATATTATTTTTTTGGAGACTTAATTATAAATTCGTTACTAGTTCATTTTACATATTACTATGTTTTGTTATAGGTGACATTCAACATATATTTTTTTAGTAATTAATTATTTCTATAATGTGAATCTAGTATTAATAAAAGTATGTTTGTGTTTAAACAATTTAGTGAATATTTTGAATGGTGTCCTCCGAAAAAAATTTATTGGGTTGTATTGATTTATGAAAATTAATGGTCCTGGAATTTCTCTTTAATAATAGAGTTTATTGATAATTTTTCATTGAACCTAACCAGATTTAATTAAATCAAATAATACTATAAAATTTACCTTTTTTATAGTTTTGTAATATTTTTGGTGGTATTAGGTTTACATATTGTTTTTTTCAAAGTTATAATTTTTTCAATTTAAGTGAATTTTATTCATTTTCGGTTTATTGTTTGAGTGTCTATATTTTTTCATAGATATGTGTTTTAAAAGGAAAAGTAAAATTTTGAAAAGGATTTATTATAAAAGGTTGTTTCTTTTTATAGAGTTATTAATGATTCCAATATTAAAATAAATTAATAGGCTCATTTATCGATACAATGACATGTGTTATTTCATTCTAATTAATATCATTATATAATAAATTGGTTTCCATTTTTTGGAATTTTGTTTTATTTTATGTGTTTATCCCAATGTTTAGTTGTGATATTCAAATTAAAAAAGATTAATTTACACTATAGGGGAGCCTAAAATTCTTTAGTTAAAAGTATTATAAAATATATGTCAGTTATTTAATGAATGGTTATGATATTTTTTCGACTAAATCTATTTATTAATGTGTTTTCCGTAGTATAAAATAAATCATTATAATTTTAAAATAACATTTAGGATTATTGAAATAGATTAATTTCCTGTACATATAGGTGTTTCCTCAATATTTATTGAACTTATTCATGGTATTTTGTTAATGGGAATTTTGATTGAATTTCTTTCTAGATTAATTTTTATGTATCTATAATTAGAATGAATGGTTTTCTTAAACTAATTTTTATAGATTCTTTAGAATAGTTTGGAAAATGGTTTTTGGTTTTTAGTTATTTCATGGGAAATGTTTAAGGAATACTTTTATTTAAGGAATAATTAATAATTTGGTTATAGTGTATTCCAAAAAAATATGGTTAATATCTATTATTTTCAAATAACATATTGATCTAAATTTTTTTACATAATTAGTATTTAATTTTAAATGGTTTTGAAAAGTAGTTTTGTTGAAAAAAAATGGTTTATAGCTAGATATTTTTAATACCAGATTAAAGAGCTCATGATATCCCACTAGATTTATATAGGCTGGGAACACAATATTTTAGCTTCTTCATGAAAATATGATGGATTTACTTAATCATAGAGTAGATCTGACCAGGTGAGACACCTTAAATCAATAAAAATTTTCCCACACTAGATCATAAATGAGATTATTTTTTCACATAATAAATATTAAGTATATGTCACATATGAAAACAAATTGGAAGGTAGATGCCTTCCCATTATCAATATTTCATCAACCATATCAATATTTATGTTTATGTATTTATAATGATCTTGTAATAACTTTATTATTAGTTAAATATAAAGTCAATATTATAAATGAAATCTCCAAATATCATAGATATATCTTCTACATTTACAATATAGTCCAAAACACAATGATAATTGAATATACTTTTTTAAACTTGATTCACAATTTAACATAGGAGAAATATAGTGTGAAGGTAGTGCATGATATTTATAAATAACTAACTATATTGTGTTATATGGTTGATGAAATATTATGAAGTGGAAGAAATTAATCTTTATTTTAATTTTGATGGATGAATTCTCTTAAATATATTTTAATTGAAAAACTCATCTGATTGATGGTCCAATAAAAGTATTTTTTTGATTGTGTGAAGGTATCTCACTCGATCAGACCGAGTTGGAGTACTATTAAATCCATCCTTTTTACACTAAGATGCAATACACCATATAGAAGGTCTTATGTAAAGTTCCATGCCACCTCAAACAGAATTCATGACATAAATATTTATTTTTTTACAGGATTTTAAATTTTTTCCAACTCTTAATGATTCATTAAGTCAATTCAACCTTATATTTAAATCTCATTAAGACTTAATATCTTAATTCCATAGAGATATTAAAATATATGTGATCTCAAACTCACCACAAATTCAATGTATTATATGTATTTTGATGATCTCTATGTGTGTGTGAGATGCATATACTACATCATGGTTATTGATTCTATGGTGTGGACCATATCTATACACTTTATTTATCTCACCTATAATATAAAAATTCATTATGTTTTTATTGATTATGAAAATTTCATATGATAATGGATTACAACCAAATTCAGATGCTAATCATGTAATAAGACCCATATTTAAGGAATTATGATTCAAATACTTATGATATGATGTAATATGATGGGTAAAAGTATTATGATGCATAAAATACATATGAGCCAGCTAAATATTATGACCTGTCTAAGAATCATATGACTAACAAAATGCTATTAAATTTATAAGTTCATTTGTTTTCTTTTATTGATCATACTTCTTCACAAAATGGCCATCATGAATGCCCTAGGGTGTATCCCTCAACATTTTTTTTCTAAAATAATCTTCTCTTAATTGATACAACACATGAATCTTCACAACTTGTTTCAATTCATCGTTTCATATAGTTGGTCTACTCATAAGAAACATCTACAATAAATCATTATGATATTGTCTTTACTTCATTTCAATGCTCTATATACTGTAATATCCATTTATTCACCGTGGTTATTATCTTAGTATCATCCTTACATAATAAATACTCAATATTAATGTTTTGAAGGATCCTTATATTATCTCTGATTGAACCAAAATAACTATTATTTAATGTAATAATAATCCGTTTAAGATCATTACCAAAGAATCATCTTAATTATTACTATTTATTAACCATTTATTGATAATTAGTTATAAAATACTATTATATATTCACATTAATAATTCATAATATCTCAATATTCCATTTTATAATAATAATATCTCTTAGAGTTTTTTATACACAACACCTCTAACCTTTACATAATTAACACTAATTGTGAAGTACCTTTACGCAATGCACTATCTCTCTAATTAAATTTATATAATGTCTTTAATAATTTAAATAGGTTATTATGTTTTAAAAATTCTGTTATTGAGCGTGTGATTGAACATTACACAACACCATAATTTTTCTCATTAGATTTATAGTGAAGGAAAAATGATGGTGTTACTTTTACATAGGTGTTTTAATTTCTAATATATACTAATTGAAGTAACAATTCCAACACCAAAATACTTAAATCAATTATTAATCAATCTCATGTCCTTCAAACATGACAAATAAAAATTAAAATATTGAAAAAAATTCATTCAACTATTTCTTGAACACGAAACTTATTCTATGTATTTGTTGTTAATACCTCAAAATACATATGTCAATTTGTGAGTTGTTCTTTCTCCCCCTTATTGATAATAAATTAAAATGGATTATCAGGGTATTCACACCTCACATAATATTTCTAATAAAATAGTATCCCCATATCATATTCTTTTATATATTTAATTCTGATTTTTTTCTTGATTTCCCAATTAGAGAAGAATAGAACCACATACAAATTATGCATGATACTTTAGTTCATATACTCTACGTCTATGTAGGTGAACCCAATTTAGAAAACCAGAGAGTCTTAACAATTACATTATTGTAATTCAATTAAAAATTCAGTATGTGATACCACTTCTAAAATATAAAAAGTGGGTCTATCAAAATAGATTTAGCATACAAAAAATACCCTTCATTCAGCTCATCAAGTACATTAGAAAATTTCAAGTGCAAGAGAATTTAATCTCCCTTATCCAACCCAATAAGTCAAGCAACACTACCAATTTATAAAAATATTCTTTATAACCAAAATATCAGGAATGTGAGATTAGAATACATTAACTATAATGTTTTTGGGTCTATCCAAAATTTCTTATTACATGGTGTTTGAAATTTCAGACAACTTCCCTTCAGGTTTTTCTCCCCAATAAGGGATGCACTAAATTTCTTCGTCATGGTATTCATCATATTCCATGATTGATAAATTATATTTCAATATTGTTTTGATAGATTCATATAACACTCCATTTATTTTATTTAAAAAAATCCATGTATATTAGTATAAATAAAATAAATAGAATAATAATATGATTCCTTGATCATTAGAAATTTTACGAAGGTTTAAATATGACTCTAAATGGGGATATTCCATTCTTCCCAACATCATTTCTTAGGAAAATAATCAACATTATTCTATTACTTATATATTCTAGAAATATTATTGGACTCAATCCCATTGATAAGGTTCCTTCATGGGACTTCTGGGATTTAATGAGTATTAAATACACATGTCAACATTATATTCTAGAATATTTTTCATCATTATTTCTTTTATCATGGTAGGAATTTCAAATAGTCCTCTATAACATGAATAGTGTCCTTATGTCTCCCAAACAACTTATTTTGAAATTCAAGATTTCATTCCTCATAAGAATAATTTTATGCTTCCATTAACTTGAAACTATATCTTGTTCCATTTTGACTAGATTTTAAACTTCTTATAATACACTTATCATGTGTTGTAGTTTGTGGGACTTTTTTAGTAGTCTTTTCAATCTCAAATAGTGTAATTTTAAGAGAATTTAGTTTTCTAATATATCCACATATTTTCATATCACATGTGATACATTTTTATTCACTCTAGTTTCTTGTAAAAGACATGTTATACTAGTAGTCATAGGAGTTGTACCAAAAAATTCAACAACACTAAAAATATCCCTAAATGTTATTTCATTACATATATTGGGTAATTTTTTATAATTTTTATCTAGGTTCATTCCATTCCTTATTAAGTCTCATTATTTGAGGGTTTTGATATATGAATTTATTATATTAATTTTTGATATTAAAATTCATTTATTTTGATGATATTTATTATTAAGGAATTACTATATACTTGATGTTTTATTCCTTTTTTAGGATGATATAAGTTATGGAAATTGAGAAAAATCAATAAAAGGTGAATATGAGAAAAAAAATATAGATCACAACAAAGCATGATATTTGAAAACATGACACTAGAAAATAAAATTACTCCCATGGTGACCAAGGATCGTGGATCACATTCGGGGAATGAAAATTAAGAACTAGGGAGTAATAGAGCTTTGAAATATGAAATATGAATTTACACATCTAGTAATCATTACACATCATTAAATAATATCATGGAATGAACCTAAGAGATTTTTTGAAGTGAATAAATGTACATGAAAAAGGCCCAAACATTATACATAATGTAATCATTATACAATATGGAAGTTTCATACAATCCATGTTACGAGTATTTTATTAGATTTTATTGAATTGTATCATATTTTATCAATGGGACCGACTTTTGACCACCTTTTGACAGGTCCTAAATTCTTTTGATGTTTGAAAAATCCCATATGGAGTCTATAAATTGTGGGCCAAGCTACTGCCATCAGGAGATCATGTAGACCAATGATTGGAGCAAGAATCTATGATGTGCAGAGTCCTTACCATTTTTATTATGATTTATTTTTATGTATTCCTTACCTCTTATTATCTCAAAACTATAATGAGGGGGTAAACCTACCTTATTCTAATGTTATATAGTATAAGGGGGATGTTGCTATTGGATTTATTCCTTTTTCATTATAACTATATTAGGATTGTTACAGTTTTTCAAAAAAATCCCAATCCCATTATTTTAATTTTATCATCACCATTGATATTTAAATCCAAAAAAAATTATTAATATTGTGTAACAGATTAACCTAAAGGAGGCATTACCATTGTAAAATTATGGGAATCAGGATTAAATATGGTATTGAGACAAACCCCAAAGTACCAGACCAAGGGAAATATGGGATTGTAGTATTGAGGTAGGGATACCATGAGCATTGTGCCTCCCTCAAACCAAAACCAATAAAAAATGTATTATTCAATTTTTTTATAAAAATATAATTTCACATGAACCCTAAAACTATCAAAACCTATCACAATTTCAAATTTTATTTCAAACCAAAAAATCTACCTTCTTCATCTTCATTATAATTTCTTCAAATTAATCAAACCAATTGATTATTCACCTATTTCTTCGATTTAAATAAATAAAATATCATTAAAATATATATAAACTAATTCACCATCATTGTGGGTTCAACCTATAACTTTCATAATATTATTTTTTAATTAATTGAGTAGTATAGTTTGAGTTTTAATAAATTTTTTATTTTCATTAGACTTGTGAGAAATTAACGACACCCTTTGAGACTATTAGGTTTTCCACTCTCAAATTTTCTTCTCTTTTATTTAATATATTAGTATTTTTTACATCATTAACTAGCTAAAATTTTTATATATTGTGTTTCAGAATATGTATATTTGAATGAAATAAATTCAGTACAACCTGAGTATTTAGAAAAATTTTGTATATTCTCTTAGGGTTGGATTTTTTAGTAGACATGGATGATTTACCCTGAATATAAAATAATCTATAACAATATTATCTCATTATATTAAAGGTGTTTTTATCTTTAATGTTTTGAGCTTGATCATCATTCACTTCTACATTTTTTGGAACAATATTTTCCAAAAAAATTCAATATCTTGTCTTTTTTGATAATATTCACCATAGAAATTTTAATATTTTCAAAAAGATCACTTATTTTCAAAAATTCAAATTTTTATACTCGTTAAAAAAACATTTCTTTTTCTTTAGCTTGATATTTTTCTTAGGGTATGCCTTTTATTCTGATCATAGTATATACTTAGCATAACCTTCTTCTTCCTCTCAATCACTACTAGTTATGAATTTATTCATTTAATCCTTATCAATGAGGGATGTTTGATTTTGAGAGGGATCATAATATGAATATTTTGAAGATTATGGGTTTTCAATTTATTACTGATTCATTAAATTGCACCTAAAATTTATTGAATAAAATTTATTTAGAATTTTTTTATAATTTTTCAAAATTTTATTTATAATGGTCTTAATATTTTATCTCACTCTCAGTTTCAATATGTTCCTCTTTTGAAAAATTCATTGAAAAGCGCCTAAATCCTCTAAAATAGAATCACTTAGGAGGGTCATATCCTTTATAATTTCCTTTTCCTCTTATCAGGTTTTTTGAAATAAGACCTATGATTCTATTTTATTCTCCATCACCTTCATCATTTTATTCTGAGTGTATTTTATCTTCCATCTTCATCTCTTTAATGTCCTTAAATTCCAATTCAAATTTCATTTTTATTTTTGAACACTGAGATTTTTTCATTTCATAGATGAGAAGATTTTTGGGAAGATCATCAATAGATATATATCCAATCTCTTCTAAGGTAGATACCATTGGATCAAATCTGTTGGGAAACATTTTCCTTAGTCTATTTACAATAGTTGATTCATCTTTAATATCACAAAATCCATTTATACTACTTACTATCTCATTGAAAATGGTGATTTGTTTTTCAATTTTTTCATCATTATCCAATTTAATATATTAAAACTTTTCCTTCCAAGTTTTAATATTGTCTTTTTCCATATTCACATTGCCTTTATACCTATTTATATATCTTCCCACACCTCCTCATTAGTTCTAAGTCCCATAACGAAGGTGTAAAAATTTTTAGATAATGATGATAGGATTTAATTCCTTCAATTACTAAATACTTCAATATTTATTTTGTCTACATAATTCAAGAGAGTATCTTCACTTAGTAATGTAAATCCCCATATAAAAACACCACTTACCACAAGGGATTATGAATGAATATATAGAATCATTGAGTTATTATAAGGACCTAACCTTATTACATACATAATCATGAGTTTAGTTAAGAAAACACTTCCTTTTACATTGATGATCTTTTTAATTTTAGAGATTTAGATAATTAGGAAAAAACATTCATAACATTACACATTATTACATTATGGATACCACAATAATAGTTTCCAGTTTTTTCTCAAAATGTAAAACATTAAATCATAAAACTAGACTCCTTGAAATTTTTTCAACATTTAACGTGTCTTCCTTCCTTGTATTACACATCCATTAACCTGTGGAAAATCATTTAGAAACTTGGGATGAGCACAAAATCTCAGTAAGGGATGGAAACGAAAGAAAAATCACATTAGTCCATGAATACTCATAACGTATGAAAACATTTTCAAAAGACATGCTTTTCACCCATATATACTTAATTTGTGTAACATGATAATTTCACAAGATCCACACAAACATGAGAACATAAATATAATCATAATGGTATCTTGGGTCATTACATACATATTCTTGAAACCATATTGGCTACCTTAAAATTTGTAACCCTCATGGCTACTTTACTTGGTGTAACCGTCGCAGTTACACTTGGAGTAACTATACGGCCGACCTACAACTTACAAATACCCAATGAATTGGAGTGAAATATAGGTCCTAGACTTCATCATAAATAATTCCCAAGAACCAAAACATAATCATACAACATGAATAATTCCATAAAAACATTGCTTTGTAATTTGGTAAAACCGAATTGAAAAGAAGGATTTTTAAAGAAAAGCACCTTATAAATATCATACAACTGAAGAGAGACTTAATAGGTTGTATAAAATATGTATATATACTGTAAATACACATAATGAAACATAATATAAACATAATACATCACACAAACCTTTTAAATAGCACATAAAAATGATGTATATGGTTAACTCAAAGGATGGAAATCGGGTTAAGAATTCTCGTACCTCGGGTTTGACTTAATTACAACTTGTTTAAACCTTCTGTATAATGGTTAAAATAGTATTATTAATATTTTACAGAAACATGTTCATGTAGATTATATCTTTTATGATCATTTAATTACATCTTTTCACTCCTAATTGTTAGTATTTTTCCCCTTGCACTGTTTTTGGGTCAATTCTTTAAATAATTTATCTGATTGGTTCACGGTGGACATTCTTGTCGATTGGAAGTGAAACTCCAGAATTTTAATGGAGTAGTATTTTCATATATCCAGTAACATAAATTATTCCATTTAACGTTTTGAATTCTTAAATGAAGATGATTCATATGTTAGAACATTAATGATGTTTGTTTTGATCCTTTTAGTGGTTCTATAATAATAACAACCTCGTTTTGTCTTATAATTTAGATAAATGAGTAATAAAGAATTACAGAACCATGGGTGAGTCCTAAAACATGTATTATAACCTAGTTAAACTCTATAAATGTTTTCATGTCAATACATTAATGAATTAAAGGATTTTTAAATCACATCATCCACGATGTTGGTAATTCGACACAAATGTAAAATGTCTTTTTATTCATTAAATAAGTGGGAGAGGAGAAGAATAAAGATGAATAATTTTTCATAAACATGATAAAATACAGATTATAAATTTTTTCTGGATAATTCATGTCTCTTGGGTAAGGAGATATGAAGAAAGAATAAGGAAGGAACTCAATTTAAAAAAAAATTTGAAATCGCTTACAAAAATTCAGCAGCCTAACGGCTACGCAACATGGTTTTAGAAAATAATAAAAAGAGAGGGGACAGGGGTCAACCATCCAGACATGAATCATAATATTGAAAAGATCATTAATTAAATGGAAATAAGAACATGGTATGGAAACTTCAAAATTATACCACATAAAAGATAATTTGAAAGGAAAAAAGAATGAAATTGAGAATTTTAATACCTTGTAGAGTAAACCTTATAACATGATGGATGGAAACATGGGGGATTGAGGAAACATGGGAAGAATACTATGAAGGTATGAAAGCCAGATATTCGTTGTGGGAGAATTGGTAATGAATTCTATGAAGGGAATAGTTTTTATTTATAGGAAAAGTGTGTGATTATTTTAATAATTTTCAAGGGACACCTCAGGGGTGGTATTTGCAAAACCATGGGCTTTTCCATAGTATTTTCTCATGGTATAAGAGAATTGGGACACCTCACACCTTATTTAACTATAAAAAAGTCGACCATATTTATGAAATCATTATTATATCATTAATGAAGTCATGAACACAATGAAACTAAAAACTGTATTTGTTACTATTAAACGAAAAATCAAATGTTTTAGAAAAAATCAAAAAATTCAACCTAACCATTTATCGACATGTAGAATTTAAAAATTATGTACATTTTTTGAAAATAATTTTCTTAATATTATTAATTTAATATTTAAATAAAATCATAATTAATTCAAAAATTAACAGTTCTAATTCTACAACTACTTCTTTATCACAATGATAAATTAACCAAGATGTTATTATCATCTAAATTTAGGAAAATAAAATAATAATAAAATTTATTATTTATTAGGGTCATATTACTATTCACATTACTCTTCCTTAGGGTTTTTTACTATTCACAAAAAAACAAGTTGGTTCCAATAGAATTCAAATAACATACTGAACACAATTGTAGATGAAAGTTTCTTGAAATTCAAAACATAGAAGTGGGAAAATTATGTTAAAAGGTTAGTAATAAATATCTAATTAAAACAATGTTCCATGCTTTTATATTTATTATTAGAAAAACAATGGGTGCTATAGTTATTCTATCCATATAATTTATTTCCATAAAATAATGGAATTATTCTACTATTGAATGATTTCTTACTCTCTATCATCGATCATAAGTAAACATTGGTTATTTTTTTGAGGGAAACTAGATATTTGATACCACTTACTATTCTTAGGTTTGATGAGATCACTGAGAGAGGGAGGGTTGAATCAGTTATCCTATTTTTAATTTAAAAATAATCTTCTTATTTCAACCTCTATATCTATTTAAATCATATATTCACTCCACTTATTATCTGTAAGAATTACATGATTATTTAGTAATTTAAAGGCACAAGACACACGGATTTACATGGTTCTACCTTGAAATCCTAGTCCTTATTATGTTCAGATTTTCCGAGTCCTTTATTATCTATTTTTAATCACATGATACAATGATCATGTTAAATCTAAAAAAAATATTGATTAGAAACCACCTATAATAACAAGAATAAAATATCTTAAAATTTGGTTCTTCAAATTTATATGGATGAAACCTATTGATGTTTTATTTATACTAGAACTAGTATTGTTTAGTAAATCTCCGAAAAAGATTATTTTAACCTCATGTTGGATCTTTATACCACCTCTCAATATTTCTTAAATGGTCATCCTCATGTACTCATTTGAATAAGAATTAAACTTCTTTTTAATTGGTAGACATCCGACCATGCTCTACTTCAAGTCAGCATGGGATATATTGTTTTAAAATGACTCATCCTTCTCACTAGATTTTATAACTATGAAATATATAAATTATATGGAAAGGGTTCACACTTATCAAATATTATTTAGATTTAATGTGGAAGTATTCATGTTGTTATTTATTTCATCTTCATTGATACATAGAGAAATCCTTAATTCTATCGTGTTTTTTTAATATACATAATAGATGATCTCAAGGGTTTCATTTTTATTAGTGAGTCTCCCCTTTTCTTCTCATGAAGACACACAAACATTTATAAATACATTAAATAATATCATGAATAATATTTTTATAATACATATGGAAACCCCATGATTATAGGTAGTGATAAATTATCACCCTTGTACTCATTCAAACATATTTAAATTGAGCCAGGGATTCTATTTAAATCTCCATAAGACATAAGATCTTAATTAACATGTGATATTTGAATATGCATAATCTATAACATCTAAAAATTCCTTATATTTTATTTCTTTTGAATATATCCACCTATGTATAAGATGAATGCACTACCTCTTGGATCATACTTTTATGGCATGGAGCCCATCTCAATAATTTCGTCATATCTACAGTAATATCAAAATTCTTTAAGCCTTGGAGGATTATTCTAAAGACTTATGATAAAGTCTTATGAACAAATTCATACTCTCATAAATTTAGTCGATCGATGTTCAGATACTTATAATGAAAATAATTATGATCTAAATACATATGATGGCTCAAATTCTTATAATGAAACAAAGGCTTATGGTCCAAATCAATTCATATGATCTGAATTAATGTTATATGATCAGAACCTTGCTCTTAAATTCTTATGTTTATGCCTTTTCTATTATCGATCAAATGACTTTGAAAAACATACAACATGAATGGGACTTGATTTAACCCTCAATATGTTTCTTCTTAGAGATTGTTGTCTTAATAGATACACCATAAGAATCACCAAGACTTTTTTCTACTCACTGTTTCTCATAAGTAGTATTCTCATCTGAATCATCCACTAAAATGGCCATAGAAAATATAATATGGTGTGTTATTTTATTTTTTTATCATATATCTATAGAATTGTATAATTTTAATTTTAATGGTTCTCATATTAGTCTCATAATAATATGAAACCTTAATTTTAATGTTGTGGATAATCCTCACTTGATGCCATCTTGAAAAAAAAATAATTATTTATGGTGATATTAATTCGTTGAATATTAGTACTAATAATGAATTAAATTACTCACATTCATACTCTATTTATATAGAATTTATTCTGAAATACTCTCATTTATTCAGAATAATAATTTTCAATATTTTAACATATGTTTTCACAATTTTTATATCTCTTAGAGTTACCAATATGCAGCATTGATGATGTTTAAAAAACTCCTTTTAATTATGAATTACCTCCACTAATCCAATAGACATTTGCATTACCTTTACATAGCACCAAAACTACCATTACATAGGTAATATATTTATCAATCTACCATTACACAGGGCATGAATTTCATTTAGAAAAATTCAGAATTTTCATCATTACTTTTACACATAATGTATAATTTTTGTGTTACTGATTTCTAAATACTGTAATTTAAAATCTATCTCTATTCATGTAATAATTCTAATAAAAATGCACATTAGTCAAATATCAATCAATCATCAGGCCATCTAACTTCACTAAATGCATATTGATTGAAATAATTAAATCAAACACTTTATTCGACACCTAATTTACTCAAAATATGGCTTAAATAATGATATAATCTCATTAAGAATAGTTCATAATTATCAGACTCTTTCATTATCAAAATAATTTATTATTTTATAATAGAATTTTGAAAATTCAAAATGTTTTTATTAATATTAAGTAGCCCATAGATATAAGAAAATTATTTGAAACCACTTTTTATCTTAATGATTTATTCATTCATAGCTCCAACACATCATATGAACATTTTTTAATGAACTCTCAATCTTCATTTGCACAACTCCTCCTTACAACTTTCGATCTTACATGATTTTAATCATATGAACATCCTCAGTTTTAACTCTTTTATGCCTATGATATTTGGATCTTATGAATGTTTATATCATTAAAACCCATCTAGTATAAAATAAAAATTATTCTTCCATAATATCAGATCTTCCTAAGCTAGTTTTCCCCATTAGTGAATCTTCTATAAATCAATTATTCTCCAATTTGTAGACATTCTAAAAGTCATAAAATTTAGTTATTATCATTCTCTATAATCCAAAATGTGAAACTCTTGGTTATTAATCATATTCTAGTATTATAAACCAACCTTCTCAACAACTCTTATTCTAAAATATCATTTCTGTTGGAACCAAATTCCACATGAGTCCACAAATAAGCATCATTAAGAATATTGAGAGTACCCTTTGACTCAAAGGAACATTCTGAGAAGTCCAAGGCAGTCATGTGCAAGATTCGAGGTTGACATGTAAAACTGAAATCCATATTCAATAATCTTACATGACCAATGAAATGTAAAAAGTCCATCATCCACCTCAAAAATCTGAAAATAGTTAAGGAAGAAATGTGAAAGTGGAGAGGTAGGTACAGAAAAGGATGGTCCCACGTGTGAGTTTCGTTTAAGCACAATGTGTTATCAAATTCCCTATTCACTTCCACGGATCTTAAATTCCATCACTATGGATTTTTTCTATATATTGAAGGGTTCCCCCTTTCTTTGAGGTAATGATCTGGAAGTGGAACTCTTGCTCCTGTGCATGCAAGACCGTTTCTTCAGTTACAACACACAAGCCATGAACCCCTCAAGGTATAGGATCTTGCACAATGGGTCCGCTATGGGCACCCATTGTGTGGGCCATAAGGGATTGATCCTCGAAAATTTACTTTCATGTTATGGAATGTGTGCCCAAAAGACCCATTTTCTACCCAACACTTTCACTTACACGCCCCATATTCTTCTCAACAGCCTATCTTTTTCACATAAGACTCCAATATTATGTGCAACCCCTCTTTGATACTCTATGTGTTTCTTTTACCTTAGATAACCATGTTTGATCTCCTTTTGTGCGCACCCTTCACATATTTCATGGACCTCTCATGCCTAGCCCTCCATGATTGCACACCATGATTTCTCAGTCCCTTTTGTGGTTCCCTTTATTGCAATGCTCAAGGTATTGCTTTTCGAGTAGGTATAATAATGGATTTTTCTTTTCGACATAGCCATGCTAACAAGGACCCCACTATAGTCTTATTCTCTGCACCACTCCCATCTAGAATTGTTGATGCTCACCCTTCCCCATTTGTGGGTGGGTATTAGTTATGTAAGTCTAAGCGGTGAGGAGTGATTTCTCCATATCTGATCCATAGGAGGTTAATGTGCCAATCCCCATCATCCTTAGCACATGAAGTTAAACTATAGTCTCACCAAGATAAATGCACATGGTGTTCCATGCCTTGGGAATTATTTACACCCTCTCATATCCATGGGATTGATGGAATTAGATCCTCCTCACAAGGAAAGAGATCCACTTCAGGTAGCTTCCATACGAAATCCCAAGATCACCACTCATGGCTGCACCTTTTGTGACATGATCATTCAGTCTACTACTACCTATTGTTTCTCAAATCGACCATAAATCGCGTATGTTTAGAGACCAAAAACTACAATTAAATCCTCCCAGTCCTTCCAAACTATATAGGTTTTTATCGCAGTCTTCTAAAAAGGGTATGTTGGAAGCCTCAGTGAGTTTCAATCCCAACCATTGGTAAATTCTAGTTCTCCCTCCTAAGCATATACCCTCCTGATGTGACACCTTCCCTTTATGGGACACATCCCTCAGATCAACCTCCATGGGGTGTTTTTATCCATCCACCACAACTTCATGCATCACCTCACCCTTATCCCAATGATATCATTTCATCCACCTCTGTAAATTTGGGCTATCTTAGCACATAAGACCCAACCACATGCCACATTTCCATCCATGATGAATCCTCAAGTGGCCTAGTCCCACCGAACAACATGGAATTTGATTACAAGCCACTAGGATACATAGGAATCCTCCCTTAGGTTCAATCCCAAAACATATCTCTCATTATCCATTAATATGTTGGTCTCTCCCTTGAGTCACCATGTCTTGGGAGGGTCAAGACACAATTCAGAGGTTAAATGTAGAGACCGAAAGCTTTATGTACATGGACATTACATTACTTTTTCGGAATACTTAGTACATAACAAAAACAGACACACAAGGACTATAATAGTTTAGTGTCTTTGGAAACTCAGAATATAATCTTTTAATCGTGGTGAAAGATCTTCAACATCTCCCATAATGATCTTCCCCTTTTTTTCTTACCTAAAACCATTCATTATATCCTGGGGAAAAGAAAACATAAAATGGGTGAGCTCAAATTCCCAATAAGGGTAAACATAGAGAACATAAAACAATCGATAAATATTTGAATGCATAAACATGACCATAAAATCTAAACATCAAAATATTGAGCAAAAACATGAATCTTGAAAGTATGTAAGGCATATATCATAAGGGAACAACAATCATGATAAAATAGATTGGGAATAAAACATGTAATTGTGATAACCATTAAGTACATGTTATGATTTCCATAGTAGCCAAGGAATTGCTACCAAGACCATCATAGTGGACAAAGTCCCTTTCTGAATCGAGTTCACTCCTCATTTCAATCCTATAACACTGAACCATATTAACTTACCGTTCCAGCAATGTATATCTCATGAGATATAAATCATTACCCAATGCATTGGAGGGAGATATAGGTCCCACCCATCTCATAATGAAATCATTCTTACTTGTTCCACAAAATAAACATACATCATTCATAATAACATTATAAATAAAATGGGTTTCATAAACATCATCCCATCATTACATAATCCATATAAAATAAATTAATATCATTTAATAATAAGAAAAGTGAAACCATGTAAACCATAGAGACATTATACTTTAAACATACAGTTATGATATAATGTCATCTTAGATGAAAAATGGTTTTGATAAAACACTTGAAATGAATTCGTGAGGAAAATATCTTTTCTTCTTCAAAATCATTTTCATTTCAAAAGATTCCATGAAATTTTAAAAGAAAAGTATTTTTTTGAAAATATTCATAAAACCTTGTAGAGTATGCTTCATGAAAATGAGGCGTTATGAAACCGAAGAAATACTTTCACGCCATATAAGTTAAAAATAACATTCTTCTTGTACTTTTTTCAGAAAAGTCAAAAGGTACCTCGTATGGTAAACAAAAAAATATTCCATAAATACCACATAGTAAAAGCCAAAAACGGGTAAAAAAGGACTTTAATCATACATGAAAACATTTTTAGAAAACATGTGCTTGGATGATAAATATAACCCCAGTAACAACTTACGAATAAACAATCTCGGATAAAAATGAGATTGATAAATTATCCCTTACCTTAGGTCTGATATGCTTTGTACGTTTCCGAACCTCATGTATAATGATTTAAATAATGTCATTGACTTATTAAATAATAATATTTATTCTTTTGATATCATATATTGTTCACTTATGACATTATATTTCCCATTTTTTTGTATGTTCCATGTTAAAGCAACGTTTTTTGTTAAATTGTTTTTTTATCGTACGTGTTTGGACTTGTTGTTCATGATATTTTTACTTATATCCTGATTTAATTAATTCCAGAATGTAAAAAATGATTTATATATAATATATATTCAGTATATACATATATATTTTATAGATCGATTAAATTTAATGAAATACACCGTTCATGGAGACGGTAGGTCGTACGTACGCGTGAACGCTATTTTCGTTTCCTTATTGAATTGAATGAAATTAAGTAGGTGACATAAATATATATAAACATAAATACAGTATCATTATTATGTCATATATGTCATTATTACTTATTATATATACTTTATAATCATTATGAATGGTTAATATGGAGAATGAATCTCATCGCATCGTGGAGACGGTAGTCAGTACGTACGCACGAGCGATGATATCATTATCATGATCGTTGAATTGCATTGAAGTCTATGTATAATACTTCAGAATTAATATCACTTTTCAATAATAATATATAGTTATTTATTTACATCATTTTTCCCATCCAAGTAAGGTGGTGGTCGAAAACAGATTACACCACGGCGTGGAGACGGTATTCCATACATATGCACACGTGGTGATTTCGTTTTCCGTAGGATGGATAGATGCTGAAATATGGTTTTTTAATACTTATAATAACATATCAGTAAATAAGTGACACTGGTGTTATTACTTCATAATGAAACAACTAAATAAGAAGAAGTATAAGAAGAAATAAAGATGAAAAAATCGGCAACGGATATTACCTATTCTTTCGACATGCATTTTTGAAACCTCCTCTTAAGGCATTATAATTGGTCTTTTAAGAATACCAGAACCTCTAGGATGTTTCTAGGGAAGTGGATAAGAGAACTTCTCAGTTTTTGGCCGATCTTGAAGGCTTATAGTGGTGTGAGGAAGAGAGGGAGGAGGTTCCCTTTTATAAGGGCGAAGTGGGGCACCTTTGAAATAACTGAAAATATTATTTTATTATAAAG
Organism: Viscum album; assembly: GCA_963277665.1. Taxonomy (NCBI): domain Eukaryota; kingdom Viridiplantae; phylum Streptophyta; class Magnoliopsida; order Santalales; family Viscaceae; genus Viscum; species Viscum album. The sequence goes on from OY728158.1 coordinate 314,794,932, forward strand.
TCATATTCGTTTATTAATAGCTCCAAATTGAGTTATTTAGATGCTAAGGTGGCTATGGGTCGAAATAATTTCATCCAATAGTGTTTAGACAAGTTTAGGTTTCTATTGTAACCTTATCATTTAGATTTAACTTTAAGTTAAATATTTTTTCTTTTATCGTGTCTTCTTGTTTTCTTACACTATAAGGTTAATAAACATAATATAACAAGACAAAAGTACCCCAAGTTGTTTATTATTAATATATATAACCTTATCTAAGTCATTTAGCCGATCCGTAGGTTTTTTTGGAAAAATATAACAATTAATAATATAATATTTGTTTAATAAAGTATTTAATGTCAATTTTGACACTATTTGGTAATTTAATTTTGTGGAAATCACAACAGAATGATTAGTAAGAAAAAATTTAACTAAATCAATAATAACATGTCATATTAAGCTATAAAATTAATTTAATTCATAAAAAGTCTCAAATGACATTTATTTGGTTATTTATAACCGCAATTATGTCAATATTTCATTAATAAGATAATTACTGCATCATCATTGTGTCATAAAAAAATTAAATAATTTAATGTTTAAAAATTATAAATAAAACACCATTATGTAGTAAATCGTTTTATATTTCTAATGAAAATTTGTAGTCTAATTTATCTTATGTATAACTCTATATTAAAAATGATTTAGTTATTAAACATTGATTTTAACTATTTTAACCCATCTTTAAATAAATTAATAATAAATGTCCTAACCTATTCCAAGTGGGCATAAATGGTCATATTATATTCCAAAAGTTGTTTATGGTAGAATTACACTTATCCAATAGAATTAGGACTTGTGTTAGGGTAATAATAATATCATTTTTACAATTAATTACCCAATTTACTTTTAACCGTGGTAAAAAAAGTAAAAATTTAATATTCACCAAAAATTATTTTTACCACACTGAACCACATTTTTGTCCTTGATATTAACAATGTCTCTAGAATTTTCTAAATTCCACTCATAGAAGTGGTAAAATTATGTTTTATTTGAATTTTCAAATTCTCCTAGGAGATGGGTAAAAGACGGTGAAAAGTTCAATAAAATTTATATATATATATAATAATTATAAAATGGCTCAAATGAATTACTTTGAACTTATATAGGTATAATGTATCAATTTTGACCTAAAATAAATTTAAATAAAATATATAAATATTTAAATAAAAAGTTGGGATTTAAATAGTAACATAGTGTTTTCACCATTCATCAAAAATTGAAAGTTTTCAGAAAAATACCAAAAATTCATTCGAGGATAATTTCGATATTATGAATCAAAAAATGAAGTCCGTTTTGAATGATAAAATTTATAAAATCTCAAAAAGTGGGTATTACTATTCATAATAGCTAGTTTATATAACAAGTCGTTGTTTAGCGAAACTCGGTATTGCGTACAACACACTCTATCGTGGAAGGTCGTGGTTGCTTGTAATGCAAGACAAGTTAGGGATGTGTGTTGTGCAAGCTCCTTTTGGTGTAGCATACAACACAAGACATTAATGAAATTAAAAAGAATATTTTTCACAAAATCTTCGGGTGTTATAATCTACCCTCCTTAAAAGGAATTTCGCCCTCGAAATTCATCGGGTTTATAAATGGTTTACTACTCGAAATTTTCATTAATAGAATCCCACATTGTAAAAAGGAATACCAAAACCAATCATTAAAAACTAAATTATGAAACTTAACGGTTACCCAAATAAACTAATCATTGGGTTTCCACATAGGTGAAAATATGGACATGGAAGAGAAATCTAACCATCATATTCTGATGGAGAGTGGTAGAGAACATAGCTATGGAAAAGCCAGAAATCACAAAGCCATAGATTTTTGATTATCTAATGTACCATCTGAATCATCGGATATAGAGGCACTAGGAAAACATTTTCGGATTCCACGATCTTTTCCCTAAAGGTTAAGAATTTGAATTAGAATAAATACTTACTTTATTTTGGTACAATATCACTGTTGTTTGTGATTTGAACAATTTCCACTTCATCTCTTAAATAAATGAAGTTGAATTTGTTATTCGTAAAGTGTTAATAAATCATCTGATAGAATGATGGGTCATTCCATCTATTTCAAACAAATGGTTTGCAAAATTTATCAAATATACATAAGTCCATCTATGGTGAGGTTAGTCGTATATGATTCCAAAAATGATCTTATACTTCATATATCATACCTCTTAATAAAATAAAACTAGTTTCTACTAACCAAGGACTTCTTGTAGGCCAGTGGTATGTGATAAAGGCCAGTCACACTTCGGTTGTGGGTTCGATTCCGACAGCTTTGTCTGACGCGATGGGTTGTCGCCCATCCTGCAGGTTGTCCTTTTTGTAAAACTACTTTACTATAACATCCCATCAATAATATCAAAAAAACTTCTATCTTAAAACAATACTAACTTATGTCCAACATAATCCATTCTAATCTTTAGGCTTATCCAAAATATTGCAGTCTACTCTCATATTATAGTGAAAACGATTACCAAAGAGTTCATATAAAAAACATGTTAATACCATCGTTGATCCCTATATATCATAAGATATGTCATGTTGGTCACATTCCAAACATTCAAAGTCCTTAATCATGTATTCTATTAAAAAAATGAATACTCATTGATCCTTATTGAAAACATGAATGTAGTTAAAAGTTAACACTTTCCACATTCGAAAATCCCCTAAATTCTATATACTCAAACCATGATATCACTTAGTCCTTATATAAATCATGAGCCCATTAATACTATCAAAAATTTAATTTTCTCTTTATCCCTTAATTATGCTCATGTCATCTGCTTTAGAAAATATTTGAATCACTTTTCATGGTTACCGGTACCATAAAATTATTGAAAACCACAATAGACTAATACAAAAATAGTCTAATACGCCATAAAAGTACGTAAAAAACATTATTCTTGAATACCAATATAGGCACACTTCAATCCTTCCTCTTCAATGATTGTCCTGGAATAAGTCCTTCCTTGATTTTGAAGTAACTTTTTAGGTCCGGGCATTGAGTTGGGTAATGCCCATGTTCTCCACAAATAAGACATTGAACTCTATAACAGTTTGTCACTCTATGTCCCTTTTCTCCACACAGATAACATCTGTCTCTCCATTTGTGGTATTCCTCAAGATTCTTTTTCCATTATTTAGAAGTCTCAATCTTCCTTTATTTATGCTCCTCAACATGCGAACATGCATAAAAGTCTACCTTCCTCTTATTTGATGAATTAGGCATACCGCTAAATTTCACCTTTTTAATCATATATCACGATGACTGATTTAACATAATCACAATATCTTTACCACTTGGAATTACACAATTTTGTTTCTCATAGTCACCAATTTGTCCATTGGATTCAATGTTAACCGAATTCCTTATGGTTCCCTCCATTGACTAAAACACAAAAAAAATTCTATGTGAGGAAAAAATCGTACAAGTAAAATAACATAATTAAGGAGGAGTACCTTCGACATCAAACATCTTAGGTTTAATACTAATATCGTTACCGTAATTCTAGGACTATAACCTATACTTATACTTATCCTTAGGGACATCCCTTGACATACCATAGAAATATTTCTAGGGATCTCACTATTGTTTTCTCATCCTAGTTTCCAATGGTTGACTAAACCATTCCTCTGATACAAAATGTAGAGTCCCAAATCTTGACATGCATGGACATTACATTAATTTTGCGGAATACAAATTACCTAACAAAAACAGACACACAAGGACCGTAATAGTTTAGTATCTTTGGTAACTCAGAATATAATCTTCTAATAGTGGTAAAAGATCTTCACCATCTCCCATAAAGATCTTCACCCTTTTTTTCTTACCTAAAACGTTTATTTATATCATTGGGAAAAGAAAACATAAAATGGGTGTGCTCAAATGCCCAGTAAGGGTAAACATAGAGAACATAAAACAATCCATAAATATTTGAATGCTAAAACAAGAACATAATGTCTAAACATCAAAATCTTGAGCAAAGACATGAATCATGAAAGTACATAAGGCATATATCATAAGGGAACATCAATCATCATAAAATAGCATGGGAATAAAACATGTAATTGTGAAAACCATTAAGCACAAGTTATTATTTCCATAGTAGCCATGGCATTGCTTCTAAGACCATCTTAGTGGAAAATGTCACATTATGAATCGAGTCCACTCCTCGTTTCAGTCCTGTAACACTGAACCAGATTAACTTACCGTTCCATCCATTTCTATCTCATTAGATATAAATCATTACCCAATGAATTGGAGGGAGATATAGGTCCCACCCATCTCATAATTAAATCATTCTTACTTGTGCCACAAAATAAAAATACATCATTCATAATAAACCAATTAATAAAATGTGTTTCATAAACATCTTCTCATCATCACATAATCCATATAGACATTATACATGAAACATACACATATGAAATAATGTCATCTTAGATGAAAAATGGTTTTGATAAAACACGTGAAATGAATTTTTGAGGAAAATATCCTTTCTTCTTCAAAATCATTTTCTTTTCACAAAATGCCATGAAATTTTAAAAGAAAATTATTTTGTTGAAAATATTCATAAAACCTTGTATAGTATTCTTCATGAAAATGAGGCGTTATGAAACCAAAAAAAAACTGTTCACTCCATATAAGTTAAAAATAACATTCTTCTCGTACTTTTGTCGAAAAAGTCAAAAAGTACCTCGTATGTTAAACAAAAAAAAATTCCTTAAATACCATGTATTAAAAGACAAAAATGGGTTAAAATGACATTAATCATACATGAAAACATTTTTAGAAAAAATGGGCTTGGATGATAAAGATAACCCCAGTAAATACTTACGAATAAACAATCTCGGATAAAAATGAGATTGATAAATTATCCCTTACATTAGGTCTGATATGCTTCGTACGTTTTTGAACCACCTATATAATGATTTAAATAATGTCATTGACTTATTACGTAATAATATTCATTGTTATGATATCATATATGGTTCAATTATGACTTTATATTACCCGTTCTTTTGTAAGTTCCATTTAAAGCAGTGTTTTGGGTTAAATCGTTTTATTTATCGTATGTGTTTGGACTTGTTGTTCTTGATGTTATTAATTATAAACTGGTTTACATAATTCCAGAATTGAAAACATGATTTATATATAATATATATTCAGTATATACATATATATATATGATAGATCAATTAAATGGAATGAAATACACCATTCATGGAGACGGTAGGTCGTACGTACGCATGAACGTTGTTTTCGTTTCCTTATTGAATTGAATGAAATTAAGTAGATGTCATAAATATATATACACATATATCCAGTATCATTATTATGTCATATATTTCATGATTACTAATTATATATACTTTATAATCATTCATGAGTGGTAAACATGGAAAATGAATCTCATCGCGTCGTGGAGACGGTAGTCCGTACGTACACACAAGCGATTATATCATTCTCATGATTGTGGAATTGTATTGAAGTGTATGTATAATATTTTATAATCAATAATACTTTGAAAAAATCATATATAGTTTTTTATTTACACCATTATACCCATCAAAGTAAGGTGGTTGTCGAAAACAGATCACACCACGGCGCGGAGACGATATTCTATACGTACACACGCACTGTGATTTTGTTTTCCGTACGATGGATAGATGGTGAAATAGGGTTGTTTCAAACTTATTATAACATATAAGTATATTATTGATACTGATGTTATTACATCATAATCAAACAACTAAAGAAGAAGATGTAGAAGAAGAAATAAAGTTGAAAGAATCAGTAACAGATATTACCTCTTCTTTCGACACGCCTTTTTAAAACCTCCTCTTAGGGCACTATGATTGGTCTTTGAAGAAGAAAAGAACCTCTAGGATGTTTATATGGAAGTAGAGAATATAAATTTTCAGGGATTGGACGATCATGAAGGCTTATTGTGGTGTGACGAAGATCGGGAGGAGTTTCCCTTTTATAAGGGAGGAGAGGGGCACCTTTGGAATAACTAAAAATATTATTTTCATATAAAGTCATATTCGATTTTTTATAGCTCAAAATTGATTTATTTCAAATATAAGGTGGGTATGGGTCGAAATAATCTCATCAAATAGAATTTATACCAGTTTAGGATTCTATTTTAACCTTATCATTTAGATTTAACTTTATGTTAAATAATTTTTCTTTTACCGTGTCTTCTTGTTTTCTTACACTATAAGGTTAATAAACTTACAATAAAAATCCAAAAAACCCCAATATGTTTATTATTAATATATATAACCTTATCTAAGTCATTTGGACGATCCTTAGATTTTTAGGAATAAAATAACAATTAATAATATAATATTTGTTTTAAAAACTATTTTATGTCAATTTTGACAATATTTGGTAATTGATTTTTGTGAAAATAATCACAGAATTATTAGTCCATAAATAGTTATCTAAATCAATTATAACATGTCATATTAACCTATAAAATTAATGGAATTCCTAAAAAGTCTCAAATTACATTTATTTGGTTATTTATAACCTCAATTATGCCAATATTTCATTAATAAGATAATTATTACATCATCAATGTGACATAAATAAATTAAATTATTTAATGTCTAAGAATTATAAATAAATCACAATTATGTATTAAATATTTTTATCTTTCTAATGAATATTTATATTTTAATTTATATTTTCTATAACCCTATATTATAAATGATTTAGTTATTAAACTTTGATTTTAACTATTTTAACTGTTCTTTAAATAAATTAATAATAAATGTCCTAATCTAATACAAGTGGGCCTAAATGGTAATATATTATTCATAAGGTTGTTTTTTGTGGAATTACACTTATCTAATAGAATTAGGACATGTTTTAGGGTAATAATAATATAATTGTTACCCTTAATTACCCTATTTACTTTTAACCGTGGTAAAAAAAATAAAAAGTTACAATTCACCAAATATTATTTTCATCTCACTGAACCACATTTTAGTCCTTGATATTAACCGTCTCTCTTGGATTTCCAAAATTCCACTCATTGAAGCGGTAAAATTACGTTTTATGTGAATTTTCAAATTCTCATAGGATATGGCTAAAAGGCGGTGGAATGATAAATAAACTTTTTATATATCTAAAATTATTATAAAATGACTCCAATGAATTAATTTGAACCTATATAGTTATTATGTATCAATTTTGACCTAAAATAAATTTAAATAAAACAAATAATTATTTAAATAAAAAAGTCAGCTTTTAAATAGTAACCCAGTGTTTTCACTCTTCATCAAAAATTGAAAGTTTTCAGAAAAATACCAAAAATTCACCCTAGGCTAATTTTGATATTCAGAATCAAAAAATGAAGTCAATTTTGAATGATAAAATTTATAAAATTTTAAAAAGTGGGTATTACTGTTCATAATGGATAGTTTATATAACATGTATTTGTTTAGAGAAACTCGGTATTGCGTACAACACATGCTATCGTGGAAGGTCACGATTGCGTGTCATGCAATCCAAGTCAGTGATGCATGTTGTTCAAGATCTTTTTGGTGTATCATACAACACATGACATTAATGAAATAAAAAAGAATATTTTTCACAAAACCTCGGGGTGTTACATTACATTTCCTTTAGGTTCCTCCCGGTAAGTTACCCCTGTGTAAGCCTCAATTCCATGCCCCATTCCATAACCATGTGGACATTGATCACTGTCTTCTGCAAAGGGTACACTAGAAGCCTCCCTGAGGTTGAATCCCATAATCCCTTCTTATCCCGCTATTTCCCTTGAGTCTCCATGTCTTGGGAGGATCATGTTCTATCTCAATGATTCAACTTAGTTTGTGTCCCCATCCATTGGCTCTATTCTCATAGGCCCCCATCTTAGGTTCCTAATCACCCCATATGAACTACATGGACTTTGAGACCTTCCTTTTACACAAGGTATATAGGTATCCTCCTGAAGATTCAAGCCGGTCACACATCACACTCCACCCATCCCATCCATTCCATTTATACTTCATCTATACCCATCCTGATTTATACCAAAGCCACCACGTCTTGGTGGGATCATTCCATCCATCTGGGCCATCTCAGTGAGTAATCCCCATTCACTTAATCACTTCTCTGAAAAGCACTCAAGCAGCTTACCATACCTAATCCCCACACAACCCATATCCATCCAACTAAGAGAGACCCTCTTGTAATAGAATGTTATCCATGTGTAATCCCCATGCACCATCTAACATTCAAATAATGTGGGTATTGATCCCTATATTCTACACAAGGTATGTAGGAATTATTTATGAGGTTCAATCCTACCCAATAGTATACATAAGTGTCCCCTGTTTTGGGTACACCTCCTTGATCTTCCCTCAGTGGTGTCCAGATCAGCCTCCATGGTGTGAAACCTTCTATTTATGATACACACCATCCTAGTTATACTATAATGGGGAATTCTAATACATCCATCTAGTAAACCATCCAGGTGCCCTCTTATAGGGAAAAACCTCTTTGATCCATCTCCATGGGATGTTATGATCAATATCATATCATCCCCATAGTACATTAATCTAATGTAATACACCGTGTTAAACAAGGGATGACTGAGGGAAACCACAAAATACATTCTTATGGCATAAGACACCTTGTGGTCACCATAGGATTCCTTGGGTTCCACACCCTTGAAAAGCCCTCTTATAAAGAAGAATTCATGCGTTTCAATGTTCCAGCATCAATACATGAAACTAATTCTCAAGATTACCACTCTTCTATTCAAGGATTACTACCCTAACCAGACCCCTTGGAATTACAAGAATTAAACAACATAATTAACCAGCATCCACAAAGTTATTGAACTAGGAATGATTTTCATAAACTACCACTCAAATCTATGAGGGAGACCTAAACTAGGAAACAAATTCCAAGGAAGAATCCATGGAAGTGGGAACTGATGCCCCATCAACCCATCTTGATCAATGAGAAGAAAACACTAATAAATTGATGAATTGTACCTACTATTGGATATTGGGAATGTGGGGAAAAATGTAGTCCTTCATGATAATGATCAAATGTGTCCCGATGAAAAGTTTCATAAACATAAATGGTGAACCTAACATGAAACTGTTATCCTGAATAATGGTATTGTAGAATTTGATTAATCAGTTCAAAAGATTGAAATGTTTTTGGATCTTGATATTAGACACCCAGGCCCTCTATGAAAATAGTTGGCCCGACATGGAACTCACTAGTAGTTGGTCAATTGAACATTGAGAATCTCATTTGCATCATTTTCTGCATGGATCTTGCACTCTAAATGTGAAATATTTAATGAAATTAGGGAATTGAAACATTTTTTCTATATATACACCCAGATGAATGAATATTTCTTCTTTAAAGGATGCAATCTACATGATACTGATCTACCAACACCTGCCGATGTAGGGGAATGGGAAATGTCACTGCGGTAAACCTTCATGACTGTGCCTCCGCCACGATGACAATGAATTTATCAACTACCTTGTGATTATTCCACATATCATCCTCTAAGATCATCTATAGGATGGTTATGGGCACCCTTTAATGATGGTATGTCCAGGAGGGAGTCATTCCCACAATGAGAATGGCCGTCTAGGACCTTGATGCTTTTGCACCTTATCTTTATCAACACCCCCAAGGAATGCCTAGGGAGCCCATCCTCACCACTATGACAATGAACCACTTTAGGAGTCTATCCTTAGAGCTCTCTTTAGACTAAATACCCTATTTTATGTAGTTAGGGGATGCCCAAGTCCCCTCTATGACAACTGCTTCTCAAGATCCAACATGGAGGTCTCCCACTAGGCCACATCAACTTTTCCAGCAATCGGTTCTATGGGATGAGGAATAGGTGGACCATTCCCAAACTCTTTTGACCCCATTCTAACTCATCCTATATCATATTTAGGTTTAGTATTAGTCTTAGAAGGATTCCATTTAGGGGGAATCATCTTCAATAGCTCCCGTGGACATTTCCACTATTGGAATAATCTTCCAAGTCCCTGTTACTATAGATCAAGAACTCCCTGATGCCCTATTGGAATTGAGCCCTTATATCCTGTGAATTGGGTTGATTCTCTTAGAATTTGATGTACCGTGTATTCATTATGGACTAGTCCATGAATTTGAGACTTATAATGAATTCTGTCCCCATATAGTCACCATCCATAGTTGAGGTGCTCCCTCCTCTCACACCCAACGTGGAGGTCCTCCCCATATTCCCTGCATCATCCATGGTGGAGATCATCCCTGCCTTATTGATGTTTAGTACTGATGTCCTTATGATGCTTGCTATTATATATATAGATGCCTCCCATTATCTCCAACAAGAGACATATAGGCCCTCATCAATCATCCCTATCTCCATTGGAGGACCTCCCTACTCTAGTGACAACCAATATTGTGTCCTACCCGCTCCATCCCTGATTAGTATAGATTCCCTCCCTGTTCTATCACCAATCAACATAGAGGACCTCCCCATGTTCATATCTATTAGTGTGAAGGTCCTCCTCACAGCTCGACCCACCAAACCAGAGGTCCTACCACTCCACCAAAAATCGACATTGAGTTCTAACCCATTTCCATAATGACTCCAGCAGATGTACTCCCTATTATGTACTCATCTAGCCATGAGAAGGTCCTCCACGCACCGCCCACATCCATAGAGGGGGTCCTACCCACTCCAATGTCAACCAGTAAAGAGTTCCTCCCTTTATCTTATTTTACATATACCCTAGTTCCCCTTAATCCTCAGTTCTCCAAATAAGAGTTCCTCCCCACAAAATCAACAAATAACAAAAAGTTAGTCCTCATGTTTAAAAAGTTCCATGCCTAGATGAACCATACTATGTAAGAAGGGAGAATCTTAAACATTGAAGGAAAAACTCTAGGAAGCACCATGTTGTTGTGAATCTAGTCCACTTATTAAACTCTGAAGTTGAATGATACCCAAGGATGGTGCCTTCCCCCCAATATTCTACATCAGAGTCTAGGGCAGGAGCATGTCAGTTGATGTTCGTCCTCCTGAAAGGTGAGATGCACCATATCTCTAAATCTATTCCTAAATATATGAAGGTATATGAGTCTTGAGATACCTTATAATGCTATATGGTGAATAATATCTATCATTAATGTCTTCATTCACTACCTCAAGATGAGATCACAAAGAATAAATATAGGCCAAGATAGACCACCAGTACTCAGTTGTCCTGTAGATAACTATTACTGCCCACACACATGAATATGTGGTCAATACTCTATCCAATAGAGATGTGATAATGCGGTCAACATCACCTCAGAAAGATGAATTAGTGCACATTGATCGGTCAACTCCTGTAAAAACCTCTCCACTGGCCAGTCCACCACCACAAAAGTCCACATCTATGTCAATTATATCTTCTCAACCATCTCCATTCATAGACTATGGTAGCCAATATATGGGTCCTTCTTCTGAGTAGGGAATCTTATGGGACAATCTATCCATTGACTATCTATCATAAATCTTTTCGAAAAATGTTGCTCCCAACATCTACATGGTAGAATCCCTCACTAAGGAAGAGGTTCTGTGATTTTTTTAACCATATGGGAGATGCTTTTCTTCCTCCACAATCATCGGTTGGTCTATCTAGAGATTTAAGAAATCATTGATGATATTAGCCAACAATTCCACAAGATAGAGTTAGTAGCACTTCCAGTGGCACAACATCCTTTGTCACCCAGTTACAACTATATTATTAAATGGTTATGCGTCTAGAGATTCATAGTGATTCAAAAAATCATTGATTAAGAATACCCACACGAGAAGGACCATAGTGTGGGAAAATACAATTATATCCACTCCTGTCCCATCAAGAGGAAACCATATTTACTTGGAAACATTGGGGAAATTCCAAGTGTTGTCATAAAGAATATTACTGATGTAACGATGCCCAAGGATAGAGAGATTAGTGTAAAGGATGATGAAGAGAATCAATCTAATGGGGTGTCACATCATCTCATTTACCCTCCAGGTATGATCTATCATCATTAGAGGAATACTCTTGTACTTAGACATCCATATTAATAACATGATAGTGGTTGGAATCTTGGTAGAGATAAGGAATCAATCAATCATTCTTATCAACATGATTTCCCACGAAATTCAGAGGATGACCCTATTATAACTACTTTGTGATTGTGGATTGCAGAATTGCACCAGGTAATCAATGATCCCTATTATGAGTGAGGTCCTAATTATGGTGATCTAGTATAGGATTATGTTCCTCATCCTCTAGCTCGTTAAGGGAAGTTGAATATCAATCTTGGCCTATTTCTCCTACTTGAGCCCTATGATCCCACAGATCCATATAGAGAAGTGGCTAGAGCATGTGGAAAGTGAACATGATTAGAGTCGCAAAATCCATGAAAGAGGTGTGAAAATTCCCCTCAAGATCCACATCAAGATGTCTCACAATACGCTCTGCCAACCAATCTACAGATTTCCCCATGAGATGTGGTCTTACATTCCATGTTAATGAGCCTGTCAATTCCTTGATGGTCAGGAATCCTCAGCCAGATAAGAACCGTAGCACAAATGACATGATAACTAATCACACTTCTCATATCAATGCCTAGGAAATGTGACAGGTTGCTATCACACATAATGGAAATCCATATCTGATGTGGGTTGATGACATGAGAGCACACCTGAATTTTGAGAATCCAAACATCACCCCATTTTATAGGATGAGAGACCCACTACAACATCTAACCCACATTATCTCTAAGTGAAGACCCATGTTGGGAACTCCAGAGTAGAAGGAGGTCACGATGCTCTAATGCTCCATTTAGAAATTTGAAGGGCCTACATTTAGCTGGTACAACTAGTTACCTATTGGGTCTATCACTGGTTAGGAATACGTTCATAGGTAGTTTCATTGTTAGTTCAGAACTACCACTTCAAAGATGAACATTGATAACATATTTAAGGGCAATAAATGACTAGGAGATCATGTCAGAAACTTTATTTTTTGGTTGAAACGCCTCATGTACTCACTCAAAATGATTCTAACTCAAGAGAATCTATTGATGATGTGCATCAAGAATGTTAAGGACGAATTGTTCCCCACCCTAATTACTTAGAACTTGCATGGTGGATTCTAGGATTTTTCTAAAAAGTTTCAATGCCTAGATAAATCCTTACAACAGGCCAAAAGATACATCCATTTCTACCTACAGAACCGATATGAAGATCCACTATGATAGAGACATCCTCCATGGTGCAAGAAAGGACTCTAGAACCACTACAGTCACTTCTAGAAGAATCCTTACAGGACCCACCTCACCGAGGAGAGAAAACTCAGCAAGCTCTGTCTCATCACCCTCATAATCGGTAGTCAAATACTAAGTAGGTTCCACCTCCCATATGAGAGAATTTGGTTTCATATCCTCATCCCCCACCACATCCTAGATAGAATCTGGCTCCCAGGGTTTCCCCCTAGACAGAAGAAACCGTACCTATTCCTTCTGAGAGGCCAAGGTTCTCGATTATTTCCACATCTCCTTAGATCAAGGAGCCCTGATGCTCTTAGAATGTAGAAATCCTTAAGAGGATGAACTCATTGAATATCCTTTCTGTTTTCCTTAACAAATATTTCTAGGAAATACCTTAAATTAGTATTATGTGTTCAATGAATGGATTCATGATCGGATAGACAACGGTCTGCTCAGGTTTGGTGTACTCTCAGCACAGGTAGCACATATCTCTACAGAGCCCAATAGTGAAAATGTAGGTTCTGATGGATTTTAGAAAGTCTCTATTAATGGGGCCCAAAATATTTATGATTGGTTAGCTCGTAGAGATGATTCTCATGTCTATATCAACATGCATGCTTTCCTAGTCCATCCTGATCCTCTAGAAGTCAACACGACGTCTTTAGTTTCCACATATGCATCTACCTATCAACATTTGAAATCTCATTAGTGCAGTCATTGACTAATCAATGTAAATTGAATTCTCCCATCAGTTATGAAGCTATCTCGTACTCTTGGAGAATTAATGCCTCTAGAAATTGGAATCACACCCAAGGTCTATCATTCACCAGAAGACTCCTATAACGATGATCATAAGTGTGTGTCTATGAATACCATCAAATTAGACGATCCTTACATGGTTCCCTATGAAGATGAGTACTAGGAAAAGCCTATGTATGTCCCAAACTGATTCCATCATAGAAGAAGTTGAGGATAGAAAACCACCAGAATGCTCGGTATAGTTCTCCAAGACAGACCATATATTCAACTGAGACCAAGAAACACATGTTGCAAAGAGCTCAGTTGGAATAGTCCTAACATAGAATTTATCCAGATCATCCACTACCATTGACTATGATCATTGACCTACCAGAACTACCATGGTCATATCTGGATTAGCTGAATTAAATAGGGTTTCATTTAGCCAGCGGTTATCCAGTGGTGATTCTTGGTAGCTTGTATGATCATAAGAATATTTCAAGCACAAATTAGAAACCTATAGTTCCATCCATAGTTCCCATCATGCTTCCCACTGTAGAATGGTGTCCTATGGATAGAATAGTGTATATTGAATGGAATTATGATGTGTTGAATAATCTCTCCATCATTGATGGAGAAGTCTCGATCCCTGAGGTTCTCCATATCTCAGAAGAGATGTCAGTATCCCTTAAAGTAGCCTTACCAATCCCCTTTAGTTAAAATTAGTGGTTTTGGAAACTGAGATTTTCCATGCATAGTATTTCAAGTAGTAATAATTCTAGGCAGTAATCTCTTTCTATGAAGAAGATGAGAGTTCAATTATGCAAGGGAACATCGGCCTGCTATAAATCATAGGAGAGTTCAATGATCTGGAGTACCATTTATGTCTCATTAACACAGGTTTTGGGATCAAACATATCCTGAACCAGATGCTTCACAGATTGGGACTCTCTAAAGTATATATGAGCCCCTCTATCTTGATGATTTGGGGTTATGACATGATCGAATAGAGACCGCGTGGCCTTATCCATTTTAGAACCTTGTTCTATAGTCTTACAACATACAATGAGATCATGGTTGTCTCATAGGTTACCATTTAAAACAAATTTATGGGTAGAAATTAGATTCATCTTCACATGTTATTACCCTCCTCTAATCAGTAGTGCCTTAAATACTCCCTCAATGGATGAGTAGGCATTCTCTAAGATGATGCTTCTCCTTTTACCTCTTATGAAGCTTGCTATATGGATGAAGATTACTACAAAATAAAGGATAAGAATTCCCTGACCAATGAGGTGGAATAAAACCCCATCACCGCCAACCCATTGGAAAACATGGATGATGCATTTGTCCTCCTAATTCACCAGTTAGAAGCCATGATGATAGACATGTAGAATTGATATGTTGTTTCTGAGAGGAAGGGGTTCCATGAACCCTAATTCATGGAAAACCATAGGATTTCCTCTTATTCCTACATGAGTCAAGCTCAGTTCATAACAGAACCCCCTACACCTATTAGGTATTGATATATTCACCCCATGACTATAGGTTTCCTTCAAACATGATTCTTCTGCTGAGCTGGGTTAAACAATCACAAACCAACCTGTAAACATATGTTTGACGTTAAATATTGACCTATTGGTCAAAGGCCAAATGGAATCAGATCAACAATTTTTGTACTCATGTTTTCTATAGTGTAGAAGTCTCTTGATGGAGATTCCACCACAACTCAAGCTGAAACTAGTGTTCCCCCAGATTCAGTCCGTATGGGTAAACCATATATTCCCATTGATTCCTCTAACTCAAATAATGAAGAGTATTTTGATGATGCTCCACCTATATTAATGGATGGCACCTCCACCATGACTAATGATCTTTTTTAGGTGGATCTTTGTACTGATCTAGATTCGAGGCTAACACGGATAAGTTCAACCATACCTGAAAAGGAACAACAATAGTATGTGTATTTCTTAAATTACCAACATGATGTGTTTACATAGAGCTATGAAATGACTAGACCATCAGGTCCCCATCCACCGTCTTGGCCCCCTAGTGAGTAATAATAGGTTCAACCAGCCTCACATGAAAATGTACCCATCTCGTGATACCATGGTTGGGGAGGATGTGGATAATCTCATCAATGCCAACTTCATCAAGGAAGTCTGTTACCCCAAGTGTCAAGACAAAATCACCCCTTTCCGGAAGTAGAATAGATAGATCATAGTTTTTATCGAGTTCTAGGATCTCAACCGCAACTGCCCGAAGGATGATTTTCCATTCTAGTGACATTGTTGTTGACCGATTCCACAAATATATTGCATGATATCTTTTTTATTTATTGGTATTCTGGTTGCTAATAGATCTTTTGGCCCCAAAAGATATGGATTATACCACCTTTAGAAAACCACAAGGTCACTTCTACTATTATTTAATTCTTTTCAGTCTGAAGAATGCAAGATCCACCTATCATGATTTCATACAATTCATCTTCAAGATGATTCACTGGATATTAGTGGAATAATACATGGATTATTTGGTGGTAAAATCCCACCAGCGTAAAGCCAATATCAGAGATCTTGAGAAAATGTTCGAATTCCATCCCTCCCAACAGTTAAAGATGAACCCCCTTGAAATGTGATTTCGGGGTGAAATTTTGAATGTTCCTTAGTTTTATATTTAAATACATAGGAATCATAATTGGCCCATAAAAGATCAATGCTATCATCCATATACCTCCTATGAGTAACTGATGGGAACTCTGAGGCCTTCAATGCCACTTTTCCTACATTTGACGATTCATTGAAAATCTTGATAGAAAGTGTAAGAACTTTTCTAGGATCATAAAGAAATGTTCCATCTATCAGTGGGATGAAGAGTACCATACCAAATTTGAAGTGATTAAAAAGTACCCTCTATAACCTACATTTACAATGCCACCGATCTCCAGGAAGTCATTACTCCTCTATGTGACCCCCCTAGAACGATCTGTTGGAGCCTCTCTCTCTCTCCAAAGAAAAGTGAAGGGACATAGAAATTTTTTTAATATCTCAGTCGTGTGATCCTTTAAGTAGAGTCTTTTTATTCTTCTATCAAGATTTGATGCCTCACACTGTTTTTTGCAGTACAAAATTTTTTGAACTATTTACAGCATCATGAGATACAACTGGTGTCCTGTGTGGATCTGATGAATTATATTAATAACATACCAACATTGATAAACCCGTTATCTTATTGGGAAGTGATCCATTAGCAGTTCGACATCATCTTTGTTTCATAAAAGGACATCAAGGTTTAGGTGCTGGATGAGTTTTTGGCAGCTCATCCGACCCCTGTTGGAATGACTTTGGATATTGAATTCCTAGATGTTGATATTCTCTCAGTGGACCAATCTATACTATTATGGTAGAATAATTTTGATGGTTCCTCTCACATCCTAACTAGAAAAAGGATCAATGATCCCATTCTCAATAGATTGAGCATGGGGATCGTTTTCATTATGTCTTCAAAGGCTGTTCTTCCTTATTTGATACTGCTATCTGAAGGCTAAACCAACAATGATGCATCATATCAGTCTTTAATTAATGGTCTCGAGCTACCTTTTGAGATTGATATTCCCAACATTCATGTGAATGTGTATTTTTAGTTAGTCATCAAGCAGATCAATAGTGACTATATTGTTAGGATGTCAGATCTCGTACCCTTTCTCAAGTATAATCTCCATCTGATCGCTCAGTTCCCATGTCATCAAGAGGTGACTCATGTTATATGGTCATATAATGGTTGAGCTTATGTAATATCCAGTTTATCCACCTCTCTCATGGATCCTAACCAAGATGATCTATTCATTCATGGGGCACATCAAAGATTCATCACTCCCATCACTCCAGATGACGGTGAAATCCATTAGGTCAATATCCTCATCGATGGTGCTTCCACAAAGAGTCACCCAGATCCCCATGAATCTAATGAAACCTCAAATTGGATAGAGATGAATATGAGAGAATTCACAGTTATGCAACATAGTTCACCCTCCATAGTGGGTCTAACCTTAAAAAACAACTCTAAAACCCCGAGATTTATGGAATTATCCTATTCTACATTCAAGTAGTTGATATTATTTGAGTTATGTAGAAATTTAATGTCGGGTCATGTAGTTCTCAGCAGGTTGGGTTGAAGCTCTCTCACCGAATTTTAAGGCTGGGATACTTCTGGCCCACCATGGTGCATTACTATAGCGAGCCCTCCAAGAGGTTCCACTCATGTTAGAACCATGACAACTTCGTCCATTGACTGCCAGATCTCCTCCATACTATAAATTAATTTGGTCATTTGTGGTATGGGGACTCAATGTCTTGGTACCATATCCACCTGTGATAGCTCGCCCATGCTGGTTCATTCCGACCACAACAAATTTCTCTTCCATGTCGGTAGAATCTATTACTATCATGTAAGTTAGGGACCATTCAACAGCATTTTTTGTGAGCTTAAAAAACATTTATCGACTCAATGTTTCTCATGAAATTATAATTGACAATGAAACCAAATTTCATGCGGGTGAGCTGAATAAATTGAACGCCATGTACAATATCTGGTCCAACCAAAATTCTTACTATCACGTTTATGAAAATGGAAAGAATGAGGAATTAAAGAAAAATCTCCCCAAAATTCTGAAGAGGATGGTGGGTCAGAAATAGAAAAGTAGGCCGAAAAGGATCCCCAACACTCTCTGGGATTATCAGAAGACGATTCACAATTCCACCCTCTTGACTCCATATTCCTTGGTGTGTAGAACATAGGCAGTCCTCAACACAATTCCGTTTCCATTTCTCTACACAACGGTATATGATCAATAGAAATCATAAAAGATAAGAGAAGTACATCTAGCTGAACTGGAATTCCTTAACGATAACAGGCTATGGAACTTGCATAATCTAGAGCAGCTCCAGAAGAAATTAGCCTGAGCATTCAAAAATAATGTTTCCTTCAATCATTCTTACAAGGTTATATGGTACTGGATTAATGGATATTGATGATACCTGGAAGGAATCCACAAAACATAAATCCCAAATTGGAAGTACATTATATCATTCTCAATTTCTATCCCAATGGTGCATATTCTCTAGTCGCCATGGATGGTGAGCATATCACTCCTCCAACCAATGCCAAGTTCATCAAGAAGTACTTCATATGACAGTGTTCAAGCATCATACATTATGTTAAACTGCATGACCACATCCAACATGACATTAAACAGTGCTTTAGTGTCCTTGCTACAAGACACTAAACTGCACAATATTGATAGTCCTTTCTACATGGCTTTAAAAGTAATGTGCTCTGAATCCTACTTGAAATTAAACTATTCATCATTTTAGTTTCATGAAGTTAAATTGTATATCCTTTTTCATCCCAATCACATGAAATTAATCTATGTGCGAGTTCATATCAGGAATGGGCCATGTGGTGTTGGGAATCCTTATCCCTTTTTCATGTTGTTTTACATCATGGAACCACACTGATCATTTGATCTATTGAATCTGAATCATTTTTTTCAACTCAACGAACCGAAAATAAGATCTCTAGAATCATAGTTTCATGATGCTAAACTACATAAAAATATTTTACCTACCCATATGAATATAAACAACACAACACCATGATGTCCTCATCTGAGAGAAGATCAATATTTTCAAATATAATCTATCATTCCATCTTCAATAACTAAATATGATGTGCTTCCCATCCTCATGGATACATAGGAACACCCATACATTTTATCATTGGGATCAGCTCCAAGTGAAACTTTTGGCCCCTTTGCCTAATTTTTCCACGGGAATATGTTGTCTGGTGTCGGCCTCCATGGTCCTTATTCATGAAGGATTATTTTTCCTCACCACACACATTCCCATTGAAATAATTACCCCCAACACCAAGCCTTATGACTTTAATATGTGTGAGAGTTCATCTAAGGAATTTTTTGTGTGGGGTTGGTCCTCTTTATCCGTCATTCACATCAAGTAGCCTTAGAGAATTATGCTACATATTTATTCATTATAAGCCTCATCCCATGGTATATGAACAATGAAAATAAACTAATATCTCCATTGTCCTAGTTGAATGATGATAAACTTCATAACAAACCTCTTCAATGCAACATTACTTTAAACTGTGTTGTATAATCCTTACCGTATGATGTTAAACAGCGTGTTCATAATCTTAGCTGCACGTCATTAAACTAAAAAACATTGATGGTCCCATTCACATGATGTTAAAAGAACATTCCTCATGTCCCAATAACATGAAGTTAAACTGGACACCCTTTTCTAGGCCATATGGCTTTAAATAGTGTGAGGTTTTTCCTTCAAAATGTATTGTGAGGCATGGATTCCTTTAGACACATTTACATCAGGTTATTCCTACCACACTATAAATGTCCAATTTCATAGATACCCACCTACTTGGACCAGAATTATGACTTTAAAGTGTGTGCAATTACTTCTCAGAAGCATTTCATGTGTTATTGGGTTTCTTTGGACTCATTCACATCAGATGATACCACAACACCTATTTTAGCTTTACTTCCTAGTCCAAAAAACATGACTATAAAATGATTAATTATCCTCAAGATCATGTGGTGTTATATAGGCCTCCTTAGTGTCATTCAGGTCCGTTCATTATTTCTATTCCCTCATGTCTTTTTGGGTTGAGATGTCTTCCCTATCATCTTAGCTGCATGATATTATATTATGTAGCATTAGTGTTCTAACATGAGAGGACATTTCCCCAAGTATCATCCTTCTAACATACTAGTTTCAAGTACTACAAGTTTCTTGTTACCCATCCTCATAGGATATTTAGCATTGCGAAAAACATTTATTTAGGACCAGATGTAGGACCACGAACCATTTTGATCCCTTTCCTTGAGTTTCCCTTTGTGGGTGTATCGCGTGATGTTGATCTTGTGTAATCCTCTTTAACATCTGGTTTTTTCCATGCCATGAACTTCCCACATGGGGATACCTATATCTCGTAAAAGTTTGAGTTTCATGACAATAAACTATGTAAAATCATCATCCTTACCACATGATGTTAAATTGTATAGATACGTCCTACGAATATGATGTTAAACTAGGTGAATATAGTACAAAAATTATAACCATAACCTAGGAGAGTTTTGTCTAATAAATAAACCAGTAAAATACATTCAATATTAAGTCTTTTATCCTGAGTTTAGTTAGGTCCTACCACTAACATGCTCTGATGCATTAGGACACATGGCTTAGAGTGTAAATTTTCACATGGACATTTCCCCGATCCAATTCCATATTTAGAGTCTTTCTAGGTTCAAATGTCCATCCTATTTCACATCCAAACAGACTCCCTAGTAGTGATGGCTATGCTACATTTCATCACCTACCATATTCGTGCAATGCTCTGTTGATTTTTGGCAACAAACAGTAGATCTTGTGTTTGGAATTTGGTCAGCAGTCGATTCTACATTTTCACACCCCACCCTTGGCTAGTGATGTGGTGGGTCATGTGTTGTGAATATGGTCAACAATTATTCTTCTCATCAATCACCCCTTCCATGATTCGTACCTTGCAAGTTTTTATTTACGTAATTTCCACCCCCATATGTTCAATTGGAGCTCTATCACCCATAGTGTACCCCATCATAAATTTTCACATGTTGAGCGGAAATGTCAGTTCCATCAGGACATTCTCAACCTTACTCACCATTTTGGTATGCTTCTACATATGATATGGAAATCATAACACCACTCCTTGTTTCCTACACTAATCATGGATCACGTGGGATTTTGAGTCTTTGTAGGGTTTTTACCCACATAGATGATCTTCACACGCTCACTGATCAAAACTCTAGGACAATAAACTAAGATCTTATCCATGATTTTCTCAGGAACAAGTCCTGTGGAATTAGGCCTATGTGATCTTCATTCACTTTAGTATATTTTTTCACTCTATACAAATACCTTCTAGGATACGTCTCCCTCAAATGATATTCATATCACATGATGTTAAAAAGAATGGATTTGGTCTCTTACTTTACCTTCAACAATGACATCATCATCCTGGATGCATGATGAAAAAACTTCACATAATTGTGGTGTTCTCACCAGAGAGGGCATCAACCTTTTCACGTTCCATCTATCCTGCCACCATTCAAGACCTACATAAACTCTGATTCCAATATGAACACTCGGAATTTCTATCCTAGTCCAGATGCTAAAAAAAGAAAATGTGTACCACCCTTTATCTCTATGGATGGACCAGAACTACATAGATAAATTTCCCTTTAACAACTATATGTGGATTTATTATTGTCTTCATGGGATATGGCATATGTAGTGACATCAATTTCATGAATTTAGATTCTAGATGCAACATTGCTTCCCCTTTTTTACATCGGTTCATCTTAATCATCACCGCCTGTCTTTAAACAGCATGGATTTCCATAACTATGCGTCACTTGATTCCGATCCTTATGGGATATGTATTGATCCCTAGACACTTTTCCTTTTGGATCTATCTACCTTATTTCCCTCCTTTCAAATTGGGTTATTTAGTTATGAACTCCATGACCTTAATCTATGAGCTCAGTTAAAGTAATAAGTCATTAAACTATATGCAAGCTTCCTCAGGAATGAAAATGTTGTGTGTGTGTGCCTTTTTGTCCTCATTCATGTTAGGTGTCCTATGACAAAAAATTATACATGTTCTTATTGAAGAGATTCCCCCATGGTCCAAGATCTATGACATTAAACTAGATGCTCATGTACTGACACTATGACATTAAACTATACGTTGGCCTTTTCTAGGATATGTTGTATGGCAAGGACCTCTTTGTTCCTAATTCACATCATCTCTTTCAGGACTCCATATAATATATACCCATTATAGACTCATCTGTGTTCCAAACTATATGATTGTAAAATAAGAATCAATGTCCTTGATTCATGCCATTAGACTACAACCCCATCCTAGAAAAGATTAAAATACCTCATGATAATTGTTGGATGCTTCAAATTCCTCACTAGAGAGGATTTCCTCCACCAGTGTTGGTATCCTACCTTGATATGTAGCAGAACTATGTGAGACTTGAATCCCATCCCCATAGGATATGCAGCGATGCTCGATAATTTCTTTATTCAATCCAAACAACAGGTTCATTACCCTTTTTGGGTATTTTTTACTGAGTTATAGTCTAAGCATTGTGACCTTAAACATCTAAGAGTTTTCCTTAAGGTATGTTTACAGAGACACTTCATCCTCTTCACACTTGGTTTTCTTATCTTACATGTTGTATGCATGCCCCAAGATTGACCATTTTTTATAAGTCTAAAAAACATGACTTTAAAATATTTTCCACAGTCCAAAATTTATGAACTTAAACTAAAGACCCTACTATGATATTTTCCTTTCTCCATATCATATTTAATTCCTCCCTATCTATTCCATGATACTTGTGTGGTGTGAAAGCCTCCTTTGGCTTATTAACATTGGGTTTTATTTCATTCATTCGTCATAAATATTCTAAAAATAGACATTCGTATAGTCCATGAAACATGACTATAAACAATTGGCCATGGTCCATGCAAAAAAACCTTAAACTAGTTGTAATGTTCATATCACAAGACATTAAAATACAAGGCATAACAAGATCATATGATGCTAAATTTAAATATGCATTATCCACAACTTATGATGTCAAACTACATGATCACTGTTCTTTTTCCCTAATGTGAAACAACAAGCCATCCTAGTTCCTCAACGGAGAGGTCCATCCTAGATGATGGGTCAGATCTTTGTTAAAAAAAATGTGCCTACACCAATGTGCTTTAAGTCACAGTTGTGTAATTTCAGGAGTGTTGGAATAATTTAGAACATTCCATCACTCCACCCCACACTTCACACTCCCCTCATTTAGATCCTCACACTATTTCATGTTTTAAGTGACTCTTTAATGGTCTGACTATACCGCTTCACATCACCTACCAATCTACGCCAATGTTCTGGAAGGTGTTGAACAAAATTTCTATATAGGTCTCATGTTTCGTATATGTTCAGTAATAGAACCTCATGTGTTTGTCCCGATTTCAATCTAGTAGTATGAATATTGTGTTTTGAATATGTTAAATAGTTATCCTGCACTAATATTCCATCCTCCATGTGTTCCAAATTTTAGGAATTGTGATTCACACTTTACATACTCCTTTGTACGGTTCAATTAAAACACACATGGAATTATCAATTTCATGCACTAGTGGATGTTGGGAGAATCAAAATGGATATTATGAGAGCCATGTTCTAAAGTCATACAACCTCTTCGACCAAACACTTCGGGTGGCTAGTAATCAATAACATACCCTATGTATTCAAGGATTATTCGACACTTTTAGGCAAAGTAAAAAATTATGTGATCGTCCCTTGGCTCTCACACTGGGCATGACACACATAACCTTTGGGATTGTTCATTGGTTGTTTCATAGATATGGTTAAAATTTTATAATTAAAACACCTTAGAATGTGTCCATGTACACAATTCAAACAATATTTATGTTTCATAATTTCGGAAGAACATGCCCCTTATGGATCTACCCCTTCGATGGAATGATTAAGCTCTGTCACCTTCTAGAATGTAGCATACACTGTATTTTGTTTCCTTACTATATCTCCCTCTTCATTAATAGATTTAGGAAGGATCTCATCAACTATATTCTAAATATATTCCCGCTTAGCTTAATGATCATCCACTTAATGACTCACTTGTTTTATCAACTCTTGGTCCTCCACCAACTGGACATTCAATCATACAATATGTTCTGATTGATCGGTGATAAAGGTGGAACAATATTTCACCTATTCTTCTATGAACTAGAGATTCCATTCACCATCTTGTAGAGTTCAGGAACTCTCAGATTTCTTTTAGAACCAGGTGACCTCTAAATATTGACTTATTTCCCACATCTTATTAGTATGATATTCATAGATTTGTATATGAATATCATAACCACTCACCCATCTAGAACATAGAAAATACATCTAGTGGTGAAGTGATAAAATTTTTCTCACCCATTCTGTCTCTATGGCCTTAAGTCAATTATTGAGGAACTTCCAAAACCTATGTCGATTCATGAGACTTTCCTTGGCTATGTAAGGATAAGAGTCATCTAGCTCTTTGGGATCCACATATTCAAATTCATGATAGATGGTTAGAAGTCCAGTATCAAGGTCTTCCTATGGAATCCCTCTGAAGGATTGGGTCTATGACATGGGGACTACCCACTTTGTTCAATTATTCCATTTTGACCCCAACATAACTATCATCGAGCTCTACCCTATAAGGGGAGCCTCCCATGGATACATCCTTATAATCATCAGTTTCCAAGGCCATATCAGCTTGAATGTTCAGCTCTCCATGGAGAGGTGCAGTCATCATAATAGGTCCCACAGATGTCACAAACTCTTCGGTTTACTAAGCTTATATTCTTATGATCACTACAAAAAATAGGCACCTCAGTCAACCTGATCCTAATATTATAGTTATGGGTCTATAATGGTAGATTCCTACGGGATCTGAGTGTCATGAGATCAAGTTCTTGATTTACCACAAGAAAATCAACCAGTGAGGATCCTATGACACTTATTAATACAAGGATTATAATTGCATCCCTGAAGAAAATGGGATCATGCTATGATTTTGAGGATGGAACTCTTCCCCCCTCAGCCAGCCTACAATTGGCCACCTTGAACATGAACAGATCATTTAATGGATCAGCTTTGGATGTAGGCCTAAGGGATCACCCCTGCACATCCATTGGCACATTCTCAACCCATATATTGTGAGATAGTTGACCAACACTAATGTTCTACTATATAGTAAATGATCTGGTTTGTGGATATATGTTCCGAAAAGGGAAGGGACTAAGGGAGATATATATTAAGACTTACTATGATATTTTTGGAAATCCCTTCATCAGAGCTAGTAATCTCCTCGCTTTCCTAGGGCCTCCTTAAAGGAGATGTTGTCCCGTAGGTTTCCCTAACATCAGGATCTTCATATAAGTCCTCTTCCTCTTATTCTTAATATTCTCCCACAAACTATTTTCCTTCTTATTTTATTTCTTATTCTCCATTACCACTATCATACTCAAGATACATCTCTTCTGGATCATTACATTTACTGAAGATCTATTTCACCAGGATATATTTTTCATTATATTTTCCCCATTGAAAAACATAAACATCCATGACTATTAAGTATTCATCCCACTGTTGAAATTACACCCTATCAGCCACCTAAATGTGGCTAACTTCTGGAAGGTTAAGAGCAGTGTGTGTCAGTATCTGCCATAGGTCTTTAGTTGATAATGATTTTCACAATTTCTTACATGCAGAATAGAGGGTTGAAAAATGAAATTATAAAAATATTGTAAGAGATATTTTATATACTTCCTAGGGGTTTCTTTGGCTATCCCATGAGGCTGCCTTCAGGGACCCCCCTCCACAAAAACCAGAGGTGCATCTATACCCTGTGATGTCATCACCTTCAAAGTTATAGCTCGTGATACCCCTTTTTCCTAGATTTTCTCTTACCTTACCTCATTGGTGACATCCCATCCTCCCCCTCACTACTCTAAACCTATGCTTGTTACCTTGATCCTTTGAATGAATTTTCAAAAAATTGCCTCTGGGTATGCCACCACCCAGTGCATAGCACATTCTGTTAATAGGATGAAATTGACATTTGTATGTGGCAGCAAGATGGTTTTGCCAAATCCAGTAGTTGTTATCATGTACCACAACTAACAGATGATACATGGGTGATGCTATTCATGAACATATATATACATCTTCTTTTAAAATTTCTAAAGGCACCTAACATATCTAGAAAAGTTTGATAGCACATATGGTTTTCAAAGGATCATTACATCGATCCATCCTACTCGCACACCACCCCTAATGCTCTGTATGTATTCTCTCTACTCCAGTAAGCCTCACAGGTCATCCACCATCTGACCGACCAGGGTTTAGAATAGGTGAAATTTGACATTTTCATGATTACTGATCCATATGTTGTCTGCTTCATCTTTGGGAGTGATTTGATAGACCCAATAAATTTTTAGAAGAGATTTCTATAGGGTGTTTCCTAGAGGATGGATGGAATTTGGAAAGTCATATCAACCAAAATGAGTTCAAATCTATCCATGAAGGATCCTGAATGGCCCACATATTCTTATTGGCATGCCTCCCCTAGATAATCATCCTAGAATACTGTATAGTTTTTCCAAGACATGCACTCCCAGATTGACCATATTATGAGCTTCCATGATCCCCACCATCACCGGGCTTCACAGGATGACTCTTATTCGTATATACCTCATAGAAAACAACCTCCCTCTCAGGAAGGTAAAAAATAAAGGTATCATAACATACCATTAGTTCAAGTTCTTATCCATGTTGTACCCCCATGATTTATATTCTCCTCCATCTAGGATCACCTAGTATAATACCGCTTTTCCCCTCTTCAACACATTTGAGAACTACTTCCCTCAGCCTGACATCCTCAAATTTTTATCCTTATTGAAGAAAAGGAAAAAACATGATGGGAATTGGATGAACATCTAAATATATTCAATCCCTATCTTCTCCTTCACCGCATCAAAAACATTCCATGTTATGATGGGAGTTTTTTTTCTATCCACCATGATATTCTCTGTCAACAGGGACTCACAGTATTGAAGATCCTCCAAGTGAATACCTCTGATATAGAGAAAATCCCACCGACTAATAATAATAGCCCCATGGTGGAGGTGGAAAGTGTTTGTGTCAGGTTACCACAAGTTGAAAAGTTCCAAAACCAGATCATGTGGTTGATAGATGTGGAATTGTGATGGCCATATGACTTTAAAAAACATAATATTGTGAAAATCATATGCAAACTCCTCTCATGTGTATCTCACCCAGTACGCTCATTCCCATTCAATTGTAAAGAAACCTCTTAACCATAGGTCTGAGTCCTTATTCCGTCCCACACATTCATATATTACACTACTTTTGAAGGTGCTTGCATAGTGGTCCAGGAACTCCTCAAGCATTGGATCATCTCCCATGATTTTCTTGGTCTTTGGATTCATAACATAGATGAACATATACTAACTCTCCAGGGTATTATGGAAATTAATAGTGATGTTGTACCAACAGAGGCTATCTTCACATGTGACCCAAAACCATGGTGATTTAATTTAAAATCCCAAAATGGATACTTCATCTAGGATCCCAAAATTCCATAGTGGGAGACTATTGCTTAGGAGTTAATCCCTTTTCAGCTACATCAATATGCCCAAGATAATCTGATTATTTGATAGAACCATCTTCGCATAAAGTATTTCGGTATTCGTAGACATATCTAAAATCTTCATAGTAATAATAGATTCCCTCTAAATAGTAGTTTGTTGACCAACCATGTTTATCACTTTTTTGAAACACTATGGTTATAGCATGAAAGAGTGAGGGTTGGAATGAAAAAAGGATTTCCTATGCATAATATTGGTTGGTGATAATGGAAAAAAGATGGTAATTTCTGCCAATGACTGATTCACGTAAGAATATAGTGGTTGTGCTTAAGATACTGATAGAGATTCTGTTTTCTACCTAAGATTCAGAAACTTATTTGTGTGATAGAAAAATTTATTTTCAAATATAAATTCAAGGTTCTTTGAATACTACCCATGCATATTAATAGGTTCTATCCAATTTGTTTGTGCATATGCAAGGAACCTTATGCTATGGTATTTTCATTTCTCACACACATCCCACATGCACTATTATTTTTAGATTTCCCCTCAGAACCCAATATTCTAGTCCCCTTTTAGCTCAGATTTAATGGGGGACAATTGTTGGTGTGGACTTCTACTTGATCCCACAAACTATCATCTCTAAGAATACTTAAGACACCATTCGAATCAATGAAAAATTCCATGAAGGGCGAGGTAGCTACAAAGAATATTCAAGGTATGCATGTGAAACAAAAAATTACAAACAAGAATCTTACACGCCCAACGCGATGTAAAAAATCCATCTTCCAGCCAGATAATCAAAAAATTATTAATGAATGAACATGAAAGAGGAGACTTCATCGCATAAAAGGATGGCCCCATGCTTAAGTTTCATACACGAATAATGATATTTTAAACTACCTTTTTGTGCCACGTCTTTTACACACCACCACCAAGGATTTTTCCTATATATAGAAGATCACCACTTTCTTCAAGGTAAAAATCCAAAAGTCAAACAGTTTCTCCTGTAAATGCAAGACAACCACTTCCACAACGATGTGAAATCCATGAAACCCTAAAGGTATAGGATCTTTCATGAAAGGTCCCGTATGTATACCCCTTCATGTGGTACCATAAGGTATTTACTCTTTCCCATTTCCTTTCATTCTATGTAATGGTCATGCAAAAGACCCCCTTGGCATCCAAAACTTGTAATTGTATGACCATTCTTCTACTCAACACACTCTATTTTGAATGAAAGCCTCTATTATTGCTCCAAATCCATATTTGATACTCAATGGTTTGATTTTACCTTAAATCACCATTTGGATCCCATTTTTATTCATCCATCACATCTTTCATGCACCTCTCCTACCCGACAGTCTTCGATTTCCAGTAGTGATTTATTGGGCCCTCGTGTGGTGTCCCTTATTGAGTTGATATACCTATTTATTTTTGGAATAGTTATGATAATGAATTTTTCTTTTTGGAATATCCATTCTAACATGGACCCCAATATCGACCACTCCTCTGCACCACTCCAATTGAGCATTGTTAATGCCTTCCCTTACACAAGTGTGGGTGGGTATTAGTTTTGTAAGTCCACGTGGTTCGTAGTGAGTTATCGACATAAAAGTTGTGGGAAATTAAAATAGCCATCCCCATCATCCTCAACACATGAAGTTAAATAATCATCTCACCCCATGAAATGCACATGGGGTGACACAGCTCGAGAATTCTGTTTTCCCACTCTTTTCCCTAAGAGTGATGGAATTTTATCCTCCTCACGTGAAATTATATTCACTTCGGGAAAATTCCATGCATAAGAAATACACCACATATCATGGCAACACTATTCATGACAAAATCATCAAGTCTATTACTACCTCTTGTTTCACACATAAAAAAGGAATTATGTGGTTGTAGAAACCGAAAACAACCATGACACCCTCCCAGTCCAACAAAAATATTCCGGATTTGATCACTATATTCTAAAAAAGTTATGTTGTAATCCTACAAAAGGATCAATTCCAACCAATGTTAAACAATGTTTCTACTTACTAGTGATGTATCCTCATGACGTGACACCTTACCTTTATGGTCAAATCCCTCATATTTACCTTTGTTTGGTGTTTTGATCTAACCCCATCACTTTACTGATCACCTCACCCTTATCCCGGTGACGTCAATACATCCACCTCCATCCATTTTGGTTGTATAAGTGTATAACCACCAACAACATGCCTCATTTTCATATGGACCACCTCCTTAGGTTTCTGAGTCCCACCGAACAATGTGGACTTTGATTCCCATCCATTGGGATACATAGAAAGCCTACCCAAGGTTCAATACCAACATTTATCACACACATCCATTCCTATAGTGGTATTTCACTCATGTATCTAATCCTATGGAGGATAATACCCCAATATAGTGGTCACATTTCATTTAGGTTACACCTGGGTAGCTAGTCACGTGCAATCCCCAATTCCATGGCCCATTCCGGACTACATGGACTTTTATCCCTTTCTCCAACCCTGTGTATGTAGAAAGCATCTACGAGGTTCAAATCCATCATTGATTTTCATCCCGGTCTTTCCCTCAAGTCTCCAAATCTTGGTAGTATCATGCACTATCCCAGAGGTTCCACTTCCATCGGGTCCCCATCTGTATGTTTCACTCTCATAGGTCTCTGTCTTAGGTGTCTCATCACCCCATATGATCATTATAGACTTTTATCCATATCTTTTACATAAGATATATAGGATTAATCCATGTTGTTCAATCCCATCACCCCTCACAATCCACCCATTTCATCCATTCCATTTACAATTCATCCATATATATCATGATTCTTACCTAAACAGCTATGTCTTGGTGGGATCATGCCATTCATCTAGTCCATCATAATGAATAAGCCCCATTAACTTCATCCTTGGTCACAGTAGCACTGGGGAAGATAACCATTCATAAGCCCCACAAAACCCATATACATCCAACCAAGAGTGATCATATTGAGGAGGGTAACTTTCCATGTAAAATACCCATGCACCATCACCCTTTCGTACTACATGGGTTTTGATCCATGTATTTTACATATGTTACATTAGAATTCTACCCCATGGTTTAATCCTAGCCAATGGTAGATAATGGGGTCACCTATTTGAGGTGAACCTCCAAAATCCTTCCTTAGTGGTGACCAGACCATCCTTTATGGTGTTAAATGTTCTCTTTATGAGGCACACAGTCCTATGTCTGTCCACATTGGGAATTCTATTCCATACATTCGATAAACCTTATATGTGTATCCTCATAGGGATAATCCTTTATAATCCATCTCCATGAGTTGTTCTAATTGATATCATCTCAGAATCATAGGATGTTAAACTCGTGACCCACCCCATGTTAAATATTAGATGCCTGAGGAATCCCTTGAAGACATGCCTCTAGTATAATATAGATTGTAATTTTAATATGATTCCATGGATTATGTACCCCTGAGAATCCCTCTTATGAGGAATAATAAAGGTTTTATTGTATTCCATCATCAAGATATGCAATAGATGATCATCATGACTACTCACCGGAATGATATTTCATGGCCTTACTAAACCACTTGGAATGTCCAGAAGTACGAAGTGTAATTAAGTAGCATCCACAAAGAGATGGCACCAGGAATGAGTTTCATTAACTACAACTCAAATATATGAGGAATTCCCAAACTAGGTGATGAATTCCAAGAAGGAATACATGGAAGGAGGAACCAATGTTCTATCATCCCATTTTGATCAAGGAGTAGAAATCATAGAAAAAGAGATGAATGCCACCCGACTTTGGAAAGTGATAATGTAGGGGAACAAATGAATTTCATCATGGGAATGAGGGGACATTCCCCAATTGAAACCATTAGAAACAATGTGATTCTAATCTTCTATACTCACATTCTACTTCCACGTTAGCTTCAATATAATCTTTAGTTTTTATTTTTCAAGTCATTTTAATGATTTATCTCATGAAACTTTCACCATTTCCTATAATTCATAGATTTCCTATGACATTATATTGATCAATGCCATCACTCAATGATTCTTCTTAAAAATTAATATTGTCCACACCCAATCTACTAGATACTCCTTTGTCTATATCTGACTCTCATTACTCATATGTGTATCAACATGTCTTGATCAAATATTTATAATGTCTTCCTATGCACATAATACATATGTAATTACTTATAGGTGAAATTATATATATATATATACATTGTTGATATCAATTTTTAGATAGTCAGACCACAAATTTTAGTTTTATTAATTCAAATCATTATTTATTTTTATCCACTATATAATGTTCTCATTATAGAAATGTTTCTTATAGAATAACAATTTTATACATGGATGGATTCTCAAAATATTTCATAGAAGGATTAATAAAATCATTAACTCAAAACTAGATTCTATTTATCATTTTTTTCTAATTCCATACACTAGGACTGGTATGTTAGAATGCATCATGATCTGGGTCTCACATTCTTGATTTCCAAATACAGGCATCCTATCATCAATGGGGCAATGATGATGATACATTGGTCAAAATAAGAATATTGGATGTTGATACTTCCCATTGAGGATTTCATTTCCTATTATAGAACTCCCATAATTACTCAATTCATGTTCACGAATATTGTTCTAATTCCATTTTCACATTGAAATTGATTAATTACATCACAAATGGCCTTGGTAAGGTGAACAACTTCAATCAGAGTGGATGATCTTATCAAGAATGTTGGCATTATAAATATTTTAGCTTCATAGTTTTGGCATATTAAGTAATAATAGGCTTATTACATAATGTATCCTACTCACATAACCTAAGGAATCCTATGCCAGCCACACATGGCATCCTATTCTTGTGAAAGAAGGTATCCTATGATTTTCACATAAGGTATTCATTGCTCATCATCCAATCCACCGCATGCTCATGAAAATAGTTATCTCATTCTCATCACATTTAGAAATCCATGATCATTATATGTAAAATTATATTCTCATTACATAAAAATATGATTCTCATGACAGAAGGCATCAATGTCTTGTCAGTTATGGTATCCTAGGATCTTAACCTAAGGATCCTTATGCTCGTCACATGATATAGAATGGGTTTCTACTACATCAAGGTAGCGTAAAATCCTCTACTCATCACAGAGGGAATATTATTGTTTTAAAATATGAAATAAAAGGATCCACACATTCTTTTCATAAAAAGTGGTTAATTAACACAGTCTCTTATTTTAAGGGTGGTCGATACACTTAATCTTGTCATATAAGGGTAGGAATAGTTTAGAGTATAGCGGGGATAGTCATGATATAAAGTCCTCATGGTAACTATTACTCTCACTATAGAATAAACATTTAACACGGTAGAGTTATTTATGCTGGTTCTATATAACCGATGTGAAAATCTACAAAAAATTGGTTTATCACATCGGTTGTAAAATTGCCGACCTGATAAATTGATGAGAAATAGTTTTATTCTGTCGGTTATAAAATAATCGACATAAAAAATATCAAGATTAAATTTATCTTGTCGGTTATATAATAACTGACATGAGAGATCAAATCTTGGAACATTATCATGTCAGATACTTTATAACCAACATGATAAATCAAATCTTGGTAATTTATCATGTTAGTTATAAAATGACGAACATGATAAAAGAATATCTTTAACATCGGTTATAAAATAACCGACAACATAAATAATTTTCTATGTTGGTAATTAAATAACTGACATGATAATTGTTTTAATTGATTTATCACACCCCATATTCTGTCATCTCTTTTCTTTGATCAGGAAACCTGTGACATGCCTCTATCGTGTGGAAATCCTATAAAGGATTCTTTGATGTCGTTCCATACAACCCCATTTTTCAATCATTATTCCACATCATTATTATCACCAGATCTATCTGGTCAACTCACAAATCTCAAGTAATCCTCACACACCTCTGTTTCATTTTTTTATTTTTCACGATGCCCTGAACATAGTTTGGATATTTTATTTTTCTATATTTGTTCTTTCTATCATGGAAAGTTTCATATTGTTCTTTTATACCTTGATAAATTCTTTTCTAGTAA
This sequence comes from Viscum album, assembly GCA_963277665.1. Lineage (NCBI taxonomy): Eukaryota > Viridiplantae > Streptophyta > Magnoliopsida > Santalales > Viscaceae > Viscum > Viscum album. The sequence continues at coordinate 314,829,457 of OY728158.1, forward strand.
AATAAACCTTGGGAGTGATATCATGAAAGTTCTATAATATTTGTTGCTACTATGTGTGTTCTATCATGTGTGTGTGCATGTACTTTCATGTGTGTGTGTGTGGGGGGGGGGGTGTCCAGGGGAGGGGTGTTCAGGGGTGAGGGGGTATCTAGGGGGTATCCAGGGATTTCCACGGGGGCTAAGGGGTGTCCAGGGGGTTGGGGTGGTGTCTATGGTGTGAGGGGGCTGTCTAAGGGGGTAGGGGATGTCCAGGGGGGGTGTCTGGGGGGGGGGGGTTGTCCATGGGGGTGGGGGTGTCCTTGGATAGTGGGGGTGTCTAGGCGGTAGGGGATGTCTAGGGGGTGGATGTCTAGGGGGTGGGGGATGTCCAAGGGGATGGGAGTGTCCAGGGGTTGTCCAAGGGGTTGGGGTGACCAAGAGGGGTGAGGGGGATGTCCAAGGGGGAAGGGGGTTTCCAAGGGTGTCCAAGGGGGTGAGTGGGTGGATGGGGATGTTGTCAAAGGGGTGAGGGGGCTGTTATATTTGGTAGGGGTATCCATGGGGTAGGGGTGGTGTCCAGGGGTGTGAGGGGGTTTTCCAAGGGCGTAGGGGTTGTCCAGGGGGTAGCGGTGTCCAAGGGGGTGGTGGTGTCCATGAGGTGTCCAAAGGGTTGGGGGATGGTATCCAGGGGATGAGGGGGCTTTCCAAGGGGGTAGGGGGTGTCTAGGGAGTGTGGTGTCCAAGGGATGACAGGGCTGTCTGAGGGGGTAGGGGGTGTCCAGGGGGTGAAGGTATTGTCCAATGCGGTAGGGGGTGTCTAAGGAGGTGGGGGGGGGGGGGGTTGTATAGGGGGTTGGGGGGGGGCAGTCCATGGGGGTGGGTGTGTCTAGGGGGTGTTTAGTGGGGTGGGTGGGGGGGATGTCCCATTGGTGGGGGTGTCTAGGGGGTGAGGAGAGTCCAAGGGGGTGGGGGTGTCCATGTGGTTTCCAAGGGGTGGGAGGGGGTGGTGGTGTCCAAGTGGTTTGGGGGTGTCCAGGGGTGGGGGTGGTGACCAGGGGGGTGATGGGGTTGTCCAAAGGGTTAGGGGGTTTCAAGGGGGGATGGGTAGAGGGGGTGGTGTCTAGGGGGGGTGAGGGGGATTTCCAAGGTGGTAAGGGGTGTCTATGTGGGTGGGGAGTTTAGGGGGGCTCTCTAGGGGGTTGGAGGCTGTCCGTGGGGGTGGGGGTGACCAGGGGTGGCGGTGTTAAGGGGGTGGGGTGTCCTAGGGTGTCATGGGATATCCCAATGGTTTCAAATCATTAGGATAAGTGTAATTTTCAGAAGTTAATGTATGCATATTTTAATATTTATACATCATATTTATTTTTTACGGAAGGTTGAATTATGGTATCTAGTTTCACCAATATGTATTCTTTGTGTACCATAATAATAAAATATCCAAGATGAATTTATAATGTTATATCATGATCCATATGAGAGATATGTAATCCTAAAATGATTTTCTTATTAATATAGACCTATTTTATCTAACTATATTTTCTTTTTAAAATCATTTTCATGCATATCTTTTTCGAATACACATATATTTGTTTTATATTTTAAAATTATTTTACATTAAAATTAAGATATTTTTCATTTAAATATATAATTGGATAATCTTAACAAGATGTATAATTTTGATATCTATTATAGGTAATAATTAGTCAAATTTGGATTATGGAACATCAAATCATTAATGAATATGAGGAAGGTGTTAATCCCTTTTTGGAATTTTCTAAACAAAATATTCCTAGTAGCGACATGTTTTTTCTATCCATGCCTGAATTGTTTGAATATAAAGAAGTTGAAATGTAGAGAGATCAAAGCTCATCTGATTTGTCATGGTTTTAATCCATGTTAAAAACCTTGGATTTTCCTTGGTGAAACTGGGAAGAATATCAGATCCACTGATGATGATGGTTTCTAAGATGGTAACTCCAATGGAATTGAAGAAATGATTCATGATATTATAGCAGAACAAATTGAGATAGAAATGGCAGTTGTGTGTCTATATGTTGATGATGAAAAACCATTGTATCCTAGTTCTATTGTTTTTAATGTTTTTTTGGTGGTGTTAATATTGATTAACTTGAAGGAAAAACATGGATGGAGTGATAGAAGTTTTAAAGAGCTACTAAAATTGTTGAAAGACATTCTTCAAAAGACAACTATATACCAAATTCATATTATAAGGGAAATAAAATATTATTCATGATTGGATTTACATAAAAGAAAATAGATTCATGTCCAAATGACTGTATAATATATAGGAAGGAATAATAATTTCTGTGAGAGTGTTATAAATGTGGGACATCACAGTATAAGTTCAATGAAAAATCATAGGATGATGTAGAGATTAATGAGATCCATGCCAAGATATTTTGGTATCTTTCTATAATTCATCATTAAAATCATTTATTTTCTAATTAAAATGATGAAAATTGGATAAGATGGAATGCTGACGAGTAGATATCTGATGGAAAAATATGTCATCCAACTAATTTTCCACAATGGATGAAAATTGATGAGTAGTGTCCTGCATTTGTAAATGATATTTGAAATCTGAGACTTGGGTTGTGCACAGATGAAATGAATCCATAGTGAACCCCAAGTAGCACACATCGTTCCTGGCCTATTTTATTGGTAATTTACAACCTCTCTCATAAAGTTTGTATAAATCAAAAATATGTCATGATGAGTATAATGATCTCTGGTCCGAAGAAACCTTAAAATGATATTGATGTTTTCTTTTCACCATTGATTGATGAATTGAATCTTTTTTGGGAGGATGGTATTAGAGTGTACGATTCTTAAAAAATGGAATATTTTCAACTACATGCAATGCTTATGTTCACTATAAATAACTTCCCATTGTATAGAAATTTGTATGGATACAGTGTAAAGTTGAATAAAGCATGTCCAATTTGTGAACAACAGACTTCATATTGTCAATTGCATCATGGGAGGAAAAAATATACATGGGTCATTAAATGTTTTTGGCTATTGATCACTCTTATAGAAGACATAAAAAGGCATTCAATGTCTCACAAGAATTTGATATTTCTCCTAAACCATTATCCATTGATGTGTATTTTGAGAGGGTGAAAAACCTTGATGTGACATTACGAAAGACACATAAATATGGTAATGATTGAAACAATTGGAAGAAAAGGTAAATATTTATTGATCTATCATATTAGAGATATCATGATGTGAAACATAATATTGTTTTCATTCACGTTGAGTAGAATATCTGTGATAGTTTTATTGGAACATTGTTAGATATTAAAGGAAAGAATAAAAATGGGTTAAATTAAATATTAGAATTTTTATCCATGGGAATATGTTTGGAGTTATCTCCCAGTCCTAATAGAAGTGTAACATTTCTTCCCTCGAATTTTCTTACATTATCCAAGAGGGAGAAAATTAGATTCCGTAAATTTCTTCATGATATCAATGTGCCTTAAGGTTATTCATCAATTTTAATTTTTCTTTATCTCTAGAAAAAATTGAATTTGATAGGTATGAAATCCCATGATTGTCCCGTCATGATGTAACAACTTATACTAGTTGCATTGCATGAAATTTTGCCCATCCATGTCAGAAATATTATACTGATGTTGTGTTGTTTTTCAATTCAATTTGTAATAAAGTGATTGATGTGAATGCTTTGAACATTTTGAAAAAATGATTAACTTTCTATCCTTTTTCAATTGAAAATGTATTTTCCATCATTTTTTTTGATATAATGTTGAATTTAATGGTTTATTTTTTTCAATAAATAATTCATTGTGTACCTTTATATCTTTGTCCGATGTATCGTTTTGAAAGGTACATGAAATTATTTGTGGGGTATGTTAAGAATCCATATCGACCTGAAACCTCTATTATTGAAATGTTTATTTTTGAGGAGGTTGCGGAGTTTTGTATGAGATAATTGGCTGCGATGGAGCACATAGGTTTTCCTCCATCTTGCCATGAATGAGTTAATAATTAGGGAAAGGGAATTTTTCTCTTGAAATTAAAATCATCGTTAGTTGAAAAAATGAAGAATGTTGAATTATACATCTTGAATAAAATATCTGATGCACAACTTTATATCACATTTCATATTAATGAGTTGAAACAATTCCATCCAAATAATAAAGAAATGGGGATTTTGAATGAGCATAACAAAAAAAATTTTGTGGTTTAAAAAGACATTACATGGTAGATCAGATGTATCAGAGAAATTAATATGGTTAGTAGGTGGTCCAAGTTTATATGTCATAACATTGTCCATGTATGACAATAGTGGCTATACATTTCATATGAAAGATCAGGGCAACAGAAGTGTAGTTCAGAATAGTGGTGTATTGGTGTTTGAAAAAGAAGTGAATTTTTTTGTGTTCTAAAGACAAAAACCCAATTTCTACATCAAGTGCATATTATGGAGTCAATAATGAAATCTGGTAGGTTTATTAATTTAAAATTAATGTTCCTATTTTTAAATGTAAATGGTCTATCAGTAAAAACAGTGTTAGACATGTTGAATTTTTAATGACAGTTGTTAATCTAAATATATTGGAAGACACAATAGATTCCTTTATAATGGAAACGCATGAAAAAAATATTCTATGTAGATGATCATTCATATATGTAATGTTTTGTTGTTTTACAATAGAAAAACAATATATTAGCGAGGATTAACATGATAAGGAGGCTGATTTATGTGAGATCCCTACTTCGATAGAAATATTAGAAGAAAATACTGATGATCATGTGGAAGACATGGTTTGTGCCATAAAAAACGATCCTGATGAAAGAATATGGGAAAACAATTCATTTGTATATACCTTATATTAGAGGTATCATATGTTTATTTCTTGTTTATATTTATTAGTTTCATAAAATGTTAGATATTGTAATATTTTTTCTTTATTAAAATGTGTATAAAAAAATTAGTATTATTTTTTGTTATTTTAATTTTGTTTAGATTAGTTTATTATGTTTACCATTATGTAACTTATATATCTACTGATTTTGTTGAATAATAATTAATTTACCAGGTTTACCACATTTACCATGTTTACCCCGTTTACCAAATATTACCTTTACGTTACCTATATATTTAGGGATTTTTTTAATGAAAATCACACAACCATGTTTACCATGTTTACCATCTTTACAACTGTTTAACAAGCTTACCATATTTACCATGTTTACTAGTATATAACATAGTCCAGATTTCCATTTTTTGTATACATTATTATTTTAATAATTGAATTGGTATATTTGGGGAAAAATATTTGCTTTTTTGATTTTAAGGATAATGACATATCAATCAGTTGATCAAACACAAGAATCTGTAGATGAGCATCATGATCCTACCTATGGGGAGGAAAATTCACATGCACCTCTTGATGTTCCCCAATCTTCTTCATGTTCTCCCATAACGACAAAGAAGAGTTCAAGAGTTGGTAAACATGGAAGCACATGTTTATCAACATTATAACTTGCCCATAGCCAGGACTAGAGGATACTCATTAATTTCAATGAGAATGATATTCCTAGAGGCCCGAATGAAAAATATTTTTATATTTTTTTATCAACTCAGGGTAAAATCAAAGTTATCATTTTGTATGATGATTGGAGGAGTAAGTACAAAGCGATAATATATCAGTTGTGAGAGACGATTTTGGTAAGACCATTTTATATTTTTTGACAAATCATTAAATGTTTCTAGTATAATATATTGTACTTTTTCTTTATCGGATTAAATTTGAAATTCCTGACACTACAGGAGTCATGAAAAAATGTTTATTGATGGATACTAGGATATAGAGGGATTTAAAATCAACCATCATATTTGATTTCCTTTCTGGTCATATAAATCATGACAATCCTTGTGTTATATATCCTTTTATAGATGAATACACATGGAAAGAATGGTTGACAGTATAAAAAAAGATTCTTTTTTAGTTAAGGAAATGTAATAATTTATTATATTTATTATATAAATGATATTTTTAATGTTTTTTAATGATTTGTTGTTATTAATTTATAGAAAACAAGGACATATCATCAGGAGATCCAATATAAAAAATGTATACCCTCATAGTTTATCTCGGGGAGGGTACACATTATTGGAAGAACAAATGATGGAGGAAATGCTACAAGAACTGAGAGCTAATTCTTCAAGATCTGTAGAGGTTTTCCCTCCATCCCCTCCATCTAGACAAGTAAAATGGAAGAGAGCTCGGATTGTAAAAAAGGGGAAGTATCTTTTAGAAGAATCAAGAATCATAGATGATAGGTTTGTAAGATATTTATATTATTTATTTAAGTTAACTATATTCATTATATAATTTGAATCATTACAGAAATGTTCCATTAATTAACACATTATTCTTATAAGGAGAAGAGCTCACAGGCAATATTTAAAGCTGATGGGAGGCATGATATTTTATCTGTAGCATTGGGAATGTCCGAAAACCCCAGTCATGCACGAGGATATCCAATGAGTGTATCTGTAATAAATGTCATTCCACTTTCTTCAACCTCTTCCATTGATGGGGTTTATAAAAAAATAGAATCAGTGGAGGCTGAAGTTCATAATATTAATGCGACGATGGAATAAAATATTAGAGCATCAGAACAGTCTATGTTTTCAGACATGCAAAGGAAATTTCAAACAACAGCTCCCACTCCTTGACCTCCCACTGCAGACCCAATTATTTATCCACCACCTATTCCAGTATCTCCCACTCTCCCACCTCATCATGCGGACACCATTTTTTATCACACTCCTCTACCATTTCTTCCTACTTATTGTGAGTTATATTTTGATTAACCTCACCATTATATAGTTTCATATGGGATTGTATATTGTATAAGAGATATAGTTCATCATAAACAGTTATAGGTAGAGCATAATAGGGTCACTGTAAAGGATATAGAAAATAGATTAGCTCATGTAACATTATCTAAAGATGAGTTGATGACTGTTGGACATAGTATTGGACAATTTTTATTTTGGGCATCCAGACATCTGCGACTCATTTCCACAGATGTATTTATGATATATATTTTATTTTATTTTTTATTAATGTTGTTTTAACATGTGAAAACTTATATATTATTCTATTTATTTTTACTAGAATATTTAAAAGGTAAATAAATCTGTATAGACAAAAACAAAGATAAATGGTTATTACATCAGATACGGATTCGAGTAATCTTAACAGGTTTTCAAGATATTAAAATTTATTTGCAGATCACTATGAGTTTCCAAATTAATCTCATGTTTGTGGATGTGAAATAAATGTGGGGATTGGGAAAAAAGGATATCATGGACCTTGTTACTAGAGATAAGTTGGGCATCAACATGGTACATATTTTTTTCCATATAAGTCTTAACACCTTTCTCTATATTATATTTGTTAAAAATGTTTACTTATGTCAATTTTGTATTAGGTATTTTTATAACATGTGTGAGAAGAATGAGAAGACATATGTATATGGGTTCATGGACCCACATTTAATTTCCCCTAAATCACATGCATTGGATGAGTAACAAAGAAAACATTATATTGCTGAAATATTTGACCATTATATAATCACATTGTATTGGATGATGCCTCTCTATGAGAGGTATGAAACATATATCTGGTAAAGTGTTCCTTATCTTTTAATATAAAAACCCACTAACCTTAAATTTTCTTTTATATCAATGATCATTGGATGTCGGTGTATTTTTTCTAAGTAAGAAAACACTTTATTGGATATTCACTATCTATGGTGATGTGCGGGGATGTTTTTAGTATATGATAGAAAAGTAAATTTCAATTTAATAAAAGTTGTTTATATTATAATGAATTTTAAATTTATCTCATTCATATTATTTTCTAACAGGGGATGGGACTACTTTCAAAATAGCACAATGAAAAAGAGTTCCAAGATCAAATATGTAAATCTAAAGGTAAATATCCATTTATAATTTGTACTTTTCGGTGTATTACATAAAAATGATATTTTGAATTGAAACTCATTTAAGAAGAATTTTCATGAATAAAAAGGCTTCATTGAATTCAGATATTATATGTTATGATTTATGTATAAAATAATTATAACTAGATAACTTGTGATGTTTGACCGGGACATGTTTCCTTATAAACATTTCCATAATATTTAATTTGATTTACATATACTAAATGTTAACTACTATCCTTTTAATTTGTAGCTATTTAATGATGCTCAATCCTATTGTGCTCAAGAGGTCAAACACATACAAGTGTAATGGTCCAATTATTTTATAGTTTTTTATTGGATATTAATTTGTTCATAGTGTAAAATGTAATTTTGAATATTATATTTATAATTGTGTATTAGGTAGTTTTATTGTTGAATATAGGTTTTTTAGTTCACATTGTATGTTTTTGAATGTTATATATGTGAATGTTTAATTTTTCTTTGGCTCTTCTTCATTTAGTCTAGTTATGATGTTTTTATGGTATGGATTCTTATCTAGTTTTGGTCTACATTTAGACTGGTTTCTGCTTGTTTCATAATTTGGAAGAGCATAGTAATGGTTTCATGGGGGGTGGGGGTGTCAAGGAGGGGTGGGGGTGGTGTCTAAGGGTTAGGGGGTGTCAAGGGGGTGGGGTTTTCCAGGGGGTGGGGGTGTCTGTAATGACACAGACCTCTTTGGTCCCTTCCTTTGTGAAAATATGGTGTTTGGGGTGTTCTGGAAGGTCATGGTGACTCATCCCCAAAACATTGCCAATTTTTTCCCTTTCAGTGAATAGTAGAATTAGTAACCTCTCCTTCCTTCTCCAATTATCCAATTATGTGAACAGTTCCATCAGTGAAAAGTGTTCTATCTGTGAGGATTACCAAATAGTGTTCTATCAATGAGGTTTAGTGAACATTGTTCTATCGGTGAGGTTCACTGAATAGTGTTTCCAGACCAGTGAGGTTCTAACAAAAGTTTATTTCCTTTTCCAAATTTTTAATTCGGTGTGCAATGATTCAAGATTCCTACAGTTTTCCCCTTTGACATTTCCTTTGACTTAAAATGCATTTAAAGCCTCGTTTTGAGGACTCCAAGGCCGATTCAATGGAAATTCTATATTAGTTATTCCTATGGATCAGGCTGTTTTTACATGGTCAAACCACATCAGTTAATGCGATCCGTTTTAATGGGAAATTAAGCGTATCTTAAATCGTCTCCCCATAAAATATTCTAAAGGTAAGGGATATCTTCTTATGTATTTGTTTCTCCTTATTCTTTGGTTTGAGATGCTTGAACATCCCATTCCATCTCATAGTAGTTTCATAATCAATCATTCCTCCTTCGATTAGTTCCACTCTATTTTGATGCAACCAAGCAGAATCGATCAATCTTAGATATAAGGAATATGTTATCGTCGTTCTTTTGGTGTTCATCTTCTCCTATTTATCCCTTCCATATTATGGCCTGAAATTTTGATACTTCTAATAGAGTTTTTTTGGGTTTTGATTGGTGCGGTCATACCAGGGCATCATCGGGAGTATGCAGTTGTCGCGAGAGGAGGATCGTGCCTTGTTGTGTGGATAATGAACGTCAACAACTGTTTAAGGTAGGGTATCCATTCCTTCTATATTATTTTACGTGCAACTGTATCGTTAGCATTTTTATCCCACTGGAAGACATTTTAATTGTCTTAGTAAATATTTGAACCGGATAAATAAGTTGATATCGATCATATGTTATTTCCTCTTTATTTTCTAGATAGTGTGTTACCAATGCATTCTATTTATAGCAGTTCGTTCTTGACAGAAATTGGTAATGAATGTAAACCAGAATTAATTTATAATTTTTTGCCAAAATATAAAGAAGCATTTAAATGAATCTGGTTCATGTTGTAATTTGATGTGAATCAAATTGAAGCTGTAATCATGTTTAATTATTTATGATAACTTACTGTTTAGGTTTCCCGAATGTGGAACCTACGTATAATAAACTAGTTAATTCAAAACAGAATATTTGTTTCATAATTTCTTGAAGGGTTCTGAGTTATCCACTTTTTTTAAAAAGGGCCAAGAGCCTAATTGTTAAGATGTTTGTTTTCCTGCTGCTTGTGTTGTGATGTGATCCTCGATGAGTGCTGTGATATGTGGGGGCATAGAGTCCTTTTGGTTGTGGCAGTAGATGACGCCAAGAGTGGATATATGCATCAGTTTATGCATGCAGTTATCAGGGAGGATACCAGGGAAAATGGAATGGGATGTATGTGACGGATGGATGCTTACTGATTCTTACTGGTTGATTATCTGGTTTACTTTTCCAAACTTTTCAAGGCAGCTGGTTTTACTTACCCTTCATTCAAATGTGGTGAAGACATGTGGGGTATGCCACATGCATTCTGTGTTTATTTTCTCAAGTGAGGATGGGTATATTCACTTGCTAAAATTGGCAAAGACTAAATGGGCAGTAATTATACTCACTGGGTTGATCCCCCTTGTTTTTAGTAGCATAGAATGTTTTTAAAGAATTCCTGGGAATGAGGGAATGTAATTAGGTAATGAATAATTGAATAAATGGTGTTAACCCATGGGGATGGAGTTGTTGGAACATAATGATGACGTTTTAATTTTGAAGAAACAATGGAGTTTTGGTGTGATTTAAATGAAATTTAATGTGGAATTGTTCAATGTTAAATAATGCTTAAATAATTAATTAACGTAATGTGGAACTGATAAAAAGGGAATCAAGTAATCAAATAATGCACTTTAAATGGTTGTGTGCTTATAGGATACCTAGTCATAGAAGTATCAACCTGGAGTATGAGAGATGTTAGATGTAGTAGAGTCTACGACTAGGTTATTCCCATAGTGTGGTTTTGTGATATACTATATTCTGTAATTTTTGTGTTTCTATAGGCTAATCCACCCTGTCAGTAAGGGAAACTGACACCTCGGGGATTCTGAACCCCAGGGGGTGTTTTCCCCAACATTCTTGTGGGAGGATGAATGTCTAACTACCCCCTTTGTCCCCGCTCTCTCCTCTTGGAAGATACTTGTGCTGGTAGGTGTAGTGTTTAGTTTTCCCCATATATGTGTATAGAGGGATTTAATGGATTGTTGTTATTCACACACATATATTCTGTATATAGTATCCTATGGACTACTATAGGTTTAACGTGTATAGGCTGTGATGGATTGAGGATCCTTACTTGGTGTATAGGTTGTAATGGCTTGAGGTATAATACCGGAGGTATGATATACATTATGTGAGTTGTGGTGGCTCCCGTAAACTACTTGGTTACTTTGGTGTGCGGAGGTGGAGGTTTTGTTGCACGAGATGCATATTGTGGTGCTTCTCCCAGGTGTCTATGAGCAAGCCTTTTTGGAGCAAGATGCTCAGGATGCGCGACGTTGGGGAAAAGTTACAAACGAGTGAGGAAGTAGTAGTGGGACACCCATGATATTCTTTATTATATGGTATATGCATGTATGCATTACTTAGTGAGAGTAGCCCTAGTGATGTTGGGAACATAGTATACCTATTTATATGATGATTTATATTTAGTAGTTGTTCACAATACTTTATCACGCTTTATTTCCTCTTGCATGAGAGGATTTGAGGATTATCCTACTGAGTATACTATTATACTCACCCTATGTATATGCAGACTATTTTTCAGGACACTTGTAGCAGGTTGGAGACCAGGCTAGTTACTACAAGCTTTTGGTTGTCGGAGCTATTTGGGCTAATTGTTGCTATTGTTTTACATTCTTTTGGTTGCTTTAATTTTTCCCCTATAATTGTAGTACTTTTTCATGAAATTACAAATGTTCACTTGAGTTATCTTTTAAATATCATTTTGAGTTGTAGTTTTTTTGTGTATATATTATCTCTCTCTTCTGCATGTGTTAACTTAAGGGGAAATGCCTCCCATTTGTGTGTTTACTATACCCTTGGGGTTATTCGCCAACCCGGGGCCTACTGGAGGTGTGACCCGGGGGTCATTATCTCCCTTCTCACATTTTCGGCCCAGGTGGGGTACACATTGTGGGGAGGGGGTCATGATAGAGTTGTATCAGAGGTCTGGTAGTGGGATAAGATGGAGTTTGGAGTTCGACACTGGTGAGGTTTCATGGGTTGGTCGAGCGATGATGACATTCATGTTTAGAAAGTGAGGTAAACACTGGAGACCGGATGAATGGGTAAACACTAGAGTTTGGAGTTTAGAGTTCGGCACTGGCGGTTTCAAGGGGTCATTCTTCTCTATTCCTATATTTGAATTGGTAGACCTTTGGATAAAATAACCTAAAATCAATGAAAGAATACAATTAATTAATTAATGTTCATTCTTCCATATACCAGGTTTAGGAACCCTAATAGTTTTTTATTTTATTAGTATGGATCCAGGTCGACGTCCTTGTCATGTTTACGCAGAATATGTCTTGCAGGCTATTCCAGTAGATCACTGTAGGGTAGAGGTTGAAGACGATGACAGTTGGAGGAAGACACCCCATGAGTTTCGTCTCTAGAGTTTGTAGTAGCATGAAGGCTCCGTTTTAGATTTAGTCATGGAGGACTGGTTAGTGGAGGTCAATATAGGTTTCAATTCAATCCTTTCTCATAAGGAGCAATGGGTGTCCTTGGTTGTGGTGATGCTACATGAAGCAGCGAGGAAGTGGTGGTTATTTGTTCCTCGGGGACTGTGAGGAGTCAGCAATCTCATGGGGGGTGTTCCGAGACAGGTTTATAGTCACGATTCATTATTTGACTCTGAAGGCATCCAGTCTCCAATATCTTATTACCCTTCGACAAGGGATATCCATGTTTCCAGAGATTGGAATACGTTTCAGGAAACTTTTACAATATGATTCTGACCTATTACCAAATGAGGAGGCCAGTGTGAGACATTTCGAGGAGGCTTTACATCCAGAGATCGAGCACCAAGTCACCCCATTTATGCTAAAGACATATTTTGAGGTGCTGGAGAGGGAATAGGTTATCGAGAGATCTTTTTCCAAGACCATATCATTACGAGAGGGTAATCTTCATGATCCCTCAAGATGCAAGGCTCTGGTATGCGGATCTTGATTTTCAGGGTAGAAGAGTTTCCATTTAGCTGTGGGTAGGTCCCAACCCATCACATACCATTTCTCCAGAGGTAGAAAATCTCAGTCCTATGAGAAGGGATCATACGCTTGTTTTTCTTGTGGTGGTCATGGTCATCAGCTATGGGAGTGCCTGACCTTTTAGAGCAGTCATCATGCACCAGGTGCTACGCTCCAGGTTCATCTGTTGAGGCCATTCCAACTGATGCAGCAGCAGGAGTAGGTTGCACCATCTCTAGATCAGTATAGGGTAGATGGTATAGGAAGAGTACATTCCCATGATGCTCCTCGTCCTCAGAGTGTAGAGTGCGGCCATGGTGGTGGTCATCATCAGGGTCAGAGAGGCTGTGGAGGAGTTCGTGGCCATCTTTATGCTCTAGAGTTTCCAGCTCAAGGTGATAAAGACATTGTTTGAGGTTCCCTATTCTTTTTTTCTACCTTGGTGTAGGCCTTGTTTGATTCAGGAGAGAAACACTACTTCATATCACCTACCCTTGTCCATTATTTGGGACTTGAGGTAGAGAGGCTTCTAGTGCCGTTTGCATTGAATACGCTAGTTGAAGGTCAATCTGACTTGTTTGAAGTATGTAGAGACATTGATCTAGTGTTGGGGAAACACCGCTCTTGGGGAGATTTCTTATGTTTATTAATACAACCATATGATGTCATCCTCAGTATGAATTGGTTGTATTCGGTGCAAACTATCATGGATTGAATCAGGAAGATGGTCGTTTTCATTGCTGTGGATGGAGATACAGTGGTGTTTGTTGGTGAGCGAGATATTAGGATGGGTTATAGGAACGTTCCACCCTTATCATCCATGATGGATGAGATGATTTTGAGTTCTTCAGAGGTTCAGCAGTTGGCGTTTCCTAGTGTCGTAGAGGAGTAACCAGATGTCTTTCTAGAAGAGGTTATAGCATTACCCCCTCGATGAGAGATCTAGTTTAGTATCAATCAACAGGCAGGAGCATCTCCTATATCTATGTATCCATATAGGATGGACCCTTCTATGTTACAAGAGCTACTTATACAGCTTGATGTTTTATTATAGTGTCGTTTTGTTTGGACATGTTTGTCACCATGGGGTGCACCAGTTTTTTCGTAAAGAAGGCTGCTGAAATTTTGTAGTTGTCTGTCGATTATCGTCACTTAAAAAAAGTGATAGTAAAGAATTTATATCGTCCATTTTGGATTGATGATTTATTCGATCAACTGAATGGTTCAAGTTAGTTCTAAAAGATCGACTTGTGGTCCAGATATCATCAGATGCGTGTGAAGGATGAGGATATCCTGAAGACTGCTTTCTGTTGTCATCATGTGCATTATGATATCGTTGTAATTTCATTTGGCATGAAAAATACTACAACTATATTCATGGGATCGATTAATTCTGTGTTCTGTGTGTTCCTAGACAAGTTCTTGGTAGTTTTCATTGATGAAATCCTTGTGTACTCCACATTATAGGAGGATCATGTAGAGCATTTTCAATCCATTTTGGGAGTTCTTCGCCAAAACCATCTATTTGGGAAGATGTGAAAGTGCAAGTTTTGGGATTGAGAAATCTATTTCTTGGGGAATGTTGTGTCCCAACAAGGGGTATCTCTATATCCATCTATGATAGAAGAAGTTGTTTCTTGGTCATCCCCCAAGACAATGTTAGAGGTGTGAATTTTCATTGTTCTCGTAGGCTACAATAGAATGTTCATAGACAATTTATCATGAGTTCTGAGTCCTCTGACAGATTTGAACAGGAAGCATCAGAAATTCATATAGACTGATTGGTTTCAGGTAGGTTTTGAGTATCTAAATGAGAAGTTAATAAGTTCTCCACTTCTTGGTCTTCTAGTTGAGGGAGACCAGTTTGATGTTTTCTGCAATGCTTTGAATCTGGGGTTAGGTTGTGTTCTCATGCAGCAGAGGTTGGTTCTTTCTTACGGGTCTCAGTAGTTTCATCCCCATGAATGTAACTATTCAACCAGTGATCTTGAATTTCATGCTGTGGTGTTTTCTATGATTTTGTAGAGACATTACCTCATTGGTGAGTGTATTCTGGTTTTCACCGATAATAATATTTTAAGGTATATTTTCACCTAGCAAGACATGAACATACGACAGTGTTAGTGGATGGAGTTCATATAGGAATACAACTTCCAAATATCGTATACACCTGGAAAAGGGAATGTTGTATGTGATGAGATGAGTTGAATGTCATATAGTGATGATGTGTGTCAATCCGTTGATTCCTGGAGAGTAATGGATGAACTGTCAGCATTACATCTTGATATGGGAGAAGTTGGGGTAGAGGTTCTCTTTTTCAAATTATTGTATAGTCATCCCTGATGTAGAAAGTGGAAGAGTCCCAATTGGGGGATCTAGAGGTGTTGGTCTGGAGAGACCGAGTTGTTTGTGGCGAGGCCCATGATGGTTGGGCTGAGGATGAACAACACTGAGTGTTCTATCATAGAAAGATTATTGTTCCTCTGACAATGTGTGAGACGGTTCTCATAGAGTCCCATATTTCTCCTTTAGAGGTTAATCCTAGCATCACAAATATGTACCGATCCTTGAGGAGTCAGTTTTGGTGGCATGGGATGAAGAGTGTGGTTGCAGAGTTTTTATCTCATTGTTTGGTCTTCCAGAAGGTGAAGGTAGAACATCGTGTCCCTTGTGGTATAATCGAGCCATTAGAGATACCTCAGTGGATGTGGGAGGACATCTAAATGTACTTTGTTACTAGTTTACCTTGATCTCTGGGAGGTCATGATTCTATTCGGGTGGTAGTGGATCGTTTATCAAAATCGGCCCACATTATAGCAATCAAGGAGTCGAGCTCAGTGGATGTTTTTTCAAGGCAATATCCAGAGGAGGTGGAGAGACTTCATGGAGTCCCTAGGATGATAATTTCTGATCGAGATCCCCATTTTATCTCCAGGGTGTGGAGAGGAATCCAACATGATTTCTTTTATCAACTATTTCTTAGCACTACTTTTCATCCTCAAATGGACGGTCAGACACAACGAACCTTCTAGACTCTTGAAGGCATGTTATGCTCTTCTATTCGTGGTTTTGGAGGTTTGTGTATGAATCACTTACCCGTGGTGGAGTTCGATTAAATTAATAGTTTTCACTCCACCATCGGTATGGAACCGTTTGATGCCTTTTATGGCCAACATTTCTATTCTCCGTTTTGTTGGAATTGGGATGGAGAGACAAAAATTCTCAGATCGAAACTAGTGTAGAATAAAACAGAGATGGTTCAGGTGATTCATGAGAGGATGAAGATAGCGCAAGATCATCAGAAATCATATGTTGATCAAAGGAGGAGGCCCATAGAGTTTGTTGTTGGGGATCATTTGTTTATGATGGTGACTCCCCATCGTGGGAAGCGAAGGGTTGGTCTTGGAAGTAAGATTTCACCCTGGTTTGTTGGGCCTTTCGAGGTGTTAGCTCATGTTGGATGTATGGAGTATCAATTAGCACTTCCCCCACAGATGGGTCAGATACATGATGTTTTCCATGTATCACAGCTCTGTTAGTATCTTCATGAAGACTCTCACATCATCAATTAGGGAGATATCAATGTTTATAATGATGCGACCTTTGAGTAGTGACATGTGATGATCCAAGATCATAAGGAGAAGGTGTTGCACGGGCATTCTATCTCCTTGGACTATGTATTGAGGAAACATGGTGGCATGGAGGAGAGTACCTTGGATCGTGATTCACGAATATGTGCTTAGTACGGATAGTTTGTTGATGATTAACTATTTTCATGTAACAATGTCTCCTTTTTGTTTAGACATTTCATGTTTTTATTATTAATTTCTTGTTTGTTTCTTTTGTGGCTTGCACAGTTTTCAGTGGTATCTTGATGGATGGTCATTCGAACCTCATTTATTTTTCTTTAGGTGGGTTTTGAATTATCAAGGAAGAGAATGTTTTGAGAGGTATTTGATGTAATGTCTTGATCCTCTATGGTCCATTCCATTTGTAAAAATATGGTGTTTGAGGTGTTCTGGGAGGTCAAGGTGAGTCATCCCTAGCACTTTGTCAATTTTTTCCCTATTTGGTGAATAGAGGAATCAATAACCTCTCTTTCCTTTGCCAAATTTCCAATTCTGTGAATAGTTCTATCAGTGAATAGTGTTCTATTAGTGAGGGTCAGTGAACAATGTTCTATCGGTGAGGTTCAGTGAACAGTGTTCTATCTGTGAGGTTTAGTGTACTATGTTCCATCGGTGAGGTTCAGTGAACAGTGTTTCTAGACCAGTGAGGTTCTAATAGCAACATTTATTTCCTTTGCAAAATTTTGTGTTTGGTGTACAGTGTTTCCAGCATTTTACATTTTTCCCCTTTGACATTTCCTTTGACGAAAAATGCATTTAATTCCTTTTTTTAAGGACACAAACGCCGATTCAGAGGCCATAAATTTTATACTAATTATTCCTATGGCTGGGGATGTTTTACTTGGTCAAATAGTATGGGTTAATGCGATCCGTTTTTTATGGGAAGATAAGTGTATCTTAAACCTTCACCCCATTAAATCTTTTAAAGGGAACAAATATCTCCCTCTCTATTACTTTCTCTTTGTTCTCGGCTGTGAGATGCTCAAACATCCAATTCCATCTCATTGTAGTTTAAGATTCAAACATTCCTTCTCATATTGGTTCCGCTCTCTTTTGATGAAACCAAGAAATATCAATCAATCTTCGATATAAGGTATGTGTTATCATCATTATTTTGGGGTTCATCTTCTCCTATTTTTTCCTTCCATATTATGGCATGAAATATCCATACTTCTAATAGTGTTTTCCTGGGATTTGGTTATTTTGGTCGTACCGTGGCATCCTCAGGTGGATGCAGTTTTCACAAGAGGAGGATCGTAACCCATTGTGCAGAGAAAGAACGTCATTAACTGTTTGAGGTTGGGGATTTGTTTCTTCTCTGTTATTTTACATGGAACAGTATCGTTAACATGTATTATCGCAAAGTATGATAATGGAATTGACATAATAAATATTTGAACCATATAAATAAATTGATATCGATCGTATGTTATTGCCTCTAGTTTTTCTAGATAGTGTGTTATCTATTCTTTCTTTGTATAGATTTTCGTTCATGACAGAAATTGGTAAAGAACGTAAACCCAAATGTGGAACATAAGTATAATAAATCAGTTAATTCAAAATGGATTATTTATTTTATAATTCCTTGAAGGGTTTTAAGTTATCATATTGTTTGTAAAAGGGCCAAGAACCCAATTGTTTAGAAGTATGTTCTCATGCTGCTTGTGTTGTGATGTGATCTTGGATGGGTGTTGTGATATGTGGGGGCATGGAGGCCTTTTGGTTGTGGCAGAAGATGATGACAAGACTAGAAAGATGCTTCGGTTTATGAATGTGGGTGTCAGGGAGGACACCAGGGATGATGGAATGGGATGGATGTGGTTGATGGATGCTTGATGATTCTTATTGGATATTTATCTACTTTACATTTCCCCACTGCTCTGGGAAGCTGGTCTTACTTTCCCTTCTTCTGAATGTGGCGAAGACAAGCGGGGTATGGTATATTCTTTCCTTGTTTAACTTCTCAAGGTAGGATGGGTATATTCCCTTTATATAAGCATCAAAGAATCGATGGGTAGTATATCTACTAACCGTGTTGAGCCCCCCTATGTTTAATATCATAGAATGTTTTTCTTGAATTTCTGGAAATGTGGGAAAGTAATTCTATAAAGAATAATGGAATAAATGGTGTTAACCCATGGGGATGGAGTTGCTAGAAAATAATGATGAGGTTGTAATTTTGAAGGAAAAGTGGACTTTGGGTGTTATACTGAAGAAATTTAATGTTGGATTGTTCATGGTTAATTAATGTTTAAATAATTAATTAGCGTAAATTGGAACTGATAAAAAGGTAATGAAGTAATTTAATAAAGCTCTTTAAATGGTTGTTTACTTATAGAAAACCTAGTCTTAGAAGTAGCATCTCAGAGTTTGAGAGATGTTAGCTAAAATTGAGTCTAATACTAGGTTATTCCCATAGTGGTGTTGTGAGATATTATATATTCTGTACTTTTTGTGTTTTTATATGCTAATCCTCCCATTCAGTATGGGAAACTAACACCATGGGGATTCTGAGCCATGGGGTGGTGTTTTCCCCAACATTGTGGAGGGAGGATGAATGGATGACTACCCCCTTTGGCCCTACTCTTTTCTCTTGGTAGATACTTGTGCTGGTAAGAACATTGGTTAGTTTTTCCCATATATGTGTGTAAAGGGTTGTAGTGGCTTTTGGTTATTCACACACATATATTCTGGATATAGTATCCTATGGAATACTATATGTGTAACGTGTATAGGATGTGATGGATTAAGGATCCTTACTCAGTGTATGGGTTGTAATGGATTGAGGTATAATACCCGACATATGATATACGTTATGCGAGATGTGGTGGCTCCCTGTAACTATTTGGTTAATTTGGTGTGTGGATGTGGGGGTTTTGTTTCACAAGTTTTATATTTTGGGGCTTCACCCAGGTGTCTGTAGGCAAGCCTTTTTGGAGAGAGATGCTAAGGACGTGCGACGTTGGGTCAAAGCGGCAAACCAATGGGGATGTAGTAGTGATTTAACCTTTATATTATTTATTATATGATATATTCTTGTATTCATTACTTGGTGAGAGTAGCCCTAGTGTGGTTGGGAACTTAGTATACCTGTTTAGGTGAAGAGTTAGTTTCACTTGTAGTTCACTGTGCTTTAGCATGATTCTATTACTCTTTCATGAGAGGCTTCGTGGAGGATCCTACTGAGTATACATTTATACTCACCCTATGTATATAAAAACTATTTTCAGGTCACTTGGAGCTGGTTGGAGTCCCGGATGGTTACTACTAGCTTGTGGATACAGGAGTTGTTTGGGTCTGTGGTTGCTGCTGTTTTACTTTCTTTTGGTTACTTGTGTTTTCCCCCTTTCCAGTTGAACTACTTTTCGATGACATTACATTTTTTCACATGGGTTTTTTTTATATTTCTATTTTGGGTTGTATTTGGTTGGTGTCTATATTATATCTCTCTTCCTTATGTGTTCTCTTAGAGGGTAATGCCTCCGATTTGTGCATTTACTATGCATTCAGTGCTTGTTGCCAACTCGGGGCCTACTGGAGGCCAGACACAAAGGTCACTATCTCCCTTCTCACATTTCCATCCCAGGAGGGGTACACTTTGGGGGGAGGGTGTCATGAGACTGTCATTGGGGGGTGTCTAGGGGGTGGGAGGATGTCCAAGTGTGTTGGTGGTGGGGGTAGTCTAGGGGCAATCCAATGGGCTGGTGTGGTTTCTAGGGGGTGGGGGTGGGGGTGTCAAAGGGGTAGGGAATGTCAATGTGGTGGGGGTGTCTCAAGGGAGGGGGATATACATGGGTGGTGGGGTGGTGTCTAGGGGGTGGGATGGTGTTCCGGGGTTGGGGGATATCCAGTGGTGTGGGGCGGTGTCCAGTGGGGTTAGGGGATGTCCAGTTGGGTGGTGAAGGAGGGTGTCCAATATGTGGGGGTGTCTAGGAGGTGGGGGATGTCCATGGGTTTGGTCGGGTGTATAGTGGGGTGGGGTGGTGTCCATTGGTGTGGGGGATGTCCAGTGGGGTGGGGTGAGGGTGTATAGGGGGGTAGGGGTGTCTAGGGGGTGGGGGGTTTCCAGGGGTGGGAGGGTGTCTAGTAGGGTGGGGTGGTGTCGAGGGGGTGGGAGGGTGTCTTGGGGGGTGGGAGGGTGTCCTGGGTGTGTGTGTGTGGGGGGGGGGGGGGTTGTTTAGTGGGGTGGGGTGGTGTCTACGGGGTGGGGGTGTCTAGTGGGGTGGGGGATGTCTTGTGGGGTGGGCGGGAGGGATTCCTAGGGGTGGGGCTATTTATGGGGGTTGTCCAGGGGGTGGGGGTGTCCAGGGGGTGGGCGGGTGTCCAGTGGGGTGGAGTGGTGTCTAGGGGGTGGGATGGTGTCCAGGGGGTTGGGGGGGGGGGTTGTCCATGTGGGGTGTGTGTGGGGGTGTCCATGGTGGTGGGGGTTTCTAGGGTGGGCTTGCCTAGGTGGGTTGTGGGTGTCGAGGGGGGTGGGGGTCCATGGGTAAGGGATGTTATCGGGGTGGGGTAGTCCGAGTGGTGGGGTGTCTAGTGGTTGGGGGTTGTCTTGGGGTTGGGGGGGTATCAAGGGGGTGGGGGTGTCCAAGGGGGTGGGCAGGTGTCCATGCGGTGGGGTGGCTGTCCAGTGGTGTGCAGTGGTGTCCAGTGTGTGGGAGGGTGTCTAAGGGGGTGGGGATGTCTAGGGGGTGGGAGGGTGGTAATGAGGGTGGGGTGGGGGGGTTGTATAAGGGGGTAGGGGTGGATGGGGTGGGGGTAGGATATCCAGGGTTTCGGGGGGTTTTAGGGGTGGGAGGGTGTCCAGGGGGTGGAAGGATGTCCCATGGCGTGGGGGTGTCAATGTAGTTAAGTGCTGTCCAAGGGGTTTTATGTTTTTTTAGTTGACATTGTATGTTTTTAATTTTATGTATGTTAATGATTAATTTTACATTGTTTATTCATGTATTGGTATAGTTATGAAGTTTTTTCTGGTAAGTATTCTATTATGGTTTTGGTCAGGTTTTGGTTTGTTTTCGGCTTGTTTCAGGTCTTCTTTGGTAGATCATTTTAATGGTTGAATGGTTTTATTAATTTTTTTTGTATTTTACATCCTTTATTTTATAACCGATGTAATAATGGCATGGGAATGTTTTTTATGTCGTTTATTTAATAAACGATATTGTATATTTGTTTTTATATTGGTTAAATGTTAACAAATGGGAAAAAACGCTTCGCAGGCTAGTTTATCATGTCATTTGTTTTATAACTTACGTTAAAAATGCTTCGGAGCTGCAATTTATTATGTCTGCTATGTAATAACCGACATAATAATGTATATACCACATTGGATATTTAAAATATGACGTAATAAATCATGATTTAGAATTGTTTTCCCCATCGGTTGTTTAGGAACCCACGTGAAAAATGCTTCATATCTTTGTTTTTTATGTCTGTTTTTAAAAAAACAACGTAAAAAAATATCTATAATGTCTCCTATAATAACGTCGGCCAAAAAATGATGTAAAAAATAAAAAATTAACCAATGTAAAAAACATTTTCTACATTATTCTCTTGCACTAATCATAAAAATACATGAATAGTTTAATATCTAGTGGTGAAAAGAATTGATGGTTTTTATATCATCCAATAAGGACATGCACGATTTAAATTCAAGAGGGGAATTTTATAGAGGATTGGAGTTCTCTAATAAGATGGTATGGTTTAAGGAATACATTATTTCAATGTTGATATAATATTTTATTGGTATTGAGATGTCAATATTGAACCAAAACAAGTAATATTATATATTTTGGTGTAATGGGAATTAAAACAGACATAGTTTGAGTGTAAAAATTTAATTTCATGTTTTTAGACCAGTCTATATAGTTTACCATCATAAAATATTGATTTTATTCCTATCAATGGGATGAAATAAAGTGTTAAAATGAATGTTATGAATTATTTTACCTAGAGTTTTCTTAGGAGTAGCATGCATGGGTGTTTCTTAGCCCATGCTAAGTGTAATGGGATCATGGGTGACATACCTTTATTCCAATAGTGTGTATAGTGTCTTCTTGAATGGTATTAGATTGGGTACATGTGTGTCCTATAATCCGCCAATAAGACCCAATATTCTTCAATAATAGGTAAAAAATATACCTGTAAAAATATTACAAAATAACTATTATATTTCTTCATTACTATATAATGTTATTTTATTCATAAATACATTTAACTACTGTATTTATAATTTTATTATATTGATATCATTTTTGGATTCCAAATATCTAAATTGAATTCAGGTAAATTTTTGGTGTTGTTTATTATTATCTAGGAAAATATAATTTTGAAGTTTTAGATAATGAAACTAATATTATTTTGAAACATATATAAAAATATAATAACACTAATTTAATTTTTATTTGATATAAAATTAGGTTACGTAATCTTATAGAATTAAAATCCAATTTTTAATAGAAATATTTTTTCAATATACAATATATTTACTTTAAACAATAATTTAACAACATTTAAAAATTTAATTGGATAAATGAATTTAAAATTTGGGTTCATAAAAATAATATTAGGTTGGAGGTGTTATCTTATATTTTTAGAAAAAATTAATTAGTGTGGCAAAAATTTAATCAAGGTTAATTTCGGTAAAAATGGGTAACATATGGTTTCTATAATTTTGTTAAGTTTATATGAAACATTGACCTTACAGAAGACCTTTTTAGGTTTTAATTTTTTAGAAAAATGTCTCAATAACATTTACTCACACGACCCACCTAACTCCCATGTCATTACATCTTTACCCTTTACCATACTTTCAATTCCAAGAAAAATTATATATTTTTTCCATTATAAAAGGGGATAAATTCCACCCAATTAAATCTAAAAAAATCATTAACAATAATATCTAACCCTTTCAAAATTTATCTCTCTTATACACATCTTCCAATTTTACAATCCCATGGTCATTAGAAGTTATCCTAAGTCCACCATTAGGTCCTCCAAAATAAATTTTAATTTCTCAACGTGAGTAAAAATCAGTCACAATCGATTTTCTTCTCTATAGTTCTCCTCCAACTATATATTATAAATTATAATATAATTATTCTATTATTATTTTTATAGTGATTTTTTATTTTAATGTAATAATCATTCTCTACATTTTTCTCACTTGGAAAACTGAGAACACTGTTTGTTCTACGTGCAGACTACCACCTCCATGAGTAGCATGTTTTGTTTTTAAAAAATTAATTAAATTTAAATTTAATGAATAATTATGATTTTAGTAATATTATAAAGAATAAAAAAATATAAAATACTTTATAACTTCCACCCATTTAATGGAAAATGAAAATTTTATCCATGTGTACGTGCATACTACTATCTTCATCAAACAATGTAGTTAATTTTTCATCACCATCCAACATGGGTACTTATAACAATGTAATTATTAAGTAAATATGATATTATTATGAAAGTAATTAATATTTTTACTTTATAAAAGTAATATTAATATTTAACTCATTACTTAATATACAACCTTTTGTTTTTTAAAAATTAAAGAAACATGCTCGCCACTAAATTCAACCTTACAAATCATAACAAATGATATAATGGAATGAAAATGAGAATTCACAAAGAATTATGTAAAATATATTATAATTCCTCCAATGATATTGTAATAATTATCTTTTTATCATAGAATTAAGATCAGCATTTACATTTTAAGAATTACATGAAACAATCAAGAATAATAACACCTAATGGTGAAAATTAAAAATAACTAGTTAATAAATGTATAATAAATGAATATAAATAAACACTAGAAAAGGTAATCAATATAAATATGTTTTTTAAATAATTTATTATAATGGATATGTTTATTATAGATGATGTTAAAGTGATTTTATGGAAATTTATAGTTAAGGTAAGGGTTTATCCTCCCAACGTTCTTTCTTTGAGTAATATTCCATATTCACCACTTGTTTTATTTTGTGTCATTTAAAAACTAACCCTTTGAAATATTTTACCTTTATTATACCCTTATTCATTACAATTAATTTTATATTTCTGAATTTCGTTTTCAAATTGATTTGATACTCAGGTTATTGAATGAATGATTTTTTCTTAAATTTCATCTTCTATTATATTAGAAATACTTTCCATTTTATATTGAATCCAATTATAAATGTTACTGTTATAAATTCATCACTATATTGTAAATAATATATCAACATTACCATTATTATAATAACATTATAATACATTAAAATAATAAATATTTTTGTATCCATAAATATCCTAAAATTTTGGTAAAGGGGGTGTGGTTTCCTAGAAATGATATCCCTATATGGATACAGAAAAGTAGATTTGGGACTTGAAAAAGATACAGCTAGAGGAAATTACCCTTTAAAACTTTCTTCGGGTAACAAATAAATCTTCACTCTATAAAACCGTATTGGTCCTAACTACACACTTGGATTGAAACTCCTGGGGGACATGATTATATATTTCACAAGATATTTATTAACTATAATTAAGAATTATTTCTTCTTGCTACCCCTACACCATGAAATAACTCCTCACTACAACTGTTATACTATTCCACTGATAAGGGTAATTTAACTTTCATCATGAATATTATTATGGTTTTCCATTCACTCAGTTATCCACATTATTCCATTGAATGTGGAAATATGGATGATCCACATATCTATTATTTTTATATGGATAAATATTTATTACGTAGCCATAATTATGTACAAGGTTCCATAATTAATATTAATATTTGTATTATGAAAGAATTACTGAATTTAGTGAATGAATTTTCTTTAATTAAGTGACAGGAGGGTACTAGAGTAATATACCCCCTCATTGCATTATTTAGATTAATGCGACAAATGTTTATGAGAATTTGGTGCATTCCTTCACATTAATTTAAAATTCCTGGATATGGTCTTTACAATATGTAAGATATCATGGACGATTCCATAACTATAAGATTAATTTTTTCGTTCATTATATAGTTCACCACCATGAAATCAATTATTGTTATACATGTGAATATTTTTTATGTTTTTTCATCCATGGATTTATTTCATGATTATGTGATCAGTTGTATAAAACTATAAATTTAATTTATTCTTACCATATTTTTTATTACATATTTATGATACGATATCTTCTATTGTATTATACCCTTTACTATTAATATGTGCTCACTTCTTTATATTTTTTCCTTTTCCATATGAAAACATGAAAATTACTTAGTATGCAATAAATATTTATAAGAATAAATAAAAAAATTTATGTATCCAATTGACCAATCTTATGTTTTCAATGTAATGTTTGGTTATTTAAATATATAGATCTTGATACTATTAAACTACTAGATCTTCTGAATTTGGGAAAAGTATTATGTAACATTATAATAAAAGATTATGCGACTATAGGGTACTAAGTGGTGGTGTTATAGTTGGAATCAGAATAAGTGTATTAGAAAACATATGAACAAGTGTTTGAAAAAAATCATGATAATATGTTTGATAACCCCTTAATATATTTTTTAAAAATCTATGGAATCATGACTTGAATTTTTACTAATTTCATAGCTTTTGGTATTATACCTCTTCGAAATTTTTTGATTTCTATCTGCAATGGCGCTAATAGCGCTGCTCTGAACTGGGGTTCCTCTACAACTCTCTCAGTTGGAGCTGGTGTGGGGGTAACATTGACATTTTGGGATGTGTAGATCAGTGGCTTTTGGTACTCCATGTGCATGATGTTCTTTCAGATGAAGATGGTTTCTGAATTTTCATATTTTCTTGGTGATTCTACCTTAGTGTTTTATACAATGTTTTGTTGTATTTTTCTTCAAGTCTTTATTCTATTTAACGTTATCTTGGTGGTTAAGTCGATTTGGTATCTGGTTTGGTATCCGATTTTGGTGATTTTCTTTTCTGTGGTGTTGGTTATTGACATGGACGGTGATGTTAATGGTAATGGGATGATAGTGTGGATATTGGGAACAAATCCATGGTGCAATGATGTTGTTTTGAGGTTTCCTATGATGGTGTCGTTGGTGTTGGATTTCCTCGATGTCGATGGATACAAGGTTCTAGTCGTTATCTCCAACAAATGACTGATCTTATCACTGCTTTGGATCACGATTCCATCAGTCTCTCTGAGGTGGAGCTGTGTGGTGGTCTGCAAGGGTCATTGGGATGTGAGTCTGATCGGACAGTGTAGGGATGTGGACGGTGACAACGTTTCGACCATCGAGGGTGTGGCTTTTTCCAACTCCGACGGGATGATGACAGTGGGTGGCAATGATGGCTGATGTAAGATATGTGATGATGGAAGTGATTATATTGAGGGTTGGTCTCTCGGGCGGCGTAGAGGCACATGATCTGGTTTTTTATGTTTTTTTTTGTTTTAAACTTTGGAACTTTTGAAAATCTTCCCGGTGCGGTTTTTTAATTCTAATGTGGCCAGTGTAGTTTTACTCTCTTTATGGGTCTAAAATGGTGGGATTTTGTGAGGTTTCACAGTAACCCCTTAAAATTTTCACTTGAAAACAATAAAAAATATGGATTATGGGTGTTTAAAAAAGTATTTTAAGGGGATATTCATTGATAAGTACATTCCTTGTAAGAAACAAGCTATCGTAGGGAGGAAATTTAAAAAATTTATGATAAAAGGAATAGGAAGTTGTAGTTAATTATGATGTTATATTTACATGGATAATAAAAAATGCTATATATTATTTAGGAAATCCTGAATTTAATTTTTTTCACTTCAATGATATATTAAATCAGAGAATTATAAAGTAATTTTCCTATAACTCATTTTCATCTTATGAGAAGATTGTTAAAAGTTCTACCGATACCAAGAATATGTTATGTATGTTTTATACATTCAAAGTGAATCGAGAGAATAAAATAGAATCTAATATCCATGTTGAAGGATGTTTAGAATGAAGAGTAAGGGAAGTGTAGAATTCCCATCATGAAATAACTATTGGAAGAAACAATTTTAGGATTTATTTGTAACAAACCATGTGATAATAGGTTATAAATTATTGGGGAAATTTGAACTTTTAGTTCATTTGGACAGTTTTTTAGAGGAATTGGAATTTTAATAAGGATTAGAGGGTTCTCAAATACCAAAATAGTGTTCTGGGATAGGGTTTAACACTTGAGTGATGAGTCAACAGCTCAGAAGGCCACTAAAGAAGTGGATAAGAGCCCAGGACTACTGAAAAGTGAAACAAAAACCCATTCAGCTTATGAATTGGGTATTCAATGTGTGAAATGGTTTCCTATGGATTCATTGGAGGAATTAGGAATTGAAAATGGGATCATGGAGTATATCCTGAATATTTATAGTGTGACATCGGGAATCACTCAATGAAATATGGGAAGTCTATTTTTTAAAATCATAACAAGGGGATTGAACCCAATCCCATTTTCATTAGATATTCCAGATGGTCGTAGTTGGGATTAGTTAGAGAATCCCTCTATAGTTTTTCCGATAATTATATTATTTCGACTTTTTATTATATTGAATCATAGGTAATGATATTCCTCTTCCATGTTTACACATTTCTTCCCCCCCATCATTTCTAATTTCACGTGTTTCTATTTTAGGTATTTTTATTAATTCCACAAGGTATCATGTAATCAACCATATATGATGTGGATTACACTCATCCTAGAGAGAGGATAACAAAAAATTAAGTCCACATGTCTTCATGCATTATTTTAGTGATGGTATTTAACCTAGTTTATTTCACCGCGAATTTGTAATTTAATTTTTTTATATAGGACAATGTATTTTTGTCATAAGATATGGGTTTTTATTAGAGTGAATTTGGGAGCATATTATAGACCATAAATGGATTGTTGGTCACAATTAAATCTAGGCAATGATACCAATAAGACCTTCAAAATTTATTCCTTTAACCTTTGGTCATAAGTTCCATGAAATCATTTAATTAGTTATGATTTAGTTATGACTAATTTTTTTTAGTAAGGAATAGGTGTGAGAAAGAAACTCACGATGAATGATGGAATCCGAATGGAATTGGGTGAATTGGGAGAAGATAATGAGTTATTATTAGATGAGAGTTCACTATGATTGATCTAGGTATGTAACACCCAAAGCATCCACGGCACACTTCTCTTTGAATAATACAATAGCGTGTGTTGTACGCAACTTCGTGTTCTAACACACACCACAACCAATCAAACTATCCGTTATGAATAGTAATACCAAATTTTTTAAATTTTATAAATTTTATCTTTCAAAATGGAATTCCTTTTTGGATTCGGAATATCGAAATTAGCTTAGGGTGATATTTTGGTATTTTTCTGAAAACATTCAATTTCTGATGAACAGTGAAAAACATTGAGTTATAGTTTAAAATATAATTTTTTATTTAAATAATTAAATATTTTATTTAAATTTAATTAATTTCAAAATAGATACATAATATTTATATAAGCTCAATGTAATTCATTGGAGTTATTTTAGAATAATTTTAGATATATAAAATTTTTATTGAACTTTTCAACGTCTTTTACCCACCTCCTAGGAGAATCAGAAATTCAAATAAAACATAATTTTACCACTACTGTGAGTGGAATTTAGAAACTCTAAGTGACACGGTTAATATCAAGAATTAAAATATGGTTCAATAAGATAAAAATAATTTTTGGTGAATAGTAACCTTTTACTTTTATTTACCACGGTTAAAAGTAAATTGGGTAATTAAGTGTAAAAGTGATATTAATATTACCCTAAAACAAGTCCTAATTCTATTGGATTAGCGTATCTTGACAAAAATCAACCTTAGAAATAAAATATTATCATTTAGGTCTACATGGATTAGATTAGGACAATTATTATTATTTAATTGAAAGACGTGTTAAAATAGTTATAATCAATGTTTAATAAATAAAATAGTTTTTATATAGGGTTATACATAAGATAAAGTATATTATAAATTTCAATAAGAAATATAAAGAGATTTCATACATAATGGTATTTTATTTATAATTTTTATACATTATATAATTTAATTTATTTATGACATAATGGTGATGGATGAATTACCAAATTAATAAAATATTTAAATAATTGATATTATAAATATCAAAATAAATGTAATTTTAGACTATTAATGAATTACAATAATTTAATAGGTTAATATTACATGTTATTATTGATTTAATTATTTTTTTTAGAATTAATCAGGAGGTTTTGATTTTCAAAAAAAATAAAATACCAAATAGTGTAAAATTGACATAAAAGAGTTTTCAAAATAAATATTATATTATTAATTAATATTCAATTCATAAAAATATATGGTTTGGCAAAGAGACTTATATAATGATATGTGTATCATTAATTAACCACTTGGGGTTCTCTTATATGTATATAGTATGTTTATTAACCATATCATATAAAAATACAAAGACACATGGTAAATGTCAAACCATTTAACTAAGAGTTAAATATAAATAATAAGGATTATATTGTGACCCAAACCTGTATAAAATCTATTGGATGAATGAATTTAGACCCATAAAAACCTTAAACTTTAAATAATCCACTTTGGAGACATTAGAAACGGAATATGAATTTATTATAAAATAAAAATACTAGCTTTTCCAAAGGTTCCACTCAACCATCTTATAAAAGGGAACTCCCCCTTCTCTCTAATTTACACTTTCAAAGCCTTTTGGATCTGCCAAAAATACCCAAATACTATATAATCTTTCCTCACTTCATCCTTGATGCCTTAGTTTTATTATAAATCCAACCTATGGATCCCTTTTGATCAAATCAAAAGGAAGAACTTGAAGAAGAGGTAATGTTTTCACCACTCTATTTCAAGTTCCTTTCTTCTTCAACTTCTTATTTCTTTGTTATTTCAATTCTAAAATAATAACTCCAGTATCTTCAATATAATTTGATGTTATTATAAATATGGTACAACCATATTAAGTATTCTATCCATCCTTTTAATGACATGTCACCATATGTGTGTACGTACGCCTTACTGTATCCACGTCGTGTTGTAATTGTTATGCAAAATATTATTATTTTTATGGGTATGATAATGATTTTTAATTGATGTAAATAATAAATATAAAATTATAATGATTCTGTATATATGATATAACATCCAATTATATATTATTTTATATCAAAAGAATGATATTATCGCTCGTGCGTACGTACAGACTACCGTCTCCACGAACGCGATGAGATTAATTCCCCATCATATCCATGCAAGTATAATTATCATTTGATGATTAAAAATAATGTTTAAGGACTTGATATCATTCTTTATATAAGTAATATACAACCTATCCAATACAAACATGAATTATGTAACAAAACATATAAAAGATAACGAAATTGTTAACACCTGAAACGACGTTAATACTAAGATATTATTAGAAAAACAATGTTAAAAGATCATATATGTTATCATATTAATGTATATGATTCATATATAATTTAATAACAATAATTTCACTTTTATAAAAGATATTAACCTAACCTCATCAAAGGAAAAGTACAAGGTAAGGGTTTATTTCACAATCTCTTCATTATTTGAGGTTTTTTATACGTAATTATCTACAAGGACCTCTTATTCATCCACATACATATTTCTTAAAAATTTATTTCATATCATTATTACTATTTTATAGAGTATGGGATAAATTAATTTATACCATTTTTGACTTTTTATAAGATTTTTATAAAGGAATCAGTTAGTCGATTTCCAAACAAGGTCCTTTTTAACCTGTTCGACAGAATTAAGGTAAGATTCTCTTTATTTAACTTATACAGTAGGCACAGCTATTTTATACCATTATTAAATAATCAAAGATTCCCTTTCAACCTTATCAGGATATTTTCAATGTAAATGTTTTATTTTGTAATTATTATACATTTAAATGATTTCAAAAAAAGATATATTTCTCTCAAATAGTTTTGATTTCAACTATATCAACATCCTTTGATGGATTTTAAACTTATTTGAACATGATTTATCATGATACAAAACATCCATATTTTATTGATGGTATTGTGATATTTTTGACTGTTGATGTGTTATTTTTATACCATTCATGGTTTTTGGAGAAAGTATTGTCATTTCTTATACTAGTTTTAATACTAATGTTTATGTTATGTTTAAACCTATTAATATGTAGAATGCATTGGACTTAATAAGTGAAGGGTGTAGCCTGAAATAGCTCCTCAATGCATCGGTAGGTCTCATGAGACAAACTAGTGTATTGGCATAAGGACTTGAAAAAATCTTAATTGTAGTCATGGCACAAGGCCTTGACTATGTGGTTATGATAGTATGGCATTATGCATTCCATCATTATGAAAGTGGTTATTGATATAGCATGTGATTATTCGAATAGTATAATATCCATGTGGATACGTAAATGGCATTATTTCATTTTATTTCTTCCATATTATGGTAATGTTAAAGATTAAAAGGCTTTTGTTTTAGTTATACATTTCCTTAAATGTTTATGCTTATTTATGATGTTTCTGCTATATTGTTATCCTTACTGCGCATTTGATCTCACACCTTTCTATGTTTTATTTTTCCCAGGATGTGAAGAAGTATTTTATGAATGACCTTTAGTGATAGTATAAGGGGATATGAGTGTGGAGACAAGATGTTGTTGTAGTTTTCCCTTTATGATGTAAGGTAAACTTCATGAATGTATTTAGTGATTACAAGGCTACTAAACTAATCAGTCATTCGAGACATGATCTTCTGTGATCATGAAAATGGTATGTAATAATGAACCGACTCTGGGTAATGGGGGTTGGGGCTTTACAGTTTGGTATCAGAGGACGTTTAGTACTAACAATGGAAGCTAGATTTACATAAACTCTGATTAGAGCACATAGCCCTAATATAGAATTTGAGGATTAATATAGAAGAAATTCCTAGAATTTTGGTATTGTAGAGATTTTGTGAGCTTTCTGAGACATACTTCCATGTCTAGATACGAGCAGGTAGAGCCGGCTCTGGTACAAATGTACCTAGGGGAAAACCCTGAAAACACTGCTTTGAGCTAGACTCAAACAAGAACTATTACACGACATCGTGCCTTGCTGCACTCTTGGTTACTACACTCTCGGGGGATATGCTTAGGATAATCATCATTTTATTTACAAACCATTATGAAGGGTTTATGTGTATATACTTCCTCAAAGAGAACATTTTTCTTATTATTGATTATATCCATAAATAGTTCAATTTATTTTATGTGTTTTACAAGTACGGAATTATGTATTTTGATTCATAAATTGATCTAGATTATGACATTGTTTAGAAATGATGCCTAGTGGAAGAAATGGAAACTGTATCAATGCATGCACTCCATGTAGGGATTTCCCTCCTACTGAAGATAATTATAGTTGAGCTGGTGATTCAAATGGTGCTGATCAGCTAATCACCATACTGGGAAAACTCACTAGAGATACTGACCAGTGGTGGTCAGTGATTCAAAACACAAAGGAACATGATGAAGTATAAAATAGGTAATGGATGCAGTTCGATGAGATTTTCGAAGAAAAATACTTTCCTCAGGACCATCGAGCAGATATGGAAAGGTAATTTTTGAGTCTGAAATAAAAGGATGATGATAATGTCACAAAGTATGAGGATAAGTTTACAAAGATAGAAAGGCATGAAGTAGATTATATATGTAACCCATGAAGTATGATTGATCAATTCATTATTGGGTTAAAATAGTTTCTCCATCGATCATTGGACTCACCATCCTTCTCTTCATACAAAGATACTGTCTCGAGTGCTATCAAGAAGGAAACATAATTCTCTAAGTCTTATTACATTAAAGCAAAGCAAGATATGAATAGATCTACTGATCAATATAGTAATGGAAATAAGGGGAAGAAGTGAAATTCTGAATATCAATCTTGCAGTAAATGTGGGAAGAAACACCCTAGTACTTGATTGAAGGGAATGAGTGTCTGTTATATGTGTGGTGAAAAGGGCCACCAAGCTTGTGATTGGAAAGCGAAAAAAGAAGCTACCGATTTTCAGTGATACAATTGAAGGGAGATGGAACATTATGCAAATGAATTTCCTAGGCGTCTGGGGAACATACCTCAGAAAAGGTCAAGGGATCAAGGCCAAGATTATACTATCACAACTGCTGAGGTAGATGTTCAGAAAGACGTGGTGGAAGGTAATTTAATGGTTTCCTCAGGATTAGAAAATGCATTATTTGATTCTGGATCATCGAATTATATCATATCTTCACAATTTTATAATAAAATTATATATTTACAATTTGATTAAATAAGGGAGTTTTCTGTCAAAACCCCTAAGAGAAGTATCATTAATAAAATGTTTTGTGGATCTGATCCCATTAGGGCATATAACTGTTCTTTATCTACTGGTCTCATCATCATACCCATGATTGAATTTGATATAATCCTCGATATAGATTGGATTTCGAACCATGATGCGAAAATTTATTATAAGAAGAAGGAGGTTATGATTTTTGATGATGATGATAAAGAACACCTTATCTTGAGAGTAGAATCTACACCACCTGATACTTATCTAGATCCACACCCTATAGATCAACTAAATTAAATTATCGGGGAGGAATAGTATTAAATAACAGTGGCTGAGGATAGGAATGTTCAAATAGTGGATGTACCAATTATGAGAGAATATGTTGATTTGTTTCTAGAATATTTACCTGGACATCCTCTAGAACGAGAAATTGAGTTTTCCAATGATTTAATTCTTGGATAAAGGCCCATATCAAAGACCCCTTATAGAATGGCCACTGTTGAATTAGTGGAACTAAAGAAAAAACTATAGTAATTGGGTAATAAGGGATTTATTCAACCTAGTGTTTCACCATGGGGAGCCCCTGTCCTTTTTGTTATGAAGAATGATGGATCTATGAGGTTATGTATCGACTACAGTGAGATCAATGCTATAACAATAAAGAATAAGTATCCCCTACCTCGCATTGATGATTTATTTGACCAACTGCATGGATCACAATTAATTTCAAAGGTTGACCTTATATTTGGATACCATCAGTTGTCTATAACGAAGGAAGACATTCCGAAGATAGCATTTTGAACTATGTATGGGCATTGAGAGTTTACAGTAATTCCTTTTGGGATGACTAATGCACCCTATGTTTTCATGGATCTAATGAACAGAGTTTTCAATGAATATCTTGATGATTTTATGGTGGTATTTATTGATGATATCTTTGTATATTCCAAATTATATGAAGATCATGAAATCAATTGTGCATTATCGTGAAAAATCATAGAAGACTTGAATTATATGGGAAGTTTAGCAAGTGTGAATTCTGGCTTCAATAGATTTCTTTTCTTGGCCATACTATCGCCAAAGATGGAATCTTTGTTGATCCTTCTAAGACCATGGAAATCCAAGAATGGACATCAGCGACGAGTGTAACTGAGGTATGCAGTTTTATTGGTTTAGTAGGTTATTATCGGCGTTTCGTCCAGAATTTTGCCAGATTGGCAAACCCATTAACGAAGATCACACATAAAGGGGTTCAATTTGTTTGGATAATAGAGTGTGAAGAATGTTTTGAAGAACTGACGATAATATTATTCAATTATACTATATTTAATCTACCATCAAGGAATGATGGGTTCGTTATTTATAGTGATTCATCGAAGAAAGGACTTGGTTGTGTTCTTATGTAGAATGATAGAGTTATTTCCTATGCTTCACGATAACTGAAAATTCATTAGAAAAAATATCATACTCATAATCTTGAGTTAGCTGCTGTAATTTTTTCTTTAAAGATATGGATACATTATCTCTATGGTGAAAATTTCGACATTTATTCTGATCACAAGTGTTTGAAGTATATTTTCTCACAGAAAGAACTCAATATGAGGCAAAGGAGATGGCTTGAACTAATCAAGGATTATGATTGCACGACACACTACCACCCGGGAAAGGAAAATAAGGTGGAATATTCTTTGAGTAGAATGGATTATGGAGTTATGAAAAATATGAGAGTTGAAAGGGATACTATATACATGGAAATAGTAATGTTGGATATGGGAATAACCATGGAAGGTGAAACATGAATTCTTTTTCAAATGGCTGCCAAACCATCTTTACTAGAGAGGATAAAGAGTTCTCAGACCGGTGATGAAGAATTTCAATAGAAGATTAAAGCTGTAAATGATGGGAGATTGAGTGACTTTGTGTATTAAGAATTAATTTTGAATTTTGGGATGAGGCTTTGTGTTCCTGATATACCCGATCTGAAAAGGGAATTGTTGGATGATGCTGATAGTTCAAATTTCTCTATACACCCTGGGAGCATATAATTGTATAGAGATTTGACGGAACATTTTTTGTGGGACAACATGAAGAGGGAGATTGCCGATTTTGTGTTAAGATGTATGGTTTTTCGTCAAGTGAAAGATGGAAGGAAACAACCTAGAGGAGTCATGGAAACTCTTCCCATACCTGACTGGAAATAGGATAATTTCAACATGGAATTTGTCATGGGACTACCAAATAATCCTATAAGGAACGATGAAATATGGGTCATTGTTGATCGTCTTACCAAGTCAGTGAATTTTAATGCTATAAGGGAATATTTAACACTTGAACATAAAGAAATGCTATATATTAATGAAGTTGTGAGACTTCATGGATTACCCCTATCAATTGTTTCTGATCCTGATCCCCATTTTACTTCAAGATTATTGAAGAGTCTTTAGAAGTGCTTGGATACTGAACATTGTTTGAGAACTACCTACCACCCTCAAACAGATAGACAATCAGAATAGACTATTCAAATCATTGAAGACATGTTGATATCTTGCTCACTTGGCATTCAGGGTACGTGCGATCAATATTTACATTTTGTGGAATTTTCCTATAACAATAGCTTCCATTCGAGTATTCATATGGCACCATATGAAGAGTTATATAGAAAGATATGTCTCACACAAACCTGTTTGGATGATGTTGGGGAAAGAAAACTCATAGGCCCAGAACTAGTGGAGGAAATGATGGAAAAGGTAAAGTAATCCAAAACTACATCAAAGCAGCTCAAAGTAGTAAAAAGAGCTATACTGACATCTGAAGGAAGGATTTGGAATTTCAGGTGGGAGATCATGTTTTCTTGAAGGTATCTCCACGTAAGGGAGTTATACATTTCCGTATGAAGGGAAAATTGAGTCCCAGGTACATCGGACCATTCGAAATTCTAGAGCGAATTGGGGATGTAGCTTACCGTTTGGCAATGCCGCCATGTTACACCAAAGATCATGATGTGTTCAATGAATAACTATTGCAAAAATACAGGCCTGACCCAACACATGTACTTACATACGAGGAATTAGAACTAGAAGCCGATCTGTCTTACGGTGAAGAGCCCCTCATGATTTTTGATACGAGAGAACAAGTGCTGAGAAACCGGACGACCCGTTTGAAAAAAAGTTATATGGAGAAACCATAAGATGGAAGAGGAAACGTGGAAACCAGAGGAGCTTATGATAATGAACCACTCAAGTCCTTTCAAGTGTTATAATTCTAGAAATTTCTAGGAAGAAATTATTTGAAGGATGGTAGAATGTAACAACCCCAGTATTCATGGTACTCTCCTCTTTGAATAATACAGTAGCGTGTGTTGTACGCAACTACGAGTTCTAACACACAGCACAACAAATCAAACTAACCATTATGAATAGTAATACCCACTTTTTTAAATTTTATCAATTTTATCTTTAAAAATAGACTTCATTTTTGGATTCGGAATATTGAAATTAGCTTAGGGTGATGTTTCAGTATTTTTCCTGAAAACATTCTATCTCTGATGAATAGTGAAAAAACAACGAGTTATAGTTTAAAACCGAATTTGTATTTAAATAATTATTTAATTTATTTAAATTAAATTAACATAAAAATATATACATAATATTTATATAAGCTAAATTTAATTCATTTGAGTTAGTTTAGAATAATTTTAGATAAATAAAAATTTTATTGAACTTTTCACCATCTTTTATCCACCTCCTAAGAGAATTCAGAAATTCACATAAAACTTAATTTTACCGCTTATGTGAGTGGAATTTTGAAATTCCGAGGGACACAGTTAATATAAAGGAGTAAAATATTGTTCAAAAAGATAAAAATAATTTTTTTCAATAGTAAATTTTTACTTTTATGTACAACAGTTAAAAGTAAATACGATAATTAAGGGTAAAAATGATATTAATATTACCCTAACACATGTTCTAATTCAAGTGTACAAGTTTATCTCAACCAAATAAACCGTATTAATAAAATATTATCATTTAGGTCCACTTGTATTAGATTAGGACATTTATTATTATTTAATTCAACGAAGAGTTAAAAGAGGTAAAATAAAAGTTTAATAACTAAACCATTTTTAATATATATTTATACATAAGATAAATTCGATTATAAATATTAATTATAAATATAAAAAGAGTTTCTACATAATGGTATTTTATTTATAAGTTTTAAACATTATATAAACTAATTTATTTATGACATAATGGTGATGCAGTAATTACCTAATTAATTAAATATTAAAATAATTGATATTATAAATATCAAAATAAATGTAATTTGATACTTTTTGTGAATTAAACTAAATTTATAGTTTAGTATGACATGTTAGTATTTATTTAATTATTATTTTTTAATTAATCATGCTGTTATTATTTTTATAAAAATCAAATACCAAATAGTGTGCAAATTGACATAAAAGACTGTTTAAAAGAAATAATATATTATTAATTAATATTCATTTCCTAAAAATATATGGTTCATCCAAGATACTTATATAATGATATTTTTATCATTAATTAAACACTTTGGGTTCACATGGATATATATAGTATTTTTATTAACCATATAATACAAAAATACAAAGAGACATTGTAAATGTCAAACTATTAAACTAAGAGTTAAATATAAATGATAAGATTAGTATTGTGACCTAAACCTGTCTAAAATCTATTGGTTGAAAGGATTTAGACCCATCCCAGCCTTAACCTTTAAATAATACACTTTGGATCCATTAGAAAACGAATATGAATTTATTATAAAATAATATTTCTAGTTTTTTCAAAGGTTCCCCTCACCCCTATTATAAAAGGGCACTCCACCTTCTCTCTTATTTACACCTTAAAAGCCTTTTGGATCGGCCAAAACTGGCCCAAATATTCTATCATCTTCTCTCTATTCAACCAATAGGCATTAGTTTGATCATAAAGCCAACCTACGGTGCCATTTTGATCAAATAAAAAGAAAGAACTCGAAGAAGAGGTAATGTTTTCACAACATGCTTTCAAGTTCCTTTCTTCTTCAACTTCTTATTTCATTGTTATTTCCATTCTAAAATAATAAACCAAGTATCTTATATATACTGTGATGTTATTATAAATATTCTACATCTATATTCAGTATTCTATCCATCCTTTTAATGACATATCACCATACATGCATATGTACGGCTTAGCGTCTCCACTTCGTGGTGTAATTTTTATTCAAAACATTATTATTTGGATGGGTATGATAATGATGCATAATTTATGTAAATAATAAATATAACATGATAATGATTATGTATATATGATATACCATCCAATTATATATTATTTTAATATCAAAATAATGATATTGTCGCTCGTGCGTACGTACGGACTACCGTCTCCGCGAATTCGATGAGAATCATTCCCCATCGTATCCATGCATGTATAATTTTCATTTGATGATTAAAAATAATTTTTAAGGACTTGATATCATTCTGTATATTAATAAGATACAACCTATCCATAACAAACATGACTTATGTAACAAAACATATAAAATAAAATGAATCCGTTAACACCTGAAACGATGATAATACTAAGATATTATTAACAAAGAAATGTTAAAAGATCATATATGATATCATATTAATGAATATGATTATTTTATAATTTAATAAAAATCATTTAACCATTATACAGGTGGTTATCATACCCTCGTCAAAGAAAAAGTACAAGTTAAGGGTTTATTTCACAATCTCTTCATTCTCCGAGTTTGTTTATACATAATTATCTACTGGGACCTCCTATTCATCCACATCCATGTTTCTTAAAAAAGTATTTAAAATAATTTTTAGTATTATATATTTTATGGGACAAATTCATTTATACCCTTGTTTACTTTTTATAAGATGTTTCTAAAGGAATATTTCCATCATTTTCTAGACAAATTCCTTTTTAACCTTTTCGACAGAATTAAGGTAAGAATGTCTTTTTTTAACTTATACAGAGGGTGCACTTGTTTTATACCATTATAAAATCGTCCAAGATTAACTTAAAAGATTATAAAGACATTTTCAATGTAAATTTTTTATTTTATAATTATGATACTTTTAAAAGATTTCAAAAAAAGGGATATTTCTCTCATATAGTTTTGATTTCATCTATGTCAACATCCATTGATGGATTTTATGCTAATTTGAAGTTTATTTTATTATGATACACAACTTCTATATTGTATTAAAGGTTTTGTGATATGTTTATCCTTGGAAATGTTATTTTTATACCATTCATTTTTTATGGAGAAAGTGTTGACATTTCATATGCTAGTTCAAATATGAATGTTTATGTTAATTTTAAACCTATTCATATGAGGAATCCATTGGACTTAATAAGTGATGAGTGGAGACCTCTATAGTTTCTCGATGCATCGATAGGTCTCCTGAGACAAACTAGTGTCTTGGAACAAGGCCATGTCAAAATCTTATTTGTAGTCTTGGCACAAGGCCTTCACTATGTGGTTATGATAGTCTGGCATTATGTGTTCCATCATTATGAAAGTGGTTATTGATATTGCATGTGATTATTCAACTAGTAGAATATCCATGTGAATAAGTAAATTTCATTATTTCATTTTATTTATGACATATTATGATGAAGTTCAACTTTAAAAGGATTTTGTTTTAGTTAAACATTTCCTTAAATATTTATGATTATTTATGAAGTTTATGCTATATTGATATCCTTACTGGGCATTTGAGATCACCCCTTTCTATGTTTTATTTTTCCAAGAATGTGAAGAAGTATTTTATGAATGACCTGCTGGGTTAGTATAAGGGGATATGAGTGTGGAGATAGTATTTTGTTGTAGTTTCACATTATGATGTAATGTAAACATCAAGAATGTATCTAGTGATTCCAAGTCCACTAAAATAATCAGTCTTTCAAGACTTGTACTTCTGGGATAATGTGAATGTTATGTAATAATTCAATGACTCGGGGTAACTGGGGTCGGGGCGTTATAAGGTAGATCTACGTACATGACCCTAATGTTTATACTTGGTTTATTGGAATGTGTTATATGGTCACACCACCCTTGTAAAATATACATTGATATACATGTAACACCTAGAAACTAAATGAAATACCCATTATGATATTTCAATTAAATGATATAATTAGATAAAATATGATACCATGTACCATGTTTAACTAGTTAATAAATTCCATATATTTAGTAACTAATTGAGAATGCTAAATGAATTAAAAAATTGATAAGGTCCATGTTGAACCCCTGTGTATTAGCTTGTTGTATGGCTGTCGATGACCATGGTTTGATTGGTAATTCATCTCTTTGAGACCTATTCTCTATTTTTTGTATATGGAGTGTGAAATTTTACTACGAGACCATTTTTTATGATCTGATCTCACATGTCTGCATGTGTGACACATGATGTAACTCCCCAGGTAAATAAAGAATATGACATTTTTATATTTATCCATATTTGTGGATAAAATATTAATATTACTTTAAAGAGGATGCTATGCTCGATGGCGTACCCAATACACAACAACGAGTTTCTTGGGAATCTTACGTTGCACTCTAATAATAAAATAATATTATTTTAAATAGTAGTTAACGCCTAGACGTTGTAATGGTGGGAATGAACAGAACTACCTAAAAAATTATTATATATGTTTTTCAAATATTTTTACTCTTTACAATAAATGTTAGAGGATTAAAAATGCGAATGAATCCAATTTTAAGCGTAGACATTCTAATATTCATGAAAAGGTCGATTAATCACCTTTTGATGGAGAACCACTTTTAAATCCACTTTTTTACAATTTTATGTGTTATATTTGACAAAATAAAATTCTTATTCAGAATCGGGACATCAAAATTTACTTTGTTTAAATTTTTGTTATCGTTCTGATAAAGTTCAATTTTAATGAATAGTGAAAAATGTTGTATTTTAATTCAAAAACTATTTAATCTAGTTTATTTATATGATTAGATTATCTTTTGGATTGTTTTTAAGTAAAATTAGAATATATTTTTACCATTTAATCCAATAGTGGTCATTGGAATTAATTTCGCTTTGAAATTGGACTTAAACTAGTGTTAATCTTTTGATACATATTGTTTCATAAAGACACACTATTTGCTCTTACTGCAGGAATTAATTATAAAATTAATTAATGAAACTTCTATGTTATGAATTCGGTATAATAGACATCATTTTTGAATTTAGAATATCAAATATAGCTTAGGGTGAATTTTTTGTATTTTTCTGAAAATCTCCAATTTTTGATGAATAGTGAAACCACAAAGTGGTGTTTACAAAATTTGATTTTTCGTTTAAATGGGACTTTACCACTTCTGTGATTTGAATTTCAAAAATCCAATTTAAATTATTTTAACTGTTAAGTAAAATGTGGTTCAATGGGATGAAAATAATTTTTGATGAAAAATAACTTTTAAGGTTTATTAATCGCGATTAAAGGTAATTAGTGTGATTTAAGGTAAAAATGATATTATAATAAAATAAAAATATCTTGAAACTTGTACTAACCCTATTGTATGAGTTATGGCCGACCAAGAAAACCCATGGGTCGATTTGTGGTACCCCATGGAGCCAAATGGGTTTGATAATGACATTTATGCCTATTATTTAAAGTTAAAATAAAAATGTCACAAACATGATTTGTTTTACTAAAACAATTTTTACATGTGGTTATACAAGTCCGAATTTTGACTATAAATACTAATTGGAAAGATAAGAATATTTAATACATCATAGTATTTTTTCTAATAATTTTTAGAAATTAAATAAATTAAACTCTTTATGACATCATGGAGATGCAGCGATGACCTCATTATTTAACGATTTAAATAAAATCAAAAGATAATGAATTGTCTAGGACCTACACATGTAAAAAACCAATTTTATGGGTTTATTTCGAACCCTTTTCACCTTATACTAGAAACACATCAATGTGGGACCATTAAAATCCGAAAACCATTTGAAAATAGAGTAACATTAAATACTTTTCCAAGAGTGCCCCTCCTCTCCTCTTATAAAAGACCCCCACATCTACCACCTTACCCACACCCCTCAAGCCTTTGGTTCGGCCAAGCTCTGATCATTTTGTCTCTCCTCATCCCTCTCCTCATCCTAGAATCCTTAACTTAGTCAGGAAGCTCTTCAAGAAACCCTTTTGGTTCAAACCAAAGGGAGTTGCCCAATTTTAATGTAACGTCTTCACTTGTGCTCTTTTGTTTTATTTTGCTTCTCCAACCCCATAAAATAGGTTTATTCATTTCTTTTGTAACAACTCCAGTATCATATATATACTAGGATGTTTTAATAATAAGTATTCGAGCTACACATACACACACCTTCATCTAATGGTCAAAGAACATATTGTTTCTGTGGATGGCGAATTTCTACCTCACGAAACGATGATTGTTCAACACTCATATAACACCTTCAAAGGTGGGCATTAAGATGTCACTATGTTTATATATGATATATAATAATTTTATATTTTACGTAAGCTTATGTATTTTTCATTTGTGTCATACCTTTATGGCTTCCATTATGGGTATACGTGATATCTTCATTTTAGGAAGTGCGGACTACCGCCCCCTCAAAGTGATTTGATTCATTAATTCCATATGTGGGTTGTATAAAGGATGGATTTAATATTTTTATATATGATGTTATACTATAATTATAATATACCTTTATATCATTATTTTTTTCTTTCCATTAAGGTATGAGATAGAAATGAAAGTAGCGTTAATGCGTACGTACGACTTACCGTCTCCATGAACGGTGCATTTCATTTATTATCCTCAAATGTAATGTACTATTATAAGTAATATAATTGATATATATGATTTATGATAAATATAATGGATGAATATAATTCTGGAATTAAAAATATACACATCTCTCATTTAGTTCCATTAATATGACATAGA
This sequence comes from Viscum album, assembly GCA_963277665.1. Taxonomy (NCBI): domain Eukaryota; kingdom Viridiplantae; phylum Streptophyta; class Magnoliopsida; order Santalales; family Viscaceae; genus Viscum; species Viscum album. The sequence continues at coordinate 314,873,560 of OY728158.1, forward strand.
AATGAATGTAGTGTTAATGCGTACGTACGGCTTACCGTCTCCATGAACGGTGCATTTCATTTATTACCTCTAAATGATTATGTAATATTATAAATACATGTATATTACTGATATATATGATATATATGATATAAAAATCTGGAATTTCATTCTGGATATAATGAACCTTTGACCACACGAACAACATGTAATTGTAAGAAGTCCACTTTGGACTTAAGAACCAAATATCGACAAAACAAAAATTATTAACTTAATTGATTACATACTGTTTATAACATGTATGTAATTGATATAAAATGAATAATGAACTTTAAAAAGTTTATTAAGAAAGTAGAAATTAACTCAAGTTTATTATTCAGGACGTTAAAGAACGATCGAGTCAAGTTGGACCCGAGGAAAGGGAACCTACCCCTCACTTTCTTTATAAGTACACTCTTTTATGTCATTCCTTTTAAAGATCATCCTTCTTGTTTTGGGGATGTTATTTTATATTACGCTTACAATAATTTTTATGTTCATATGATGAGAGACCCTATTCTCTCTCATCAATCCTTTTTGGAAGTTTTGAGTTGCGTCATTAGGCTGCCAAATTTTCATAAGAGATCTAACCTCCCTCTTTCCTTTTCAGTACTCTCCTTTATGTCACTTATTTTAAGCACCCATTTGTTATGTTGGGAGATGTTCTTTTATATTCCTCTTTCTGTAAACTTTATTTCAATATTATGAGAGACCCTATTTGATCTCATCAATCCATTTTGGTATGTTTTAAGTGGCGACGTTAGGCTGCCGAGTTTTCGAAAGGGATTTTTCATCTCACTTTTATTCCCGTGAGATTTATGCTACATTTGACACAGTTTCCATTGTGTGGTGTATGTACTGCCCATTATTTTGCTCATTGTGTAATATACTTTCATTTATGAGTATTTAAATCAATGGTGTATTGTCTTTCTTTCACGGGGCGTATGTTTCAAAAGATACCCATGTCAGTAAGGAAACCTTTCACCCTCCTATTTTTAAAAGACTTCTTTTGTTATGTCTTTTAATTCACATAATATTATGTTGGGATGTGTTCTTATATTTCCTTATTGATTTAATGATTATTTCCATGTGACGAGATACCCTTTTTATCTCTCATCAACTCATTTTTTGAATTTTGTAGTGACGCCATTAGGCCGTCATGTTTTTGCAAGGGAACTTCTTAACCCAATTTGATTCTTTGGGATAAACTTATACTTCTTGAATATGTCGTTATATGAATATGTTTGAATAACCTCTGATTGCTTTACAATTAATATCCACTTTTATTTGGTTTTTTCGTTTGTCACACATAATTATGTAATTTATTTATCCTTAATCCATGGATACCGTCTTTGTAAGGAACTTCGTCTCAATCTCCTTTCATTGAGGCATATTTTGTTTTATACACAACTATCTTTTATATGGTGTATAAATCCCTTTTACTTTTATTTTTATACAAAAGGAATCTTTTTCTACGAAGCGTTTTACTAAACGAAAAAAAGGAATGTTTCTTTTAATGTACGCGGTGACAACGACCTTTTCCGCCGCCACGAGTATTATTTGTTCTTTGGCTTCCTCAACAAGCCGTAATGTTTTTAAAATAAAATAAATACCATATATTCTTTTATGTATTTTGGTATTGAAAATAATTTTTGATAAAGGATTCTATTTTGTAAATATATTTAAATGATATATTGTGATTGAAATGTGGAAATGTTATCATTCAATTGTATTGGTCTTATGTGTTATAATTGTATAGTGGTACTTGGAAATTTTACGGGTGGTTACGTGATAAACCATATGATGGGTGCTTCCATGAATATCAGGATGGGTGGTTACGTTATAACCTCTAATGCATTGGGTATGGAAGTCGGTCGTATGGCTATTCCATTAAGTATGTATGGAAGTTGGCCGAATGGCTATTCCATTAAGTGATATGTGTGAAAGTCGACCTTATGGTTATTCCACTTAAGTATGTTTATGTCCCAAGTTACCTTTATATGTTATGTGATCTTTATATGAGTTTTATGGTAATATTTTGGTTACATAAGGGTAAGTAATGAACTTTTATTCAGTGAAGAGTTTTTACTACTTCGAAAAGGTGAAAAGTATTACTTTGATAATGTATACACGGTTTACTTGTTGTTTTGAAAAACTAATAGTTCTCATTCTTTGTGTATCCCTTACTGAGCTTTTTATGCTCATCCCAAGTTTTTGAAATGTTTTTCATAGGACTTAATGTTGAATAGGGTCAACGATGGGATCAAGGTAATGTCATGCAACCTAAAACATGGAACTGGACATGTTTCTTTTTAAGAATTTTTATTTTATGGAAACATAGTAGAAGTTTGTACTTTGTAATCTTTTGAGATGTAAAAGTTATGATCTAATTCTCTAAAACTCTAAACCTGAACATATCCTCAATGTGTAATCTTGTAATAACTCAAGATTAAGTAAGTTTTAAGGTCGGGGACTTATAGTTGGTATCAGAGGTCGGTTTAGACAACCTTAGAGATTATGAGTTTTTGTTAGACACATGATTAGTCACTATATATATTATTTCAGTTAAATCCATGTTTTATAACTTTTTTCAGGTCAAGTAATGTCTGTTACAAATGGAAGGAGAAGGATCTCAAACAAAATTCCTATCTCTTCTGGATGACATGCTTGCTATAATTATTTTAAAGTCATGTTCAGATGATTGTGAAACTTTTTCTAGCATACAAATAACTTGCAAGAAGTGGTTTGAGATATCATAAACCTCCTCTATACCTCGTTATGATCATGGATCATTGGTTGTTCTTAGAAAAATACTATTTTCACAATATTCTCATATTTTCAAGAAAGGAAAATATTATCAAGGTATTTTCAAATATTTTACCTTATCACAAGAATTTTAAGCATATTATGATATTAAAGATGGTTCTGAGGAAGGAGACCCTTGCACAACCTATTTATATTTGATTTTAAAATATAGTCTCTCAGCACATACTTATGGTATTTTAGAAGGACCAATAATAGAAAGTTTCAACTCAAATTCTGTCAGACTATTTTATAGAAATAATTTTTTATCAGATGTTTTGGAATTATAACTCATACATGATTATTTTCCAAAACTATTTTTCTGTGAACACCCATATGACCCATGTTGTACAAGGTGTATTTGTATGGAGGAAGAAAATGATTTTGAAGGATCTCTAAATCATTGTTTTAATGCATGGGACTTATACCTACTTGAGCATGATGATGATGAAACCGAGTGGACACCATGATCAAGGTATGATGTTATTCATTTTGGGAATCGTTTTATTTTATCTTATAGTGGTGAAATAAGACTTCAAGAATTATGATGTTGAGACCATAACGAATTTGGGTGAAAATGACAGCTATAAGGAAACTATTAAGGTTAAAACATGTTAGGGTTATTTTTGGATTTTTATAAAAAGGACAACACGTATACCGTGTGACAACCCGTCGCGTCAGACAAAGCTGCAGGAATCGAACCCACAACCAAAGTGCAACTGGTATTTATCACCTACCGCTGGACTACGTGAAGTACCTGGTTAGTTTGAATGATTCTTTTTAGTTAGATGATTTTATGAATTAAGAGTAAGTTGATTTTTGGTTATCTATGGTAATTTATTAACCTATCTTGGAGGATATGTGATTAGGTTAATTACTTTTCAATACGAGACATTAAGAGCAACTGATGTTGTTTGGAGATAAATGTTATGATTTAACTTGGAAGACTATGTGACTAAATCCTTCAAATATTTGGGTTTCAATATTAGTTTGGTTTACTTTACAGAATATTATGGACAAATTTTTTATCGAATGGTCCCCGTTGAACTTTGGGTTTTGTTAGACAAATTTTGGAGATTACGAATATATTTTCTTTTTATAAAGGGTTATCCTTTTCTGGATTATCTGATCTTGTACTAACCTTTTTAGTTTTGGTTTTTGTTAAAGTCTAATGACATGGGAAATATATAGTTCTCTTTTTTGGATTAGTTGGTTCTCTATAAGTTGATTATAGTACTCTTAATGTGAACAAGTCTTCCTAAATACTCGTCTTTTAGAGAGAATATGAGTTTGATTAAGGAATCTAGTAAAAGTTGGAAGTCTACGTGACAAGTAAGTATGTTTCATTATGATTTAGTTAGGCTCAAAAATAAATTCCTCAATGAAGAGTAATTTAAAAAAAATGTTGTCTGTTAACATTTCCTACTGGGGAATCGAATATCATTTAACCCATCACAAGTTTGTGATTTTCTTGTGGTTAACTTTCTCATAAACATGTTTTCTATCACTCTCCATCAGAATATGACCCTATGTTTTCTCCTTCATGTCCATGTTTTCACACATGTAATCCTAGTATGGGTTAACTTGGGTGAACTTTGTACTTAACATTCTTTATTTTAAAGTGATTTTTTACAGACTCTTGTTCTGATGTGGGACTTTCAAGTATATTTCCAAGCCCAATTTTAAAATTGCGAGGACGCAATTTCCAAAAGGGGGGAAGGATGTAACACCCCAGGTAAATAAATAATATGACATTTTTCTATTTATCCATACTTGTGAATAAAATATTAATATTACTTTAAAGGGGATGCTATGCTCTATGGCGTACCCAATACGCAACAACGAGTTTCTTGGGAATCTTACGTTGCACTCTAATAATCACATAATATTATTTTAAATAGTATTTAACGCCTAGCCATTGTAATGGTGGGAATGAATATAACTTCATACAAAATGATTATATATGTTCTTCAAATATTTTTACTCTTTACAATAAATGTTAGAGGATTAAAAATGCGAATAAATCCAATTTTAAGCGTAGACATTCTAATATTCTTTAAAAGGTCGATTAACCGCATTTTGAAGGAGAACCTCTTTTAAATCCACTTTTTAACAATTTTATGTGTTATATGTGAAAAAATAAATTTTTTTTAGAATCGGGACATCAAAATTTACTTTGTTAAAATCTTTGATATCTTTCTGATAAAGTTCATTTTTTTAATGAATAATGAAAAATGTTGTATCTTAATTCAAATCCTCTTTAATCTAGTTTATTTATATGATTAAATTATCTTTTGGATCGTTTTTTAAGTAAAATTAGAATATATTTTTACCATTTAATCCAATAGTGGTCATTGCAATTAATTTCACATTGAAATTGGACTTAAACTAGTGTCAATCTTTTGATACTTGTTTCATAAAGACACACTATTTGCTCTGACTACGCGAATTAATTATAAAATTAATTAATGCAACTTCTATGATATGAATTTGGTAAAATAGACATAATTTTTGAATTCGGAATATCAAATATAGCTTAGGGTGAATTTTTGGTATTTTTCTGAAAATCTCCAATTTTTGATGAATAGTGAAACCACAAAGTGGTGGTTATAAAATTTGATTTTTCGTTTAAATGGGACTTTAACACTTCCGTGATTTGAATTTCAAAAATCCAATTTAAATGATTTTTACTTTTAAGTAAAATGTGGTTCAATGGGATGAAATTAATTTTTTTATGAAAAGTAACTTTTATGTTTTATTAATCATGATTAAAGGTAATTAGTGTGATTTAAGTTAAAAATGATACTGTTATAAAAAGAAAATATATTTACACTTGTCCTAACCCTATTGGATGAGTTATGGCCGACCATGAAAACCCATGGGTCGATTTTTGGTACCCCATGGAGCCACTTGGGTTTGATAATGACATTTATGCCTTTTATTTAAAGTTAAAATTAAAATGCCACAAACATGATTTATTTTACTAAAACAATTTTTACATTTTCTTATAGAAGACAGAATTTTGACTCTAAATATTCATTGTAAAGCTAAAAATATTTCCTACAGCATAGTGTTTTTTTATAATTTTTAGGCATTAAATAAAGTAAATTCTTTATGACATCATGATGATACAGTGATGACCCCATTATTTAACGATTTAAATAAAATGGAAAGATATTGGAAAATCTAGGACCTACACATGTCAAAAACCTATTGGATGGGTCGATTTCGAACCCTTATCACCTTATCCTCGAAACACATCAATGTGGAACCATTAAAATCCGAAAACCATTTGAAAATAAAGTATCATTTTATACTATTTCAAGAGTGGCCCTCCTCTCCTCTTATAAAAGGCCCCCACCTATACCACCTTACCCACACCTCTCAAGCCATTGGTTTGGCCAATCACTGATCATTTTGTCTCTAAAAATCCCTATACTCATCTTAGAAGCCTTAACATAGGCACTATGCTCTTTAAGAAACCCTTTTGGTTCAAACCAAAGGGAGTTACCCAATTTTAAGATAACGTCTTCACTTGTGATCTTTTGTTTTATTTTGATTCTCCAACCACCTAAAATCTTTTTATTAATTTCTTTTTTAACAACTACAGTATATAAAATATACTAGGATGTTTTCATAATAAGTATTCGAGCTACACTTACACACACCTTCATCTAATGGTTAAATAACATATTGTTTCTGTGGATGGCGAATTTCTGCCTCACGAAATGATGATTGTTCAACACTCATATAACACCTTCAAAGGTGTCCATTAAGATGTCACTATGTTTATATATGATATATAATATTTTTATGTTTTACTTAAGCTTATGTATTTTTCATTTGTGGCATACATTTATGGCTTCCATTATGGGTATACGCGATATCATCATTTTAGGAAGTGCAGACTACTGCCCCCTCAAAGTGATTTGATTCGTTAATGCCATATATGGGATGTATAAAGGATGGATTTAAAGTTATTATATATGATTTTATACTGTAATTATAATATAAATTTATATAATTATTTTTCTCTTTCCATTAAGGTATGAGATACAAATGAATGTAGCATTCATGCGTACGTACAGCTTACCGTCTCCATGAATGGTGCATTTCTTTTCTTATCCTCAAATGTAATGTACTATTATAAGTACATATAATGGATATATATGATTTATGATACATCTAAAGGATGAATATAATTCTGTAATTAAAAATATACACATCTCTCATTTAGTTCCATTAATATGACATAGAAATGAAAGTAGCATTCATGCGTACGTACGGCTTACCGTCTCCATGAACGGTGCATTTCATTTATTACCTCTAAATGATTATGTAATATTATAAATACATTTATATGCTGGATATATATTATATATATTATATACAAATCAGGAATGTCATTCTGGATATATAGAAGCTTTGACCACACGAACAACATGTAATTGTAAGAAGTCCACTTTTGACTTAAGAACCAAATATCGACAAAACAAACATTATTAACTTAAATTATTACCTAATGTTTATAACATTTAAATAATTGATATTAAATGAATAATGAACTTGAAAAAGGTTCTTAAGAAAGTAGAAATTAACTCAAGTTTATTATTTGGGACGTTAAAGAATGATAGAGTCAAGTCGGACCCGAGGTAAGGGAACCTACCCCTCTCTTTCTTTTTAAGTACACTCTTTTATGTCATTCCTTTTAAAGCTCATATTTCTTTTTTGGGGGGTGTTCTTTTATATTAATATTATTCTAATTTTTATGTTCATATGATGAGAGACCCTATTCTCTCTCATCAATCCTTTTTGGAAGTTTTGAGTGGCGCCATTAGGCTGCAAAATTTTTGTAAGAGATATAACCTCCCTCTTTCATTTTGAGTACTCTCCTTTATGTCACTTCTTTTAAGCTCCTATTTGTTATGTTGGGGATGTTCTTTTACATTCATCTTTCTATAAACATTTTGTTAATATGATGAGAGACCCTATTTGATCTGATCAATTCATTTTTGTAATTTTTAGGTGGCGCCGTTAGGCTGCCGAGTTATCGTAATGGATTATTCATCTCAGTTTTATTCCCATGAGATTTATACTACATTTGACACAATTTCCTTTGAGTGGTGTATGTACTGCCCATTATTTTACTCATTGTGTAATATAATTTCATTTATGAGTATTTACATCAATGTTTTATTTTCCTTCTTTCATGGGGCGTATGTTTCGAATGATACCCATGTCAGTAAGGGAAACATTCACCCTCCTCTATTTAAAAGACTTCTTTTGTTATGTCTTTTAATTCACATACTATTATTATGGGATATGTTCTTATATATCCTTATTGATTTAAATTTTATATCCATGTGATGAGAAACCCTTTTTATCTCTCATCAACTCATTTTCTGAATTTTGTAGTGACGCCATTAGGCCATCAAGTTTTTGCAAGGGAACTTCTTAACCCAATTTGATTCTTTGGGATAAACTTATACTCCTTGAATATGTATTTATATGAATATGTGTGAATATCCTCTGATTTTTTTTCACTTAATATCCACTTATATTTGGTGTATTCGTTTTTCACACATAATTATGTAATTGATTTATATTTAAACCAAGGATACCATCTTTGTACGGGACATCATATCAATCTCCTTTCATTGAGGCATATTTCGTTTTATATACAACTTTCATTTACATGGTGTAAGAACCCCTTTGAATTATAATTTTATACAAAAGGATTCTTTTTCTACGAAGCGTTTTACTAAATGACAAAAAGGAATGTTTCTTTTAATGTACGTGGTGACAACGACCTTTTCCGCCGCCTCGAGTATTATTTGATATTTGGCTTCATCAACAAGCCGTAATGTTTTTAAAATAAAATAAATACCATATATTATTTTATGTATTTTGGTATTGAAAATAATTTTGATAAATGATTCTATTTTGTCAATATATTTAAATGATATATTGTGATTGAAATGTGGAAATGTTATCATTCCATTGTATTGGCCTTATGTGTTATAATTTTATAATGGTACTTGGACATTTTACGGGTGGTTACGTGATAAACCATATGACGGGTGCTTTCGTGAATACCAGGACGGGTGGTTACGTTATAACCTCCAATGCATTGGGTATGGAAGTCGGCCGTATGGATATTCCATTAAGTATGTATGGAAGTTGGCCGAATGGCTATTCCACTAATTGATATGTGTGGAATTCGACCTTACGGTTATTCCACTTAAGTATGTTTATGTCCCAAGTTACCTTTATATGTTATGTGATCTTTATATGGGTTTTATGGTAATATTTTGGTTACAGAAGGGTAAGTAATGAACTTTTTTTCAGTGAAGAGTTTTTACTACTTCGAAAAGGTGATAAGTATTACTTTGATAAAGTATACATGCTTTACTTGTTGTTTTGAAAAACTAACAGTTTTCATTCTTTGTGTATCCCTTAATGAGATTTTTATGGTTATCCCATGTTTTTGAAATGTTTTTCATGGGACTTAACGTGGAATAGGGTCAATGATGGGATCAAGAGAAAGTCATGAAACCTAAAACATGGAACTGGACATGTTTCTTTTTAAGAGTTTTTATTTTAAGGAAACTTAGTAGAAGTTTCTACTTTGTAATCTTTTGAGATGTAAAACTTATGATCTAATTCTCTAAAACACTAAACCTGAAAAGATCATTAATGTGTAGTCTTGTAATAACTCAAGATTAAGTAAGGTTTAAGGCTGGGGCCTTATACATGATTCCATGTTTTATGCCTTGATCACATGTGTGTGTGTCTGTGTATACCATGAGAAATATTATTCATGATTTATCACATGAGGTGTGTGTGTTTATCCCCATGAAACCTATGTTTTATTTTATCTCAAATATTATTTTTATGGCTATGACTCATTCTAGATAGGATGTGATGTTTGATATTTTCACCTTCGTATATATTGCATGTGTTGTTTCTCTATCTTATACTATTGAGCATGAAATTTGATCCATATGGACTAATCACTTAATATGAATGTATTAGACGTCCAGTCAACATGCATTAGACTTTTCCCACAAGGAGGATGTGTCTGATATGTTTTAGACTATTCCATCAAGGGGGAATGTGTCAAGAAGAACGTTTCAGGCATAAGCTATATAGAATACCCTATGAGTTGGATGTCTTATTTGAGAATTTATAATGTAAATAGGCTATTCCATCAATTAATATGTTTCAAATGTGTTTTTAAACCATCCCTATGATGGGTCATGTGTTAGATATGGTTGGTTGAAATTATTTCGACATGGATCCCAAGAAAGTAAGCCCAAGGATTGTGGTAGGTTTGCAAGCACGAAACATATAGAAATATGGGTATTTGTTTCTTACATATTAATTGGTGATTATATATTATTCTTGTGTGGTTTATGTGTTAAATGTTTTATTTTTTCTTAGCTATGAATGTCACATGCATGTACACTGCATTTACTAGTCATGTACGGAACCACATTGGTTGTGTCCTACTACGTTTTACTCACACCTTTCCTATGTTACCACAGAACTTGGGTACCTGGGATTCCCTAACTTCTTGAAAAAATAAACTGGGTTGAAGCTCGAGGTTGTAAATTGTGTGGGGTATCTTCATAATAGCCTTAACACTAGGATGAGGTGATGTTGGATTTATTGATCCTAATGTATTTTTTTCTTTTCCATCTTGTGTATGTGATTGGACTAGTTGGTGAACTTCTATTGTATCTATATAACTATTTATTCTGTATAATGTCACATCATATTTATATATATTTCATGTTTATTCTTCTACATTATTTGATTACTATATCAATTTATTATTTTTGGTTATTTAATTGTTATTGTGTACTGTAATTCAGGGTATAATCTCCCCATAGCAAACTATATACCATTGCTGTTAGTCAGCAACCTTTGGCATACAAGTAGTTTTCCTTGAGGTCATGTGGAATTCCAAATCAAACATGGTTGTTCAGGTTGGCATTTCAAAAAATGTAAAAGATCATAAGAGTCTTGTTTTTTCATTTGTGGTGAGTTAATAGATATGAGATATTGAAATGTGTCTATTCTTGTGATGAAATTTGGTTTGGTGCATCACAAAAAACATTTTTTAGGAAAATATAGGTTACCAATTAATCAGATTGATATTTTTTCACTTCTATGATCATATGATTCCACATCGTGTAACACACATTGATTTTGTGGTTTGTGATTTCATATGGATTTGGATATTGGACATATCGGTAAGAGATTTCACCAGAATCATATTAAACATCTAGGTTTCTCATGACATATATGTCACTTGTATGTGATTTTACTAACAACAATGGACTCCACTATGTGATGTCCGAACCTAGGTGGCAGTCACATGTGCCTCGATCCGATAGTCTATAAGGCCTCAGGCGCACCTCCCTATATTATAGAGGCTGCCACCTTTTAGTGAATACCTAGGGTGTGTTTATGGGGAGAAAATTCACACATGTAAGAGTGGATCACAATGGATATAATAACAAGATGAATTGTGGTTTCATGATATTTATGAGTATGTAGTGAAAAAAAAAGTATATGAATCCAAAAATATAATAATCAACTAAAACATGAATCATATATAAAAATATAAGGTCATATCATGTCTCTAAAAAACTGGAAAATAAGTATAAAAGGAAGCTATAAATACATGGTATAAAAAATATTCAAAAAAGAATCCAAAACTATCCATTATCTCAATCACTTGTTTGACCATCTTCTACCAAGATTCATACTAAGCATGCAAGAAAGATTAAGTGTAAAAAGCATAATGGTTCCCCTTATCAACACCGACATACATATAATCTTACTAGGAATAAATGGAGGTGGGTAATCCTTGTGTAGATGGGGACCATTTTCCAAGGTGGAATCTCTCTTGGAAAATAGCTCTTTGAATCAAAATGGAATCCTCTGAGTGCTCAAGCGATTCCATCAAGAATCCATGGTTGGCACAAGTCTGATCAATTATATAAATACAAAAGGGACCATATGAAATTTGAACATTATAAAAAATTCATCATTTTATTAATTCCATATAATAATCATTCATTTTAACAATTCAATATGTTCATTCCATTTCCTTTTATACTAGCTGATAGGGATAATTAGGACCTGAAACCAATTAATAGTTCATTTTTTAATCATTTAATGTGTAAATTCCATATAGGACATGAAAAAAATTATTAATTTGATTCAATATTTAGTTATTAGGTTAGTTCCTATATGTTTCATAATCATAAAATGTCGGTCTAAGGACATGAAATAATATGCAATTCAATTACCACTATCCAGGCCAAGTTATATTTATAAATGTTATTTCTAATTAACATTTTAAAGGTTCATTAATTAATTAGAACAAAATACTTAAAAGGTATTACAGGTAACTATAAATGTTCTATCCATTTATAATTAATTTATTTAATTAAAAAACATAACTTTATAAAGGCTAGGTCGAGATCACTCAAATAGTGGTGTATATAGTCATAACAATCCACTAAAGGCTTAAAAATAGAAGCACCCTACATGGGGTGTTTGAAATTGAGGTCATAAAATCCAATTATTTCATGATCATATAAATAGATTTAAAACTATTTAATGAGGAAATTAAAGGAAGATTTACTTGGAACCTGATTCACAATGACACCACCTCGATTGCTTTCATCAAAAATAAGTTCCTAGATAGACTGAAGAGAGGTAACCAGAATTTCTTGAATTCATCCATTTGGACCTCCATCAGAAATATGTATTCCAAAATTATGAACAATTATAGATGGATAGATACTAGAAACTCCTCCATTAGATTCTAGTTGGACAACTGGACATGTGCTCCTCTTATCTCATTAATTCATCCTGACCATAACCCTAAAAATATCAACATCACTATTAGAAATGTTCTTAATTCTCATATTGATACTCTTCCTGAAAATGTTGTTCAAATTATTGATAATTACATATTTTCTACCTCGTAGTATTTTTTAATTTGGGATCTTGCTCAAAATGGGTTTTTAAATCCACAAAATTTCTATAACCACTCCTTCCATACCTCCGATAATGACTTTAAATGAATTATGCTGTTTGTTATGTCTTGGATTAAACCTTAAAGATTATATATTATTTAGAATCTTTCCTATAACAGTTTTCCCACTAATTATTGTTTGAATAATTTTGGGACACATATTTTCTCTAAATGTCATCTCCTTAATCAAAATAGAGAGGATATTAACCATTTATTTCTGCCTTGTTCTACCTGTACTGCACTTTGGAACTTTATTTTTCACATATCTGATTGTAGATGGCTGATTTTTGACCGTAGAAATTCCCACATAAAACATTATGTAGTTCTGGATAACTACCAACAAATCAAAAACATGTTTCTTTCTATGGTTGCAGAGATTCATCATGTGATCTTGTATAGTATAAATTAAATTCTTCACAGTAATTTCTCAATTAACATTAATGCTGGTAAATGAGGATTCTCATCGCTATTCATGAAGTTTTTTAATTCATAAAGGGTGATGAAACAACTCTATGTCATATTTTATGATTATGAGACGTCTTGAGGTAGTTTCCATTTTCAGCCAGCTGAGACACATGTTTGAGGTTTTCTAGAGACCATCGCTCCCAGGGTGGATTAAAATCAACATGGAAGGATAACTTAAACCATAATAAAATTTTATGAAAATGTAATTAAATTATGATTAAAATATCTTCAATAATAATAGATTCATTATATAACATTTAAATGAAATTATATACATGTAATGGAAAAATGTAGTTGCATAACATGACATGTGTCTCAAAGAATGAAAATTGAGAAAAAATCATTTTACTGAATTTGTAACTTTTGAAACACAGACCCCATGAAAGAAATATAATAAAATGGATATATAAATACCAATAATTGTAAGTATAAGAAAAATATAATACATCCATGGGAAGTATACAGACCCCAAAAAATTAATTGGTGCTGAATAAATCATATATCTCACGAAAATAAAAAGTCAGATGAAATTACCTGACCTTGTGTCTTGACTCTCATCAAACTCATTCAATAATCCTATATATTAAATAGAAGTTTATTATACAAATATCAAAAAAACATATTATTATATATAAAACCATATATGGTTTTACTATGTCTTTATACCACCCTCTTGCTAACAATTCCATATTACGGTTATGTTTCAGGTAATATTTGATTTCCTTTTCACATGGGCCTTAATTTATTATATCTTTGGTTATTATACTATTATCATAATTTAATGATTTTAAACCAAGATAAAAATATAATTTATATTCAATATATTTGTATTATAATAATCTATATAATATATAAGTATGAAATAGAATACATCATTAATGGAGACGGTAGGTTATATGTACGCAAGAACATTATTTCTATTTAATAGTTATATTGAAAGAACATAAGTAAATTACATATATGTTTATATATATAATTAATATAGTACTATTATTATGTCATATATATAATATATTTTTATTAAACTCATCCTTAATAAATTCCATGTAGTGTGGGAATGAATCACATTTCTTTGAGGGGGTGGTAGTCCACACTTCCTCAAATGAAATTACCGGATTTACAGAAAATTGAAAGTAAAAAAATATCTATTTTAAAAGAATTAAAGAAGATTAAATACATAATAAATATATTATATATATAATATATAAAATATATAAACATAGTTTCCATCCTAATCTCCATCATGATAGACGGTAGGTAATAATGAACAATATTCATTTTGAGAGGTGGTTGTTTATCCTTCACAAAATGTGTGTGTTCATTACACATTACATGGTGGTGTGTGTTTGTTTAGGGTGAAAAAATATAATAAAAAAAATCCTACTATTATTAAGATACTATTTTTTATAAAATCATGTAATAAAAATAGTGGAGGGGTGGAGAAATAAAAAATAAAATAAAGGAGCTTGAGAGAAGTCATTACCTCTGATTCAGGAAACTCCATTTCGTTTGTGCCAAAGACTTCCCTGAATTTTCGTTAGATGAAGGTGATGAATATTGGAGGAATGGAGGGATTTTTTTAATTTTATTGGGTAGATATTAGATGAAACTAAGTGGTTTGAGAGGTGTGTAGAAAAGGGAGAGGTGGTGGCCTTTTACAGGGAAGGTAAAAGACACACTTGGGATTTTTGAAAACATGTTTGGTGTACCCACGTTTTAGAAAAAAGTCATAAAAAACAAAAATACTCAATAATGGAAGGTTTGTGGCCGAATAATGTCCAGAAATGGGTGTTGAACAAGTTTGTAAGTTGTTTTGGGTCGTAAATTTAAAGTTTAGTAATTTTTTAATTTAATTGTTTTCTTAATCAATGCAATTAATTTTAATTACTTTCACTAATATTTTTAGTCAAAAATATAAACCATATTAGAGAATATAAATTATTATTTTTAAAAATGTTGAATCCCTTTTTCCATGTTATAAAAAATGAATTGGCAGAAGTTACTTTTAAAAAAAAACTTTGACGAAATGACACTATAGGATTTTAAATTAAAAACATCTAAAGATTTGCTATGTTTTTATACCCAATTTAAAGTGAAATTGATTAAAATGAACTAAATTGGATTAAGTTATAAAAATATTATCCCACTAAAAATTTCAACACTGTATCCTTATAAATTAATTTTATAAAAGAAGCAGTTTGGAATTAAAATTCTGTATTTTTTACTGTTCATTAAAAAAATGAAACCTTATAGAAAAATAAAAAAACATTATCCTAATGTAATTTTTATGATACATTATAATACATGAAGTTTAATTTTGTAATATTTAATCTATTAAAGTTCCAAAACTTGGATTTAAAATGGGATCACCATTAAAATGAGGTAAAACTATCTTTATAAAATAATATAGGATTTTAAGCATAAATTTAGGTTTATTCTTACCTTATGTCTATCAAATCAATTGAATGAATATAAAAAATATATTATTGAATATATAAAATTTATATTAAATTAATATCACTCACTAATTATAATTAATTTAATTTATTTGGATAAAACATCTTATAATAATAATATTTTCCTTTATATTCAATTTGTTTTCATATTCATTTCAAATTAATTTTTAACCAATGATTTCAAATTATTTTTATGTAAAAAATATATTTTAATAAAATAGTTAATATTATTCATAAAAACTAATTTAATGGCCAGTTTATATCTTATTATATTAAATGATAACATTTTAATAGTATATTATTATTCGTAAAACTTGGTGTTGCCTGTTACGCAAGCCATTGTGGTAAGTTATAATTTTATGTAATGTATGCTAACTTCATTGTTCTATGTAGAGAATGTTACAAATTATGTTTCATTTATTGTATGATAACTTGGTGTTGGGTATAACTCATGCCTAACATAGGGATTTAATATATACTATTTATAGTGTTGCATGCAATTAAAATTATAAAAAAGATTAAATTAATCCAAAACAAATATTCCAGAAAATCAAAGGGTGTTACATTAGCTACATATACATAATTATTGGTAGATATACATTTAAAGAGGATTCTTATATGATAAAATATGAAATATGGAATCGTTATTGTTGTTCCAATTATAGCTTGTGGATCTCACTAATGACAATGATGTATGACTATTATTTATTGGAGATAGATCCAAACTAGATGTAGGGAATTTCTTTAATCTAATTATTCAAAATTTGATTATTCCATGATGAAATTGAATCAAATAAACTAACAGACTAATTCATAGGTCAATCATGATATGTAGGTATGATTACATTTTCATGGGATATATAGAATTGATTTGGTTTATTAATTCATATTTATAATGAAACATAATGAAGTAAAACCCAAACAGGGGCTAAGGTTTGTTCCTCTGGTTGTGTTATATGAATTTATTTCCCCATTATACTTATGTCCATCACTAGTGTTCCATTTGATCATAGTTCTACCAATACCTGGTAATCGATCATTGAAATATCAATTTTTGGTGTAATGAATCGATATTGTTTGTTCATGTTCAAAATTGATGTAGAAATAAAGGTGTGATGATGAATGAAGATAATCATAGGTTGATCCGGATCAGACCAATGTTCTGCCTTTACAGTTTGGTGTGTTGCATGGTAAGATGAGAGTCCATTCCTGAGTGGATCAAAAGGTGGAGTCTTCCCATAAATGGTGGTGAGGATTATTCAAACCTGATCAATGATTTTGAAGTGTGATTGGAGGATGGATCAAAACATCAATGGAACAAGAGTATCTATGTTAAGAACTACCGATTTCTAGAAAATTTCACATTACATGGTGTGTACTCTGGAAGAACACATGTAGTGTGGAATCTCCTATGGTAGTTAGGGTTTATGTGTAATGAAAACATCACACACCATTAGAGACATTTCACGAACCATGTGACTCATGGATGGGGATCGACGTGTACCCTAGGAGTACATAGGTATAGTACAAGGAAAAATTACATAGGCGTGAACTGATACTCGAACATGGTTAGTTTTCATTGGCATGATCTATATTATATAGGCTGGTTTAGGTAGATCACAAAGTGACATACTGAAATCTATATGTTGTGTGTCATAAAAGTGAACACCATGTTTTTGGAGAATGGTATTCCGTGTGAGACAAAGATGTATAGCAAGATATGAGTTAGATGAGACACACTATGTACTACTATTACACACCATGTACATTCTCTAGGGTAGTATGCGGCTCTATTTCTCAACAATTTATACTAATATATATATGTTTCATTTCCTTATTACATCCCTATGAAGGTACAGTGTGGGATTGCATCCTCAGGAAGGATTATGACCCCCTCTATAGGTTTTTATCAAATAGATTTCTAGCAATCCCTCAAATAGGCATAAGGTTGGATCCTCTATTTTATCATGTTTCCCTAGTGGGGTTTGAAGAATTTTTGTGAATAAATTATATGGGTGTACAATAACATACATATAAGGTTAATATAGGCAAGGATAGAGGTGTCCCACCATTATCCTGAGGTGTGATACCCTATCATTGTATCAATCTATTTAGAGTTTTATAGAGTAATTATTTGAAGAGGTTTGAATAAAACGACCTTTTAGATGTGATCAATTAGGGACAGAATGACTCATTGAGTAAGATCTCTCAGATGAGCATTACCTTGAGACCTCAAGCTAATGGTTTGGGCTAGTATTAATGTTATGATCCATTGAGACATGGTGTTTTTTATGAGTATATATCGATAATTTTTCTTATTACTATGTATTATATCCTAATTGAAATTAATTTTTGTTTAGATAACTAGTCTCAAGAAGATTTATGTTTGGTGGTTTCGTGGCGGAATAATAGGTATTTTTATACTCACACCTACATAGGAACTTACCGCACATTTTCTGTCTTAAGAAAACATAAATCCATTTGATGATGTCTTAAGAGGTCCAAGAGATGGAAAAGAATAGTTGAGTTTGATTTAATATGGTTAGTCTAGGTGTAGCGTTTCAAAAAAGTACCCTCCTATATAGCAGGTTGGACTCTATTATCACTTTTTGTGGGCTTGTACTTGGAATTTTATTCATTCTAGTTATTTGTTTCTATGATTATGGGATGTAGATGTAAGCATCCCTAGTTATATTTTGGTTTTAAATTTAAGGATTTTAAGATAATTTAGAGAGGTTTTCATCCATACAGGTACATTAGGTTAAGTAATATCCTGATTGTAATGTTCCTTTTTAGTGCTAGTCACTAGACCCAAGCCTATTGAAGGTGGGACTGGGTTGTCAAACTCAGCTTGTCACTATCTTGGAAGGCCCTGATAGGTCAGAATGTGATACCACTTTTGGGTGGTAGACCTTGAGATTCGTGTAATGACTAAAAAATAAATCGAGCACCCAAAATGTTTTTTTAATTGATTGATATATTCAATTAAATTAAGATACCTAGTTAAATGTTTAATTATTAAATGAATTTCCTTTCTGAAATTATTAAATTAATATGTGTAATGAATTGACAAGGTTCCAAGTTCCATCTTGGACCCTTGTGCAATATTCTTATTTCCTATCCATCGATGGTTGAGGTTTGACTAGTAATTCATCCCTTTGATGCATATGATTAATTACATGCATGTGGTGTTTTTAAATATTCAATGTGGCCATGATTAATGATTTTATCAAACGTGTGTGCATGTGTGGATACGATGTTTGATGTCTAAATCACATGTGTGTACGTTTTTATCCCATGAAACCTATGTCTGATGATTGATCACAAGAGGTATGCATATGTAGCCATATGAATCCAATATTTGACGTTTTCTAACATATGGGTTGTTATTGTAGTGACTTTTATTTGATATGATTTTATGTTTGATCTATCATCTTGTATATATATTTCTTTTGTTGTTCCTTTATCATATGCTATTGAGCATGGAGGTTGAGACATATTGACTATTCCCCTGAGATGAATGTATTAGATGTATCATCAGAAAGCATTAGACTATCCACTCAAGGGAGATGTGTCACCCATTTTTTAGACTACTCCATTGAGGTGGAATTTATTAGGGGGATAGTTTTAGGTTTGATCCATGTGGAGTATCCCCCCAAGAGGGATGTTTCAGACAATCAGTTAGAATGTACATGTCATATCCCATTTAGTTAGATAAGTAAATTTTGTTTTTACAGTATCATTTAAATGGGGGATGTGTTAGAAATGGTAGGTTTACATTTTTCTAGTATGGAGTCAAAGCAAGAATTTCCAGGGCTCCTGGAGTCTTGGTAAGTGTATGACCACTCATTATATGGGTATTGGTTTCTTACTTGCGCATTATGGATTTTATGTTGTACATGTGTAGTTTATGTATTTTCTATTTACTTTCTGATTATCTATTATTATGACATACATGTATACTGCATTTTCTAGTCTTGTACGAAGCCATGTTGGTGGTG
Source organism: Viscum album (assembly GCA_963277665.1). NCBI lineage: Eukaryota > Viridiplantae > Streptophyta > Magnoliopsida > Santalales > Viscaceae > Viscum > Viscum album. The sequence goes on from OY728158.1 coordinate 314,893,359, forward strand.
TCATAATGAGTTGTAATCACACTGTGCTCAGACATCCATGATACTCGAAAACATGATAGGTCCTAATTTGTTCTAGTTATAAATTGGGATGAGGCTATAGGTTGATCACTGGGTGTGGTAGCTCACTATAATATGGATACTACAATTTGGGTAATATTTTATTTATAGAGCCTATTTTAATTTTTAACTTTTCCATATTTTGTACATTATCAGTCGAGTTGGTGATCATCTATTGTATTTTTATGAATGTTGATTATGCATGTTATCATATCTCATTTATATAGATTTATTTTTTTATTATTTTCTATACTCTGATTACTATTTCCATTATTGATATTTGAATATTTTTTTCTTACTGTACACTCTCATTGAGTGTATAGTCTCCACGTAAGTTACCGTAGAACCTCAGTGCATGTTGACCAGCACTGGTATACGAGGAGGTAAACCAGATATCATGTGAAATTTCACCCTGGATTCATTGATTAATGCTCTGATGTTAAAATAACATGTGTATACTATATGTGTAGCGATAAATTACATCAAAATCATGAGTGAGATATGAAGAAAGAAGGCACAAATGTTCAATGATTCAACTTTATGTTTATGGTTCATGATGAATATAAATTCACTAAGAATATAGGGAATCCACTATAGAATAATCCAAAAGAGTACAGTTGGGATTATAAATTCACAAAAATAAAGGATGAGGTCCCACTTCAAATGATAACAAGTACTTTGATTATAAAATAAAATATAGAAAATGAAAAATTGGTTTCTAGATTTACCATTTATTCATATATTGTATGTTTGTTTAGAACATTTGATCATCTCCCTAAGTCACTGAAGAAAATAGTTTTAATTTCATACTTGTATAAATCTAAAATCATTGAACATATATTTTTTATAACTCTTAAAATAAATACAGGTTATTTAGTTGAAAAACTATTTGTTAAACCAATGGTTTACTATGACATAATATTTGGTTTGGATTGGATCTCAAATTATAATAAAAGGATTTATTATCAACAGAAGGAAATTACAATCCTTGAGGCTTGGATATAATCCATTATTTTCAAAAGATAAATTTCATTGACTGAGTCTTTTTTGGAAACACCTATAGTGGCTCATCTTAATAAAATTCGCATTTAACATGAATCAATCAATGAAAATAGTATCCTTGAATAGAGAATGATACCATTATGATGGATTATATTGATTTATTTCACATGTAATTGAATAGATATGCACATAACCATGGAGTTAAGTTATCTATTGATCTTGTCCCTGATGCGATGATCATATATAAGACTTTTTATATAATTTCTCTAACATAATTGGTAGAATTAAATAAAAAAATTTAGAGTTATTTAATAATTGATTCTTACACCCTAGTGTTCAATCTTGGGGAGAAACAATCGTATTCATGAACAAATAATGGAACTATGTGCTTGTGCATCAATTATTTTGAAATTAATTCTATTACTATTATGAACAAGTACCCATTGCCTTGTATTATCGATATGTTTGATTAGCCGTAAGGGGATCAATACTTCTCAACCATTGATCTTCATTGTAGATATAATAAATTAAAATTAAGAAAGTATAATATAACGAAATTAAATTTTTATTTCAATAAATCACTTTTTAGTGCAAAGTTAGAAACCAAGTACTTGAAATCAAAATAACATAACACCTCCCAGGGGTAATCCTGGTCATTCCAAATAAAATTAAATGATTTGGAATTACTAGATTTATATTATTTCTATTGAATAGAAGTCACATCACAATAATTTTTTATGGGTTAACTAATGCACCCTTAGTGTTCATAGATTTTATGAATATTATATTGAAGGATTATCTTGATATTTTTTGTGGTTTTTATTTATGATATCTTAATATAATATATGATTTATAAATAGAATGAAGGCCATTTATAAATTATCATTGAAATGTTAATGAAGAATGATCTATATGTGAAATTCAATATGTGTAAATTTAGGAATTGGTATGTTTACTTTATTGGACATAATTTATCGAGGGATGAAACATTGGTTTACCTCACGATGATAAAGGTTTTCAATGAACGGACTATTCCAATGAATATAAATGGGACATTTAGTTTCCTTGACTTATTTGGTTATTATTGATGGTTTTTCGAAAACGTCCCCTGATTATCAAATCTATTAACCATGTTGACATGTAAAGGTGTAAAATTCACATGGTCAATGTAATGTGAAGAATGATTTGATGAATGAAAGAAGTTATTGATCAATTATCCAGTAATGAAATTACCATTGGGAAAGGAAGAATATTTTATATATAGTTATGAATCAAATAACAGACTAGGGTGATCCCTTATACTGAATTATATAGTATTAGCATATGAATCAATGTAATTGATGAATCAAGAAAAAAGAATCCAACATATTATCTTCTAATAGTAACTGTAATATTTATGTTGAAAATATAGATAAACAATCTTTTCGAAGATATATGTGATATATATACCAATCATAAAACATTTAATAATATATTCATATAGAAAGAGATAAACATGAGATAGAGGACAAAGATAAAGATAATCAAGGACTATGATTGTTCAATATACTATCATACTAAGAAGGTAGAAATGTTGGTAGTTACATTGAGTTGGAAGTATCATGGAGTCGTAACTATGATAATAATACAAAAGGATCCAATGTTCATAGATTTAGTGATGTTAGGCAAGGGAATTACAAAGAAAGGGTAATATAATTTTGTTTCCATGTAATTCAAGAACCATATTTACTTTAAACGGAACATAAATTTCAATAATATGAAATGGGATTCCAAGATAATATTAAATCTATAAAGATATTAGATTTTTTGAATCCAATTGTAAAAACTATGTTTTGATGTTTAGAAAGATTCCATGTGTTCCACTAGTACCTAATCAAAAGAGTGGATTTTTGAAGGAAGATCATATGTAAAATTTATCTATAAACCCATGTGGCACCAAGATATATAGGGAGCTGAGGAAGAATGTGGGGAGGTAAAAAATGAAGTGGTAAATTATGGACTATGTATAAAGATTTATGGTGTATTAACAAATTAATTATGAGAGGTAATTTTCAATGGCTGTAATGTAACCTCTACCTATAACAATGTAGAAGTGGGATAATATCATGATGGATTTTATTACTATGGTACATGAGGCACATAATAAAAATGATTCTCTATGGTTCATTGTAGATCAACTACCCATGTATTTAAACATTCTAGAAATAAGGGACAATATACCTCTTATTCATATTTCAATGACCCTGTATTAGTAATGTTTCACAAATTCATGAGTCACCTATATATATTTTATTTGATTGTAACCTTCATTCCACATCAAAATTTTAGAGGAACCTTAAATAGGATTTAAACACCAAGGTACATTGGATCACCATAATCATCCCCAAATATAATGATAGACTAAAAAGACCATCCTACTATTAGATGAAATTTTTATGTAATTATCACTATAATTATAGGTAATAAGGGACCAATTCCCACCTATGGTAGAATTAAAATTCATTAATAGATTCAATTTTATCAATCAAATGTTTCCTTATGAGGCCCATTATGTGAAAAGATATCACACCCTAATCATATGAGGTGAATTTGACTAAAGGAGGCTAGTTGTTCTAGAACTCATTGATGAAACAACTGAGAAAGTGAGATATCTCTATATTCTTCTCAAGAAAACTCAAAGAGAATAGAAATTCTATATTAATAATCAACGGAAGGACTTGGAATAAAAAATTTGGGATCTTGTATTTTTGAAAGTATCACCATCAAAGGGAGTTATAATGTTGGGTAAGAAGGGGAAGTAAATTACATGGTACATTTAACTTATTTAAATTTTATAGGTAATTGATGTTTTGGATTACCATTAGGATATTACACCCAACATTTCTTAATTTGATGACATATTAATTGTTTAAATACCGAGGTAGTACATTCTAAACCAAACACACACACACACACACTCTTTAAATGGAATAGGTTTTGAACATGACATGTTTTATAATAAACAACATATCTATATTCTTCACACTAAATATAAACTATTCTGAAACAAAACAAAATAATTAAAGAAATTATTATGGAAGAATAAAATGTAAAATGATGAAACATGGATACATGAATACACAAGGTTAAATAACAACCCACATTTTTTAAGAGGTATCATATGTCATAAATTTTAGGGATGAAATTATTTATAGGCGGAGAATGTAAGGCCCATGATTCTTGTATAACTATTATAAAAATTTACCCTAAATATATTACAAAATAAATATTCAATTTAATAATTATTATAGAATGTTATTTCATTAATGAATATATTTATAATTTATAAATATAATTATATCAAATATAAATCATTTTTGGGTTTGGAATATCCAAGGCTGTTAGAGATGATTTTTTCTGTTTTTTTACATAAAACATTAAATTTATATATTTTGAATAATGAATATAATATGATTTTAACCACATATACATGTTTCACCAACTTTGTCACTATCATTTTCTATTTTATATTATTTTATAAGTGTGGGTGTCCTTTGAAATGTTTATGGAGTTTTGGCACAAATATTGGGAAATCTTGATGTTTTCCTTCAATGCACGGTTAAGGTTTACTATTAATACGTTTCTATGTGACTCTCAGTAGAATTCATGTGGGACCTTTAGCAATTCCAGGGTGTGTCACAGGTCTTGTGTACAGTTAGGTAAAGTGTGTGATAATCATGAAAATTGTCTCTATAATTGGGCAATGATAATTAGCATAGTTGGAGCATGGATTGTCCAACTATACAGCTCCTAGGGAAAACCAAGAATGATGGTTTTGGTTGGTTAGTTCCTTAAGCATGTTCGGTATGTGATTATAAAAACCATGTGTTCTACTATGATTATTAATTTTTTTTAATTTTTTTAAAATATTTATTCGTTATTAATAATAAAACCCCTAAAACTAAAACCATATCCATTACCCCTCTCTACCTCACAAGAAACACACCCAGGATTCTCTCTCACCTTATATGATGCATCCACATAACAACCACCTCCCATTTTCGTGATACATTATTATTCTTGAATAATATTGGTCAATCGTTCAAGGTATGGTCTTCACTACTCCTTGAATTTATTTTATTTTGATTTTCCCTCTCCCAAACACCCCTCCAAACTTGATCAAACCATAAGTCATGTGGGTAGACCTGTTGTTTGTGTTCCCTACATTTTTAGAGTTTGATATGGGTCCTTTGGGTCACCTTCTTGAATGTTTCAGAATTTGATGATGAAGGTGATGCGTTTTGAATAGTTTCATTTCACCCACCATCAATTTAAGATGTCTGTTTATTTTCGGTCTCATTATGTTACATGTATATAATTTATTGATGTTTAAAAATGATATTTAATTTAAATTATTAGTATATAAATAAAAAATGAAGTACCTATATAATCTTAAATTGAATTATAATCATCATCATGGGATGTGAATCCATTCCAACTATTTGTGAAATTTCACTTTACAATTTTGAAGAATGATTTTTGGGTTTTAATGTAGTAGTGAGAACAGGATTGATGTTTATTAAATATAAATGTATTTAAAATCATGTTTGGGGGGGTTAACATGTTTAAAATGGACTGGGTGATTTTAAAGGGGAGAGTTAACCCTTGTGGCTTTTATGATGAAAACTCAACATGGATTTAAATATTTTCAAAGGAGTTTTTAAAAATTCATTACTGATTTCTCATTAGTGTTTCAAAAGTGATTGGTGAAATTAAATGAAATTCTATTCATGTTTTTTAAGTTATGGGATACTTTTATTTTTAAGAAAAATGAGTATTCAAAAATGAAGTGACACCCTCTCAAGAGCCTTTTCAATTATTGTGTGTCGAAGTGGATTGTTGTCCTTAGTAGGGGTGTTTTTACATGATGTATTATATATGATTATTATGTTTGATTGTGGGGATTATCTTTTGATGGTACATAAGGTGTTATGTGATCTATTAAAAAATGTATTTCTAAATTAGTTTTAGAAACCGTTTTACCTCTAGGTAGGTGTTTTTTCAAAATAATAATGTTCAGTAATTATGAAATATTGTGAATTGTTTTTTGTTATAAGGAACATATGATGTGTTTATGGTTGGAAATGATATGAAAATGGGATAACTAGGGTGTGATCATTTTCTTCCAAGGTACCTTGACAGAAAATGGTTTGGAAGATCAAGAGATATTTCATTATTTTCCAAGGGATCATGAGATCCTTTGGTAGAAATATTGAGAGAGGTTTCATTGTTTTACAATATACTATGAGAGCCTTTGGAAGGAAGAACAAGAGAAAATTCTCTTATTTACCATGATATTGGAAGATATATTGGAGTTGGGCCCAAGGAAGACTATTATAACTTCCACTACAGTTGTTCAGATAGAAAATTTTGTTTAGACTCACTCAAATTAGACCATTATGGTAGGATCTCTTATTGCACCATACTCATATTAGGTTGATTTATTTTAACTTTGGACTTTTTAGTTTGCTATTTATGTGAACTCACTTTCTATTCCCATTTATATTTACTTGGTTATATAATGATAATGTTTATTCTTAACCTTTTTATTATTGATTTGATATATTTATCATGTGGTGACTAACTATTTTCTTTTCCCTTTATTTGCATAGTTTAATTTTCAAATCAATTGAAAAGAGAATGTGAAATATTTTTAAGAAAGGAAAAAAGGAAATATTGAATTTAAATAATTTATAAACATTTTTTAGAAATTAATATTGAAATTGTTCCCTTCATAGAAAAGTAGAAAAATGGTTTTTTTGATACTCCATGAATATGTGAAATTGAAAATGAGTTTAGGATGTTGTTGCTGATTTTATAAATTATGGTTTTAAAAACATGTTTTGGAAAACCATGTGGTGGTTAGGAAGAACATTGTATTTTATAATGGGTATTGGTAAAATATTTTTTTATAATATGGTTTTAATTTGAATCTTTGAAACACTGTTTTGGATATGTTGTTTAGGTGAGGGACAAGTGATTTCCAGGAGATTATTTTCAATTATTTTTTTTGATTTTTTTAACACACATATTACTTATTTTTTCATTTTAAATACTTATAAAAAATTTATATTTCTCTTATTTATTTTAAACTGGAATTTCTAGGATGTATTATGGAGGCGACTTCCTAGATTGAGAGGGTTGTGGTGGCCTATTTAGGGCTTGTTCTCACACCTATTTTATCTCAGTTATTGTACCCTAGTTGAATACCTAATTCTATTGAGTTAATCGATTTATCTATGGCCATTTTTATTTTATTTAATTTAACTAGATATTCTAATTTCATTATTTTGTATGGCTATGTTTAATTTTATAGAGGATTCAACTAACTATTCCCTTTTTAGGAAATAGTTTGCACAAATGGGATTTTATTTCATTCAATAGTTGGAGGTGTAGTGTTATGATGTTTTTGAGTATAGGCATTTAGTGGGAATATTTTACTTATAGGAGACATATATTTGGGTGGTAACGGAGTTTTTTTGTTCCCTTACTATTTTCTAATTCAATATTTTACTATTTGTTTTTTTTGCTTATTTCTTATATCATAGACATTTGATATATGTATTGGTCATGCTAGATTTTTATTATATTCCTGATCTTATATATTTACTCTTATTATTTGGAATTTTTATCCATTCGTGTTCAGGTAATTAACAGAAACTATTTCCCATCCCTTGGTGATCAAGAACATCCTTTGAGCTAGTGGAAGCTTGGGTCAAGCATTCATTGAATGGATGTCCCAGACCATTTCATTACAAATGGGATCTGGGGATTGGGTTCTTATTTACTATAGGATCCTAAGAATTTGGAACACCATCTTTTATTTATGGCAATGTTATCATGGAGATATGGTTGTTAGGACACGGGAGGTAGGTGTAGGGTGAGTGTCGCAAGCTCTTTCTCACCTTGATCATCTCGTTTCCAAGGTTAGTTGTGATTTTTTACTTGAATTTTATTTTTTTCTTCATGATGTTGTTTAATTATGGTAGATTCCTATGTGAGTAGTGTTTGTAATCTCATCAGTATTTATTGAGTTTCCTTGGGATCATATGTGATGTTTTTGGGATGGTGATGAAGAATGAAGTCAAAATATAAGGTTAGTTATTTGGGTCTAAGAAACCCTAAAAAAACATGATTCTAGACATGATTGAGGAGCTGTTTCACAATTGCGATGTGTCTCTCAACCATTTAGACATATCAGATAGAGTTTTATATACCGGTTTCTTTTTATTTATACTTCATGACCCTTGTATTTAATATCATGTGTTAGGGAAACGAGATAAAAGTCATTTTTGGTCTTACAATATGTTGTAATCTCTAGATTCAGTTTTTATTGAGGTTTGTGTTATTCAATTGATATACAATTTTTTCATGTGATGTGTCATTCATTTTGTCTGTGTGAAAGATGAATTTCATAAAAAAAAATTTAGGGTTTTAATGTAAGGCCTTAATCAATTTTTTAAAGTTAGGATGTTTTTATTAAATGTTTTGAAATGTAAAATTCAATAGGAATTTAGAAAAAAAATGCATTAGAATATGGGTTTTTATTTTAAGGGAAACTAGTAATTTCAAAATTTTCTTTTTTTTCGGAATGTTTGGGATTTTACCGTTAGGGAGTGAATTTTAAAAGGGAAAATTATTTGAAAACTATTTCCAATTAGAAATTGTATGATTTATATTTGAAGTTGAAATGGAATTTTTGGTTTTAAAGTAAGTGGTGTTGGTTTTTAAAGTAATTGTTTAAATGTTTTAAAATCAATCAATTTTATATAGGTCATAGGGTTGAATATATATAGTGGTTTTTATTTTTATATTAATAGTAATGAAATTTTTTTATGGTGCCTTGGATTTTAAAACGGAATTTTAGATATTTTTTTAATAGTTCTTATATTTTTTTGTCCCTTGGGTGTTTTGGGATGTCTTGGTGGGGGATTGGGGACATGACCATGAGAGGCTCTATGTTTTAGGTATTTTGAAATGATACCATATTTCTAGAATTGTGTAGTGTAATTTTAGAGTGTTATTATAATTTTTCTTTTCTCCTTTTTCTTAACACGACCCATGATCCAATTGGAGTGGAAAGTGTAGATTCTTTATCAAAGTGTTTTGATTTGGATCAATGCAATGAAATGTTACATTAATGGTTCATTTAGATATTTTTGGGTACTTTGGTTTAGACTGATAAATTTTTATTGATTGATGGATCAACTGGGATCAGTTTTCATTTGGAATTTCTAGTATGAGCTCTTATTTGGTACATTTTTTCATTTTGTCTTTGAGATATTTGAGGTGTTATAGTTGAGAGGGAATCATTCTGTGTAACATTTGGTTGATTAGTTGTGTCTATCATGGATGAATAAACCTTTTGAGATTTGTTCTCATTGGGTTAAGATCATTTTTGACATGAGGAGGCCTTAAATAGGGTTTTTTGGATTCTTATTTGATTTCTAGTTATGGTCTTTGTTCTTTTTGGGAATTGTTTTGTGCCTTATTTCTTGATGCTTGATGTTTCCCTTGTATGGTGTGGAACATGGGATATTTTTTTAACAACTGTGTTATGGAAATATAGTTGGGGGAATTCTTGGATACCTAGGGTGTTGACTCTTTTCTGGTTTGACTGCATATGTGAACAATAATTTCTTTTGAAATTTATTATGTCATGGTTTCTAAATATTTGGATGTGAATACCCTAATATACTAGATCTATCCCTTAGGGTAGATCCCTATAATGTTTTTTTTAAGGAATATTTTTCATTGTGAGATCGTAATATGTAAACAATGTTTTGGGCATTCCAGTTTTGTGATCCATTAGGATGGTTCTAAGAGTAGTGTTCTCTTTGTGGTTTTGTGAAATTTTCTTGTGGTCATCTTTAGCTGGTGAAGTTTAGTAATTATCTTTGACGCTTTTGGGTATATAGTTTCCCGGTGATGTTCTTTTGTTAGGTGAAAATATTTTACCATTCTTTTAACCATTTTATTTTAGTTTTAAATGCTGGAATACCTATTCTTAGTTTCTATTTTCTTATTATATTTTCCACAGTCAGTTTTTTTTAGGTATATTTGAGTAATCTATATTGTTGATGATTATTTTCTTGATATTTTCCTCATAAATTCATTCCCTTTTGAAATCTAATGTATCGAAATACTTTTTTCTAGTATAAAGTACAATGTAAAGGAATTTTTGACACCCATCATGTAATTATTGTGTTGTTTTTATATTATTCTTTGGTATTGAGGCTCTTTTTAATTATCCATGGGGTTTTAGTCTAAATTAATGAAAATTTTGAAGTTTTCCTTTAGTGAACAGTTAAGGCACATGGATAATCTCAAAACATGTGAGTCCATGGAGATACCATGTGGAAAGTTTAGTGAGTATGGGGTGTGGAACATAGATTTCACATAGTTCTCTATGTAATGCGATAAGTGTGAAGAGTGGATCACCAATTAGATGGTGTCGATTGGGACCGTTGTATAATAATTTTTCCAACTATGAATAACTTAAGAAAAACCTAAATTTTTTTTTTCCAGGCATTTCCTTATGCATGGTTGGTCTAAGGTAATCCAAATCATGTGTTTTAACCATGTAGTCTATCCATGATTTTATATTTTATATATATTTTGATTTGTTATTCCTTGTTAGTAAAAAACCCCTAAAAATAAAAATCTTCTCATTACCCCACTTTCCCATATGCACCATACTCACAATATTACATTCAATCTCACCCCACGATGAATTTCCCTTACAGGATCCTCCTATTGTGGATACTCTCTCTAATTTGTTTGATAATATTGATAGATCTTTCAAGGTATTGTATCCAATCCATATCTTTTATTTCTTATGATTTTTGTTATCTTGATTCCCATCATATGATAAAGAAACACTATGGCATGTGTATTGACCATATTTTTATGGTAATCTCCTTTTTAGGGTGCATAATGGGTCTTTTGGGTCACCTTTTTATGTTTTTGTGAATCTTCCCCAAAGGAGATACATTTTAGAGAGTTTTAGTTCTCCTATAATCGATTTAATGTATGTTTTTCTTTTACATCACATACTATTACATATATATAATTTATTCATGTTTGAAAAATAATTTTATTTTAAATTATTCTTATACATATGACATATGAAGGGCCTATCTTATTTAAAAGTGACTTTTAAACCTCTACATGAGATATAAACCCATTCCTTAGGTTTATGAAATTTCTTAGTTGGATTTTAAATAATTATTTTGGAATTTAATGTGGTGGCGAGCATTGAGTTGAGGTTTTAAAAAGTTTTCTAAAATTTAAATGACATTCTAATGATTTTTTGGGGGGTTTTATACTGTTTAAAATTTGTTGGGTCATTTCAAATGTATTAGTTAATAGACTTGGGTTTTATCTTTGAAACCCATAGTTTCTTTTAAAATTTTCAAGGGGTTTTTAAAAAAAATGGAATTGTGAGTTCTCATTAGAGTTTAAAAAGTGATGGGTGAAATGGATTGGCATTCCAAGACTGTTTTAAAAAAAAATGGAACATTTGAATTTTTATGATATATTTGTTCTACTAAATGAACTGAGTGCCTTTTGATCCCCTTGTGATTTATTTTTTGTCATAGTGTATTTTGATCCCACGTGGGGATGCTTTTCCTTGATGCATTATCTATTCTTATTGTGATCGATTATGGGGATACACTTTTTTAGGGTATGCGAGGTGGTATGTGAATTATTTTCAAATGGATTTATAAATTGGTTTGATAAATGGTTTTACCTTGAAGAAGGTGTTTTAGTAAAATGGGAATGATTGTTTAATTAAAAGTAATGTGAAATTTATTTTTTTATAATTAAATTGTGATGTGATTATGTTTGGAATTGAGTAGCACATGGTATAATTGGGGTTTGATTGTGTGTTATCTAAGGGGATATGAGATCATTTGGTACATAGACAAATACATATTCTACTTTTGTCCTGGAGACCTTGATACAATTTGGCAGGAAGATTGATATAGATTCTGTTATTATCTAGGGAACCATGATAGCCTTTGGTAGGAAGACCAAGAGCGCTTCCACATGCTTATTGAGATACCAAGAGAGATATTAGAGTCAGGCATAAGGAAGAAAATGAGACCTTCATCTATTCTTATCTATCTATCAAATATTGTGTATACTCACTCTCATTAGACCCTTATGTTTAGAAGCCTTGGTGTAACTTACTCATTATAGGTTGATTTATATGATCTTTTCATTTTATTAGTACTTTGATGATGTAATATAATGAGTTAATCATATTTCAATTTATTTTTTTATATGATGATAATTTTATTCTTAAAATTTTAATGTTTTTTGGGCATATTGAGATCGTGGTTCTTAATGTTTTAATGTCCTCCTTTGGGTGGTTTTATTTTCAAATTATTTGAAAATGGGTTTTCAAATCATTTTAAATAATGAAAAATGAAATGTTCAATAATTTTTGAAAAACAATTTTTGCAAAATAATTCGAAAGGATTTATCTTATAAGAAAAGTAAAAGATTTTTTTTTGGAACTCTATGTTTGTATGAGTTTTGAAATGGGTTTTCAAGTCATTTTTCATGGATTTATAATTTTTTTTTCAAACATGATTTAAAAAACCATGTGGTAATTGGGATCTTTTTTGTGTTTTGAATGGTTATTTCTAAAATATGTTTTTATAATATGGTTTTACTATGAGATTTTAAATGGTGTTCTGTTCATGTATTTTATTATTTGGAAAAGTTATTTTCAAATGACAATTTTCATTTAATAGAAAAATATTAGAAAACAGGATTTTAGAAAAATGTTATGTGTTTTTGTTAATTTTAAATACTTATATAAAATGTATATATATTTTACTTTATTTCAAACTAGTGTTTTTAGGATGTCTTATGAAAGAAACCACCTAGATATTTGGGGTTTTGGGGCCTACTTAGTAATTTTTTGATCACATATATTTTATCTCAGTTTCAGGTCCCTGGTTTTGTTCCTAGTCACTTTTGATATTATTGATTTATTTGAGGCAAGTTATTATTTAATTTTTTCGGATAATTGATCCTATTAATTTATTTTTCCAAACATTCATTACATTGATAGAGTATCTCATTATATTTTCACTTTATATGAAATAATTTTTAAAATTAGTCTTCTATTTATTTCTACAGTTAGAGGTGTAGTGATATTTAAATGGTCAAGGATTAGAATTTTTTTGGAAACTTTTCCTTGGAATAATTGGAGATTGGGGTGGTAATTGAGGTTTATGGTGCTCATTGTGTTTACTAATTTTATATTTTGTTTCCTGTTTTTTATTTTCTTAATATATATTTTTCAAAATAGACATTTGTATATGGATGGGCCATGCCAGATTTTTATTATATTCCTTCTGTAATATTTTACTCTTATTTTTGGAAGAAAATCATTAAAAACATTTTTCATATGATACTAAGACACTAGTTTACATTCCATGGGGATTGGGAACACCCTTCAAGCCAGTGACGAGGTTTTTTGGACACAAATCTCATGGAAAACCCATACCAGTTCATTATAAAAAAAATATATTAACTCTCATTAAATTATTAACATATATGAAATTAAGTTAAGAACACTCAATGAAAAGAATAATTTTTTTTAATAAGGCTATATTTTTTATATATTATATGTTTTAATTTTATGGTTAATTTTATAATATTTAGATTTTTAATTAGATTATTTTTTTCCAAATTCAAATTCATCACAAATAAATTTTGTAGGAGGTGTCATCATTCATTTATAGTAAAATAATAATTTTCATAGTAAAAATTTAATCATTATCAATCATGTTAAATTGGGTAATAAAAGGTGGCTCAAATTATGTTATGGTTAAATGTAACATATAAATTTTATGATTACATTATGTGGTTTTAATGTCATACACACATGTATCAAAAACATTTCCTCTCATAAATAACCAAAATTCATTATGATTATATCTTTACCCCTTACCCAACATTAAATTGTAATGAAGCATCCCTATTTTTTACCTATAAAAGATGGCACTTCTACCAATAGAATGAAATAATTATCATTAAAACATCACTTGAAAATTTACCAATTTTATATCAAATTTATACCACTTAAACTTCCATGAGTACATTTTCAGATGATGTTGGCCTAATCTCACCATTTCTAAGAGGTCCTCCAAGATAAGTTTCAAGTCCTCAATTTTAGTAATAATTACCCCCATACCTTTTCTATCACTATATTTGTCCTAAATCAAATATTTTATATTATAATATAATTAAATTATTAATATTTATATTACTAAATGTCTTTATGTTAATTGAATAACCATTCTCTACCTATATCTTATAAAAATGATAACGTCGCTTGTGTTAAAGGTGTACTAATAAATCTATGAATACCATGTATTATTATTCATAAAATATCTATATAGATATTTGTGAAAGTATATTTAATAAATTAATATGATATTTATAACATTATTAGGATTCTATAAAGTTAAAATATTTTCTACATTCCTACTGTTCAATGGAAAATGAAAAGGATATTTGTCTGTACGCGCAGACTACCTCCTCCAAGAAATGATGATGTTCATTTTTCACAACATTACTACATAGATTGTTAGAATAAAGAATATAATTAATGAATGAATATTCTATTACTATTTAAATAATTTCTTCATTCATTAGAAAACATTAATATAAGTATTTAACTCATTATTTAAGATACAATATTTCATTTAATAATAATTAAAGAAATTATCTCATCTCTAATTTCATAGTTACGAACCATAACTAAATATCTCATGGAATGATACTAGAATAACTATGTTACATTTATTTCAGTAACTTGAATAAAATTGGAATAATTAAATTTGAATCAATTAATGAGGGGTGATAAAAACATATTAGAACATATATGAATCATTCAAGGATATTGAAACCCGATGATGAATGTAAAAAAAACTAAAAATCTAACATATAATAAATGATTATAAATATCGAGTATAAAATTTAAAAGATATAAATAGGGTTATAAAATGAGTTATTTTTATAAATATTATAATTATACAGGTGGTTTATGTTCTTTTATGGAATTTTAGAGTTATGGAAATGATTTATATAGAGACCAAAAGCTTGATGTACGAAGATATTGCAAAACTTTAGTGGAATACTTAATACCTAATAAAAACAGACACCCAAAGACCATATTAGTTTAGTGTCTTTGGAATCTCAGAACATAATCTTCTAATCCTAGTGAATGATCTTCAATATCTCCCATAAAAACCTTCCCCATATTTATCTTACCTAAAAACATTCTTTATATCCTAGGGAAATGAAAACATAAAATGGGGTGAGCTCAAATGCTCATTAAGGGTAAAGATGGATAACATAAAAAAATACTTAAACATTTGAACGTACGAACATGAACATAAAACATCAAAATCATGTGTAATGACAGAAATCATGGCAGTACATAAGGCATAGATCAAAAAAACACCAATCATGATAAAATATAATGTGGAATAAAATATGTAATTGTGGAAAAACATTAATCACATGATATGATTTCCATAGTAACCAAGGCATTGTTTCCAAGACCATCACAGTGGAAAATGTCCCTTACTGAATTGAGTTCACTCATAGTTCCAGTCATGTATCACTGAACCAGATTAACTTTCCATTCCAGTCATGCTTATTTGATGAGATATAAATATTTACCCAATGTATTGGAGGGAGATATAGGTCCCACCCATCTCATAACGAAATCATACATTCATGTGCCACAAAAGAAACATAAAACATTTTTAATAACCCAAAGAAGAAAATGGGTTTCATAAACATCATCCCATCGTAACATAATCCATATAAAAGAAATGGATATCATTTAATCATAAGAAAAATAAAACCATGAAAATAGTAGATAAATTAAACTTTAAACATAAACATACTATATAATGTCATCTTATATGGATAATTGTTTTGATAAAACACATGGAATTAATTTTTGAGGAAAACAACCATTATTCTTAAAAATAATTTTCTTTTCACAAAATGCCATGAAATTTTTAAATAAAACAGTTTTTTTTTGAAAATAATAATGAAATTTTGTAGAGTTATATTCATTTTAATAAGTCCTGATAAATCTGTAAATATCCATTCACATCGTATAAGTTAAAAAATCATTCTTCTCATAATTTTTTCGGAAAAGTCAGAAAGTACGTTATATGGTAACCAAATGAATGATTAATTCCATACAATGTGGTAAAATGTAAACAAAGGGTAAAAATGACTTTAAATATACATGGAAAAAATAAAAAATAAAATTTATGAATACATTTTAAGAAAATATGGACATGGATGACAAACATAACCCAGAAAATACTTACATATAAGCAATCTCGGATAAAAATGAGATTCGCAAAATTATCCCTTACCTTAGGTCCAATTTCATTCATACGTGTCTGAAACTCATGTATAGTGGTTTCTAAAATATTATAAACTTGTAAAATATCCCTAATAATATTTATCATATCATATATTATTCAATTATGACATTATATTACCCGTTCTTTTGTCAATTCCATGTTAAAGAAGCATTTTGGGTAAAATCGTTTCATTTATCGTACATGTTTGGACTTGTTGTTCCTTATATTATTACTTATATACTTATTTAAATAATTCTAGATTGTAAAACATTATTTATATATAACATATATATTTATCACATAAATATATATGGTAGATCAATAAATGGAATGAAATACACCATTCATAGAGACGGTAGGTCGTACGTGTGCATGAACGTTGTATTTGTTTCCTTATTGAATTGAATGGAATTAAGTAAATGAAACATATATTTAGATAAATACAGTATCATTATTATGTAATATCTTTAATGATTATTTATTATATATACTTTATAATCATTCTTGAATGGTTAACATGGAGCATGAATCTCGTCGCTTCGTGGAGACGGTACTCCGTATGTACGCACGAGCGATGATATCGTTCCCATAATTATTGACTGAAATTGGAGTGGATGATATAATATCTCATAATCAGTATTATGTTATAATAACCATATATAGTTAATCGTTACAATATTATACCCATCCATGTAAGGTGGTGGTGGAAAAACAGATTACACCACGGAGTGGAGACAGTATTCTGTACGTACACACGCTTGATGATTTCATTTTATGTAGGATAGACAGAAGGAGAAATAAAGTTGTTTCATATATATAAAAACATATCAGTATATTAGTGATACTGATGTTATTAAATTATAATTAAACAAATAAATAATAGGAAGTATAATAATAATGAAACTTTATATAATCGGTAAAAGAGATTACCTCTTCCTCGGTGTGCCTATTTTAAACTTCCTCTTAGGGCACTAGAGTAGGACTTTTGAGAAGACCAAAACCTCTATTATATAACTATATATTTTGAGAAGAGAAATTGGTAGGTTTTGACCGAGATTGAAGCATCAAAATTGTGTGTGGATGAGAGGGAGGAGGTTCCCTTTATAAGGGAGGAGTAGGGCACCTTTTGAAACATAAGAAATATTAATTTATAATAAATTCCAACCCCAAATAAAAAACTCTAAAATTATTCAATTACAATATGAGATGATATATGGTTTTTTTTTCATCAACCAATAATATTTATACATGTTGTGAATTTATTTTAAGCCTTATCAAATTTATTTACCCTTATTTAATCTATTTAATTTTATATGTGGTAATAATATTCTAAATTTTAAATTGTTATAAATAATTACTTATGTGTTGTGAATTTTCCATAATTGGATACTTTATGAAATATTAGACCATATAAATTAAAATTTATAATTTTTTAATATTTTTGTGATTTTTATTCAATTTTATAATATGTTAGTTTTATAAAATAACAATAGTGTCAATTTTGACACTATTCATTTATTTGAATTTACATAAAATATTCACAGAGGACATATTCAAACACAAATATTTAATAGATTCATAATATTTCATATTCATCTAGAAAATTAATGGACCACATTAAATAGTTCATATAATATTTATTGAAATATTTTTAAAACTGTTTATTTGATATTTCAATCAATAAAATAATTTCAACATCACTATTGTGTCATCATTAATGATAATTATTTAACCCCTAAAAATTAAAAATAAATTTACATGGTGTAGATAATTTTATGAGTTTTTTTATACTATTAATGTTCGTTGTTTTATGAAGTTTATCTTTAAATTAAAATTATTACACTTAAAAGATATAAGAGAGTGACATGTTGTCACTTTGTTAGGTTTTAATTATAATTATATCATTTTCAGGGTCAATAGTCCATGAAATGAATCTATTAGTACCCTTAGGTGATATGAGTCAACTTTTATTAATCCAATAGAATTTTGGCAGGTGTTAGGGTAATATTATAACCTTCTTTTTACCCTTAATTACCCGACTTACCATTAACTATAGTAAATAAAAATTAACATAGTTACTATTAAAAATGTCAAAAATTATAAAAGTAAACTATTTACATAATTTATACCCACTAAATCCAAATATTGAATCCATTTTTCAAAATTTAAAACAATGAAGTTGTAGTAATTAATTTAAAATTAATCCCATTGTTAAGAAAACGGGTTTTGAAATTTAAAACATTGTCAAAGATTGAAATGTTTTTAAATATTAATTCAATATAAAATTAATGGTAATGACATGAATTATATTAAAAGGTAAAAATATATCCTATTTATACGTTGAAACCATTCAATATTATAATTTAAACATAAAAATTATATCGATGAAAAAAGATGTTCTTAAATAAAATTTAGCATATTTTTACTATTCATTAAAATAAGAAATTTATCAGAAAAAATATAAAAAATTTATCCAAAGTAAATTTTTAAATCCTTATTCCATAAAAGAATATTATATTGTCAAATTTAACTTATAAATATTTCAAAAACTATATTTAATGTGCGTGCACCATCAAAACCCGACAAAACTGCATTTTTTTAATAATACTCATTTTACCCGAAAAAAATATTTTGTTCTCATACCATGTTCTATAAAATGTTTAAGATAAATTATTATGTAATAAAATTCAAAATTTAGATACTATTATTCATAATTTCTAGTACATAATAATATTATAACAATATATCGATGATTAGTGAAACTCGGAATTGCGTACTACACACGCTATCGAGGAAGCTCACAATTGCATGTAATGCAAGCCATGTTAAGGCTGTGTGTAGTGAAATCTCCCTTTAGTGTTGCATATAACATAATCAAAACTTATTTCAATTATACATTAAAAAAAATTATACTTAATGTTGCGTAGAATAATTTCCACAAAACGAACCTGAAATTTTGTGTAATATGAGCCAAGAATAGTGTTGCATATACTGCAAGCTAACACAGTGTTGCGTGTAGTACAAGTAAATCATGGTGTTCTGTACAATAAAGTACATGAATGAAATTAAAAAAGAAGATATCTCATAAAATATTAGGGTGTTACATTCTACCCCCCTTGAAATGAATTTCTCCCTCAAAATTTCTCAGGGTTATAAATCGTTTACTACTTGAAAGATTCATTCATAGAAACCCATATCATAAAAATGAATAGTATAACTTAATTTTAAAAAGTAAAGTATGAAACATAACGGTTACCCAAATTAACTCATCACTGGGTTTTTAAATAAGAGAACATAGGTTAAAATATGGATATGGAAGAGAAATATATCCATCAACTTCTGATGAAGAGTGGTAGAGGACATGGCTATGAAAAATCCAAAAATCACAAAGCCAAAAATCATTGATGATCTAAAGTGCCATCTGATTCATCAAATATGAGGGTTCAAGGAAAAAATTTTGGTTTTTAAGACCATTTACCTAATGTTGATGAATTAAAAGAAATACTTACTTGATTTTGGTACAATCTCACTGTTGTTTGTGCCTTGAACAATTTCAACTTCAGCTCTTAATGAAATGAAGTTGAATTTGTATTCTGTGAAGTGTTAGTAGATCATGCCATATAATGATAGGTTATTCCATCTTTCTCAAACATATTTTTATAAAATGTTATATGCATAAGTTCATCTTATGTTGAGATTAACCGTATATGATTCCAAAAATGGACTTATACTTGAACTATCATACTTCTTAATAAAATAAAACTAATTTCTACTAACCAGGGACATCATGTAGGATTGTGGTAGGTGATAAAGGCCTATTGAACATCGGTTGTGGGTTCGATTCCTGCATCCTTGTCTGAAACGATGGGTTTTCATCAATCTTACGGGTTTTCCTTTTTATAAAACTATACACTTACAACATTAATGAAATAATATAAAAAATTTATATCCTTCAAAAATACTATCTGATGTCCATCTTAATGCATTCCAACCTTTAGACTTATCAGAAATACTTTTTTCCAATATCATAGTATACAGAAAACGACTATTAGAAAGGTCATCTACTAAGCATGTGAATACCATCATTTATACCCCATATATCATATGATATGTCTTGTTGGAAACATTGTAAACATTTGAATTCCTTAATCATGTATTCTATTGAAAAATGAATACTCGTTGAACCATAGTGAAAACATGAATGCTGTCAAAGGTTAACTCTTTCCACAAACCAAAATCCCAAAATTTCTATATACTCAAACCATTATATAACATTGTACTTATATCAATCATGAGCTCATTAATAATATCCAAAATATTATTTTCTCCTTATCCATTCATAATGACCATACATTAAACATTTAAAACATTTAATATTTGTTTATGTCCTAGAAATACCATTATCCTTGTCCATGGTGTTTACTAAACCATTTCTATTTCACAGACTGGCTTTGGGTCCTTATTTTCCACACCCAAAGAATCTTCTAGTTCCTTTTAATAATTCTCCTTGATTTCTCTTCCAACATTATTTACATGAGGGAAATTAACTTCCTTTCTTCTATTTTCATCACGAATCTCCATCTTTCTCTTATTAGCCAAGTCAGGAAACTTACCAAAGTGGATATTTCTGATCATATTATGAGATTACTGATTATGTATAATAATGATGTTTCGCCTTCCAAATCCCATTTCATTGGGATTCTCATGAAGAATAACATTCCATTGTCCTTCTTATTCTCCATTAACATAGATATTCTTCTTTCCTGTCATTTTTTAAAACCCAAAAATAATTGTGTGAGAGGAAAAAATCATGCTAGGGAAACAACACAATAAAGGGGAGTACATTCAAAATCTAAAATCTTAGGTTCAATCCTAGAGTATTCGTGATTATTATCATAATTCTACTACTGTAACCTGTACATATACATACCTTTAGGGACATACCTAGACATACCTTAGGAAATATCTCTAGGGATCTCACAAAAAGTTTTCACATCATAGTTTCCAAAGGATGGCTAATCCTTCACTCTAATACCAATTGTAGATACCCCAAGATTGATGTACATAGACATTATAATACTTTTTCAGAATCCTTAATACATGGAAAAAATAAATGCCCAAATACCTTATTGGATTAGTGTCTTTAGAAACTTATAACATAATCTTCTAATCATGGTGAAAGATCTTCAACATCTCCCATAAAGATCTTCCGCTATGGTTTTCATACCTAAAACCATTATTTATATACTGGGGAAAAGAAAACATAAAAAGTGGTGAGCTCAAATACTCTGTAAGGGTAAACATGGAGAACATCAAACAATCCCTAAACATTTGAACGTAAGAACATGAACATAAAACATCAAAATCTTTAGTAATGACATAAATCTTGGAAGTGCTTATGGTATAGATAAAAAATAACATTAATCATGATAAAATAGCATGGGTAATGAAACATGTAATTGTGGAAAACCATTAAGCACATGATATGATTTCCATAGTAGCCAAGGCATTGCATTCAAGACCATCATAGTGGAAAAATTCCCTTACGAAATCGAGTTCACTCCTCGTTCCAGTCCTGTATCACTGAACCGGATTAAATTTACATTCCAGCCATGCCTATTTCATGAGATATAAATATTTACCAAATGAATTGGAGGGAGATATAGGTCCCAACCATATCATAATGAAATCATTCTTTTGTGTGCCAAAAATAAAAATACATCATTCATAAAAACCCAATGAATAAAATGGGTTTCATAAACATAATCCCATCATAACATAATCCATATAAAAGAAAAGGAAATCATTTAATCATAAGAAAAATAAAACCATGTAATAAATAGAGACATTATAATTGAATCATAATCATACTAAATAATTTCATCTTAGTTGGAAAATAGTTTTGATAAAACACACGAAAGGAATTAGTGAGGAAAATATCCTTTCTTCTCCAAAATCATTTTATTTTCTCAAAATGCAATGAAATTTTAAAATAATTTTTTTTTTTGAAAATAATCATGAAATTTTGTAGAGGAGTCTTCATTGATATAAATCATTATGAAGCCATAAAAATACATTCACGCCATATAAGGTAAAAAAACAATCTTCTCATACTTTTTCCAGAAAAGTCAAAAAGTTGCTTATATGGTAACCAAAGGAACGATTCCTTCCATACAATGTGGTAAAAAGTCAAAAAATGGTAAAAATGAATTTAAAAATACATGTAAGAATAGAATTTTTTTTTTATGAATTATCATTTTTAGAAATCATGGGTTTGGATGATTAAAATAATCCTAGTAAATACTTACGTATACGAAATCTCAGATAAAAATGAGATTTTCAAAATTATCCCTTACCTTAGGTCCAATTTCGTTCGAATGTGTCCGAAACTACAGTATTGTGGTTTTAGACATATTATTAACATGTAATTGATATATAATAATATTTATGATATCATATATGATTCACTTATGACTTTATATGACCCATTCATTTGTCTATTCCATGTTAAAGCAGGAAATTGGGTAAAATCGTTTCATTTATCGTTCGTAGTTGGACATATTGTTCTTGATATAATTACTTAGATCCTGATATAATTAATTATATAATGTAATAAATGATTTATATATAACATATATATTCAGAATATAAATATATATGGTAGATCAATAAATGGAATGAAATACACAGTTCATGGAGACGATACGTCGTACGTACGCATGAACGCTGTATTCAGTTCCTTATTGAATTGAATGGAATTAAGTAAATGACACATATATGTACATAAATCAATTATCATTATTATGTTATAAATTTAATTATTTTTTATTATATATACTTTATAATCATTCATTAATGGTTAACATGGAGAATGAATCCCATCCTGTCATGGAGACGGTATTCCGTACGTATGCACGAGCGATGATATCGTTTCTATAATTGTTGAATGGAATTGTAGTGGATGATATAATATCTCAGAATCAGTATGATATTATAATAAAAATATATAGTTATTCTTTACACCATTATACCCATCCAAGTAAGGTGGTGGTGGAAAAACAGATTACACAACGACGTGGAGACGGTATTCCGTACGTACACACGCGTGGGGATTTCGTTTTCCATAGGATGGATAGAAGGTGAAATAGGGTTGTTTCATATTTAAAATTACATATCAGTATATGAGTGATACTTATGTTATTAATTTATAGTGAAACAAATAAATAAGAGGAAGTAGAATAATAAAGAAATTTGAAAGAATTGGTAGAAGAGATTACCTCTTCCTCGACGTGCCTCTTTTAATCAACCTCTTAGGTCACTGGAGTTGATATTTTGAGAAGACCAGAACTTCTATGATATAACTAGTTATATTGAGAAGAGAAATGGTCAGGGGTTGGCAGAGATTTAAGGCTCCAAATTTTGTGTGGATGAGAGGGAGGATGTGCCCTTTTATAAGGGAGGAGAGGGGCACGTTTTGAAACATAAGAAATATTAATATATAATAAATTCCATCCCCACCCAAAATCCACCAAAAAAGACTCAATTAGAATATGGGATGAGATAGGGTTGTAATATCATCAAAACAATAATACTTAGACATGTTGTGAAATTATTTTTAACTTTATCAAATTGATTTATCCTTATTTAATATATTTAATATTATTTGTGTTAATAATATTCTAAATTAAAAATTGTTACAAATAATTACTTATGTGTTGTGAATTGTCCATAATTGGATAATTTATGTCATTTTAGACCATATAAATTTAAATATATGAATAATAATTATTTTGTGATTTTTAAACAAGTTTATAATATGTTGGTTTTATAAAATAACAATAGTGTCTATTTTGACACTATTCATTTATTTGAATTTAAAAAAATTATACACAGAGGATAAATTCGAACAAAAATATTTAAAGTATTTATAATATGTCATATCCATCTTGAAAATTCGTTTATCACATTACATTGTTCATATAATATTTATTTTAATATTTTTAAAACCATTTATTTGATATTTCAATCAATAAAATAATTTCAACATCACAAATGTGTCATCATTAATTATAATTATTTAATTCCTAAAAATTATAAATAAATTCAAATGACATATATAAGTTTATTATATTTTTGTAGACTATTCAAGTTCTATGTTTTATAAAGTTTATCACTGAATTAAAATTAGTACACTTATAAGATATAAGAGAGTGACATGTTGTCACTTTCTTTGGTTTTAATTCTAATTATACCCTATTCATGGTCCATAGTCTCTGAAACGCATCTATCCTAACCATTACATTATATGGGTCAACTTTTATTCATCCAATAGAATTTTGGTAGGTGTTGGGGTAATTTTATAATCTCATTTTTACCCTTAATTACCTGAATGACCTTTACCTGTAGTAAATAAAAATCACCGCAGTTACTACTTATAAAGTCAAAAAAATTAAAGTAACCTATTAACATAACATGGACCCACTAGATCCAAATATAGAATCCATTTTTCAAAATTCAAAACACAGAAGTTGCAGTAATCAATTTAAAATTAATCTCATTGTTAAGAAAACAAGTTTTAAAAGTTAAACATTGTCAAAAATTGATATGTTTTAACTATGAATTCAATATAAAATTAATGTTAATGAATTGTATAATATTAAATGGTAAAAATATAGTATATTAATACATAAAAACTAGTAAATATTATAAATTAACCATACAAATTATCTCAAGGAAAAAAGTTTTTTTTAATTAAAATTTATCTTATTTTTACTATTCATCAAAATATGAAATTTATCAAAAAAAATATAAAAAATTAACCCAAAGAAAATTTTTATATCCTGATTGTAATGAATAAGTTTATATTGTAAAATTGAACTTATAAAAATGTCAATACTAGATTTAATGTGGGTGCGCCATCAAAAGGCTGCAAAACTTCATTTTTTAAAAAATAATCATTTTACCCGAAAAAATTATTTTTTTTCCCATAACATGTTCTATAAAATGTGTAAGACGAATTATAATTTAATAAAATTAAAAATTTAGTTAATAATAGTCATTACATCTAGTTCATAATAATATTATTAAAATATATCATTGTTTAGTGAAACTTGGTATTGCGTACGACACACACTATCGAGGAAGGTCGTGATTGCGTGTAATGCAAGCCAAGTCAGTGCAGTGTGTAGTGAAATCTCCCTTTTCTATTTCATATAACATAATCAAAACATATTTCAATTATACATTAAAAAAATATAAACTTAATGTTGTGTAGAATAATTTTCACAAAATGAACTTGAAATTGTGTGTAACAAGTTCTAGGAATAGTGTTGCGTATACTGCAAGATAATACAGTGTTGCATATAGTACAAGCTAATCATGGAGTAGTGTAAAATAGAAGACATAAAATAAATTAAAAAATAATATATATCTCAAAATTACGGGGTGTTACACTTTCTCATCTCAGTTTTTTTTCTTTCAGACATGTGCCATATTCATGACTTATTTTATTTTTTTGTGTTGTATATGAAAACCCTTTTAAAAAAATTCACAATAAAAATTTCTTTATTCATTATAATTACGGTTCTACTTTATTCGTCACCATTCATAGATATTTGATTGAATGGTTATTGAATCTATGAGGATTACTAACCCTTCCATTTATTTTAGATATATCGTCCATTTCCCTTTCATTACAAAAGGAAATATCATTATTATAAATTACTTATTATATAATCAATGAGGGATCACAATTCAATGTTATTATAATAAATTCATAAGAAATTATGATTCTAAAACATTCATATATCATCAAATAACCTATTTTTTTTAAATTTAAGGAGACTGTTGTGTCTTATCAATGAAAACCTTGTGTAGATATAGGCTTAAACATAAATTCACCTTATAGAAATAACCCTAAAAAATATTGGTTGGTAATAACTCAATCTTCAATTAATTCGTATAGTGAGACTATCTGGACAGTTTTTTGAAACTCCTAGTGGACATGCATAGATATTTCACATGATTCTTTTGGAACCATAATGAAGGATTATTTTTTATTAATATCCCTACTCCATGAAATTACTCCTAAATACATCATTAATATTATTACTTTGATTAGGGTATATTATTTTGCATTTGAAATATTCTTATTGTCAAATATTCACCCTGTTATCCACATTATTACATTCAATGGGGAAATATTAATGATCCCTATATATAATATTTCTATATGAAAAGCTGTTTTTTATTTATATATATTTATATATAAGGTTACTTATGGAACTTTAAGATATGTATTTGTTCAGAACTTTTTTTTATTTGGTGAATGAAATAGAATTTATTAAGTGATGGGTGACCCAAGAGAAATAGATCCCAATAATACATAATTAGGTCTCATGATATAAACTATTTTGGGTATTTAGTGTATGCCTATTTATTTATTATGATTTTTTGGATGCGGTTTTTATGGTATATAAGATGTATTGGATGCTTCCTTGATGGTAATATTAATATGTCGTACATGATGTATTGAACCACCATAAAATTTGATATTTTTATCCATTTGATTATTTTTATTGTTATGTCATCCATGGATATATTTCATGATCATGTTATTAGTTATTTTGAATTACTAAATTTACTTATTATTTTTTTATTTATTTATTTCATTATTATTTTATAATAGTTTCTAATATACGCTACCCCTTACCAACCATCTGAGATAACCCATCTATATTGATTCCATTTTCCTTAAAAAACCATCCCGACTAATATTTATGATATATTGATTTGTATTTATAAAAAATAAACCTTCATATATTTAGTTCATGAATATTATGTTTAAAAAGTAAAGTTATGTTCCTTTTTGTATATAGTTACATAGACTGCTAAACTATAAGCCCCTCTGAATTGTGATCAATGTATTATGTACCACTATAATAAAATATCCTTCATATCTGAGGTAGTATGGTTCAGGTATTATGTAATTCCCATATATTTTAGGAAATATATATATTTCTTGAATTATATTTACTCTTTTTGAGGTTTTCCATTATGCACAGCACATAGTTTCAATTGAGTTAAACATGTAATTATGTTTGGATTTTTTTACAAAAAATTAAGTTTCTCATTTGTTACATGAAACAACGAGTTTATCTTACAATACAGAAATCACTGAGTATGGTCTACGTTACATGTAACACTATTTTTTTCTTGTGTTACACACAACATTCAATTTAAATGAAACATTCCCTATTATTATTATATTACTATATGATAGTTATAAAAAATTCATTTGAATGGATGGTATGAATAATATTAAATAAATTATTAAAATATATGGTTAAACATGTATAAATAATGAATTATTTGGAGAAAAATTAATTTAAAATGAAAAATAAAACTATTTGAAAATAAAGAAATTTTTTATTCAAACTACCACGTTTTATCTTAATAAATTAATCATAAAACTGTTGGAAAATGAATTTTATAAAATTAATATATTATATTTTAAATAAACTTATTAAAAATCATATTATATTTTTTCTAGATAAGAGATAAGAATAAATCCAAATTTATACTTAAAAACGGTATTGTTCTAAAATGTACTTTTTTCACCTTTCTATTGTCCAACTATTATAGAAATAATATTCAATAATTTTAGAATTATTTTTGAAAAAAATAAACTTCTTTTTTAAAATTTTATTATGGAAAAATTTCTTAGGGTGAATTTTTGGGATTTTTTTTAAAAAGTTACATTTTTTGATGAATAGTGAAAAATAATGACTTTTAATTGAAAACTCCATTTTTTTGTAATTTTTTTATAAAATTATATTCAATTCTAAATTGTCCTAATGTTGAAAATAGTTCAATTATACATCCATTAATCATATTTTGGTCATTTAAATCATTTCCATATTGAATATTGAAATAAAAACATTGTAAACTTTTGAATATTCCATATTTAAAACCCAACTTTCTCATCATGTCTATAGGGATAATTTAAAATTACAATTTTATAATACTACGAATTGATTTTTTAAAAAGGATTACATATTTTTAATAATATTAATTTATATTTTATATTATGTTTAAATTAATTTTTATCAAAACGAACATTTATAATAATAAAAAATATTTACCGTGCTTAATTTATAAAAAGGGTTTACTGGGTGATAAACTAAAAACATAAGGATTAAAGATACCCAAAAACTTTTAAAACACCATCTCTATGTCTATATTATGACATTATAACATATTTTATTTATAAAGGACCATTTTTTATGTTTTTTTCATGTTGAAAACGTGGGTATGGTTGAATCATTTCAAAAGATTACAACTGTGCCAATAACCTCACTTATAAAATGCCACCCCTCTCATCTATTATTTACACCCTAAATACCTTTTTTTCTAGATAATAAATATTAAAATAACTGAAAAAAATTACCTTATATCATCCTATAATCCTTAGTTTGGATAGAAATCTAACAATGTAAGGTTTTTGGGGCAATCCTAAATAGGATACCCGAAGAAGAGGTAATGTTCATCAACAAGCCTTTCTATTTTATTTCTTATTAAACACCCTAAAATTATTATTATACCATGATTATATAATATATTATATTTCTTAAAAATACTGAGATTTTTTTATGTTAAGTGAATGACCTACAACCATATCTACTCATATAAAATTAGTTATGAAATCATTCTTCTTGTGTATGACAGACTACCACCTCATTAACCGATGCCATTTATTTCCATTACCACTACTAATGGTTGAAAAAACATATTTATTTTTTGTTTCAATTATTATTTATGATATTATTTTTCTTATATAATTATTACATCACACATAACTTCATGATTTTCATTTTTTGGGAATATAATATCATTTCTCAGGTGTGTGACAGACTATTGCCTCACAAAGCAATGTGATTCATAAATTCTTTACATAGAAGGTAATAAAGATGAGTTTAAAGATTATAAATAAAATATCTACAAAATTTTTTTTATTAAAGGATATTATAAAAATTTTAATTTTTTCCCTTAACATGTCAAGAAAATGGAAACATTATTCAAGGGTACATATGACATACTGTCTCCATAAACGGTGTATTTCATATTCTATCTCTACCTTTTATAAAATACAATAATTAAATATATAAAGAATAAATATTATATTTATATCATGGTTAAAACTCTTTATATTATTCAACTTTATCAATGTAATAATACAAAAATAGCAATTTAAAACATATAAAAAGAAGAAAGTGGTTATTAACAAAAACATGAATTTAGCATGGAATTGTTAATAAATAGGTAATAAAAGGACATAAGTTATTAATATATGTTATAATATATATAATTATAGATATATAATATATTCATAATAATATTATTTTCTATACAAGTGATTAAAATGAATATGATGGAATTTGAGACTTAGAGTAAGAGATTTCTATCTCACTTTTATTTTCATTGAGTCAAATTTCATATTCACCCCGTGTTTCTCTTATATTGTTTATATAACAACCATGGATTTATTATATTTTTTATGATTTAAATTATTATGAATTATATATGCTTTTTTTAATATATATTTTATTGGGTTTACAATTCAAAGTTACCAAAGTGTAAATTATTTTATGTTACATTCTCATCATTTACCAGGATTATTTAGGATTATGTTTCAAATGATAAAATATTATTATCGCTCTATCAATAGAATCATAATTTTCCTAATCCCATGGTTATTAATGATTTTTTCATGTAATATTATAATTTTTACACTCATTGTTACTTAAATTAATCAAGAAGTTGTTTTTATGAAAATACAACATTACTTCTCTCTTTGGCCATGAATTTATTTTCTTCCAAAACCATATCTCCCAAAAATATTTTCCAAAAAGTTTTACTACTATCTTATGATTTCTTAAATATATTTCTACCCATGTTTGATATTTTAATATTTTTAAAGGAATATTCATGTTATTTTTCAAATTAATTCCACTTGGATTTTACAAAAAATGTTAAAAGAATATTTTTTTAACATGCATGACATGAACAATATTTTCCATTGTAATGACCACTTGATGATTTCAATATTACATTAAAATTTTATAAAGTTAATTTCACATAAAATTTTTCCTTTAATATTGGGGAATTTATTATATTTCAAAAGGAAAATTATTTTCAAAATATTTTACATTTAAAAAAATGTGGGTTTCAAAGTGAAGAGGATATTTTCATAAAGAAATGTTTTGAATGATTTTAAATATTCCTTTAAAAATATTAATGGTTAATTTCAATGAATTTTTTTAATTTTTTTAGTTTTATAATGTTTTTTTCAATGTAGAAAAGTTATTTTCCTCACGAAATATTTGAAAAATATTCCATAATAATTTTCCATCTAAGATGAAATCCATTAATTTTATTTATAAATTGTTGGGTATATGATACAAGGATACCATTTTTATTATGTCTATGAATGATAAGTGTTTATTTTGGAATGATGTTTACGAAACCCTTTTAAAGTAAGTGGGTTATTCCAGGATAAAATTAATATCAAACTGACTTATTTTTACACAAGTTATCCTATGAATAATTGATGTAATGATTATGAAACCAATCTATTTTCCACTTTTTATGATATGATAGAATTTTTATGAAACCAAAATCATTTCATGGGTTATTATATAATGAATGTTTTATGATCTTTTGGAAAAAAAATATATTATTTTCAATATGTGTTGGGTATGACTTATATCTCCCTCAAATGCAATGGGTGAAGATGTAGAACTCATGAGTAAATATGTTATGTGTGAATATGATTACATGTTCACAATGTTATACATGAACATTATTACATGTTCACAATGTTATGCCTGAACCTTATTACTTTTTCACAATTTTATCGGTGAACCAGATTAAATTTTCACAATGTTATGCATAACCTAATTACAGGTTCATAATGTTATGAATGGACCTATTTTTCATGCACAAAATGTTATATGTTGAGCTTGATTTATGTCCATATGTTTATGTGATGGCCTTATTTCATGTCCTTATTTAATTACTGAACCTATTTTTATTTAAACATCTTCAAAATTTTATAATATGATGTGTATTTCAAAAATATATTTCTTATATTAATGTTATTATTTTATAGAACATGTTCATTGATTCAGTTATGATTCATGTATTATGAACAACATATCTTTATGGAATGAAACGTTTTTATGATCTATGATATGATGGGTTTGAAATCCATAAGTTTTTTTAATTATCACATACCCTTATTGTTATCTTATGACATCAAATGATCATATATTTATATCTATTGTGTTTACCCTTACTAAAAATTTGAGTTAACCCTTTATTTTGTTTCTTTTCCCCATGTTATGAAGTAAGGGTTTATATAGGGTATTTCAATGAAAATTACCAAGTGGGAGGATCTTTTTCAGAACCACTTAAGATATTTCACTGGATTAGAAGATTATGATCAATGTTTCCAAAGGTACTAAACTATTATGGCTTTTTTATGTGTTTATATAATGTAATGAATATTCATCTAAAATTTGTATCATCCATGTATGAAATTTCCGGTCTCTATAGTTGGTATCAGAGGAAAATTATAATTAACGTTTGTAAATAAGAATGTGAAAATTTTATTGAGGCCCTTAGTGATATTTGTAAATATATTAATAGGTATATGACTATGGTTTAGTATTTAGATTAGAAAAGTAACGGAAAATTCACAATAGTTTTGTTAAATGAACGATTGAGTGGTTTCTATGAAATTATATCCATGTTTGGATACTATAAGTGGATGTGGGTCTCACATAGTGGTACCTAGTGTTAATAACTCCAAAAATCATGCATTGAGATTGAATCAATCCTCACCTGATGTATGAAAATATGCCATATTGCATACTTATTTTGACACTCTACAGAGATTTGATTTGGAAAGTCACAAACTCTTTCTGAAAAATCATGATAGATTTAAATATATGATGATTATGAATGACCTAGGATAAACCTATTAGGTCCTAGATTAAAAATAAGGTGTTATAATTATGGAATCCTATAAGTCATTTTTCCCAGATTATGTTGTTTTCCACAATGATTATCATTTCTCACACTATGAATTTTGGTTTTAGTCAATAGAAAGAACCCAATGAAACTTGGCTAACATTGAATGTGAAGGAATATTTTCCAAGGAGAAACCCAATGGGATAATAAATAAATTAAGTTATTATGTTATTATGACTAATCAGTTATCACGATAAATTATTAACAACATATAACATTACTATATCTTAGAATCAAAAAATAAGATATAGATAGAGTTTATAGATAGTTCAGGTACTTTAGAATATGAATGAAATAAGATTTAGTTTCATATATCTCGAGAATGTGGGAAGAATTCAATGGAATTAGTTAGAGGGATGAGAAGACATTTTAGTTTTGAAAAATAATGATATATGGTAAGTGACGAGAAAAGAAAAATTAAAAGTCTGGTTTATGAAATTGATGGAAATAATGGTCTCCCTGTGGTGTCATTGACTATTGAGTAATTTAAATATGAAATATATGGTCATTATGAAAATTTATGTCCTAAGGGGAATGCTCATGAAGGTAATCAACAAGGTTTTATGAGTAATGGTTTTGAAGATGATTATGAAGAGACTATGAATGAAATATGAAAGGAAAGTGGGATCATGGAACAATATGATGAATCCTAGATAATAGATTAAGAATGAAGTA
Organism: Viscum album; assembly: GCA_963277665.1. Classification (NCBI taxonomy): domain Eukaryota; kingdom Viridiplantae; phylum Streptophyta; class Magnoliopsida; order Santalales; family Viscaceae; genus Viscum; species Viscum album. Next base: position 314,926,643 of record OY728158.1, read on the forward strand.
GATTGATTAAAGTGTTTATGTATTTAAATTAACGAATTATGAAATATATAAGGATCATTATGTATATTTTTTTTATTGAGGATTTTCAGGAATATTATGAATAGTTCTAATGACCTAGATACATGCTTTATTGGAAATGTGATATTCCTGGAAAACACAAGATTGATGGAATGATAACCCTTAATAGGTTCTTGATGTTGAGAAAATTATATCAGGATTAAGAGATGACGAATATGAATAAATTAAATTTCAAATTATTTATTAAATAGGAACTAATTATTTATATTTTTAGAAATTTGGTATAAGATATCATTTATGGAGTTTACAAAATTATCGGATCAATGAAATAAATTCAATAATTTATGTTTTTATTCATGTAACAAGAAATCAAGATTGTTTCAATAATGTTTTATAGTAATTCAGGTTATTACCATGTTTCAAAAGAATACATGATGAAGGTATTCACATGTTTGTTATGTGAAAATAAAGAGTCACATTATGATATACATGTGATTAATGTTATGTTATTTTTAAAAAAATAGTGACTTCATTAGAATTTCTTAATATTTGAAGGGTTATTAGGTTAACTACATTGGAAATTTTTTAAGAATAACATTGATTGAGTTTTTAGGGATTAATGTATTACTTCACTAAATGAGGACTTATCTAATTTTGATAACCAATGCGGTCATTTATTTATAAATATAAGGACTAATTTTTCATTCTATTATAGATCTTGAGATCCATTGGGGCTTCACATATTAAAAAAATCATCTTCTTTTCTTGTAGGAAGAGTTGAATTTGAAAATAATTGAAGAAAAACCAAAGGATGAAATTGTGTTAATGAACCAATGGAAATATAATCCATTGGTATATCTATCCATTTGAAATTATAGATCATATTGGGATATGAACCAATATATTGGATCATCCAAATAATAACTTTCTGGTTCAATATGTGTTTCATATATCTCTTATGAGGAAGTTTACAATTGGTCCATCATATATACTGAAATCAGTTGTCATACTAATAAAGCATGATATTTAATTTGAGGAACTACCATTATAGATTATTAATCGAATGTAGAAGATTCTATGAATCAAATACCACTTAGTTACTCAATATTTGTCAGTAAAAAAAGCTTGAAGAAGATATATGGTAAAATAGGATGCAATGAAGAAAAATAATCCTTATATTTGGGTACTAATGTGATGAATTTTGTGGGAACAATTCATTTTAATGGGGGTATAATGTAACACCCCAATACTTTACGAAATATATTGTTCAATTAAATTTAATATTTTAGATATTTCTCTTTACACACAACATATTGTTTAGATTTTGTGACACAAAAAAAAATATGTTTAGACTACGTTACATGAAAAATTATGTTTATCTTATACTAAACCCAACAAAAAGTTTATCTTCTATTACATTGAACATTTAGTTTGGCTGGCATTACACATAACAATATGTTTTTTCTCACACTACATATAAAATTTATTTTAAACGAAACAGGTCATATTATTCTTATATTATTATATAATAGTTATAAACTAGCCATTGAAATGGTGGTTCTGAAAAGGACTAATTAAATTATAAAAATATATGTTTTACACATGTATATATAATGAATTATTTGGGGACCAATGTATTAAAAATGAAAATAATAACTATTTTAAAGTAAATGAAATACTTTTTCTGAAAATAAATCTATTTTACCTCAAAAAATTAAGAAATAACTATCAGTAAATGGATTTAATTAAATCTATATAGTATATATTTAGTCAACTGATTAACATTCATATTATTTCTCTTCAAGACCAGAGATTTGAATAAATCCAATTTTACCCTTAAAACTGTAATTTTCTAAAAATAAATATTGCCACCTTTATTTTGTGAACATAATTTAAAAATATTTTTTAATAGTTTTAAAAATTTATTTGAAAAACTAAAATTAGATTTTGAAATTATAATATAAAAATTATATTTTAATTAATTTATGGGATTTTTTTGAAAAAGTCTCATTTTTTGATAAAAAGTGAAAAGTACTGAATTTTAGCTGAAAAAATAATATTCAAGTAATTTATTAATAAAGATATTATAAATTCGTTTTAAAGTTAAATTAGTTAAATAATACATACAGTAATCCTTTTTTGTTCATTCTAATAATTTTTATAATTAATTTTGCTATAAATTTTCGAAAACTTTTATACATTTCCTCTTTAAAAACCAACTTTCTTGTCACGTCTGTGTGAATAATTATAAATTTAAAATTTAAAATTATATGAATTTACTTTTTAAAAATGTATTAATTATTTATAATCATCATAACATATTTTTTTAATACTTTTAAAATAGTTGTTCACTAAAATGAGTAGTGAAAACAATAAAAATGATTTACTGCATATAAGGTAAAAATGGATTTACATGGGGATTAAACTAAAATAATAAGGGTAAAGAATATCCAAAAAAATTCCAAAACCATTTTTATGAAAATATTTTGACTTTATTTCTTATAGGTTCAATACTAGTCAATCTTTTGGGTTTTTGGTATTATAAAAATGTTGGTATGATTGAATATTTAAAAAACATTAAAAGTGATCCATTCACTTCACTTATAAAAGGCCACAACCTATCCTCTATTAATCACACCATAAAATTATTTTTTTCCCTCAGAAAATAATTTCCCAAATATCTTCCAAAATTAAATATTCTCATTTTATAATCCTTATTTTATATATAAATCCAGCCAAGGATGTTTTTTGGATCAAATGTAATGAAGGTACCAGAAGAAGTGGTAATGTTCATCAACGAACATTTATTGATTTTATCCTCAAACTCATAAAATTATTATTATACCATGATTATATAATAAACTCATTATAATATATATAATTTGGTGTTTTTATTTTATGGGAATTTCTTACAACCATCTCAACTTCCATTAAATGGGTTATGAAATCATTAGTTGTTTGTTCGATAGACAATCACATCGAAAACCATTGTAATTAATAATTCAATTAACAATTATAAAAATTGGATATAATGATGAATTTATTATTTATATTTTATATTTATATTATTATTAGCCTTAAGTAATTATGATATTATACATTCTTTCATGATTTCCATTTTTTGGGAATACGATTACGTCGCTCGTGTGTACGGCAGACTACCACCTCGCAAGGTGATGAGATTAATTCACACGGCATATAAAAGGTAATAAGGATGGGTTTAGTGAATATATGTGATATATATTATATAATATATATTATGGAATCATAATATATAATTTACATTTCTTTATTTCAGCACATTAGAAAAATGGAATCAACTTTCTTGCGTATGTAAAACATACCGTCTCCATGAACGATGTATTTCATTTTCTATGTCTATATTTTATATATTAATATAAATACATATATAGTTAATATCTATTATATTTATATAATATAGATTATGGAAAAATTATCAATTTAGTAAGACCAAAAATAAGAAATCAAAAAATATACGAAAATCTAATTTGTTATAAACCAAAACATGACTTTTACATTAAATTTTTAATTATTGGGTAATAAAAGTGAATAATTAAATCATATATGGTATGAAATATATAATTATGATTATGTAATATATGTATAATAAAATTATTTTTATTACATAGGATTTTCAAATGATTTCAAAGGAATTCAAGACTTACAGTAAGAGATTTATGTCTCACTTTTATTTTCACTGAGACATATATCAAATTCACCACACATTTCTTTTATGCAGTGTATATAATTCCCATGAATTTATTTTTTGATGATTCAAGTTAATTTTTTTTTATTTTTATATCTATTTTATTATCTATGGTTAATGGATACTATGATTCAAATTTATTAAAGTGGTAACAATTTTATGTTACAATATCATCATTTATCAAGATTATTTATGATTATGCTTCCAAGGATAAAATATTAAAATAAATATATAAATAAAATCATTAATTTTATTATCCTATGGTTATTTGTGATGTTATTAATTAATATTTCCATTTCCCACTCTTTTACATAAAACAACTGATAAAATGTTTTTATGAAATTATGACTTTATTTCATTGTTCAGCCCAAAATCAATTTTTTTCCAAAAACATGTTTTCCAAAAACATTTTCAATAATTTTTTACTACTATCCTTTTATTTTAAAATAAATAAAAAAAATTAAAAATTAAATTTTTTTGAATGAAATTATCATTTTGTTTTCCAAATAATTCATGTATGGATTTTACCAAAGATGTGAATAGAATATTTGTTTTAAACATTCATTACCTTAAAAGTATCTCTTTTTGTAATGAAAACTCAATTATTTCAAGATTCCCTGACATGTTTTCAATTTTATTTCAAATAAAAAATTTCGTAATTATTTGGTAATCATTTATTTTTCATAATGAAATGGATTTTCAAAATGTTTTACATCTAAAAAAGGGGTTTTCAAAGTGAAAAGCATATTTTCCTCAATAAATGTTTTAATTTTTTAAATATTCTTTTTTAATTATTCAATTTTATTTTTAATTAAAATTCTTCTAATTTTTTTAATGTTTGAAAAATTATTTTTCTATTCGAAATGATATTTTCCTCAAGAAATTTTTTAAACAATCTTCCAAATTTTTTTCCATCTATGATGATAACCATTGATATTACCTATGCCTACCATTATTATTATTTCTATGAATGGTTTATGTTTCTCATATAATTATTTTAATAAAACCAACTATTTATTCTATGGGTTATACCATGATAAAATTATTATGAAACCCGCTTCTTTTTCCACAGGTTATAATATTTTTTAAGTATTAAATGATTATGAAACCTATTTATTTTCAATAGGCTATAATATGATGGAATATTTTTGAAACCCAATTTATTACATGGGTTATGATATGATGAATGTTTTATGAACTTGTGGCATACATATATATGATTTTTCTTATGTGATGGGTGGGATTTACATTTACATCCAATGCATTGATTAAGGACATAAATATCATGAGTTAATATGTTATGCATTAACCTGATTACATATTCACAATGTTATTTTTAAACCTGATTAAAATTTCAAATTTTTATGCATGAACCCGATTACCTGTTGAAAATCTTATATGTGAACCTAATTACATTTTCATAATGTTATGTGTGATCCTTATTACTTGTTTATAGTGTTTTGAGTGGACATGTCATTCATGTGCATAATGTTATGCGAGGAACGGGTTTCATTTCCATAAATTTTTTTCGGGAGATTGATTTCATTTCCTTAATTTAATTAGTGAATCTGTTTCTATTTACACATCTTCATAATGTTACAAAATGATGTGTATAATAAAAAATTCTATCTTATGCCAATGATATGTACTATTTGTTCATGTTCTTGGATTCCATTATGATTAATGTCTTATTAAATGACAATATTTATACCATTAATCTTGTTTATGATCTATAACAGGTTGTGTATAAACATTGTATGTTATGAAAATTATCACGTAACCTTATACATAGATTATTCTTTCAAATGAACATTGATTGATATCACTTATGTTTTCCCTTACTAAGAATCTGAGCTCACCCTTTCTTATGTTTCCTTTCACTGGGTTATAAAGAATGGTTTTATGAAGGGTATTTCTATGAATATTAATAAATGGGAAGATCTTCGTGAAAATCATTGAATATCTTTCACCAGATTATATGATTGACTTCCAAGTTTCAAATGGCACAAAACTATTATAGTCATCAGGTGTGTGTTTGTGTATTATGATGAATATTCATCTAAAAACCAGTAATATCCATGTATGAGAAGATGAGGTCAATATATATTACACTATCAACGGTAATTGAAGTATTCTTCATGGAAAATGCATCAAATGAAATTCCAGGATATCTGTTTCATACAAGATAATGGTTTCATCAAACCTTGAATTTAATGAGGAATTATCATTTCATTATAAAGGGGGATATTTTTTGGACTTATTTTTGAGAATGTGTATTGAGTGAAAGGAAATGAATTCAATATATTTTGAAAGTAAATTCATATACAAATGTCACCTCTAAGAGTCTCATTGATGTTGACTTGGTTTGTAGGAGGTGGAAAAATTGAGGTTATGCTTGTTTTGTGATTTAAAATACATAAAATATAAAATCAAAAGTTAAAAACAATAAATTATGTTTTTAGGGGTATTTATAGGCCTAAAACTAATTAAATTAGGTATCTCATGGAATTTATACAAACATTCATAAGTTTAATTTTGTGTGGTTCCTCAAGATAATTTTTGAAAAACTATTTTGTACTCATGGAACTTTTGTTTTGTGTAATTCCTTGAGTTTTATACTCATTATACTATAGTTGTGTGATAATCATTAATTTTCTCCAAAATTAATTATTTTGTGATTACTTTCTTTTATATCCATTATAGACTCATTATTTGATATTTATAAATTCTATCATTGAAAATTATTTCAAAAGATAGATAAGTGGATTGAATTTTATATAAAATAATAAATTTTGGAATTTTGTTTCCTCTAGGTATAATAAAATTAGTTTAATCCTTTCCAATAAATTATAGTGTAGAACATCAAGTGGACCATGGGAAATTCACTGAATATGAGTTCATCCTCAATTTTCATAGAACATAGCATCTTTTGATAGTCTTGTGAAAGAAATAATTCAATTTCTTTATACACCACATTCACACAATATTATTTCCATGAAAAAACATGGATTAAAAGAACATAATCAGACCTTTTGGATATAGTATCATGAAGGTAACTTACCTGAATAGAACTCATATACTCTATATATAGCTATTTTTCCAAAAAAAAACTCAGTTTTTTAGTTAGAATGGTAATGCTATTATTTATTAGATGATACATATGGTAGGTAATTATGGGATTAGATCAGTAAAACATATATAACCTCATCATATAGAACATAATAACTTAATTATAGAGGATAAATTGAATTATTTCTATAAAATAGACTAACCATGTACACATTTGGTGTATAGGATGACTTCAAAATCATTGATTCTAACCTCAAAATTCTAAATTGTGAGATCAATAGTTCAAGGTTACACACCCTTCAAAACATTTCTATTACTAACCATAGTTTGGGGATAATATAATGATATTATATACACTTTTTAAACTGTAGTAGATGATCAATGGAGAGCGTCTTTCTACGAAAGTTTCTGCCACACAATTTCACAACATCTTCAAATATTGAATCATAGATAACAATCATGGTTAGATAGAAGAACATGATTTTCAATTAGGTGAAAAATAAATGTCAATTATGTGTGGGATTAATTTTTCTACTATATTTTAAATTATTTTAGATAGGTATTATACAATTTAATGTATTATGATGTAGTTAGGTCCTAAAAGTTTCACATTTATTTCCACCCTTACTAAATGATGGAATTTTCGAGTTGGTAGTCACTAGATATAAGAAACTTCCACCACCATCATGGTGTGGTAAAAATCATCTTATGTGAACTCCACCAAATAAGATAAATCCCTATACTTGTTACTATATATAAAAAGTTCATTCTGGCGGTGAGCACCTTAGGGGATATTAAGTAGACCCCATCAATAAAGGGGAGATTATAGGGGGAACTCATGGTATAAGAGTGTCCAAAACCTTTCCTACACAAAAATATACCTTTTTAATTTTTTGTTATATAATTTCCTTAAAATACCCCAATATTGTATGTTTAAGAATAAAAATAAATATCTGATACATAGATCATGAGGTTAACCTAGGTTGTTCTAGTTCCATTCAAAACATCATCTATAATGACATGTTTCTTCCTCTAAAAATTTGGGGTGACCCCAGATCTATGGATAGTTGTATTCCTGGTTGAATTTTACTGTGTTTTGAAGCAATCTGTTACATAAATTCATATTTAGAGTTTTGAAAGAAACCTTTTCATGGTTATAAGGTTGTAAAGGGGGAACTGTACCCTTCTTATCCTGCTAGTGTTGGAGTGGTTTTATGGATTATCAGTGAATATAAACTTGAGGGATATTCCCAAACACATTTTGATCCAATTTAATTTCCTATATTTGTGTGATTATATATATTTGGCGATGGGGGGGACAAATATCTAAAATATATTATAATCCCAAATATAAACATTAGGGTGACATTTCTCAACATCATTATGATCTGGCCTCTGTTAATAATCTTGGAAGGGGGATCTCTATGATCAGATAAAATGAGTAGCCCATCATTAAACCATTTCACACATTATCTTGGGATATTAGGGATAATATTTAAGAGACATTTGAATAGATCTCCTACATACATTCTTTCAATTTAAGGGTGTTAATCACATACATCTATGACACCAACATTCATGAAACATACACCCCATTATGTTTGGCATGTCAGTTCCATTACATATAGTGACTGATATTGAGGGTGTATACAAAATTTCATCATAAGATCTACCCCACGGTTATCCAAAATCATTGATGCTTGCCTTATCTTGAGGGAACTGGTGAAATTATCATTTTACCAAAATACAATTCTATAATTAGGATAATCCAATAATATAACTAAATCTTGATGGGATCAAATACGAGGAAAATAAATATGAAATGAGTGATTATGTTATTCCCACTGAAAAAATATAAAGGGTGATAGAATATAGGTCCAATATGATGGGGTAAGATCATCGACCAAGAAGTTGATCTCCTGTAGAATAAACCACAACTATTAAGGGAGATATAATCCTCATTCCCATAATCTTGGTTTTTTCATTATGTGGGGAAGACCTAGAAGTATAGGGAATTCTGATAAGTGAATTGGAAACATGGTGAAGCTTATAGGGAATCTGAGTCTAGTTTCAGAATAAAATTGAGTATTTCATAGTTCCTAAATATATATGTATCTATAAATATGACGTTTTTTATATCCAATGTGAATTGGAACCATTTATGGTGATATATTCCTAGAAATGGTATTGTGGTATGATTCATAAAAATGAGGTACACCTTCTTGGCATGTGTAAATCTAGGGAAATGTTTATATCCTCCTAGATATAGATCATAACTTATTCTACTAATCTCAAGGATAAAATTTATTATTGAGTATAGGCCATCACAATGACTTATGAGGCTTTCAATTCTGGAAATTAGGTCTATACACACAGTTTTTCAAAAAACCCTGGGTATAGGGTACCCCTATACCAATGATTTTCAAAACCGTTGGTATAGGGATAGTATGTGAACCTATACCCATGTTTTTCAAAACCTGTGGGTATAGGCCACCTATACCCATGGTTCTGCCAAAAACCATGGGTATTTTTTTCATTTAAGACCTATACCCACTGTTTTGGAGAAAACTGTGGGTATATGGTATTTTCCGAAGAACTATACCGACAGTTCTTCAATACCATAGGTATTGTAGTATGTTTTTGAATACTTATACCCACAGTTCTCCAGAACTATGGGTATAGATTTTCTACATTATGGCGGGGAAAAACATTTCGCGGGACATGAAAATTTTTTGGCTGGAAGACATTGTTTCATGTATCATATTAATATATATATGCAGAAGAATGTTTATATATAAAATAAAAAAGTTATCTCGGTCGTTACCTTAGTGATTAGCTTCGTTGAGTCGCATTGTGAGACGACTGTTTGAATCCCCATGGTTGCGATTTTTGAATTTAAATACCTCTTATATTAATAAATTTATGCAGATATATGTATCTCTAACAAAATACAATAACAGCTTTGTTGGTCCGTCCTAGGGCACAGGAGTGAGGCGCATCCAGTGGTGCAGGTTCAAAACCCTATAGCTACATTTTCTAAATACCTGATGTGAATTATATTAATATATATGAGCAGATATATGAATATATAAGAAATAAAAATTGCAGCTTGGTTGGTGTGATGGTGCCGCATGGGAACAAGGCAGATCAGGATGTGCGGTTTTGAAATGCCATGGGCGTGTGACTTTTGAATTTAAATACCCCATGGTTTGAAAACCATGGGGTCTATTGTGTTCCACACTGGAACGAGCAATATTCCACATTTGACTCACCTATACCCACGGTTCTCTAAAGCCGTGGGTAATGGATGAGACCCCTATACCGACGCCTTTCCAGCCCACGGTTCCCAAAATGTGGGTATAGAATATACCCACGATTTTGGGGGATATAACCACGGTTTTGAACATTGGGTATAGGTAGTTTTTTTAGTAGTGTTTGGTGATGATAGATAGGTTTCTTGATGATGGATTAGGAGATGTGGGGCCACTCAAAGTGGTAGTTGAGGGGGAGATCAATTATAAAAAACGTTAAAAAGAATTTCATATTTGTCTTTTTATTTTTAGGAGTTTGATATGACTACACATTTTAATGACTCCAATGAACTCATTCCATATATGGTAATTTCTATAATCCCATAAATTTCATGTAATCATTGATTAAATCTAAAAAAATTGATTTGGATCATGAATGTCTACAATAGTAATTGAATGAGTAGGTTTTAGAATTTATTCTAATGCATGAATTAATATTGTATTATGAGCAGATTAAGGGTGGCTTGGAAGTGGGGGCATCATATACCGACTCACTAGTCTTCCCAGTGGTACATTGACTGATACATCTCTCCATCATAAGGGTTCTACTAAATTCTAAATAGGAAACATCCCTTAAAAATTAATGATCATTTTGAGGAATGGATGAAATATTAATATTAATCCCATATACTTCTTATGAAATATTTTTTATGGATTATTTATTGATTATATAAGTTTCATTTACAAAAGTGGTACCCTCAGATAAAGTGTGACCGATAGTGGTACATGAGGTTTTGATTAGAATTGATGTATCTTCCATGAATGTAAAAAATTATGGTTTGTTGATCCATTACATATAGGTGGGTTCTGCGGTCAAGGGAGGATACGTATCCGAGGTCAATGCCTTCTTATATTCCTGGGAAGATGAATTCCTAAATTCCTTATAGGACAAAAAAGACTTATTCGTCTTGATTACATTATATTTTTTAACTTATATATCCTAAATTAATCTATATATAGTTATATTAATAGTATTTTATATGGTGGAATAGGGTATTATGGTGCTTATACCCAAATAATAACCCATCACTAACATGGTATATGGTTGGGCCACATCTAATGTGACTGCTTCTCATATATACAATCCTATCAATGAATTTCTGTTATGGAAGGACCCTATGGTGCTTAATATTCAATAAAAACCTTTCATGATTTCAAAGATGAAGCTGTAACCCATGAAGGAAGGGGATGCATGGAATCTAAGCCTTAATCACACAGTAGTTCCTAACTTATAAAAGGTAGACCCAAAAATTAAATTGTAATACTTACTATATACAAAACTAATCAGGAATGATCATACACCTAAGGATGATGATGAAGTTGATATATATAGGGAGGAATATCACATAGTGATATAGGGAAGTTCCATGAAGAAATTTTTGAACCTTTAAAAATAGTAGGTGAGTTTGTGTGTTATTGGGGTCGACTATCGTACAATCCATATGGTAGTTTAACATATCCAGGTTGAGTAGGGGTGTTTGAAGGTATGATAGTCCGATTCTATAAGAGTATTATATATGAAACATGTAATAGAATCAATTTAGGTGTATTACCATGTAATAAATGAGTGGGAGGTTTATGCATGCCAATATAGGACCTCAATTAGAAATAGAAGGATGAATCAATGCACTTATAGGCTCAGATAACCACAACTAGTTTTTTTTATCCCTAACCTACTCTCTAGTGGTAGTGTATAGAGAATATCTAAATGAGATCCTATTATGGGTAGATGGTGTACAACCAAAAGTTTAAAAATATATTTTAGATAATTAATAGTTATATGAAGCAGTTGAATCCTCCCAGTGAATGTTGGATGTGATTAAGCAAGTGATCCACCATGCACAACAATATGCCAAATTTTTGTTGAATGAGAATCTCTATTATGTGGATGAACCTCATGAATTTTCCAAGTAATAAAATGTATTACTCATTCAAACTACATATTTTAAATTTGAATTTTTGATAATGTTAATTAAATATTTGAATAATAACATCATCCCATGTGAGCCATGCTCAGTGCGAGAAGAATGGGAAAATTAATGACCATTCATTATATAATTGTGAGCAATATGAGTGGATGGTTTAGATTAGTAATTTCACATCAATCGGCCATAAAAACCTAAAAAGATGAGATAAATTAGGTTCTCTCAATTCCAAAATCATGATTCACCCTACTGACATCCTTTAATGCACTAGGGCACAACACAAAGGGTGATGGACATCCACATCTACAAAGGGAAGTTGAAGAATACGAGAAGTGGATACTTTGAGTGTCTAAATAGATGGATGAAATGGGATGATATAATTAGGATGACCAGTGAATGAATTTGAACTAAGGGTTACACTATTTTATATTTAGGTATTTTTCTTTAATGATGTGTACCATGAATGAGAGGTGGTCTGATATGGGGTATCATTCCATCACCATTAGGGATTCCATTTGAAAATGTGTGTGTTGGTCCTCTAAAAAGTGTACCCTAGATGAGAGGTGGGACATTATTGGAGGATTTTTCAATCCTTGTTTGGGAGTCTATTTTAAAATGGGATAGGATATCGATTCAAATATGGATACATGAAATTGAACTATGGAAGAGAGGTATGATCAAGAAGAGTTATGAAACACTTATCTTCACATTTTCATAAATTGGGAATATAGATGGGGCTTACCAAATATATGTAAAATATTCAGGATAATGGTATAGTTGAATGTTAAAACCCTATGAGAGACATATGATTCAGGTTCCATCTTGATCTAGGGAGAAGACTGATGTGATATTAGAAAATTCTTAGTCTTAGATCACATAACATTGTCTAATGTGAAATAATATTTTATGGTCATGGATATCGTACCATAAGGGAGATAGAGTTTAAATATTTATAACTTAAACCATGAGGATAATAGTTAATGTTCATGTAGCATGCACTATAGGGATGATGTTTTCCATATAAATGTTAGTTAATGACATACCAGATGCGAATGAAAATACCTTATACTTTTTTATATAACCTCAAGGGAGGATTCACATAGTTTAATGACATGATGCATAGAAAAAAGGTTTATGGAGGTTAATTTTGTGTATCCTATACCGTATTATTGGATGGGTATAAATATCTTAATGCCTGAAAATAAATATAACACTACGGTTTTATACTTTGACATATGCCAATCCCTATTTTACAAATCCCATAACTCTAAACATTACCTCGTTCAACCTCTTACCCGTGAGAGAGATTGATACAGTGAATTTGGAGGAGGATCCAACAACACCCTATGATTTTATGAAGTATATATTTTTAAAATAATTAAATCTTTTCAATATTTTGTGATACTTGAATCCCTATGTTTTGATTGTGTTGAAAAACATAATCATAGATTAAGTTACACACAACACTGGTTTTGGATTTCCTTACATGAAACAATGATATTTATATTACGTTACATGAAACACAAAGTTTAAATGAAATGTGACATATCATTGAAGTATAATTGTTTAATATGATTACTATAACCTAGCCCATGGAATATTGGGTATGAATATGATTAACCAAATTATGAAAATATGGTTTAAAATGTATATATAATTAATTCTTCAGTAACCAATTAATTAAAAATTAAAATAAAAGCCTTTTTAAAATAAAATGAAAATATTTTACTAATAAACTCTATATCTGTGAAAATTTTTGTTTTAAATTAATAAACTAAACAATTATTTTTGAAATATAATAAAAAAATTTATATATTCAATATTGAATATTCCATTTCAAATTAAACTTATCTTTATTCTAGATATGATATTAGAATAAATCCAATTTCATGCGTAAAACTGTATTGTTCTAAAAAGTAGTTTTTTCACCTTTGCAATACTTATTTTAAAATAATTTTTGAATATTTTATCAAAATTATTTGACAAAATAAAAAAAATTAAAATTATTATTTCAAAATTTTCTTATGGTAATGTTTTTAGAATTTTCTAAACAGATTATATTTTTTTGAGTAGCGAAACATACTAAACATTAATTGAAAACTACCTTTTCGTTTAAACAATTTATATAGTTAAAAAATATTTTAAATTGGTTTTAAAGTAAAATTAGTTTAATTACATATATATATATATATATATATATATATTATTCCAATTTAGCTATATTTTATCAATTTTATATTTAAATTGGATATAAAAACATTATAGTATTTTCATGTTTTCTCTTTAAAAACCCACATTCTAATCCCATATATGGGATTAAATTTAAATTATATTTTACCAATTATGAAAATGAAATTTATAAAAATGGATTATATATTTCTAATTATAATAATTTCTAATTTCTAATACTTTTGACTAATGTTTTTACTTAAATTAATAGTAAAAAAATAAAAAATTATTTACAGTGGTTAAAGTAAAAATGGGTTTATCGAGGGGGAAAGAGGTTAAACTAAAAATATAAGGGTAAAAATAACAGAAAATTTTAAATAAATAATTGGATTGAATTTTTTTGACCATATATATTATATTTTTTATAATATTCCATTTTTCAATCTTATACCATGTAAAAAAAAGGGTACAACTTTTATATCAAAAAATTATAAGTGTGCCCCTAACCTCACTTATAAAAGACCACCACCTATACTCTCTTATTAACAATGTGAAACAATTTTTTTAAACCATAACAACCAAAATATATTTCAAAATTCCCTCACATATTCATATAATACATTTTTGTTCATTAATCCAACCTAGGATGTATTTTGACGAAATCATAAGGAGGAAACCCAAAGAAGAGTTAATGATTTTCAATGAGCATTTTTTAGATATGCATCCAACGCCTTAGATTATTATTTAGCCATTATGAAATAATAACATGATTATATTAAATATAATAATATTTTTTTATGTTAATATAATTACCTAAAAACATCTATACTTTTATAAAATTGGTTAAAAAGTCATCGTTTGTGTGTATGAATGATTATCACCTTGCGAACTAATGGCATTCATTTTTCCATTACCACATATTTTGGCTGGGTAAGATGATGGGTATAATATATATATTATATTTATAACATTATTATATACCTATAGTCATTATATAATATATAAATTTTTCACTTTCCATTCTGTGAGGGATACGACAATGTTGCACGTGTGTATAGAGAACTATTACATCATAAAGCGATGTGATTCATTTTTTAGTAACAATTTAAAAGATAGAAAATAAGGATAAATATATGTGATTTAAATGAAATTAGTATTATATTAATGTAAATATTTTTCTTTATTAAAGGATTATCAATCATTTTATTTCATACATTTTCACTCACTAAAAGATGAAACCCTCGGTCTTGAATGTGTGGACTACCACCTTTGCAAAGTGTTGTGGCTCTCTTTTTGTCACCACACCAAATTATTGATATTTATAAGTATATTTAACTAAATAATATGGTATTTATGATATTATGAACATTATGTACAAATAATATACCACTTCTTTCCTATCACTAATGATCATTTAAAAATTGAGACATTA
This sequence comes from Viscum album, assembly GCA_963277665.1. Lineage (NCBI taxonomy): Eukaryota > Viridiplantae > Streptophyta > Magnoliopsida > Santalales > Viscaceae > Viscum > Viscum album. The sequence continues at coordinate 314,942,294 of OY728158.1, forward strand.
CTAATGCGTACGTATGACCAACCGTCTCGGTGATCGAAACATAATTCATTTTCCAAAATATTATTTCATTATAGGTAAAATAATAATAATTAATTTAAAAATGTGATAATTATTTCATTATTTATATTTTGGATATTATGTAAGCATGATCAATTTAATTTGAATAAAAATAACAAATCAAGACATATACAAAAAAGCAGTTATTACCGAAAACTTAACATTAATAATGAATTTTTAATAAATGGGAAATTAAATGACATACGTAAATAATATATGGTATGATATATATTTTTGATGTTCTATAATAGATTTATAATAAAATTATATTTATTATATAGTAGGTTCAAATGAGTGAGAATGAAGTTGAAGCTTATGGTATGGGATTTATGTCTCAATTATATTTTTATGTGAGAGACATACCACATTAAAAACATGTTTTTATTATGTGGTATATTTAATAAAAATGAATTTTTTTTTTATTATAAGTAAATTTTTTAGAAATTAAATATCAATTTGTATTCCTCTGTCACTGGTTGTACAGCTGATAATTTTTCACATCAGCAATGGATTGCTTTTCCCAATTAGCCTTCTTTGAGACATATGATTTTGTTATGATTCTATATTTTTTAAAAAAGTGTATATACATCCCCTTTAAATTTTAATATAATCATTTTATTTATCCAAATGATATTTTATGTTTCATTTAATTTATTCAGGGATCTAATGATTCATATTTACCAAATTGGTAAAATGTTTTTGTTATAATACCATTATTGATTGAGATTGTTTATGTTCATGTTTCTGATACAAGAATATTTTGATCCAACTCTAAAGAAACACAGTAATATTATTACCCTATGGTTATTTCATTAGAATATCTATGTTTTCTTCATTTTCCTCAATTTATATACTAAAAAGTTAAAAAAGAATGTTTTTGAAAAAAATAATTTCGGTCGAGATCCATTTTTCTTCCAAAACCATGTTTTCTGAAAATATTTTGATTTTTTTTTAAAATTATTCTCATTATTTACCAAAGAAATTTTTACCGAAGTTGTAATTTTTATATTTTTTTGAAAGGAACATTCTTGACTGTCTCTAAACTACTCACATTTGAGTTTGACCAAAAATTTGAATGAATATTTTCTGAATTTGTACATCCCGAACATAATTTCCCACTATCATGAACATTATTTACGTTTAAAATAATTTATAAATTTTCACGTTTATTTTCAAATAAAAATTGTTTTGAATTTCCTTTATATTTTAAAAATGTGTTTTTCAAATTGGAAATGATATTTTTCACAGGAAATATTTTAAATGGTTGTTCTAAATTATTTTCCATTAGATGAAATCCATTGATGTTACCTATGCTTCACTGGGGATATGATCCAATGATACCATTCATATTCTTATTATGAATGGTTTATGTTTGTAATGACATGATATTTCTGACACCACTTTCTCTTCCATGGGTTATACCATGATATAATTATTATGATACCCGCTTATTTTCCATATGTTATTTTATGATAGAATGATGAAATGATTTTGAAACAGGTCTATTTTCATAGGTTGTGATATAATTAATTGTTTATGAATCTCATATCACTTCATGAGCTCAAATATGATGAATTATTTATGATGTTTTATCACAAATATGTATTACTTTCATTATGTGATGGGTGGTACCTAAATCTCCGTTAAATGCCTTCGGTAATGATTAATGTTATATCAGATCAAAGGGTACATGGAAGGTTATCCCAACTTGAAAAGAGTGTAAATGTGTGGTCATCCCAAGCCCAATGTTGGTACATATTTTTTTATCTAAATATTAACATGTTATTAATAGCTTAGTGGGTAGCGTTGAAATAATATTTTCTATGCTCATGTGGATGCCATAATTCCATGTCTTTTGCCAATGTTATTATCGCATGAATCATGTTGTTTTATTTTCTTATGATTCATTTTTTTTTGAGGTAAAAATATTATTCCATGGCTCAATAAATTGATCTTTGGTTTAAATGGTATAGTTTTCAAATTCCATGATCATGTTCTCATACCCTTATGCTCATATTATGCTTATATATCTCCTCTGTTTACCTTTACTGAGTATTTGAACTAACCCTTTATTATGTTTCCATAACCCAGGTTATAAATAATTTTTTTTATAAGATTACTAAAGGTAATTATCATTATGGGAGATGTTGAACATCTTTTACCAAATCAGAATATTTTTTACCTAGCCTATGAAGGCACAAAATTGTTATGGTCCTCAGGAGTGTATTTTCGTAATATAATGAAAAATAATCTAGGAAGATGTAATATCCATGTATGAAAATATTGTGTCAATATAAATCCCTTGATAATGTGTCCAGTAGTCACTATATTTCTAATGGAGTGGTAATCATTCCACACATAGATATAATGAGTGGTACGATTGGGGAACAATAATAATTGTGGGGTATAGAAGAAGACCAATATTTCCAAAAGGGGGTTTGTTGTACCTCTATCTCTAATTTGGTTTTCATGATCACCAATACTCATTTTTATTTCTAAACTATTTATTTTATTTAATTTTTGTCTATTTAATTTGAAATTAATTAGTGTTATAGATAAATTATGTTGAGATATTAATGTTTATAAAATGGCATATCAATAATTTTTTAAATGCCATATAGTAATATATTATCATATTTAATGATATTTAAATGAGTTTGAAAGTCAAATAATAGAAATTTGAAGGGTACAAGAATGTAATATCTTTAAAATGGAGAGTTACAGGCTGTACTGCCCTTCCAGTTTCATATAGATAGAATATATTTTCTCCAGTATGTCCATCAGCTATTCGATAGAGGAGAACTTGAAAACTTGTGGGAAATCGAAACATATAGTATTTTTACAAAAGGATACCAGAGAGATGATATCTAGTAGACCTATATTTGTGGTATGTTTAAAATGTTAATGTGATATATACTACCCAATTTACATTCCATAATGTATACTAGATAGTCGGTTGAATTGAGATAGGTCATACAAGAAATAATTTATTATTGGTAAAAATTCCAATATTTTATTTTCCATCATGTTCAATGTCCTAGATGAATTTGAAAATTTTATTAGCTCTTTTATATGCCATAAATGGATAATTTATATGTATTTTAAGATCAAAATTGGTTACCAACAACACCTAAATTTAAAATTTTATGCTTTATCATGTTTAGAACTCAAATGAAAATGCACTAATAGTTTCTATTCAAACACAAATAGTTGAATTCCTTTCTCCATCAATCTCAAAGGATCTCTTCCTAAATCTTCTCTAAATATATCATCTCAAAATTTTATTCATTCATTCAATAGATTTATTTAATTTCATTGTAATTTATTTTTTCCAAGAAAACCATCTTCTTCTCATCTTATTCTATAATGGATTCTCACTACCATTAATGTGAGGTATATGTTCCATGGATACCACCAATTCTATAGAGGGTGATCAAAACCAAAACCACGAGGTATGGGGGATCAAAAAATGATATATCATATATTATAACTACTATATTTAGGAATAAAATTGTTTATAACTTATAGTGTCCAATTATTAAATCAATTTTCACTCAATATATACTTTGAACTTATATGTTCAAAATGTGCTTATAAATATGAAATTTTACATCGAACCAATTGGAAATCACATTTCTATTTTTATCACAACATTAAATACATTGATCCAAAATTTAAAAATTCATTATTTTTAGATAAAAAATTCATTGGGATAGAATCTATTCAACTAGAACTAGAGCTAGATCTCATCACAAGAGGCCTCAAGGAGACCACCAAGAGAAACTTGTTGAGGGTGATTGGACCACCATTATATATTTCGGACAAATCTTGGGATTTGAATCACCAATTTGGATTATTAAATATCAATTATACCTACATTAAAAGGCTCACCTATACATAATATTTTAATTTCATGCCATGGCTCAAATTTATTCAACCATCTTTTCCAATTAGAGAAAAAATTTATTAATTGAATACTCACATAGTCCCTTAGACACTTGAGTTTTTGGAAACTTGACTCTTCCTACTCATTATTAAATATTGACATAACATAGGTTGATTTTTGAGTTCTTGGGCTGTGATACATCAGCATTTAGGTTTTTATCTCCTTCCATGGAGTTATAAACTCTTTTTGATCACCCCAAGGAGGAACAAGACACAAATCTAATGTTTCATGTTTGTATTATTTGAATGATATTTTAAATTAATGGTTTTTAAGTATTATTATTTTTCAACTATTATTTTTTAATTGACTAATCTACTAGTAATTCATACTTAAAGTAACATGATTATCTTTGTGTGTACCAATTCTTGTGACTCTTTACACATGATTCACCACCTATTCTTCCCAATATTAATTTCAATGTTTTTTTTGTTCATGTTGGTTGATTAAAATCACATATATAATTCCATTTAAATGAAAATTTAAGTAATGGTATCACACTAAATAATATACAAACATGGGAAACACATTGAGTTCTTTGTCTGGCCTTAGTTATTTTTGATTATGATGTCAGACACAAACCCACCAATCATTGACGGTAGCTGGTGATTCATTTTGTTTTTTTATATAACCCAAGGAGGAATCCTAGTATAAAATAAGTAATAATTTTGTTCTTTCTTCTATAAAATACGGATGAAAATATGTAAAATAAATTTATTAACCTGATAAATGATGATAAACATGGTATTTCCCCAAGATGACCATGCTTAATCAAATACGCTAATGTTTCCTTTATTTTATCTCTTTCTTATATAATCATTCTACTTAAATGACATTAAAAAAAATTTCTATGATATCATTCCCCTTTTTAATAATAAAAACCTTATTTTGAAACTAGTGATCTGAGGATCCATTGTGAGTTGACCAAGGTTTTCCATGATAATGTAAAAACCATAGTAAAAAATAATTTTTTAATTTAACATGCTCAACAATGTGACGACGTTTTGGAACTATTTTTGAGGTGGAAATATCATTTTAAAATTTAATTTATTTATTTTTGATTTTATTTCTTACCCTTTGAATATAAAATCATTACTTTTTGGGGTTTTTTAATTTCTTTCATGTTTTAAATCCCTATTTGTCTCACTAATTCCATATTCTCTCTTGTTTGGTAAAATTGATTTTCTTTTAATTATTTATTTTATTTTCTTTTACTTATTTATTTTATTTATTTTATTTTCTTTATTTTCATATTCACTATAATATGTTATTTATTTATACTTTTAATTATTCCAAATGAAAATAAAATCAAATCTTATTTTAAAAACATGATTAGGAAAAGTAAAAATATTTGAAATCGACCTTAAAAATTAAAGGAATATCCACTCACACATTAGTTCTTATAGTGTAGGTAAATAAAGTAACACGGAGGATCCCACTGTGTAAAATTAAGAGGTATTAAACCAATATAAAATTAAACCAAATAAAATCTCAACAAACATGGTAGTGAAATAACTATAACTTAAAATAACTGACCACCTATAATGTAGTTTACCAACCTATGAACATCAAATACCCAAAGAGAGAATCTGAATTTGATATGAGATTCGTACTCATGCACACCAATCATAAATTCCTTCGTATTTCTAGTGAGTACCCTTACAAACATCCAAATGGGTTTTACATAGTATAAACCACTATAAAACTATAAAATGTATTTGATGACCACATATAATTTAGGAACATCCATTTATCCCTTGATGGTGTAGCCAAAGATTGGATATACTATAATACTACCACAATTGGGGGTTATAATGAACTTAAATTCATTGTTCTAGATAATTTATTCCTTGCCTACCGAACTATATTCATTAGAGATGAAATATGTGACATTAATCAATAATAATTAGACATGTCTTAGGAAAATTGGGATATATTCCATAAATGTTTCTCTAGTTTCTCCCACTAAAAAATTAAAGAATAATTTATAATTAAATACTTATATAAGGGACTTGTTCCCATGGATCATGGAATGATTGATACTAAAGATTGTGGTCTCCTAGTGGGTAAAACTTACATCACTTCTTATTAATTAATAGAAAACAAGGCTTAAAATGCCTAAAAATTTGGTGTATGAGTAGTTTGACCCACATAGTGAGTTCATGAGGTATGAAATTAATTTCTATAATGAAAGGATGATAATCAACATAATTAAATTCTATCATTTTTACAAAAATTAGATCATGAGCAAGGTAATTCACACTGTCCACCCATTTATTTTAATTATTTTATTTTCTATAATAAAACATGTTTATCTAATTTTTCCCCCCAACATTAGTATTCATCTGAGTCTTTTGAAATAGTATTTATTGGCTGTCCATTTCAACAAGAACCACCATTAAATAAAAAATCATTCAGGGTAAATCCAAACCCTAGGTGGTAAGCACAACCATAATACTGGCAACGAGAGAACTCCAGCTACAACGAATAAGACATTTATAAACAAGGATAAGGTACACATCATTTTTATTGTGAATATCACTTTTCAACAATTGATATTACATTAAAATTTCAGAATACCTAAACATTATAATAATAGACTCCCAAAGACCATGATTGGTGTAGTACCTTTGGGAACATGGAAACATATACATTGGTGCATATGTGAGTTACATAATCTCCCACTATGTTCTTATTGACTTGAACCATTCTTATAAATATTAAACATATAACATATCATAATAACATACGGGAACGGAAACATAAAAGGGGTGATATCAAATTCTTAGTGAGGGTAAACAAGGAATATATGTAAGCATTAACACGAGTATAAGGGTAAGTCAATATGATCTTGATAATAGAAGATCATAATCTATATATAAAACATCATAATCGAAATAATGGAATAATGAATAATAGCACATAAAACATGAATCATATGAAATAAATAGAAAAATACATGAAATCCTAACATAGAAATAAGACATGGAATTGTGGAAAACGCATTAGCATATACTTATTTCTATAGTATCCAAGGTATCTCTTCCATGACCATCTTAGAAGTACGATTTCACAACCCATGCCATCTTAGTAGTCATAGTTCACTTCAATGGCCATAACAATATCATGAGTTTACTCCTCATACAATCATAGTAGTCATGGTACACTCCCATGTACATCACAGTAGTCAAGGTTCACTACCATGAACATATCACTTTATCCCATGAGATATAAATCATTATCCAATGCATTGAAGAGATATATATGTCATTACCATCTCATAAAGAAATCATACATACATGTGACACAAAATCAGAAACAATTATATCTTAACCCGTTGAATTTATCTTCTATCATAAAAATGTAAACATATCACAACATGTGGAAATATACATTTTTCATAATCATTTCATCAACAACATAACCCGTGAAAGGGAAACAGATTTCATAAATATATAACCCATGAAAGAGAATTGGGTTTCATAATGACCATGATATTAAGACTAAACCATTCATAGAAAGGGTATGAATGGATATTTAAGACCATTTCCTAGAATTTAATGAGTATCATCAATGGATTTCATCATATATGGAAAATAATTATTGAAATATTTTTTAAAAACATTTCTTAATAAAAATATCCATTCTACTTTGAAAAATTATCTTTATAATGTAAATCCTTTTGAAAACCTTTTTATTTTAAAATAGATTTTAAAATATATAATTTAATCCTAGAAAACAATGAAAATTGTTTAAAATCAATTTTCATTGAATATTATCTCAAGGATTGGTTTTAAAACATTTTTTAAAACATGGTTATGGATACAATAGATTTCTGACCGAAGAGAGAGACAATCAAATTTTACTTTGAAAATTTATCTTTAGAAAAAAATTCTAGAAAAAGGGTACTAACACATGATTATATATTTATAAAATTTAGTATAAGTAAAATCATGAGAGTTTTTAAGATATGGATCATAATATTTCATCAATAGAGGCATAAACCTAAACAATCATGATGAACAATGATATTGTCTCAATAAACTCTTATAACATGGTATCTTAACATCATAATCTTCATGTAATAAAACAAAATTACATGAATAATATAATATAATTAAAAGATTTTTATTCATGATATATCATGTAAAATGAAAATATATGCTCCTTGAAAAAGATTTTAGGTGCATAACGAAACATGAGTCTCAAAAAATGCAAATTGATACAAAACATTTTTAAAGATTTGGTATCTTTTGAATCATAAATCCCATGAAATAAAGGTTATAAATAGGAAATTTAAATACCCATAAATTTAATTATAATAGACATAGAATAAAATAATTGTAAGTACACACACCACAACAAAGTAAATATTGGTGAACATAACATGTATCTCAAAGAAACAAAAAGTGAGATGAAATTCCCTTACCTTGTGTATTGACTCTCTCTGTACTCATACAATCTTGCTGTATAGTAAATATCAGTTTATTATAAATATTTTAAAGAAGTAAATTATTCTAAATAATACCATATATTTTTGATTATGACATTATATTACCCTCTTTTTAATGATCCCATGTTAAAGTTTCATATCCGGTAATATTCTCTTTGTTCTTTGCATGTGCCTTAATTTGTTATATCATTGATCCTTATAATTAAATAATAATTTAAAATTAAAAAAATCCATATAAATATAAATTATATCTAGTGTTTTTATATTTTAAAAATCTATATCATAATGAATTATTAAATCTATTACACAATTCATGGAGATGGTAAGTCATACGTACGCATGAACATTATTTCTATTTTTTTTGTTATCATATTAAAAGAAAGAATGTAAATGAAATATGTATATATATATATATATGTATATGAATATAATCACGAAGGTATCATAATTATATAATAAATTTCATGTATGTTCATTAAACCCATCCTTAATACATTACATGTGCTGTGTGAATGAATCACATTGCTTTGCATGGGTGGTAGTCCACACTTCCTCAAAGGAGATTATCGTATTAATACCAAATGGAAAGAAAAGATATGTCTATTTTAAAAGGAATAAATAATAATAATAAATATTATAAAAAATATATGAGTTATATAAATAGATTTTACATTATAATGGCCACCATTATTGGTGGTAAATGAAAAATGACCAATCATCGTTTTGTAAGGTAGTAGTTCGCCAAACAGAAAAACAGTATGTTTAATATTCATTAGATGGTGGACTGTGAAAGTGTATGTAATTCCATTTGAATGAAAAAATAATATTATTTTTCTTATACTTTTGTGGTATTACAATAAAAAAATAATTATAGTGGAGGGGACAAGAAGGAAAATAAAGGAAAGTTGTTTGAGAGAAGACAATACCTCTAAATCGGAGAACAACTTTTGGTTTGTGACAAAAAGACTTTTTGAGAGGATTTAACCAAAATGGAGGATTCTGGTAGAAATTCAGGGAAGCGGGAAACTAAATAATATCATATTTTTGGTGATCCAAGGATCCTGAGAGGTGTGATGAAGTGAAAGAGTGCTTACCATTTTATAGTGGAGAGGGAGTGACACTCTTGTAAATACAAAAAGGTATTCACTTTTGGGTGGAATAACTTATATAAAGTTCCTAAAAATGTAAAAATAAAGGATTCGAGAGTAATAATGGTCTATTAAATCATCCACCACATAAAAATATGTGGATTTTAATAATTTGGATCTTATCTTCTTTGATTCCACAATTCTATCATTTTGTTTTTTATTAAAGATTATAGTTTTCTAATCTAATTAATTTAAAAATTAAAAATAAAATAAAGTGAGATATATTATAAAATATGGAGCCACAAAATTATTAATATGATATCTAATTTATAAAATAAAATTATCATGTGTTATGGATATTGATTTTAAAATAATTGCACACGACAGACTGTAACACTATTCAAACCCAAACCGTGTTAATAATATTTTTACAATATGTGGCTCAATAGGTTAATTATAATAGATAAACTGGACCATTAATAAACCATATATAATATTAATTAACAATTGAAATATATTTTACGGATATATGATTTTTCTTAACTTTAAATCATTTAATAAAATTTCATTTATTGTAAAATAATGTAAATTTTGACATTATTTATATAATGTTAATTTTAAAATATAATTTTAACATTGTAATTAAAACATATTATGTTAAAATATGTGTAACATGATATATTCATATAAAATAAACACATAAATATATTAATTCAATCAATTAACTTCTCTTTTAATATTTAGTTACATTAATTTTTGTTAATTATTAACTAAATAATCACTACACTAGTGTTTCATAAGCATTTTAAGTAACAAAATCATGTCTACAAATTATTGATATATTATTATGATATATATAAACCATTTACTTATCAAAAGGATATGTATAACCTGAAATATGATATCTTTTACATATCCCAATGTTTATAAATGTTAAAGGTTAGGAAAGTCCCACTTTTTCCTTTTTTCCTTACATAACCTATTAAATAGGGATATTCCATTTAATAATATCCCAATAATAGAAAAATTTAAAACCATTTGTGGATATGGTCTAAATATTTTCCACCAATGGATTTTGGAAAAGTTTCTAGGCCATTTTGGTCCTTTTCATTATGGTCCATTCCCATATTAAACTTAATCATATGTTAATAACAGTAATTAATTTTAATCACATTCACTAATGAATTTGGTAAAAAATTTATGTTTCTCATCACACACCAAAAATATCATACAAATTTAAAATTTATATATCGTATTCTCTAAATTCAAATTACAGATGTGGGAAAATCATGATTAATATTATTCCCTCAGAGGAGGTGAAATTACAAGTTTTTAACATAGAAAAACGTTCAAAAAATTGTGAGTTTTTTATAATCAACATCAATGTAAAATTTATTATAATGAATATAAATATATAAATATATTTTTAATTTATCTAATGTGAATCTAAAATAAATATAAAATATTATTTATCATTGATAATTATTTAAAAGAAAGTCAGTTTTTAACTATAATGCAGTAGTTTTCAGTATTCATAAAAAAAATTATGTTTCCTAGAGAAATCCCAAAAGTTCACCCATTGTTAATTTTGATGTTATTAATTCAAAAATTATGTTTATTTTAAAACATAAAATTCATAAATGTGTTGAAATTTATATTTAAAATAGTTTCTCACCTAAAATATGGTAAAAATTGGTCTTACATGTACCAAATGCTAACTCAATGTTCTTTGTACCGCATGCTAAGCTAAGTTTTCTGTGTAGTGAAATATCAGCTTAGTGTATCATATATAAAAAAACACTTAAACTAATTTATTTTCAATGTTGTATTTAATTCAAAATATCAAAATATTAATTAATTTAAAAAATAAAAAAATCCTAGTGTGTTACATTTTACACCCCTTAAAAAAAATTTACCTTCATAATTTATCTAGATTATCAATGGTTTTATAATTGGAAGTTTTATTCATAGAAACCCACTTCATATAAATAAATACTAAAAATCCACTTAAAACAGGAATGGTGGAACCATAATGTTAACCCAAACTAACATATAACTGAGCTTCCATATATGAGATCATAGGTGGAAAGTTAAAATATAGACATGGAAGATAAATATAACTATCATGTTCAGATGGATAGTGATAAAGAACAAGGTTAAAAAAAATTACCAATGACAAGGCCATAAACATTCACTGACCTACGGTTCTTTCTTCTTCATAAAAAACAGATGTATATTAAATCATTTTTTGGTTTCATGATTATTTTTCCTAAAGCTGAAGAATTTTCATTTAAAGATGTACTGACATGATTTTTGGAAAATGACACCCTTTATTGTTTTTTTCCACTTCATATCATTCTATAGAATGGAAGGTGAATTTTTCATTCCTAAAGTACTAGTAGATCATGATACCTATGATATTACATCCCATTTTCCATCAATTATCATCACCAAAAGTTAGTTTGAACCGTCTATTCAATATGAAAAAACCTCATATAGAGAGATACCAATTTAATATTATTGGCTCTATCTGAAGTATAAATTAACTATTCTGTAAATGGATATCCTTATAACCCTTAAAATGATGAAAATACATAAATTAGGAAATATGTCACAAAATCAGCTTAAAATTGATTATATGTATATCACAATGTAGCTCCTACTTATCACATTCCAAACATGTGCATACCCTCATCATATACGTTCTCGAAACATATAAATAACCTAAATTATCATAAATAATTTTAGAAAACATGCATGCTTACTTATTCCAAAGGTTACTAGATATATTCCTTAAATCCATGAAGTTGTAAACATTATCCCTAATGAAATATAACAGTTTCTCAACAATCAATTCTATGGTAATCCATACCATCAAATTTACTTATTCATATTCATCAAATAATTATCCAAACATAATTATCTCAACATCAGGCATTATTTATGGGTACCTTACCTTAATCAAAATATAATCATCCCATGATATCACTTTTCAATGTCTCCATCAATATTAAAAATTTACTTTTCAATAATAAATGAAAATTTACAATGATAATACTTATATATTTCATGATTCATATAACATAATATTTAAATTCCAACACGGAATTACTTCAATCCTCCTAAATTTTTCTTTAACCATTACTAAGGAATTAAAACCATATTCCACAAAACATCATTACTTGAATATAAAATATAAACCATGTATTAATGTTTCTCAATCTTAATCTAATCAATATTCTTATGTTTAATGTACATAATACGGGAAGAACATCACAGACCTTTTACGTCTCATTTGTGGTATCTTTATCATTAGAAGTATAACTAATACTCACAACACTATACTGATTATCTTTATCAAATTTACATTTGGGAAATAAATTATCATATTACCCTTACATTTGACTTCGGGAGAATTAAGTGTTAACCATGTTCCTTCATGTTATTCCAATTACTAAAACCAAAATTAATTTGGTGAGAAACACATATCATATAAGAAAGCCACATAATCATGAAATAAATACTTATATGATGTATAAATCATGAAACCTTGCTTAATAAATGACACCCAATGTTTGTCATAGTTTATTAATAGAAAACTTGTATATAAATCATTCATGATGGTTAATTAATTGTTTGGGAATTCCCAAAGCATATCCATATGTATTTTCAATCCCGGTGTGTAATAAGGCTCATTGTCATGTTCCAGATTACCCCGAGTCAATCCTGGAACATCTTGTTATATTTTTTACCCTTAGGTACATCAGTGCCAAATCCATATTCACTTTTATTATCCAGACATGGATGTATTTCTAGTAAACCACTCACTCTATCGTTCATAAAAATTCCAGGAAATTTTGCTATACTTTTCTTTATCCTTAGACTTATCTTTAGACATGTCCATAGGGTTCTCACTAAGGTTTCATCATTCTAATTTCTAACGTTTAACTATTCCTTTAATCTGATACCAAATTGAGTGATTCTATCTTTTCATCAATTGACATTGTATTACATTTTCCTAACACTTGAACATTATATAAACATAATCCTACAAACTCTGACTGGAATAGTGCCTTTGGAAACATGGAAACATGTACATTGGTGAAAATGTGAGATTCATCATCCCCCAATAGGTTCTTCTTTAATATCACCCCCATTAGACACATCAAGAATAGAACATATCATCATAACGTGTGGGAAATGAAACAATAAAGGGGTGAGCTCAAATGCTCAGTGAGGCTAAATAAGAAAGACATATAATCATAAAAATTAGTATAAGGGTTTTAGAATGTGATCCTAAAAATAGAATATCATACCATTCATATTGAATATCAAAACCAAAATAGTGGAATTAATATTGAAATTTCTTAAGCCATGAATCATATAAAATAAAGAGAATAATCCATGAAATAATAACATAAGAATAATACATTAAATTTTGGAAAACACATAATCATGTAATGATTTTCGTAGTAGCCAAGGTATCACTACCAAGAATATCTTAGTATTAGGGGTTCACTCCACATACCATCATAGATGCCATGGTTTACATCCATAGCCATCATAATAGCATGATTTCACTCTTAATACAATGTTATTAGTCATTGTTCCCAACCATGTCCAACAAAGTAGTCAATGTTCACTCGCAAACCCATATTATTTTATCTCATGAGATGTTAATATTTACCCAATACATTGGTGGGAGATATAGTTCCCACCCATATCATAATGAAATCAAACATACATGTTCCGAAAAATCATAAATATGTAAAAAAATATTAACATATAGAAATAGTCATCTTTCAAAATCATTTCATCATAAACATAACCCATAAAAGAGAAATGGGTTTCAGAAACATATAACCCATGAAAGAGAAACAAGTTCCCTAAGAAACATGAAATTAAGCATAAAACATTTATAGAAAGGGTATAAACAGACCCATTAGATCATTTCATAAAAGGTAATGAGTAACATAAATAGATTTAATCTTATATGGAAAATTATTTTAAAATATCTTTTAAAACAATTTCTTGAGGACAATTTCCTTTATTATTTGTAAAATGATTTTTATAACATAAATCCTTTTGAAAACCATTTAATTTTAAAATATCTCTGAAAACATATATTGGAATCCTTAAAAATCATAAATCATTTTTTAAATCCATTTACCTTGAATAATATATTCAATTATTTTTTTAAAACATTTTTGAAATCTTTTTCGACAATATGGTTTTTGAATAAAATATATTTCTGACCAAAGAGAGAGACAATAATATTTTACATAAAAACATTATATTATGTACCAAAGGTTGTAAAATGGTACTAAAACATGGGGATATTTTGAATAAATAGTGTATAAATAAACTCTTCAGTGTTCCTGGGAGATGGATAATAAGATTTCAACAAAGGAATCATAATCCTAAACAATGTCAAAAAACAATGAAATTGTATCAAAAGACTCTTATAACATAGTATCTTGGGATCATAATCTAAATTTAAGAAAGGAAAAATAAATTACACATACAATCTCATTAAAATATTTATAATAACTATATAGAATTTAAAATAGAAATTTATGCACCCTGAAAAACAGATTAGGTAGATAACCAAATAGGAGTCTCAATGAATGAAAATCGAGACAAAACATTTTACCGATTTGGTAACTTTTGAATCTTAAAAGCCATGAATGAAGGATCATAAATTGGACTTGTGAATACAATTAAATTTAATTATAATATTCATATAATACAATAATGGGAAGTCCAAACATCACACCAAAGGAAAGAGTGTTGAACATAACATGTATCACACAAAAATTAAATGTGAGATGAAATCCTCTTACATTGCTACTTGAATCTCTCCATTATCGTACAATATTACAATATAATAAATATTAATTTTTTATAAATATTTTAAAGAATTATATTCTTATACACCATGCCGTATATCTTTTTATTATGACCTTATATTACCAACTTGTTAATGATCCAATATTAATGTTTCACATTGGGTAATATTTTATTTGTTCTTTCCGTGTGTCTTATTTTCTTATATCATTGATCCTTATAAATATACCATGATTCTTGAATTTATAAAATAATATAAATACTAGTTATATCTAGTTACTTAATATTATAAAAATATATATCATAATGAATTAGGAAATGGAATACACCATTCATAGAGATGGTAAGTCGTACGTACACATGAACTATGTTTTCAGTTTTTTGTTATCATATTGAAACAAAATATGTAAATGATATAGGTGTATATATGTATATATTTATATATATATATATCATAATTCCAATATCCTTAATATATATTATATGTTAATTAAGTCCATCCTTAATACATTCCATTTGGTATGTGGATGAATCACATTGCTTTGTGGGGGCGGTAGTCCACACTTCCTCAAATGATATTATTGTATTAACACCAAATGTAAATTAGGGATATGTGTGTTTAAAAATGAAATAATAAACTTACATACATAATAAATATAATATATGACATATATAAATAGATTTTTCATCCTAATGGCCATGATGATAGGTGGTAAATGAAAAATGAAGAATCATCATTTAGTGAGGAAGTATGTGTCTTGTAAAAAAATAATATTAAATAAATTATATATATAATATATTACCTATATAAATATATTTTCCATCATTATGGCAAGAATTATATGTGGTAAATTAAAAATGAACAATCTTTGTTCCATGAGGTAGTAGTTCACTGTACACAGCAAAAGAATGTTCAATATCCATTAGATGAAGGAGTGTGGTAGTGTAGGTATAAAACATTGCAAGAAAACATCATAGTAATTAGATTATAATAGTGTTTCTTTAAAATAATGGAATAAAGATACTGTAAGGGAGAATAAGGTAAATAAAGGAAAAGAGCTTGAGAGAAGACGTTACCTCTAATTCTGGTTACTCCTTTTGGTTTGTGCCAACAAGAATATTTTAGGGGATTTATTACCAAAGGATGCCTTTAGGATGAAGGGAGGGAAGTGGGGATCTTATTTTAGAAGGTTATGGGAAATCCAAGGGGCATGAGAGGTGTAATGAAGTGATAAAGTGCTTTCTTTTTTATAGTGGAGAGGGAGTGGCACTCTTGTAAATCCCAAAAGGTATCCACTATTAGGTGGTCTACCTTACCTAAAGTGAAAAAATAAGACAATTATAGATTATATAGGAAAAATGGTCGATTAAAATCTACATCAAAAAATATATGCATTTTAATAATTTATTTACATAACATCTAAGATTCCCCATTTTTATCAATTTTTTTTTAAACATTCAATTGTATAATCTATTTAATTTTAACATTAAGGCTAAAACATAGTGATATTTATTAGAAACTATATAAAAAATGAATTATTAATATTATATATAATTTATAAAATAAAAATTCTTATGTGTTTCAAAAATTAATTTTAAAACAAGAGCAAGTAACGCACTAAAACACTACTCAAACTTGGACTATGTTAACAACTTTTTTACAATATAATGGTCAATATGATAATTATAAAAGATAAAGTCTCCCATTAATAGACCATATATAATATTAATTATTTTATAAAAATAACTTGGTTGGATATATGATTTCTATTAATTTAAAATTATTTAATAAAATTTCATTTATTGTAAAATAACAATAATTTGAATTTTGACATTATTTATTTAATGTTAATTTTAAAATATAAACTAATATATGAAATCAAATTAGTAGGGTTACAGATTTTTATCATGATACATTCATCTAAAAAATTAATAGATACAATAATTCAGTCAATTAACTTCACTTTTAATATTTAGTGTCCTTTATTTTAGTTAATTATTAACTAAATAATCACTAAATTGGAATTTATTAATCATTTTAAGTAACTAAATTATATATAAAAGTTATTGATAAATTATTATAATAAAAATAACCCATTTATCTCTCAAAATTATATGAATAACTAAAAATATGATGCTATTTACATATTCCATTGTTTTATAAATGTTAAAGGTAATCAAAGTTCCATTTTGGTCTTTTTCCATGGAAAAAATTTTATATAGCGCACAACCATTTAATAATATTTCAATAACCCATAAATTTAGAAAAATTAGGTGATATGATCTAAATATTGGAAACTAATTCATTTTGGACTACTTTACATGTCATTTTGGTTCTTTTGATTAAGGATTAGTCCCTTATTATGCTTAATGATACCTCAATCACCATAATTAGTTTTAATCACATTCACTAATCATTTTGGTAAAAAAATTAATCTTATCTTATTAGAAAAAATATATCATACTGATTATAATCATGTATGTGGGATTTTAAAAATTCATATCATAGAAGTGGTAAAATTTAGATTAACGCTAATCCCACAGACGGGGTGAAATAACAAGTCATTAAAGTAGAAATACACTCAAAAGTATGGTAAGTTTTTATATTCAATAAAAATGTAAAATTTATTTTAATAAAACTATTTTTATAATTTATCTTTGTATAAGATATAATTTATAAATAATAAATATTTATACGGAAAGGTGGGGTTTAACTAAAATGATGTAGTTTTCACAATTCATCAAAAAATGATGTTTCTCAGAAAAATAAAAAAAATTCAACCAAGGATAATTCTGATGTTTTGAATTCTGAAATTATTTTTATTTTAAAAAATAAAATTCATAAAATTTTCATAATTGAGTTTTAAAATAGGTTCTCACATAAAAGATGATAAACATCAGTCTTGCGTGAACCACATGTTAACTCAGTGTTGCATGTACCGAAAGCTAAGATATGTTTCGCATGTAGTGAAAGATCTACTTGGTGTTGAATATATCACAAAAAAAGGATAAAATAATTTATTTTCAATGTTGTGTTAAATTCAAAATATCAAAAATATTAATAAATTACGATTTTTTTCAAAAAAAAATCATGGGGCGTGCCATTTTTTTCTAACTTAGTCAAAATAAACCTCCTCCTAGAAAATCATAACTAAGACAAGAATAAAGGGTGAAAATATGGGGTTATATAATCCCTAGTTCCAAAATAGCACAATATAGTCTATTTAATACATTTAACTCCAATAAGAAAACTGGAAAACATGATCGGTGAGATAAAGATGCAAGGTTCTAGATAGCTATTATCCCAATACATTTCCAATCCCAAATATGTTATAAGCACCTTGGATCTTTCTATAAGTGGAATATGGTTTGTGTCTTTTGTTAATACACACTTGGATGATTAGGTAATTTTTAAAGAGAGTGATATTACAGTAGAAGCTAAGAAAAATATTGAAGGTGGGGTCGTTTCCCAATGTTTTAAAAATATTTGGTCTCAAAATCTAGAGGAAGAGGCTAGAATTGCGACGCTTTGTTTTCAAGAATAAAATATTCTTAAATATGGTGGCAAAATGGGTTTTTTGAATATTTTATTGAGGTTCGTTATGATATGTAGCATCGTAAATGGAGATGATGTTCTCTAGGATTATGAGCATTAGAGCATCATGATTGGATGATGATTTGACAGAGACCTTCGTGAAAACATAAAATATTAAGGGAGATTCACAAATTGAGGAGAATCATAATGTTTTTTATGAATGATCCAAAAAAATATGATAGAGGTTTTAGAGCATTCCGAGTGGATGAGTATGAAAATTTAACGCTACCCAAATTCATTTTAAATGAAATTTTGCAGGAAAAATATTGAATCACTCTGATTTCACAAATCTAGGGGAGACCCATGAATCTAGATTTCTATGTGAGCTTGAGCATCACAGAAATACTTTTTATGTCCTGACTAATTCTAGTGCTTTTGATTAATGTTTTCTTTTCGATAACAGGGTATTTTGTGATGACACAGTCAGCTCTACAATGGTAGTTTTCTTAACATCATTAGTGATCTTTGTGAAACAGCTTCATGAATTTTATTTTTTAACACCACTTTTTCAGTGAACATTGCTTTAAAAGTGCTTCAACATAGGTTTATGGTGCAAGAAGAGTCTTGTAAAATTTAGGTATAAATATTTTAATTCCAATCCCTCGAAGCGACCTTCATGTTGGTAAACCGATTTAGACTTCTTTCAAAGTAGTGGGCTTGGGGGAGTTTGTGGAAGTGTTCTAAGGGATGACATTTCCTATCCCTAAAATATTATAAAGACATTGTTCCTAGAATATAGTGATTTTTTCTACACTTATATATTCCACTACAAGTCTTGACTAGTGGAATTTAGGTATGATGGATACATTGTTGGTGTATGGTTCATGGACTATCCCTTAGTTGTGAACGTTGTAAAATTTTAGTGTGGTATCATTGCATGTGATTGTTTTTTTATAAAAAATCATATCACACTGGTTTAACTAGTTCCTACAAAAATGGGAATAATACCTTTCAATTTATAAGAATTATTTTACATCCTGATTCACCCCTCCCCTCTCTTGGGGTTCCGGGGTCCTTTAAGTTGTATGAGAGTTGGGATTCTGGTGTTAAATATGTCCTTCATTGATATCATGGAGAATTTAGTAAATTTTAATGGAGTACCCCACTTTAACATAATCAATCTATAGATTTGAAAGAATAAGAAAAGATCTCATTGATGATCTCTTATAATGGAATTACTCTTTTCTACCATATAAGGGATTCATGTTATTGAGGAAAAATAACTGTCTATGATTAAAATATGTAGAAAAATGATTTACATAGATGTCGTAGCACAGATCTGCCTTACTACAACTCTATTTGATCAAACATATCTTAAGGTGATGAGATTCACATCAGCCATGTCTATGTGGGAAAACTAGAAAATATTTATAAAGTTAGACAAAATGTGAATGAGGGAAAACTCTATGTATTTATGAATAGTTTTGATAATATGAAAATGAATCATAATGAAAATGTAGATACCTTCTTTAATCTAATCCTTGAACTTTTAAGAGTAATATTAGGAATTAGTGATGGAATTAAGCAGAAAGACATTGTAAATAAAATGTTGATAATGCTTCCGCCTCTCTACAAACCCAAATTGTCTTCGCTTAAATAAATTTAACTTTCTATATTTTATTTGGATGAGCTACTAAGAATTCTTGGGGAATATGAAAGTATAAAACCAGATAATGAAATAAGTTGAGTGAGAAAAAAGATGGCATTTAAATCATCGGGAAAACATGATATTATCATAGACAATAGTGATAAGGATAATATGTAAGATGAAACTATTTCAATTTTTCCTAAAAAATTAAAGAGAGGAAAAAGGAGAATTGACAGAAAGACAACTCTAACCTTTTTTCATTGTGGTAGAGTTGGGTAAACTGTCTCTTTGTGTTCAAGGAATGTTGATGATGAATAACAGAAAGCCAAAAACATGCAGAAGCATTAGAAAATATTTCTCCAAAATGGATAATAAAAATTTGGAATTAAATTATAGATTAGGAGTTTCATCTAGGAAGATGATGATGATAATGATTTTTTTGAGGATGTAGAATCCGTTGTTAAATATAGAACTAAATAATCCATGATGGATATAGTTGAAAAGTATAACCCATTAAAAGATAAATAAAAATATAGTCAGTAGATTACATATTCAGATGATAAATTGGAACTTGAGGACTCTCTTTTTAATATTGAAAATAAAAATAAATGAAACAAAATAATGAGAAAATTTCTGAATGATTAATTATAATATGTCAATTGACATGAAGTTGAATTAGATTGAAAGGAATAAGTAGTAAAATATCATTCAAAAACTATCAAAAGATTTTAATATGTTGTATATTTGAAGCTCATAAATGAATTATAATAAATAATCATTAATGAACATACATCCTGACTGGAGGAGAAGCCCATGTCATTTGTGGGTCTTGAATAAAAATTTATAAGTGTAAAGAGTTAACGTAAAAGTAAATCAAATTCAAATGAAACAAATAATAAGATACAATTTAGAATATTCTCCCGTGATAAGATGTTAGAGAGAGCTTAGTGTGGTTTTGAAGGCGTAATGAAGGAATATTATGATAAAATTTCTACATTCATGGGAAAATTGTGATTGGTTATGATTCTGAAACATCAAAGGCAGTAAACAATATGAGCCAAAATAAAGGGAAGATGAAATCTGAACATACCATGAGGGAACCTGATATACTAACAAAGAAAACCTCAAATCGCACTGAAATAAGAACTAAAAACCATCCACAAGTATTCAGAAATGATCACTAGTAATCTATTTTTCTGAAGGAATGGGACATAAGGAGGATTGAAGTGAGATGACATTTCCTCTTATGAAATTTCAATTATATGGATATGTGGTCCATACCATGTCATAATGTGAGGAGGAAAGAATCTATTTGAATGGTAAATATTTAGGAAGTCAAAAAAGGAGAAATAATTTGTATACTACATCTTTTAGAAGAATTATCTTTTATGGTTATTGTTTTCACTACTCTAACAATGGTAATAAAGTCATTGATTGCATACAGAGGAATGATAGATGTATTACCAACAAAACGCATAGAAAATTCAATTCCTACCAACCATATGTAGTTACTCTTGTAAATAGGTATTCTCATCTAAAATAAGAATATTTGTATGAAGAACCAATTAACATGGAAAATAGATTGGGAGTACTATCATTTTCATCCACAAAATCAAAAATTTCATTGAAGTAAATGAAGAAAATTGAGAAAATCAACCTTACATAAGTAGCTGACCAAGCCACAAAAATATTTGAAATTGGATTCTTGATATCGGGTTCTCATCCCATATGATAGGGAATGAATAATTATTAAACACTGAAAATAAAAGGGTTGATGGTACAGTAAATTTTGGAAAATATGGTGCCTTAATGATCAAAGTAATTTGGAGTAAAGAACTGGAAAATGGAATGCTTAAGAAAACATAAGTTCATTATGTGGATGTTTTTCACCACAATCTCCAAAGTATAAGTCAAATATGTGACACTAGACATATAGTGGAATTCAATCAAAAGGGGTTCACTATAAAAGGAAAGACATAGAATTCTTTAATGAAAGGATGTAGAATGTATGACAACTTATATCAGGTTTACAGTAAGGAGAACGTTATCTATCTAATAGTAGAAGAGTAAAACAACTTTTGGCATTAAGCGTTGGGTCACATTATCAAAATGAGATGGCAAATATATCTATGATGAAGATATTCATGGATATATACAATCTAAAACACGAATAGGAAAATAATTGTGATGATTTAATAGGATTGAAGTTGGTGTGTGGTTCATATCATCCAATTTAGAAAAGGGAATATAATATTGTTGATCTAATTCACACAGCCGTATGTGGTTTTATAAATGTTTTTGGGTCATTTTGATAAAGTTAGTTTATTTTTTCCATTTATTATTATATTAGAATGGATTGTGTGATGATTATACATAGGAAATGACAAGTTATCGATTTCATGAAAACTTATCACTGAATAGTAGAGAATGATACAAGCCACACTATCAAAGTTATACAATCTAACAATGTTGGGTAATACACATCCATTGAATTTGAAAATTACCAAGAGAAACATGGAATAAAATATGTGGTGGATACTCTTAGAACCCCACAATAAAATGGAGTTGTTGAACGCATGAATCAATAGGTGGAAAATAATGTTAAAACTATGCTAATTTAGAGTCGTAACTCTTGCTATGATTAGAAAGTGACTGTTCAATATGGAATGTATAATCAAAATTAAATATGGATTTATATGGGAGAAACTAAGATACCATATGATTTGTGGAAAGTAAGGAAGTCCAATTTAAAGTATTATAATATTTTCAAAAGTAAATGTTTCATCTGAAACAAAGAAGGAAATCAAGGGATGTATGGTGATGCTGAAGAATAAGGAATATTCCTCATATATTCAACGAATAGAAAATAATTTAAATAATTCAATAATTATCTTAGTGAAATTATATAAAGTATTGATGTTAATATTATTGATTATAAGAAAAAAAATGCCTTGATGAATTCTTATGATGATATGATAGAAGATTATAATAATAATGGAAATGGAACATATTCAAATATAGAAGTAGATAAAGTCATGAAAAACATTCATAGGTCACAAACCTATGATTATTTAGAATAATAATTATAATAAGAAGCAATGGCTTAAGAATATTCATAGGAACCTCAAATGAGAAATAGTATGGTGTAAATTAATCAATCTAACATCATTAGGGATTGAAAAAACCCCACATGACAAGGAGAATAAGCAATAATTAATATTCATCCTTTATATAAATTATATAACCAACCTCATTTGAATAATCTATTAAAGATGAATCAGTGGTTAAATCCATGAATGTATAACTCAATCAGATTGAAAAGAACCAGAAATGTGATCTTGTTAATAGACCTGAAGTCGATAATATTATTGGAATCAAATGGATATTCAAAAAAAACTTTTATGAGCATGAACATGTGATTAGTAACAATGTGTGTGTATTTTTTAAAATATATGCATAGATTGAAGGAATTGATGTCGAAGAAACATTTTATTTAGTGGCAAGACTACAATCGATCATGATTTTCCTTACTATGGAAATCCAAATATGATATATATTTTATCATGTAGATACCAAAACCTCTTTCTAAAATATATTTCTTGAATAATAAGTAATAATTGAACAACTAATTAGATTTATGATTGGAAATGATTAAGAAAATGTTTTCAAATTAAATAAGGCTCTCTATGGCCTGAAGTAGCCACTATGTGAATAGTAATTTTTTTCTGTATTCTTATCTGAAGATGCACACATTTTAGAGGAGGTGTCTACAATAATATCAATGTAAATAATTTATAATAAGATTAATTTATTGTGTTGGTTTATGTGGATGATATTATATTTTTTGGAAGCAGGCATAGATCAGTGGAATATATTTAAAATCATATAAAATCCGAATTGGAAATATCTATGATTGGTGAACTCACATAATTATTAGGGATATAGGTGATTGAAAACAATTATTACACTTTCATTTGTTAGGAAAATTATTAAATAGAGTTACTGAATAAATTCAATATGCATGACTCCAAATGAATGTCAAATTTAATTGTGGTAGGGACAAAACATGTAAAGCTAGAGGATGGGACATCTGTGGATCCCACCATGTATGTTTGAATCATTAAAAGCCTATTTTACTTGACTATATCACATTAAAACATCATATTTTCAACATTAATAATGTCCTTATTTCAAATAAATATGAAGGAAGAACATAATGAAGGAGTTAAAATAATCATGAGGTATATCCAAGGTACACTGAATTTTGGCTTATACTATTCTACAATAAGAGGCAATGAATATTCATCTTTTTCTAATGCAGACCGGTATGTATATGTGGTGGATAGAAAGACCAAAATTTGGGGAGAATTATATATTGGAAACAAATGTGGGGGATGGTTGAGTAAGAAATGTGGATATAAATCTCTTAGTTCTACTAATGAATATTATATTTCAGTTACAATGGATTGCACTCAACTATTATGGATGAAGAAACAACTGACTGATATTGATGATGATGTGAAATAGCCAATGGTGATTCACTATGATAAAAACAAAATTATTGATCTTATTAATAATCCTTCTAATCATTATTGTAAAAAACATAATTAAATCATATTTCATGTCATCAAGAAAAGAGTTGGACAAGGCATGATTAAAATGGATCATGTTGGAACTGATGAACCAGTGGCTGAAATTCTAACCAATCCTTTGACAACACATGTGTCCAAGAAACAGCTTTTAAACCTTAGTGTTTAGCCACCTCTTAGTTCATGATGATCTTATGAGTAATCTCCCCTCCCTAGGTTTGTTAATAATTTTACTCTACATCTAGAAGTGATATGAGTTTATGGGGGAGATATGATCCAGGGGGAGTGTTTTTTCTATAATTACCAGTAAAAGTCAGGTTCATTGGATTTATTGACAAATGAGAAAATGATATTTAATATTCAATGTTAAACTGGGGAGAATGAGTTACCATATAAGATAATGAGAATGTAGGAAAAAAGCAGTGTTATGAGGAAACAGTCAGAGCCTAAAGGGGGTACTGAGTTATAAAGGGAGAGAATGAAAATAGAGAAAATAATTCATTTTTATGAGGAAAATGTCAATGATTATATTATACATCATTACGAATTCCAAAACAAAATAACCCAATTCATGATTCCCCTATAATATTATACATAGATCATTTCTCACATAGACTTAGATAGTTTTCTTAGTTGGTTGATACATATCTATTTTTTATAATTGCTGGAGTTTTATTGAATTAATCTATAGATTTACAACAATGCCACATGGGGATATTTTTGGAAGAAAGGTTTATTTTTTGTGGAAATATATTGTTATTTTTGTTTTTTATCATTCCACAATTGGAAGAACATGGGGTTTGTATCGAGAGTGATCTTATGAGACAAGATGACAACAACATTGAAGGTGGTGTCATTTCCAAGTTTCTTATAATTTTTGGATCAAGATTTGGAGGAAGAGGATAGCATCACGAAGGGTTTTTTTCTAGAATCCAATATTCATAATTATAGTATAGGAATTGGTTTTGTGGAGACTGGTTTTAGGTTCACAACGATGTGGAGCATCGTGAATAGATATGGTGTTCTATGAAATAATTACTACTACAGCATTGTGAGTGTGTGATGGTTTGTCAAAGATCATCTCAATAACATCAAATTTCAAGGGATATCATGAATGGATCATTTCCATAAACATTTATTTGAAATATCTTGAAAATTTTATGGACGTAGTGAAGAAACATTAATGGATAAGTCTATAAATATAAGGATACCCCAACTTAAATTTACATGAAATTATTCAGGGAAAATCAAGAATCACTCTGATTTCATGATGCTAGGGGAGCTCTGTAAATCTAACATTCTATGTGACATTGAGAATCACGAAAGTACTGGTTATGTATTCAGTTAATAAAATTATTTTTAGTAATGGGTACATCATGATGACTAGGAATTCCATGATGACACAGTTAGCTCTTCTATGGTAGTTTGGTTCATGATTGAGTGAGCTTCGAGAAGGAACTTCATGAAAGGCTGTTTTAAACATCGGTTATTCAATGAATAATTCTTTTAAAGAACATAAAATCCTGATTATAGTGAAAGGAGAGTCTTGTGAAGGTTTGGTACAAAGAATTAAATTCCAATCCATTAACGTTACATTCATGTCGATAAATTGATTTTGACATATCTAAAAGTAATGAGCTATGGGGAATCAAAGGAAGTGTTCCAATGGATGAAATGTGATATCCCTAAAATCTTGTACATGAAATGTGTCATTAATAGAGGGACTATGTCTAAAATTCTATTCTCTACAACTAATTATGATTAATGGATTTACAGTATGACTGAAACACTATCGGTGTATGCTACATGGACTAGACCTTTGTGGTGAACCTAGTAAAATCATCATGTTGTGTCTTTGCATGTGATTGTTTTTTTGCACATTCCCATCAGACAGGTTTAGCTATCTCGTACCAATGTGGGAACAAGATTAATCACTTTAGATGAAAACATTGAGACCCAGATTCACCTCTCCCCTCTCAGGGTGTTAGGGGGTCCTCAAGAATAAATAGATGATGTATGTTCTATCACACTCTGTAGTGTTAATGAATATTCCCCTTAAAATTATTATAAACAACATCTAAGTCCTCCTATTCAGAACTCTATTTCTATACCCACCAAAAATTCATGTGAAAAAAAAGAATGTAAATAATTTATCATTGAGGATTTCCTATAATAATCTATTACACTTCCCTTACAAAATTCTTTATCATTCTAAGAAAAAAATTGATAATGAAATTGATTAATAGATCATGAAGACATTTAAAAATGTACATGTTTACATTCAACTATCAGATGTATTTAAATAGATTCTTCATTATGATAATTTTGTCTAATAAATTTCCACCATTAAGTGATGATTCAACAAGAATGGGAGATTCCACCTTAGTGGAATGCCTTATCCTTGAGACGACTAACTATGCCAACCATATTCAAGGATCCATGAACCAAATCGTGCCTTTAAATATAGGAAAAATATTACATTATGATAAAATTATTGATCTAGGAACTTCAATTAATGTGATTCATCACTCAGTGTATACTTATATATAGGTTGTATATCTTCAAACCTTGGTAATTGTCATAAATCCTTACAACCACAACACAACACACCAAGAAGAAGTGATTGAGGATATCCTCTTGAGAGTGAAGAATATTTTATTCCAAACAAGCATATCTTTTTTTGAGATGGAAGATATATATACCCAAGGACATGATTCTCTTAGAATCAAAAGGTGTTTCCTTAGAAAATAAAATAAAATCATCAATGTTCATAATGGTACACTCTCCATGTTGTCGTAGGGGGAAAAGGTAAGTTGTATTATACTTGATTATATAAAACACCCTATTTAAGATAACTCTAAAATTATTATCTATTAGATGGAAGTTATCTATAATGATACACACTCACAAACCATTCTCTACTAAAACCATATTTTTATTCATCTTCATATTCTTCACTCTCTGATGATCTGGGTTGTGATTCTTGTTTTTATTATTTTTTTGGTTTGGTAAAGTGTGACTTCGGTGTTTTATTTGATAATCATGTACATTATAAGGTACCCATGAACATTGATGATTCTATAAATATCATTTACATTGAATCTATTTCTATAGATAATAAACTTGTTTATATAGAAATTTTCATAAATCTAACACCCCAAAATCCCTTCCCTAAATTGAAAACCCACTAGTGTTTGAATTAAAATCACATTTATCTATTTTTAAAGACATATATTGTGGGTATTTCACAGTTTTATATCTTTATTGCCAATAATATATCTCCAAAGAAGGAATCATATCTACCATACATTTTGAGAGGTTGTAAAAGGTGATAATATGGGTAATTTATTATATTTATAGGATTACCCTATCTATTCATATTCACCATATAATTTTAGATGATAAATTTTTTCATGTAAGGAATGCTCAATGCAAGTTAAATCATACCCTCATTGATGTTATAAAATTGGATGTTAGTAAACTACATATTGGTGGGATCATCTATCCGAAATTAGATAATAAATGGGTTAAACCAATACACATTGTGTCAAAAAAAGTAGTATCATGGTTGTGTTAAATGAATGGAATGAATTGGTTCCATCACATGTGAAAAATAGTCGGTGAGTCTGTATTGACTACCCTGAAATAAATAATGCCCTATTAAAGGACCAATTTACTCTATCTTTCATTGAGAAAATGTTGTAAATATTGGATGTTAAGTCCCTTCATTTATTCCCTTATTTCTATTTGGGTTATTTTCAAATATATATAACCCATGAGGACCACAAAAAGGAAACATTTACCACTTCTTTCAATATATTTTTTATACAAGAGTATTATATTTGGTCTCTCAAATGATCTTGATACTTTTCAGTGTTGTATGATGAAAATATTTTTTGAGTAATTTGAGAATTTTATAGATGATTCTATGGATGATTTAATAATTTATGGATATTCCATAGAGTATTATTTGGAACACCAATATTATTTTCCCCATCATTGGATTGAAAAATTCCTCATATTAAATTATGAGAGATGACATTTCATGGTAGAGAATGGAATAGTTATTGGTAATGTTATTTTAGGAACGATTATTCAATTTTATAAATCAAAAATTTAATTAATCTCCCACATTACATTCTAAAATGTGTTCATGAGGTGAGATCTCTCTTGGGTGTGATTTTTTTTATGACCAATTCTTTAATGAATTTAGTATGATCAAACTTATTTTTTTTATTATTATAAAAATATTATGAGTTTATTTTTGATAATAATTGTGTGGAAATATTTTAATTACTAAAATGGTGTCTCAAATCACTTCCCATCACGCAACCACCAAGGTGGCATAAATCCTTAAAACGTAGGGGTGATGCCTCTAACATTGTAGTTGGGTCAGTTTTATCCCAAAGGTTTAAAAGGGATACTCATTTAATTTTGTATTCCTTTCCATGAACTTACTTAGGAAAACTACAAAATTATTAAAAAATAATATATTTCTAGTTTTTTTCCTTGAAAAAATTTTATTCATATCTTCTTGGTTAAAAATTCACTGTGTTTTTAGATAATATTGGGATTCAGTTTCACCATAAAAAACTTGAATCTATACCCCACCACATACATTGGATGCTCCTACTTAGGTTGTTTATGTAGATATTTAGAAGAGGGTAAAATATAGTATTTGACCACATTAGTATTATTACCCTATAATTATCATACCTTATCAACTCATCACTCTCCGTTGAAGAATTCTTTCATAATGAGCACCATTATGATGTAGTGTATCTTCTCTACTGGTATGAAAAAATTGTGAAATGTATAAATAAATATAGGGTACCGAAATATTTTAGATCTTAAAAATCTCAATGTCTTATCAATGAGTCAAGATGTAACATTATGAATGACCCATTCTTATGGTGAATTTGTAGTGATAATTTTATTCAATGGTGTGTCCCCAACTATAATTTCAACTCTATATTGAGATTCTACCACACTCTATCTTGTGGGTTTCACTTGGGCTCCCAATATATAGCTAAAAATGTCTTATCTTCGGAATTATTAGCCTATATTTTATTGATATTATCATCGATTTTGATAGTCATGCACACCATGTCAATTCATAGAGAACATCTCCAAGAGGAATGGAATTCCCCAACAACCCATGTTTATTGTGAGATCTTTAATGCTTGGGGAATTGAATTAATGATGAATTTTACAAATTATTCTATATTTTTATGCATATAATATTCTATTTACTATGTATAAAAATGTATGGAAGTAATGTTTACCATGAATAATGACTCTCAAGTTATTTTTGATTTTATGATATCTCAGATTTTCAAAAGGTTTGGTTTATTATGGTTCATAATTAAATATTAGGGTCACCATTTTTGTAATAGAAATAGGAAAATCGTGCTCCATAATAATGAAGATATTCAAAAATTATCCCGAATATGTCTCCCTCAGTGTCACACCCCGACCTTCCTATTTAGTTTATTTTATTAATTTGTTTTGTTTTAATATTTTTTTTCCAGGAAACAGTTGAAACCATATAAATTTTTTTTCCTTTTTTAAAAATTAATGCGCATTTTTGTGGTGATGTCACTGAGAGACTGGGAGGAGCACATTTTGGAGACCCCACTTAGCATCACCCATGCAATGACACAGTCCGCCTATCTTCAGAAAACTAAAATGGATAAATAAGTGTTAATTTCGTTATTTAAACATTTCCATTGTTAATAGTTTTAATTATTTTTACTATTTTAATTAAGGTTATTTTTATTATTATATTTATTATCAGTATTAATGAGACAGAATTTAAGGGAAGCAGATCATTATATTATTTCCTTATTACTATTATTATTCTAATTATCAATTTTTTTATAAATAATGTTTTTAGTTTTACAATCATATTATTAATATTGTTTTTACACGGAGCCACCCCGCCGCCTTTTTCCCTAGAGTCAAACTCCCTATCCTCAATCTTGCGTCGCACTAGCCATCTCCGGTGAGACTCCCATGGTGTCACAACCTCCACTAGTGCAACCCCTCACTAGCGCGCACCACCCAGACGTGTGACTCCCTCCTCTGGTCATCCCCCTCGGCACTACCTCCACCTTACCACAAACTTCCTCCCCTATCCGTCACCGGAGATGTAGACATGATTTGGCTGTGGTTAGGGATTTATTGGTTGTTGGACCTACTATGCCAAGGGTAGGAGGTGTGTTCGGGGTTTCCATGATTTGGGTTCACTCGATTGTTGTGAATGGGGTTGCTTCGGGATGGGTAGTATATGGTTGCTCTCGAGAGATCGACAATGCTCTTTCTTTTTGAGAATGATTTCATTGGGGATTTATCTCTTTCAATTTGGGATGAGGAAGGGACTTCTCAGTTTGATTAAGATATTACGTTCCAGGTGCTGGCTGCGGTTAGGAGCTCGGTGATTGGAGGTGCTCTGGGGGGTTCAACGGTGGTTGCTACTTCTCCATTAGTTACTGAAAGAGTTATCGTAGTCTCAATTCCTTCTAGTTAAATTATGATGCCTCTCTTTTCCCGTATATCAATAATTGATATCACCAAAAAACACATCTTTGTGGACATATGTGTCGAGATATCATATGGGTATGATCTACAAGAGGAAACTTATGTGGACTTGGGTTCCGACTCTTCCTCTACCACTAAAGGAGTATAGATGGGTTCCCAAAACTTATAGCATTTTCATACTTTTTTCTCACCATTTTAATGATTGTAAGAATTTTCCTGGGGAATAATATCATGAAGGATTGACTAAAATCACCCCAATGAAGTGGGTTTATCGAACGAAGGAACCATGGGTTTATGCTTTTGAGTTGGAGGTCTTCCTTGCATGTATTCTTCTTACTAAAAGGATGATGGAATCACTTGCTCCTACCTTTGGTAGGCCAGTGTCCTCCTCCTCTGGGTCTTCATGTTCTGTTACAGTTGATGATTCTGATTCCCTGTCTAAGAAGCTCGCTCTATCCCTTTATCTCTCTCCTTTCCAGCCCGTCTTGTAATCATCATCTAACCAGCCTCGCCCACCCCCCCCCCTTCCGCGCGTGCCCCTTTTACCATGCACTGGGAATACACCAACATTAATTTCCTTTTCCATCTGCATGCTTAGTTCACAATTGGGCGCGTGACAAACACCGACTAACGAAGGCGAGTGGTTCAGGCTCGTTCTGATTCACCTGCACCACTTTTGTGGTGTGTTTTGTGCTATTTATTCATTTGGATTATTATAAGATAGTGGTTCTATTTTATTAGTTGTTGTGCGATTGTTGTGGCGTGTTGTTAAGGAAATTACACAACACTTCGGTCATCAGATTTTAAGTTCGTGTGCGCTCGTTCGAGGCGTGTCTCAACATCATGTTCTGACTATGTGTCAAGGTAGGACCCCCACTGTACTCGCCTTTAAATTTAGAATTTATTAATTTCTTGATATTTTATTAATTTTAATAAATATCATATAATATATGATAAATAAATTTTAAATGAATATTTAGTGTAAAAAGGTACATTTATTTTAAACACAACAATTGAAATATTTTCTTGATTAATGGACATCCAGAAGTGAAAGAATGACTGTTTTCCCTTTAAACCTAATTAACAGAATATCAAATGTTGTTTAGGATTATTGATAAAGAGTTTCTTTTGAAGAATTACCAAGTGTTTTGGTTCTCTTGAGAAATGATGATTTTTTTTTAAATTGGTGAAGGCCCATCTGGTACTTTAATAAAATAAACTATGTTTGAAAACTCTCATTGGGGTGACTTAGGGGTGATCTATGGTGTATGTAGATTTTAAGAGTTGTGTGTGATGTTTCTGCTACTTGATTGAATTTTTTGACTCACCATATTCCTTTTATTATACATGTTGATATGGGAACCTTGCATAATAAGTGAATCTTTTGCAAATTATTGTTGCGCTAGTTTAGATTACGCATCAGTTAGTGATCCTTAGTACAAATTATACAATGCTAGGGGATTGTGCCCCTCAGTTAGGCCTGGTAGGGTGATACCTAGCATTTGGGAGTTATGATGTCATTTAGAGTAGGAATTCTTTAATGATGAATCACATGTGTAGTACGTTCTGGAATGTTCATGAGATTATAGGTTCGACCCATGTATTATTTAGTGTTTATTTGTATGTGGCAGATGATTGAGTGGTCTAGTTTGGTTGCTGGCCCTTACAAGCCACTTATTTTCCATTTCTGTTAGTGTGTGTTGTGTGTTGTGTGTCGTTTTATTTTTGACTTACAACTAAAATTTATATTTCTAAATTTTTCTCTAAAATGTATTAAAATGAAATACAAATGTTACTTTTAAATATTAAACTTGTTTTCGAATTAAAAACGGAAATGGATAGTTAAATGTTTTGGAAATGAATGTGTGTGTGTGTGGAAACCCCTATTTTATATAATATATTTCAATCCTGGAATTATTAAATTCTTTATTTAATGTTAGTTCAATGGGAATAGATATTGGGCTAGCCTACTGTGTTTTAATAATCATGTCAATAGTGTAATCTATTTTTAGTTTTTGTTGCAGGATTGACGTGCGCTTGCTCGCTAAGGCTACAGTTGGTTGTGGACTAGTGAGCGACTCTCGGAGTCATGAGGAGTTTTGATCATGGTAAGGTTAGTTGGTTTTGGTTGGTCATTCTTTATTATTTTTATGTTTATTTAATTTATGTTACTCTACTTTTTCCACTACTTTATTTATTTTTCACTGGGTGAAATCATTCCCAATTTTCCTCTATTTATGCCCTGGTGCTTGTCGCCGGCTAGGAAGGATTGGGAACACCTCTTGATCCATGTCGTGGGCCGACTCAGGTGACGAGTTCAGGGTCATCCTGGGATGGTTCTTGAAAAAATGGTATTAGTGAAGGTCGAATTTTTTATGGACATTGATTTTTAGAGCACCCATTGTTATTTGGGGTTGTTATCATAAAAGGTTTATAATTGTTGGGACATAGAGCATATAGATGAGAAGGAAATAATGAACCCATGCTCATTCTGAACCTCAGGTTACTATGTGATGTTCGAGTTGTTGGTTTGTTTTTGTTTATTGAATTTTTTTATGTTGGGAAATGAAATGGAAGCCAGAAAAGTGACCATCATGAGCTTGCATGCTCTGGAAAACCATGTGCGGAATGATACATTACCCTAGAGAGGTCCTTGTGAAGGTGGTGTGACTAGCGTATGGCCGCCAACCATATGTCTAAGTCACCCATCCGCACTAGTTTCTCTTTGGGGATCGTTTGTGGTCTTATTTATTTTGAAAAATAGTATTGTAAAGTTTTATTTTGGAGATTGTGAAGAGTTGAATTTGAAATGGAAATGATGATGTTTTGATCTCGCTCCTTGTTTTCTTATTCCTTAGTGTTCACCCCCACGAAGGTTTGATAGATTACCAAGGTGAAGCTTCAAGTGGTTTATCCATAGAAAGTTCTCTAGTTGATCAACCTAAAGACTATGTTCAGGAATTCTGGAAGTTGAAACCTCTCTTGATTCATGGTCACGAAGATCCACTTGAGGGTGGGGAGTTATTGAGGAAGATTTAGAGAATCTTCAGTTTCATTGGGTTTCCAGATTCATTGAAGGTGTATTTGATTACCTTTATTATAGAAGGTCCAACCTGGAAATGGTGTAAATTTGTTTCTCGAAGCAAGCCTTGAGATGATCTCACTTTGGAATTCATCAAGTCTTCATTCATCAAACAATACTTCTATGAGTTGATGAAGTATATGAAGAAGATGGTGTTGTGTTATCTTGATTATGGTGTTGAATTAGTAATATAATTCTATCAAAGTTTATCAGACCTAGTTCTATATGACCAATGGAATGCTGTAAATAATTTCGGGAAGGCTCGAAAATTTGAGTATGGACTCCGACCTGAACTGTGACTGAAAGTGGAAGGGCTCAACCTAACCACCTTCCCAGATGTTGTAGTGAAAGCATTTATTACTGAAGCTGGGTGAGGAGGAGGACTTGAGGTGGTGAATCCTCCATCCTCATGAAGCAGTGTAGAGGAAATAAATAAGAAGAATGAGAATCAACTTGATGTAGGTGGGTCTACTAGAGGAATTAAGGGGCCTTCAGACCAAGAATCGACACCTTTAGATAAATAATGTTGTGATCTATCATCCGTGTGGCATGAAAGGTCACAAGAGGCTGACAGGCACGAGTGCTCTGAGTCCCTGCCACACCTGTGGATGTCTGGGTCACTTTCAGTGATTCTATCGATGTGTTTCCAAAAGCGTGCTAAATCCAGACCTGGATCATTGAAGGTCACCTCAGCCCATCAACAGGGGTAGGGAAATGTTTGGGGATCTGTATGAGGGTTTCTCTTTGTAGTGTTTTTAAATGTATTGGTCGTCACCCGAGCATTTTTTGTTGTTTCTTTTCCTTCAGATGTAGGAATGGTTATTGTTGAACCTCCTTGAAACCATTATTTTTAATAAAAGTTTTCTTTCGTAATACTATGGTTTGTGTGTGGTGTTTGGGGTTTTCTAAATCCTAAATATAATGAAGGATATGCTTCAATCATCATAGATCCATCCTTAGGTCCCATATTGAAGCTAGGGCATAGTTAGAAGAACCCCAATGCCATAAAAATTTCTTGATTTAATCTATGTCTTTAGTGCACCATGGTTCGTGGTCATCAGAGGGTGTAAAGTTGTTAGAGTAGAGATGGTAGTAGATTTGATAGTCTATCGGTTTGGCCCTCCCCTTCCTACCCCTACCATTATTGTGGGGTTTCAGGCCCATGCTGATGTCTCTATGTTCGATTAATCTCTACAATCCTTATGGGGGGAGACCTATTGTGGGTCTTGTTGAATTTGGTTTTTCTTGTTTCCTGTGGTGGGGAGTCTGTTCCGACCTCCCGTGTCAATATCCCAGTTTAATTCTGGGATTTGGTTTGGTGGTTGGTGGTCTCATGCAGAACTAACTAATTCTATATTCTTCCTTTTAGTAAAGAGTTGGGGTGTGGGAGTTCTAGTGTCTTATTGGAGTAAGGTTTTTAGAGGTACTTGTTGGACATGGTTTTAACTTGTTTGTTGGTTTCAAGAGCATTGTTGTGTTTTTTTCTTAGTTTTTTTCTAGATGTTGTGTTTTAAGGATGAATTTAGGATAGAGGAAGTGGTTGAGTTCTGTTTAATGGTGTTTACAGTGTATGTATGTTGCATCTTGATTTTCCATTGTGAATGTTCTATGTCCTTTGATGGGATCAACAGGTGGTCGTCACACTTTTGGTGGCGGGTGACATGTAGTGGGTAGTTTGTTTCTGTCGTATAATGTGTTCTTGTTTAGCTCTCCCTTTTTTGTAGTGTTTTGAGATCTCATTGTTGTCATTCTTTAGAGATATTTTTGAATTGTAAAGTAATGTCAGTTTTTGTTTTGGTTTTTAATCTTGTTGTGGCTTTTCGAGTGTGGAAAGCGTTATAGTGGGGATAATTGTCACACCCCGACCTATATATTATCTTTATTTTCTTATTTTATTTGGTTATAAAAAAATTTGTCGAGATTCGGGTTGAAACATGAACAATTTTTTTGCGTTTTGTCAACAAAAAAACGTGTGTTTTTGTGTAGACATTACTGAGCGCCCGGGTGGAGTGCGTTTTAGAGACCCCACATGGCTTCACCCAAGAAACGACACAGTCTTCCTGTCGTTAGAAAATTAAAATGGATAAATAAGCATTAATTATGTTATTTAAAAATTTCCATGGTTAATAATTTTAATTATAATTATTGATTTAATTAAGAATATTATTTTTATTATTATTATTATCATTATCATTATTATTAACAAGATAAAATGTAAAGGAAGAAGATCATAATATTATTTCATTATTACTATTATTATTATTATTAAATTTGTTTTAAATAATGTTTTTCATTTTAGCATATTATTATTAATATGGTTTCAATAATTATAATTATTTTTATTTTTATTTTTATTTATTGTTACATTTTTTTTATTTTATTTTTTTCCTTTATTATTTTTTCACTTCTTCCCTAATTTTTCTCTCCCACGTACGCCCAGCCACCCCTCTCCCATTTTTCCTATTGTCGACATACCACTCCTCTATCTTGTGCTGCATCGTCCATCTATGGCGAG
This sequence comes from Viscum album, assembly GCA_963277665.1. NCBI lineage: Eukaryota > Viridiplantae > Streptophyta > Magnoliopsida > Santalales > Viscaceae > Viscum > Viscum album. The sequence continues at coordinate 314,979,591 of OY728158.1, forward strand.
ACTCTCCCAGTGTCATGACCTCCACCAGTGAGACCCCTCAACGACGCACAACACCCGGCGATGCGACTCCCTCATCCGATCATCCCCCTTGGCACTGCCTCTTCATTACTGCTACCTTCCTCCCCTCTCCCCCCTTAGAGGCTATGTCTATATTGAGATCCTCTCCTTCATCAAATACTTGTCCCTGATTTGGCAGTAGTTGGGGATTCAGCGGCTGCTGGACCTACTAATCCAACAGTAGGAGGTGTGTTGAGGGTTTCCAGGATTGGGGTTGAATCGATTGTTGCGAATGGGGTTGCTTCGAGATGTGTGGAATCTATTTTCTCTCTGGAGTTTGAGGATTCTCTTTCTTTAAAGACGTCAACTGTCGTGGTTTCGTCTCTTTTGGTTGGGCTTGATAATGGGACTTCTCAGTTGGATTCTCCTGTTTTGTGCCAGGTGCTTGCTGTGGTTGGAATCTTGGGGATTGGAGGTTCTCTAGGGGGTTCGATAGTGGTTACCTCTTACACTCTGGTTGCTGAAATAGTTGTTGCAATCTCGATTCCTGCTAGTTCAATTGTAAAGCCTCTCTTTGCCCATAAATCAATGATTGATAAAACCGAGAAAAATTATCTTTGTGGACATTTGTGTTGAGATATCAGCTGAACATGATCTACCAGAGGAAATTTTGGTGTACTTGCGTTTCGACTCTTCCCGTGCCATTATAGAAGTATAAATGGGTTCCTAAAACGTTTCCACATTCCAAAATATTCGCTCACCTTGTTAACCATTGTGGTTGATTCTTTTGATTTCCAGTCTATGAAGCTCATCCACCCTTTTCCCTCTTTCCTTGCAAGCCCATATTTCATCCGTCATCCGACCGGCCTCACACCCCTTTCCGCATGCGTCGATCATTCCATGTACCAGCGGCACCCCAGAGTCATTTCCCTATCCTATCTATGTTCTTATTTTACAATTGGAAGCATGATGAATGCCAACTACCAAATGCGAGTGGTTTGGGCTCATTTGGATTCACCCTCACTATTTTTGAGGTGAATTTTGTGCTATATATTCATTTGGATTATTTGAAGTTAGTGTTTCTTTGTTATTAGTTGTTTTGAGATTTCAGCAGCGTGTTGGGAAGGAAAATCCGTCATATTGTGGTCATTATCTTGTGCCTAGTTGTGCACTTGTTTGAGGGGTGTGTCATCATCGTGTTTCTACTGCATGTCATGGTAGGTCCCCCACTACACTCGCCTTTTAAATTCGCAATTTATTAATTTCTTGATATTTTATTATTTTTAATAAATGGGAAATAATATAAGCTAATTAATTTTTAAATGATTATTTTTTGTAAATGGTGCCATTTATATTCTACAGGACACATGAAACATTTTCTTGATGAACAGACAACTAGTAGTGAAAGAATACCCATTCGGACTTTAATCATAATTCACCGAATTTCAAATGTACTTTAGGTTTATTGATAAATGATTTTTTATGAAGCATGAATAATTTTTTTGGTTCTATTGTGAAATGAATATTTTCATTAAAATTGGTGAAGGTATGTTTGCTACTTTAATAAAATAAACTATTTTTCAAAAATCTCTATGGGGTGACTCAGGGGAGTTATTTTGTGTACGTTGACTGCATGAGTTGTGTGTGATGTTTATAATACATTATGGACATTGTTGAATCACCCATTTAATTTTTATTATACGTGTTAACATGGGAACGTGGCATAATAAGTGAATCTTTTGCGAATGATTTCTTCACTACTTTAGATTACACGCTGGCTAGTGGCCCTTAGAATGTATTATACTTTCCTAGGTGATCAGACCCCTCGGTTAGGCAGGGTAGGGCGATACCGATCATTTGGGAATTATGACATCATCAAGAGTACGAATTCCTTCAGGTTGAGTCATATGTATAGTACATTATGGATTTTTCCCGAGCTCCTAGGTTCATCCCATGTTATCTTCAGTGTTTATTTGTATGTGGTGGATGATTGAGAGGTCTAGATCGGTTTCTGGACCTTATGTGCCACTTATTTTCTATTTCCCTTAGTGTGTGTTATTTTTTGTGTATGGTTTTCTTTCTGACTAACAACTAAAATTTGGATTTAAAAATTGTTCATAAAAATGTTTTAAAATGTAATTCACATGTTCCTGTCAAACATTAAACTTGTTTTTGAATTAAAAAGAGAAATGGGCTGTTACTTGTTTTTGAAATGAAAGTGTGTGTGTGGAAGCCCATATTTTATATAATTTAGTTGAAAAATGGAATTAGTAAATTATTTATTTAAAGGCAGTGCATTGGGAATAGAAATCGGGCTATCCTACTGAGTTTTAATACTAATTCCTATAATTTTTTCTGTTTCTAGTTTCTCTTTCATGTTTGACTTGCACTTGACCGCTGTAGGTGAGAGTTAGTTTTGGACTGGTGAGCGAATCTTGGAGTCGCGAGTTATTTTTGTCGTGGTCAGGTTAGTTGGTTGTGTTTGATCGTTCATTCTTTTTATGTTGTTTTTTTTACTTTGTGTTATTATACTTTTTCCGCTACTTTATTTATTTTTCACTGGGTGAAATAATTCCCAATTTCCATCAATTGATATGCAGATACTTTTCTCCCACCCAAGAGGATTTGGAATTCCTCTCAGGCCTTGCCGCAGGCCGACTCGTGTGACCAGTTCAAGATCGACCTGGATGGGTTCCTGAAACCTAGACTAATAGACAAGATGAAATCTCATATCAAGAAGTTAATAGAATATCGAAAAAAATGGTACAACCCAATTGAAAAGGATAGAGTTTGTGCATTGATGATGCTATTTTGGTATACATATAGCTTTTAAAACCTTAATTATACTATCACCATATATGATTGGCTTTTGAAAGGATTTTTTCCTCCTTGTGAAGTTACAATTCTATGCATATTTGGATGTTAAGTAATGTTATATGAATCTATTAGATATAGGTGACCATAGGATGTTATATATTAAAAATTTGTTATTAATTCAATTTGTTACATATGAATACTCTTTAATATATAAATAGAAGAAAAATGATAAAAATGAAGAGCTAATTCATCACTATAGGTTTTATATTTTTGATAATGTCCTCATGAAGAATTCCAATCGAATAGTCAAGCAATGAGATCTTTGTTCTTGATTGGTCAGTCCTTATACTATTACCAATGTTTAACCTTTTGGTGTAATACAATATTTTTGTGAGTAGAGTTTCTAGTGGTTTACCATTAATGGGAAGATACATAAAGACTAAAATGATGATTTTATAAACCATCTATTAATGGAAGTCTAGCTGATGGATTCCACATATGAAACCACTTAGAATGTTATCCCTTATCCCTACATTTATTTATTTTTATATTTATTTAAAGTGGTTACATTGAGGGAAATGCAATTTTTAGGTGTAGAAGAGAGATACATAGGATAGTTAGTATTTAAACTAAAATAAATAAAAGAACACCTCATGTATGAATTTTTACATGATATGTAACTATATTTCAAAAAAATCACTGTATTTCAATTTTTATTTCGAAAAAATGGATCTTAAAGAGAATATCCAAAATCATTTTTCATATACCATCCTGTTATTTTATGTAATTAATTCTTTCCATTAATTTAAATTATTTTACATTTTTCATTACTAAAAATACATACTATATCTTTGGTAACATGAAACACCGTGTTTATGTTGTGTTTCATGCAACATCGAGTTTATTTGATGACATGTGTTACACAAAGGACTGACATTTACCAGACAATAATATACTATTAATATTTTTATTTAACATGATAGTTATCACCTAGACATAGGGATAGAGAGAATTAATAAGTTTAAATAAATTATGAAAATATATTTTACATAGATTTATAAAATGAGTTTATTTATAACCAATTATTTAGGAATGAAAATAAAAACCAAGTGAATATAAAGGAAATGTTTTTACAAAACAACTATTTTTCATATGCCCAAAAAATAATTTTATATTAATAAATTAAATTAATCAAAATTATTGAAGGATCTTAATTAAATTTATATGTTATATATTCAGTTGGTTTTTTTTCTGAATTCAGCAAATAATTTTTATTGTCTTATGAAAATAATTAATCCAATTTTATGCATAAAATGTTTTTTTATGAAAGGTCATTTTTCCACCTTTTAAAGGAAGACATGTTTTAGAAATAAAATTTGAAAATTTAATTAAATTTATTTTAAAATATAAAATTTATTTTGTAAATTTAAATTTCAAAATTATCTTAGGGTGATTTTTTTATATTATTTTTATATGCTTCTTTTTTTTGATGAATAGTGAACAAATATTGGATTATAATTTCAAACCATCTTTTAATCTAAATAATTTATTATTTTAAATTTTATTTTTAATTAGTTTTAAGGTTAAAATATATCAATTATTCATATTTTATTCCAATTTATTTAATTTGAATCAATTTTTTGTTTAATTTGGATACAATAACTTAGTAAACCTTTTAACATTTTAACCATAAAAACTCGTTTTCCTGTTCTATATGCGGGATTAATTTTAAATTAAATTACGCCAATCATATGAATTGAATTTAGAAAAAGGGATTCATATTTATAATCATAATAATTTATACTATATATTATGGTCAAAAAAATTTTTCCCAAATATATTACTAAATGTAATTAAAATTCATTATAATAATTATGGTAAATATGAGTTTACTTAGTGGTTAAACATTGTTATTAAGGGGGAAAATGAAATAGAAACGTGTCCAAAAGATATTTTATGGACATTCATCGACCATATAAACTCTTGGATATAATGTTATTCATTATTGGTGGTAAATTATCTATGGGAGTCCTCCAAGAGTGTTTACTTTTTTGAATTTACTTGAATGCCACTCCCCCAAAATAATAAAAAACTCACTCTCCCTAATTATTTACACCTATAAAGGATTTTAAATAATCTAAACAAATTTCTAAATAACCTTAATTCTTACATCCACACATCCTAGAATAATAAAATTTGAAATCAAACACAGAAAAGTATGGCTTTGTTCAAACCAAAAGAAGTTAACCGATGAAGAGGTATCATTCATCAACAAACAATTTTTGTTTTATTTATTCCTCAAACCCCTTCAATTATTTTTATATATTCTTTATATAATTAAATAATTATCATAAAAATAATGATAATTATTTTTTAAGGTTTTTACATACACCCACGCATACTTCCATCAAATGGGTTACAAAATCAGCATTCATGTGTACTGTGGACTATCGCCTCGTGAAACGATGTCGTTTTTTATCCTCTACCACCTATCATGGTTGATAATAATGATATAAATACTATTTATATGTTTTATATAATATATTTATTACATAATACTACCTTTATATTAATTATATAAAATACACCTTTTTATATTTCATTCTGTATAGGATATGATTACATCTCTTGTGTGTATGGCGGACTACCGGCTCAAGAAGTGATGTGAATCCTTTTTCACTAATGTTTTACGTGGATGGTAATAAATGTAAATATAATTAATATATTTTATATACATGAAATATCTTTTGATTAATGAAATAATTCTAATTCTATAAATAAAATATATCATTTTTATCTTATAATTTCACCCATTGAAAAAGTGATAATGTCATTTGTGGACATGTGGACTACCGCTTCCTCAAAGCGACTTGACCCCGTTTTACTCTCAATAATGACATATATAAGTATATATAACTAAATATAATGGTATTTAAGATATAATTATCTTTTTTAATGATAAATTATTACTTTTATTCTTTCCAAAATGATTATTGAAAAATTGAAAATGTTACTCATGCGTAGATACGACCTGTCATCTTAATAATTAAATGATTAGTTCATTTTTAATAACTTTTTATATGATATGGTCTAAAAGTATAAATTTTTTATAAATAAATAATTAATTTATTATTATTATTATGGATATGTTTAAATAATTACATCACTGACTTTAGTTGACCTATCAAATTCATTTATGACACATAAGACAAATATGGTCAAAACATTCGACTTAAACTTAATTGATTAGGTAATTATATATAACTATTTTATTTGTGAAATTGAAGTAATAATAAACATGTAAAAGTTTATAATGAAATTAAATTCTTGAAATATGTATATTATTTAGGAATATAAACAACACACATGATGAATCAAAATTAAGGTACAAGATTCTCTTATCTCACTTTTATTTCTATAAGATATATGAAATATTCTCCAATTTTATTTGCTGTATATAATTATTATGAATTGATTTTATGATTATTATAATTAAATTTATGTCTAATAACATATATATTTTAGGATATTAATTTCTTGGTGTTTACAATTTCAAATTTACCGAAGCTATTATGGGGTTTTTTCACAATTTTTCTTATTGAGATGTTTGTTATGTTATACACCTACATTTTTATATGAGGTTTTTATCATACTACATTGACATGTTATTTTATTATTATTTTTATTTTAATTATATTATAATTTTACTGTAATGTTATTCCTTCATGGGAATTATTATTCAAAGTTACCAATGTGGTAAGAGTCTTTTATCACAATCTCATTGTTTAACAAAATTGTGTATAATTAAGCCTATGATGTAAAATTCTTGAAATTCATGTGAATTATTTTTTACTCTGGATATTATAGTTATTTTCAATTAATTGTACCATTTTTAAACTCTTTATTACTTAATTTTTTGAGAATTTGTTTTATGAATTTTTTTCATTATTTCTCTCTTCGGTCGAAAAGTCATTTTTCTCTAAATCCATGCTTTCTAAAACGTATTAAGAAATTATTTCAAAAGTGAGTTTAAAATAAAAAATGAAATTTTACACAACAAATGTTTAAAGAAGTCCTTTACATTATTAAATTGTTATTTTCAATGAAAATTATTTTCTGACTACTTTATGATTTAAAAAGAGTTTCTCAAAATAAAAAAGATTTTTTCCACTATAATTTATTAATGATATTTTAATTCTATTTTCAATCATAAATGTCAATAATCCCTGTATATTCTTATCCTAAATAGGGGATATTTTTTGTTAATACCATCATTATTGTTTTTTGAAAACAATTAAGATTATTTCAATGATATTGTTATAGAACCCATTTACATTAAACATGTTTATCATAATTTAATGTGATTGTTATTGAACCTGTTTGTTCTCCATGGATTAAAAATGTTTCAAATATATTGTTGTTAAACATGTTCCTTTTATATAGCATAATCATGTTATGAAAGGGATAATGGATGTTACTATAAGTTTATGATGAAACGAAATATATTATGTGTTATGATTATATAATGGTATTTTGACATTTGATTGGTGGTTGTGTTATAAACCAATAATGGTTGGTTCCATGATAAACTAATGATTCATGGTTCTATAATAATCCATTGATGGGTGGGTCCATTATAGGAATAAATTTAATTGGATATGGAAGTTGACCATATGGTAATTAAATCAATAAGAATGGTTGTACGGGTAAAGTGATAATGATGTCCTATGTTATGTACATGTTTTATTTATGATTACTATGGGTTTATAATTATTCTCATGATCGAGATAAAAATGATAGGACACATGATTATTGATTCTAATTAATATCTCCCTTGAAATGTTTTCATATTTAATGATCTAGATATTGATTTTCAGGATTTCCGTTACAATTCTTTAATGGACTTTGATTATGTAATCGTACACATATGAACTTTTATGCTCATTGATTTAATTCAATTTTTTAATATAATCAATACCATTACTAATTTTTTTACATCACCATTATTATATTTAATTTTAAATAGGTTATAATTATGTAGGTTGATTAATTTATGTCTTTAAAGGATTTCACAAGGATGATATTTATGACCTATTATTAAATAAGAGAATCTGGGTTAAATTGGAGAAATGTTCATTTTCTGACATAAGTATTGTTTATATATATGGTTTATTAATTTTATAAAACTCTTAACCAAAATGGTATTATTAAATACAAGTGATCTTATTTTTAATTCTCATTTTTTATTGTTTTAATGGAAAAATGTATGTTATAATTATCAACATCTAGGTTTGAAATGTAAAGTTCATGATCTCAACATAGGATCCAACAATGCAGTTTTGGGGCTGTTATATTTAATTCCTGATTCGATTAGGTGAAAAATCAATTTATTTAGATTTTTTTAAATGAATTTTTATATGGAATATTTTTATTGAACATATATTTTTAAATCATTTTTTTTGAGTTTAATAGATTTTTGAAACCCATGCCTCATTATTGATGACCAAAATTTTAAATCTCGTACCTGAAATACATTATAATCCATTTATTTAATATTATACCTTTTAATCACTTTCATGAGAGTCTTTTGTTATAAATAGAATTTATAACTTTACTTTATTCTATTAAAATCCATACGATTCAATTGTGCTATATTCATAATAGAGCCCATCATTCATTAAAAATACAGTTGTATAATTATCCACTATTTTTGGACACATTCGCATTATACCTTTAGTAATACATATATACCAATAAATATCTATTATTAAATCCACATTAGAAGATAATATATCCATACATACCTATGTCTTATGATTAGGTGTTTCCATGAGATTTTTAGGGAATGATTTATTTGAACTGGTTGAGTGAAAGTGTATCTACATTTTTCTGGGCAGTTGTTTTAGAAGAAATATAATATAATTTTTTTAAAAATATTTCCATATTTATCTAATATATATATATATATAATATTAATGTACATTAAAAAGTAAATATAAAAAATAAATGGAGAAAGGAGGATGTTTACTAATTATTATTCACTTATAGGTTGTCACCCACAAAACGGAAAAAGGGGAAAGTGGGTTAGAAGGGATACACTGTGAGAGGGTTTCAGTGAGTTAATTCATTGTGAATAGTTTTTTCATTTGAATATACATTTTTATTTAAGAGAGTAAACACTCTTATTCTGCCTTCGATTTTAAAATATCAATTCATACTAAACCATGAACCTCATAACATCCTATTTGAAGTCCTCTGGAGTAGAACATTTGTTTCTACTGGTAGATAAATTATTATCTCACTAAGAATATGATAAGATCAGATGAACTCTTGGAAATGATTATCAATCCACATTCATATGTTCCAAGAGTAAAAGGTAAATTTTATAGGTGGTGTCGATTTTGACACGTTTAATGTGTGAAAAATTGTATTTGAAAATTTTTTATTGGGATATCATGATAATGAAAATAAAATTAATAAATGAGACATTATGAATTTAATTCAAAGAGAATATTGGATATTTTATCACATTGGATTTTCTAATGGGACATGATTTGGATTTTTTTTTATTTTCCTATGAGTATAATTTTTTAAGTGTGGGTGTGTGATCTAAATGTTACATTTCCTATATTATCACCCTTATACTTTTTAATTTAATTGTTTATGGGTTTTAGTAACACATTATTTAATTTATTATATTTCAAAATATATTTTAAATTCATTTGTTGAAAACATGCTTAAAATGATTCAATTACACATTGACCCAATAGAAAATAACTTTTTAATTTTCATCACAACATTATATAAATTAATCCATATTCGAATTATTTTTTTTAGGATTTAAAATTAATCTAGATTCAATTTCATCATCTGGACCCATAGAAATATTTCATAACAAGAATCCTAATGAAACCCAAATATAGAAGATAATATGGTTGGGGAAGATTTGACCACCTTTATGTATTTGGGCCATATCATGGGATTCAAACCTAAAATTGGGATGATTACACTTCCATTTAATAGTTATATATAATGTCTACCTCTCCACTATATGCAATGTTAATAAACAATGTTTAATCAATTAAACCATCTAGTCCAAGTGGAGGAAAAAATTAAGCCATGAATTTTAACACACACCCATAGATACGTGACTTATTTATTGTAAATTTTTACTAATTTTCCATAAAATAACATTTACCCCTCATTTATCAATTATAATAAACCAAATAATTATTTTATATTTATTTGGTTGGGAGTAATCATCATTTATGGATTCCAACATGTACGGGGTTCTAGACTACTTATAATCACCCATGGAGGAACGTTTTGTAAATATTGAGCTTCATGTTTGTACTATTTGAACTATATTTTATATTTTATGTTTTTATGTTTTCTTTATACTTTATTCTTATTTAATTATGTTATCTACTAGAATGTAATACTCAAACTCAGAAGATCATGAACAGGGTTACCCATTCCGGTGATGTTTCATACATGGTCTTCTAATTCCCTCTTTTAATTGTGGTGTTTGAGTGGTTCATATTAGTAGATTGAATTAAAATAAAAAATTATATATTTATGTAATTTTATTTCATCATATCACACTATAATAACATTAAATCCTTCACAACACATTGAGTTATTTATGTGTTCCTTCGGTGAGTCTCAACTATTATGATAGCCCATATCTTTAAAACATATTAATTTATGCTTTATTACATAAATGTACACATTATTCAATCCCAAAAGTTCTATAATCCATATGTATTTGATAAATTATAAACATTAAAAAACAATATGTAATAACTTTAAAACAAATTTTTTGAAAATTTCCATAACAAGATTCTAAAATTCCATTGTTATTCTAAAACTCAGGTGACAACTTTTGTATGTTTACAAGAAAGAGGTGATATATCAATCCTAATAAGGGGATAATAAAATCAAATAATGAGGTTAATCAGTTCATGTGATTAATTAGGAATACAAATCTTACAAAAGAGGTGTGAGAAACTTAATCATGAAATATGAGGAATGATATAACATCATAACATAAATGCAACATAGGAATGTAGCAACAACATAAAACATGATATCATAAACATAAGTCATGGATACGATACAATACAACATATCATCTTCTGCTCAATATAACCTCTCATGCACCATACATGGAATATCATGAGATAAAAAAACTTCCCTATGCATTGGAGGGATATATAATTCATGTCCCACCAATTACTTTTATATCATGTTCATGCACAAGTGCTCCACATAGATCATACAAAATAAGGATGAATGTAAAAAATTCAAACCCAATCATTAATGGGTGTGGGCTGTATACATGAAAATAATCAATCAATTAAGTATAGTTACACTAGGTTAATATACGTGTGTTGAAATTGGAACATTTATTAACTACAAAAATGTTTAACATGGAAAATTGTAGGATAATTTATCCTAAAGAATAGGTGTACAAAAAGTTATATAAAAGGGGGGTGTGAGAGAGAAAGGGATAAATAAATACTTGGTAATCATAGGTATAGTAATATCGGGGTTTAAAAACATACTCCAAATAGATCAATTAAAAATCAAAAGGCATAAAATAAAGAAGGTTATTGAATAAAGAGTAGAAGGGTATGATCCCTTTCCTTGAGAGGACACTTTTAAAAGCTTGGGAGGTGCTTATTAATATCATGGGGGAACCATTTTAGTACTATATATTTCTAAAATATGTTTAATATCATGATATATGGGTTTTTTTGAAGAGTAATAGGAATTTGGAGGAATTTATATAGAAAAATGGAGGATATTGTTTTAATAATATCAAATATTATGTTTTAGAAACTATATGATAATGAAATAAAAACCAAAATCCTTCCCAGGGATTTTTAAAATGTTTTAAACCATATGGGATTTAATATAATTATCTTATAAGTTTAATAAATGAAAAAATTAAAATAAATCCCTTTGGGATGTGAAAGTGAGTCATGTTTATAAATAATTAATTTTAAAACCTTAAAATATAATATAGGTTTTAGAAAATTTATTAGGGGTTGATAAAATTTATAAAATACCGTAAAAACTAAATAATTTTAAATAGTAAAAATAGTTTTAATATTGGATTATATATCTTGTAATTTTATATCACTTCTTCTCTTTTAAAATACCATAATATATAGTATGCAATTATATAGTATATAATTTTTACCCAAAAAAATTGAATTTCACAAAATATTGGGAAACAGTCACCATTTAATAATTTTTACAAGATTATATCAAAAAAAAATTATTGAATAAAATTAATTCTCTAAAAATGATGATTTATACTTTTAATAAAAAAAATGGCCTTTTATTTAAAAATACTGGTTTTTTTCGAATATAACAGTTTTCAAAACCTTATAAAAATTATATTAAATTTCATAAAATTATATATAATTTATTTTTAATTAATACTATATAATAATAATATTTTGTTAAATTATAATATATTTTAAAAGTTTTTTCATTCGATAAAAAGGTGTCTTGATTGAAAGCATATATTTTCCAAAATACAATTCATGTTTCATTGTATAAAAAAAATAATTTTTTATCCAAATAATTTTTTAATTTTTTAACATATAATATTAAAAAAGGATAAAAATAATGATTGATTTATTAAAAATAAAAATATGAAAATTTAAACAGTCATGTTCTAGATACATAAACCATTATTACACCAGTGAATGCCTTAAGGGTAAGGTGTGTGATGGTGACATTTCTATGTGGTTGTTCATATAGCATGGTTTAGGATGTGATCTCAATGAGCTTGAACTTATCCCATAAATATATTCAATAATTATTAATTTTTAATATCATATTTATATTGTTTAAGGTAAATTCTTAATGATGTTTTCTCCATCGGAATCTTCAATAAGCAAGATTCGTAGGGTATGAACCTATTGGTTGAGGCCATCACATCTTCCATACAAGTCAATTAGACTTTATCATAACCCTTGATATACTATTCTTAATGGTTTCTCAACAATAGATATATTTTCAATGGTAATAATGCTTAATGGTATTTAAAATCTGATAGACTATAACTATCCAAAATACTAAAAGTAGTCCATGTGTTTTATAAAAATAGATTACCTGATAAATAATATATTCATTAAAAAGGTAATTTTATTTATTAAAGTTTGGATTGATATATTTCTCCCCCCTTTAGAAATTTAAACCTCAAAATTTTGGTTTCATACACCAAAATAGGTTAGGGAACTTTTATTTCATTACCTCTTCTAGTTTCCATGTTGATTTCTTGAACTTCTAGTTCCACCACAACACTTTGTCCATGTGAGATACATTATTTTGTAGACCATTATATCTATAATATAATATCTTTCCATGATCCTCTCATATGAAATATCATTCTCCAACGGTAATAAAACATAATTCCTTACATGTGATGGGTCTCATATTTACATCCTTAAGAGGGATACATGGAACACATCAAGTACATGAGATTTTTATGGTGTTAGTGTTATTCAATTGGCCATTGCTCTGATGCGATCAAGTATATAAAAGGGGACGATGCATCTAGGAATAATATTTCACTTCTTCCCAAACCTTATTAATTTCTTTAATAATAATATATGAAGGAACACTTTATCTCTATCCTCAAACTCTAGGCCTCAATGAATATTTTATACATAGATTTTATATTTACATTGTGAATATTTAATTTATTGATAAATGTTTCGAGACATCTCTAAAATAAACTAGATCAGATCAGATCCAATTTATTTCACTCTCCAACTTCTTCCCAACATGTTGAAGTCTTACACATATTACCATATAGAGCCTCATAATTTCCCATTTTATTTCTAGAATTAAAACATATGTTATATGAAAACTCAAATAAGTAGAGGTTCTTGTGCCAGCATCATTAGATTTTCATTGAACATGATATCAACAAATCCCTTAGTGTATTAATAGTTCATTTAGATTTAACATCCTTATAACAGTGATAGCCATTGATGAAATGCAGTTCCATATCCAATGAATGAAAAAGGATTCTCCAAACATCAAGGTAAAAAACATATCTTTATCATATTCAATAGAGATTAGAACTCCATGTTCTCTTAACACTTCCATTTAATATATCATAGCCATGTAGTGATGATTAAAATATTTATTTAAAATAATGAAATGTAATGACTTGGTATAGTGATAGACTAACATCCATATGTTCTTATTAACAAAGCGGTGTTGGTATGTTATTTGGACTAGTGTCTCATTCGTTGTCAAATAACATGTCAACATGTTTTTAGTAATTTTTTTATGAGAAGTGGTGATACATGGAGATTTTTTATAGATTCATAGAATTGTATTTCACACTTTTTGAATTATACATGTTGATAAATATGATGATTGGTTTACTAATATTGTTGTCAAATACATGTACCAAAGGTGATAAATTATTTACTGAAATGTTTAGAAGATTAAATAAGATAATGTAACTAATATAATGTTTACAAAAATGTTTGTATGATTAAATAATAGAATGAAATATGAATACCATATTTTATGATATGAAGAATAATGATTTTTTTGAAGGCCAGATATAAATAATTTAGAATTACATGAAGAAGGAATGAGTAAGAAGAAGAGAAGGTTGGATTGGTCTATAATTATTTTTAACATTATTTATTTATATAAATTATTTTTTAAGTACATTGTTTTTATGATCATACCAAAAATATGGACAAAACCCTAGTAGCCAAGGTCACCTTCAACTTATGGAACATGTGGGACCCATGTGGTCAACCACGCCCAAGGGAGAGTATCCCCATGCTAGCCGAGGGGAGGAATTGGTCGGTATAAGAGTTCACTCACATGGGAAACAATGTATAAGGTTCAGAGAAGAGGTGTCACCATTTGGTGTTTCACATCTGTAGGTGAATTAGTATGCGGTGGTACCAAGAGGGGGGAAGAGAAATCTGATTGGATTTTAGCATGCACTGATTTATATGTCATGGCCCATGATATGTTTTTTTCAATGAGGGACACTAATGCAATGGGAGAAGTTCACACATTTTAAAATGTTAGACAGAATGTGGACCATCTGTTCAGATGAGATGAGCCTCCCAATTTAAATAAACTAATCATCTTGGTCCTTCTGCTTCTCAATGAACACCAATATTTTAATCACATGGAATAACCAATGATGATCAATCTCCAACCATCCTTAGTGATGTAGATGATAACATTAGGTGGATAGATCAATCCTTGATCACGTATGCATTTTATTCTTGCATGCATGTGATCAATTGAATAACATGATTTAATTTTGAGACTACAAACAATCTTATAGGTAATTTTATTATAAATTGAAATCTAGCATGGATTAATGAGAAGAATATAATGATCATATTCATGTGATAATCTCACCGCAATGAAAATTGTGAACTCATGAAAGATGAACACCATCTTTTTCATCACATGTTTGAGATATTCTTAAATGGGTAGAGTGTTCTAAATATTCCATGACGTGATATATTATTATGTGTCTCAGTTCTGCATGAAAAATAGATTTATGGAAGTCTAATGAGGTGATTATCGCCATCTATAAAAGGATAAGAACCCTCTAATTATGGTGTTGATGAATTTTTCAGAAGTTCTTTTATTCTCCATTGAAAATAGAGAAATCATGAACTTTTGGTTCATAAAGCATATAATACAACCTTAATATAAACTTACATAAAGAATAAGTGGAGTCCCTCAAGATCATGAAAAGTGAAAAGAAATAGGCTCATTGTAAATAACCTGTTCTGTGAAGCAATAAGGGACAACACATATATGTCTACCTAGTCCTCATGATGGTGTGAGGTCCGTAGAGCCCTCCTAGTCCACAATACTTGTTTCAGACAACTACTAGAATGTGTTATCTACACTGTTCGTAACAAATAAGAAGATATTCTACACTTTTCATATGCAAAGAAGTAAGAGACACCAAGGCAGTCTATGTTTACATTGTGGGTCATCAATAAGAACTTTCATTCATCATTTGAAAAAAAATTATTCGGTTTATAATGAAAGAAGAAGAGGAATATTTCATACAGTCCATGAGCATAGTATTGATGATGGAGTACAGGAACATAAAAATGAAGAGAAAATATATTTCTTACTCACATATACTTTCAACCTATACTAAATAAATTGTGGACATTGTTAGTGTGTGAAAAGAAAGAAAGAAAAATGCGGATAAATCATGCATGTATTCATGAATTATCATTCACCCATAAAGAACTATTGAGATACCCATACAATTATTTTAAAATTACATGCACTAATCTTCCATAGATGGAGTATATTTGATGAGTTTGACTTGAGAATTCTAGAGAATGTGATTTTAGGTTTTTCAAGTATTAATATTTCATGAAATAATAGAGAATAATTTGTGTGAACAACTTATAGAAATCCATGTGATTCCATAACTTCATTCATAAGGAAGCATAAATTGGGAATTATTACACTGAGGCCACTGAACAAGAACATGTCATCTATATTGGTTGAACAAGACCAACAGATTAGAAACGTACAAAAAATTGTACATGAGAAAGTACTATATTACATGCCCATAAAGAATATTAGAGAATCATCTTATAGTGGATCAAGCCATTGATCATATTTGACACCTTCAGGTTAGAGCCATGAGTATTTGAAGTGTTTTTGTCCAATCTAGGAGCAGAAAGAGTCTCTCAGTTGGAACTAGAGGAAGATTTTTTTGTTGGATCAAAAACGTATATGGATTCCCTAAGTTGGATCCGAATCCATTATAATCACTTGTGTCTGTAGTGAATTTATAATATAGAATCCCTATTGGGGGGAATAACCAACATGTAAACAAGTAGGTCTTTATATCGAACCTTTAAAATATTTTGTTCTTCTCTTTCTATTATTATTAATAAAAATGAGGTGAGTTTAAGGGATTATATAGAGTGGATAAACCTCCTTAAAAAGTTTTATAGGATTAATTTTAAGGAAATGGAATTAATAATAAGAAACTACGGATTCACCCCTCCCCTCTATGAGGTTAATCTATCCTAGGTCTCTACAAGTGGTAAAATAGAGTTGGTCACCTATAAAGATCTAAGGGAGTCTTTATGAAGTTTGGATTTTAGTAAATGAGTTAGAAACCTCATATGGTTATTTCTTCTAAAAATCATATTAATATAACTAAGAAGCTAAAAAAGATGTTGAAGATGAATATTATTGTTAATAGAGAGACACCATTAATTAAAGTTAATATTTAAGGTAAAACATGCAATAACACTTTTAATTATGATTATTCCAATGAAGACTAATAAACCTATGAAGGTAATGGATCACATAGATATAGATAGTCTATACTAAAAGAACATATGATGAATATTCCTATATAAGTGGTAAAATGTTTTATTGTAGGTATCAAGGGACATAAATGTTACAAATTATAGTTGGACGATGAAGCTGATGCCATGGAAGATTAATTACATAAAAGGGTTGGTATATCATACACTCTCACAAATTTTGGGAATTAAAATGAAGATACAATTTCTATTTTAAAGGAATGATACATTGGAGATATTGACGATATTAAAGGAAGTGTTTGTGAGAAATTAATCATTGAGGATATATTTTTATAAGCACTCTAGGAATTTGAAATTTTTTAAAATTTTAGATGGGTGTCAAAGCTTCTATACTAAAGTAAAAAATAGGACAAACTAAAGGATCTTGATATTCAATTGAACAATTCGAAAACTATGCATGAAGGAAAAAGGAATAAGGTAAAAGTGGAATGGTAAGCTAACGTGAGATTAGTTGAGGATGAGAATAACTCTCTCAACACGAAGAGCATAAAGCTGGTGGAGATATTAAGGAATCATAAATCACCACATGATGGAACCACCCATATTACTATGAAAATAGATGTTTCTATGAAAATATAACCAGAGGATAGTGACTCTAATAAGAGAATGACACCAATATCTTATCAAAATGAAACATCCTTAACAAAAAAGGTATCCCATAAAAAAGAAACTACTTTATGTATGAACGATGTTTCAAGTGCTGGTACATGTTTGAAATAAAACTATGGGAATGTATTTATTGTTAATGATTCTATGAAATTCACCACATTAAGGGAGGCCATGAAAAGAAACATGGGGATAACTTAGTAAAAGAGTTATCAAAGAGTTTAAATACTACTCAAAAGAAGAATGGTTCACAATATATGAAACCTAATAAGAATATACATCAGAAGAAAAGAAGAAGTCTCTTAGGATATTTTTTGTATTACTATAAATTTGGGTATAATCATTTATAATTTTGTAATAACATGCCAATTAATGAGGATATAATAAGGCATATATTTTGGGGGAGAAAAGTATAAATTTTTAAGAAATAGAATAAAAATATATTTCTAAAGGAAAAATAAAGATTCCATATGAAGAAGATGAGTTTAATGAGAGGTTTTCAAAAAATGGAAACCCATTCATTGAAGATGTTATGTGTGGGAGATTCAATAATGTTGGACATATTGCACGAGGATGCTTAATTAGATTTCAAGCATAAAAATAATCCTTGAAGATAATGAATATTTCATCAAGATATTAATTTTATATGATGAATAAAGAAAGAAGAACTATATCACAGAAAGAAGTGTCGGGAGCGATGAGATCTATGCTACCAGATAAAAAATGTTATTTGAAAATCAGATGTGGAGGCATAAAGACTAGAGAAATTGGAGAAACTTGGTTGTGAAAAAGATCTCAACCATGCTGTTCACATTAAATAACAAGTAATGTTCCTCCTTATTCTATTTTTATGTATTCATGTGTAATAACATGAATGTAATTGAAGAATATGGTTTCATACAATTTTGAGGTTCATAGGTTTGAAAATGATTTATGAATTTCATAATTTCATCCATAATTATTAATTTCATTAAATATATCAATATATGGGGAGTGATTGGTTAATGAAAAAATGAGATACAGGGGGTGATATATCTATTCCATGTAAATATATGACTTCTTTATTGAATTATGTGAAAGATTTATAATTCCATTGATAAATATGATTATTTACAACCCCTTGGATGAGAATTGAGAAATTCTGATCATGATTTCACATGAATGGTTGTTTTTTGATAGAATTGAAAACCTTTTTCATAACACTATTGTTTTATACATAGGTTTATCTTATGTAGAGTAAGAGTTTATTCACTAAATTCTCTATGATAATAAAAACCATTTGATATCATCCCCATATCTTAGTTAAATTCTTGAAATAATCCTCAAAATGGAGGACAATATGTTTTTTAGAAAATACCAACTTTTCCATTTCAAATTTATTGTCAATAAGGGGGATAAGTGTTTGATCACACATATTACCTACATTAAAGTGTTAGATAGTGGTTTTGAAAAAAAATATAAAGGGGGAGATGTTTGGGACCCATGTTTCATTTTTTTCAAATAACATGTTAATATGTGTCAGGTAAGATGATGATGAGAAGTGGTGATTCTTATAGAATTGTTATAGATTAATTATATTGGATTTCATGCTAGAGAAATTATCTATGTTTCTAAATATGATGATTGGTGAACTGATATTCATGTAAAATACCTGAATGAAAGGTGATACGTTGTTTACTATAATGCTTTGTTGATTAAAGAAGATAATGAAAGGGATACATTATTTACTATAATATTTGAAGGATTTAATAAAATAATGAAATATGAATCTAGAATTTCATGATGTGAAGAGGAATTGAATTTCTTCACGATCATGAATAAAGAATTTATAATTGCATCAATAAGGAATGAGGAAGATGAAGAGAAGGTGGGATTACTCCATTATTATTTATAACATTTATTCATTACATAAATAATTTTCTATATAAAATTTTTATGGTTCGTACAAAAAATATGGTCAACCTCCATGAAGCAAAATCCACCCTCAATATAGGGAACATGTGGGACCCATGGGGTCAACCATGCCCAATGAATATTATCCCTTATCAATTATATGGGAGGAATGGATGGTCACAGAAGAATGCCCACATAGGCTCCCATATATAAGGCATAAAAAGGATGCACCACCATGTAGGGAAGCATGAAAATAAAAGATTAGGTACTGGGTCGTACTGAGAGGGGGGTGTGGATTTCTTGAGTGGATGGTAGTGTGTTAATATTGATATATCATACCTCATTCTGGGTGCATTTCTATGTGGGATACTGATTCAATAGGTACTCATCCCACATTTTAATGTCAAACAGAATGTGCATCATTCGATTAGATGATCTCATCCATCCAATTTAAATGAGTTGATCACATCCTTACGTGGGATTCTTGATGAACACCTATACTACATATCAGATGAAAGAGATTCCAATGATCAATCACTATCCATCTTCTGTGATGTTGATGATAGTATGATGGTCGAACCATTGAAATGGATATCATGCAATCATTTTAATCTTGTACGTATTCACTAAATTGAAGAACATGAGATACTACCGAGACTAAAAATGATGTTTTAGGTTATTTTAATATCAAATGAGATCATTATTTGATTAATGAGAAGCATCAGAATATCTAATGCATGAGATAATATCACCATAAAGAACATAATGAACTTGAAAATGATGAGCACTATTTTTTTAACTTGTGTTTGAGATATTCTTGAATGACTCGTGTGTGATAAATATTCCTTGAAACTAAATACTATTTGGGGTATCAATGATGCATTAAAATAGTATCTAATGAGTTTTAATTAGGCAATTATCATCATCTATTAAAAGAAAATAAACCTCAACTGAGGGTGCTGATGAGTTTTTGATAATTACTATCGTTTTCTTTAGAAAACGTAACATCCATGACCTTATTGTCCAAATAGGAAATAATCCCTCCTCGTGATAATATTATTAGAAGGAAAAGTATTTTCTAGATATCCCTTATGAAGTGAAAAGTGGTCTTTATGTTTATTTTTGAAGAACCTATTCCATGAAGAAATAAGGGAAATCTCATATTCATTTCCCTAGATCTCACGATGGTTTGAGGTCCGTGAATCCTTCCTGGATCACAGTACTTGTTTGAGACATCATCAAGATATTGTTATCTAAACTTTTAATCATGAAGAATAAAATATTCCATTCTTTTATTTCACGATGAATATTGAGACACCATGAAAATATATTATTACACCATGGTTCGTAAAGAACAAACATCGCATTTCAATAGTAAACACTCATTTAGGTTAGCATGCAAGAGGATGTCGAAAAGTGAATGTTGTCCATGCACTTGGTATGCTTGAAGATGTACATGAACATACAAAAATAATAAAAAAGGAAATTACTTCTCACACATACATTCAACCTAAACTTAATAAACATTGGACAATGTGAGTGTGTGAAAGGAAAGTAATAACAACATAGATAAAACATGCATGTGTTTATGTATGATCATTTATATGTAAATAACTATTAAGATACCCAAAAAATGTTTCCATATTCCAGGAATTACACTTAAATTAATGAAGTTTATTTGATGAGTTTGAATTTAGAATTCAGTAATAAGTAATTTGATGTTTTGAACATATTAATCTTGTATAAAATAATTGTAACACTCGAGACATTTATGTTATATAAATCATTAAAGGAATCTTTTTCTACACAACACTTTTTTGGCTTGCTTTACACGAAATCGCGACCTTCCTCGATAGCTTGCGTCGTACGCAATACCGAGTTTCACTAAACAATGATATGCTATTAAAATATTATTAAACATAGCCGTTATGAATAGTAATAACCACTTTTTGAAATTTTATAAATTTTATTTTTCAAAATGGACTTCATTTTTGGATTCGGAATATCGAAATTAGCCTAGGATGAAATTTTGGTATTTTTCTGAAAACTTTCAATTTTTGATGAATAGTGAAACCTCTAAGTGGTAGTTAAAAAAAATGAATTTTTCATAAAATTTTATTTTACCACTTCTGTGAGTGGAAATTCAAAAAACCGAGACACACGGTTGATGTCAGTAAGTAAAATGTGGTTCAATGAGATGAAAATGATTTTTTTTTTGAATAGTAACTTTTTACTTTTTTTTCACGGTTAAAAGTATATAGGGTAATTAAGGGTAAAGATGATTTTATTATTACCCTAAAATATGTCCTAATTCTATTGGACAAGTTTAATTCGACCAAAAACAAACTTAGGAATAAAATATGACCATTTAGGCCCACTTGGATTAGATTAGGATATTTATTATTAATTTATTTAAAGAAGGGTTAAAATAGTTAAAATCAAAAGTTTAATAAGTAAATAATTTTTAATATGGGGTTATACATAAGATAAATTCGACTATAAATATTCCTTGGAAAGATAAAAATATTTCATACATAATGGTATTTTATTTGTAATTTTGAGACATTAAATAATTTAATTTATTTATGACACAAAGATGATGCAGTAATTATCTTATTAATGAAATATTGACATAATTGATGTTATAAACACAAAAATAAATGTAATTTGAGACTTTTTAAGAATTACACTAATTTTATAGGTTATTCTGACATGTTAGTATTGATTTAATGTACTTTTTTAGAACTAATAATTCTGTTATGATTTTCACAAAAATCAATTACTAAATAGTGTCAAAATGGACCTAAAATAGTTTTTAAAACAAATATTATATTAGTAATTGTTATTTTATTCCTAAAAATCTATGGTTCGGCCGAATGACTTAGATAAGGTTACATATATTAATAATAAACAACTTGGGGTTCTTTTGGCTGCTTATAGTATGTTTATTAACCTTATAGTATAAGAACATAAGAAGAAACCGTAAAAGTAAAATACTTAACTTAATGTTAAATCTAAATGATAAGGTTAAAATAGGAACCTAAACTTGTATAAATTCTATTTTATGAGAGGATTTCGACCCATCCCCACCTTATCCTCTAAATAAATCAATTTAGAGCTATTTAAAACTGAACATGACTTTATAATAAAATAATATTTTTAGTTATTCCAAAGGTGCCCCTCTCCTCCCTTATAAAAGGGCACCTCATCCCCATCTTCCTCACACCACTTTGAGCCTTCAAGCTCGGACAACCCCGGCCAATTACTCCTCTCCACATCCATAGAGACATCCTAGATGTCCTGGTCTTCTTCAAAGACCAATTTTAGTGCCCTAAAAGAAGGTCTCAAAGAAGCACTTCAAAGAAGAGGTAAAGTCTGTACCCGATTCTTTCATCTTTATTTCTTCTTCCACTTCTTCTTCCTTAGTTGTTTTATTATGAAGTAATAACATCAGTATCACTCATATACTTATATGTTATTATAAGTATGAAACAACCATATTTCACCATCTATCCATCCTATGGAAAAATAAATCACCGTGCGTGCGTACGTACGGAATACCGTCTCCACGCCGTGGTGTAATCTATTTTCCACCACCACCTTACTTGTATGGGTATAATGGTGTAAATAATGACTATATATTACTATTATAATTTAATAATGATTCTGAAATAGTATAAATACACTCCAATACAATTGCACGGTCATAGGAACAATATCATCACTCGTGCGTACGTACGGAATACCGTCTCCACGATGTGACGTGACTCGTTCTACATGATCTTCATTTCATAGTGATTATATAAATGAATTTAATGAATTAATATGATATATATTACACTATTACCATTATGTAAAAGAGGTATCTATAACCTAAAGAAAAGAATTAGAATATATTCGACAAGACACGCATAAGAACAAAAAGTTATAAACACCCTAATAACAAGTAGCAATGAAATACTACACCTAAGCAAAAAATATGACCATATATGATATCATAAAAATAAGTATGATTCTATAATAAGTCAATAACATTATCTAAATCATTATACAGGAGGTTTGGACACTTACAAAGAAAATCGGACCTAAGGTAAGGGAAATATCACAATCTCATTTTTATCTGAGATTGTTTATACTTTGGTATTTACTGGGTGTATTTTATCATCCACATCCATGTTTCCTAAATATGTAATATTATTTCCATCCACCTACAAATTTTTTAATCCAATATTACCCTTTGGTGAGTTTTTATTAAAAGATAGGAGAAGGAATCTTTTGTCGTTTTTCGTACGAAGTACTTTTTTACTTTTCCGACAAAAGTACGAAGAATGTTTTTCTTAACTTATACGGCATGAATGGATTTTTAAAACATTAATTCCAAGAAGAATCCTTTACAAGTTTTCATGTTTAATTTTAATCAACTTCTTTTAGTTTAAAATTGTACGACATGTTAAGAAAGGAAAAGTGTTTTTAAAGCAGAAAGGATATTTTCCACAAGAATGGAGTTCAAATGTTCTATCAAAATTATTTTCTTTCTAAGATAATAAAGGGTTCTGTTTTTATCCCTATTGATTTGATTATGTTGTGATGGAATTATATTTTTAATAATTTCTTTTTCTTATATGAATTGTTTTATTATGTCACGATGTTTAAGATTCCCATTTTTTTACATGAGTTATGCAATGATGTATGATTTATGATTTTGTGGCACACATAAGAATGGTATCATTATGAGATGGGTGGGACCTATATCTCCATCCAATTAATTGGGAAAAGATTTTATATCTCATGAGATAGACATGGCTAGAACGGTAGGTTATACTGGTTCAGTGAAACATGACTGAACTGAGGGTAACTCGGTTCAGAAATGGACCTTGTCCACTAAGATAGTCTTGGAAATGAGTCTTGACTAATAAGAAATGATTCTCTATGATTGTGTGTGTATGCCACAAAGTTTCATGTATTATGTTATGATTATTGTGATTATATTTCACTGCCATGATTTATCCCATGTTATGAAATTATGATCTCTTTTACAGGTTAAGATTTCCAAAAGTTATGTGCTTATGTATGTGATGTGATTGATATTTCTTTTGTTTACACTTATTGAGCATTTGAGCTCACCCTTTTGTATGATTTCATTCCCCAGGTCAGGAAGAAGGTTATTAAGTATAATATGCCAAAAAGGGACTCTAGATATGATGAAATAAATGACAGGCAAAGTAGATGCTTTATGAACCATTTGTTTATGCTTTCCAGTTTCTAAAGACACTATACCTATACGCTTCTTTCTTGGTTTTGTTATATGTTGTAATAAGTATGCTTCAATTTTGAAGTATTAACAATGTATATAAAGTATGGGTTGTTATAGTTGGTATTAGAGGAAAGGTATAGTCATCCATTAGAAACTAGGATGTGAATGCCTTAGTAAGAACCCTAAGGATAAGTCTAAGTATAGAACAAAATCTTAGTGTTTTAGAAATGACCATGAATAACCTAGGATAAGACCATAAGTGTGAAATATTATTCTTGATTATGTGGTTTTCCTATTATAATTTTTGTTTCTCACACTATTCTTCTTGGTTTTAGTCAATGGCTGGAACCCGAAGGAATCGTGTTAATGCGGAATGCGACGGGCAATGCAATGATTGTCCCCCTGAGCAACCAAACGTTATGGGAGATGGAATGAAAAATCTTGTAGTCATGCTCACAAAACTTTCTCAAGTTATGAATCATGCAGGACTTCCAAACGAGCAAAGGAAGGAGGAACATTTTGTTTAATCCTTCATGAGGAAGCGTCCACCTTCTTTCAGCGGGTCTACTGATCCATTAGTTTCTGAACATGGATTAGTACTACTGAAAAGATATTTTCAGTTCTTCAATGTTCTGAACATGATAAAGTCATCTTAGTAGTGTATTGTTTGGAAGGTGATGCTGATCAATGGTGGAATCTTATTAAGAATACGAGGCAAAGGGATGAAATTGACTCCATGGAATGGGACAAGTTCAAGAACTTATTTTTCAATAAGTACTTCCCTCATATTCTCCGAACAATGATGGAGAAAGAGTTTCTTGAACTGAAGAAAAATGATGATGAATCTATTGGTACCTATGAAGAAAATATTACAAGACTTTCAAGGTACGCTTCTGGTATTATTATCCAACCTTAGAGTAAGATCGATCGATTCTTTAGTGGCTTAAAACCAAGTCTTCGAAGGGCCATAGCCATAAGAGACTTCAATAGCTACGAGGAAATTGTACGATGTGCTCTCAAAGTTGAGATGGAGATTGGAGTAACGCATCAGTCATATGGGTTTGATAAGAAGAGGAAAATGGATTTCAGAGGAAAATATAAAGAGCACAATGAAAAGAAGATGAGCTTTCCCATATGCTCAAAGTGTGGAAAGAAACATGGAGGGAGTTGTATTAAATGGACAAGTAAATGTTTCATGTTTGGAAAGGAATGTCATTGGGCATTTGAATGCCGCAATGATGGGAAGAAGATGTCTAGTGATGCAAACAAAGGAAGGGATACACAGAATGAACCTACTACACTTCAATGTTTCAAGTGCAAGGATATGGGACATTATACCAATAAATGCCCTAATTAAAGGGTTGATGATGATGGTCGACGTCAAAAAACTCCTAAGGATAAAGGCAAAGGAAATTCACATGCAATTTCTATAAGCGATATGGAGTACGATAACGATGTGGTGAAAGATACACTTACCATCCACTCTAAAGTAGAAAATGTTTTATTTGATTCTAGATCCACCCACTCTTTTATTTTTGAAAAATTTTCTAAGGGTATCACAATATTACCTCAACAATTAGATGTTGAGTTAGCTGTGAAAACAACTAATGGCACAACAATCGAATCAAAAGTTTATAATTCTTCTCTGATCGAAGTTTGTGGGAAAGTGCATCCTTCAAATCTTGTGATCCTTCCTATAGGGGAATTTGATGTGATTCTTGGCATGGATTGGCTTTCTTTATATGGAGCTCATATCAATTGCCATAGAAGGGAAGTCACATTTCATATTCCAGATCAATCTATGATCTTCTATCGATGCAAGGATGAACATAACCTTCCAGTGGAAATTTCTTCCATCGTATGGGTCTTGATTCCACTAAATGAAGGTTATTTATCTAAAATGGTTGGTGAGAAACTCACGATTAATAATATTCCCATTGTACGGGAGTTTGATGATGTCTTTCCGGATGAATTACCGGGTCTTCCACCAAATTTTGAAGTTGAGTTTTCAATAAAACTTGTACCGGGTGCTTTGCCTATTTCAAAGACACCTTACAAAATGGCCCCAATTGAGTTGTTGGAATTGAAGAATCAACTCCAAGAGAATCTTGATAAGGGATTCATATACCCTAGTGTGTCACCTTGGGGAGCACCTGTTTTATTTGTTAAGAATAAAGATGGATCAATGAGACTCTGCATTGATTATCGAGAACTTAACAAGATCACTCTCAAGAAAAAAGATCTTCTCCCACATATTGATGACTTATTTGACCAACTACGCGGAGCTCAATACTTTTCCAAGATTGATCTTCGTTCAGGGTATCATCAATTAATGGTCAAAAGGGAGGATATACCAAAGACGGCTTTCTGTACAAGGTATAGACACTATGAATTTATAGTGATGCCATTTGGTCTTACTAATGCCCCTGTTATCTTCATAGATCTGATTAACAGAGTCTTTAGAAACTATTTTGATCAATTTGTGGTAGTCTTTATAGATGATATTCGTGTATATTCAATGAGCAAGGAAGAACATGAAGATCACATGAGAATTATATTGAAGACCCTGAGAAAGGAGAAGCATTATTCCAAATTTACCAAGTGTGAATTTTGGCTTCAAAAAGTTTCATTTTTATGTCACATAATCTCAAAAGAAGGGATATCTTTGGATCCAGCAAAAACAGAGGTTATCGAAAGATGGTTGAGACCAACAAAAGTGACTTAGATCCGAAGTATTCTTGGTTTGGCTGGATATTATCTCCGTTTTGTGAAATATTTTTCACGATTATCTAATCCACTCACCAAGTTGACTCGGAAAGGAGTTAAGTTTGTTTGGACGGAGGAATGTGAAGAGAATTTCAAGGAGTTGAAAAGAAGGTTATCCATTGCACCTGTGCTCACATTACCTTGTAGTGTAGAGAGATTTTTGATCTATAGTTATGCATCCAAGAAGGGATTGGGGTGTGTTCTTATGAAAAATGATATGGTGATAGCTTATGCCTCACGACAGTTGAAAATCCATGAACAAAATTACCCAACACATGATTTGGAGTTAGCTGCGGTAATCTTTGCATTAAAGAATTCAAGGAATTATCTTTATTGAGAAAGGTGTGACATTTATACTGATCATAAAAGTTTAATGTATATTTTCACACAAAAGGAGCTGAATATGCGCCAAAGAAGATGGTTGGAGCTGATTAAGGATTATGACTGCTCAATCCATTACCACCCTGGGAAAGAAAACAAGGTGGCAGATGCATTATGTTGACAAGCCCATGCTAGTTTATCCATGATGAGGATCACAAAAGATCCAATATTTATGGATTTACAAAGGATGGATCTTGGAATTATAATGAAGGGGAAAAATCATATCTTTCTCAAATGAATGTTCAACCATCTATACATGTGAAGATTAAAGAGGCACAGAAAGAAGATGTCGAGTTACAAAAGAAGATGAGAAATGTTCCTGAATTCAACCTTGATTGTGATGGGATAATAAAGTTTAGGAATCGGGTTTGTGTTCCTCCCATCCCTGAATTAAAGAAGGAGATGCTGGATGAGGCTCATAGTTCTTCATTCTCTATTCATCCTGGAAGCACGAAGATGTATAGGGACCCGAAAGAGTACTTCTGGTGGGATGGCATGAAAAGAGATGTTGCTGAATATGTCTCTCGATGCTTGGTTTGTCAGCAAGTTAAAGCTGAGAGACAGAAGTCTAAGGGGATGTTACAACCATTACCCATACCCGAATGGAAATGGGAAAACATCACAATGGACATTGTCACAGGACATCCTAAAACAACCAAACACAATAATGCTATCTGGGTCATAGTTGATCGTCTTACAAAGTCTACACACTTCATTGTTATTAGAGAGAATTTCTCTCTGGATCAGCTTGCCAGGATATATGTAAAGGACGTGGTAAGATTTCATGGAGTACCACATTCTATTATATATGATCGGGATCCGAGATTTACCTCGATGTTCTGGAGAATTCTTCAGCATACTCTGGATACACAGTTGAGTTTCAGCACAGCTTGTCATCCTCAGACAGATGGTCAGTCTGAGAGAATAATTCAAACCCTAGAAGATATGTTGAGAGCTTACTCTATGGATTTTAAATGTGGTTGGGATCAACACCTACCTTTGGTGGAATTTTCTTATAATAATAGCTTTCACTCCAATATTCAGATGGATCCTTATGAAGCTCTCTATGGAAATAAATGTAGGACTCCAACTTGCTTGGATGAAGTTGGGGAAAGAAAGCTATTAGGACCTGATCTTGTTGATGAAATGGAAAAAAAAGGTCAGATCTATTCAAAAACACATAAGAGCCGATCAGAGTCGACAGAAAAGTTATGCCAATAAACGAAGAAAATACCTAGAGTTTGAAGTGGGTGATAAAGTGTTCTTACGAATATCTCCCTGGAAGAGGGTTATGAGATTTGGAAAGAAGGGGAAGTTGAGCCCTAGATATATCGGTCCTTTCAAAATACTGGATCGTTTTGGGAAGGTAGCTTACCGATTGGCGCTTCCACCGAATCTCTCTCAATTTCACGATGTCTTCCATATATCTCTCTTGAGAATGTACATACTTGATCCTTCACATGTAATTAGCTCAGAAGTCGTACCGCTGGAGCAAGATCTTTCTTATAAAGAACAACCGATAGAGATTCTAGATCGTAGCGAAAAAGTCATACGAAACAAGACTACTCGATTGGTGAAAGTTTTATGGAGGAACCACTAATTAGAAGAAGCTACATGGGAGCTTGAGGATATGATGAGGGAGAGGTATCCTCATCTGTTTGTTACAAAGTGACGAATTTCGAGGGCGAAATTCATTTTAAGGGGGGTAGAATGTAACACCCGAGACTTTCATGTTATATAAATCATCAAAGGAATCTTTTTCTACACAACACTTGTTTGTCTTTCTTTACACGAAATTTCAACCTTCCTCAATAGCTTGCGTCGTACGCAATACCGAGTTTCACTAAACAATGATATGCTATTAAAATATTTTTAAAACTAGCCGTTATGAATAGTAATAACCACTTTTTGAAATTTTATAAATTTTATTTTTAAAAATGGACTTCATTTTTGGATTCGGAATATCAAAATTAGCCTAGGGTGAAATTTTGGTATTTTTCTGAAAACTTTCAATTTTTGATGAATAGTGAAACCATTGAGTGGTAGTTAAAAAAACTGAATTTTTCATAAAACATAATTTTATCACTTCTGTGACTGGAATTTCAAAAATATGAGAGACACGGTTGATGTCAATAAGAAAAATGTGGTTCAATGAGATGAAAATAATTTTTTGGTGAATAGTAACTTTTCACTTTTTTACCACGGTTAAAAGTAAATAGGGTAATTAAGGGTAAAGATGATATTATTATTACCCTAACACATGTCCTAATTATATTGGACAAGTTTAATTTGACCAAAAAAAACTTAGGAATAAAATATGACCATTTAGGTCAACTTGGATTAGATTAGGACATTTATTATTAATTTATTTAATGAAGGGTTAAAATAGTTAAAATCAAAACTTTAATAAGTAAATATTTTTTAATATGGGGATATACATAACATAAATTCAACTATAAATATTCATTAGAAAGATAAAAATATTTCCTACATAATGGTATTTTATTTGTAATTTTTAGACATTATATAATTAAATTTATTTATGACACAAAGTTGATGCGGTAATTATCTTATTAATGAAATATTGACATAATTGATGTTATAAACACCAAAATAAATGTAATTTGAAACTTTTTAGGAATAAAACTAATTTACTAGGTTAATATGACATGTTATTATTTATTTAATTGACTTTTTCGAACTAATAATTCTGTTATGATTTTCAAAAAAATCAATTACTAAATAGTGTCAAAATTGACATTAAATAGTTTTTAAAACAAATATTATATTAGTAATTTTTATTTTATTCCTAAAAATCTAATGTTCGGACGAATGACTTAGATAGGGTTATATATATTAATAATAAACATCTTGGGGATTTTTTGGCTGCTTATTGTAAGTTTATTAACCTTATAGTATAAGAACACAAGAAGACACGATAAAAGTAAAATTATTTAACATAATGTTAAATATAAATGATAAGGTTAAAAAAGGAACCTAAACTTTTCTAAATTCTATTGTATGAGAGGATATCGACCCATTCTCACCTTATCCTCAAAATAAATCAATTTGGAGCTATTTAAAACCGAACTTGACTTTATAATAAAATAATATTTTTAGTTATTCCAAAGGTGCCCCTCCTTCCCTTATAAAAGGGCACCTCCTCCCCCTCTTCCTCACACCACTTTGAGCCTTCAATCTCAGCCAACCCCTGCCAATTCCTCCTCTACACTTCATTAGAGACATCCTAGAGGTACTGGTATTCTTCAAAGACCAATTTTAGTGCCCTAAAAGAAGGTGTCAAAGAAACATTTCAAAGAAGAGGTAATGTCCGTTACCGATTCTTTCATCTTTATTTCTTCTTCCACTTCTCCTTCTTTAGTTGTTTCATTATGAAGTAATAACATCAGTATCACTAATATACTGATATGTTATGATAAGTATGAAACAACCCTATTTCACCATCTATCCATCCGACAGAATAATAAATCACCGCGCGTGCGTACGTACGGAATACCGTCTCCACGCTGTGGTGTAATCTATTTTCCACCACCACCTTACTTGGATGGGTATAATGGTGTAAATAATGACTATATATGACTATTATAACGTAATACTGATTCTGAAATAGTATACATACACTCCAATAAAATTCCACGATCATAGGAATGATATCATCACTCGTGCGTACGTACGGAATACCGTCTCCAGGAT
Source organism: Viscum album (assembly GCA_963277665.1). Lineage (NCBI taxonomy): Eukaryota > Viridiplantae > Streptophyta > Magnoliopsida > Santalales > Viscaceae > Viscum > Viscum album. Next base: position 315,011,409 of record OY728158.1, read on the forward strand.
GTGATGCAACTCGTTCTACATGATATTCATTTAATAATGATTATATAAATGAATTGAATGAATGAATATGATATATATTACACTAATACCATTCTGTAAATGAGGTATCCATAACCTAAAGACAAGAATACGAATTTATTCGACGAGACACGCATAAGAACAAAATGTTATAAACACCCGAATAACAAGTAGCAATGAAATACTACTACTAGGAAGCTAAAAATATGACCATATATGATATCATAAAAATATGTATGATTCTGGAATAAGTCAATAACATTATTTAAATCATTATACAGGAGGTTCGGACACTTACAAAGCAAATCGGACCTAAGGTAAGGGAAATATCACAATCTCATTTTTATCCGAGATTGTTTATACTTTGGTATTTACTGGATGTATTTCATCATCCACATCCATGTTTCCTAAATATGTAATATTATTTACATCTACCTAGAATTGTTTAAATCCAATTTTTCCCTTTTGTGAGTTTTTAGTAAAAGATATGAGAAGGAACCATTTGTCGTTTTTCATACGAGGTACTTTTTGACTTTTCCGACAAAAGTACGAAGAATGTTTTTCTTAACTAATACGGCATGAATTGATTTTTAAAACATTATTTACAAGAAGAATCCTTTACAATATTTCAAGTTTATTTTTAATCAAATTCTTTTAATTTATAATTGTATGACATGTTAAGAAAGGAAACATGTTTTTAAAGCAGAAAGGATATTTTCCTCAAGAATGGAGTTCAAGTGTTTTATCAAAATTATTTTCCATCTAAGATAATAAAGGGTTATATTTTTATCCCTATTGATTTGATTATGTTGTGATGTAATTATATTTTTATGAATTCCTTTATCTTATATGATTTGTTTTATTATTTCATGATGTTTAATATTCCCATTTTTATTACATGGGTTATGCAATGATCTATGATTTATGATTTTGTGGCACACATAAGAATGGTATCATTATGAGATGGGTGGGACCTATATCTCCCTCCAATGAATTGGGTAAAGATTTTATATCTAATGAGATAGACATGTCTAGAACGGTAGGTTATACTGGTTCAGTGAAGCAGGACTGAAACGAGGGTAACTTGGTTCAGAAATGGACTTTGTCCACTAAGATAGTCATGGAAATGAGTCTTGACTAATAAGAAATGATTCTCTATGATTGTGTGTTTATGCCAAAAATTTTCATGTTTTAATATATGATTATTGTGATTACATTTCACTTCCATGATTTATCCCATGTTATGAAATTATGATCTCTTTTGCAGTTTAAGATTTCCAAATATTATGTGCTTATGTATATGATGTGATTGATATTTCTTTTGTTTACCCTTACTGAGAATTTGAGCTCACCCTTTTGTATGTTATCTTTCCCTAGGTCAGGAATAAGGTTATTATGTAGAATATACCAAAAGGGACTCTAGATATGATGAAATAAATGGGAGGCAAAGTAGATTCTTTATGAACCAGTTGTTTATGCTTTCTAGTTTCTAAAGACATTATACCTATATGGTCCTTTAATGGTTTTGTTATATGTTGTAATAAGTATGCTACAATTATGAAGTATTAACAATGTATTTAATGTATGGGTCGTTATAATAATCAATAAGAATTTTTGTTCACAACTTGAAGACATCAATGTAAGGTTGGGACATCATTAAGAAGGGAGTGCAACCAAAGTATTGTTGCACTGAGGAAACTGATCCAGAATAGGTTATTAGTTTTGATTTATAATTAACTATATATTGATAAGTTACATGAAAAGGTACATGAGAAATCTTAATCCAACAATATTGTGGAGGAATATTAGAGGATCATCATGCAGTGGGTCACACATTTGAATATAGGTGATGTCTTCTAGTTTGATTTAGGAGAAGTTGATGTCTTCTAGTTGGACTTAGGAGTAGATGGAGTATCTTTGTTGGACCCTAATAAAGAAGTATTTTGGTTGGAGTGAAAATCAAACAAATTATCTTTGTTGGATCTAAATACATTATAATCACATGGGGAGATAGTGAAATTATAATGTCGAATCAATATTGGGGGAAAACCAACATGATGAGGAGTGGGCCTTTATTTTTCACGTTGTAAATACTATGAGATTATCATTTTATTGTTATTTATACAAATAAGGTGAGTTTGAGAGATAATATTTAGTGGATAAATAATACTAACAATCTCTATATGTTTAATTTGAAATAAATGGGATACATAAGAAATCCTCTGATTCACCCCTCCACTGTCAATGTCAAATTTGGATTGGGTATCTAAAATATTCCTATGATGAAATCCTTGATAATGTTTTTCCATTTCCATACTATACTATTTTATAGTTTCATCATACCCATATAATTCTATTGTTTATCTTTGACTTTTTGGTATACAAATAATCATGATATAAACTCTTTAATCTCCCCCTTGATGTTATCCCATGAGAAGTTTTTCTTTAAATATTTATACATCATAGTTATTAATAGATGAATAGAGAAGGATTAGATATGAAAATAATACATAAGTCCCCTATTCAAGTATGGTTTTAATGGGACCCATATTCATGTTTCAAACTGTATAACTGCATCTTTATAAATGTTTAACTCTGAAATATTCACTACCTTTTCCTATATCACCCAACCATCCTTATAGTCCTCATTAATCCTCTAAAGAGTTGATGGTTAAGTAGTTATTTGAGAAGGTTAAAATAGAGAACCTTTTATTATTACATTTATATCCATTTCTTGTATGTGATGATTAGATTTCTTAAAATCCTCCACATAGATAGGGTTGTATGATACCTTTTACATAGAGCATCTGCCACATTTTTTCTTTCTTAGGATGGTAATGGATTGAATAATAACAATGCATGATAAACTCTATGAATTTTTTTTGGTGGATCATAAGAGGTTTTTTTCCAATATATACATGAGGTTTTTATGATCATTACATAAGTCTTAGTTCTTCCTAGAGTGATAATGTCACCAAATTGTCAAAGAAAATATCACAGTAAAAAATTCTAGATCAGGTTTTGGGTATTTCTTCTCTTGGAACATTATTTTGAGGGGGGCATAGGCTATCAATTTTTCATTTTTAATTTGTAAACAACCCAATACCTTTTCTAGAATATCAATATAGATAAAAATATCCATATACAAAGATGGGTAATGTGAGCCCAGGTGTAGTGATTACTATTTTTTAGTTCTTTAAATATTTCTTCTCTTTCAGCAGTCTATAAAAAGTTAACTCCTTTCTTTGTATGGTTAATTAGTGGTATTTAATATAATGTGGAGTTTCTCACAAATTGGTTATTGTACTAATATAATATGAGGAAACTATGAATTTATATCATATATATTTTTCTAGACCATCCTTCATTAGTATCTATATTATATGGATCTATAAACATCCCATTGTTGTTGATAACACGCCCTATGAAATTTATTTACTCCAACCAAGACTAACATTTATTGTATTTACATATAAATTTTCCTTATACAAAGTGATAAGTACAATATTTTAAATCTCCTCGTGTTCCTCCTTGATTATTTAGTAGATAATAACATCATCAAGAAAGAGTACCAAAAATATATCTTGGTAATCCCTAAACACTCAATTCATAATGTCCATGATTATTTATGGATAATTAGTGATTGCAATGGTATCATAATGAATTTTTGGTTCCCATAAATTGTGTGAAAATATTTCAGGGGGATATCCTCGTTCATTTCCTTTATATGATAATATCATAACTAAAGATCCACCTTAGAGAAGTATTGTTCTCCATGTAGCTGATCGAACAAGTCATCAATACAAAGAAACAGATACTTTTCCTTTATCACGATCTTGTTCAGTATATGATAATCAATATAGAGGTTCATTAACCCATTATTATTCTTAACTATTAGGATGATATTTCTGATCTAATTATAATTATTGTAGAGGTGCATTGACCTATCCTTCTTCTTGATGAATATGTTTCAGTGCAACCCATGGTGATGTAATTGGGCATATATACCCTTTATCCATATTCTCCTATAATTGTTCCTTTAGCTCATCAAGTTCAAAAATATCCATTCAATATGTTGACTTGGATATTTAAAAACCATTACGTATGTGATAAATTGAAAAATCAACATCGTCTCTAGGAAGAAGTTTATAAAATTCTGTAGGAAACACATCATTAAATACCATTACAATGGGAATGTCATCATGGATGATATTTTTTTTAGACTCAATCATTTTAGATAGATAGTCATTCTCGCAGTGAAATAATATCCAAACGTGATATGTTGGTACTAAAAAATATTCATCACCATCCTTAAAATTTTATATAATATAATTATGATTAGTGATATATAGGTTGATTTCCTTCTCTGAGAAATTTATGTTGGTCCTATATAAATAAATCAAATAATACCTAGAGTAGCATTAAATTTTACTATGGTGAGTATCATAGGATTTTATGGGTAATTTAGCCCACAAATTGTCATAGGAGATTATTTATATATTTGGATGAAATAATTAACCCATTTTCTATCTACAATGATAACCTAAATTCCATGTTTCGAGGTGGTTTTTGAATAGTTCTATTAAACATGTGTGATATGAATGATTCCATATAACATGAGTAAAATTGTATTTTTTTCTATCATCGAATGAACAACTAGCATATATATAACAAATTTATTTTTAGGATCCACTTAAATATTTATGATTTCATAATATTTAACTTTCTCTCCAGGCCTTGTAGATTTTTATAAAAGATTTTCATTAAACCCTTGGCATTTGGAACTGACTCACATAGAATCCTTATTCCACATAGTTGAAAAATTTAAGAATAATCTAATTTTTTACTAGAGAACTAATTTCTTCCATAACAATGGTGGGTTTCTTTTATTGGTAATATATAGCTAGTTTCCTTTCATTTTCACACCTAAATCATTTATTTTTCCTCTTTAAGAATTTTATGGGATGCTTCTTCTCACATATTTAACATGATGCATGATTGATTTTCTTATCCCCATGATAATTTTTCACCAATAAACTTTAATTAAAATATAATATCCACTTCTTATCTCTAGTCTCAATAGACTCTTTAAATTATCTAATACATATTTTGACTTTGAGGGAACATACAAAATTTTTATCATAGTTGTTAGAGTCTCAAATAGCCATTGATTTTCATTGTTTTATCGTTATCCCACCAAAGAACTAGTCAAATTTACATTTGGGGAAAATTATAATGTTGGAGACATACCATTGAATTATTGGAAATTTTTCCTTATATGCCTGGACGGATTCATTATCCTTTTTCTTGATGCTAAAGAAATTCTTATCCATTTTGATCTAGAGAGTGTGAGGAAAATATTTATTAAAAAAAATTATGGAATTGATTCAACTTAATAAATTTTATATCCTCCATAGTATTTGAATTTTTGACCAATGTACACAATTTATCAACTTATCCCTCCATATATTAAATATATAGAATCACCTTATATTTATCATATCATTTATGGACGGATAGTTTCTTTCCAGCAGGGATGATCTTTTGGTTTGGGATTAAGTGATCAAACTATCAATATAAATCTAGACTCCCTTGGTGCAAAAATTTCCCAATTGCAACTTTCAGTTTCTTAACGGGATATGGGAATTCTTGATTATTCATGTTTTGGTTAAAATATTGAGTTAAATAAGAAAATAATTTCATTATTTTCATGATTCATACTCCCATAGAGTTGGGAGTCTCATTTTGGTTGTTGTCACATTTCCCCTCACATAATTCTTCGACACGATTCCTCCTATTTTCGTCAATTAAATATAAATAAAGGAAAAATTATATGTGGTAATGTTTTAACAATTAAAGACATAAATGGTAAACCATGAAAAATAAATTTATAATTCCAAAATAAGTTTTTTCATTAAACTATGAATTTATAGGTTTTATTCTATGTTATCAATGATCTATTTCCTAACATAAAATCATACTGGAATTTTGTTCCTTTAAAAATTGTTTGTAAGGAGATTTTGAATTTACCAAATAATATAACCTATAATTATAAAATATGTTGTGAAATAAGGTCCATTTTTTCATATTTAGTGATCAAATTAATAATAATGCATCCTTTTGGGGTTATTATACCGATGTACATTTGTTCTATATCCACATCCAATTTTAGTATCCACACATGGATGTATTTTCATAGAAATTACTTAATCTATAATTTTAAAAAATTTAGGGATGATTTTTTATGTTTATTATTATCCATAAGTATTTAACTAATGTCTTATAATCCCAATCTCCAAAATAACTATAATTTAATTTGATAACAACTATGAAAACTCGTATGTTTAATAAATCATAAATTGTGTTTTTTTACATAAGGGCACACATTATACCTTATTAGGAGAACATTAATCATGTTTTATTTGATATATTTGTTAAATGTCTCAGCAAAATGTAATATAAATACAAAAAAAATTTGTAAAACTTCTTTAACATGCTATAAAAATTCCATCATTCATCTAAAACTACATGGGGAAACCTAGGGACACACATTAGAAGGGGGTAAGCTATAAATCTCGGTAAGGGAATAATCAAACAATGGAGTGAGGTTAATTAGTACATGTGATCCAAGATTCAGATATAGGTAACTTATTAAGGGGTAATAACCATAATCTTGAACAATGTTGCTTGATATAATATTGTAGCATAAACAAAAAATAGTAATGCGGAAAAAATATAAAACATGACATCATAAAAACAAGTAAAGGATAATAGAAAACAACATAAAATAGAAGGATTAAGATAACCTCTCATGAACCATAAATATAATCTCATGAGATATAATCATTACCCAATGTATAGGAGGGATATATAATCCTAGTCCCACCATTCACTATTATATCACGTACATGCATAAGTGTGCCACCTGGATCCGACAACATAAATACACCTTTCAATAATTTTAACAGCAAACATAATGAGTGTGGGTTATATAAATTTAAATAATAAATAAATAAAGGATATTTACAATATTATAATACCCTTTAGTGGAAATTCTGTCACATATTTTCTACACAAATATTTTTTATAGAAAATCACATGATGATATCTATAATATAACAGGTTTAAAAAATGTTTATAAAATTTGTGAATGAGAGTGAAAGGGGTATATTATTACTAAGTAATCATAGGTACATTAAGAGCGGTGTGTAAAAATTTATCTCTACTTCATAAATATGAAATCAAAATCTATTACTTAAATAAGGTGCTTGAATAAAGAGGTGAATGAAAGGATCACTTACCTTGATAGGACACATCCAAAAGATTGGGAATAGCTTCTTAACACCATGGAGGAACCTTGGGAGGAATATAGAGACGTAAATTTATAGTATTTATTTTCTCCAATGTTTTTTAATAACGATTAATGGATGTTTATGTGGGTTTATATATCCAAATAGAGGAGAATTTTTTAATAATTTGTAAACATAGGTTTTGGACAGTGTGTGATAAAGTTATAAAAAAAATGCATTTTATTTTACAAATATTTCTACTAAATTAGAGTGGTTTTAATTATTTTATATGTCTAATAACCGAAATCATTAAAATAATTTCCTTGGTGATGTGGAAGTGAGTCATGTTTATGAAGAATTGATTTTTAAACCTTCAGATATGATAGTGGTTTTGGAGGATTATTTAAGGGTTTATAAAAATAATTAATAAAATACAAAAACTCACAATTTTAAAGTAGAAAAATAATATTTTTCATGGATAATATTTATTGCATTTATTACATCTAGTTTTTTATGATGTCATAATAGATACTTTATAATTATACCATATTTAATTTTTACCGAAATATTAAAATGTCTTAGAAAATTGTGTGAAAATATCTATTGGGTATTTTCAATGTTCTAATTTCAAAAATAATATTTATTTTATCAAAATAATTTTATAAATATGAGAATTTATAACATTAAATAAAAAAATGCTTATTTATATAAAAATACTTGTTTTTATGACATTAATAGTTTTCTGAACATTATAAAAATTATATTATCATTTATATTTAATAAATATTAATTAGTAAAATATTTTTGTTAAATGTTATTTATTTAAAAAATTTGATAATTCATAAAAGGAATGTATTTATTTAAACTGTATATTTCATAAAATCTACAATTTGTGTTTCATCATATCAAAATCTAGTTTTTATCAAAGTCATTATTTAATCATTTAAATTATAATATTAAAAATGGATAAATATAATAACAATTTAATTCAAAAGAAAAATATAAAAATTAATATTTTTAGGGTTTATATACATATCGACTTATTAAACCAATGAATTACCTATAGACATGGTGTGCAATAGTGATATTTTTAGGGGTGGTTCTATGGCCCTGGTTTAGGCCATGACCATGATGAGCATGAACTCCTCCCTTAATTATTTATCTAATGATTAAGTTATTGAATCTTGGATTGATATTGGTCAAGGAAAAATCCTAGTGATTTTATCTCCCTTTAAATATCCAATAAATGGGATTCATATGGTATTATCCTACTAGTTGATGCCATTTCTACTTCTATCTCGGTGAATTAGAATTTATCATAACCATTAATTTATTGATCATAATATTCATTGTAAAATAACTATATAATAAATTGTTAGAACTCTTAATGATAATTTAAATCCAAAGTAATATAACTATCCTGAATAATTAAAGTATTTAATATTTTTTCTATAACTATATTACATGATAAGGAATTTATTCATTCAAAAAGGGATTTTCATTTATAAAAGTTCATGCTATTATGGTTATGGAGTGAGACCCAAATCACCCATTCATTAACTATATCTATTAAAATATTTAGTGTTTATAAACAAAACATAGGAGTTATCAAAGTATAAAATCCATAAAAATATAGTTATAGGTGTTACAAAGGAGGTATTAAATAATATAAACCCTATCTCTTGAATCGATTAAGGATGAGCATTATGAAATTTCATTGGCGTGATCACACTTAATAAAATCTATTAATTTTTAATTTTTTTAACATGCTTATATATTAATGCCTCTTAAATAAAAAAACCCAAATATTCTACAATATCATTCCCCTTTTTCATAATCAAAACAATTTTTTAAATTAATAATATAAGGCTCCATTGAAAGACTACGTAATGTTCTTGTTATACTATAGATAATCTAGTTATGAAATTAAATCTAATTTTATTTTCTCCACAATAAGATCAATGGTTCCTTAGATCACTTAAAATATCAAAGAATTAATTACATAAACCACTCAAGCTGAGGTGAAGAGACATAAAGGACCACACTGAGTTATTTCCCAAATTATTTATCAAACTGTGTTTTTCCTCTATTTTATTTTTGTCCTTGAATAATTCAAACCTGATATACATAAATTATATAAATTAAATACGTTCATTTTATACAATTAATACATTCCTTTTTAATATTTAAATTAATTTATATTATGTTTTATATTTATCAATATATTTATTTATTGAATTTGTTTATTTATCACTTCATCATATCTAAATCATTTAATTTTGGATTTACCGTTTTTATTTTATTTAATTTTTAAAAGTGAAATTTACCCCCTGTTTTTATTATCTATAATGAACGGTTTTTATCAGGGGTTATATTAGTTTTTCTCAAAAATATATTCATTTTCAAAATTATGTTTAAATTTTTTAAATCATAATAAATTTAAAATCATTGAATTTTTATATTAGCAATTAATTATTATTCCCATTATTAAATTTTTTATGAAACAAATTATTGATTTTCGAAAAATTGAATATCAAATATTCATAATAGAATATATTTCCTGATATATAAAATTTATAAGAATGAATAAATTCTTTCTAAATAAACTATAGATAAGTTTACAACCGATGATATTAAATCCATTCAGTTTAATGGAAGATTAATGAATGCTCTTATTTAATTCTTGACTGAAATGGATTCATTTACGTTTATTCAAGTTAAACAACACATGAAATATTGGAATTTATGTAATTTTCTTTTGAATTAAGAAAATATTAAGATACTGGATTGGTAATATATAAATAAGATTTAGTAGGATTTATTATGCATCCAAATAAATCAATTACCAATATGTTTATAAGTCTTACTAATATTTTCAATGGAAAAAAGTCACATGGTAATGATTTTTCTTTAGTAAACTTAGTTAAAATTATAGTCTTGGTCTTACTAATAAACTAGGCTCTAAAATTCACTATTATATAAGAAATGAAGGATTTGAAGAAAATGGCAGACAAAGCAATAATCAGATCCCGAATGACATATGAAATAAATATGTAGTTATAAGTAGAAAAGGATTCTAATGAATCCAAATATGTAAAGAAAATATTCGCCTTCAAGGATACCATTATTGACTCATTCCAAAGTGATATTTAATATTTTGATCAAATCGCTAATAAAATGATCAAATTATTTAGGAAATAGTAATTTTCCATTAAAACTATGAAGGAAAATAAAAAATGGGAACTATAAGTCACATGATATGAATGCAAGAAAAAATGTCACATCATTATAGATTTCCCCATATATATGAAGAAGAATTATGAGAATAAATAAGGTAACAAGGCTCTCAAAGTTACAACATGGAGTGTATGTGATGAATGCATCAAATCTACTTCCTAAAACACTTAAAGTGACCTAGATGTTAGTGACTTATGAAACATGTTAATGAAGAAGGTGAGGTTATTACCCCTCATAAAATCTCTGCCTCTTCCTCTTATTCTCCTACTTCAAAACTTACTATTTTTATTCTTCCTAATAAAGTGAAATTAATTTTGAATACCTAAAATAACATCTTGATCAACTTGAAAATGGGTTTCAAGATATTTTTTTATTATTAAAAGAACCTGATAATATTTAAAATATACTATAAAATGAAAAATAATAACTTCAAAAGGAGGAGGAATAACTTTTTAATGAGAAGAAATAATTATCCATGATATGTTAAAATCAATCATATCTTAATAATATCAAATATACATTCAAATAACACAAAATTTCTCTTTCCAAATTCACCAAAGAGAAAAATAACAATTAAATGTAGGGATCACAATGACATGGAAATGAATGGGTTAGTATTGGTTTCTAAACTCAAGCATGTACCTCTAAAAATGAATGGAAAATTATTTTATTAATGGTTCCTCAAAAGATTTTGTTTATTTATTTTAAAATGATTCTACATTGAATTTATGAATTTAATTATAATAATTCATCATATGGGATTCTTAATCAACACATATTTCATCCAATATATCAAAAATAAGATAGCACACAAAACAAATCTAGATGCCTAAATAATAGTAATATAACATTATCGGACCTAAGTTTGTTTATGTACTAAAACCATTATTAATATGATTTTGTAGGAAAGGTTTATTAATTTTAATGAACAAGATGAAATATAGAACCTATATAGTAAATTCTCAAGATTAAAGAGCGGATACCTATCTGAATTCAATCCAATCAATTAAATAAATGGAGTTCATGTCACCTGTAGTGATAAATCAAAGGGTAAAATAATCATTGAAGGTACCATATATATTATAACTAAATTCATATAAAAAAGTTTTGTTTTCCAAATTTTTTCAAAACTACTTTCTATGTAACATCTAATTGAGTGATAGTGGGTTTAAAATGTCTTTCAAAAATATCATTTTCATTGTTTTTACCTCAAATGTAATTATTCTATTACATTCATATAATAAAAAAGTATATAATAAATTTAAATTATATTTATATAAAAATGTAAAATTATTGAGTTCACAATTTAGTGAGTCATGGATTTGGAATAGATTCCTTGGTCAATATACCATAACCTCACATGTGAAACAAAACCGTTGTCAACAAGTATGATTTTTACGAAAAATTATTTTCAATGATAACATGGTTTTTAGAGCATTCCAATATGGGAAGGAAAGAAAATATTTTTTAAAATATAAAAAATAAATTTCCTCTTCTGCATCTCATGAATTTATATATCTTGATATATTTAGACCATCTCAAATAGAATCTGTAGGATGTAAATCCTTTAATTTTCATTATTGAGGATGGCTTTACATGGTTTATTGGGGATAATTTCCTATCTCATAAAATTGATGCTTATAAATAATTCCTCAATTTATCCAAAAATGTTGAAAATAAAATATTCTTTAATGTTATTTCTCTTCAATATGATCATGGAGGAGAATTTATAAATATAGAATTTGATGATTTACATACCCTTAAAACTATGATCATTATTTTTCTACTCCTTGAACATTTCTACCAAATTTAGTTGTAGAGAGAAAAATAAAACTATCTTAGATTCCAATAGAAATCATTTAAATTAATTTAAGTCACAGAAAATTTTTTTGAATGAGGATATTAATAAATAAATCTTTATTATTAATAATATTATTATAAAGCAATTTTATAAAAATTCCCCTTATGAATTTTAGAAAAATAAAAATAAACTAATGTGGGTTATTTATTGATTTTGGTTATCAATGTGTTATTCTAATCGCCAAAATAAATATTAGAAAATTTTAATCATAAGAAGATAATGTTTTCATTCTTGGCTACTACAACTCAAGATAAGATTACTGAGTAAAAAAACCACTATAATGTTCGAAGAATCAATTCACATTAATGTGAGGAAACTTTTCCAAAATATATTTCTAAAAAATATTTTAAAAATAATGTTTTAAATAAACATTTTAAATTTAAGTAAGATGATTTTGAAAAATAATCATATTCGAATTTTTTTCTTGACAATATTTTAAAATATAAATACAATCCCTTGAAAAGGTCATTGGAAATTTTTAGGTGGGAACTCATTATACAATATTGGTCATAAATGAGGTTCAAAATATTTCTTTCTTCTTTCAGTTTAACCACTAAATATCAATTATTCCCTTAATGATGAAAATTGAGTTCCTTCCATTCTAGAGGAATTAAATCAATTCACATGAAATGATTCATGGACTCTCATGTAAATACCAAATGATCTTCTAATAATATGCACTAAATTGATTTTTTGGAATAAGTTATAGGATTTTGGTAATATCACAAAGAATGAAGCTTTTCTAGCATTTAAAGGTTATAACCAAGAAGGAGGAATAAATTATGATGAATCATTTTTACACTTCTCCCTATTAGAAATAATTAGTTTCTAATTGAAAATTTCCTCTCAACTTAATTTCAAACTCTACCATGTGGACGTACTAAGAACCTATTTAAATTTTTTTATTAATCAAAACGGTTTTACAGAAGAGACAATAATTTTTTAAGATATTTATTTTCCCAATAATTTTTTAAAATTAAATTATTAAATTTAGGGTTTAAAACAAGACTCTTAGGATTGGTATAAATTTTTAACTACTTTTCTCTTATATAGTTGTTTTAAAATGGGAAAATTAGATTCAAATATTTTTCTCAAACATATCTCAAATGACTTATTACTTGTTCATATTTATATTGATGATTTGATATTCTTCTAAACCAATAAATATATTTTTTTTGGTTTTTTTATATTTAATGAAAAATAAATATGAAATAAGCTTTATGTATGAACTCAAATTATTTATTTTTTTCAAATTTCTCAAACTAATGAAGGAATTTTTTATTAACTAAGGAAAATGGACGAATGAACTATTAAAATTGTTTTTCATAGATCAAGTTAAGGTTATAATATCTCTCATGAGTACGACGTATAAGATAATGTTAGATGAAGCTAGTATGATATCCAACAATAAACTTTATTAGAACATTATCGGTAGTCTACTTTACCTTAATGCGACACAATAGGAAATAATATTCATTATTTGTATTTGTGATGATTTTGAATGATATTCAAAGAAATACCATCTTAAATATATTAAATTGATTTTTTATTTATATGGAATTAAAATAGATGGTTTGTTTGATTTAAAAGGAACTTATTTTGAAATAAATATTTCTTTTATATTTATTTTGTGGATATAAATTTGATAGAAAGATTAAATGTTTCAATTTACACATAATTGGAAAATCCCTTATCTCTTGAATTTGTAACAATCATTAATCTATTTCTCTTTTTCTACATATTATGTGGAATTAATTTCCATTGGGAATTTTTTGTGCCCAAATATTATATATAAAATATAATCTCTCAGAACATGGGATTAAAAATTACCATATACCTAGAAAGTATGATAACAATTGTGTTATAAATATTTCCAAAAATATTATCCATAACTCTCACACTAAACACATTGAACACAAACACCAGTTCTTATGATATCACTTCCAAAATCATTACATCTTATTGGACTGTTTTTGGAAGGAATATTAAATCACTTATATTTTTAAAAAAACATCTTTCTATTGATCATTTCAATTTCATAAAATGTGAGATATGAATGATATGATTGTGAAACATTAAATTTGACCATACCCAACTTGAGTAATATTTTTGATATTTTTAGATTTTTTTGAAATATTGATATTGTTTTCAATAATTTTTTCTCTATTAAAAAAAAATAAATTATTGATTTATTTTTAATTTTATTATTTACTATACATTTTATACTAAAAATTGTACTTATATCTCACATGCACTTTCATTTTAGCTGGATCCTTATCTATTAAATTTTGAATTTTTTAAGATAGAGATCTATTTTAAAATTACTTTCTAAAATCAAATAATATTTTCTATTATTTTCATTTTTTAAAATAATATTTTTTAATTCATGTATTTTGTTATCATAATTTTAGTATTTAATTTTTTTTAATCATTAATTAAGCTTATTGTATTTTTTTATAAATCTATTTAATTTATTTATTTAAAACTTATATGATAAATTAAGTAAATTCTCTACTTATTATTATTATTCAAAAATATTTGTTTTTATATCTCTCAAATGAATATTAAAATGTGAAAAAACTATATTTCTACAATTCTCTCTAATATTTATTTTGGGTTATCTTTTACATCATTTACATTTGAGGACACATTAGTGGCACATATTCACATTTAAGATAACTCATTCAAGTTTCATAAAAGAATGAATCATTCCATGATGGAAAAAAAAACTCCTTGAGGATATTTGAATATTATAAAGGGTACGCACCAAGATTAATTTCATTATTTTTTTTATTTTCTCATTTTTTCTTTCTTTTATCCTTCTTCTGTCTCTCTTTTATTTCCTTCTTCTGTCTAGTTTATAATTCCCTTGTCAAAATAATTATTTTTAACCACACACCCACCCTACAATGCTTTATTAATGTATATTTTGGAAGATAATAGATGTTTTCAAAACCAATTTTATTTTTTATGTTTTTTTACTCACCCTTTTGAAAGATAAGTATATCGTGAACTCCTTTTTAATATCTATTTTATGATTTCAAAATATTTTTTAAAATATCTCTGGGTTTTTCCTCAAATTTTTTATTGTTATCATTTATTCCCCATCCAAATTATCTTTTTGATAGTCATAAATGGGGTAGTTTTATTGAATTTATTAGATTTCAAAGGGGGATAATTCTATTTTGAATTTGAACTTATAAACTAGAGTCTTTATAATACAAAATTATAAATTATCTCTTATTTTTTTATGAAGTATGAGTTTTATGTTTTACTATTAATTAATATATTTAATGTTTTATTTATGTTATTCATTGGAATATTGAATATCATGTTCTTATTGATCATTTTGAATATATCATTTAAATATATTGTTTGAATTTCTTTTTAGAATATCTTGAATAGATTTCTACATGTTTCACTTTTGATTTACACATGATATATCTTTTTTATTATAAGTGTTTGTGGTAATGATATGGTGGAGGTTGCTATAATCCTCTCTCTTAGGGGGTTTTCATGATCACAAACACTCTTATTTGGTTCTATCATTTTAATTTTAGTGAATATTATTTACATTATTTTGACATTATTTAATGTCATTGAAGGGAATAATGGAGATATTAAATTCATTACAAAGGCATCTTAATGAAATTTTAAATTTACTAGAACAATATATTATCACATTTAAGGATCATGGAATGAATTGAAAGAACATTGATGGACCTTAGAATGAATAAATGATAGAACTTTTTCAAAATACAGTACAACAATGTGCACCAGCCCATAGGCTACATATGGTCAGAATACATTTTTACAAAAAGTATACAAGCTGTCAAATGGAGGGGAACTATCCAGAAAGTGGGAAATTTATAGAAACATTTTATTTATTATTTTTTCATATAAAATGGAACTTATTTATACTTTAATTAATTAATATTTCCAAAATTTAATTGATTTTATGTGAATGACCATATAATGAACAATATTTTTAAGAAATGAAAAGATGGGGGAGCTCTTAAAGCGCGCTAAAACGGTCGACAACGCTAGCTCATTACATTGATTTGCCTTAGATCTGCTGATGGCTGGCTTTGATCTCGCTTGGGAGCATGCTTATCCCACTGCCACTATTTCCATAGATCATGACTCTAAGAAAATTGAAGGCGAAAACTCTGAAATCCCTCTCCGCATTTTACCTATCTCCTTTCGTGACGCTTTGAAAGGGGTTGATCTAAGTGAAGGAAAGGTATGTAAAAAACCTCTTTTTGGAAAGCTTGAAGATGGAGGTTTCTCGGTTGATGCAGATCCGGAAGCCCTTGTTCAAAGGGAACAGCTGTGCAAATTCTCGATTATTGGCCGAATCTCATACAATACAAGAGACCGGCCCTGGTCTCTGCTTGAACTAAAAAACCGGATTTCACATTGCTAGGGCTTCTCTAAATGGAATATGGTTCCTATGGGTAAAGGGTATTATCACATCCTATTCAGCACACAAGCCGAGCACGATCAGGTATGGAAACATGGTAATTTGCATCTTAAGCCAGGAATTCTTAGGATTTCGGATTGGGATGCTGATTTTAATCCTTTTACTCACAAAAATTATATGGCACATGTTTGGGTAAGGATTCATGGACATAATTGGTTTTATTGTCATCCGAAGATACTGAATGATAAAGCTTCCTGCATAGGTTCCCCTATCAAAATAGACCACATAACTTTAAATGGTGACCCTAGTTTATATGCTAGATTAATGGTTTAGGTCAACCTGGCCAGTGATTTACCAACCTCTATTGGTTTCAATACTCCTACCAATAGAATTGAAATCACCATTGAGTATGAAAAGAAACCTCCTTTCTGTGATGTGTGCAAAATTATTGGACATAATTTTTCTACATGCAGGGTGGCTAGAAAAAAAATGGATCCCCCTATTAACAATGATTGGAAAGAGGTTAATTATGGTAACAAAGGAAAAAATTAATACTGATAAGTCTGAGCATTCTAAAAAAAAGAAAGATGTTTGGGTTAAAAAGATCAATGATCGTTCATCCCTAGAAGGTAAATCATGGGGTGTATTAGTAGATGAAGAATATGCCTCTAATAGGAATGAAAATACTGCTTTGGGATTAGTGGCCATAGTGTCCGGGGAAGCTGGAAATATAATTGATAAAAATCATCTCACTGTCCCCAACAAAACATTCACTGCTTCTGCTTCTGGAGTCGTATTTTTACATGAAAATGTTAACAAGGACATGGAGGTCTCACCTCCTTCCGCTCAGGAAGGCACTTATGATGTTTTCTTAAAAGCACATGGTGAAAATGGGAAAATTCCAGATTCAGGTAATCCTGTATTAGATACTTCTGTTCCAAATTCTGTTATATCTAATACTGAAATTCTTAGTTTAGAGAATCACTTACCTATTTATAGTGCTGGTTATCCTATCTTTGTTCATAATAGTACATGTGCTTCTGACTCTATTACACCGCCTATTACTGTTTCTGCTAATATAGAAGTCCCCAAGCCGTTGGCTGTCTCACATAGTGCCACACTGTTGAATCTGCATGCTGAAAAATACAATCCTGTACCTACTGGTAAAAATGATCTACCACTCCCTTTAGCTATTACACCTACTGTTCACAACTTATCTCTCCCAGTTACTGATGTTTTTGTTCCTGTGCTTGAATCTTCTCATGATGATACCTCCTATTTGGGTAGTAGGGAGGAATCCATTTTACCTATTTGCAAACAGAAAACTACTAATATTATTCCCACTTCTGATCCTCAGAATCCTGAGGGTTTAATTTCTGTTTTTCATGTAAACAACACTAAACCTTTATCATATTATGACTCTGTCTTGGTAGAGGCTATCATACATTCCTATTCTGAACATTCATCTGCTCATGTTGTTGTTCCCATGTCCATTCCTTCTTCCACTTCTGACATGGCCACTCCAGATCATGTTGCTCTGGATGTGACAAAGTCTCTATATGATCAGTTACATGTTTTTGGTTCTATGGGAGAGCACCCACTGGACAGGTCTGAAATTAAGGATCCTCTGGTCTCTATCATAAATCCTAACTCTAATCCAAATGAAAATGACTTGTAAAAATCTGAAAACCTGGCGTCTAAACCAGATGAAAGGTGTTGGGAAATCAAAAAATAAGAAGGGTTCTAACCCAAAACCCAATTAGTAATGAATGTACTATATTGGAACTGTCAAGGTGTGGCTACTCATGACACATCCATCACTCTTAGGAGGTTTTTAATCACTCACAAACCTCTTCTTTTTTCTATTTCTGAACCTAAAGTCACTTTCAAAATAAATTTCATGAGATTTGGTTTTCTCAATTACAATTTCCTAGGCTCCTTAAAAAGAGATTCTCACTCTGATTCTATGTGGATTTTGTTCCATACCTCTTCGATAAATGTCAACATTTTTAGAACCTCTAATCAACATTTTCCTGTGATTTTTTGTGGAATGATTGTCATAATTTTTGTACTTTGGCTTATAACACGAATATATATCATGATAGAAGAGACTTATGGAATGATCTGCTTGATTTGGATAAATGTATTCAATATCCTTGGGTGGTCATGGGTGACTTCAATTCCATCCTCAGCCCCTGTGAAAAAATTGGACCCTCCAACCATTCTATATCCTCTAGGGAATTCAGAGTATCTATTGAAGACTGCAATCTTTTTGAAATCACTCTTTCTGGGGATAAATTTACTTGGTACAGAAACCACCATAATAAAAAGGTTTCTAGTAAGCTTGTTAGGGCCTTCGTTAACTTGAAGATCCTTGATAACTGGGATAATATTTCTATTTTCACTCTCCTTAGGCTCAACTCTGATCATCATCCTATTCTGGTTATCCTTCTCATAAATGACAAGAAATATGTCCTTCCTTCTAAATTTAACAATGCTTGGTCTTCTAATCCTGATTGTGTTGCTTTCATTCTCAACATCTAGTATTCTATGAAACATCAATAAGATTCTTTTTCCTGTTTACATTAATTCAAAACTCCCAAATAGGACCCCAAAGGCTGGTGCAAATCTTCCAACTCTAAAATTGATTTGTATATCTCCTTACTTGAGAAAGAGATTTGTTGTTTTCAAACTCAAAAAACCAACTATGACTTCATATTGGATCCTCAATTGGAAGTGAATATCTCCGTCAAACTTAACTCCCTGCTTACATTCAAAGATAACATTCGCAAACACATGTTCAGGACCAAATGGCTTACTAATGGAGATCATAATATCAAATTCTACAATTTCCTTCAAAGAATTAAAAATACTAATCATCCTCTTTCCAATTTTACTATTGATGGTGTGATCACTGGCTCTGAAGAGGCCATCACAGATCATGATACCTCTTACTATTATAAACTTTTTAATGGCCCAGGTTTAAACATTGATCATAAACCTGATATTATTCCTCTATTGGTGGATGATAGGCACAATGACTTGCTATTGAGCACTCCTCTTGATCATGAAATTAAAGACATTGTCTTTGGCCTCAATCCTGACAGTGCTCCTGGTCCAGATGGGTTTAACATTGGTTTTTTCCAAAATCATTGGGACATAATCCAGAAGGATTTATGTAACCTAGTTAAGATCTTTTTCACGCGTGGATTACTCCCGCATGGAATCAATGCTCAATTATTAACCTTAATTACCAAGGTTAAGAATGCTTCTAAGATCCACCAATTCAAACCGATTGCTCTTATTAACACAATCTTTAAAATCATAACCAGAATCATTGCAAATAGACTTGCTCTTATTTGAAATAAAATTGTTTCTTGGAACCAGTTTGGATTTATCAAAGGAAGATCCATTCAAGATTGTATGTGTCTTCCCTCTGAATGCTTTAACAGTTTAAATAAAAATAATAGAGGAGGATTTGTGGCTATCAAACTGGATATTAAAAAAGCTTTTGACACTATTGATTGGAATTTCATCTTTAAAGTTCTAAAAATCATTGGATTTCAAGATCTTTTCATTGGAAGAATTGGGATCTTATTTCATTCTTCATACATCTCTATCCTTATTAATGGAACTCCTAGAGGGTTTTTTAATTGTTATAAAGGTGTTAGATAGGTTGACCCTCTTTCTTCTATCCTTTTTGTAATTGCTGAGGATTATCTTAGTAGACTCCTCAGTAATTTGGTTGATCAAAGTAAGATTAACCCTATACAGGTTGCTAGAAATATTAATGATCCCACTCACCTTCTATATGCTGATGACATTATCCTGTTTCTAAAAGGGGATAAAAAAATGTTCATATTTTTAAGAAAGCCATTTCTCATTATGAGGAGGTCTCTGGTCAAGTGATCTCTTGGAATAAATCATTCATTTTCTTTGTTAAGAATTTTCCTATTGGTTGGAAAAATAGTATTACCAATTATTTGGGTATTAAAGAGGGTCTAATTCCTTTCACTTATTTAGGAGTTACTATTTTCTAGGGGAGACCCATAACCAGTTATTTCGCTAATGTCATCGATCATATTATAAAACAACTTTCCAATTGGAATGGGAAATCTCTCTCCATGGATGGGAGAATTTGATTGGTCAAGTCAACCATTGTATCTAAAATGGTCTACTCCCTCATGATTTATAAGTGGCATGCTGGCATTTTCATGAAAATTAAAACTTATATTAAAATTTTCATATGGACTGGAAGTATTCTTGAAAGGAGGCTTGTCACTATTCCATGGAATTCTTGTTGTAGACCAGCTAACAATGGTGGGATTGGCATCAAAAATTTAAACCTTTTCAATGATGCTCTCCAGGCACATCTCACTTGGCATATTATTAATCCCTCTTCTAAAGTATCTAATTTTTTGTATCACAGATTTCTTTCTAAGCTCTTAAAATGTTATCTCAATTTCATTAACTCTTCCATCTGGCCATCTATCAGGTACTCTTATTGTAAGATCATGGAGAAATATTGATGGATGGTTAGTGTTAATTCTTCTATTAACTTTTGGTGTGGTAAATGTTATGATAACCCCTTGATAACATTGTTACCTTCTAGTCACATTCTTGGGGATGCTAATCAATCTATAAAAGATGTTCTTCAATTTCATTGTCATGATCTCCCAGATAATATTATGGAGATAATTGATAATTATTCCTTTTCCCCAGATGGTGACTTCCTGGTTTGGGAACATTCCCCTAATGGTATTCTAGACTCCAAAAACTTTTATAAGAAGAATTTATCTCACATTGATTAAAATTATATATGGGTGATCCTGTTTAATAAAAATTGGATCAAACCCTCCAGGCTCACTCTCATTTGTCATATTTCCCATAATAGAATTCCTACTGATACTATTCTCCATAATTTTGGTATCCAACTTTTTTCTAAATGTCGCCTATGTAACCAACATAGGAAGGATGCTGATAATCGTTTCCTGTCTTCGGCGAATGCCTCTGCCTTATGGAATTTTTTTTTGATCTATTCAATTACAGATGGCCTTTTACTGATTCTATATCTGTGTTTCTTAAAAATTTCACTAGATCTGAACTTTCTTTGCAGATCAACAACATCTGGCTGGCGGCAGTGGCAGAGCTCATTCACGAGATCTGGTACGTTAAAAATGACCTCATTCATAATAATCATTCATTCAATCTTAATGCAGGAAAATGTCAGATACATGTTGCGATCCAGGAAGCTGCATTTATTCAGAAAGATTTCTGCAACAACTTAGTTGGGGACTTTTAGATCCTTCGCCGTCTCCATGTTCCTGGCAATTATACAAATCCAAAACGCACCATTGAGGTTTTCTGTCAGGTTCCAATGCCGTGATGGATCAAAGTTAATGTTGATGGTGCTTCCAAAGGGAGTCCAGGTCCTGCCAGTGGTGGTGCTATTTTTAGAGATTCTGCTGGTCATTTTCAGGGTTGTTTCTTTGTTAAATGTGGACACTCGTCATTTCTGGAGGCGGAACTATTGTGTGTCATCCATGCTGTTGATTTTGCACTGCAAAGAGGTTGGAGGAAGCTTTGGATTTATATGGATTCATCAACCATCATTCATGCCATCTGGAATGGCAGCATTCATCTAGCCTGGAAGCATACTTCTTGTTGGATGAACTGCCTTAACTCGCTCCATGAGATTGATTTCATCGCCACGCATACCTACCATGAAGCGAACTTCGTCGTTGATGCTCTTTCCAACAAAGGAGGTCACCAGTGCATGACTTGGATGGACTCCCTACCTACTAATTTATTTGAGATTTTTGATTGAGATTGTAAAAAAAATCCCCTATTTCAGACTCTTGTAACTTTCTTTCTTTTTTAATAATAATTTGTGCTTTGGTCTTTGACCAAAGCATTACCTTTAAAAAAATTGATTTTATGTTTTTTGGTAGTATACGGAGGATGATAAAATTAAAAAAGGGAGGATGATTCATCCTATTTTTGAAGCTAAAATATGATGATTTGATTATGTATATGATGGAACAGATGAATAGACAAGCGATGGAACCAATTTCGAGCGTGAAAATGAATATGTTGACTTAAAATGGGTGAAAAGTGGTGGAAATAAATATTACACATTGTGTAATTGACTTAAATGATGTGTAAATTAATCAAATAAAATCCAAAAAACATTCCTTGAGATGGTTCATAGCCCCACACATTACACTTTCTGTACCCCATATACTTGACATGTAACTCTCTAATACATAAAAATGGAATATTTTATAGTAATAAAAGCAGAAGAAACTATTTTTTTCATTTGATGACCCATTATGACCATAGAACCTTTAATTGGCGATTAATGGAACACCATGGATTGACTAAATAATATAAATAAGAGGATATGATAGACTGGAAGATAATTGACAGGTTTGGGAAGATATAGATGAAGGCCAACTGCATTTTTTTCCATTCTTATATTCTCTTTTATTTTCATCATTAAGCAATGTTGAACCTCTCCTAAATCTCCGTGACTTCCCCGTCCATAGAGGGTCAGTTTCAATGAGTTATTGGGAAAGGGAGAGGCTATAACTATTTGAGTTTATTTACATTTTTGTTTCAATTTTATAGCATCAATTTTTTTTCAACATCTACTTTCAATACATAATAGTATTTTAAATTCTGAATGTGGTTGTAGTAGGTTTAGATTCTATTAATTTCAATTACCTTGGTCGATGATCCATTTCTCAATCCACCCAATTCTTTTTATATATGTTGTGTAATATATTAGAATTTGGTGTTGATTTCTCAATTTTTGTCCACACGTTTGTAAAATTGTATGTTGGAATATTGGTTTATTAGTGATCAACCATTCTTTTTAAAGGTTTAACCTAATTAATGAAGAAAACATTCTTCAACATTCTACACACATGAAGGAGGGTAGACCAACCTGATGTTTTAGATAGTAATATTCTCATTATATACATTTGGATAATGGGGAGAGAGGATTGAGTAGATGAATCTATCTCTAACAATTAAACAGAAAAATGGGTAAAATTTGGAAACCATGATAGAACTGAACTAGGTGTAGCCAAACCGACTCTAGTCACAAAATATCTCAAATGTTTTCAAATTGATAAAACTAAAATTTTTAATGATTTTGATTTCCTAACCCAATATTGAAATCAAATTTTCCTAAAACCGTCCCAAAAGTGACGCATATATTTTTTCTGCACTTCTCTTAAAGAGACTACATATGGTTAACCACAAGACTATACAAAGGTAATAAAAAATATTGTTCTTATATACCCCACAACATGCATGTGATAAAAATATAGAATTGATGTATTCTTCCAGAATACCAATAGCTATCCACTAGGTAGTACTACCTAACTGGAGGAGTTGTTACATATCTAGTGTGCTAGAAGTGATCCATTATCCAGACGGTGAGGTGTATAGGGTAGATAGTGGCCTTAGGACAAGTAATCTGAGAATTCATTTCGAAAAATCCCATAATTTTGGTCTTCTTCAACTTTAATGACCCATATGAATTCTATATCTTTACCAGGTATTATAGAGGTTATAATTAGATACCTTATGATAATTTGAAGATATATACTAGTTACCTCCAACATCTCAATTTCAAATTGGATCCGTGATCATGTTTAACACTCTAATGGTGAAACTATAGTTGCTTGTCTCAAAACATAAAGATCCAAATCTATTTGTATATCCATATCAATGAAACTATTCCCACATATTGTCTCAATAAATCATATTAAAAATTTATTCGTCATTTTAAGTGATCTATGGAGTGTAATTGAAATAGTTCCTCAATAAGAAATACTTCCTCTTATCACATCCTTATAATATGGGTTCTCATAACTTCGAAAGTGAGGATTGGGTTCCTTGGGTATTAAATAAACTAAAATAGATTATCACAACCATAATCACGATGGATGAGTTTATTTATCACCACCGTCTTTAAGGGAGTAATAACATAATCCTCTCACCCAGAGGGAACGAGATGTATGGGATCACACTGATCTATTACTGAATTCCTTTATCAGGCCATCTTTCCACAATATTTTAATTTATTTATTTCATCATTAAAACATGATACATATAAATTGAAAAATTATAATCATTAATTTCTTTATTTTATTACCTCATTAATTAATATTTGAATTAACTTTCTAAAACATGTCAAAATTTTCAATTTATTACTTTTTCAAATTTCTCATGTTATGACTTTATCATATCAAATTGATTTTATTTAGAATTTAAATTTTACTTTTTTCTTTATTTTTTAGAAGGTAAATTAAATCGGCTCATTCCATTATTCTCAAACCACCAGGGTTTTCCTATCTGGTGAGGGTTAGAGAATCATACATTATATTTTTATGTGATGAAGGCAATTATGTACTATTCAACATTATTAAAGGTGGATGTTGATCATGAACTTTCACATCATATGATAAGAATGGAGACTATATAGTTTAATATAATGTGTAAAACATGATGAACATTATATTTAACATAATATGATAAGTATGTATGTGTAATGCAGTTTAAATTCATGAAACTTAGAGAAATGGGGTGTAGGTAGTTTAACATCACGCATATTAAACTATTGGTATTCCCTGGTTATGGTATGATACAAAAAATTCATATGATCAAACCAATAAATTAAATTCTTAAATCCACTGGAGTCACACTTGGTGAGAGAAAAAATATGAAATTAATGAGTACTCATGTTCCATTAGTGTGTAAGATCGGATGATCTGTTGGGTTGTAATATCATAGTAACCATTGTGAATGACCCTCTAATGATGGGGAACTAATTCAGTTTTATTTTAGAAGAATGATTCAACCTATAGACATGAATAAATGCATTACTATGTACTATAGAGGATTTTTAATATTATAAATGAGAAAATGAATGTAGCGGTGAAGTAAATTATGAATTATAGGTTCTGAATTAGATATTATGTGATATATAATATAAGTATGACCATTGAAAAAAAATACAAAGAGTGGATTCCACAACTATATCATCATGAATGGATGAAAATAGGATGAGTTCAAAAACCAAGAACATCTAAAGAGTATGATCTATTAGGTTCATATTGAGAATGTTTCATATGATATTTTTAAATAGGATAAGAGGTCGATTAAGATTGAGGAACTATGCCAACACCTAAACAGATTCCATTTATGATTGATTGATTGATGGAGGATTCATACACTAGATATATAATGTGAGGAAATGTAATAGATGATGATTCATAATAGAATTTCAAGCACTATAGTTCTACACAAAATTCTAATAAAATATCAATAGGGAATATTGGTCCTAGTGAAGTGTGAAATTACTAAAATAGCCAAGAAAGGTTCATCCGTTCCTTTAGAAGGGGGATAGAAATGTTTCCAAATATGTATAATTTATGGTCAAATAAAGTAGATCGTGGGTGAGAAAATTTATACATAGAGGTTTAAAGGTAAATACATTGCGATATCAGGATCAAATTCTAGTATATATGGAATTGAAGGCCCATGTACATTGATAAAGGTTTTAATGATCAGATGACGGGGAAAAATAGTATTTGTGGGAGAATAACATAAACACTATGGGAATTGGAGATACCAATGTGAATATAGAGAAACTTTAGAATGCATTAACACAATGTAACATCATGATACTAATACCATGGGACAGATTTAATTTATGCTTATGAAGCTCTGGTCATTTCCTTCTAAGCATGGATTTGTAATGATGCATAGTGGGTATTGGAATCATGATGAATAATTTCTAAATAAAATGACCAAGAAGGGGAAATATGAGATTTCTAATTGGGATTGGGATAAGATATCATGATATTACTACATATCCAATGGAGTGGGAATCACCCCATATATAGTTTATAGGGGGAGACGTTTTTATAGATATAACCCATGCATAGATGTGGGTATAGAAATATATGTAACGTCTCGGACCTGGGTACCACTCCACGGGTGCCCTAAACCTGGTTCACCACATGACCTCAAGCGCATTTCCCAAAACGCTAGAGGATTCCTACTAGCAGCGAGGGACCATGTCTGATAGTGGGGAAACTATGCCCTCATTTTTCAATGTGTAGCATAATGGAATGAATTAAAACATCTAGCAATAGCGGAAGCAGTAAACCATACACAACTGGAATAACAATTGCAGTAGATATAACCAACTAAAAATATAGATATGAAGAAACATGTCTCCAATTCTATGAAAACAGCAGGAACATGTTACAAATCAGTACAATACAAATGAAGTACAATTACAAAAATGAAAAATAGAACAGCCCTCCACATTACGAGCCAATGATCTCCTACAACCCAAAAACAATCAAGTACCTGTATAAGGCCCCATTCCCTAATCTACACCTGCAGAAACGTATTCTATTTGGGCTAAAGAGCATGACCCAAACAGGGTGTGAGAAATATATCCCAGTAGGTACCCACCAAAGGCCTATGCTAAACTGTGTGTAAAACATGCAACAATAGTGTGGAGTAGTAAAATGCTATAATGTAAGCAGTATTAAAAGTAACTTACATAACCATTTATATTTCAATTTTAATTTCCATTTAATAATTTAATTTAAAATATCACCACAGTTAATATTCTATGTAAATAGACAATATTCTTAAACCTGTAAAACCTTACCCTCGGGTATTCAGAATCGACCCATAGGTATTTCCCTCAGGAGTAACAGAAATTTCCCTCAGGCATACGTAGTGTCGCCCACAGGCACAATGTCGATTGCCCTCAGGCTCGGAAGAAGTTTCCATCACGCTAAGATAACAACTGCCCTTGGGAAAAGTAAAACAATGCCCATGGGCTAAGTAAAACACTGCCCTCAGGCGCAAGTAATCGGGCCATTCCAAACATGTAAATAAACATTCAAAAGAAATTCCTCTCAAGGGAATTCTACAATAATTACATTAAAGGCATACCCTCGGGTATCCTTGCCAAACGGCTAAACAGAGGAACGCACCCCTGGGGTGGTCCTGGATCTAAGCAGTGATCCCAAACATAATTTTAATATCATATTTAATTACCTATACAATTCTAGGAATTTAAAAACCTACGGCCTCAGCTACAGGACACCCCAAATATGGGTTCATAGCTCAAAAACACACAAAAAGCATGGCAATTGGAATATAAACACTATGCCACCTACTGTTAACACCCACAAATGATATATGTGAATGACGATCCTCGATTCTTCCTAGAACATCGTATATCTAAGTTGAAAAGAAACACCTCTTAAACGCAAATAACTTCCATTAGAGGAAGAATTGTTAAGAGACACACCAGGAGGAGGAATCTGTTTCCTGTGTGGTTCCAACGAGATCGTCTGAGGCGGAAACGGACTCTCGACATGCGCCTAACGGATCTACAAAGCTCCATCATTCCTCTCCCAAACCCTATTCATGTTCTAATACTTCCTTGTGAATATGGGAGGCTACTTCCCATTTTATGTGAAAAAACAAATTGCACTACTTGTATTTTCAAGTACATGGCGTGTACTTCCCACTTTTTAAACTGTTCCTCTGGTGGCTTCCCACCAGTGTGGCACTGTTCACCTGCGGATGTGACTACAAGGCATGTCTCCATGAGTACACAACATGTTATATCTCATAGCTGCACACCACCTTACTATTCTCCTGCTGACTGACTACACGGCGTGTAAAGGACCACTACACGGCATGTAGTTGGTTCCTACAACCTTCATCCCCAGCATGGCCACACGCCCGGTGTACTTATCCCACACTACCAAAAGTACACGTCGTGTGGACAATGTACATGGTGTGTACTTTCAAAAATTTGGGATTTCCCCATTTTCCATATTTTCTTAAAAATACTTAAGGAAAAGGGAAAAGAAGAATCATATACCTCAAAAATATGAACCTGGTTCTTACAAACTTCCCCCCTTAAAGCAATTCGTCCTCAAATTTCCCTTCCAATGGTGGTGAAGATAAAGCTGAGAATAAATCTAGCCACTGAGCACGTACATTGGTCTCCCACTCATAGGTTTTGTCCTGCACTCAGCTATACTTTCATAGAACCCTTACGAGAGGAACTGACCGACCTCAGAGAACCGTCATGCTCCTGTCAATGATACGAATCGGATTCTCCTCAAAAGACGCATCTAACTGAAGCTCAACATCCTCTGGCTAAAAGACATGAGATGGGTCTAAATTATAATGGTGGAACTCAGAAACATGGATGACGCCATGCATGGCCCGGTACCTCTAAGGTAACTGCAACCGATAAGCAAACGTCCCGACTCTCCCCAGAATCTCAAATGGCCCCACATACCTCGGTGAAAGTTTACCATGTCTCATGATCCGCTTGTGTCCCAGTCTCGGCGAAAAACGCAAGAAAACCTGATCCCTGACCTTGAACTCCAAAGGTTGTCTGCGACAATCGACATATGATTTATGTCGAGACTGTGTGGTGGCCACCCACTTCTGTATCAACTGGACCTACTCAGAAGTCTCCTACATGATCTTTGGTCCCAGTAAAGCTGCCTCACCTGCCTCTAACCAACACAACGGTGATTAGCATGGCCTACAATATAAAGCCTCGTAAGGTTCCATCTCAGTAGTTCCCTGAAAACTATTATTGTAGGCAAACTCGACTGGGGGTATATGCTTCTCCCAATAGCCCCCAAATTCTAGGATGCATGCTTGAAGCATGTCCTCAAGCACCTGTATCATACCCTCTGACTGGCCATTGGTCCAAGGGTGGTAAGTTGTGCTCAGAAGCACCTGTGTACCCAGTGACCTCTGAAAACTCTTCCAGAAATGAGACAAAAAATGGGCGTCCATATCTGAAATGATAGAACTAGGGACCCCATGAAGATGTACGATCTCTCGGATATACAAATTCCTGAGCTCGTCAACACCAAAGGTCTCCTTGATCAGCAAAAAGGGAGCTATCTTCGTGAGCCTATCCACAACAACCCACACGGAATCACTGCCTCGAGGTGACCTCGACAACCAATTCATGAAATCCATTGTGACATCATACCATTTCCACTCCGTGATAGGTAGCTATTGTAACAGTACGGCTGGCCTCTGATGCTCTGCCTTCACCTGCTGATAGGTGCAACACCTCGTAACAAAACCTGCTACATCCCTTTTCATGCCCGGCCGCCAGTACTGATGTCTCAAGTCACGATACATCTTGGTAACACCGGGATTAAATTCCTAAGCTAAAGCATGAAACTCCTGCATCAGCTCCTCACATATATCCCCTAGAACCCACACACGTCCCTAGAAACACAAAACCTCATCATCGCCTATCGTCCTACCAGGAGGAGCATCCTCACTTGCCACCAACTCCCATAGACATGGCCTTCTGAATCAGATAGTTTTGTCATCCTCACTCTACCCAGGAGGGTAGAGGTTACAGCTAAGGAGGAAAGATAAGTTTTCCCCTTACTGTCGTGCACCTCCAAATACATCTCAGTGAAGAAAGCCATAAGCTGTCATTCATCACTAGCCCCTTGCACTGCCTGTATCTGAGTCTTCCTACTCAGTGCATAAACTACTACATTACCTTTACCATGTGTATAAGCAGGCTCAAAATCAAAGTATTGAAGGTATTCAACCCACCTTCAATGTCTCATGTTCATGTCACAGTGGGTGAAGATATATTTGAGACTTTTGTGGTCCGTGAACACCAAATAAATTTCTCTCAATAGATAATGTCTCCAACAGCTCAACGCATAAACAACTGTAGCCAACTCGAGATCATGTGTCGGGTAATTCCTCTCATGTGGCCTCAACTGCTGAGACACATACGCAACAACTCGATCACCCTGCATAAACACTGCTCCCAGCCCAATCCCTGATGCATCACAGTAAACTGTATAGCTCCTCCCTTTCTCTGGGTGTATCAGGATCGGTGCTGATGTCAACATTCCTTTCAGTTCATGAATGGATGTCTGACAATCTTCTAACCAAAATAACTTCACACCCTTCATATTCAATCCCATCAATGGTGCTTCTAAGCGGGAGAAGTCAAGTATAAATCACCTGTAGTAACCAGACATCCCTAAGAAACTTCGTTTCTCAAACATGTTCTTAGGATTCTCCCAGGAAACTACTGCTCTCACCTTCTTTGGGTCTACTGCAACTCCTGCTTCAGAGATTATATGACCCAGGAAGTGAATCTGGTCTATCCAAAAGTGGCATATTGAGAGTTTAGTATATAGCTGATGCTCTCCCAGTGTACTCAATATGATCTCAAGATGGATATCATGGTCATGTCGAGTGTGAGAGTACACCAAGATATCATCCACGAATACTACCATAAATGAATCCAGATAAGGATTGCAGACACGATTAATCAGATCCATGAAAACTGCTGGTGCGTTCGTGAGTCCAAACGGCATAACTATATACTCATATAGACCATACCTACTCTTGAAAGTCGTGAGAGGTATATCAGATGGTCTAACCCGCAGTTGATGGTATCCTGGTCTCAAGTAAAACATCGAGAACACTCATGCTCCACGAAGTTCATCAAAAAGATCATCGATCCTCAGCAAAGGATATCAGTTCTCAACCATCAACTGTTTTAGCATCCGATAATCCACACAGATTTTGAGGGCACTGTCTGCCTTCTTCGCAAAGAGAACTGGAGAACCCCAAGGAGAAGTACTGGGTTGGATAAAAACCTTTTCCTATAATTACTCTAACTACCTCTTGAGCTCCTGCAACTCAGGTGTGGCCATCCTATAAGATGGAATGGACACTGGTGCTACCCCTGGAACAAGATCAATAGATAAATACACCTCACTCCTTGATGGAAGACCTAAAAAGTAGTCCGGGAATACATCCCTGAAACAATCAACCACATGAGGGAAATCCTTATGACAAGTCCCCTGGTCGTCCAGAAATAAACTCACAATCTGGGATGTGATTCCTCCTCTCCCACGATGCTCTGGTCTTGCTCGAATCACCTGAACATCCCATTCTCCCTTGTATAGAAATTCTACACCCTCTGGTGATGTGAAACTCACCCTACGATGAGAGAAATTTATGAAGGCTCGAAAGGGAACCAACCAGTCCATCCCGAGAATGACATCATAGATCGTCATCTCCAAGACATAGATGTCCCAAAGGAAGTGATACCCACCAACCACAAGGGGGAACTCCATGTACTGATGCACACCACCCGTTCTAGTCCCCAACGATGTGTCTAGCGTCATGATATCAGAATAAGTAGAAGGACAGATCCCAAGGCTATCCACTATGGTTACAGATATGGAACTATGTGTAGTACCCATATCAAAATGTACTGAAGATATGAATGAAGCTACTAGGATAGTACCTCTGGCAGTATAAGGTCCGAGATCCTACTCCAGCTGGGTCTGTTGCAAAACATATGCCTGCCCAGTGCCACGACCATGTAACACTGCCAGGATACCCTGAGCAGTCCCACCCTGATGTATCTGAGATCTTGGTTTCGGGATACCACGACCACAACCACTATCTCTGCTTGCATGCCTTGACGAATTCCAGTTCCCTGACTGGTAAGAAGCCACTAATCCTAATACCGCACACCCAGTCTACACAGAACCCCTCTCACTAGCCACTGGGGGAAACACACTACAAAAGCACTACAGATGACCCATCATGCCAAAAGCTCGACACTCTAATGGGTCCCATGGACACTAAGGTCTGTTGTGCCCCTCTTTACCACACAGGTATCACCTGACCATCCCACTTGAAGAAACTACCTAGCTAGTACTGCAACCTTGAAAGAAGTACATTTGTCTCTTTCTCTGTCCATCAGATAGAGTACTAGTAACTGGTGTTGAACCACCCTGGCCCACACCACTAGCTTCCCGCAGGTTCTGTTCTGTTATCAGCGCCCGGTTTAAAATAGAATGTAAATTAGGCAACCTGAAAAGATTCACCTGTGATTTGATGTCATACTAAAACCATCCTAAAATCACATGGATCTCAGTGTCCCATCACCCACCAATACGGGTGCAAAGTGGTGATGCTCAGTGAAACGAGCAGAATAGTCCATCACCGACACATCGCCCCACTAAAGATTCATGAACTCTCGAGCTCTATCTTCCCTTAGTGTCTCTGGGAAGAACTCATAGAGGACTACCTGAAAATCCTCCCACGCCATGTCTCTGTGATGCTCTGACTAGATGGTAACATCCCACCACCTCTTGGAGGAATCACGCAGCATGTATGTCGTGAGCTTGACCCTCCACCCAGGAGGCATCTCGAGATGCTCAAAAATAGTCTGCATCGATCCTAGCCAAGACTTCGTAGCATGTGGTCCTCCATCCCTTGAAAACATAAGTGGATGTTGCTGCTAAAAGATATGTGTCATCTCAGCAATAGATGTAGCAGCCGGTGGTGCTCTATGAACGGTATGCATGATCCGTATAAAGCCTTCACAGAACTGCGCATCTGCACCTATGTCTGGTATAATGGTTGCTACTGTATCTGGCTCTTCTGGAGGATCAACTAGTAGCCCATGGTCGACCATCTTTGGAGTATAGTCCTCGCTGCTCTCCGGGAGAACAACGCGTGGTTGTCTCAGCGGCATGTCAATACATGGTCAGAAACAATCCTTAGAACAAGATTATTAAGACCAAAAAATGAAGAAATGGAAAAGGGAATAGGAGGATGAGGGAATTAAAAATTTAAAAAACAAGACTACACAGTGTGTATTCTGACTACACGATGTGTACTTGACTCCCCTTCCCCTGCCCGGGTCCATCTGCATGGCTAAGCCACACGACTCCCATTTGAAAAAAACTACATGGCGTGTATATTATCTTCACAGCGTGTATGGTGTTATTTCCAACTGGCCGTGTAACTTGTGACATGGCTGACTACTCGACATGACACTAAACGGTGTGTTACACCCGCACACGACGTGCACACCACCTCATTTCCCAGCCACATGGCTTACTCAACACGGTCTGTCCTCAGACAAGACTACATGGTGTGTCCCATAGGTACACAGTGTGTTCTAGACGAGCTCCGCCGACCTGTGTTGTTAGTTACATGGCCGGTTTACACGAATCAACCTACATAGAGTTTTCTAAATACACAGGGCGTTTACCCGAAAGGACCACCCCGACCCGTGTTGATAGTTACACGGTCGGGTTCCCAGGTCACATTGGACGACGTGTTCCATAGTGGACATGGCGTGTGTTTCTTATGGTTTCCTCCTCCTGTCTAGTTAGTTACATGTCGGATACCAGGTCAACACTACACGATGTGTACATAAACTACATGGCGTGTTTTCCACAAGCTCTTCCCTTCCCCATGTCACCACCCACACGGTTTGTGACACAGGAGGAGACTATTTGGCGTGTACTCTAGGTACACGGCGTGTACTCAAAAAGTTTATTTTTCTTCCTGAACAGAAGACCATACATGGCGTGTCTAATGTACTACACAGTGTGTATACATGGTTTTCCACACAGGATGTCTCTGAAACTTCCCTGGTACCCAAAAAATAACTAAAAACAACACCTAAGTTCCAAATTCCGATTCGTGTGGGCCTATACTACCCATGAATCAACGTTTGACATCTTATCTGCATTATAACAAAATAAACAGTCAATGATCCATGAAATTCCGATAAATGGGGCACCATACTCCCCAAAAACCGAAGTTTAGCTTCCATTTTTTTAACAAGTTCACACAATAATACCATATCAAATAGCTGGTATCTATCAATCAGGTATCACAACAGCATTCTATCCTAGCACAATATCTATCACAACAACATTAAATTTCTAATGCACCTAAACAGAACGAAACTATGCATGGCAGGTTATTTTTAGCATGTTCCTAAAGGATGAATGAGATGGAATACCCTCATCTCATCATGTTGCAACTAAATAGAACCCCTGAATAACATATAAACAGCACAATACAAGTGCATCACCCAACGGTGAAACTCAATTCAACTGTAAAATTGCAAAATCACAAAAATTTCAATACGAGGTAAATTGGCTTTTCCCTATACACGGGTTAGCTACGCCTAGGGACAACTCATTACCAACTATCGTTCTGTCCTATCCCTGACTAAGGCTCCAAATAGTAAGTCAAAGTCAATAACCTCCTTTTATAACACTTTGTAACATCCCAGACCTGGGTACCACTCCACGGGTGCCCCGAACCCGGTTTGCCACATGACCTCAAATGCATTACCCCAAATTCTTGAGGCTGCCGACTAGTAGTGAGGGTCCAGGTCTGATAGTGTGGAGGATATGACCTCATTTTTCAAAGTGTTGCATAATGGAATGAAATAAAACATACAACAATAGTGGAAGCAGTAAACCATACACAACCGGAATAACAATTATAGTAGATATAACCAACCAAAAATATAGATATGATGAAACATGTCTCTAATTCTAAGAAAACAGCCGAAACATGTTACAAATCATTACAATACAACTGAAGTACAAGTATAGAAAAGAAAAACAGAACAGCCCGCGACATCGCGAGCCAATGCTCAGTCCCATGATCTCCTACACCCCAGCAGCAATCATGTTCATGTATAAGGTCCCTTTCCCTTATCTACACCTACATAAACGTAATCTGTTTGGGCCGAAAAGCATGAACCAAACTGGGTGTGAGAAATATATTCCAGTAGGCACCCAAAAAAGGCCTGTGGTCAACTGTGTCTAAAACATGCAACAATTGTATGCAGTAGTAAAATGAAATAAAGTAAGTAGTAATAAAAATAATCTAACATAACCAAATATATTTCCATTTTAATATCCATTTAATCCTTTAATTTAAAATATCCCCACTGTGAATATTCTATGTAAACATCCAATGTCCTTAGACATGTAAAAACTTACCCTCAGGTAATCAGAATCCAACCCGCAGGTATTTCCCTCAGGCATAACAAAAATTTCCCTCAAGCGTACGTAGTGTCGGCCTCAGTCACAGAGTCGATTGCCCTCAGGCTCGGAAGAAGTTTTCCTCATGCTAAGATAACAACTTCCCTCAGGCTAAGTAAAACAATTCCCACGGGCTAAGTAAGACACTTCCCTCAGGAGCAAGTAATCGGGCCATTCCCAACATGTCAATAAACTTCACAAGATATTCCTCTCAAGGTAATTATACAATCATTACTTTAAAGGCATACCCTCGAGTATCCGGGCCAAATGGCCAAACAGAGGAATGCACCCCTGTGGTGGTCCTGGATCCAAGATGCAATCCCAAATAGAATTTTAATATCATATTTAATTACCTATATAATTATAGGTATTTAAACAGACATGGCCTCAGCCACACGACACCCCAAATATGGGTTCGTAGCTCAAAAACACACAAAACGCACAACAGATGGAATATAAACACTAATACACCTACCATTAACACCCACGAATGATATACACGAATGAAGATACTTGATTCTTCCTATAAAAACATAGATCTGAGGTGGAAATAAACACTTCTTAAATGCAAATAACATCCATTAGTGGAAGATTTGGTAACATACACACCAGGAGGAGGAAGATCTTTCCCGTGCGGTTCAAACATGATTTTTTCTGGTGTAAACGGATTCCCGGTTTGTGCCTGATGGATCTCCGAAGCTCTGGCCATCCTCTCTCGAGCCCTCTTTCCATTCTAAGCCTTCCCTATGAACAGGGGAGGCTACTACCCATTTTAAACGAAAAAAAAGTACATGGTGTGTATTTCCATGTACATAGCGTGTACTTCCCATTTTTTAAAATGTTCCTCTAGCGGCTTCCCACCTGAGTGGCATTGTTCACCTACCGACGTCACTACATGGCATGTCTCCTTGAGTACACGGCGTGTTCTGTCACACATCTAGCCACCACCATACTATTATCTTGCCGACTGACTACACGGCGTGTAAAGGACCACTACACGACGTGTAGTCGATTCCTACACCCTTCATCCCTGGCATGGCCACATGCCCTGTGTACTTATCCCACATGGCCAAAATTACATGGCGTGGGGACAAAGTACACGACGTGTACTTTCCAAAATTTCAGATTTTCCCCATTTTCCATATTTTTTCAAAAATACTTAACGAAAAGAGAAAAGAAGCAACCCGTACCTTATAAATAAGAATTGGGTTCTTAGAATATTTGTGCCCTCTAGTGAGAAAAAGATGATTAAATGATCATTATAAACAACTTTACAGAGAAGTGGTAGTTATATCGGGGAACAATTATCAATAATTATTCTCCACACACTAATGAGTGAGGATAAAATTTAGTGGAAGTCTGATTTTCATTCATTATGTTCATTAGTAAATTTATAAATTTTTTGGACAAATTATTTTGTTTTAATCCACTATATTTTACAGAAAATCATAGAGGACATAGTTGAATTCATAGATCTATCTACTCTATAACACATGATTGTGATAGTTATTGATTAACCAAATATTGTACTTGATATAAATGAAAAGTAGATCAGTGGGTTGGAATCTAGTATTGTTGTCTTTGATAATGGTGTGGGGGTTCTTAAATCAATGAATGTTGTGGGATTTTGTGAATTCGATCATGTACCTAGTCTTGACCTATTTCAAGGTGATAGGGATCTGTGACAAAAATTCCCCATATAGAGAAGTTCCATGAGTACTTATCAATGGGGAGAATCTCTGTAGGCTGGTGTATGAAGTTGGGGTGAACATGGAATGCTATACAATTCATGGTGAAATTCCTAAATTAATGAACCATAGTGACCCAAAAGTAACCTAACACTAAGATGTTTTTTGAAAACTTATAAGTTGTTTTTTGAGCTTCACTTGTCATAGAATGAACCCCTAACAAGACATGAATAACATCCTTCCCTTGGATATTATAGTGAAGTAATTTATTAGAGATACATCGATGAAATAATTTCTTTGAGTTGGGGGAAACAAAAAAAATGAAATTCACTCCTTTATTGTGGATTTTCTATAGCTTAGGCTTACATAATGACAAAATCCCATGATTAAGGTAATAAATAATAAGAGTTTTATAATATGATGTTTCTACCATCTAGGTGATATTTGAACTCACCGCATAGTAAGATATAGTAGAGAGGTGATTCAACCATTGGTCATCCATATCAGTTATAGTGGGATCAATCAATATTCGATGTGCCATATGGATGATGAGATAATCATGGCCATGATTGAAACTATTTTTTGATAGGTTTCCCACCAAGCATCTGACTGATCATTTTGATATTCTAGGACATGAGATACCATCACTCCAAGGAAAATATAGCCACAAATTGTTTAGTGTACTTGAGTAAGGGAAAGAACTGATGTTTCCATAATTTATTGTAACATTTTATTTGCATGATGGCCATCAAAAAGTCTCCCTTTAGGTGAAATTGGGTAATTAAAATGAAGAGAAAAAACATGAGTAAAAAATTAGGGAATAAAATTTAGCTTCATTTTTCATGACCCATCCCCAGGGACCATGTCGTGGCATCCCCCATGCCTGCCTGTCTCTGCCCATGTGTTTGCGACTAGTGTCGAAGGCATCAACCAACATGTGGGCGGAATTTGACTGAGTACCAATACCCACAGACACACAACCATGTCCCAAATATAGATAGGTAAACATGCATTCCACTAAATAAACATTGAGTAACATTAAAAACTATAGGTAAAATGGTCTTGAATACAAACCCAACAAAAGAAAACTGAGAAATGGAATGTACAAGGAATATCTGAAAGTCATCCGCAGAAAATTTCAACTTATGGGTAAGTATAGAGTAGATACTAGAAGTCGTATATGTACACCCCACCTACTTGGTCTCATTGGAAACCACCAGGTCCCGGACCACCATGTCCTCCACCAAGTCGTCGGTCATCTCCAGCAAACAGAACACATACAGGTGAAACCCGTGTGGGGCTGAGTAACAAAATACTCAGTAGGGACCCTAAACCAACAAGGAACGACCAAAAAGATATCTACAAGGAAAAAACAAAGCATGATCAAGAATATCAATCATGAAACAAGACAGATCAAATGAGATATAATTTAGTGTAGGAATGTAAGACTATCGTTCATTTCACAGAACACCTTGGGATACTGGAGAACACATACTCAATGAGTACATTGGGCTTTCCAGGTCACATAAACCCACTTCCCACTAACCATGGACTGTTGTGGTACTCATCCTCGATTACTATTTTTGGTATTCTAGGTCACATAGAGACATTCTCTAGTGTGGCAATGTTGAGTCACACTGAGTCGCTTCCCACCATGGTCATACTAAGGTCATGCTCCAGTCGAGTATCATAGCTCTACCAGTTCACATAGAGCTTCTCCCCACTATGATCCTTTTGGGTCACACAGAGTCGCTTCCCACTGGGCCATCGTAGCTAATGCACATAGGGTTGCTTGTTAGTAGTCTTTAGGTCTCATCCAACCATAGGGTTTTTGCACATTGTGTGCTTGATTAAGGTAGAACCATTCACCAATCCGGTCATCACATTTAAACTTCCATGAATACCTCCATAGAGTATTCTAAAAGATCTATCTCATAAAGAGGGTTCCAACACCTTAAATGGTTCAT
This sequence comes from Viscum album, assembly GCA_963277665.1. NCBI lineage: Eukaryota > Viridiplantae > Streptophyta > Magnoliopsida > Santalales > Viscaceae > Viscum > Viscum album. Next base: position 315,050,842 of record OY728158.1, read on the forward strand.
CAATCTGATGCCTAGTTTGTATGATATTGGAATATTTGCAAAAAGGGGCCAGTTGCATCTAGACCCAGTCCGACATGGCCAGACCATTCCAACTAACCCGGATCGGGGACCCCACATGCCCCAGTTTGGTTGTACTTACCTGAATTAACCCAGTTCAGGTTTGGGTCAGCTCGGTCCAGCCTACCCAATGTGCCTGGCCCATTGAGCCTTTCTGGACCCATTATGGTCCTCGTAGCAGCCTGGCTTACGCACCCCGGTCCGTCCTACTTTTCTGACCGGTCTCATTTGCTTGGCCCGCGAGCATGGGCCAGTTATTCTTCCATCATGGATGCCTATGGGTTTTAGGTTTTGTGTGACGCGGACGGCTCATTCGGCTATACTGGAGGGTCTTCACGTGGTCTAGTGACCGCATGCCAGCAGGTTGTTGTGACACACGAGCGTGAGCCACCCTATCCCATGTGGATGGTTGGCCACATCCCTATTCCACCAGCTACCAGACCGAGCACTAGCAACTCCCACTACCATGGCGCGACCCAAGACAGATGCGGTTGATGCTTCTATAGGGCTGTCGGGGTGCACCACCACCCAACTGCGGCTGGCTGCGATCCACCAGGTCTACTTTGGTGGTCCATTCAACTTGTCATTTGCGCCTCTAGCCTCCATGGGGTGATGCCTATTCTTCTAAGGACTCAAAATATTCTTACCTCCATTTTAAAAGTTCATCCACAATTAACGCACAAGGCGGATGTTCTCGAGACTGGTTCATGTCATCTCCCGCATTCTACAATAGTGTTTAATCATTGGTATGCTTAATATTGAAGTTATATCAACAGAAATAATTAATCCCAGTGAAAAACCCCATGGAAATCACCCTCCCACAAGAACAAGTTATCATAAGATCAATGTTTTCAAGGTTTAATTCACATTTTTCATTTTAGAATAATGAACAAGGAAATTAGAACAAAGAAACACCTACCTCATCGGAGTTCATTGTTGAATCAATCCATCAGTGGGGATTCAAGTTCTGTTGGTGTTTGATGCTCTCATGTCTCGTTCTATGATGTTCGCAGATGTTACTTGTGATTCTCCAGCGTTCATTATCTGTGGTTTGAGAGAATTATCACTAGAAGTTCATTAGAGGAATTCAAACCTTTGATTCTCATTTCTCCAATAAGTTAACACATTAAAAAACATGTCACATTACACTGTGTTGTGGTGTCATTATGTTGTTTCATTTATGAAACATTGTATCTATTATGATTCATTTATTGCATCATTAAACTTAACATTTATAAGCCATTAATGAAATTAATTTAATGAAACACATCATCACTTTGTCTCCGCATCGCAACACCGTTGTACCACCGCCATATGGTTGAAAAAAATATATCTTTTTATGTTATGTTATTTTATTCTAAAAATTCCCAAAATTAACTTTTCTGGTCAAACCATTACTGTCAATGTTATGTCCATTTTAGGAGAATTCCACCATTTTGTTTTCAACGGTGCCCTCAAGTTTTTTATTCAAGGAATGGTTTACAGGTTAGAAAAACATTCTTGCATGTTTATTTAAATGAACATAAAATATGTTCAAAAAATAACATTCACTCTCGACCTGTGCCAGCGAGGTTATGCTCCTATTAAGGGAAACAAGCCCTCACAATCTCAATGGTACTCACTTATTTCCAATATGAGTTACCATATATGAGTTATGATGATTTGAATGAAAAATAATTGTTACTTAATTACTTTATTTATGACCAAAAACTAACTTCCATTATTGGCCCACGCTGGCCAATGATAGGATATTCCTAAAGAAAGAATACCCTCCGGAGCTCAATAGTAGTATTATATTTTCAAATCAAGTCACCATTTGAGAGTTATAATCATTTGAAAAATAAAATAAAATAAAATTATTTATTTTATTTACGATTATTCCATTTTAATGTTTTCTCACAGATGTCCTACATTAACTAAAATTAAGTTGTGCCTATGGTAAAATTACCATTCGGAACACAACGTTGCCCTCATATTTTAATCCGAGGACCATTTCATGATTTATTCCACTTTTTCAGAAAATACGCTCATGTGTGCTATATAAAACATTACATTTTTTCACAGATCTTTTTAAGATCTCCTAACATCAAAATAACATGTTGTATTAGCACCTAGTGACAAAATAATTATATATAATTAAAAAAATATACAGAATTTCTATTACATTACATTAATCCTCATTTTTTGGATTCATTTCCACTTAAGCGAAAACTAGGATAAACAAAAAATGAGTGGAACTGAGCACGAATATGAGCCTCACACCTCCATGTTCTCTCCTATATATTCTCCTACTACCACAAAATATATACCAGTGGAATTGAATATCCATGAATGAACCAATTATATTGATCCTCTATCTCCCCTGAGAACTCCACAAATGTCGACTCATCATCAATTTCTAGTGTTCCCTAGTTGATGATGTGCTATATATCATGCAAGTACCTCATCAACTGCAACACATGGAATACATCCTGACCTTGGTGCATCTGTGGGGGTATAACTATAGAATATACCACCTCACCAACTTCTCTAAGAATCTAGAAAGGTCCGATAAACATCAGAAATAACTTGACTCCCAAGAAAAAATCTCTAGAATCACGTTTGGGGTGACACTTGAAGGAACACATGGTCTCCCTCCTAAAACTCCAAGGGCATTTGTCTCCTATCAGAAATAGATTTCTGCCTACTCAATGCATTCCTCATCTACACCTAGATAATCTGCACATTCTATGCGGTGGCCCAAACCAATTCTGGACCCATGATTTCTTAATCCGCTGGGTCCATCAAGTATAGAGGTGACCTACAATGACACCCTTACAAAGCCTCGAATAGTGCCATGATAATGGTGGAGTGAAAGATTTGGATGTATGAAACTCCACTAGTGGAAGTTGGTCCTTCCAACTATGACCAAAATCAAGGACACAAGAATGAAGCATGTCCTCCAAGGTCAATATGGTTTACTCCATCTGACCATCAGTCAATGGGTGAATGGTTGTGCTTAATCATAGCTCAGTCCCAAAAACCACCTACAATTCCTTCCTCATCCAGAATGTAAGGAGTGTATCATGATTTTAGACTATCAGAGATGATAATCCCTAGAGTCAAACAATCTCTTGCATGTAGAGGCATCCCAAGACCTCTACTAAATGCCTCTCATGAATGGGTTGGATGTGGTCTGATTTGGTGAGTAAGTCTATGATCACCCAGATGGTATCGTGCCCCCTATACTTATAAGGAATTCTCTTCACAAAGTCCATCGATATCTCATCCCACTTTCACTTCGGTACCTTGAGGGGTTGTGTCAAACAATATAGAACCTGGTGCTTAGCCTTTACTTGTAGACAGGTGATTATTATCGAGAAAAAATTTTCCACTACCTTATTTATCATTGTCCACTAGTACTAACGTTGGAGGCCATGATACATCTTTACCACACCTGGATGTACTACCAAAAAGGGATGTATGGAACTCCCTTAATGTCGCCTCCTGAAATGCCACTGGTACTATGGTGAATACTCTAAAAACTATGATGTGCTCCCCACCTTTTTAATATCAATCAGTAGAATACCATTTGGAAATATAAGTACATGTCTCCTCATAGTGGGAATCTATGAGTTGCACCTCCCTGACTTGTTGTATGAGTGGATGGGAAACCATCATCGATTTATGAAAAGTTGTATCTTCTCTATCCACAAAGGATATCTCAATCGAGGCTGAATCCTATAAAGCCTTGTTCAATAGGTGTGAACAAGGTGTCTTACTATGAGAATTTTCTACCACATTTCCCTTTCTAAGAGTATGGAATACATTGAAGTCATACTCTTAGTGGAACTCCATCCATGGTCTCTATCTCAACTACGAAGAAGCCTACGGGAAACTACCATCAACGTGAAAGGTTACCTATTTTAACTGATTTAAGTTCCCATCAACCCTTTGGAAGTGGGTAATCATTCTCCAGGACCACAAGGTTAATGTGATGGTAGTCCACACATAACCATCAAAACTAGGTCTCACTAAGGCCTTTGTCTATAAGACCCCCACCTACGATCCTTGATCGCAAACCTCTAAAAAATCCATCCTATATTTTGATGCTGATATCAGTGCTATATCAGGGTGTATAATGATGCAGAAGTCTATCTCTCTATGAGAAGGTAATCCTGCAAACATCTTTTGAAAGGATATTCCCACACTCTACCACAACTATTGGGAACTAAAAACTCAAAACCTCCACTAGCACGAGGGTAAGGCTAGATGAATCATGAGATATCATCTTCACTCTCTTACACATGATTTTAACACATGCTGGATGGGATTCCCTTTTTTTTATTTGTAGAAGGAATGCCCCATTCCAATGATGAATAGATATACCTCATCCTTTTTCCTAACACAGTCAATCTAAGCACGAACTATGGATGACCAGTCTATACACAAACTGACTTCCTGAGGCATCGACGCTGCCACCAAGAGCTTCCGACTAAAACTATTGCCTCAAGGGTCATATAAAACCTTCATCATGAGTGTGACTATAGAGTCCCACCACATATGTATCTCTAGACGTAAGGATCAATTCAACTATTTAATTGGAAACACTAGGCCATGAAGAAGATTTAGGACAATATGGAATGATTAGCACCAGTGTCTATTAATACAATATCTAGGAGTAGACATAAAATGTATATCAAATCATCCCTAGAGCCCTTGGATCATATTCCTTGATCTCATGTAGTTACTCCCTTCCCCTGTCATCTAGATCCTTGAGCCTTGGGTGGACCACATTGGGGTGGTGGTGGTAACATGATGAAATTTATACCCCCACCTAATGCCCCCCAGCTCCTTTTTCATGTCTTCGGACCTATAAGTTCATCTGTCCCAGTCACTTCTACTTTCTAGGCCAGATGGACTCACCCCCAACTGTCCCGAGCTGTAGCTCACCTCTCTTGGGACCTCTTCTTGAAACATTTTACATGTAAAAGTCTATGATACTTACGTCAGTTTCCTGCTATCCCACTACTTACATTCACTGTCTGTATCTACTCACCAAAACAACATTCACCCACAAAGGATCCCTCTAGCACCCTAATATAAGAAGGAATGCAAAGAGGAATAGTGATGGTTTATATGTCCCTAAACACATATCTCTCGGAGGTCTGAGCCCTGAAGCACTAGTTGTATCATATTCATTGATTAACTGGAAAGGACTTTATGCCTCGATGAGTACACATCTATTGGAAATTTGTCCTACTAACTCTGTAAAATCTCGTGGGCACACTTACCCCTTAGTTTTTAGGGAAATCTCCCCTTCTCTGAGAAAGGTTCTTAATATCTATCCATTGAAAAGTCATCTCATCAAAAGATTGGATAATATAAACCCTACCATCTCCATTCTAAGCCACGTATAAGGGTCACGGTCAGGACCACCGTTGATCTAATGGTTCATTGGATAGATGAAAAACACTGTCACTACCTCAAGACAGTCCGTTGCCGCCTGTGAGTTGGGATCTCCTCATACCTAATGGTCCTCTATTGCTAAAACTAGTGTAAGGAACTAAGCATATATGAATACATTCCCGGTAGTGCTAGTAGTAACTACTGAAGAATGGGCTTTGTTATTGTTGGGACACGACCTGATGCTAACATATCGGGAAATGGTCCATGTACCAAAGCCTCATCAGTCTGGGGACCATCCTTGTGGTCACAGACTAGAATCATGTGTATCTATCTATGTGGAAGAATAATGAAATAGAATTAAGATGAACAATGGTCAATTTATTATACATGATGAGTTGACTTTCGCTTAAAAAGATAATGGGAAAACACTCGTAGGAACATGAAATTGGGTTTTTCATGTATCGGGTCAGAAAAAAGGAATTCAGAGTCTTAGTGTAAGGATAAGACGGCGGCCACATCAACACTAGACTCCTTGGCCTGAAGGTTGAACTCGAAACACTTAACACTGTTTCCCATTCAAAATTTACAAACTCTTAGCTCATCTAGTGTAACCGACCACCTATGATACCACCCTATCACGACACATCCCTCGATGCCCATGTCGCGAAATCCCTCATGTCCGCCTCTTGAAGGGTAGGGGTTGGCGACCAGTGCTGAAGGCATTAACCTACAAGTGGGATGAATTTTATTTTCTACTAGTATAATTGCACAAACAACCATGTCCCAATTTGGGAAACGTAAACAAGCATGACACTAAACAAACAAAGAGTAAAAGTAAAAACTATAGGTCAAATGAGCCAAAATAAAAACCAAACATAAGATGAACTGAAAATAAGATAGAACAAGGAAACTTTGAAAGTCCTCTGCTAAAAACCCTACCTAATAGGTAAGTGTAGAGTAGTTAATGGAATCTTTAGAAGTACGCCCCACCTTCCTGGTCTCACTGGGCACCACCAGTTCCTAGGCCACCAAGTCCTCCACCAAGTCGTCGGTCATGTACACCAGACACAACATGTATGGGTGAAGTCCATGTTGGGGTGAGTAACAATATACTCATAAGGGACTCGAAGCCTACAAAAAATACCACAAAGCAATCCACAAGAATACCATAAAGCATTATCACGATGACTGATCATGAAACATGAAATCTCACACAATGTATAGTATAAAACTAAAAAAATCAGTCATTTCACAAAATACCTGGGCTACTGGAGAACTCCTCCTCAATGAGTACAATGGTCATGCCGAGTAAACGAATATATGCATATATGTTTGTATCAATGGAATGAATGTTAATTTGTACATTACATGATGTGTTATATTGATTAATTTATAATTTTACCCATATGAACTATATATGTTCTAAAAAATGTACTTATAAAATTTAATTAAATATATTTAAATTTAAAATATATTCTATTATATTTTTAATGATATATATAAATAATTTTCATATACATTTGTAATTATAATTTTATTAATATAAATATATTAACAATTATATAAAAATATTTATAAATATATACTACTTATAGTAATAATTATTAATAAATAAATATATTTTTATCCTATATATCATTTTAAATAAATATTCAAGAATATAAGTAAATTATTAAAATTATACTTTTATTAGTTCTTTTTTGGCACTGATAATGGCATATATTTATCATCCCTAAAATGGACTGATAAAATAAATATTTATCAGAACTATAATTTTAGTGCTAATAAATTGGTGTTTTATCAATGCTTTCATAGTACTGATAATGATATGCCTTTATCAGCCCAAAAAAGAACTTATAAAATACCTTTTTATGTGCACTAAAATTTTAGCGCTGATAAATAGGTCATTTATCGGCGCATTATTGGCATTGATAAAGGTATATATTTATCAGCTCTCAAAAAGCACTGATAATGGTATTTTTTTATCAACACATCAATTTTTTCACTGATAAAACATATATTTATCATCACACATAACTAGAACTGCTAAAAAATCCAACGGTTTTTATCAAATAACCCTAACATGCCCCTCCTCCCTCGCACCCATTCATGTTTTTGCAGATGTTGAGCCTTGCGCTACCATCATCTCCCCCACTATTACCTCTCTTCCTCCTTCGCTGCCACTACTACCTTTTCTTTCTCCTCTGCCACGACCATCCTCCTCCTCCTCGGCCTCTTCTGCCTTCTACTCCTCCTCCTTCATGATCCCTCCTCTGCTGCCACCCTGCTTCTCATCCTCCTCCTCCACTGCTACCTCCCCCTCTTCCGACGGCTACTGACTCATCCTCCTTAGCTGTGGCCGCCTCCTCCTCCTCCTCTTCTACCTCCTTCTCCACCTCTTTCTTACACAGTCCCATCTTCCACTTGACCTGCTCTGGAGCATCATTATCATCCAATGACAATCCTAAAATCATCCTCTATAGTGCACAGATTCCCTCCGGTGAGTTTCTTATGTATTGAATTTTTTTACTCTTATACATTAGAAAGATAGTTGGTGTGCGGAGTTAGGTATAATGACCCCTATAGTGGTATTGGATCATTTTATTTATTACTAATATCCTAGGATGAAACTTTATGAATTGGATTACGATCAATGATGTTTTAAGGGTCATGGGTGGAGGTCTCTATGAGCGAAGAGTAATTGTAATCACATGGAAAGGGTCTTTATATGGATTATTAAATTGGGGTAGAGTGATAGTGATGTGATCTTTATTGGTAAATACTATCACTTTACTAAAGATTTCACTCTCTTGAGTAGTGGGCCTTCGTGGTAGTACTACATATTGTGATTGGGGGGTGTCATGTTGGGTACTATTGATGGAACAACTAGTGGTGAGGTTGGTGTGTGAGATATATCAATGATGATTTTAAATCGTATGTGAAATTGTGTACATTGTTTGTATTGATTATCCCACAACCAAACCCGTGTTCCCCATAATTTTCTCCTCACATAATTCACTCTTTAGGATCCTTAATGGTCGTTTAAAAGTGGACAGCCCACCCCCCATCCCTAGACATCCCACACCCCTCCCCCGCAACATTGTAACCCCCCCCCCACCTGGAAAACCCACCGACTCCCTGGAAAACCCACACCTACATTTCCTACACCATTAAAGCTCCCTACCCCCTATACAGCCAACCCCCTTCCCCTTTGAACCTTTTATATTTTAATGGATTTTACACTTTTCTCATCCAGATCCCCTCCACACTACGCCGCCCTCCCCCTCCTATCTTCTTTATAGTTCTCCCTCAACCAGTTTATGTTTCATCTTTCATCACTTGCATTGGAGAGCCATGGATAATTTTAACCTATATTATTCCTTAAATATAATAGAATCTTACTACAAATCATATATTTAAATAGACATGGGACAATTACAATCGGAAATGTAATGATACAACCCAGGATGGTATCATAACCAATATCTAACCTGAATTTCCACTAACTTAAGAGGCATTCATGATCCCTACATGATAGAAATAATCCCCTAAAGAAATACCATTAGTGTGGAATATTTTAACCCAAAATTAGAGTAAATTAAAAATTATCATTCTCTTGAAAAGTATACATGTCTCATTCATAAGTTTAATATCTAAGAAAATAGAAGATATGAAAAAAATAAATAAACAAGAAGCAGATATCATAGACAGAAAATGAAATCCCACTATTGACTAATAAAGTTGTTTAACATGTGAGTTCTCAATTTATGTTTTCTTTTCAGTTGGAAATATTCTCAGTCGCCCATTGAACAACAACTTCGTGGTGAGTTTTCTCCTCTTACTCAATGGTTTCCTTTTTTTCTAGTTATTACTATTTGATATTGACGGTTATGTTCTGAAATATAGGGGCTAAATGCCCCTCTGAAAATCATATCCATTGGTGGTCATTGTTTTCACAGTAATTGAATTTCATGTTGGTTGGTTTCTATTAAAAATTTGAATATGAAAATTTATGATTTACATATATATTAGTAATGAATGAATTCTCCAAAATGATAAAAAATCTTTTATAAAACCCTTAATTACCAAACGAAACAGAATAAGGGATGCTTTGTAAAATCTGAAATTGTGATTGTTTGGTCTGTATGGTGTTGCGATTGTGAGAACGTTTGTTTGTTTGTATGGTGTTGCGGTTGTTGGAATTATTTGTATGACATTTTTTCCCACGTTTTAGTTCTTCCACCATTTAATATCAATTCAAAAATTACCCATTTCAATAGAACCACCACTTTGTTACTAGTGAAATTCCATGAAATCGTGTAAAACCACATTACTAGAGGACTCATTGAGACATTATATGGACACCCAAGTCAAATAACCATAACAACTCATGTAATGAATCATTCCACTCACAATCAATCTATTTAAAATCATACCATTTATTAGTTTAGTACCATATTTCGTTACCAGAGACATTACCTTTCTAGGGAAATACTAAAAAACTGATTTACGACAATGTATATAGATCAAATGTGGGATACTAAACCATTCTAGTGAATGGGATTATCATATCTAGTTCCACTGATCAGGTGGTTGGGATGATGGGTGTGATCTACTTTGGTCCTTTGTAATGCATGGGGATGTAAGCGTATTATTTACCATAGTTATTTCTATTTATTATAGTTGGAAGATGACCCTAGTTGAAAATATTTTTTATAATTATTTTATTAAATATTAATATTACTGTATCAAATATAATGAATATAAATAAATAATGTATGAATGCTAATCAGTTGAAAAATGAGTATGAAGATGGCGTGAAATAGATTATCATGTTTGAAAAAGATCATTCATTTAACCAATTTCAAATACTTTTTCCATGTTTACACTGTTGTTATTAAAGACAAATTAGTATAGCGGAGTTAGAAGAACACATGGTTTATCATGGAATAGACTGATGTTTTACATGTTGTAATAAAAACAGTGAAAAAAACAATGTAGGTAGTTTCTGGGATAACACTGCGTTTTATGGATCATCTAATATGATTATAAGTATGAACAATGAAGACAATCATATGGAGGTTGTTATTATTGATTTTAATGATGATGAAGATCGTATTGAGTTAATGACAAGGATAGTTGAAGATAAACTCCGTGATTGCCCAAAATTGATTGAGAAGTTAAAGTGTTGGGAAAAGACATCATTGTATGATGGTTTCACTAAATATACAACTTTTTCAGTTGTTTGAAACTATATAATTTGAAATAAGGCAATGGGTGGAGTGACACCGGTTTTAAAGAACTACTTTATATCCAAAATGACATGATCCCATAAGATAATGAGCACCCAATATGAACATATGATTCCGAACTAATGTTTCACTCTATGGTTATAATCCAAGAAAGAATACATGCTTGTCCAAATAATGGTATATTATTTCAAAAGTTCCATAAATCCATTAATGAATTCCCCATCTATGGTGGTTCTCAATAAAAGAAAGATCAATCCACTCCTATGAAAGTTGTATGGTACATTCCAATCATTCCAAGGGTTAGGCGCTTATATGTAAGTGATTAGACTACCAGACAACGAAAATGGCATGCAGATTCATGAATTAATGATGGGAAACTATGTCACCCAACAGACTATCCTCAGTGGAAGATAATTGATCATGATTATCCTAAATTTGGAAATAATCCAAGAAACCTAAATCTTTCATTATCTACAGATGGTATGAATCCTTTTGGTTTTCAAAGCAACAGTCACAGTACATGGACGATTATGTTGTTAAATTATAACTTACCATTGTGGTTATTTATGAAACGAAAATAAATATTTTATTTATGCTTATATCAGGACAAAAACAACCGGGTAATGATATTGATGTTTATTTGGATCCATTGATTGAGGTTTTTAAATTTTTGTGGGATTCATGTGTTACGTTGTATGATGATTATAAAAATGATGATTTCACGTTGAGATCCATATTGTATCGGAAGATAAATGACTTTCCTACTTATGTAAAATTTTCAGGATATAGCATTAATGGAACTCAAGTGTCCCATTTTCAAACAAGGTACACAGTCAATTAGCTTGAAACATTCATTGGAAACATTGTTTCTTGGACATCACGGATTTCAATCATTACTAAATAATTACTAATCTTAGAAGAAATCATTGGATGGATGTTCAGAAAAATGTACAACACCGTCTCCACTAACAAGTGATTAATTGTTTGAGAATGTAAAATATGTGGCCACTACATTTGGAAAACTATTTTCAAAAAACGTTATGAAAACCAATTGTAAAAAGAGATTAGGTTTTTTATGTTACCATTCTGGAATTGCCTGTATTTTAAAAAATTTCTTGATGTTATGAATGTTGAAAACAAATTTATGTGATAGTGTAATCAGAACATTGCTAAATGAACCCAAAAAAATGATAGAATTAATGCTAGATTATACATGGTTAAGATGGGAATATAATAATATTTGGCACCAGTGAAGGGATAAAATTGAACATTTCTTCAACCTACTGTTTACACTCCTTCCAAGAAGAAGAGATATCAGTTTTGCAACTTCTTGAATGATGTAAAGGATACAGAGGGTTATTCATCAAATATTAAGAACATCATGTCATTGAGTGTTTTAAATTCAAAGGGTCTGAAATCACTTGACATCCAAATTTTTTATGAATGATCTATTTATTATTGCTTTACATTGAATTTTTCCCAAGAATGTACACCATACATTAATAATGCTCTATTTGTTCTTCAAAGCTATATGCAGTAAAGTTATAGACACAGTGAAATTTCCAAATATGTAAATATAAATTGCCATCATATTATGTGAATTGGAAATTATCATCCAGACGATATGCTTTGATACGATTGTTCATCTGATGATTCATATGTTGAGAGTGATTTGACTATGTGGTCCTTCAAATTATAGATGGATGTACCCCATTGAACGATCTATGAATATTTTTAAAGGGTATGTCAAAAATCATAGTCGGCGAGAGGGTTGTATTATAGAGTAATATATTGTTGAAGAAGTTATTGAATTCATTACTGAATAACTATCTGGTATAGAAAACATTGGCCTTCCAAAATTTCTTCCCTCTGGGCGGCATGAGAGTGAAGAAATTTTGGGAAGAGAGGTTGTCACAATAAATATTACTGATCAAGAGTATGCCCACAATTATGTTTTTCTTAATAGTTTCCACATTCACCCATATGGTCAAACCCACAAAGAAATTATTAGGAATTTTAATCCATCTAGGGATGAAAAATTGATATCAGACACAAATAATAGACATTTTATAGGATGGTTTTGGGACGGTATTTTTTAGAATTTATAATAAGATTATGAATCATTTTCAGAATGACATCGATGGAAAGCCGGAAAAGAAATTGTGTATGTATTATCTTACAATTCATATGTATTTAATGGTTATAAATTCTATACAAATGAACACGATGATGACAGTACCATGCATAATAAAAGGGTTACACTTGTGACTGAAGTGATGCATGTTTTCAATGCTATGGAATGAAATTCAATTTAAGAAAATATGTCATACTTTGGCATCATTAAACAAATATGAGAGTTGTATTATATGAAATTAAAAGTGCCAATTTTTCAATGTAAGTGGGTTGATAATAAGAGTGCTATAAAAATAGATGAATTGGGATTCATGAAATTTGATTTCATTAAGGAAGGAGAGAAAGAAAAACCATTTATAATGGAATCAAAAACAGTACAAGTATTTTATGTTCCAGATCCCACAAATCAAAAATGGTCAATTGTTCTGTTATCGGCCAAAAAAAATTATAGGGTTAGTTGAATTTTCAACAGAGGATGATCATTTCATTGGGAATTCCAAATAATTTTATAGTTGTCCCAATATAGATATCATTTTGCATGTCAGAGGAGACCATAATGAGGGGATTTACATAGTGTATAGAGGGGTCAAATCTCTTCATCCATTAAAAAAAGGGAGCTTAATAATCATGGTATTTGTTTATTGTAATATACATTGTGTTACATAATGTTATTATCTGTTCACTGCAACTTTTATGTAATCTAAATTAAATGTTAAACTACTTCTCTACATATTGACTTCTAAACATACTGATGTGACCATTCCAGAGGCAGAACAGGTATATCAACATTTTGTTGCTGGTCCCAGGGGTGAGCAACAACATGTTTCTCAACCTGTTATTGTAGGTCCAAGTGATAAAGTACAACAGGTTTCCAAATCTATTATTGTTGGTCCCAGTGCCGATGTTGGATCTCAGGAGGAACATAATTATGATGCTTCTAAGGAAATAGTAGGAAATGAAACCCTAAAGGTTCAAAGAAAATAAGAGAACTTCAGTTTGATAGTGTTAGCTAAAATCATGAAGGAAAAAGAAAAAAGGAATTAATTTGAGGTGGGATGGAATAAGTGAGTCCAACATGTTAACCCCAACAAATCCATCATTAGTTGCTACATTGGAATCATCACTTGGTAATTCATGGAGATTGATGTACAGTCGTGGCACCATGTTGTCATCGGGATTAAGAAACTAATGTGGGAAGAGATTACAGTGAGATTATGATATCATTTATTTAATTTATTAATATAAAATAAAATACTAAAACATTGATTTAATCTTTATCATCCATTTCAGAGTGAATTTATAGTAGATTCCTTGAACAAGGAATATGTATTAAAAGTTGTAAGAAGGATTCATAGAGGCCTCTGCACAATTTTATTGAAATATTATTTTAATGATGATAAAGGGAAAATATAGCTGCAACCACCTCCTATTTATGCACACTTCATATCCCAAGGAGCATTGGATGTGTTTAGAAACCATCATGGGGAGAAGACTTTTCAGGTACATTGTGTTTGGTAATACGTTGTATGATGTTTCTTGTATGTATCACTTTTATTGAAATTTTTTATTTATGAAACAACAACTAAGTGCTGAAAATAAATTATGGGCAACAAAACAAGCGTACCCCTACCATAGAGAATGGATGGGGTACAATTCACTTGAGAAAAAATTGGTACATATTTAAAATCTACTGTAATATTTTTATGTGACATAAAATAACACCATAACCATGTTCCTTTTTTATATAGAGATTGATGAATTGAAATAAAAATCCACCTCCATCCCATGCCAGGTTTTATTGAAGGAGGCCCTTGTAAATAAAGAGGGGATGATGATAGATGAAAACCCATAAAAATTGTGGGAAAAATGTGTAAGTATGACATAATATAAATTTTATTTTCTTCAAATCATTATTACATAACAATGAATACTTATTTTCCAATATTTAATATCTTATATAGTCACAGGAATCAAAAACACCTGCACCAGATGAAGACATACATTCAACGTTCTTAGAGCATCCAGATCAATATAAAAGCATCAAAGGTGCATGTTTTGGGATGACACCATGAACATATTTTCAAAAATAATAATCGTTGGAGGATCAAAAAAAATGTAAAAGTTGATAGAAACAATATCTATGTTTTAATAAGAATTAAAATAATATAGAATGATGATATCATGATTGATGGGGGGAGGAAAATATAAGAAAAAAATTAATAACAACCTATGCATAAAGATCCCCCCCACCAGCTTTGATGCAAGCCATTCCCCTCAAAAACCTCACTTAGCTATGGTAATAAATCTTCTAATATATTTTTCTTTGAAATGTGAATCACATATACATTGATACCTTTCTTGTAATAATATTATATAGGCTGAAAATGACTGTGATTTATATCTATCAAGTCAAACATATTGCCTTGTAGCAAGGTATACATTGTTAAATGTGCATAATGACATGTTACGTAATAGAAAACATCCTACAGATCATGGAAAAGTGTTGATTAACAAAAATAATGAGACAAGTATCGAGCTACCTGTTCGAAATGATGATAACTAAATTCATACAGTGAAAAAAGCTGTTGGAACATTCATCGCATATGCCGTCAAATCTTGTAAAAAACATGTCGATTAGGAGGTATCCATTTACAATTTATTTTTCAAGATGATCTATTATTATTTAATGAAAATAGGCTCAAACTGCTGAATACTACTAAATAATGTCAAATAGAAGGGGTGATATGAAAGATCAACTCAAAACTCTCTCAATGATCAACCAAACGATTGAAACGATCTACTGAGATAATATTCCCCCCGACTTTTCTATATCTCCATTTAATATAATTGTATGCTCATGTGGATTAAAATTTGATAGAAAACAATTCTCACATAGTTGATTTAAAAAAATATATATAAGGAGTGGAAAAATAAGATTTCATTAGTGCTGAAAATGTAAATTAAATCTTCAAGTATGAATGACTAGGTGCCTCAGTTGTAAATGTATACATGAGGTATGTTTTCATGATTTGATTTTACAAAGATGATATACTATGATAATTTTGACTAAAAACATTACATAATTTTCGCAGGTGTCTATATGAAATACAATTAAAAGGATTTCCCCATGAACAAAAATCTGGACTCGTTAGTCCTCACATCACCTCTTGAAAAACAGAAATATATTCTAATAAAGAGGCTAGAATAATGTCATCCTTGCTCAAATAGTTTGAAAACAAAATTACAGATGATAAACTCTTTTTAATATAAACAATGTAGTGGTAAAACTCTACAATTTAATCATATCCACTATATTTTCATTTCATTCATTATTTATTCCTTTTTGTTTTCTTAGGTAGAATTGGATGCTGATTGTTGTCAATTTGGTTACTCAGATGATTTAGTTTTTGGATTCAATGCATGGATATGCAAACAACCGACCACACATGATGGAATTTATCAATTTTTAATACACAATAACCAACATTTTAGAACTAAAAATCTAGTTATATAATTTATATTATCATTAAATGTGGATTATGTTATAATAGGTTGATGCATCAATATTGTATCCTACATTGAATGAATCAAGAGCCTAAGGACAATAACTCCCACAATATCTAAAATTGGACAGGTATCCTAGTATATATAATAAGATTTCACAATCTAAACACATAAAAATTTTAATTATTTTTCTCAATGATTTTGCAGTGTCTAAAACAAGAAAATAGAAAGGATTTTGGTTATTATGTTTGTAAATTTATGAAAGAGATCATATTTCATAAAAAAACTACCATCCTGGAAGAGGTATTGTCGAAAAAAATTACGAGTTCATTTAAAATATTTATTCATCATTTTTTTATTTATATTTTTTTTAGTACTAACTTGACTATCCCAAAAACTCATATTCACAAGATGATATAGATGTGTTTAGAAACAAATGAGTTGCATACCTGATGGAAGACTGTACACAAATAAGATGAAGGTGAATTCCCACTACTTATGTTATCCTTATACGATCATTGATATCTCCCTGGTTTGAACTTATTGAGCATATATGAGTACCCTTTATTATTTTTTATATCCTTAGGTTATGAAGAATGGTTTTAGAAATGATTTGTATTTCTAGTAAAGCATAACTTAATGAGATAAACTTATGAACTAGTTCTTTATATTTCCATGTTTTCAAATGTACTAGGCCCAAAATATTATGGCATGGATCATGTATATTCTGTATTTTGGTCATTTATGCAGTTGTTTCTACTGATACAGGGTGTTCGAAGAATATTGGTTGTTCAAAATTCTCAAATTTAATAACAAAACTAAGGATTATTCACTAATGTTTGTTAACTACCACTTAGCATTGCATCTGATCGGAACTTCTGATCCGACGTCCCCGTGATGTGCTCATCCAACACAATCTCTATGATATTGTCTTCAACATTCACATTTCCTTCACTTCCTACCCCCATTTACCTAGTAGGAAACACATTATTAAAATTTTGTAGGGAACACATAATTAAATATGTAAATGGGTGTAGGAAGTGATGGAAAAGTTAACGCTGAATGATGATATCATAGAGATGGTTTCAGATGAGAGCATCATGGGGATGCCGGATCAGAAGTTGAGATTATATTCTATGAGAAGTGGTAGTTAACCAATAGTATTAAAGTTCACAAAAAATAATTGGTTTTCTTATTAGCTTATATCTGGAACAAAGAATACCTTTGGAAAGATTTAAAGGTACTATTATGATATAATATGTCTATTTTAATGAAAAATTATAAATTGACACATTGATTTGATTTTCATCATTCCTTGCAAGGACCGTTTATTTTAGAATATATTTGTCATTGTGGCATGACTTTGCAGGAAGTGAAAATATGTTGTGTCTGCTAGATCACTTAGTTAATCTTGATGTTTTTATAGTAAAATCATTGTCAGTAGATCTTGCATCTCAAAAATTTCCCAAATAAACCTGCATCGTATATACATATTCATGGACATCAAAATCTTGGTGGCTACAGACCTCATATAGAAGCAACATCACACCAATTCCCAAATGCATAAAAACCTCACATTCAGATTCAAGAAGAAGAAAAAAGGACATTATTATAAGGAAGTGAATACCTGACTGATTCTCCCGGGCTTCTATTTTTCTTTTAGAATTATATGATACTCTTTGTATACTTTGACATTTTCTATAGAGATGTGAGTAATGGGAAATCTATTTTTGCAATGACTCCATATTTCATAGCACTTTGAGAACTCTTAGGTTTTTTCCTACTTCACATAATCCCCTCCATGTGATCATGTCAAATAAGATCCCTTGTATGAATTCTTCATGTGAACTGATCGTGTTATCTCATCACAAGATCAAATCACATAAACAAATCACATAATCCATTAAGGTAGTTCACTTAAACCATGATCCATGCATTCTTGTCTTATTTACATGATCACATAAACCATGAAGGGTTATGTAATCATATAAATCTCCCAGGTTCATTTGATCATGTGATCCTATTATGGTCATTTGATCACTTGATTTTGAACAAGTCATGAACTTAATATGATATTTCTAATTAGTCGTGTGCCCCTTTCTTACTAAAGTCCATTGTTTAACACAAAATCCTATATTTTTATAATTAATATAAATTTTATCTTTCTTATGATACAAATGAATTCATGAATTGATGATGAGGAGGCTATAGTTCCTTAAACTACAATGGTAGATAGTGTAGAATTCGACCAGTGCATATTCATTCAGTCTACTCATGAGAAACTCAAAATCATGATGGGAACCAATATCTTGGATTTTAAATTTTCTAATTAGTTTCCATAATATGGTTTTGTTATTTTAAAAGATACTATGATCTCTCCACCACATTAAGAGATCATTCCTCCCTACTACATCCATGACACTAATAGTATATTCAGGGAGAACATCTCATATGTGGGTAATTTCATCTCTAAAGAATACATCTCTAACGGTTAATTTTGAAGCCTCTATGGATGTATTTTAAAGGGTTAAAACATTATTTGGGGCTTAAAACTCATATTTTCATATCAAAAATGTATAATTATATATCAAATTAGATGCCTGGGTGGTTATTGGGTGGGTTATTCGATTAGGTGGAAGCTTTTGGATGAACAAAGGTTGTCCCTTCTTGGTTCAGTGTACTACCACAAAGTTTTTGGTTGACATGAAAAGGATAGGATATTATGAATCTATTTAGGCTTACCAAACCATTAATTATTTTAAAAAACAATTGATGGTATACTTGTTCAGTTTAAAGATCCAATACATGAAAAAATTTAATTTTTTTTATGGTGAGTTTTACATTAGTACATGGGACATTAAGATGATCTATGGTGCAATGATTTTAGGAGACAAGTATGATGAGTAAATTCATACCCCATATACATGAGATTACATGGAATAAAATCCCCTTATTATGAAGGATCTTATTAATCTGGCTAGAACATCCCTTGGGAAGGACCCGTATCTTGGGGTTGACATTCGCTTCCAGATGTGGGATGACTTGTTCATTAGGAAGACGCAGTACGAGTTTCTGAAAAATAATCACAAGGCTTGACCATTATGATAATTTTACAGGGAAGAGGGTCATCACATTAAAATAGTTTAAGAGTTTCAATTATGTAACACCCCATGTTATTCTAGAAATAAATATAAATTCATGGAACTTTGGTTTAAGTAGATATCTATAACTAGCCTTTTAACATAATTTTTCCACTTCTATATTTTGAATTTCATGAAACAGTCATCTACAATTGTGTTCAGTATGTTATTTGCAGTCTATTGGAACAAAATTGTTTTTTTGCTGAATTGTGACATACCCTAATGAATAGTAATATTAATAGTAATATGACCCTAATTAATAGTAAATTTTATTATTATCTCATTTTCCTAAAGCAAGAAGATAATAACATCTTGGTTAATTTTTCATTGTGATAAAGAAGTAGTTGTAGAATTAAAACAGTTAATTTTTGAATTAAGTATAATTTTATTTAAATATTAAATTAATAATATTTAGAAAATTGTTTTCAAAAAATGGACTTCATTTTTTAAATCTACATGTTGATAAATGGTTAGGGTATGATTTTGGGAATTTTTCTCAAACATTTTATTTTTCGGTGAATAGTAAAATATACAGTTTTTTGTTTTGGTGTGTTAATGACATCATTGATGTTATAATAATGATGTCATAAATATTGTCGGTTTGTGGATATTTAAATAATGTGTGAGTTGTCCCAAGTGTCTTATACCATGAGCAAATACATTGGGTAAGCCCATGGTTTTTCAAATACCACCCATGAGGTGTCCCTTGAAAATTATTAAATTAATCCTTCACTTTTTATATAAATACCAACTCTTCCCTTCATTGAATTCATTCCCAATTCTCCTTCAACAATGATCGTGCTTCATTACCTTCATAGTAGTCATCAAAAGGTTTAATCAAGCCCCCAAGGCCCAACCTTCATGTTCCAAGCGTTACACTAAAAGGTAAGAAAATTCTCAATTTCATTCTTTTTCCTATCAAATTCTATTTTATGTGGTATAATTTTAAATATTCCATGCCATGTTATTATTTCCTTATTATTATTGATCTTATATATATTATTATTCATTTATTGATGGGTGACCCTTGTCCCCTATCATTTTAATATTTTCTAAAACCATGATGCGTAGCCGTTAGGCTGCCGAATTTTTGTAAGCGATTTCACAATTTTTCTTTAATTTTGAGTTCCATCATTATTATTTTTTCATAAATCCTTACCCAAAAGGAATTAATTATCATGAAATAAAGTATACTCTTATGTTTATCATGTTTATGAAATATTATAAATATTTATTCTTCTCCACTCCAACATATTTAAAGAATAAAAAAAACATTGTTTGTTTTGTCGAATTATCGACATTGTGGACGATGTGATTTCAAAATACATTAATTCATTCATGTCTGGTCATGAAACCATTTATATGGATGAAACAGGTTATAATACATGTTTTATGACTCATCAATTGTTCTTTAATGCTTTTGTACTCATGGTTCTAATTTATAAGACAAAATGATGTTGTTATTATCAAAGAACCACTAAAAGGATCTAAACGAACATCATTAATGTTATAACTTATGAATGATACTCATGTAATAATTAAAAATTATAAATGGAATAATTTAGGATACTGGTTATATAAATACTACTCCAATCCATTTTTGTAGTTTGACATCCAATCGACATAAATGTCCACCATGAACCAATCATAGAAATCATGTAACGAATTCACCCAAAAACAGTGCAAGGGGAAAAATACTAACAATTAAGGGTGAAAAGATGTTATTAAATGATCATATAAGATATTATAAACATTAACATGTTTTTTAAACTATTAATAACACCCTTTTTTACCATTATACATAATTTTTAAACAAGTTGGAAGTAAGACAAACCTGAGGTAAGGGAATTCTTAACCAGATTTTCATTCGTTGAGTTAACCTTCTACTTCATTGTCATGTTCTATTTAAATTGTTTGTGTGATGGGTTATGTTTATATTATGTTTTATTATGTTTATTTACAGTATATATACATACTCCATCCACCCTATTCAGTGTCTCTTCAATTGTTTGATATTTTTAAGGTGCTTTTATTTAAAAATCCACTTTTTAAATTTGGTTATATGAAATTCCAAAGCAATGATTTTATGGAATTATTCATGTTGTATGTTTATGTTTTGGTTCATGGGAATTATTTATGATGAATGATGGGACCTATATTTCCATCCAATTCATTGGTTATGATTATGTTGGAGGTCAACTGTATTGTTACTCCAAGATTAAATGTGATGGTTACACAAAGTAAAGTAGTCGTGAGGGTTACATATTTTAATGTAGCCAAGATGGTTACAAGAATATGTAAGTAATTCCCCAAGATAAATTTATGAATATATTTATTTTCTCATGTTTGTGTGAATCTTGTGTAAATCTAATGTTACATTAAGTAAGTATATATGGGTGAAAACCATGTCTTTTGAAAATTTTTTCATACGTTATGAGTATTGTAGGACTAATGTTATTTTTCATTCCTTTCCAGCCCTTACTAAGCTTTTGTGCTCATCCCATGTTTTTAAATGATTTTTCACAGGTTAATGGATGTTTAATACAAGGAAGGAATACATGTTAAATGTTGAAGAATTGTCCAGGAGTCTTGTTTTATGTTTTAATATTTTATATTTTGAGAAAAATGGAAAATGTTGTTATAGTATCCACTATGTAACAATGTTTAATGTTATGAATTTTTTGTCCAAATTATCTAAATCTATAAAAATGAAAAGATCCTCATTTTAAAAGGAATTGTGTTTTATTAAACTCATGATTGTGTACGTAATAAGGTCAGGTCTTTATAGTTGGTATCAGTGGATGTTTTACATAACATTAGGTGTTAGGGTGATGTTAATAGAATACTATAAATGATTTTAACTCTATGTTTAATTTGAAATGTTATAAAATCTATAGATTACCATGTTAATTTATCTAAGACATTTTTGTTCATAATGGTTGTCCGCAGAAGGAACAGGGATGCTGAAGAGGAGAGGCACTGACAAAATGACATCCTTCTGGGACTACAACCAGGAATGGTAGGGATTGGAACTAAGTAGTTTTTGACAGTAATGGCTCATATAATTCAGGAAGTAAAGAGTGGTGGAATCCATGAAAGAGAACCAATAGAGGTACCACAATGGAACTTGACAGTGGTGGACCATTTTATGAGACAACATCCTCCGGAATTAAAGGGATCTTCTGACCCAGTGGCAGCTGAAGGATGGATCAAATCCCTTGAAAAGATATTTGATGTTATGGGATGTTTAGACAATCAAAAGGTAAGTCTTTTAATTTATCTTTTAGAAGGGGAAGCTGATCAATAGTGGTAAATGGTAAGGAATATCAGGGGTAGAGAATATTTTGATGCCTTATAGTGGGATGAAATTGAAAGTCTTTTCATTGAGAAATATTTTCCTAAGGTGGTGCGAATAAGAATGGAGAAGAAATTCCTTGAATTGAAAGGGATGGAGGAAGATTTAGTGGCTGTGTATGAAGCTAACACCACCCAAATGGAGAGGTATGCTCCAAATATTATTCTGGATCTTGATTGAAAAATCAACCTCTTTTACTCAGGATTGAAGCCAATGTATTGAAGGGAGTTTGCCTCCCGGGAATTCAAAAGTTATCAAAAATTTCTACGATGTGATGAGAGGGTAGAGATTGAGTTTGCTGATGATCATGAGCATTTTGGAAAAAAAGATAAGAAGAGGTCTAGTTGGCAAGAAATGGGTATTAATCATCCAATGAAATCTGATGGAAAAAAAATCCAATTTCTAGTTTGTGAAAAGTGTGGAAAGAAGAACCCTGGGGAATGTCTTATCAGAACTGTGAAGTGATTTTAATTTGGTATATTTGGACATATGGCCCAAGATTGTAATGAAAACGATCCAAAAACTAATCCTGATAAGCAGCCTTTAAATTGTTTTTAATATGGTGAAACTGGTCATTATGAAAATGTCTGCCCAAAGAGAGATTTGAATGATGCAAAGAAACCAGACTATAAGAAGAAAGGTGTAGTGAGATCATTCGTGACTACGTCATCAGATTTCAGGCCATCCAATGAAGTTGTATCAGGTACATTGTTTGTTCACTCAGATTTTGATAATGTTTTGTTTGATACGGGGTCTACACATTCCTTCACCTCTGAGAATTTTTTTGGGAAATTGGAAATATCACCTCAACAAATGAGACCCAAACATGTTGTTAAAACAATAGAGGTAAATTTTATATCAAAGAAGAATTATATGAATCTTTCAATTTTGGTCTGTTGAAAGAATTTACCTGCAAACCTCATTAATTTACCCTTAGTCATGTTTTATGTTATTTTGGGGATGGACTAGCTTTCTGATTATCATGCTAATATTTACTGTAGATCTAAAGAAGTTGTTTTTCAGAAAGAGTTTTAGTTTGTACATAAGAATGAACACATAAAATTTATAACATATCAGGAAGCTGAGAAATTATTGAAAGATGGAAATGAAAGTTATCTTACTCATATTGTTGAAAACAAGGGAACTATTCAAATTATTGATGTTACAATGGTAATTGAATGGCTTGATGTTTTTACTGATGAGTTACCCGATTTCATACCAGATTGAGAAGTCGAATTCACAATTGACTTAGTTCATTATGCTAAGACAATTTCAAAACCCCCATATCGTATAGCTCTAATAGAACTTCTTGAATTGAAAAATAAATGGCATGATTTTCTTGACAAAGGCTTCATTCATCCTAGCACTTCTCCATGGAGAGCCCTTTCTTTGTTTGTTAAAAATAATGATGGTTCCATGAGACTTTTCATTGATTATAGAGCTTTGAATATCATCACTGTTAAAAAAAAGTATCCTTTTCCTCATATTGATGACTTGTTTGATCAGCTCCAGGGATCTCATTACTTTTCCAAGATTTACATGATATCTGGATACCATCATTTGATGGTGAAGGAAGATGAAATCCCAAAAAAACCTTTCATACTAGATATAGACCTTATTAATTTGTTTTTTTTGTTTGGATTAACTAATGCACCTGATGTATACATGAATATTACAAATAGAGTATTTCATGAGTTATTGGATATTTTTGTGGTGGTATTTATTGATGACATTCTGGTATTTTCTAAAAATAAAGAGGATAATTAAAAACATCTAAGGGTTCTTTTGATAACATTAAAATAAAAGAAACTATATGGAAAATTCAGAAAGTGTGATTTTTGGTTTCAATAGATTTCTTTTCTTGGGAACATTATAAATAAGGATGGAATAATAGTTTATCCTACCAAAACGAAAGTAGTCGATGAATGGCCAAGTCCAACAAATGTTACAGATATTCATACTTTTCTGGGCTCAGCAAGTAATTACTGACGGTTTGTTAAGAACTTTTCATGGTTATCTAGCCCGATAACTAAGTTAACGTGGAAAGGGGTTAAATTTGTTTGGATAAAGGAATGTGATGTTTGTTTTCAGGAACTAAAGAAGAGATTGGTGAACGCTTCATTTTTGTCTTTACCTTCCCAGAATGGTGAGTTTTCCGTCTACGGTGATGCTTCTTTGAAGGGACCTGGTTGTGTTTTGATGCCGAATGATTAGGTAATTGCCAAATCTTCGAGACAAGTTAAACCACATGATCTAAATTATCCCACACATGATTTGGAATTTGTTGTTGTGGTTTTATCTTTGAAAATATGGAGGCATCATCTATATGGAAACAAATTCCAAATATATAATGACCATAAAAGTTTAAATTATATATTCACTCAGAAATAATTTAACATGAGACAGAGAAGATGTCTAGTACTGATAAAGGATTATGAATCCACGATCAATTACCATCTTGGAAGAGAAAACAAAGTGGCAGATGCCTTATATCGGAAAAATCATGCATCATTAACCAAGATATGTTTGTTTCATGATCCCTTGATTAATGATTTGATGAATTTTGGCTTAGAAGTTATTGGTGCAGGGAATACATCTATTTTGTTTCAGGTTTCAATACAGTCTTCGTTGTCAGACAGAATTAAGAAAGCGAAGAAGGATGACAGTGAGCTACAGAAAAAGGAATAATTGGTTAAAATGGTTAAGTTACCATAATTCAATCTTGATAAATATTTTGTTTTAAAATTTGGAAAAAAATTTGTGTGCCTTTTGAATCCGTGTTGAAGAAATAATTGTTGTGTGAAGCCAATAGTTCTCCATTTTCTTTTCATCATGGTGGTACTAAGAAGTACAGAGCCCTTCGGGTGTATTATTGGTGTGATGGAATGAAAAGAGATATTGCTGATTTTACCATGAAATGTTTAACGTGTCAACAGGTTAATGCATAACAGAAATTACCGAAGGGGATTCTTTAGCCTTTCCTAGTTCCAGAGTAGAAATGGGAGAAAGTATCAATGGACCTTGTGGTGGGACTACTGAATATTTCATGATGTAAAAATACTAATTTGGGTTATTTTTTATCTTCTAACAAAGTCTACACATTTTCTATCAATCCGACATACAATATCTTTCGATCAACATTCAAAATTTTACCTTTAGGAGACTTTCAGGTTACATGGATTTCCTCTTTCCACTATGTCTGACTGAGATCCAAGGTTCACATCTAACTTTTGGAAGGGACTTCAGAAGTCATTGGGCACATCGTTAAATTTCAGTACAGCTTTTCATCCTCAATCAGATGGGCAATCATAATGAACGATTAAAACATTAGAGGATATGCTTCAAGCTTTTTCAATGGACTATAAGGGAAATAGGGATCAACATCTATCATTAGATGAGTTTTCTCATAATAACATTTTTCATTTTAGTATTCAGATGGAACCTTTTGAGGCCTTGTATGATAATCAGTGTCAGACTCTAGTGTATTGGGATGAAGTCGGTGAAAGAAAGATGATGGGGCTAGAATTAGTTGAAAAAGTGGCTAAAAAGTGAGGATGATTCAGCAGCACATGAGGACAGCTCATAGTAGGCAGAAAAGTTCTGTAGATAACAGGAGGAAAGACTTCTCTTTCGAGGTAGGCGACCATGTTTTCCATAAAATCTCTCATTGGAAATGTGTGATGTGTTTTGGTAAGATAGGAAAACTAAGTCCAAGGTTCATCAGTTCTTTTGAAATCATTGAGAAAGTAAGAACAATTGCATACTGTGTAGCTTTTCATCCGAGTTTGTTTCAGGTACACAGTGTTTTTCATGTTTTGATGTTGAGGAAGTATGTGCCAGATTCATCAAATGTCTTGAGTCCAAAAGCAGTTTAGCTATAAGAGAACCATTCTAATGAAGAGAAACCAGTTCATATTATTGATCGAAGGGAACATGTATTATGGAATAAGGTAATCCACCTGGTAAAGGTTTTGTGGAGAAACCACATGGTTGAAGAAGCAACATGGGAGTCTAAAAATGATATGAGGGAAAAGTACCCTCAGTTTTATCCAAGATATTTACATGATTATTTATGTAATGCCCCAAGATACCATTGTAATTATATTTATGTTCTCATGTTTGTGTGGATCTTTTGTAAATCTCATGTTACATGAAGTAAGAATATATGGGTGAAAATAATGTCTTTTGAAAATGTTTTCATACGTTATGAGTATTCATGGACTAATGTGATTTTTCCTTCTTTTCCATCCCTTACTGATCTTTTGTGCTCATCCCATGATTTTAAATTTTTTTTCCCAGGTTAATGGATGTGTAATACAAGGAAGGAAGACACATTAAATGTTTAATAATTTTCAAGGAGTCTTTTTTTATGTTTTAATGTTTTATATTTCGAGAAAAATGGAAACTATTTTTATAGTATTCATAATGCAACAATGTGTAATGTTATGAATGTTTTGTCCTAATTATCTAAATCTCTAAACTTGTAAATATCCTCAATTTAAATGGAAGTGTATTCTTGACTTTACTCAAGATTATGTATGTAATAAGGTCAGGTCCTTATAAATTCAATGACTCGAGATGGTCAGTCACATCGATGGACCATCACCTTCCTCATCTAGTAAGCTTCTTAACAAAGTAACTAAGCGGGTACTTATTCAAAATGTAGAAAAATGTGGAGTTATTGTATCCACCTTAATGATGGTAGAGGTGATTGCAGGCAGTACAATTATCATCGTGTTTTTTCCAAAGATGGCTACGTTGTATTTTGCAACATCACCACATCAATAGGGGTATACCCCGTTTAGAATATTTATCCCCTTCCAACTGATGTGGGGTTGGATGGGGGCCCACATTGGTGGATACATGTTACATAATACTCACAACATTCCAAGTTACCAGTTCTGTAAATTTCTATAATTTATTATTGGTGTATGTATAATCTCACTAAAGAAGTAGGAGATTAATATAAAAGTGAACTGGTATGATTTTTTTTGATACCATATAGAGAACCAACCTATTAAATTACCAAAAATTTAAAGGGAGATCCTATAGACTAAGCCTATCATTTAGAAATATGTGCGGGTGTTTTATCTACTTTGATTAACTAAAAGTTATTATACAAGTGATATGCATAATACCACTTTGGGAGATGGTTCTGTGCATACAGATGAAATCCCCCACTCTTCCCCACATTCATTCATAAATGAATCCCATGGTGGCTAACAAATTTTGGATAGTGTTCACCAGATAAGAAACATTGGTTTATATTACCCTCCCCTTGGATAATGTGGGTTTTGGCCTCTCCAAGGGTTGTGTTGATACCTTGGTATGATCACACATGTATGATTAGTTGGCTCTATTGGTGATAAAGCACATAGATCTTATAATAGTGGATGTGGAGGAGGACACATGAACTCAAGTATCATCAAAAATCTATATTCTAGATAAAAACAAATCTTCTAGAAGACCCACAAATCTCTAGATGTTTTAGAACAAAATAATGCACTTAGATCCAACACCATCAACAAGGAAGGTGCCAACGGATTTAATAATAATGTATGGGGTTCCCGTGAAAGAATATACAATCGGTTAAATATATGCTCTAATTATGGTGGTGTTTTCCATCGCATTCTTAAACCGGGACAACTATAGGAGCATTACATTGTCAATAGAGGTCTGGAGAGTGTTGTGTCAAGAGGAAATAGATCTAGAGGTATTTGAGAGTGTGATTTCCCCCAAAGGAATCTTCAATGAACAATATCCCATTGAAGTCAAATCACTTCTCTATGAACATAGTGTGGTGATTAATTCAATCATCTTTTTGGTCAATTACATGCCTCCAGCTTACATAATGATAATTCCTAGTACAATGGTAACTACTGAAGATAAGGGAGACTAATATGACTCTTCAAAGAGGTAAGATAAGTTTTATCATTATATTCATATATTATATTATATTTTTAGGACTATGTTGAAATTTAGTTTCAATTGGATATTTCAAGAGGCTGGTAAAATTTGGTCACCTCTCACCTATCTAGTTTACTTTCTCAGGGACACGGTGGCCAAAGATGGTTCAATAAGTGACTACAAGGCTGATGATTAGGGATGTCGAAGTCAAATGGAGCTCACAGATGTGGTTGTTTTTTATCCAAAGGAAACATCATTTATGCCTACATTAAAACCATATTTGGAACCTCATGTTATGTTTTGATGTTCCTTCTTCTAAGAGGACTAAGAAGAGAAAGTGGGCAATTCCATACAATAAAAAACCTCACAAAATCCTTATTATTTGAACTTTGTGGAATTCTTTAAATTTTATTACTCTAGTAGCTCATCATGGCTGCTAACATACCCATATCAAGGTCAGGTATCACGTATCATCTGGACTTATATCCCACTTCCTACCCAAATGTGTCTTTTTTATTATAAAAATGACATTTTATTAATGTATTATTTCATATTAATGTTTAACATATATCATTATTTTATTACTAACATAATATTTTTTTTCTTATATTAGTGGAATTATTTCCAAAGTTCGGATGCATTTTTTGGCAACTAATACCATGGATGATAATTTCTGAGAGGGGATCACAAATGAAAAATGGATGAAACATTAATGTTTTTAACCTTATGTTGGGTAATTGTAATTGTAACAATATATAACATTGTTTGAAATGTATATAGTAGTGTATTTTTTTGTATTCATGATTTCATGTTAATGTATATAGATTTGACTTTGAAACTCTTGTGTGCACTGGTTTTTTATTCTATGAGTTGTTTGTGTCTAGGTGTTGTTTTGTGCAAATATTTTGTGTGTAGGTTCTGTTTTGTGTTGTGTGTGCAAGTGTTGTCTCAAGTGTGCTGGTGATATGCAGATGCATGTATTTATTAGGAAACTTGTCCATTCTCAGTGCTAATTAATCACTGATAAATTCAGACTATATCAGCGCTCACAATATGGCTGATAAAGGGAGACCTTTATGAGGTATTTTTTTAGCAAGGATAAAGGGTGCCCTTTATCAGTTATTTTTTAGCGTTGTTAAAGGGGACCCATCTTTATCTTCACCTCGATTAATAATGCTTTTATATCACTATTAAATGTGTTTTTTATCACTTTTAGGGTTCCTAATTGTAGTAGTGTGGGCATGCCAGTTGACGGTGCATTTGGCATGTGAGGAACCATGCCATATATGAGGGGTCCCTATCCACATGTAGGTCCATTATTTTGATAACAGTGTTCCTTCTGTTTGATATGGTGAATCTCATTGGGAACTGGTGGGATGCCCCATTGCTATGTCATCTCCACTCCAGCGTACCCCTGGACATTCTTGTGGCTTCTAAGGAGCAGGGTCAATGGGTTCGATGGCTTCCCCCACAATCAGCCTGAAATTAAACACGGATGGTTCATTTGTTCTGATTGATATGCGTGGAGGAGGGGTGGCATGGGACACTGGGTGGAGTGTACTCATTGCCATAACTATAGTTTACGGTAGTGGAACTGTGCTTCCGGAGGAGACGAATGCAGTTCTTACAGGCCTCAAGCTTTGCAACAAGAAGAACCTGATTGAAAAAAATCAGGAAGCTGACTCTATGATTCTTTATGATTCCCTGCAAAACATAGGTTAAATCCCTTGGTCCATTTCTTACCTCATCATGAAGTGTAAGGAACACTTCAATAGTAGCATCTAGATCACTCGCACATGGAGGGAAGGTAATAAGGTTGCGGACCACCTTGCTTCTCTAGCAGAATATTTGTCTACTGTCACTTGGCTCCCTAACATTACATCCTTTACTACGGAGGGAGACAATTTGATGTGAGGGGATTCCCTTGTCCTTCACTATTTTAGACCTCCGTTGGGAGGGGTGTGTTTTTTGTCCTTTTGGTTTCATTGATTCCTTGTGCGCCTTGTACTTTTCATAGAATAAATTTAATGATGATGATGATGGGCATACCGGCTCACAAAAAGCCATTTCTCACCTTGGACATGCTGAGATACTCATCATGTCGAGTATAATGTGTCTTCCAGGTCACAAAGATCCACTACCCACTATGAATTGTTGGGTCATACAGATCCACTTTCTATAGGGCCATTATAGTCGATCCACACAGGGTCGCTTGTCAGCAATCTTCATGTCTTAGCCAACAGCAGGGCTTCCCCAAGTAGCGTGCTTTATTCTTGGAGAACCTATCTTCAAGACATTATTAACATTCAACTTCTATTAAAGCTTAATTAGATTATTTAAAAATATCCTCCTCATCGCATTGTTTCCAACACCTCAAATGGCTCGTTATTTGGATGTCTGTTTTGAAAGATATTTGTGTTTTTTCTGAAAAGGGGCTAATTGCGTCCGAGCCCAGTCCGACCCAGTCGGACCATCCCAACCGACTCGGCCCATGGCTCCATATTCCCTAGTTTAATTAGACTAATGCAACCTGACCTAGTTTGGGTCTGGTTCGGCCTGTCCCATTGGGCCTTGCTGGACCTGGCCCGGTTTGGCTAGGGGTCCAGCCCGCCAGGTCGCCCTGTTACCTAGTCTCATCTGGCTAATCCCTCAACTGGTGTGACTATATATTCCTTGCCCGGGATACCCAGCAGACCGATATTATGTTACTGGCCCAGCCCATAGATGTGGGCCAACATGGATACCATCTTGGGCTGCATAATAGCTCGGCTTGTGCACCCCAGTCCGGCCCGCCAGCCAAACCGGTCTCCTCTGGCCGACTCACGAGTGCAGGTCGATTCCTCCTCCATCTCGAATGCCTATGGGAGTCTAGTATGTTTCATTGTGGATAGAATGGAAGATGCGTTGGTGGCTCCACACATAGTCCGGTGACTACATGACAGAAAAGTGCTGCAAACCGCAAGCGCGGGATGGCTTGTCTGATACAGCCTGTTGGCCTCGTCCTCAGTCCATCATCCGCTGGCCCAAGTGCCAGTGGATTCTGCTACATTTCTGCAGCTGCCTCCTCTAGAATAACATCGTGGTACAACACCACCCACCCGTAGTGGCCACCACGAGCCATCAATGGCGGACCCCTAAGGGTTCTTCCACGGACCACCGAGTCCGCTCCGGTGGTCCATTCTTCATGTTGTTTATGACTCTAACCTCCTTGTGGAGCCACATTTTCATCTAAGGCCTCAAAACCTTCTATCCACCATTTCAAAAGTATGACCATGAATTGGAAATAAGGAGGGTTTCAGGACTTTCTCATGTCAACCTACACCCTCCATATTAGAGTTTAAACATGGGGAGTCTTGGGATTGGAGTTATATAAAAAAATTATTCCTAATGAACAACTCCAAGGAAAAAACCCTCCTCCAAGAATGTCCAATCCACAAATCAACTTGTTCGTGGGTTGGTCCGCTATTTCATTTTAGAATAAATAATAGGGAAATTCAAATAAAACAATTCCTATCTCATTCGAGTTCATCATTGGTGTGATACGTTTTTGGGGATTCAAGTCTCGTTGATGTTCGATGCTCTTCGGTTCCATTCATCAATGTTCGTTAATGTTGCTGGTGATTCTCCTGTGTTGTTCATTCATCTTTAGAGAGAATTCTCATCGTATATTCAATAGAGAAATTTCACCCTTTGATTTTATTTTCCCCAACATGTTAACCCATTAAAATAAAACATGGCATATATTTTTTTGTTACACTACATCCTCGCGTCGTTACACTTAATTTAATGCATTGTTACAGTACACGTTTATGAGACATCAGTGAGCTTCATTTAATGCGACTCATCATCACTTTTTCACCACACCACAATTCCACTATGTCACCTCCCAATGGTTGGAAATAAAATAAAATAAAATATTAATTTTTTTTGAAATTTCCAAAAATTAACATTCATGGTCGACCCTTGCAAGTCGACGTTAAGTCCATTTGAATAAAATACTGTCATTATGAGTTTAATGGTTCCCTCAAATTTTTTATTCGAGAACCAGTTTAAAAGATAGAAAATACCACTTGCACATTTATTAAATGAACGTAAAAAAAGTAAATAAACTAACTTTCACCCTTGACCTATACAAGAAGATGTTAAGCTCCTAATAAGGGAAAAGAACCCTCTCAAGCTCAATGGTACTCTCATATATTCAATCTCAGTTCTGATATAAGAGTTATAATGATTTGAAAATAAAATAATTGTTAATTAATTATTTTATGTATATCCAAAGACTAAATTCAATTTTTGGCATGCACCGGCCAATATTAAGATCTTCCTAAGGAAACAATACCCTCATGAGCTGAACAGTGGTCTTATATTATCAATCCGGGTAAACATTCATTAGTTATAAGCATTTGAGAAACAAAATAATTTTATTTTATTTACGGTTATTCCTTGTTCGGGTTTTCTCACTAGAGGCCTGCGCTAACTAAACATAAGTCATTCCTAGAGAAAACCCGCCATCCTGAATGAAACTATGCCCCCATATTTCTGATTCAGACATTCTTTCAAGAGTTGTTCTAGTTTTTTTAGGAAAACTACTCACACGCACTATTTAAAACATAACATTTTTTAAAATATCATTCTAGGCACTCCCGGCCTCATAATCACATGTCGTCTCAGTTCCTGGTCACAACATAATTCTATGTAATTTAAAAATATTTCATGGACATTCTAGGACATTACATCATTATTTGAACATCCCTAAAAAAGTAATTAGTATTGAATTAGTGTATGATCGGGGGCTTTAATTGAAGTAAAAATCGCATTATTTTTAGTTTAATTCTTTGCTTTGGCCGAATGATAATACCAAATGATGTAGCAGGAGTTTCAGGGGGTGTTCGGGTCTTTCTTGGAGCCTCGAGGTTTGATTTTTTGTGAAATAAGTCAGGCCACATGCTTAGTAGAAACCAAAAAACTGAGGATTTGTTATTTAAAAAAATTGTGCATGGTTGTTTCGAGAGAATAAGATAGTGCACGATTTTCCAGAACCATGTGTCCTAGGCCACACACCCATGCATACAGCATAAAAATCTTAAAATAAGAAAATTACTTTATTCGAGTATAGTTTCCCCAAAAATTCGTATGAACCATGAGAGGTGGTCCTTGGATAGTGAAGGGAACATGGTTGGCGTATGGTTTGGCCAACTATGTGGAAAAAACATGCGAACTGATTTTTAAAAGGGAAATGCATTTTTTTCACTTAATACATTAAATACCACACCCTCATTGTCATTTTCATTTTCAGCATACAAAGGGACATTTCCTTCTCCTGTTGAGAATTTCTCAAGAATAACCTAGGAATTGTTGCCCATTTTTCATCCAAATATTGATTTAAGATCCATTAATCTCGTTGGATTTATGCCGATGAATTATTAATTACTCATGAACATTTTATTATTTATATTCCTGTCAATGAATTTATTTTGGTATAGGATATTCTGACCTATTTTTATGGTGCTCAGCATTTATTCCACTTTCTTTGTATCTAGGTTGATTTTGGATCCAACAATGGATGAGTGTTCTATATCGAGAATAAAGTAGGTGGTCTATACATTTTCCCTTAAAGTTAGGTTGTTTTATAGCTAGTTTTCATTATGACACTTTCCAGACTTTCCATAAATTCTCCTAAATTAATTGAAATTCCTTGACTAAATGATTCGGGCCTTGATTGGTTTCCCACATTGTACCATGAGAAGGTTGAAGGTTGTTAGCGTCAACCAGGACCAAACATGAGGTGTATCTATGTATCTTCCCCACGGTAAACCACCATATTGGGTGCATATAATAGATCACAATCTGAGTGGGATCTATAATGAATTAAATGAGTTGTTAGGAGGGGGTTTATACCTCATTTTTCATGTGACAATATGTAATTAAAATGGTTTTCATTGGTTAAATGGAAATTATGGAATCAGTTGTATGAAATCTAGAGTTATTAAATGATTAATGAAATGAGTTATAAATGATTAAGGAAATGATAAATTATTTGGATACCCTATACATTTCTATTACATGGTTATGATCAATGAGGATATGACTTATGAATACATTGAATGTAATAGAAATTTCTACTACAGGAATTCGTATGTACATTGAATGATATGGACATTTTTACTCTATGAATTCATGATTATATTAGATTAAATTGAAATTTTGACTCCATGGATCCAGATTACATGGGATGACTATGGCATTACTACACCTTTGATCTACACATTGGGTCTAACACTTGAATACCTGAAAAATTCTATCGAGGAAAACAATGGAATTTATACTCCTTATTCCTGAACCTTGTGGCGTGACATGTGATTACTCAACATATGACACATTGGATGATTTATCATGATTTACACTTGATCCTCAACATGGTTGTTTTATTAAAGTTTGAAGACTCTATAATATTAGTTCTTTTTTATTATTCATTTATTTTAATATCATATATTTCACACTAATTCAGTTTTTATATGTAGGTTGGATTTTTATAGACATTTTATGTGGTATAATACTATGTGTTATCTAACACTTTGTTCAGGACAATATTTGGTACAAAGAGATATATCGTAGTTACAGGTAGGGAATGTGGAAAGTATCCACAATACAATATTTGATTAGTTATGCTTAGGACCAAGGGAGCATAAAACCCAGTTATGTTTATGATGATATCTAGAGATACCCATTTTTGTTCCTTTTCTACTTTGATAGATGTATTGTACTAGTTTTATGCTTCCATATATTTCGATACTTTTTTTATTGAGTCATTACATACTCTTCTTGTGTATGATATTTTATTTGGATTTTTTACTATTTACTATTTTTATCTGGATGTTTTTGTTCTATAAGTGACTTATATTAGGCTTACATTGATTTACTTACTTGTGATACCACTATGTTACTATGATCATAATGGTAAAGTCTCGCCACCATACCATCCCCAACCTTCATTTATATTCGGTAGCCTCTGGGAAATGGATAAGTGTGCTTGAGGCCATGTTATCCATCGGCTCAATGCACCATTTAGTGGCACCTATGTCGAGATGTTATAAATATTTATCAAAGAATTATTAGTTTCTTTTATCATATCATATAATAATATTAGATAAGATATTAGAGATGTTTTTGAATTTTTTATGAGATATTCTTAGGTTTAGCTAACACAGGTACAATAAAAAAAGAAAATCGCTTTGGATGGGATATGATGTTTTGGTTTTTTCTTATTAAAGTTGATTGAATTCCACCTCTAGGTGATGTATATGATCTGTATTGTTATTATTGCTATTATGGAGGAATTTTATTTTATCCATGACTAGATATATATATAGGAATCATTAATCTTGAATCATTTTAGGATCCCCAAAGGGGTTACCTGCTATTCATAATTCATGTTATACATGATGAATTTCTTAACTGCATGACATTTATTATACATTTCTCATGTTAAATAATAGTTTTTGAAAAATGTATCATGTAGGATATCGATAAATATATTTGTTACTTAATGTGAAGGTTGTAACATAAATATTCTTTTCCTGCATAGGCTATAGATGACACCATAATCTTTCAATTATGGCACATTAGGTAATGGAATTTTGGTTTCATTGGATAGAACATGTAATGTTTGGGATTTAATGGATGTAAGACATAAATATATAAGTTGAATAGGAAATTATAAATTAGAAATGGTGATCCATATAATTCATACAT
This sequence comes from Viscum album, assembly GCA_963277665.1. Classification (NCBI taxonomy): domain Eukaryota; kingdom Viridiplantae; phylum Streptophyta; class Magnoliopsida; order Santalales; family Viscaceae; genus Viscum; species Viscum album. The sequence continues at coordinate 315,087,330 of OY728158.1, forward strand.
TTTATAAAATTGGTAAATAATTTGAAATTCACATAAAAGAAATTGAATTTTAAAGTGAAAATTCACTATTAAATGGAGTTGGAAATTGCAACTGACAGTCCATATATGAAGAACTGTTCCATTAAACATAGATCATGACCAACAACTGACATTATTATTTTTTTGTATTTATTGAAATATTTGTTATCTTTTTATCATTATGATTACCCAGTCTTGGTATTAGGATAAAGTAGAGAAGTTTGGCCTATTTATCGAAAGGATTGAGCTTTTCCTAAATTTATATATGATAAATTTTAATGTTTAATCGTTTTGGAAGATTTAATTTGTAATTTTTATAGATATTTAGCCATGAATACATCCAATCATTTTTAGGAGTATTTCTGTGACAATGCTCTGGAGGTTGTGGGCCCTGATCTACCAGTAGAACCTTAGGTAGTGCCCCCTATAGCACCACCCTTTGTTCTTGATATGGGTGGTAATTCCTAGTTCTAATAGAGTTTCTTGGGGTTTATGTAAAATATTAAGGGACCCATCCATCCTAAAAAATCTAATTAGAGGTTTAACTGTGTGTTTTAACAACCACATCTAACCTCTTTTTCAAGGAACGCTGGTTCATAGCCTGCTAAGTCGATTCTTGAGATGATATTTTTTATTTTTGAGAGCTTGAAAAGTTATATATAGAGGAAACTCAAGATGTAAATGTATATGATATATTGATCTTACAAGACTTTGTGGGATGTTCTAAACTAGGTTTACAGTATTCCTAATATGGTTTGGATGCATTTACAGTCAAGATTTTTTGAATACATCATTTTTGAGACTTTGAGACCGGAATGGGCATATGAGTTAATGCATCTAGGGTAGGGTGCAATGAATATTATGGAGTATTAGAAACACTTTATAGATATTGAAAAATATCTTCCTATCTATCTTTATGATGAACCATATATGGAGATATGCTTCATTGATAGTCTCAAGAATTCCATTCGATCACAGGTAAATGTGTTTCAATTGACTACCACAACTGAGATAGTGAATTAGGAACAGATTACTGAATCTAACATGAGGGAATATAGGGACCAAGAGCAGTGTAGTACAAATTAACGACCAATTAGTTTAGTGTAACGTTTTAGGAAGTGGTGTTTTTAGACTTCCAGTGAGGGGAATCTAAGCTAGGGTGTGAGTTATGGTAGTTTTGTATTCTATCAGCAGTGTAAAAGGGTGGGAAACATAAGGATCTGGTGTGACAAGGACCTAGATGAGTTTCAGTCCTATAGAAGGATGGTCCATGTAAAAACATTCCACAGGACTATTCCTCCAGTGATCAGTGAGAGGGGCTCGACTTTGACTCTAGTTTTGGGAGAGGTATTCGTAGCTCTGTATTAGGCTGGCAACTAGAGTACTACCGGTTGGTTAGGGTGATGATGTGGTCATGGATGGGGGATCCAGACACCAGTTTCACCTTGACCATAGAGTATGACTACTAAGGGTTGTGAGGATATTTCTCAGGGATGCGATTCATGATAGATATATTCAGTACAACCTGTACTAGAGGAGAAAATGAATAAACCATATATAGTGAGAGGTATGATCTTAGTATATTCTACTCTACTATCATCCCATTTCAATTTAGTTACATATAAATTTTTCATATATTTACTAGTTTTAAATATCCTTGGGCTTGAGATTTTGTTTTTTATAGAGTTCTGACACCTGATACTCTATTTGGAATCAAATTGTAGAGTGTGCTCTAGTTCAGAGAGTTCCCCTTGAGATAGGTAAGTATTGATTTTTATAGAATCAATTTATCATTATGATTAACATATCTAACATGATTCTCATAATTGGTTTTTTGGTTTATTACCATGCCCATGTCAACTTCTATTACCAAAGTGTATCCTTCACATCACTATATGGTGGTAGATATATCCATATGGTGAGTGAGATGCCTGGGCTAGTAGAGATGGACCAGAACATTTTGGGTTGGGTGGGAAGATAACCCTAATTGTTGGTTTTCATCTGTATGATCAGGGAATGTGACATGCTGAGTTCTCTTCAGTGGTAGATCATTTCAAGGATGTCTTCGTAGTTAATTTTCTTGTTTTACCATTATAGATAGAGGTGGAGTTCTTTATCAAGATAATTCCAAGAGATGAACTATTACCCATTACACCTTATAGGATGGCCACACATACAAGATCACATTGGTAAATAGATGAATTATAAGAAAATGGGCCTATATGAACCAATACTTTTTCCTTGGGGCTCGCCAGTCATTTTTGAGATAATGGTGGATGAAAACATAGTCTATGTGTGGATTATCAAAAATTTAACACGTTAATAGTTTTGAACTGGTATTCCATTCTTCAAATAGTTGACCTATTTGATACTATTTTAGGATCATTAGTTTACAAGAATATTTATTTATGGGAAAGCTATCTCTGGGCATGTGTCTGACTTGTAGACATACGTTACACATATTTTCATAGTAGGTTTGGTCAATATGAGTGTCTGGTTATTCCATTTGATCTCATGAATTTTCCATATGTTTTCAAGGACAATATGAATCATGTTTTTCTACTCATATTTTTATTATATTACTATAGTTTTTATGGATGAAATCTTTTTGTATTCCCAGACATGACACGATCGGAAAAACACATTGAAATAATTCTGGATAAAATGATAGAGCTTAGATTTTATTCCAAGAAAGAAAAAATTTTGTTCTGGATTGATAATGTTCACTACCATAGTCATATTATCTCACTGATTAGAGTATTAGTTGACCTAGAAAATTTAAGATTTGTAGTTTCTAAGGAGAAACCGATGAATGGATTTTATATATGATGTTTATTTGGTATATATGGTCATAACAAGAATTTAATATATGATTTATCATGCTTGGAATCACCACTTATAGGATTGAATAAGAATGGTTTGAAGTTTTTATTGTAAGATAACTATGAAACATTCCATTAAAGAGCATAAATGAAGATTGAATTTTACACCAGTCATGATCCTTCCAGAGTCGTGTAGAAGTTAGACTATGTATTTTGATTTATCAAGTCTTAGGCGTGAAAAATTTATGATATATGAGGAGAGAGTCATGGAATTTAGGTGTTTTCATTTGAGGAAACACAAGTGGAACTATTATCTGGTATTTTTCATGCCTTGCACTATTGGAGGTATTACTTACTAGGAGAGCATTTTGTTGTGTAAACAGACCATAAAAGATTCATGTACATGATTAATCATCAGGACATGTATCTGAGGCAATGATTGTGGTTTGAATACCTTTTTCCCCTCATCTTCAATCTTAACTACAAGCATTGAAAGGGTAATTAAATTGGTAATACACTGATAAGGAGGACTCATATACAAGTTGTCCAAGAGGCCAATAGTGAGTGGAATATTATAGCCTTGTTTTCATAGATTCACTTGGAGATGCATGATGATCATATGTATAAAATTTAATCATCCTCAATAGTTAATTCCACTCTTTTGAATTGATTGAGGATGAGATAAATGTTTGATTTATAGGGATTAGACCTATGGAATAGGGTGGTAGGAGGGGACCCACCTTATGGTTTGACTATTGGAGAGAATGAAATTTTGTGTGTTCATATTCACATATGGGTTCTAGCATAATTATGTGAAGATATAATGAAAAAGTTTCACGACACATTTTGGGTTATGAATCACAATTTCACCAAGATGTATCAAGATTTACATCACTACTATTTTTGGCCGAGTATGAAATAATAGGTTGATGGTTTTTCCATGAGTTGATTCACCTATCAATAAGTGAAGAAAGAACCTTAGCGACCCATATAGCTTTTACAATAGTTTCCAAATCCGGTGTCTAAAAGGAATGATGTTGTAATGGGGATCATGACTGGGTTATTGTGGTCACCTATAGTTAGTGATATTTTTTGGTTTGTGGTGGATAGTCTCATAAAGGTCTCCCACATATTACATATCAAGGAAACAATCTCAAAAAATGATATTTAGAGACATTATATCTATGAGATTTTTTGCCATCACAGGGTTCAGCATAGAATTTTTTCAAATAGGAATGCCAAATTAACATCTTAGTTTTGGGAATGATTACAGGTAGATTTGGGTAGAAAAGTTATAATGAGCATGACATATCACACTCAAACTGATGTTCAGTCAGAGGGAACTATATAGGTTATAGAGGACATGGTTAGAGAACGATTCTTCAAATTTTGGGTCTCTTGGGAAAGTCATATAACCTTGGTTTAGTTATCCTACAACAATAGATATAATGTGAAAATACAAATAATAAATTATGAGGATTTTTTCAGTAAGACATTGTGATCATATCTATTCCAGTTAGAGGTAGGATATGTTGCATTTCTCAGACAACATCTAATATAAGAGACTTCAAAGAAGGCTTAGTTGATCCGAAAGAATATGGGTAAAAAAAAGTTTGTACCTAAATATTACTCCAATCACCATAGATGGGATTTTGAGTTTGAGGTTGAGGATGAAGTCTTTTTACATATCTAACTAAGGATAGGGAACATATAGATTCAGATATAGGGTAATATTTGACTAGGATATGTCAGTACATTTTAGATTTTGATGATATTTAGGATGGTATCCTCTCGGTTTTTGATACCATAGAGGTATCGATCCATGAATGTCATCTTCCAATTTATCTCAACTATTCCATTATCACACAAGCTCAAATCATACTCTATAGATAGCCGAGGTTAGGTTACATGTAGATGTATCTTTGTGGATTATTATTTTTGTATTGTTGACCAGAACATAAGGGTTCTTGGAAGCCGATATGTCCCTCTAGTATAAGTGTTATGTCAGCATAACCCTACATTGGATGAGACTATGGAGCGAAAGGCTAGTGTACATTCTCAATTTCCATAACTATTTTCTCATGATATACGACTCTCATAAGAGAATCTTAGGGAGGAACTATCTTACAAAGGGGTGATTTTAATATCCCAGTTTTAGGTATATATCCAATTAATTTTGGTTTTTATTTTTATTTTTGGCATAATGTGAATACATAATGAGGTCATTATAGTTGTGTAGGTTTTTGATGTATATATAAATACTATAGGCACAATTTTAGGATAAAATAGTTGTCCCACACAATTTGAAGAAACCACTAGACCTATGATTGATGGTTTAAGGAAACCATGCTAGGATTTTTGGAGAGTAGAAGAGGGTTCATAGTTTACCCTTACCATGTGCCATAGTCCACACACTTGTGCGGGACACCTTCCTTTTTTAATAGGGATAAATCACATGGTATTATCAAAATTTCCCAAACCATGCATATTAATAGTACGATGGGGTACATGGAATATAAAGGGTTCATGGTGGTTCTAAATTTGGTCAACCAAGCAGCCAAACTATGAAAACCATTTTTAAAGGAAAAATGACCATCATACACTTAAGTAATTAAATACCACACCCTCCTTCTCCATTGTCATTTTTATCATACATGGGGAGCTTTATTACGATTAATGATCATTTATAAATCCTATCTAGGCTTTGGTGCTGATTCGTCTTCTATAATTTGATTCATGATTTGATCATCTTGTTGTATCCATTATAGTGAGTTCTTTATTCCCATTCTTCATTTTTTTTGTTTCTAAACTACTTGATTAAGTTATTTTGGTGTATAGGATTACTAAATAATTTTAGTGTGTTCATCTAGTCAACAATTTTCTTCGAATCATGGTCGAGTTAGGAGATGATTCTATACTAGTGTTCTTACATAAGAAAAACATATGCGGTATATATCTTTTCCCTTCATGTCAAATTGTTTTATATCTAGTTTTAATTGGGCCGCAGGTTTATTTTTTTGATATTTATTTTAAATTAATTAAAATGTCACGATTAAATTATTGGGAACATGATTGGTTTCCAAAAAAGTACAATGATATGTTTGGAGGTTGTTAAACTAAACCTAGAAAAGTAGTTAGATGTATCTATGTATCTCTAAAATGTTTTAAACCCTGTTGGGTGTGTGTAAGAGATCACCATATTAGTGGGTGATGTAATAAATTAAATGAATTATTAATAAAGGGTTTATGAATCATTTTCCTTGTTATAAAATGTTATTAAAATGGATAAATGGGTTAAATATAAAAGATGAATGAGTTGGATGATCTCATGTGTTATGAAATGATTAATAATATGGGTGTCAAATGATTAATGATTTTATAAAATCTTTGGATTCTTTGGGAATTTATTCTCCTTGTATCTACCCAGGAGGTTAAAATATATGATTATACACAATGGAAGGACATTAATAATACATGGGTTCTGATGTGCATTGAATGACATGGACATTTCTACTATATGAATTCAAGATTATATTGGATTCAATGGACATTTCTACTCCATGGATCCCGATTACATGAAATTCCTTGGACATTTGTACTACTAAGATACATCCATTGGTCATAACACCTAAATACATGAAATAATCCATTATGGATATTGGGGAAATTTCTAATCCTCAAATCTATTTCGTGTTGTCTAACACATGATTACTCGGCATAGGTTGTGGTGGATGTTTTATCACACTTTATTGTTGACCCCTAGTATAGGTGTATGATTACAGTTGAAAAATGGATAGTATTAATCCTAATTTGTTATTTATTTAGATTTTTATCATATATTGGTTACTAATTGATCATTTAGAAAAATATTGGATTTGTTATAGACACCATTGGTGGTGTCTTACTGAGTGTTATGTTTGGGCCACCATTGGGTACCTGGAAAGACTTCCTGGATATTGGTAGGGATCATGGAAATGAAGAAAAATAGGATTATTTATTGATTATGATTAGATTAAAGGGATCACATGAAAGATCTACGATCATGATGATATATAATGGTAATCATTTTTTGAACATTTTTTACTTTGATTCATGTATTGTACTAGATTAACACTTCTATGTATTGACCTCGTTTTTTGTATATAGACATGACATACTCATCTTGTATATTATATTGAATTTGGATTCATTAACATTTTATTTTCATCATCTGGATTTTTATCTCCTATCCATGATAAATATCATGCTTCCGCTAATTTAAATACTTGTGATACTACTTTGTTACTCTAATCATGAAGATATAGTCTCTGCACCATACCATCACAAACCCTCACTTATAGTCATACACACCTGACATACATAGATGAATGCCTGAGGCCATGTGACCCATTTGATTAAGGCACCATTTAGTGGCACCCGAGTCATGATGTTAAACAGATGGCCTATAAGAGACTGATAATGGAAACTCTAATGTTAACCCTAACGATAATACATTTATTAATACTTTTCCCATTAAATCTCAATGAGGAACCATCAATGTTCATTTTCTAGAGTGGTACTACTTCATCTATAGAGTGGATAACCTATTCCAAAAACTATACCATCAGGGTAAACCGTTCTAGGGTTGGTTGAGTATTAAGATGATATGCCAAAAAAATTTATCCTGGTGTATTTCCATGGGATAAAAAGATTCCAAGATAATGAAATATCTATTCACATCTAACAAATAATTTATTCAAAATGGAATACTTGAGTATTTACACCATCAAATCAATGTGGTAGATCATCTGAAAAATATGTTACAATAGATAAGTACAGAACTACTAGATTATGTGGACTAGGGAAAGGTAGTTTTTATCGATGAGAGAATATTTGTACTTGGTGTCAGTAATCTTGTGTTTTATATCATATTTATTTTTTTCCTTTTCATCATTATTCTTCAATGTTGTGACGAAACCAAGGGATTACTCAAGGCCTATTGCATAAAGGACCAATGGAATCCTTTATATAGATAGAATAAAAATTGGTGGGAATATAAGGCATATCATGATTTCATAAAATTAACTTTGTAGTCATTCATCTCATTGATAAGTAAGACCTTTACTTTTCATCATGGATAGGGATATACATTTTCACACTAGCTCGGTGATAAAACTCCAAATGTAATCTAGATTCCCTTGAAATCCACTCAAATATAATAAATTATATGAAAAGATAATCTTTATGATGGACTGTATCTTATCTAAGTTAATATTATTTACTCAGTACTATACATAAAATCCTTGCGATTTAATTTAGTTGACCTAAAAATCAATCTTGATGGTTTTATCATTATATTATAGGATTGTATAATGTAGAAAATATTCTCAAGATTTTCAATACGGTCGTAACATTGGAAGAATTTGATAACCAAATCATCCTCATAAAACACCATCATCGTTCCTAGTATGTTATTGAATATGTAACTCATTTCCCACTGACAGGATTATCGAGAATTATTTAACCATAATTAATTCACATATTAGAATTAGGTTCCCCCAGATAAATTAAATTAAATGGCCTATTCATCGTTACGGGATATCCCGAAATGATTGTACATGGAGAAAGCCTCCACAATGAAGTCATCTTGAAAGTTAGATGATTTATTTATTATCAACATTGTGACTCATATCGGGATTTCATACTTTGGATAATGATAGTGAAGGTTTTAAAAGTGAATAAAAACTAGGATTATTCTTTTATTATTTCTGAATGGGAATGTTTGGGTGACCTGCATGGGTCACTAAACATCATTAATAAAGTTATATTTAATAATTTTATCAACAATAGCCTTGACCATGACACTGGGGGGAAAGTGTATTTTTCTAAGAACTATTTGTATCCATAGTGGGAAGAAGGATGGACTAAATAGTGGATGGAGACCTAGGGGATGTGCCTTATAATTTCCTTGTAGTTCCACAATTTTATTTGTATTGTCAGTTCATGAATGAAATATAATACTATTTTTTCATAAAAAAAATATTGATGAAACTAATCACTATTGGACCGAGGTATTCCTATGTAGTGAGTTTCTCTTATATCATCTCATTAATTATAGAGGAAAATATTTCTTCAAAGGATGAAGGGGAGTCATAAAAGTCCAAATTATTATAATCATTAGTAATTGAGGGAAGATATGTATCCTTAGTTCTAGGTGGTTTCAATTTGTAAATGTATTAATATGTAGTGTTGAGATATTCAAAATCTGATTCCTATACATATGGATCCATAAAGACCATGATAATAGAGGCCATAAACTCTATAATATGCAGTCTTTTAAGGTATTTTCCACCAACCATGTTAAGGTATCATGATTTACTCAATCCCGAATAGCTCACTAATAATATTTCATATATGTGGGTAATATTTCAATCTATATAAATCCATTAAATCCACTAGCATGAAATTGGAGAGGTATTCCATGACATTTTACTCACCTAGTATGAGTATTTGGTTATCTGAGAGAACTCAATTTTCGGCGGAACGGTGAAGTGGTGTCTGTGGTCTAGGGTAGTTTCTTCTAATCAATGTAATAGAAGTAGAAAAATACTCCTCAAACTAGAATATGGATTTATAGATTTATATTTAAATTCATTTGGAGCATTCAAATTCATGGATCCATCAAACTGAGGATGCTTTCAATAACACTTATAATACATGATGTCATGGTAATGGAATTAATATGATAAAAAGGGGTGAAATCCCATTGGGGAACCCTGAAACTATTTTTAATAGTGTACATAACGTAATAGTGATATAATGAAGGTATGAATACATATAGGTGGATCCAAGGCCCATATTGTAGAACATTTAAAATATTGTCTTGTGAGACAAACATACATTCATTAATTGATACAAAATCCAAAAAATATGCATCTAGTTTAATCTTTCCAATAATCTTTTATAATCTCATTCAATTTCAAAGAATTATCAATTTAAAAATAACTATATAGAAATTTTTCTATCCTAAAATTTATGTCTCCTATGTTAGGATGAGATATATCTAAAATATAGTTTCCATAAATAACTAAGGAATACTAATTCCATTGAAATTTTCCATGTCACTGAGGGGGATCATGAGTTCATGTATGATTGAAACATCATAATTCCCATATATGGGATGTATTATATATTAATAATCAAGATACAATTCCTAAAAAATAGATTTTTCAACAAACAATTTGATCTCAAACTTCATAGGGTTCTTCAAGGAATCAACAGGGGCCTCGAAAAGTGTCATTGATAGGTGAAAAAAATAATAATTAATACATAGGATTGGATACTAGTGACGGTTTTGGAAACATCCTATTATTACATTAGTATAATATTTTCTATTCTACAAAGTGGTAATTAGACACATGCCTATTGTGGGGTGTGGAAAAACCAATTATTTACTAAGTTAAAATATAGTATAGTGGTTAACCGAGGATGTCTCAATAGAAGAGCTCACATATATCATGTTTGTCACTTTGTTTTTTAATTTTTTTGGTTTTGAAAACAATGAAACAAAACTAATGAAATAAATAATTTATAATATTTAAAACAAATTGAAAAATGATGTGATTAAAAATATGTATACGTAATGTGTGATCAGGTCGGGGTTGGTTTTCCAATTTCAATGATATCATAGCTCTTATTTATTCATTCCTCTTTTATTAAATCGATTAAAATGAGATTTCACAATCGCTTCCTCTCACTTCTTTTCTTATTGATTTTGGGGTGATTAAACCTTACTAATATCTTATTTTTTTCTAATATCCATTATTTTCTAAATTATTTTTAGCAATACCCTCAACTGATTAAGGAAATTCCAATCAGGTCTTGTTTATCCCAATCAATCTTGAATATTGACTATTAATCTCACATGTACTGTCAATTACCATGTACATCACCACTATGTTCTAATCTATTCAATCATATATAGAGAATAAAAAAGTGAGGGATATAATTATAATTAAATAAATAAATAATAATAATAGATTATAAAATCAAATATAATCGCACAATATAGTATAAGTTTTTATTACAATTGAAACCGACATCATAATAGAGAAAAACTTTTATAACATTAAGTGCATGAACAAAAAAAATTACAAAATGGAAAACCTAACCATCCTTAATAACTCAAAAGATTTACCCCACCATGTTAAGGGTAGTTGAGGAGAAGGGGAAAGAATATTACATTACAAAACTAAATGAAAGAAAAGAGGGAAAAGAAAAACAAGAACATTTTCCCTAGAATCAGTCTACCAGAAGTTCTGATTTGGTTCTTCCACCCTCTAGTAGAATCATGTAGAGGCCCCTTATTATAGGAGGTGAGTAACAGAGTTTTCCATCTACCCATGATGTTTGAAATTATTTTGAGCTGTTTGGAATGAGTTGTGGTCGAATTAGTAGACATGGCTCTTCCTAGCCACCAATCACTATTCCACCAACCATACTTCAATCAGTTTAAGGGATGACTTAATCAACTCATTTAATCATGAAATTTAATGTGAATTTTCCTCATAGAGTTTTATTTCTAACCATGCTGGAATCACCCCATTTTGTTCTTGGTAGCTCGATATATCAGTCACTGAATGAGTCACGGTCTATTCTACCAACCATATTATGTGTTCACATTGATCGATTTTGTTTGGCTTTTTGGAGTTAGAAGTGGCTTTGGGTCCTGAAGACTTATATGTATCCCAAATGTATGAGTAATTCTCAGAATATAAGAAAAATGAAAAATCTGTATAATGTCCATAATTAACCACTTTTCACATTTATGATCAAAACACAACAAAAAACCTAAAATGTTCCAAATACGATCAAATTGTTTAATGGGAAGCAATTAAATAATTTAAAAACATATTTAGAAATATATAAATATGAGCTCCTTCAATTCCACCACCCTTATCACTTTGACTCTTGGGCATGTAATCATCGATATTAAATCAAATCAAATTTTAAAACACATATCTTTGAGATCCAACAATTTATCACCATGAAACAAAATATATCATGCCTCATCAACAATCATTATTCCATGTTCTCAATTCCGTTCATTAAATTTATTTCCTCTTCATTTCTTCTGCCTTATACACAAAACACTTACCTAACATGCATTTTCTTTCATCACAAAAATATCTATTTTCAAAAATGACTTTCTCATCCAATACTCAAGAAAGGGTCACCATTTGATTGATAAATTCCTACATCTCCACCCAATGTGAGTCAAGGACATATGTTTATCATGAGGAATTTTCAAGTATGTTATGTGGCTTTAGTTTGGTAGGATTTAGATGTTAAAAAAATCTGAAGCTGAATAGGGAGTGCTTTACTCATTTTGAAGCAAAATTAGATTATTCTAATTTTTACTCAAGTGCAATCTCCTCCTCACTCCACTTAGTAGTAAATCAGCTCCATCATCATGAAAATTCAAAAAAAAATTACACCATTCATCATTTTATTATAAAAAGTTTGAGTCATCTAAAAAATGATTTCTTCATGATATCTCTATATTGGAATGACTTTTTCTCTATTAGAAGCTCCAGAAAGGCACAACCACTCATACATGAAAGCTCCAGAAAAGGAACAACTTTCAACAGAATGAATTTTTTCAGAAACAAGCACATATATTCAATGTTTTATTTTCCTCCAAAAGTATCACCATACTAGGTTGCATAATACATAAAATCTTCCCCCAAACGTAAGTTCAACTAGATCATTCAATTTCACTTCAAGAGCAGGTTGGATAGGGAAAATTGGCTTGTTATGTGGCTGACATAATATACTGATCTTGTATTATATGGGATAAATGGATTAAATTTTCTTTTTATTCCATAATGAAAAGGATTATTTTGAAAAGGGGGCTTTAATATCAAAGAAATGAATCAATAATTTAAAACCAATGTGCCTAAAACACTCATGTTTGGACAGAAATAAATCAAATTCTAGTAAAATCAATCAAGGTATGGTTCTCTCTAGAAGAGAGTTAAAATAAAAAATTATGAAAATTAGGTTTAGAAGCCTCACGTGACTATGATTTTAAATATAAAGATAGTGAATTATGGCATTGGATTCATAAATTGGAGTATTTTTCATGAAATTTAAAAATATTTGAACATGAAAGAATGTCAATTTCAGCAGTCATTTAATCTCAATTTCATGGGATAAATTTTTTCACACATTGAAATGGGTTTCAAAATATGTAATGATAATCATTTCATCTCAATAGATTCAAAAATACACAAATATTTGAAAAACACAAATTTTTTGTTTTGAAACAAATAATTGAAAATACTAAACATAAAAGGTTCCCTCCCTCACACATAAATGATGCAGTGTCCACTAAGAATTAATTTATATTTAACATGTAATTACAGTTTAAACTGAATCACAACATTCAAGAAAGAGATAAGGGGAGGTATAACCTAACTTATTTGTAGTGCAATGTCGAGTTTATATCCTTTGTGTTACATGTATAAAAAACTACAAACAAAGGTAGATAATAACAAATAATAAATTTATTAAAATTAAAGAAAATAGAATTAGAATTAGAATAGAAGGATAGATATTGGTTTAATCCCCCAAGTGGACCCTGGATTTTTACTGCCTTCAGATGGGATGATTCAGTTTGTTATCCCCAATCTGATGGTGGGTGAGGATTCTTTAATATGAACCACCATAACATCTTATTTCCATCTTGAACTTATTCCCTTTTTTATGACTACATTGATATAGTACACCTAATCCGCCCATATGAAAATGATATTAAACTTGCATGGTAGGGGTAAGACAAAGAATGAGTCTTATTTCTTGGTTTCCACTTTCAAAACTTCTTCTTCATTCTCTATCAGTTCCTCAAGGTATGTTGTATCAAAATAATAATCAATGGGAGAATTAGTATGTAATTCAATTTGAACAAAATTAATGCATGAATAATCAAAATAAAATTATTCCCTTTAAAAGTATGCACCACGTTTATCTATTTCCTCATGGAAATCCTCTTTGGTATCCTCTTGAACTCCCTCAAATAAGTATTCATATAGTTCAGGGAGCCCCATATTTTCCTTATGATGTGTATCTTCTTTTTCTTCCTTATCCACCAAGACAATACAATTGTTGGCCAAATTAGAAAATTTATAACAAGGGGATGAAATACTCAATTCAGATTTAATAAATTCAAAATGAAACGATTCTGAAAAAATAATATCTCCCATAGTTTGTTCATCTTAAATTTATTCTTTAATTAGAGGTGCCTCTTGTATTTGAATTTCACCAGATAAAGGTAGGTAGTCATGCTCCACCATCTTTTAATTAAATTCAACGGCTTTGGTGGTGTCTTCCTTTAATGGTTATAGTTCATCTACTTTATAAGGAATACGTGGATAAATTAGTTCTTCACACTCATTGTAAAAGCCATCCATATCATGTTGATCATCTATATGTATCTCAGTAGTTAACTCTACCATCATGTCCTCCTCAGGTTCATTATAGGTTCAGGTTTCTCCATAAATCCAGGGACATATTTAAATGCAATTTTTACTTTTTTTCTCTAGTTCTTCTATGAAACTTATATTTTAATGCATATTAACTATATATACCCAATCTCATCTTTTCGTTCCACATTTGGGTAATTGTACCATGAATTATAGAGATGATCATTTGAAAATATCATGGAATACTATTTTTTAAGTATTTTTGAAAAGTGTAAAATATTTATAATTAGATTATGGCTCTCACTCCCCATAAATGGTGCCATGTTTTGAAACATTACTATCATGGGGTGTGTCAAAAACAATTATTTACTATCTTAAAATATATTATTGTGGTTAACCTAGGTTGTATCCAGAGAGGAGCGCAAAACAATCATGTTTGTCACTTTTTTTAAATTTGATTGGTTTTGAAAAATATGAATCAAAACTAAAGAAAGCAATAACATATAAGATTTAAAACAAATTGAAAATTAATGTGATTAAAAATAGTGATAAATAATGGGTGATTAGGTTGGGGTTTGTTTTCCTATTGCAATATTATCATATTTCTTATTTATTCATTCATCTTTTATTAAATCGATTAAAATGAGATTTCACAATCGCTTCCTCTCATTTATTTGATTAATGATTTTGGGGAGATTAAACATTACTACTATATTAGTTTGGTCTAATATATATCCTTTGTGAAATATTTTTAGTGAATACCTTCAATTGATGAAGGATATTCCCAATCGGGTCTAGTTTATCCCAAACAATCATGAATATTGAGTACTAATCTCACACATTCTGACGAAAGCCAATTACTTCACCACTATGTTCTGATCTATTCTATCATATATAGACCATAACATATTGATGGATATAATTATAATTAAACAATGAAATAATAAATATAATAAATACAATCAAATACAATCGTACAAGATAATATAAGTTGTTATTACAATTGAATCCAACATCAAAATAGATAAAACATATTACAACATTAAGCGCATAAACTCAAAAATTACCAAATATAAAGCATAACCATACCCAATCACTCATAATAATTACCCCACCCTATTAATATTAATTAAAGAGAATGGGGAAGAAGATTTCATTACAAAACTAAAAGAAAGAAATGCGAGAAAAGAAGAACATGAACATTTCCTCCAGAATCGGTATACCAGAAGTTCAGATTTGGTTAGTCCTCCCTCTGGTCGAATCAGGCATAGATACCATATAATATGAGATCAGTAATGTAGTTTCCCATCTATCCACTAATTGTTAAATTATTTTGAGTCGTTCGGAATGAGTTATGGCTGAATTAGTCGACATGACTTTTCTTGGCCGCCAATCACTATTCCACCTACCATAATTTAACCAGTTGAAGTGAGGCCTTAGTCAACTAAATTATTCAAGAAATTTAATTTGAATCTTCCTAGAAGGGTTGTATTTTTAACCCTTATAGAATAACCTCATTTGGTGGCCGGTAGCTCAATATATGAGTCATCTAATGAGTCATGGTCTATTCTGGCATCCAGATTATGTGTTCACATTGACCGATTTTGTTTTTCATGATGTCGTTTGAATTGTCATTGGGTATTGCATAATTATATATATAACACATATTATTTAATCGTACAAAAAATTAATCAGGTGAATTGGATGAAAAATGTAGGAGTTATGATTGAAATACAGAGGTAACATAAATCTGTTTAATGTCAAGAATTAACCACTTTCACATTTAAGCTCAAAACTCACCAAAAAAACATAAAATGATCCAAATAAGATCAAATTGATTAATGGAAAGTGATTAAATGATTTAAAAACATATGTATAAATATTAAAATATGGGATCTTCCATAATTATATAAAATTATATATATAGGAAAGAACTTGTTGGGTAAGTTATGCCCAGGCCTAACTCTTTGAATTATATAGATGATTGGATGGTTGTAGACGATCCTGACAATCAACCAATAAAAATGGAAATAGAGAAACACTGGAGGATTCTATAAATGGAGTCTATTATTAATGAACATGGAGTATTTCTTATCTTCATGTACCCATAATATAGATTACATTATCCAAATAACACCATGTGTGTTGTTCATGTTGGGGGGATATTTCTCTCGACCCAAGAGAATCATCATGGTTCTATAGGAGGTGTAAACCAACATACATCACTATGGGGTTTAATATAATGTTATTATAATATAATGTAATTGGTGGAGACATAATCATGCTTCTTATCAGAGGAATATTTTTATGACTCCTTAGTAAAGGACTCTTCTATCACCCATAATACCATAGAAGGCCCCTCTAATCAAGGTGTCTTGATGTCCCAGAGGGTGAAGACTGATTTGGACTTGGTAGTATCTTGTTGTCATCATTATGATGAAATTAAATACTTCATTTATATTTAAGAGGTTTTTACCATTATTTCTCCATTAGTGATGAAGTGGTGCATAGGGAGGGTATTTGATGATTCAACTATGCATGGATGATCCCTATATCCTAAGCTATTGACCTTCAGAAAATATAATCATCAAATTTCTATGTTCTTCTTTCCTATATTCATTTATAATTTATATAATATTTTCTGTCATTTATAATGGGGAAAAAATATTTGACATATTCAAAATTATTTTCCAATTCCATTATTTCATGATTCACCATGATTTGAATATGTTCTTTAAAGATGAATAATTATTATTTGGTGTGTCTAAAGAACTTATAGTTGATGAGATAGTTTGGATAGTTCTTTATCTATCCCTATTGAGTATTCATAATTTCAAAAAGGTGGAGAAAGTTCTTATATATAGAAAATATACCAAATAAAATGGATTTATACTCATTAATGGTGTATACCTAATTATTCTAATTGGTGAAGGGTGATGCTTCCAATCCCGATTGAGAATGTGGTTCAACATTCTCACCAAATCATCTGTCTTTCGGTACATGTCATAAAGGGATATCTAATGATGGATTATCTGAGGGTTTAGTTTTATAAAATAATAATTTTTTGTATGCTACAATAATTTCATCCTTGTATGTTTGGTGCAATATGATATATATTTTTGTGATATTTCATGGAATTCTAATGACATTAATTCCTCTTGGAAGACTCTCAGAATCTACCTAGGTACTTATAAGAGAAATGATATTATAACAAATTATTTCAGACGTTCTCTATATATATGTCTAATATCTTCCCCTAGTGATATTATACATTGGTGGTGTATAAATTCATTCATATAAGTGATGAAGTCATCAATGTGTTTGTTCTATCGATATTTAGAATTGGACATGTTAGTGACACTCATCCTATGCAATGTAGACATGACTTGATGTAGAATTTTTTGGGGGAGATCCTCATAGGTGGTGATGGATTTTAGACAAATCATATTTCATTAGAGATACCAACATTGGGACACACTAATAGGATTAATGTATTATGTTTTATTTTAAATAAAATGTTTCATTGATGGAAGTTGATATTGGGGTTTTGGAATTTGGAAACTGGGATATATGGTCAACAAACTCTGGTTATGAATTCAATCCAGTTTATATAGATTCTCACTATATATCTATAGAATTTAGTCATGTGTTAAGTGGGATATTCTGAACATCATATGTTCATTTCAAAAACACTACCCCCTAACAGGTTATATTTATTACCAATTTTAGTAGTTGATCTCTAGTGGTGGTAATTCATGATGATCAATTGGAGACTGATCCTTGAGGAATCTTAAAAAATTTCCCAATTGTATAAATACCAAAACATTAGACTAGTTATATTGACTTAGGGCCTTAATTTTTCAAATCTCAATGGGTAGTGGTATGGTATCATCTTTAATATCCCAACAATGAAGATGGTATTCTTAGAGGAACTCAAAATAGAGATAATTTTAACCCTCAATATCCCGAATTATTAAAGTGATTTGGTCATATATGTTGGGTTTTTAGTATAATTTGGATTAATAGGTTATGTGGCCATTCCCTTTCTGTTTTCATGTTTTTGGAGGATGTTTGGCAGTGGTATATTAGTTGGAATCCCATGGACTATAACCTAGATCTATTGATGAGTGTGAAAACATCTTATAGGTTTCAACTATTATCGTTGATCCTTTGGGGAAATCATATTCCCTTAATCCATCATCAATTTCATGATCATGATTTTTTTGGGGATATATGGTGATGAAATTCTCTATTGTTGTTGTTGGAAGTGGAGATTCACCAACATAACTAGGAAAAAATCCTTGGGAACATTTCCCCATCAAATTGGATTAAACTACAAAGATTCATACCACCATATACCTTATACTTTCACATTAGGATATTAATCTTCTATTATATGAAATAGAACTAAGATACATATATGAAACACATAATAAATGTTCTGACAGTACCCACCATAGTTAGGATACTGATCCATATGGATTGTTATCGGTTCAACATTTCCATACTAGAATTTGAGAGGATGAAGGTTATTTGATATTGTATGATATGGAAAATAACGGCCATGCGGGCTATTTAACAACAGTGAAAAATTATTCTAGAGATATATCAATATTTTTTTTTGAGAATCTATTGGATATATAGTTTAGGGTTGGGTGTGTCTAGGGTAAAATAGGATATTGGTTAGTGGATAAATCCTCCCACAAACCCACATCTTTCTCTTTATTTTTCTCAAAGGGGGAACCCTTATTTGATGTTCTGAGTTAGTGGGGATCCGTTAGAGGGGTTTTTTAGAACCTTCATTATTTTTGATCCTTAGGTAGGAGTGTTATCATTATATACACAATATCTTTGGATGAGAAGGTTCCCCGTTGAGATTTCAAATGGTTTAGTAGCATACCCAAATAGGATGTGTATAGTTCATATTTATATTGAGTAAGCTATCTAGGTTCATGAGGATCTACTAAATGGTTCAAAAAATAAGATATTTTTATTCTAAATCCTAACATTTCCGTACTATAGGTTTATAGCTGAGAATAAGGTAAGTTGATAGTTATTGGGATGACTTAATCTAAATCCCTTTGTAAGAATACTAGAAATAATCCATTCCTATGCAATTATATATGGATTTTATGATTATAATAACTACGACCACTTTAATGAGAATCCATAATAATTAGGATCTTTCCCCCATGGGTAATTATGGTGGTGTTATAAGAAATTCTTCAAAATCCTTTGTATTCTAGGATTTAAATAGGTCACAGGTGACTTACCATTATTAAAACGTGTGAGACTTCAGCTATTGGTGCGGTAATTTACTGACTTAGTTCTTGTATTTGTGAAGGGGGATTTTATATTTTAATTCCATTATATATTTTGTACAATACCTCTATGATATTATATGGTTGAATTGTTAGCAGTGTGAGTTCTCCTAGATTTTTTGGTGGGTGGCTAGGCTCTCGATCCCATTCTATAGAATACTTACCCACATGTCATTGTTATGATAGATAGTGATGTGCTATTTGATATTAAAGTACCCTACGAGGTAATTGGTAGTTGTAGACTTTAGCGAGCTCTATATAGAGACTCTAAAATACGTTTATAGTTTTAAAATACAGATCCTTACAACTATAAGTCATATTTTTTATTAGTATGATTCCCCCCATATATATCTCCCTTAGTAGTCTTATTTTTTCTTATTCCATATTTTTAAATGATTCTTCATTGGGCGTAAGGATGAGTAGAAATGTTAATAAATTAAGAGTTTCAGATAAGTATGTTGCCTTAAATGAATCACGCGTATATTTATAGAGAACATGTTTCTATTGGAAAATAGATACTGTATGGAAATTTCAAATTAGTAAGTTTTTGGTCAAATTATATAAAACATTAAAACTCAATGATCCATGGGTATGTAAGAAATCAATTTTGTTTTGATATTGTATGTTTTAGATGGATAAATTTGGGTCACATTAGTCGATAACAAAGAATGACATGTAATGATTATATTTTTATACCCATATTCAAGAGTGTGGGTTTAGATCTGTTATAATTAAAAAGAAAAATAAAACAATTTTTTTAATATCACGGGTTATGACTCACCATGGATGTATTAGGGGAAAATAGATATAAAAGAATAAAATATAAATGAATAATATTTCTCTTAGATCATATCTATCTTTACGGATCACCATTTCCCATATAAATCTAATAATGAGGAAGATTGCCATAGAAGAAGAAAATATTATTTAAATTATATAATAGGAAGTGAGAATTTTTCCTTATGAAGTAAAAGTTGAATTAATAGATTTTTTTGTAAGTATATATATAGTAGTCATATATTATTGAAATAAATATGGTCATTGTGGATATTTTTGTTTCAAATATGAACGTCCGTCATATATCGAACAAGTATACTACATTTTTATGTTATTAAAATGTAAAAATCCTAATGGAATATAAATATCACATTAAAATATTACACCTATATGTATTTAGGTTTTACATATAAATAATAATATTATTATTATTAAAATATTATATGATGTATATATAAAATTTAAATCAATATATCAATATCAATGGATTTTTAAAATTAAATTTTAGAATATAAATAAATAACTAATGTAGTTTGTTAAAACATATTTCACATAAAAGTAAAATTTATTTTAAAAGAACAATTATATTAGTTATTTTATATTTATTTATTATGAATATAAATTTAAAATTTAAAAATATTAATATATATTAAAAAATATATTAACAACACTTAAATTATATATCGATATAAAATAATATTAAGAATATGTAATGCTCAAAAACTCTATTTAAAAAATAAGTAATTTTTAAAATTAATATTTTTTTATTTTAAAAGATAAATATATAAGTATTTAAATTTTAATTTTATAAAATGAACATCATTTTATTTCATTATATCAAAATTATATTAGGATGAATTTTTGAAATATCTGTAAAATAATATAATTTGAAGTGAATAATGAAGAATATTTATTTTTCTAACACCATCAACATTATTAGACATAGATGTCTTTAAAATGTATATTATATATATATATGTATGTTTTATTTATAAATTAAAATAAATCATTTAAAATACTATGCTTAATTTATAAGTCCCATGAATATCATTTTACAAAATCAAGTAAAATTTTATAAAAACTATTTTTTGATTTTTTCTTTAGTTAAATTTATGCATGGGAAAGTTTTATTTTGGATTTATTTTTATTTCACATAACTCTTATTTGAAAAAATAAAATATTATTAATATAATAATAATTAGTAACTTTTAATAATTTATCTGTACATAAAAATTTTACTTAAAAATATAATTTTTCAAAAAAAAATGCGTTTTTACACGTAGTATGTCTTTATTCTAAAATTAATTTCTATAAATATTAAAATTTTTATTCGATAAATTGTTTAAAATATTTATAATCATTATTTTGAAATTATTAAATAATTTAAATGTAAAATTTTTATGTTAAAATTAGTTATAATAGTGAAATTGTAGTTACCACGATAAGGGTAAATTAAGGTAAAAGTTGTTTAACAAAGAGTGAAAGGTTAAAACATGTTAAAAACATAAGTGTAATTTTTTGAGTTTTTATATAACTTATCTATTTTCCAAACCATTATTTTCTATTTTGGATACATTTTCATTGGATAGATGACTGATATTTTTGAGAAATATAGAGTTTTTAAAAATGTACACTTTTTCTTCAATTAAAAAAGGATACCACCGACTCCCTATCTATCCAGTAATAAAAAAGATTTTGATTAACAAAAAATCTGAATTTTTTTCATATTAACATATTATATATGTCTTTGGTTTCATAGTCCCTCCAAAAGATCATTCTAAGGAGTCTTAAAGAGTTACCCATGAGATAGATTCCAACGGAAGGGTAATACTATCAACACATCCTTTTTAATGTATTTTATTGTTACAACATTTTCACGTACCATCTATACAAAAACATTGGAATTTTTTTTTCATAATTTAAATTTCATTATACTAGTGTAATATCTATTTTATATTTTCATCCAAAATAAATTCCGAAAATTAAAATATCATCATTTGTGTATGCAGACTACCGCCTCCTTGAATGACATGTTTGGTTTTACATAACCATAAAAAATTGATGAAAATAATAATATATTTAGTATGTATGAATTATATTTTTATGTTATAAATATTCTAGAAATATAATATATGAAAATGTATAAGTAATATAAATATTAAATAGTTATAGTATCTATAAACACCATGAATGGACTTATCATGACACTTTTATTCATTCAACTGTTTTTTTGATGAACTTTTAAACCAAAAAATTATTTTCTGAATTTAATAATAAATAAAATAAACTTCCACAATTCTAGATATTCTGAAGATATTCTTCAACACCTTTTATTGTGTTTAAAAAACAGATATTTTTATGAAGAAATTAAACGAAGAACCCCAAATAACCAATATAATCAAAAAATTTATTAAAGATGAATAAAAAAATATATCATTTGGAAATTTGAAAATTAAATATTGATAAATAAATTATTAAGTATATATTTAATTAACATACTTTAATTATTCATGAATATAACTCTATGTTCAGAGTTTTTTGAGACATGAGGTAAGGGTTTGATCTCAATATTATCTTTATTGAGTCACATATTCTTTTATGCACCTATTTTATTTTAAATAGTGTGTATACATTCATTTAGATATTTAATATCTTTCAATATATTTATTCATTGTATTTGTTTCTTCAAATTCATTCTCTCTCCCTTTCAAGGGGTTTTATTAAAATGTTTCTTAGGTTGTAAGGGTTATGTCTTAATCGACCTTCATTGATGCATAATTTGATATTATTCACAAATCCTCATTTTTATGGTGTATCTAATTCCACAATGACCTAAAATATCATAAATTATTGTTTTATTTGGAAATTTTCTTCAATTTATGCTCTTCCATGTAGTTGTAAGCATTTGACATCTTCCTTAAAATTTAAGCATCTTTCATGACTCAAACAACATTCTTGAGTTATAACCTTTCTAAATATGTTTAATCTTTAATTTTATTTGGTATACCATATTTATATCTTATAATATAATATTTGATTCAAATTTTATTTATTGGTAAGTGAAAATCATTTTAAAAAATTCAACAGTACTATGAATAATTCACTTCCATTTAAATAATTGATACCCCTCATTTTATATAATTTACATTTCTTATAATGTTATCATTTATAATTAATATAATTATTATGTTTTACCACATATTAAATTAATATTACATTTTAATATTTTCAAATGAATGTATCATTATATTATTTTATGATTTGGGATTTAAAAATAGGCGTTTTAAAACTGAAAATAGATCTTTTGTACCTCCTAATGAGTTGTATGTTACAAATAATCTTTCTTTTTCACCCTCTCATGAAACATTCTTCTCATTTACCTCTTCTATTTTTTTTATATTTAAATCACGTGTATTGATAGTTAAATATAATTTTCAGTATTGTGGTTATAGAGGTTTTTAGATCCCTTTAATATTCACACTTTTAAGTAAACAAGAAAGGAACATTAATTTTTCTTGAATAATGATAAGAATCACCACCAAAATTTTTTATTAAACAATGTATATCTTTTAAAAACAATAATTATTTTTTCTATAACCCCCTTGGTTCAATTCTAGTTTTATAGCAATCAATGATACATTTCGTTCTTTATAATACCCTTTATTTATTACCAAAAGTATCACTGAAGTGGTGCATTATTTATTTTTCTTCTTCTAGAAACATCTCTAGAATTATAAAAATTTAGTCTCTAATTAAAAGAAATATATTACATGTTTAATTATGAATGTTCAAGATGATTAAATTTTTTATTTTCAGGGATATTATTATGATTTATCCTTCAGTTATATGTTAAATCAGAATAATGAATCCCACATTATTCTCATGGGGTAGATAATGATATCGATTTATGTATGTTTTGTTTTCTATTATGGAACACATATGAATGTAAATAATTTTATGTGATGGTTGTGTCCATTTTATTCCTCCAGTTCATTGGGTAGTGTTAATATCTTTTTAGACACCAGGTATGGTGCACATGCGGTTAAAATAAGAATATTATGTTTTCTACATGGGTGATTAGCATAATCACACAATGTTATGTTGATGGTTAGCCTAATCATATGATGATTATGATGGTGATTATCCTATGTTATGATTTCTTGGAATTTATCCTTCACACATTCTTTTGATTTCATTCATTATATTGTTTCCATATGTTATGATTTCACGATCTTTTGATTTAACTTCCTTATGCCAGGATTTTATTCTTATGATCAATCCATTTTTTATATGATGATATTCCTATTAACGTACATGTTATGATTTTATAAAATTTCTTTTTCATTACTTGGATATCTATCTCACTCATTTCATTACGTGTTTTCTATAGCATCCCGTCTTTTTATAACATAAACTTTCATTTCGTTACACAAAACTGAGGATCTTTAAGGTTTAGTGTCTTGGAAACCAGGAACATAATACATGAAAAGATCGAAAAACACTCTTCTTAAACACTTTTAAGGCTTCTCCTTATGTTCATCCTAGGTTCATTACTGCATCTCATAACCTGGGGACACACATCAAAAGAAAGGGTGAGGAGAAGGCCCAATAAGGGAAACAAGAGAAACATTTTACATGAGAACTTGAGATACTTAAATAAGGACATGAAAACAACTTTAAGGAATAAGAAAGAAATAATGAGGCATTTCATAATAAAAATAACATTTTTTCATAACTTGAATATGTGGCTGCACATTTAATATTGACAATCGTTTCGTTTCACCAAGGTCCATCCCGCAAGGTGTCGTTAAAAATTACCAAGGTTATTCACCAAGGCATCGTTAAAATGGTCATCTCTAGAGATTAATTATTTACCCAATGCATTGGAGCGCTATCAGGGAGCACCCATAAATTTGCCTTTATTATCATGTGAGCCACATATATAATCATTAAACATTTCATAAATAACCCATATAGCATAAAATAAATGGGTTTCATTTCATAATCATAACGTTTTAAAAACTGCTTGAAAGACTTGATCTTTACGTTACATTAAACCCACGGAAAGGGAAAGCGGGTATCATGTATGTAAATCCCAGAATTTAAAATAGAAAATTTTTATATATATGTGAATACCCTTGTAGAAATAAAATATTTGAGTATTCACTTTATAACATAAAATAATTTTTAGAAAAGAGAGAGGCATTTTGAGACGAAAATTCTGCAGCATAATGGCTATGTTACAAGGTTTTTAGAAAACATTGAAAAGAGAGGGGACATGGGTCAAACATTCATAAATGACCCATAAAATAGTAGAGGGAACGAATATAAAGGATTTAAGAAAATGGTAATGAAATTTGAAAATATACCATATGAAATGAATAACATGAAAGGAAGACAAAAATAAGATTTCTCTTATGAAAATTCAGCAGCCTAACAGCGTTACATAAACTTCAACCAAAAATGAATTGATGATGTAAAATAGGGTCTCTTATAATATGAACATAAAAGATCAGTATGATAGATATAGAGATCATACCCCAACATAATAAAAAGGAACATCCAAGACTTGACATGGAATTAGAACTTTTAAAAGGAGAAGGTTGAAAGAATCCCTTAAAAGTTCGGCAGCCTAACGGCGTCACTTAAACTTCAAAAAAATTAATTGATGAGATCAAATAGGGTCTCTCATCATATATACATAAGAGTCCAACATGATAGATATAGATATCATACCCCAACATAACAAAAATGAACTTGAAAGAACTGACATGAAAGTAGAACTTCAAAACAGGAAGGGTGGAGAACCACTTAAAAATTCGGCAGCCTAACGGTGCCACTTAAAACATAAAAATACTGAATTGAAGAGATCAAATGGGGTCTCTCATAATATGAACATAAGATTCCAGTATTATAGATATAGAGATCATACCCCAACATAACAAAAAGGAACTTGAAAGACTTGACATGAAAGTAGAACTTGAAAAACGAGAAGAGTGAAAGAATCCCTTAAAAATTTGGCAGCCTAACGACGCCACTTAAACATCAACAAAAATGAATTGAAGAGGACAAATAGGGTCTCTCATCATATGAACATAAAAGATCAGTATGATAAATTTAGAGATCATACACCAACATAATAAAAAGGAACATGAAAGACATGGATGAAAATAGAACTTGAAAATGAGGAAGGTGAAAGAATCCCTTAAAAATTCGGCAGCCTAACGGCGCCACTTAAACATTCTTAAAATGAATTGATGAGAGAAAGGGGGGTCTCTCATCATATGAACATGAAATGGGAATTAGGGTGAATATAAAATAACATCATCCAACATAAGAATATGGAGCATAAAATAAATGACATAAAAGAGATTACTTGAAAAGAAAGAGAGAGGTCGGATCCCTTACCTTAAAATGTAACTCTTAATCCTCAATGGTTGGGACCTTGAGGGCTTGGGGCACCTTGGGAGGACTCCTTGGGAGGTAATGAGACCCGAACATTGTTGGGGAAGAGTGGGGAGTCGAATGGATGAGAGGAGGGCTTGGTATTTATAGGGAGAGTGAGGGGACAAGGCATTAATGGCCAAGGGACACCTCACATGTGCTTTTCTCAAACCCATGTGCTCTCCCTTGGCATTTACCATGGAGTTAGGCCACATGGGGCCCCCAAAACAATAATTCATCACCCTTGGCCGGCCAAATCTTAAAATATATCATGACATCATCATGACACAGCTATGATGTCAATAAACATACCGAAACCCTAAAACTGCATTTTTACTATTCACTGAAAATTCAACTTTCTCAGAAAAATCCCAAAATCTCACACTAACCAAATATAAATGCTCTGATTTCAAAAATAAACTCAATTTTATAAAAATAATTTTCTAAATATTTTAAAATTTATTTTCAAATAAATACACTATTCACCGAAAATTCATTTTTTTCAGAAAAAACCCCAAATATTACCATAACATAATATCGGTGCTCTGAGTTCAAAAATGAAATCCATTTTATAAAAATAATTTTTTAAATATTTTTAATTTAATTTTTAATTAAAAAACACTATTCACCCGAAAAAACGATTACTTGAATAATAATTTATGAAACAGTTATTTAACCATTTTATTGAATCACATTACTTAATCAAGGTGCCTAGATTATTTTAAAACTTTCATTAAATGAGATTACTAATCCATTTGGTCATATTACTAATCCTAATCATAAAATCACTATTCATAATTTACTATTCATCAAAAATCAAGTTGATCTTATTAGACTCCAAATTTCGTACTGAACATAATTGTAGAAGACCATCTTTAGAAAATCATTACACATTTTTAATTGTTTATGGTTTACATAAACATTTTTAAAATATCTTTTTTCTAAAATTCATCAAAAATATGCATACTATATTTATAGGGTCATTTGAAAATTCATAAACATCATCATAATAAGAAATCCCAATTTTTATTTAAAATAAGGATTACACAAGGCAGTTACGGTCTCGTTACATAGCCCCTTATAATACCATCATAGGACCTAAGTGTAAGGTGTTCTAGGGTGATAGAATCTTGGGGCGGCTCAGTCAACATTTCCCGAGTAGTAATTTCTATCAGTTTGAACTTCTCGCGAAGGCGATTCCGCTCTAGCTTCAAATGATGAAGTTCGGCTTGGATTTGGTCCAGAGCAAAGCCCAATGGTGCTACCTCCGTCCCGAGCTCTGTTAGATGGGCTTCGATCGGTCCAAGACTACTAAGTGAGGCCATCAAATCTTCTTTCTATAATAATTAACCAAGATTACTTATATTTAGAGACAATAATCAAAACATTTTGTTCATAGTGGTCATATTGACCGATGGTCATATAACAGTCAAAACCCACTGGTTTCATTTTAATTATAATCATGTTTATCAAATAAAACATTTTTGTTGAGTATAAAAATAAAATAAAATAACACATGAAATTAGGGAACAAGATTTATTCAATATTTCGGGCTATTACAATCTTCCCCCCTTAAGAAATTGCGCCCTCGCAATTTTTAAAATTGGGTTTTGAAATTTCATTGAAAGTCCCACATCGGAAAAAGAGTCAGTAACACCATTACTTTAAAAGAAAGAAAAGGATGTACAAAGGCCACCCGAGTTTACTCATACTAGGATTCCATGTAGGTAACATGGACATGGGGGAGAAAACAAAGGGTCACGTCCTAAAGGAGAGTGATAGAAAACATTATTAGGAGGAATTTAACCACCAGAAAATCCCAAAATTATGATGTGTGTAAGCGGTCATTGATTACCTAGTAGGAAACGTAAACCAACAATGTTTTTTTTACGTTCCTTTTCATAACTTTGAGGAATTCATTTACAACATAGAACAAAAAAATAAGGAAATATATCTACCTTCATGTAGAGTTTCATACATTAATAAGTTTCTACCAAAAATAATCTTTTCTCCAAAGATGAGCATTCAAAACTACTTGGTCTCATCAAAACAGAAGAATCATATTCTAGAGAATCACATAATCCACAAAATATCAACTATATATTTATTTTATCTTTAAAGATTATCCCAAAAATAGAAAGGGTAAAGTAAAACAACTCTCCAAAAAGAATCCCATAGGAATGGAAACTACTTTTAAATCTTCAAAGTTCCATGGTACTACCCAAAGTTCATCATTGTCTATTCCATAAATAATGGTCCTTAATATTCCTCAAAATAAACCAAACTATGATTGAAACCCAAATACAAGAAGGATTTGATAACATAGTCTTCCAAAATAAACATCATTGTTCATCTCCAAACAACATCAACCACTCCTAACATCTTATAACAAAAGTATCTAACCTAAACATATTTTAACCAAGATAGGTTAATTATTCCCATAAGTAACCTAAATTACTATAATTCCACCTTAAATTCATCTATTCTTCAAAATATAAGTCAACCTTACTCCTCAATGAAAATACCGTAGTAATCTATTTACCACGATCATATAGGGTCCCCAAAATAGTGAACGTCGTCCAAAATAATAATCATATTTTAATCCCCTAATCATATCTATCACATTAATACGTAAATCATCGCATTTCCAATCACATTGGTTGTTGGGACATGTTATTCCATTTCCCACCATTAACTAAGAAGAGAAAGCATAATTAGGGGTTTAAATATTTAACGAATAATCATGAAAAGGAGATTAAATCATATAAGGATAACTTGTATAAGAAAAGCATACCCTAACTTATGATCCCCTAGGTTCCAATCTAGGTTATCCATGATCATATATTCTTACGTGAATCTTTGTTCCTTTAACAATGGTTCATACTAAGCTTATGAATTTACCAAAGCATATCCTCGGGGAGTATCGTAACCAAGAGTGCAGCAAGGCCCGTTGTCGTGTATCACTTCCCGTTCGAGTCTAGCTCAAAGCGGTGTTTTCAGATTTTACCCCTATGTACATCTGAGCCAGAGCCACCTCTACCTGCTCGTACCCAGACATGGATGTATTTTCTTGGAAACCCTTTACTCAATACTCACCAAAATACCAGGAAGATTAACTATATTTAAACTTTTCTATAGAGTTCTTCCTAATGTTTTCATATCCTAATTTCCACAAATAACTAAACCATCCATTGATACCAACTATAGCATCCCGTCTTTTTATACCATAAACTTTCATTTCGTTACACAAAACTGAGGATCTTTAAGGTTTAGTGTCTTGGAAACCAGGAAAATAATACATGAAAAGATCGAAAAACACTCTTCTTAAACACATGAAAGGCTTCTCCTTATGTTCATCCTAGGTTCATTACAGCATCTCATAACCTGGGGTCATACATCAAAAGAAAGGGTGAGCAGAAGGCCCAATAAGGGAAACAAAATAAACATTTTACATGAGAACTTGAGATACTTCAATAAGGACATGAAAAGAACTTTAAGGCATGAGAAAGAAATAATGAGGCATTTCATAATAAAAATAACATTTTTTCATAACTTGAATATGTGGCTGCAACATTTAATATTGACAATCATTTCATTTCACCAAGGTCCATCCCTAAGGTGTCGTTAAAAATTACCAAGGTTATTCACCAAGGCGTCGTTAAAATGGTCATCTTTAGAGATTAAGTCTTTACCCAATGCATTGGAGCGCTATTTGGGCGCACCCTTAAATTTTCCTTTAATATCATGTGAGCCACATATATAATCATTAAACATTTCATAAATAACCCATATAGAATAAAATAAATGGGTTTCATTTCATAATCATAACGTTTTAAAAACTACTTGAAAGACTTGATCTTTACGTTACTTTAAACCCACGGAATGGGAAAGCGGGTATCATGTATGTAAATACCAGAATTTAAAATAGAACAGTTTGACATATATGTTAATACCTTTTTAGAAATAAGAGCTTTGAGTATTCACTTTATAACATAAAATAATTTTTAGAAAAGAGAGAGGCATTTTGGGATGAAAATTCTGCAGCATAACGGCTATGTTATAAGGTTTTTAGAAAACATTGAAAAGAGAGGGGACATGGGTCAAACATTCATAAATGACCCATAAAATAGTATAGGGACAGAATATAAAGGATTGAAGAACATGTTAATGAAATTTTAAAATATACCATATGAAATGAATAATATGAAAGGAAGACAAAAATAAGATTTCTCTTATGAAAATTCAGCAGCCTAACAGTGTTACATAAACTTCAACCAAAAATGAATTGATGATGTAAAATAGGGTCTCTCATAAAATGAACATAAAAGATCAGTATTATAGATATAGAGATCATACCCCAACATAATAAAAAGGAACTTGCAAGACTTGACGTGGAATTAGAACATTGAAAAGGAAAAGGTTGAAAGAATCCCTTAAAAGTTCGGCAGCCTAACGGCATCACTTAAACTTCAACAAAATTAATTGATGAGATCAAATAGGGTCTCTAATCATATGAACATAAGAGTCCAGCATGATAGATATAGATATCATACCCCAACATAACAAAAAGGAACTTGAAAGAACTGACATGAAAGTAGAACTTCAAAACGGGAAGGGTGGAGAACCACTTAAAAATTCGGCAGCCTAACGGCACCACTTAACACTTCAAAATACTGAATTGAAGAGATCAAATGGGGTCTCTCATAATATGAACATAAGATTACAGTATTATAGATATAGAGATCATACCCCAACATAACAAAAAGTAACTTGAAAGACTTGACATGAAAGTAGAACTTGAAAAACGAGAAGGGTGAAAGAATCCCTTAAATATTCGGCAGCCTAACGACGCCACTTAAACATCAACAAAAATGAATTGAAGAGGTCAAATAGGGTCTCTAATCATATGAAAATAAAAGATCAGTATGATAAATTTAGAGATCATACCCCAACATAATAAAAAGGAACATGAAAGACTTGGATGAAAATAGAACTTGAAAACGAGGAAGGTGAAAGAATCCCTTAAAAATTCAGCAGCCTAACGACGCCACTTAAACATTCTTAAAATGAATTGATGAGATCAAGGGGGGTCTCTTATAATATGAACATGAAATGGGCAGTAGGATGAATATAAAAGAACATCCTCCAACATTAGAATATGGAGCATAAAATAAATGACATAAAAGAGATTACTTGAAAAAAAAAGAGAGGTCAGATCCCTTACCTTAAAATGTAACTCTTAAACCTCAAGGGTTGGGACCTTGAGAGCTTGGGGGAACCATGGGAGGCCTCCATGGGAGGTAATGAGACCAGAACTTCGTTGGGGAAGAGTGGGGAGTCGAATGGATGAGAGGAGGGCTTGGTATTTATAGGGAGGGTGAGGGGACAAGTCATTAATGGCCAAGGGACACCTCACATGTGCTTTTCTCAAACCCATGTGCTCTCCCTTGGCATTTACCATGGAGTTAGGCCACATGGGGCCCCCAAAACAATAATTCATCACCCTTGGCCAGCCAACTCTTAAAATATCTCATGACATCATCATGACACAGCTATGATGTCATTAAACATACCGAAACCCTAAAACTGCATTTTTACTATTCACTGAAAATTCAACTTTCTTAGAAAAATCCCAAAATCTCACACTAACCAAATATCAATGCTCTGATTTCAAAAATGAACTCAATTTTATAAAAATAATTTTCTAAATATTTTTAAATTTATTTTCAAATAAATACACTATTCACCAAAAAGTCAATTTTTTCAGAAAAAACCCCAAAAATTACCATAACATAATATCGGTGCTCTGAGTTCAAAAATGAAATCCATTTTATAAAAGAAAATTTAAATATTTTTAATTTAATTTTTAATTAAAAAACACTATTCAACCGAAAAAACTAATACTTGAATAATAATTTATGAAATAGTTATTTAACCATTTTATTGAATCACATTACTTAATCAAGGTGCCTAGATTACTTTAAAACTTTTTAAGTGAGATTACTATTCCATTTGGTCATATTACTAATCCTAATCATAAAATCACTATTCATAATTTACTATTCATAAAAAATAAGGTTGATCTTATTAGGCTCCAAATTTCGTACTGAACATAATTGTAGAAGACCATCTTTTGAAAATAATTACACATTTTTAATTGTTTATGGTTTACATAAACATTTTTAAAATATCTTTTTTCTAAAATTCATCAAAAATATGCATACTATATTTATCCGGTCATTTGAAAATTCATAAACATCATCATAATAAGAAATCCCAATTTTTATTTAAAACAAGGATTACACAAGGCAGTTACGGTCTCGTTACATAGCCCCTTATAATACCAGCATAGGACCTAAGAGTAAGGTGTGCTAGGGTGATAGAATCTTGGGGCGGCTCAGTCAACATTGCCCGAGTAGTAATTTCTATCAGTTTGAACTTCTCGCGAAGGCGATTCCACTCTAGCTTCAAATGATGAAGTTTGGCTTGGATTTGGTCCAGAGCAAAGCCCAATGGTGATACCTCCTTCCCAAGCTCTGTTAGATGGGCTTCGATCGGTCCAAGACTACTAAGTGAGGCCATCAAATCTTCTTTCTATAATTATTAACCAAGATTAATTATATTTAGAGACAATAATCAAAACATTTTGTTCACAGCGGTCATATTGACCGATGGTCATATAACAGTCAAAACCCACTGGTCTCATTTTAATTATAATCATGTTTATCAAATAAAAAAATTTTGTTGAGTATAAAAATAAAATAAAATAACACATGAAATTAGGGAACAAGATTTATTCAAAATTTCGGGCCGTTACATTTTCACTTAGGTATGCTATTTATTTTTATAATATCTATGGTATGTGATATAAAATATAAAAATGGGGAAAACTTATTAATAATGGTTTTAGAATTTTTGTGGAGGATCAGTTTGACCAAATAAGAATTATGGCAGAGATCATTCAAAACATATAACAAGTAATATATGTACAATGATATAGTATATTTATGTATTTTACCTTTTGTAATTCTATGATAATGGAGGACATAATTCTTCCAAAAATCAACTTATGTATCCTATACATTTTTTTAAAAAAATTATAGATTGTAATGAATATACCCTAAACCAATACATTTTTTTGAATTAATTTCTCTCTAAATTTATGTGTAGTACCTTTTCTAGTATTTCCATAAAAATAAAATGGGATATAATGTTGTAAAAATGAAGTTGTGTGATGTATTTATTTTTTACAACATTTTTATTTGTTAGAAATGAATTATGTTTTATATTAAAAGAATTATAATAGGAAATAAAAAAGTCTTTGTTTTAGAAAATAGATAATTAGATATCTGGAATTCATTCTAGAAGTCCTGGTATTGTAGAAAATAATTACTATAAGATAAGTATAATTTCTTGTCAAGAAGTTATATATTTCAATAATTATTATGTAAGAGGATGCGGGATAAATAAATACATCGATATTGAGTTGTTCTAGAAATTCTAATGTTTATAGGTGGATTCAATATATATTTGGATTTTTATTCTTGAAACTGTGATGAGTTAATTTTTTAGTAGTTAGAAGTTATTAAAAGTGTTTTAAATTCTTGATAGTTAATTATGGACGTTTATCTTGACTTCAAATATTTTTGTGGCCTGAATATCCCTATATATGTAATTGTCGTATTTTAAATATGTATGATTTACCATGGTCTTGGGTAGATTTTTGAAATACATTGAAGGATATAACACATTTATCCATGTAAAAAAGAGTAATATAGGAAATATAAATATAAAAGGGGAATTATAAAATGAAATATTTGTGGATGAGCTCCCTATATATGTAAAATTAATCAAGACACTTTGTTAGATAAATGGGAAAGTACTTGATAACCTCAAAACTATATGTAAAAGTAATATGTTCTTTAAATTCCAATTTGTTAATGTCTGGGATGTTTCCCTTTATAAATTAAAGTAACCCAACATCTATGCACGAGTAACCAAGGCTATGTATAAATTTATTTTTGGGAGAAAATAAAAGTTACAAAATACATAAAGGTAACTTGGATAATATAAAAGAGTAATGTCGACAATATGTATGAGTTAACCCTTGGAAAAAATTGAAATTTATTGAAGTAACCCAATCATATGTAAGAGAAATTTCCTCAAAAAAGTGTGATATATAAGGGTCATGTAGTCATATAAATGGGGATTATGATATAAATTCTAAATTTTATATTTTTTGATAATCTAGATAGATATGGATTACAATACACAATATATCATAATGGATGGTTAGTAATTCTTAAATTTTTTGATGTTTTCATGAAATTAGAATGATTTATATTGGGTAATCTGGAATACTTA
Organism: Viscum album; assembly: GCA_963277665.1. Lineage (NCBI taxonomy): Eukaryota > Viridiplantae > Streptophyta > Magnoliopsida > Santalales > Viscaceae > Viscum > Viscum album. The sequence continues at coordinate 315,122,538 of OY728158.1, forward strand.
TTTTCTTATAGTTATGTTATTTTGTAGATGCCTATGGAATTGAAAATGGTCATTTGCAATTAGTTTTGTTAATAAAAGATGATATTTAGAGTATCATTCTATTATCTTTCATATAATATATATATATATTGGATTTTTTGGATATGATTTTTGACTAAACATCATTCTACAAAAAATGATAAAAGTATATGATTGTGATGAGATAATAAAATATCATTGAATAATGGATAGTATCATCTCATGAAGAAGATAAAAACAATTAAATGAAAATTTTACTGAATTTAAAAAGATATATTTGTACTGAAATTTGAGGAGGTTTCCATGAAAAGGAATTCATATTATTTGCAAAATTAAATTTTATACAACTAGTTGAATAATCATGTTGGATTAGGAGGAATATGGATTGATTCCAACCATTAAAAAATGGGATAGTAATTTATATTTTATATAAAATCTTTTTAAAATATCTAAGTAATGAAAAGGAAAGGCTGAGAAATATTGAATATCTATAAATTATAGGTATGATCATATCTGATATATCTAAGTTTGAGAGGATGAATATGAGATATCCAATGAATAAATACATTAATAGATTTATATAATTCATGAATGAAGTCATGAGTCACTACTGGAAAGATGATCATTCCCAACACTTCTATAGCAACGGTTTGTAAAAACTGTTGGTATAGTTACCATTTCCCAACGGTTCACCAAAACCATTGGGAAAGCCATAGATTTACCCACCTTTCCCAACGGTTTGGAAAACCGTTGGGAAAGGGTCACTCTTTCCCAACGGTTTATGCTAAACCGTTTTGAATGGGTGTGTTTTGAGCCTCTTTCCCAACGGTTCTCCAAAACCGTTGGGAAAGAGTGACCTTTCCCAATGGTTCACCAAAACTGTTGGGAAAGGGTGTGATTTGAGCCTCTTTCCCAACGGTTCACCAAAACTGTTGGGAAAGAGTGACCTTTCCAAACGGTTCACCAAAACCGTTGGGAGAAAACACCCAAAAAATCCAACCCAATGGTTTTGAAAACCGTTGGGATAGGTTCTTTAATTTTTTTCCAGATCCAATAACCGAGAACATTATATAAATCAAAATATTAAATAATTATGATAATACATATATATATTTATGAAATTATGTTTACAAAAGTGATGTTAGCTTAGTGGTTAAGTCGATCGATTATAAACTAGGGGTCCTGGGATCAAATCCCAGCGGATGTTTTATTTTTGGAATTTATATACCAACGGTTCCATTACCGTTGGTATAGATTTCATATTACCTTTACCAACGGTTTCCAAAACCATTGGTATAGACCTATCCCAACGGCTTACTTGGATACGGTTCTCCAAACCATTGGTATTGGCTATACCAACGGTTTGGAGGCCTATACCAACGGTTCCAAACCGTTGGTAAAGGATAGTTTTCCAGTAGCGAGTAATGAAAAAGAATGGGTGATAATGGTTTTATTAGTTGAAGTAGAGGATAGCGTGAAATAAGATAATTATTGTGTAGAATTATCTTCATCTAGAGGTGAAATGTTTCTGCTCATCGTGTGTAATACATATACTCAATCCAAACATTGAGGGGTTGATCCCACCCATCATTGTAAAAGAAGATAGATGTGCTCATAGACTTGAACAAAGCATAAATGTTTTGGTATGATGCATGAAGTATCTCTTGATATACTTTTAGAGGCATTCATATTTATAAAATAAATGATTCATTTGATAATCTATTTCATGGTGGAGAAGAATATGGAGTAGAGATTCGAACAATAATTTCTCTTCATTGAACCATATAAGGGAAGTGTTCCTTATCAGAGAGTCACCATGATATTAAAGAAAGAATCCACCGAAAGTGAGTATAGTGTATTTTGGTATTGAGACACATCATCATATGTATAATCCTAAAATAAACACTTAGTAGTGATCTTTGTAAAATAATTATGTCTCATTTATCATTAAATCTTTCTATTCATATTCATTATTTCGTGTGATCCATGGTAAGAGAATGAGATATTGAATCAGTTTCATATAATGTGTGCATCATATACCAATGGCCTAGGAAACAAAATTATTTGAAAAGCATTAATCATTTTTCACTCTAATTAACTCCACCATCTTAGGGATATTTTTTCATCTTAGTCCCAATATAGCAGAGTTTCTAAAATTCTAAGGCATTTCAAAATTAGTGCATGGTCCTTGATATTAGGAGAATAGACTATGATTATCACATTGATGTTATTTTTTTAATGTCCTAACTTTCCAACCTATTTTATAATTAAATATTTATGTTGTATTTTAATTAACATGGGATAAATATATCTATTTTACTACATTGACTATGAAATATAAAAAATTATATATATTTTAGGTGTTTTGTGTATTTCATTATTATTTTTACTTAATATAATTATTACATTATTATTATAAAAGGGAATTAATTGATAAGGTGATCAATTGACTGCTCTATCTCCCATCAATGTGACACCTCTTAGAGGGGATGATATTATTTCTCTCTCCTATGATCTCATTGGATTAATACACTATTAACTATAGTAATTAAATTTAGAACTCCAATTTTTTTCCTCCTACTTATATTCTCACTCCACCTTTTCCTCATATTTTATTACTTTGTAACATTTTTCCTTGTTTATAATTCTATAACTCTCAAAGGATTCAATATATCAAGGTAAAACACCCATAAATCTTGTTATTTTTTACTCACGGTTAAGAGTTTACCACTTCCTTTTATATAGACTTTGTTGGATGGTTCCATTTTAACCCATGGCATGAAGGTAATTATTCACACTTTCAAAACCATGTAAGATTGAATGATTTTACATGTTCATATACTCAAATTTATTCTTAATGATTTATTAGGTTTTTAAAAGGGGTATTAGATTGATAATTTACATTTTAAAATGGTCAAAAAACCTAAATATAAATTTACCTATGTTAATCACCTTATCTTATTAATCATATGTTCTATAATTTTTTGAATTTTTTTGAGTAATGTTAAATTTATACGATTATTTAATGGTTTTTTTAATTATATTAATGTTCCCTCCAATGATTCAAATTGATTTGGAATGATCCTGTCTAAATGTATATGATATCTGTTTACTATTTTGATTACCATTTTTTATTCCATGAAATTTTCAAACTACTTTTAATGGTGTTTCACTGAATTGCTTCATTGAAATTTTTTATATTGATTTTAAGTGTTCATGATAATAATTTTCCAAAGAAACCATTATGAATAAATAAATTTTTATGCTTTATGGTAGGTGTTCAAAAAACACAATATTACAGTTTGATAATTTTAAATGTTAATGAATGATTTATGTTAATGCCTTATTATCATTTTATGAATGTTGATAAAGGGGTATTATTTCCTTAATTATTTTTTGTTCCTAAAAATCTATATAAAAATAAAAATATAATGGTAATCCTTGGGTAATTATGTGGGATCCTATGATAAGATTCATGGGACATGAAACTCACTTATTTATTAAATTTCATACACAATTATTCCAAAAAAATTCTATAAGACATAGTCCTCCCTTATAAACATTTTTGGGACATTATAATCCCCTTTATTATTAAGTTGTGTGGTTGTGGTGATCCCACTAGGATTTACCTCCAGATAATGATGTAGATATAGAGGAATTTGGATTTTTTATCCTTTAGTTGCCATGTTATATTCTAGGATTCCTAATTTAATTTCTGCCAAATAGTTGTTTGATTTAACTTATTATACTAGAATTTATTAATATTTATTATTCTATAATTAATACTTAGTGAAATATTTTATAAATTTCAAAACAAAATTTTTTATTAATAGATAAAAGTAGCTATATATTGTATATATTTATGGATTTTACATATCGAGTGGGGAAGAAACTGGAATATGCTGTTATGATCACTCATTACATGCACCCTTGAGTGTATAGAGATTTCATTTTTTTATTTATTTTGTAGGTGTGGTTTTCCACTCTTTTATTCCTTGGGTTTGGACCATTGGCCAATTTATGGCTCAATATAGAAGGTGAAATAAGACTGAATTTGAGTAACACGTGGTGTTAGTGATGGAAATATTTTTATTTTTATTGTTTCATCATATTCATTAATAGTAGATAACTGTTTAGCATATTTTGAGTTACATTAATTATATAGCTTGTTTCTTTATTTCCGATTTATCATAAGGATTTTATTTATTTATCGTAGTTTTATATTTGGAAAAACTATTCCTAATGTTTAGATTTCATTCCCTTAAAACTATTTGTATACCTCAGATGATTTGGATCATTCCATGCACCTTGTGGCAGGTTAACTTGAGTAATAGGTCATGTTATATTTGGATGGTTTCTAATATATTTATGTCTATTTTTTTACACTAACTAAGAATCATAATTTATTAATTTCTTATTCTTTTTCTTCCAATGGTCTAAATAAGTATATACCATAAAACATATCTATAAAGGCAACATATATAGTTTAATTATTGAATATATTCACAGTGGTTTGTAAAATAAGATGTTTATATACATAATCTCCAAGGATACTAAATAGATGTATTATAGGCGGTTGATCTACTGTGAGATGTAATGATTAATTATATAAAATTATATTTTATGTATGCATATTTTATTTCATTCATATTTGTTTGTATAAATGATAGGATAAATTAATTATGTGGATTAGGATATGATGAATAAAGGGTAAAATATAAATCACTATTTGTTGTACTGACTTTTATATAATTTTCAATAAAATTAAATAGGTTAAAATAAAATTTTCATAATTTATGAAATTCTAATATTTATTAACTTATAATTATTTACTACATATATTAATTTTTAATATTCATAGATACATTTATTCATTTAAACAATGGTTGTAACAACTTTTAATACAATGATAAATAATTAGGATGGAAAATTCAATGATTATACCAATGATAAATCATATGGGATTAAACATGGAGTAAAATTTATAATGGAAGTTATAACCAATCATTCTCAATCTATAAGAAATAACTTGAATCATGATGACCATCAGAAGAAGATAGAATAACTCATGAAAGAATCATTCATGTGATAATTTTTACAATCCTTTAGTTACTATCATGATCCACTAATTTCTAATAAATGGGTCAACACAATAGAATATATATATTTCTTACTTGGCTTCTAGAGAATGAAAATTTCATTTCACCTATTTATCCTTTGGAATAAAATTTATATCAATGATGGATACTCATTTTCAACATGAATGAGGAAGATTAAATAAACTCCCCAGAAAGAGAGGAGTTTAAGAAAAATATTTTTCAAGAAATATTTATCTTGTACTCTTAACCTTGAAATAAATAGACAATAACATGATTTAAAAAAAGAATGAAAATTTTCTGGCACCATTAATCCAACAACTTATGATATTTACGGTATGAATCTGGTTTATCAAGGAAAATGAAATAAATTTATATTATTTTATTAGTGGATTTGTATAATTATTCGAAATTAGAATATGTATTTGGGATTTTGGTAACTATAATGAAATTGTTCAATGTTCTCTAATGATGGAAATAAAAATTAGAGACTCTCATTATTATAATTTTTTTTGAGACAAGAAAATGAAATTGAAGCTTCATGGAAACATAAATTATAAAATTTATATATAAAATAATATTTATCTCCAAACATATTAAAAATATTATAATTATTACCTTGTAAATTGTCTCAAATAAAGTGTAATATTTATCAATTGTAGAATAGAAGGTCATCAAGTATACGAATTTAAAATTGATAAAAATTGGTCAACCAATGATATCAGTGAAAATAATTCTCAAACTTTTATACCAACCATACACAAATTCTTATATTATTATGAGTTAGGGTATTATACAAATCAATTCAGAAGCTAATGGTTAAATAAAAAATCGATGTAAAAATGTCCAAATCCAAGGGGAAAAATGGTCGACAAAAAATACTAAAGTGGATCATTGAAAATTATTATTGATAGGTAAAATCATAATAAACTAATGAAAGATAAGAATATATCTCATTATGGTTTGACACAGTTCATCAAATATATAAAATTTTATAAATTCATTAATTCTCCTATAGAATAACTAAATATTGAATTTTTAGTGAATACACATAGTGGAATTATGAATGAATCCCAACTCGAAAACTATAATATTATTTTTTTTGTGGTAATTTTAATATGATAAATATTAATTAATTTTTTTTGATTTAACATTTTTTGGGTGTAGTATCATAAAATTATAAAAATAATGATTTTGTTCGATAATATACAAATTATAGAACACAAATCATAAATAAACCGTGAAATTTTACTATTTCTGCAACCATTATATACTAGTATTCAAATTTGTTTTTATGGATAGGATTGATTAAATTTTGAAAAATATATAATCTTCATTTATAAATTCTTAGGAAATAAGCACTCAATTGTTTGAGAAGTCATTTAATTCATAAAATCATTTTTTATTAAAAAATAAATATTATTTATTTTTATGAGTGAATATTATAAATATATTTTTATAAATTTTTAACATTAATTTTATAAAGAAATTTCATTTTATAAATAATATTATCAAAATTATCATCGGAGAAATTTTTGTATTTTTTAAAAATATTGAAATTTCAGTGAATTTTGAGAAATACTGAATTTTATAGAAAAAAATGTATTTTCTTTTAAATTATTTACAATGTAAAATTATATTTTAGATTATTTTTAATATTTATATTGTTAAATTTTATTTATAATAATCCGATTAATGTTTTTAAATAAATTATATACAATAATTTAGTATAAAAACATTATATATTTTAATTTGGTATTTTCCTAAAAAAAGATTTCATTTCATTTTTTCTAGTTCTTTTTCAAATTAAATCCTACAAATTATATTTTTTTAATTTTAAAAAATTGATTTTAAATTTATAATCATGAGGTCCAAATTTGTAAAATTTAATCCTTTTATTTTTGTTCAATATGAATAGTTACCATAGTAATTTTTGTTACCATGGTAAAATGTAAATTAGGTAATTAAGTCTTCAAAATAATATAATAAGAACTTTAAAATGACTCTAAAACATAGGTCAATTTTATTTTATGAGTATCATTCATCCATAATAATCTAATATTTTTTTATATTACCATTTTTATATTTTAATGTGATTAAAAAAATTATAATATTTTTCGTAAAGAAGACTAAAAAATATCATACTCCTGTTTTTAATGACTCCAATATTTTTAATACAGAGAAAAAAGTAAGATATTTTAATATTAAAAATATTAAATTTAAATATATTTGTTTTTTCTATCATGAAATTTTAATCTTAATTTTCAGTGAATAAATAGTTACTTTAAATGCTTCTAAATTTTGACAAAATATTTATTTCATTAAAAGAAACATCAAATAAATGAATTTAAAATTTTTAAAAGAATTATAACTTTTTGATAATTTATGATATTCATTAATTTTATACATGAATATAAGATTTTTGGGATGTAATTATATATTTGGATCGAATTTCTTTTGTTTTCTTAATGTTATTAAAATAAAAGGAATGAATAGTTCCAAAAATCATTATCAATGATATTTTATAATAAATAATATTTTATTAAATGATATAATGTTCATTGAAATATTATAATAATACAATTTAATAGTGTAGTATTTATACTATTAAACATGGTCCATTTATGGGCCTTTTACATTAATAGTAACTACATGAACTCCTTGGGGCTTAAAAAAAATAGATACCACCATAATTGTAAGGGAGAACAAATGGTGATAATAAAAAATAAGGGTGAAAATGTCATCTAAACTTGTCAAAATATTACTGTATAAGTGGATTTATAATAGTTCCCATATTATATTATAATAATATCAATTTAAATCCATTTTGAAATAGAAAAATTAATTTATATTAAATTTATATTTTAATAAATTCAATGAGTTCCACTCCCCTATATTATAAAAGAGAATCCCTTATTCTCTTTACATCACACTTTAAAACCAATTTTTTACAACCAATATCTACAAAAATAACTTAATATTATTCATCCCATAATATATAGGCCTTATTTTTGGAGAAATAATATCCTTAGTGATCTTAAGGTTTTAAGAAAATGAGGTTGTCTGAAGAAGAGATATCACTCTAAACTGAGTGTTTCTTTTTTATTTCTTCTTCCACCTACATGAAATATTCCATAAACATGCTTATATATTAACATAATTAACTTAAATATTCTGAGAATTTGAAATATTAAAGAAATAACCTATATCTATATTTAACCACCATCAAGGGTGAAATGAATTCACCATTTTTTTTCCGGTGGGCTACTGTTGTTCATACCGATGCATATCATTTTCCATCACCACCTCTCATAATTAATTATAATGTTGGAATTATTATTTATATATGATATTCATGAAATATTTTATCATTATGAAAATAAAATATATAATATATTTTCATACCTTTCCATTCAATGAAAAATTACAATGTTATTCATGCGTACTTGTGGACTACCACCTCCATGAATTGATGCAATTCATTTTTCATCACTACATCACATTGATTTTAATGATCCAAGGTTATTATACATATATATTAAATACTTAATGTAAATATTCCTTATATTAAAAAATCTCAATGATTGTAAACTTAAAATGACTTTGGAAATTGGGAAATGTAAACCATTTGTTCACAAGGGTTCTATACCGTTTCCTACTTAGTACGTCATAACTAGTACCTTTCGTAGATATATCACACATAATAGCAATAATCATAACATTGGAAAATGAAACATAATAAATATTGATCTTAGATGTTTATTTAGGGTAGAAAAGGGAAATAAATAAACATAACTTGAGAATAAGGGTATGATAATGTGATCCTAACATATTAAAACAATACCCTATACATCAAAGTTAAAAATCATTAGTCGTGGTATAATGATTGGTAGTTAAAAAGTCATGATTTATAAGGAAATCAATGAAATTGATTTCTGAGATCATAAAATTTAAATTACACTTATAATTTTGGCATACAAATAATCATAAAAAATCTTTTACTTAGTAATTAAATCTCATATCCAAAACTATCAAAGAGGAATGTTCTTACTACACAAACCATCATTATAGTAAAGATTCACTCCAAAGACTATGAAAATGGACAATTTCCATTACTAAATGGGATTTACTCTCCATTACTACCCTTTATATATAATAATATTTCAATCCTTACCAAATGAATTGGAGGGAGATACAGTCCACACCAAAAACAAAATGAATGTTATACCTATGTGTTCCATAAAATCATAAAAATTAAAAATATCATAACCCATTAAACGGAATGGGGTTTATAGATATTTCATCATAAAATCACTTACGGTGAATAAAAATGATTCATAATCATTTAATCATCTCATCATATCATAACCTGTGGAAAATAAATAGGTTTCATAATGATTTCATCATATCATCAAATTATAACACAGAGAAAAAGAAGTGAGTTTCAAAATCATATTGTCATTATCAAAATTAAACATTCATAGAAATAACAAGAATGGTATATATGGATCGTATCCCTATTAAATCATAATTAACATCAAATAATGTTACCATTTATAGAAATGATCTTGAATGACAAATCAGTTGCAATGTTTCTTGAAGAAAATATCATTTTTTTCAAAATCATCTTTTTAAAGATAAAAAATCTTAAAATATTTTGTCATTCTATTTATTTTATAATAAAATTGAAAAATTATATAGTAACATTAAAATAAAATAATTTTCTTGAAGTTGTGAAATTATTTTCATGTCGAAAATGTTTAAAAAAAATAACATTTACATTTTCGGTAAAAGCCTAATAGGACTTGCTTGGAAAATGACAAGAATATTCCTCTTAGAGTATTTCATAAATATTAATCCATTGTAAAAAATATATTTAATAAACCATTTAGATAATTTTAATAAAATTTTATAAATCATTTTTATAAAATTGGGTTTTGGAGGAGAAATGTGTTTTTGATCGAAAAGAGAAACAAATGTGATTTTTCTTAAAAATATTATTTTGAAATATTGAGTTCGTAATGAGAAAATAATTAAGGGTTAAAATTTATTATCATGAAATAACCCAATGAGAATAAAATTCATGATTTTACTGAGAGATTTATCATATGATGTAATCATAAAAAACATTATCATAAACAATACTGATAATCAATGGGATTGTATCATATAACCTTTAGCACTTTAGTAACAATGAATTGTAATCCCCATAAATGAATTACATAAAATTAAAGATATAATATAATTAAAATAAATAAAGGCATGATATTACATGTCAATGGGGTTGTATATACACCTAAAATATGAAGATATATGCATAACAGAACATAGGTCCCCAACAATGCAATTGGAGACAAAAATCTCTTAATGCATTGGTAACTATTGAACCGTAAACCCCCTGAAATAGAGATAATAAAATGGATATTTAAATACCAATAATTTTAAAAATATTTATCATAAAAAAATTTCATGGGAATTATATACACCACATAAAAGAAACACCGGGATAATATGCATTGTGTCTCACATAATATAAAATTTAGATGAAAATCCCTTACCTCAACTCTTGAAATCTTTCACATATGTTAGAACATAATTTGTAAAAAATATTATTTCAATTTTCATATATTAAATTAATATAATAAAATTTATAATACCATATATTACTCACTTTTGAAACATTATTAATCATTTAGCAAAAAATCCTTGTTAAAATCATGTTTCGGTTAAAAAAATCTCTATTTTTCATGTATGTTTTAATTTTTGGTTCTATTACACTGATCATAGTTCAATAATATATATAATTTAATCCATTATATAAATATCATATATATTAACAATATATTTATTTATTTTAATCTATAAAATATTTAGATATAAAATGAAATACACCATTCAAGGAGACAGTAGGTCGTACCTATGCATGACTACTATTTCCATTTTTTAAAAGGATTAAAATAAAGAAGGGAAATTAATATTTTACTAAAGAAATATTTTTTAAATTTATTTATATGTATATATCATAATTTTTTATTTAATCCTATACTTATTACATTCCATCTATGATGTAAACAAAGAACGAATCTCATCGCTTCATGAGGTGGTAGTTCGTTGTACACACGAGCAATGTTATCTTATTCTGATTGAATTAAAATTAAAGGGGTTTATGTTATATCATAATTTTAAAAGATTTAATATTCTTATAATTTCATATATATTTATTCAACATATCTTTGTTATCTTCCATGTAAAATAAAAATGAAAAACTCATCACACTGGTTCGTGAGGCAGTAGTCTGCCGTACACAAGAATTATGATTTCATATCCCATTTTATGGAAGAGGGGAGGTATTTAGTTTATTATATTAACATAATAAAATATAATTATATTTATTATACATAATTTATTATATCATTATATTTTAAAAATAATTTAAATTGGTGGATGAAGAAATAAAATAAAATACTCGATTTGGGACGTGAACTCTTATTCAGAAAACTTCTATTGGTTTTCACAAAGAGGCTTCATAGGATGAATTATTGAAGAATTTAAGGATTATAGGATGATATGGGATATGTAATAAGGTGATTTGGTAATTTTATAGTCTGAACCATTGGGTTTCCGAAGTGTGAAGAGGAGGGGAGAAGGGGTGACCATTTATATGTGTGGTTAGTGACACACTTGTAATTTATGAAATGAAAATGGTTTCCAACATTTTTTACATGGGAAATGGATAAAAAATGGTCCCTTATCAAAACCAATAGGATAAAAGATCAAAAAATGGCCAAAAATCTGTTTTTTACATGTTTAAAATTTATTTTACCCATATTATTTTAGTTTAACCCTTAGTAAACTAGTTTTAACATTAACAATAGTGGACAAATTTTTATTGTTTTTATTATTTATTATGGTAAAAAATTACGTTTAACTTATTATATAATATAAAATATGATTATTTTATATTTTAAATACACTTCTAATTATTCCATTCATAGTATTGTAAAATTTTAATTTAAAATTAATCACTCAGATGTGATGAAAACGATGTTTCCAAAGAGACAAGTTTTAAAAATTTAAAATGCTTTTATATCAAACAGAAATGTGAAATATATTTAAATGAACTATTGGAATAATAGAAATATAAATGAACTAATATTAATTTTAAAATGATATTAAAATAATTTTTATGTTTTTAAATTCCATAAAATAAATGATGTTTCATAATGAAAAGAAGTATCTTTACTATTCATTAAAAATTTACCATTTTAGAAAAATTTCACAAAATCACCCCAAGAAAATTTTCAAATATATATCTAAAAAATAATATTTTTTAAAAAAATTTCTTATAAAAATGGAAGGAATTCATTTTAAAATAATTTCAAAAAAAGCTGAAAAAACTGATTTTTATGAAAATATATTTTTTAGAGGAATTTTTATTAATTATTATCTCTTCTTAAAAAAACACATAAAATGAATGTTAAAAATATTATTGAGTATATAATTTTAAAAATTCATTAAAATAATTCTTCAAAAGGGACTTTTTTGATTTATTGAGGTAAACATTGTTTTTTGTTTATAAAAATAGCTTTTAAAAAAATATTTCTTTATATTCAAAGAGGTTTTATTTTGATTTCTAATTAATTTGTCACCAATGAAATAATATTATATATATGTGTAGAACATATATTTTTATAATTTATTTAATCATATTTATACCCAATATTCTAATGACTAGGTGATAAATATCATATTAAATGACAATTTTTTAATAGTATGTCACATTTCGTTTAAATTACGTGTTTTGTATATTGCAAGATACACTCAGTGTAACACATATTTCGTGTTAAAGTAAGTGTTCCATGTAATGAAAAATATTAATAATATTAATTTTTTTATGATGTATTGCAAAAAATATATTGGTGTTACATTATACCCTCGTAAATAAATTTCATTCCCAAAATATGTACTTGTGATCAATATACAAGGATTTAACTTTTAAAACTAACTTTTTTGGAAACGCACATCATAAGAAAAAATATAATAAATCACCCAATTAAAAATAGAGAAAGGTATGTGACAAGGTGATCTAAAATATCCCATATTACGTTTATAAATAGGGTACTATAGATTAGATTTGAATATTTGTACATGTAGGAAAAATGTAATATCCAAATAAAGATGGAGATTGATAAAGATAATTCTAGGAAAGAATGTGAATGATAATGCGGAATGAAACATAAAAAAACCACATAAAAAGTGGTGTTAAAAATAAAATTGATGTAATCATAAATGATGGTAATTGGACAATATTTTATTTTAAGATCCTTCTAATAAATTTACATAATTTTTATAAGAAAGTATACTAATATGATTTTATTCCATTTTATAATCACAATATCATTCTTTGGTTTTGTTTCAATCAAATTTACCATCATATCTAAGTTTAATAATTGAAGATTAATTTTTTAAATTCTTGATGAAGTATTGGATAAAAAGATCGATAAAATAATGATAATTAAATCATTATTTCTCTAGTTATTATTAAATATATATTTTTTCACATGTTATATAATAAAATATAAAGATAAAATTAATCCATTTCATGAATAATAATCTTTATGTCTCCTCCATATCTGATAAAAATTGAAATACCCAAATTTAGAAATAAAGACAATAAATTTAAAAAATAAACTCATCTTTTATACATAAAACAAAATGAATTAGTTGTAAATGACACATACTAAATATGTTGATTCATTATCATTTCTTTTCTTGAATCAATGAAATAACTAGAATTACTATAAAACCATAATGAAAACATATGCACATACTCATTCTTATAATAAAACCATAGATTATAGGATATAGTCCATAAATCATATATTTCTATAAACTCCATAAGTGGTAACAAAAACCTATTTTACCAGAATTCATTAATAAGTTCTAACGTCTTCAATACTATCCAACATACATTATTCATATCCAATATCTCTTTTTCCAAACAACAATATCTCAACATCCAACACATATTAAGGGTTATCTTATATTATTCCTATGTGTTCCATAAAATATAAACATTCTAATAAATTACTTTTCTAGAACAATTGTATCAATAAAAATATTCTTGAAAATAATTAATGAATACTTTTTTCTGAAAAATACTTAAAAATTTTTGTATTTATAATTCATTAATTATAATACATACAAACATCAATCACCCCAATTAATTATTATAAGATTTACAAGTCTTCGTAAACTTATACCTTAATACCTAATTCTTATAATATGAAATATAAATCATATATTAACATTCATTTACCCCATTTTAACCTAATTGTTTTCATTTAATATAGAAAATACTGTTAAAATAGCCAATATCGTTCATATATCATTTTTGGTCTCTTCATAACTAGCAGTATAATCATTACTCATATTACCATTACAATTCTATTCTACATATTTCCTTTAATATATTGATATTCATAATTCTCATACTTAACACATTTAAAAAATTCAACCATTGATGATACCATTATTCCCATCCATTGTGTTAAGGGAAATTTTCATTTTTCCTCTATAATTACTTTTCTTGTGTCATTATTTCTCGCAATCAAAACAAATTCCCATTAATATGAGACAATCACTTGGATTTTTATTCCTAAAATATCAATATATATTAAACAAAAACTTATCTCCTCCATGGTCTCCACCACCATAACTCTCAACAAAATCTATGCTTCTATTTATTAGTGAGTCTATGATTTAGTTAATGTGCATGTTTGTAATCATATATCATGATAATTTATTAGGGATAATAAGGATTCCCTAAAATATAATAATTATCTATTTGGTGGCTCATCAAAAAAAAATTCCATCACAATAAACAATAATCTAGTTACTTTTAGTTCATGTAATTTTATACAACCAAAAAGAAAAGTGTGAGTAAAAATATTTATTGTGGGAAACTACATCATTAGGAAAATAACTTATATTATGTCTAAATCATGACACTAGCTTTTGAATCTTTGAAACCTTAGGCTTAACCCTGGTAATCATGGTCATTATTTAAATTATTCATAATGGTTCATATAGTGTTTGATAATTTCCATAGAATATCCCTTGGGAGTTTCAAACCTGGTGTGTTATAATGCAATTTTTTTAAAACTAGGATATCATTACACTAACCAACAGGGCCTTAGACACAACTCACTAAACGGACCTCCAATAAGATATGGTCTAGAAACTAGTGCTGAGTTAGCATGCTATATAGATGGGAGTCTCTTTCATAAGGTACCTATATGCACACACCAAAAAACAGCTCGATGTAATAGTCCATAGATATAAAATTAAGGAAAATGAAATTCATGCAGATATTTATACTAAACTATAGTATAACAAAATTACTGAAAGTGTAAAACAGGAAAAACACATTCCCACAAAAATTAATCAGTAAAAGCATCCAACCTACTCTGAATGAGGGGATCACTATCAAATGAAACCACCAGAAAGCTCCCCATCCCAAATTTAGTAATCACCATCTTCAGTCTATCTCCTTATGCACTTCCTGCCTTGGTTTCATAGGGGACTCCGTCAAAATTTATGTGGTCCAAACAAGACACAACACATGTGGGAAAATATTGTGCAATGGTGAGTATAATAAAACATAGCAGGCTCCAAAATAACCAAAAAGAAAACATATAAATTGAAATAAAATTGTTCTCTCACCCTATCTAGAGGGATCGAAATCGAGAGGGTAACTCGATATCGAACAATATTTAGATAAACAATACTATTTAGTTCAATCAATTATGGGTGTAAACCCATTCATGTGACAACACGACAAGAACTCCCAGAATCACCAAGATATACTCATATTAGAAACCAATTCTCATGAGGTTCTGACCATATAGACAATATCATGATCCTAATCAAGGCTCTAATAGTAACAAAAAAAAAACAATGATAACACACTCCAAGAACATAACCACCCTAGATAGAAGTAGTATGAGAGATTAAATCCACTGGAAATAACTCACTAGGTTTAGCTCTATTTCGTAACACCATATACCCTTCCATAGATAACCAATGCCCAACACAAGGTCATAAAAACTAATCAGAGAGACCAGACCCTCACCATTATTCATAGTTAAGGAAGCACTGATCTAGACTAATCCACATTGTCACGACCCGCCTTCACCAAAAGGAGGGAAGGGTCAGCAGGTTGTCAGGCCCTTCCTTCTTTAAGTTGAAGGAGAGATAATGACCCTTGAAACCCGCCTTCAATAGGTCCCGGAGTGGCGACTAGCACCAAGGGTATAGGAAATTATCGCAAATGGAAGGCATTACCCTTTTTATTTTATAGGATCGAAAGATAAGGAGGAGAAAACCCAACAACACCAAGGTAGAAATAAATGTAAAGCCAAAAGTAAACCATTACCACATGCTTGTTTCAAAAGTGAAAGCCACAAAGTGAAAAAGGTGACTACAAAGTAAGTACCAAAAGGAAAATAGAAGCAACTGCAAATGCTCCAAAAGTCTGAGCTAGTAAGGTCCTACGTGATCCCCGAAGTCCTCCTGGAAACCTGAAAGCAGTTTTATATACGTAGGGTGAGCAGACAAGTATACTCCGTAGGGAAAACCAAGACTCTCATGCACAAGTGGGGGAACGTACTAAAGTCCCGTGAGAAAAGAGTAAACAAAACACCTAACAAGGCAAACTATCCATCCCAGGCCTCACCAAGGCTCGCTCCCCAAATAACGCAGGTCAAGTAATATATATATAAGAGCACATCGATGTTTGGGTACCCCGTGCCACTTTCCCACTGGTTATTGAGACATCTTACGCATCGGACCAATCCCGCCATTCTCACCGCAGTCCCACTGCCACACCCGCCCGCACACACCTGGGCCACAACCACAGGCAGTCCCACTGCCGAATCCCGCCCGCACACACCTGGGCCACAACTATCACATGTAACCATGCCTGCAAACAATTAGGCCAGAACAACCACCGCTACGCCCGAAGACACCTGGGCTAAAGGATCCACTGCCACGCCCGAAGACACCTGGGCCTCATCCCGAAGACACTTGGGAAACTACCTGCCGCACACACCTGGCCAATCACCACAACACCCTGCCCGATGGTTCTTGGGCTAATAATGGACTTCAGGCCATCACAGCCTGCCCGAAGGTACTTGGGCTATCCGGGAAAGGGAGAAGAAAAGGAGCTAATAACCAGCCACTAAGTATAGTGTTGGGAAAAACACCCTTCCCCCATAAATGGGGGTGTTCGGCACTAAGTGCTCAACTTGGGTGGGGCGCGAATAAGAAACACAAAGCTATAAGTATAGATATAGGTAACAAACACTCACCCAAAACTTAGGTTTTCCTAGCCAACCTACAGAACACAACACCACTGAGTCCGAGTCACAAATCACAACCCTTGCCCACAAAACCATTTGTCCCATTCTTGTTTCACGTTCAGTCAAAATGTTCGATTAATTTTAAGCACTAATGGGCAACTACCATAAGCATAACCAAGGAAAGCGTCAAAAGAAAGGACCAACCAAAACAATCGCACCCGGTTTTGTTAACAGAGGATCTCTCCCCAATTTGTGATATTTCAAGTAACCACTCGGATTTAAAACTCGCAACCACTGAATCCATACCAACAGGAGATCCCATCTCCACATTCACACAGCCACCGAGAGTATAAAAGAACAGGGGATCCCATCCCCTCCCACATTTCCAGCAATCGGCCCGAAGGGAAAACAACCAACTACCACTACCAACACAAGTCAGGGATTTTCAGATTTAAAAGATTTAACACACTGCATGATTTCAAATTTCCGTGTGTTCTAACCGGGAGTTATCACAGAAGGGTTGATCCTGGTGCTTTCAACTTATTCAGCTGTATATACGTGATTAACCAATTCTCAGCAGAAGTTCACAATTTCAGCAACCCATTTAAAACATCACGAGGGGATTCAAGTGCACACACACACGACCACCAACGACCTCAATTTTAAGAAAAACATAAACCAGTACAACAAAAAGGGATGATCACAAGATTAAGCATGAACAACGATCACAAACCCTTCCCCTTCTTTCTTTAGAACGTCGTTTATTATCTTCATTAGGGTTCGGTTCAACCAATTCTATAAGAACAAAAAAATAACGCCCACCCCGCATGATACACAAAAGTGAGAGACGAAAGAAATTCCCTACTTGTTGATAGATGATCGACATTTAGGCCGGGGGCGCGGAACTTTACGGATAACGACGCGGCGGTCCCGATTCACCAGAAGAGCCACGATCGAAGAAGGGGGAAACCACGACCTAACCCTCAATTTATAAGAGCCGGGAACAGTTGAGATAAAAACGCCGAACCGCGTAAGACGTGGAAGTCGTGGGTTGACCACGCGACTTGAATCATCATTAATGGTTCTGAGTGGTTTAAACCGACTCATGAGCTGATTTAGTATTCAATTAAGCTTTTGTGCGCGTTACTGGAACAACTTGGCAAGGCCGGGTGACATCGGCCGGTTCTACCAATCAGTCACACCGATCGGTCTCACCGATCGGTCTCACCGATCAGTCTCACCGATCGGTCTCACCGATCCCTACCCCTTATGGATCTGGATTTTGGAAAAGGAAGGCCGGTCTCACCGATCCGTACCCCTTAAGGATCCGGATTTTGGAAAAGGAAGGGACCAAGGGGGGTCTGGGTCATCACATCAGATACCTCTTAAACGATTCTCTTCCTCGAGAATCACAACAAACCAAAAGGAAAGAGAGGGTCCGAACAACCATCTTCGAAAGATACCTCTTAGGAGTGGACCTCTGCTAACTAAAAACACTCTCCTGACAAGAATTAAGCAACATACCACGCCAAACAGCCCGGTCATGCGGGTTTGGGGAGGTTCCCTCCCCCATGTCAAGATATTATCCGCTTTGGGCGACACTGACTCGCCCGCACGGGTTCAATCTCATCCACCTTAATGCGTGTTGATTAGGGGTCGGGTTCCTTCTTCCCTTTAGCCGGGGCTTTTCACACACAACAGAGGAAAGGAACTAGTACATTTCATAGCCAAAAAGGTCAAACGTTCCACCACAGCAGGTACAAAAGGAACAAAGCTCAAAACAACTCGGGGTATTGGGCATGCATTTGTGCTTCCCATTCCCACGTACTCTCCTCGAGCCCGCCATGTCTCCACAACACACGAACCAAGGGAATAGCTCGCCCACGCAGCACCTTCTCCTTGTGATCCTCGATCATCACAGGTTTTTCCACAAAGGTTGCGTCGTCCTCGATGTCCAGTTCACCCCAATCAAGGACGTGTGAATTATCGTGCAGATAACGACGGAGTTGGGATACATGAAAGACATCATGTATCCTTAGCAGCGGCGGAGGAAACGCTAGCTGATAAGCCACATCGCCGACCCGCCGTAACACTTCGAAGGGTCCGACGAATCTGGGGGAAAGCTTACCCCCCTTGCCGAACCTCCGTTGCCCACGCCGCGGGGAGACCTTCAAGAACACGTGGTCTCCAACCTCAAACTCCAAGGGCCTTCTCCTGGTATTGGCATACGACTTCTGTCGATCCTGGGCCGCCTTCATCCTTTCCCGTATGAGCTGAATCTTCTCTGTCGTGTTCTGAACTACCTCCGGGCCAAGGATGCCTGCCTCTCCTACTTCGGTCCAACACACAGGTGAACGGCATGGCCTCCCGTACAAAGCCTCAAACGGGGCCATACCGATGGTAGAGTGGTAGCTATTATTGTAGGAAAACTCTACTAGAGGCAAGTATCGCACCCACGACTCTCCTGAGTCCAGAACACATGCCCGTAGCATATCCTCCAAGGTCTGGATGGTTCGCTCCGTTTGTCCATCTGTCTGGGGATGGAAAGCGGTGCTAAGGCGTAACTGGGTGCCAAAAGCATGATGCAACCCTCTCCAGATTCGCGAGGTAAACCGTGCATCCCTATCCGAGACTATAGACCTCGGAACTCCATGCAACCGCACCACCTCATTCACGTACATTCGTGCCAAAGCATCCACAGTACTTGACTCCCTGATTGCCAGAAAGTGAGCTGATTTCGTCAACCTGTCCACCACCGCCCAAATGGCGTCGCACCCTCCTTGGACCTTGGGTAGTCCCGTGACGAAATCCATTGAGATGTCATCCCACTTCCACTCGGGAACAGCTAAAGGATGCAGTAGGCTTCCTGGAACCCGGTGTTCAGCCTTCACTTGCTGAAATACTAAGCATTTGGCCACGAATTCTGCCACTGCTCGCTTGACTCCGGGCCACCAGAACTGCCTTTTCAGCCCCTGGTACATCTTGGTAACTCCTGGGTGCACTGCCAGGGGTGAGTTGTGGAACTCACTGAGAACCTTGCCACGCATCACTATTGGAACAAACAACCTTTTCTGGAAAAGCATCCGGTGCTGACCATCCTCTGTCCATTCTCTCGGAGCATCGCCCTGGTCAACCCGATCACGCATCACTTCGCACTCGGGGTCTCCCCACTGAGACTCCTCCACTTGTCGAAACAGAGACGACTGCACTATCATCTGATATAGGTAGCCTCTGCCGCTATCCATCTTCGCATCCAGGTGTAAGGAATCCAACTCCTCCATTACCTTCCAGGCATTTGCCGACTCTCGGACCGCATCCTTCTGCGTCCTCCTGCTCAAGGCATCGACCACCACATTGCCCTTGCCCTCAGTGTAAGAGATTTCAAATTCGTAGTCCTAGAGGAACTCCACCCATCTCCGTTGTCGCATGTTCAAGTCCCGCTGGGAGAAGATGTACTTTAAGCTTTTGTGATCTGTGAAGACCACAAAGCATTCCCCGATGAGGTAGTGCCGCCATAACTTTAGCGCAAAAACGACTGCTGCAAGCACCAGGTCATGGGTGGCGTAGTTACGCTCATGTGGGCGTAGCTGCCTGGACCCGTAAGAGATCACCCCTTGTTGCTGCATCAACACGCATCCCAGACCCTGTCCTGAAGCATCACAAAATACCTCATAGGCCATCCCTTCTTCTGGTAATCTCAACACTGGGGCACTAACCAGCTTTTCTTTTAGGTAGCTGAAGGATGACTCGCATTGCTCGCTCCACACGAAAACCTGGTCCTTCTTGGTCAAAGCCGTTAAAGGGGCTGCTGCTCGGGAGAAGTTGGGTACAAATATCCGGTAGTAACCTGCCATTCCGAGGAAACTCCAGACTTCTGCCACATTCTTGGGTGCTGCCCAAGAAACAACTGCCTCAACCTTTGATTGGTCGACTGCTACCCCCTGCTCAGACACTACGTGTCCGAGGAAGTGCACTTCTCGTGTCCAGAACTTGCACTTTGAAAACTTCCCGTAGAGATGGTGCTGTCGGAGGACTTCCAAAACTGTCCTCAGGTGCTCTGCATGGTCCTCTTCTGACCTTGAATAGATCAGGATATCGTCGATGAATACCACCACAAACCGATCCAGATACTCCCGAAAGATGGAGTTCATAAGCCCCATGAACACGGCCGGCGCGTTCATAACACCAAAGGGCATGACCACGAACTTGAAGTGCCCATACCTGCACCTGAACGCCGTCTTCGGGACGTCGCTATCCTTTACCCTCAGCTGGTGGTATCCAGATCGTAGGTCGATCTTCGAGAACCATCCTGCCCCCTTCAGCTGGTCAAAAATATCATCTATCCTCGGAAGAGGGTAGCGATTCTTGATCGTTACCTGATTCAGCCTCCTGTAATCGATGCACAACCTGAGGCCACCATCTACCTTCTTTGCGAACAAGACTGGGGCACCCCACGGTGACGCACATGGATGAACATAACCCCTCTTCAACAGATCGTCAATCTGTATCCGCAACTCCCGTAGCTCTGAAGGTGCCATCCGGTAAGGAGCCATCGAGATCGGTCGAGAGCCGAGCTGCAGGTCTATCCCGAACTCGATATCACGTCGAGGGGGTAGAGTCGTCACCTCCTTAGGAAAGACGTCCATAAATTCACGAACGATCTCTGGTACTTCCACCATTTCCGCATCTACTGATTCTATCGTCAGTTCGGTCAACAAGGAGAGGAGAGGTTCCTCGCTCATGTTTCCCTTCGGACAGCTTCGCTCGCCGGTGAAAGTAACATGTTGGCCATCCAAACCGGAGAACACCACCCTTATTTGGAAACAGTCGATGACGGCACACACAGAATATAGACAGTCGATGCCTAGGATGACATCGTACGGCTGAATCTGTAGTAGAAGGAGATCCCTAACCGATTGATGTGGTCCTAACATCAGTCTACATCCCCGAAAAATGAACAGCAAGTCGGTCTGACCTCCAACTGGTGTGCTCAACACCAGGGGCACTGGAAGTCTCTCGGCATCTAGACCCCCAAGGCGTGGGCTAGACTGGGTGCAACAAAGGAGTGCGAAGCTACGGTATCGAACAAAGCATAAGCAAGAGTGCTAAACACACTGATCGTACCTCGAACAACTTCTGGCCCTGCTGGAACTGTTGCTTCTGCAGCGTGTAACTGTCCACGCCTAGCTCCCCTGTCCCTCGGCTGTCGGCCACCTCCCCGACCACGCCCTAGTCGAGGTCCCTGGGGAGCGCCCTGAGGTCGGCCTCCCCCTCCTATGTCTGCCTGCGGAGGAGCGGGAGCTCGCTGTCCCTGCTGCTGCTGCCGGAAGGGTCTGGCTGGAAACTGCTGCTGCGGCGGATGCTGGGGATGACTGCCACTACTGTACTGCACCCGATCGGGGCACTGACTCCGGAGATGTCCAAGGCTCCCGCAGATGAAGCACTGTGGTCCCGAGCCTGAAGGAAAAGAACGTGGGCCAGGGGATCGAAACTGAAACTGTTGCGGCCTGCTCCCTGTGGGTCGGAACCTGGAGGGTCCCGATGCTGGAGGCCTGGCGCTGACGGCCTTCCCCTTCGATGGTCCCAGCTAGATCCCTTCTCGTGACACTCCGCCTAGAGCATGCATCCTTTCCACCACTTCGGCCTTCTTCTGAACCTCTAAGTATGTCGGAAGGGTAAAGGGGGTAACAGCATACTGGAGGGAGGGTCGGAGCGCCTCCTCCAAAAATCATGCCCGAGACTCCTCATCAGGAAAGAGGTCCGGAGCAAAACGCAGGAGGTCCTTGAACTTGATTCCAAGTTCCCTCACGAACATGCTCCCCTGCTAGAGGGAGAGTAGATCCTGCCTCTTCTCCGACTTCATTGTCGAGAAGAGAAACTTCGCCCAGAACTCCTTCTCGAAATCCGCCCAAGCAACCTCAGACTCTTTCCTATTCCCCAGGTGAAGCATCCACCACTGACGTGCCGCTCCTCGCATCTGGCTAACAGCCAGAGGAACCCAGTACTCGGTCGGGGCCCGAATCAGGCCGAAGGCTATGACTAGCTCCTCTAGCCAGCCTTCCGTCTTCATATCAGAGGTGCTTCCCTCATACTTCTCGAGGGCTTGTCGATGGAAGGCTCGAAGAGTCTTCTGCCACTGGTCGTCCTCTTCCTCTCGATCAGCTCTCTTCCGATTGGCCAAAGTAGTCTCAGGGGTCTCGATCGCCTGTACCACACGTGGTCACCTTCCAGGTGCCATAGCTGCAAGGTAAAAAAGGAGTGCCTAAGCCCAGTAGTGCCAAGAAAATCGTTCTTAAAACTTATTAAGATTTAATTTATTCTTAGTTTCCCAAGACATCCCAGAAACATGAGAACACAAGTCATTTATGATGCATGTACCTTTCCTAGGGTCTCTACCCTGCAATCAGTGTGGCCTCACATGGTCGTTCGGTAGGTCCAGAGTCCTTGCATCGGATCACGGGGGGCCCTAAAATCCCATGTCCTAGCCAGTCCTCCCTGGCCTAATTCACGCACCAAGGTCACCCAACGTTGTTGCCTTACCATCCCATGCAATCCTTACTGTGCCTAACTCCAGACTCCGTCCTATCTCTCAACCTCGCCTCTGATACCATTCTGTCATGACCCGCCTTCATCAAAAGGAGGGAAGGGTCAGCAGGTTGCCAGGCCCTTCCTTCTTTAAGTTGAAGGAGAGATAATGACCCCCGAAACCCGCCTTCAATAGGTCCCGGAGTGGCGACTAGAACCAAGGGTATAGGAAATTCTCGCAAATGGAACGCATTACCCATTTTATTTTATAGGATCGAAAGATAAGGAGGAGAAAACCCAACAACACCAAGGTAGAAAGAAAAGTAAAGCCAAAAGTAAACCATTCCCACATGCATGTTTCAAAAGTGAAAGCCACAAAGTGCAAAAGGTGACTACAAGTTAAGTACCAAAAGGAAAAGAGAAGCAACTGCAACTGCTCCAAAAGTCCGAGCTAGTAAGGTCCTGCGTGATCCCCGAAGTCGTCCTGGAAACCTGAAAGCAGTTTTATATACGTAGGGTGAGCATACAAGTACACTCAGTAGGGAAAACCAAGACTCTCGTGCACAAGTGGGGGAACGTACTAAAGTCCCGTGAGAAAAGAGTAAACCAAACACCTAACAAGGCAAACTATCCATCCCAGGCCTCACCAAGGCTCGCTACCCAAATAACGCAGGTCAAGTAATATATATATAAGAGCACATCTATGTTTGGGTACCCCGTGCCACTTTCCCACTGGTTATTGAGACATCGTACGCATCGGACCAATCCCGCCATTCTCACCGCAGTCCCACTGCCACACCCGCCCGCACACACCTGGGCCACAACCACACGCAGTCCCACTGCCGAATCCCGCCCGCACACACCTGGGCCACAACTGTCACATGTAACCATGCCTGCAAACACCTAGGCCAGAACAACCACCGCTACGCCCGAAGACACCTGGGCTAAAGGATCCACTGCCACGCCTGATGACACCTGGGCCTCATCCCGAAGACACTTGGGAAACTACCTGCCGTACACACCTGGTCAAACACCACAACACCCTGCCCGATGGTTCTTGGGCTAATAATGGACTTCAGGCCATCACAGCCTGCCCAAAGGTACTTGGGCTATCCGGGAAAGGGAGCAGAAAAGGAGCTAATAACCAGCCACTAAGTATAGTGTTGGGAAAAACACTGTTCCCCCATAAATGGGGGTGTTCGGCACTAAGTGATCAACTTGGGTGGGGCGCGAATAAGAAACACAAAGCTACAAGTATAGATATAGGTAACAAACACTCACCCAAAACTTAGGTTTTCCTAGCCAACCTACAGAACACAACACCACTGAGTCCGAGTCACAAATCACAACCCTTGCCCACAAAACCATTTGTCCCATTCTTGTTTCACGTTCAGTCAAAATGTTCGATTAATTTTAAGCACTACTGGGAAACTACCATAAGCATAACCAAGGAAAGCGTCAAAATCAAGGACCAACCAAAACACTCGCACCCGGTTCTGTTAATAGAGGATCTCTCCCCAATTTGTGATATTTCAAGTAACCACTCGGATTTAAAACTCACAACCACTGAATCCATACCAACAGGAGATCACATCTCCTAATTCACACAGCCACCGAGAGTATAAAAGAACAGGGGATCCCATCCCCTCCCACATTTCCAGCAATCGGCCCGAAGGGAAAACAACCAACTACCACTACCAACACAAGTCAGGGATTTTCATATTTAAAAGATTTAACACACTCCATGATTTCAAATTTCCGTGTGTTCTAACCGGGAGTTATCACAGAAGGGTTGATCCTGGTGCTTTCAACTTATTCAGCCGTATATACGTGATTAACCAATTCTCAGCAGGAGATCACAATTTCAGCAACCCATTTAAAACATCACGAGGGGATTCAAGTGCACACACACACGACCACCAACAGCCTCAATTTTCAGAAAAACATAAACCAGTACAACAAAAAGGGATGATCACAATATTAAGCATAAACAACGATCACAACCCCTTCCCCTTCTTTCTTTAGAACATCGTTTATTATCTTCATTAGGGTTCGGTTCAACCAATTTCATAAGAACAAAAAAATAACGCCCACCCCGCATGATACACAAAAGTGAGAGACGAAAGAAATTCCCTACTTGATGATAGATGATCGACGTTTAGGCCGGGGGAGCGAAACTTTACGGATAACGACGCGGCGGTCCCGATGCACCAGAAGAGACACGATCGAAGAAGGGGGAAACCACGACTTAACACTAAATTTATAAGAGCCGGGAACGGTTGAGATAAAAACGCCGAACCGCGTAAGACGTGGAAGTCGTGGGTTGACCATGCAGCTTGACTCATCATTAATGGTGCTGAGTGGTTTAAACCGACTCATGAGCCGATTTAGTATTTAATTAAGCTTTTGTGCGCGTTACTGGAACAACTTGGCAAGGCCGGGTGACGTCGGCCGGTTCCGCCGATCAGTCACACCGATCGGTCTCACCGATCGGTCTCACCGATCGGTCTCACCGATCGGTCTCACCGATCAGTACCCCTTAAGGATCCGGATTTTGGCAAAGGAAGGGACCAAGGGGGGTCTGGGTCATCACACACATATTCATAATCTCTTTTAAAGGTTAATGGATGGTTCCACACCTTTCAAATACCCTATAGTTGGGGGAGAGGGGTACTATCTCTTAAATAAATATGAAACATTAGTTTATCCGGTGTAAAGTGTCCCACTCATCAACTAGTTGTGGGAGATCTAACTCATAAATAGGAATCTCAAATAATTCATGGAGAGGACCACTCATAGTAAATGGAGCACTCACACCCTGATATGATTGGGTTTTAAAACCCATTATATGTGGACCTACATATGGATATGTCAAGAGAGTACCAATCAAAGTATAGGGGACCTGCAACCTGGTCAAACATGGGAGTACCACTCTATGGATGGAGTACCCATGCCCTAACCCAAAAAGGGAGTATTACTCTACTATCTTGTATAATAAGGGGTCCCACACACTAACCTAATAGGGGAGTTCCAAACCTAGTCTATTGGACCTTCTCCCTGGTTTGACCGGGGAGTACCAAATCTTCCATAACAACATGTATGAATGGCCCACACCCTAGAATGATATGGGGTTCCGACTCCAATTATAGATGACTTGTACACTAACATGCTAGGGGAGTACCCACTAAAACTATATATCACATATCGAGGACCCATTCCCTGGTATAGTAGGGGATAACCAACTCCATGTATAGATGATAGGAACCCTAGTTTAATAGGTTAGTAAGTACTCTATCTGAAAAAAAAGTAATAGAGGGCCAATACCATGAATCGGTAGGGAAGCATTGTCCAACTATATAAAGGATACATGGAACATACTCTTTTGTCTGAAAGGGGAGTACAAAACCCAGAATAACTACCCCATAGGTACATAACCTACTATAATGATGTGGTGAGAACCATCTCTATCATATAAGGGAGGGTAAGGAATGCTCATACCTTGATGTCATGTGGATGTACTAGTCCCAACGTATCACATTATGAACCACACTAATCAACAACATCAGTCAAGAACCTCTAAAAGGTCTATCAATCTTATCACACATCGTATTGTAACATAGTTGTGAATAGGGGTATCACACCTAGATACAACATAAGGGGACTTATACACAATTTTCTAGCTCAAATAATGCCACCTCATATCTTGTAGGTCGAAATAGAGGCCACTGTCACCTTCAATGCATAAAACTAATCACTGTAGGAAACTATAAATCCTGAATCTGAGTTATGGTGATGGAGATAAATAATGAATAATGTAAAAAGAAGACCCTAAAAAATTAAATGAAATGCATTAGATCTCAAATGATGTGTGGGATGGACTATATACTTATTTGTGTCTCCTGTTCACATGGTTTGACTTGGGCATATAGGGGCAGATGGTTTGTGGAGCCAATATATAGTGTGTTCAGCCTCACCCAGCCCCTGTCTGTGTTCTACTTCCACACAGCCTAGCTAGATGTGTCCCTCACATTCCATATATTCTATACTACATGGTTTTTCAGGCTAAATGGACACCTTGCTCTATGTTTCTCCCATGCATGTGTCTATCTCCCCATTTCCATGTAATTTGGCTATGTATTTCTTCACAGACATGTACTATCAGAAGGCTTCCAAGATTGTGTCCTTTGGCCACATAAAAAATTGTCACTACAAGGCAGGTAACCATAGCACATGGAATGTGGTCCCCAAAATTCATGTTATTCCTAAATGGAAGTGATAAATAGATTTTATATTGGACTACATGTCCTGTAGGTGGTAATTCTAGTCAGTAATTTCATTTTGAGTTACCCATTTCTCAAATTTTTTCCCTAAAACCTATATATCAAACAAGAAGGGATCTCTAGAAGTATAAACATGGCTCTAAAACGTTAAAGAAATGATAAAAATAAGGGGATAAGGAAAAAATCAAACCACCTACCTGAAGGATAAAACGAAAAAGTTTCAAGTGTTGAACGATGACCAGATCATTATGCTCCTCAATCTGATGATGGTCGACATTAGGA
Source organism: Viscum album (assembly GCA_963277665.1). Lineage (NCBI taxonomy): Eukaryota > Viridiplantae > Streptophyta > Magnoliopsida > Santalales > Viscaceae > Viscum > Viscum album. Next base: position 315,151,101 of record OY728158.1, read on the forward strand.
CCAGATATCAACAGTGCTTATTTGATTCAATTTTGGCTCAGTTCATCATTCACATGAAGGAGGAGAGGAGACAACTTCCTCATTGCACATTTCATGATCCCATGGGGGAAGGGGTGGGGTGGGATGGGGGTTGTTTTTTGGTTAAATCATTAATTTCACTTTATTTTAACTAACAATACTGCCACCTAATGACCCACCAACTTGCCTCTGACAAACTGTAGACATAGATAACTTAATTTCATGCCAAAGGAAAACATGATGTTCTGAACTCAGACATGGATAAAAAAATTTTTTTATGGGAATCCACATCGTAGTTATTCATGTTTCAATATAAACTATACACACAAGACAAAATGTATTTATATTTTTAGAATCAACGCACTTAGGCACTCCTAGCCCTAAATTCTCATGCTAACTCAACATATGGGATTTGAAATATTCTTATAAATATACCAAAGTCATACTGGTCAAATCCCGAGCCTCTACATTTGCCACACCTTAAGACTTTTCATTCCTAAAAAGTGAAATTGTAGGCACATTGGAAATAAACTAAGCTCTCCTTGAAAGACCTCAACCCTAATATCCCAAATCTAGTGTCTTACTTTATTACATTGGTATACAAAAAATAATGTTACATCCCATTAAAATGAATAGTTTAATAACATTGAAAAAACCAGATACAAACCTCATTTTTACATTAAATATTCGAAGGAAAAACGACATAGAAAATTTATTATAAACATCCTTAAAATCTTATATTATTTATGTAAGTCATTCATCATATAAATATTTTAATCCTAAGTAAAAATAAATAATTTGAAATAGGTGAGTTCTGATTCTCATTATGGGTAACCAACGCATCAAAGTCTATCATAAATAAACATAAACAATAAGGACTAGTGAATAACTAAAAATTAATGACATTAAAACATAACATTGAGCTTAATATTATAATAATAAAATAGGATTAAATATTTTCATAAACAATGGCATGATAAAGAATCATTACCATGGATATTATACTAGATGAAAAATAACATGGAATATCAATTACTATTATCATAATGATGGAATTCATAATATTGAACATCATATTAATACAATCACGACTTCGTCCAAGACACCATACAGAAATGGGTAAAAAACCCAGTCTACTTTGTCTCCTGAGACCTACAGATACATCAAGGTGATATATCGGACCCACCTATCAACTACTATGTCCAATGAATTGATCATATGAAAGGGGTGAAACATAATAAATATATATATTCATATTGATTATATCATATGAAATTTTAAAAACTTTTCCAAAATAATAAACATAATAATAAACCATCTGGAGTAATAATGTTAATGGTATCAAGGTAGTATATCCCCAAAAAAATAAATCATAAACCATTCAATAAAATGTAATAGATGATTAATTTATAGATCAATTTCAATAAAAATTAGTATACATAATAGGGTGTTTAAATATATGTAAATACTCTAATTAATCATAGAGTAAGTATTGATATAAATACATATTTTTACTTTTGTAAAGAAGAGTTATTTTGGAAAATGATTTTTTATTTGTCATAAAATAAGACTATGAACATGTATATCTATGAAAAGAAAAGTGAAGGACAATGAAATTATTTTTTATTCTTAAATTAATTCCAATAGAAGTGAAAACATTAAAAAAGAGTTTTTAATTAACTTTTGAATGGACTGCTTCAATACAGTTTGAGAGAAAATATAAAAAAACCATTAAAGAGGACAAAGGATTATTTTTTTACATAAAAAAGAAGAGATAGGATATTTTTCCATGATTAAAATATTGGTTCCTTACAATAGAGTATTTAATGTTCTTCAAAATGTTTAAGAAATTGGGAATTACAATTTTTCTTGGCGTACTAATCAAGAGGAATTGAAAAGGGAACCATATAAAACATGTAATTCATTATGGAATAATGTTATCATGGTATAAATAAATTATTTTGGAACATATAAATATATTTTAGAAGATTTATATAAAAACAAATAATAATTACAGTTGTGTAAATAGATAGAAAACATAACTCAAATGAACAAATAGTGGTTCAGGGAGAATCCCCTACTGTATGTGCGGAATCATTCTGAACATGTACATAAAATCATGGATAATGAAATTAGATTCATTAATAATCTAGTTAATAAACTATTAAAAATTTATTTTATTTTTTATTTTTATTATGTTCATTTATGGTCATTTTTATGAGTTATAAGATTCAATTTTTTCATTTGTAAGTGTTTGTTTCCATGGATTTCACGATTGTTTCACTTGTATACAGGTACAAAAGATCATGGGATATAAGAATATTTATATATAATTTAAATTATATGTTTTTAATGAACATAAAAAGGGTTAAATGGTCTTATAAATCCTTTTTTTCATATTATGTTGATTCTTCAGATAAAATGTTAATGAAACTATTTGGATTATTTTGGCATTTTTTCGATCATCACCCACTAGTTTTGTTTTCTTAATTAATATTATGTATATGTACTGGTTCCAAAATACTAAATAAGTTTCAATATATATATATATATATATATATTAAAACATATTTTAGCCATAAAAATGTTCTTATGATCATCCATGAAGTAAGTATTAGAACACTAATGAATCATCTCCCATGATGGTGGTAAATCAACACCTCAAAAACAACATTTTTATTTTTTGAACAAAACGGGCAAGAGAAAAGAATTAATGGTGTATTTCTCAATATCAGAATTTTTTTTATATATATGAGATACTAAAGTAATAATTAATGTTTTGATAGAGGAGGTAACTAAAGGATAAGAAAATAAAATAAATTGAATAAAAATTAATATAACTAATGGATATTTTACCTCTTGAATTCCTCCCCATGAGATCCACCTTATAGAACTATGAAATGAAATTTTTGTGAGACCCATAAAAACAGAACATGGGGTTGATTATCGGGAGATTTATTGGGTAAAATTTGGATAATAATCAAGTATTTGGAGATGTGATGAGAAGAGGTGGTGAGGGGTGATATTTATAGTGGACTAGAGGGGTGTTTTTTGATTCTTTGAATCATTAGTTTATTTTTTTGGATCAAGACTAAGAATAGTTTTTTAACCATGAATATATTTGAAAATATAAATGGATATATCTATATTATGGTCCTTACATCAACAATGAATAATAAAATAGAGTGTTTAAATTATAATGTATATAAATCGAAAATTTCCATATTTCACTATTCAACAAAATGAAAATAATTTTGAAAAATGAGAAAAATTTGACGTAAATTTTTTTGATGGGTAGAATTAAAAAATGAACACCATTTCATGAATAAAATTTCCTATATATGATAAATTAAAATCATCATTTTTTTGAAAAATATGAGTTTTAAAATTACATCTGAATTTTTAAATATTTGAAAAGTTAATCATAGTCTCATTAAATTATCATATTATCATTAAAAAAATATTAATTCATGAATTTATTTTACAAATAAAATATTTATTTTAAATAATTATATTAATTATAAAATTATTATTAATCATTTTTGTTTCAAAAAAATACCAACACTTAATTTATCTTTTTAAATCATTTATTTATTTATTCCATGATATAAACATATTTTATTTTCATTAATAAGATAACTAAATTTTGTGTATACTTTAATAGGTGATGTTACTATTATATTAGTCATATTAATATTCCTAATGGTCATATTACTATTTCAAATGTAATATTTATTCGTATATTATAGCTTTATACTCAAATTTGGGTGAAGCATAATATATTGAAGATGTTAATTATTAAAAGATACTTTCCATAAAATCATGGGGTGTTATATTTTTCCATCATTCAAAAAACATTCATCCTTGAAGTTTACAGAATTTTACCTCATACAAATATAAGGGTAGTTATTAATCATAAATTCATCTAGTTCTCGCACCACTTCTTCTATTTTACTATTTTTCCAAAGTACCTTAACTATTTGATTCATAAAATTCCAAAACACCTACTCTATAGTGTCAATAATCTGGATAGAATAATCATATTAAGAGAAACCAGGTTCCAATTCAACCCCTTCAGAGGTGAGGACATGTGCTGGGTTTGAAATGTACTTCATTAACAAAGATATGTGGAACACATTGTGTACTTTAGAAAGGCAATGAAGAATAGCCAAATGATAATCCACAAATCAAATTCTCTATATGATTTAAATGGTCTAATGTACTTAGGGCCCAATTTCCCATTCTTTTCAAATATTATAGCACCATTCTATGGAGATACATTCAAGAAAAAACAATATCCCATTTGAAATTCAAAAAACATCCTTTGATTATCAACATATTTAATTTTCCAACTTTGAGATACTTTGATATGTGTTTGAGTAGTCTTTAACTTAAATGTTATTTCCTCCACATGTTCGTGTCTTATAATATTAATTTTATCAATATCATCCCAACATGATTGTGTATGATATCTATTTCCATACAATGCATCATAGGGTGAAATTTGAATACTTGAATGGAAAATATCATTGTAGGAAAACTATATAAAAGGAAAAAAACATGTCACACATAACTTGAAAGTGAAGTAAAAATAACTTAAATATGGATTCTAATGTTTGAATCATCCTCTCCACCTTCCCATCAATTTGAGGGTGATAAAAAGTGCTCAAATGAATCTCATTATCAAGAGAATTTTCATAATTTTCTTGAACATCAATTTAAGTCATGGATCAAGATCAAGAAAAATTGATTGTGGAGCACTCTAAAGGGTTAAAACATTATTAATATAGAGTTTCACAAGGATCTCTAGTGGAAAATACACCCTTATAGTGAGTAAATGTGTATATTTGGTAATTCAATCATTAATGACCCATATTGTAATATTATATCATAGAGATTTTGGTAATAATGTGTGAAAATACATAGTAACGTCATCCCATTTCCATATAGTAATAGTAATAGGTTGCATTAATGCTCTGGGATGTTTTCTTTCAACCTTCACCTATTGAAAGGCTAAACATCTTGATATATAATCAGAAAATTATTGCTTCATATTATCCCATCACAAATGTTCCTTTTTATATCTATAAATCTGTGTTCTATTAGGGTGTACAGTGAAATTTGAGCTATGGGAATCTTCCAATAACTCCCTTTTTAGATCAGGTATATAGGGATCTAAAACCATATTCCCAAATTTCATAATTTATTCATAGTTCATGAATCCTTCCAATGACCTATAATTTAAGGATTTAACATTCCTTTGAACATTCTCATCATAAGTTATAGATATATTTATATTTTCTAATAATAAATGTTTTAGAACCATTTGTAAATATAGTGATGGATCACCTTACTTATTAAATCCCATACCCATTTTTACTAGATCCATGTACACCTGATCCATGTCAATACTCATTTTGATTTTAAATCCATGATATTTCCCAATAAATGCGTATTATACATTATTTACCTTCCCTGGGTGGTAGTGTATTGAAACATAAAAATTCTTGAGTAGCTCGATCCATCACCTTTGTCTCATGTGGAGTTCATTTTGTGAGAAGATATATTTCAAAATATTAGGATTTATATATATCTCACATCATTCACCGTAGTTATAGTTTCTCTATATCATTAAAGAAATGACTAAAAATTATAACTCAAGATAATGTGTTGGATAGTTTAATTAATGAGTTTTTAACTTCTTTTATGTATAGACAATAACACTATCATTCTATATACACAAAAATCGAAGACATTTCTTTGATGAATTGCTATAAATATCAAATCCTTTATTTCCTGATAGTAGAGTCAAGATCAGATCATTTAATATTCTCATAATTAATTGTTAAAATCATTCTTCACATTCTTTTTTGCATTCAAACTTTCCCCTTTATGAGAAATATTGGTTAACATGTTAGATTAATGGAAAAAATTATGAAACAAACCCCAATAAAAACCTACTAAACCAATGACACTTCATACCTCCATTATGATCATTAGTATGGGATATTCCTAGACTACATTTGACTTTACAATATCAACATGAGATTCCATAATTTGAGACAATATGGCCAAGAAAATAAACTATTTGAAGCCATAATTCACAATTTCTAACCTTCTTATATAACTCTTTTCTTTTAAGAGTCTCTATAACAATACATAAGTGGTTTCCATTGTTCTCATAGATTTTTTGAATATATCTAGATATCATCAATAAATAATACAAAAAAATCATCAAGATATTATTTGAACAATATATTCATTAGACCCATAAAACATAAGTGGAATTAGTTAGTAAAAATGTCGTTATGGTAAACTCATAATGTACATAACTAGTTAAAAATGCTATCATTGGAATATCATCATTCTTCAGATGATAGTAATGATATCCATATCACTGTAAATCTTTGAAAAATATAGAGAACATTGAATTTGATCAAATAATTCATCAATTAGAGGAAATAGATACCCTTTCTTTATCGTTATTACATTTATCTTCCTATATTCAATTTACAACTTCATAGATCCATATTTCTTATTGAAAATAAGAACAAAATCTACCCCATGTGAAACACTAGGTCATATAAATCCCTGATCACTCAATTCATCCTTTTTTATTTAACTCTATTGAATATACCGTGGAAATTGTACAGGGGATCTTTGATATAGGTCGGGTATCAGGGATAAAGTCCATAGAAAACTCAACCTATGGATCTGGAGGATTTACTTGTAAAACCTCAGGAAATAAATCAATGTATTCCTATAAAATAGGTACATACTCAATTTTATGATTTCTTTCCTCATCAATAGAATATGTTTTATTTTACTCCCTTGGAAGTTCATTTATAAGATATATTGGAGGTGGATATAGATATTTCTCAGATAATGAACTATCCACTCTAAAGATATGAAATTACATATTATCATCATAAATAATAATTTTGTTCTCTTTACAATAAATGATTTGAATATATTTCAAAATCCTACCCATACCAAGGATTAGATCAAAATCAACCATAGGTATGATAATAAAATTAGAAATTAGAGGACATTTATGTGTCATAATAGTAACGTCTTGACACATATTTGTTGCAATAAGGTATCCACATGGAATAATTATTGAAAACCCCCTTTTATGGTGCAGAGTAAATATCTACTTTTTAAAAGAAGATTTGGAAGATATAATAAAATGTGATGATTTAAAATCAGATAAATCTGTAGATAAATTTGAGGATACAATTAATGTACCTTCCATAACATCATTAGGAACTTCAACCTCATCTATTGGGACTGTAAAATACAAACCTTATTCGCACAATTGTTTTGTGGAATGATTCCTTGATTCATTGGAAAATTATTTTCATAATGTACCACCTCTTTAAAAAAATTTCATTGAACATTTGTATATTACTTCATTGCATTACATTTATAGTCTTGGTGGACTTTATCATCACACATGTAACAAATTCCCATCCCTAATGGGCATGTTCCATGATGTTTCAATCAAGATATATTTTAGGATGGAAAGTTAACTCTTCCCTTATTCCCCTTTTCATTATATAATTTTTTCTATAGTGTTAAACTGACCTGTTATTGTCTTTCATTACTTTAATGTCATAATACATAGATAATTAGTTCTATGTCTTGATAGTACATAATAAAATCTCTTTGTATGATGTGACATTTTGAGAAACCATTTACCTTTGAAGGAATTGTTTTAACCCATCAAATAATTGACCAACCTTTCTCTTTTCATTGCATATGTAATACACAATATTCCATTATAACCTTTTAAAAATGGATTGATACATATAAATATTTTCATCCTCCATTTTCTTAGATTCATGAGTTGTATCTCTAAAATAATTATCCAATAATATTTCTTTAAGATCATTCAATTCCATATTTTCGATTTCTTCCCCCTCCTTTATTTTTAGAATTAGTGACCACCATCAATCAATATCTCCTAAGAGATGATAAAATGCCATGATAATATTCTCCATTTCATTAATACCCAAAGCATGAAATATCATCTATAAGGAACTTATCCATTTCATAGATATAAATTGATTTTTAGTGTGATTGAATGATGGAGGATGTTGTATCATGAAGTGGTCTGAACTTTTACCTTCGTGTTGTTGATTATAATATTTTATTTAGGTAGGTTTATTTCTCAAAACTCGAGTCACCTATCCCAATGTAGTTATATGTTTCTTATCTTCAGTTGCAGATCCCGCTTCAACATCAAAATATTATATTATGGGAAATCCTTACATTGAATACGTGTGTTGATATGACTTCCATTCCTTCGACTAGGTGATATTTATAAACAATGGAATACCCTGAATTAGGTCATTAATCATAATGAAAAATTTATAACTAGAAAAAACAAAGCCTAAATTGAAATTTTTTGCATAGCTAATCTCATAATAATAAATATGGGTTTTTCAGAGGAATATTTACTTTTCATTAATTCATAATGGTTTTTAAATAAAATGTGAACTATCCTGAGTATATTTATAGCTATTTTCAAACCAGGTGCACAGTAAGGCATGTTTTCATGTACCGGGTTATACCGAGTCTGGACTGAAAAACCTTGTTGGAGTTGTTACCCCTAGGTACATATGTTCTGAAAAAATCTCCCCTTGTTGTATCCAAACATGGATGTATTGATTGGAAGACCCACATAATCTCTACATTATGAAAATTCTAGGACTTTTTTTTCGCATACCCTCTATGATTATCTTAGGTTTATATCCCCTAATTTATTATTTCTAAATCTTGTAAAAAACGATTCTACTGAATTTCCTCTCATCCCAACTATAATGCCCCTACCCTAATATCCCAAATTTGATGCCTTACTTTATTATGTTGGTATAATAATATAGTAATTCACATCCCAAAATATTTCATAGTTTAGTAGATTTGTAAAAACCAGATATAAACATAATTTTTACAATATTAAATGAATGAAAAATATATGGAAGATTCATTGGAACCACTGTTAAACTCCCATATAATCCATGTAATTAGTTGAAAATATACATCTTTTAATCATATGTAAAAATAAAATATATGTAAGGGGTGATCTCATATTCTCTATAAGGGTTAAAAATATAACATAATATATCACAAATTAACATTAACAACAAGTCATGTTTAATATCTAAAAACAAATTCCATTAAAACGTGATCATTATCACAATATTATTGGAATAAAAGATGATTAAAAATTCCAAAAATAATTATATGTGAATGAAACCTAACCATAGATATTCTACTCATAACAACCCTGCACTTTATTACATACATAAATATGATTTATTACATAAAACCATCACTTGATACAACATAAGAGATCAAAAGGTCTAGTGTCTTTTCTAATTAGGAAGATTAAATAAAAGAATAAAGCATAGAACACAACATATTATTGAAAACATCCTTTACAAGACCACTAGATTCCATCATACTTATCTTTGCATGGGATAACCAGGGGACATGAATAAGGAAATGGTGATCTATAAAGCTCAGTAAGGGAATAAACATAGAATAACAAGATGAATAAAATACATGTTAGAAAATAGGTATATCAATGTACCACAATATAAAATGAACATAAAAGAATGATAAAGAATGAAAATCATAACATTGAGAGGTGGCAACAACACTTATTATCGAATTAACATGATCCAAAGCTCATTGCACATAGAGCATGAGTAAACCCTCATTGCAAATGAAGCACGAGTAAACCCTCATTTTACATTAATTACAAGGAGTCAACACCCATTACACATGACATATCATGATATTATACTTTATACAATTCATTGGATCACTATCAGGGTGCACCCTTCTTAATCATTCCATTTCATGCATAAGTGTGCCACAAGGATCATAAAACACAGATTCATCAAAAAACATCATTTATTCCACAATAAAGGAGTGTGAAATTAAAACATGAAAATATTTAATCAATAACTAATTGTTCCAAAAGGTGAATACACTTGACAGATAAATGGGAATGGTATTCACTACACAATGACTTTGGCTTGCAAAATCGTCGTGCAATTTTGACAGCATAATAGCGTGACATAAGAACTCATAATAATGATTGATGAGAGAGAAAGGTGTGTATTATCATTATTTAAATGAAATGGATAGTAAGGGGGTCATATAGATACATTTACCAACAATTTAAATGGAATTTATATTTATGATACAAAATAATTACTTGAATGTAAATGAGGAGAATGAAATTTTTTACTGTATTTCGGCATGGTAACAGGTGTACATGGGGGGAATTTAATAAGAAATAAATGGGTATCTCATTATTCAATCATAATGAGTGAAGTATGGTGGAGGTGAAAAATAATAACCAGACATTTATAATTTAAATTAAAAGGGCATAAAAATATTAATAATCTTGGATAATAAGAGAATGTTAGGAATCCCTTACTTGGAAGTGTGATCCCAAAGGCTTGGGAGGGACTTGCGAGAGGCTTCTTAGGAGCATGGAGTACATTGGTAGGATTCTAAATAGAGGACAGAAGGGGTTGGTTGAACTTCAAAGGCTTTGAGTGAAGAGAAAGTGGGAGCTTGGGTGGGTTTATATAGGAAAGTAGAAGGAATTATTTATTATTTAGATTTGGGACAGCTCATATTAAACTAATCGAAACCACAAACAATACCATGGGTTTTTCCCATGTTTTTTTAAAAAAGGGAATTTAAAACAGTATTTTATAAGTCCAATGGTGTAAATTATTAAAATCATATGGTTTCTTATTTGGAGGTGAGTCACACACTCAAGGAAAACAATTTTAAAAGGAAAAACTATTTATAATCTTGAAGGGTCCACTGAACCATTGTAAAATAAATCAAAAAAACCAAAAAACCCAATATTTTAATCGTAAAAAATATATTGGCTGAATATAATTTTTATAGTATTTTTTTTACATCACAATTGTGTGACTATGATGTCATAAAACACATTATATATTTAAACAGTATTTAATTCTTTCCCAAAAATATGACTGTCTCAAAAAATTATGAAAGATATACCATTGGATAATTTAGACATCCAAATTCTAAAAATAATATTCATTTTTTCTAGATAATTTTCTAAATATGTGAATTTTTACTTTTAAAATAAATAGGGATATTTATCGAAAAATCATTGGTTCTGACAAAAATAGCTTTCAATCCTTAATAAAAATTACAATTGTATTCATAAAATTAAATGATGATTTACATTTAATAAAAGTAATTAAATATTAATAATAATATTTTATTAAAAAATTATTTAATTCAAAATCCATTATTTCATGAAAATAGAGTTCATAGTTTAATATTAACAAAAAATACTATTTGTGCATTTGAAACTATTTACAAAGTAACAATACTAAAAAGAATGTATATTATTGATACAACAATAATGTACATAATATTTTTACTAGGGTCTTGTTACATAACCCCTTAAAACACCCACCTAGGTTATTAAGGTAAGGTGTGTGACGGTGACCGACTCTTGGGGTGGCTCAGATAACATTGATTGATTGGTTATATTTTTCAACTTCTACTTCTCTCGTAGGTGGTTCCACTTGAGCTTAACTCATTCAAGCTCAGAATGAACTTGGTCAAGAGAGAATCCCAATGACACAACCTCCTTTCTGAGATCTAATAAATGGGCTTCATATGCGGAAGGTCTGTTGGATGATTTATCGCTTCCTTTGTCTAAGAAAATTGGATTCGTAAAAGTCCTATATTTATACTAATAATGTGATCATTGTTCAACAGTTATATTAGCAATGGTCAAAATTATTAACAGTATTTCAAAATACAAAACATGGAACCAAATATATGTATACGTTGTACATAACCAACAGAAGACATTTAAATAGACCAAGAGGAAATTTCATTAATGATTTTTTGTGTCGTTACACTACTTGATGAATAATCTCATGAACTATAAATTACTAATATCATAATGAGTTAATCCATAATATCGGGAATCATAATCACACATTCAAGGTTTTTTCCATGATACCATACAATAAATGGGTAAAACAACCCTGTCTAGTTTTTATCATGAGACCTACCAATGCATCGAGGTGCTAAAACATGACCTAATCCTCACTTACTAAGTCCAATTAATTCCTCATATAAAATCAATGAATAACAATTAACATATATACATTAATATTTAAACTATCATATGAAATCTTAATAATCTTCCCAAAAGAAAAAATATAATCATAAACCATCCATATTTATATGGAAAATGGTGTCACGATAGTATATCCTTTGTCAAAATGATCATAAACCATTAAATAAAATATAGTATATGATAAACTAAGATAAATTTTTTATTAAATCATATTCTCAAATAGAGGGTATTTAAATACATATAAATACTCTAATAAAATCATTGATGAATTCTTGAGATAAATACCCCTTTAACTATTGGAATGTATAGTTATTTTGGAAAATAATTTTGTATCTCTCATAAAATAAGATTATAAGTTTGAATATACATGAAAAAAAAATTTCATGACAACGATATTATGTTTTAGTCATAAATGATATCCAAATAAAATGAAAACATGTAAAATTAGTTTTCAAGAAACATAATAAATAATACACTTCAGTGTGGTTTGAGGGAAAATATATAAGAATTTTTTAAGTGGACAAAGTCTTAATTGGTTACATAAAAGATTAAAAAAAATAAAAAAATTTCTATGATAAAGAGAGTTATTTTTGAAAAGTATTGGTTCCTTATAATAGAGTATGCAGTGTTTTGGAAAATGGGTATGAAATTGGGAAGTATCATTTAATCGAGCTTACATATTGGGTGGAATTGAAAATAGAACCTTATAAAACATGCACATACCAAAAAATAAAGATTCAATTATTTAGATACATTAGTTTCATACATATAAAAATTATTTAGAATAATAATATAAAAATAAATAAAAATTACATTGGTTTAAAGAGAGATAAAGAGTAACCAAAATTAAATGGTTGTTCTGGGAGATTCCCTTACCTTATGTCTTAAATAATTCTCAACTTGTACTTAACATCCTAGATAATGATATTAGATTCATTAATAATTTTATTAAAATCATATTCCATATGAATTTTATTTATTATTATTTTATTATGTTAATTAATCCTATTTTTTTGAGTTATACGATTAAATTTCGTCATTTAGAAGTGCTCGTTCCTTGGTTTTCATTATTGGTTCAATTGTATACATGTATGAAAAATAATGTGAAATGAGAAATGATTTCTAGAATTATAATTACGTGTTATTAATGAACTTATATAAAGATTAATGTTATTATATATCCTTTTTTCTAGATATGAGGATGATTCATTAGATAATATGTTAATGAAAGTTGATTATATTATTTTGCCATTTTTTTATCATCACACACTAGTATTGTTTGATTAATTAATATAATATATAATGTTAAAAAACACTAAATACTATATAATATACATATTATTATTCTTTTAATCATAAAAATTGTTTTAATACATTCAATTTTAGTACTATTATAAAATATAAGAATTATCACTAATGAATGTCGTGAATCAACACCTCACAAACAACGTTTTTATTTTTAAAAATAAAAGGGGACGAGGAAAGAATATATGGTTGATATAAAATTATAATTATGAAATTATAGTATATATAATATAATATATTCCTAATAGATTTTTATATATAGTTTTTAAGGATTGTATATGAATAGAAAATAAATTGAAGTATAATTAAAGGAATACAAGAGGATTTTACCTCTCGAATTCATCCCCTTTAGAACCTCTGTAAGGAACTTTGAAGTGGTATTTTAGAAAGACCATAAATACCAGAACGCATGGGATATGGTTAGTAGAGTTATTGGGGATAATATCGACAAGATTCAAGTGTTTTAATGTTTTAGGAGAAGAGGTGTTGAGGGGTTATATTTATAGTGAAGGAGAGGCGTGTTTTTTGATTGTTTTAATCATTAGTTTTTTATTTTGGATCGAGAATATGAATTGTTTTTATTACCAAGAACAAATACAGTAAATTGATATTAAGTGTTATATATTATGGTTATTACATAAAAAATAGACTTAATAAATATTTTATTTAACTTATAATGTATATATTCCAGAAATTATCGTATTTCACTATTCACAAAAAATTCAACTATTTCAAGAATATCCAAAAAAACAACCCTATACATTTTTAAATGAGTAGAATTTATAAATGGACTCCTTTTTGGAAAATAATTATCTAAATTTTGTGAATTAAATTTTTAATTAAAATCATCAATTATTCAAAAAATACCAATTTTAAAATTATAACAGATTTTATAACACCTTTATAATTTAAATATGGTCTCATAAAATGTTCTTGTAATAATAAGTGAACAAAATATTTATTCACGAATATATTTTATAAAAATAAATTTTATTTTAAATAATATTATTAATTATAAAATTACGAATACATATTTTTTTTCACAAAAATACCAACACATAATTTATCTTTATAAACCTTTTATTTACTTATTCAATGATATTAATATTCCATATTTTCATTCATAAGATACCTAAATATTATGTATACTTTTATATGTGAAGTTACTATTCAATTAGTCATGTTACTATTATGAATGGTCACATTACTATTCAAATAGTCCTATTTAATAGTATATTAAGGTATTATGTTTAGTGGTGTGTGAAGCATAATCCATCGTAGATGATAAATTTTGAAAGAAGTATACTATAAAATCATTGGGTGTTATTTCTCCACTAGAACTCCCATGCCAATTATCTCACTAGTTTTTCTCGTTCTACTACCAATCTTGAACTTAAGGGAACCTTCAAGGACAAACCACACTCGCATCTAACTCCATATAGGTCAACATCTTCCTAAAAGGTTGAACATGTCTCCTTAGCGATGATAGGTGGAAAAGAACAAAGTGTCTCGGTACATAGTCCTTCATAGGGTCTATTGGTATAAAACCATTCTAACAGGACTTAGATATCAGAGTTACCCACTAGTTCACATCCACCCCTAGATGAAATCCATTAAAGCATCCACAAGAATCTTGTGCTCAAGGTTGAAACTAAGAACATGACGGTACCAACGAAAAAATAAGGCTACCCATGGGTAACTATCGGGTCTTACCAGGTCCATCTATGAAACTATAGAAATAAGACAACACACTGAAACAAAAACACAACAACACCAAATAGTGGCATCCTAGTAGAGTATGGATGGTAGCAAACTAATCCAATCATTGGAAACTTCATAAGGTCTAACTATAATTCTATGGAATGTTTCAAAGCATAGATCCCCCCCACCATGGTTTCCAAGTTTAAATGGGCTAAGTAGAAGGACTCCATTAGAAATTCTAGGACCTGTGTCGACACTCCACTGCGCAACCTCTCCTGGAACCAACAAGTCTAATGAACACATCCACCACACCACAATACAATCAACTATGGGAGAAACTAACTCAGTCAAATGAGTTTCATCATGTCAAAAAAACATGTCTTAGTAGGGATAACATCCATATTTCTCATGAGTCCAAAGATAAAAGAAATAGTTACACGTCCTCTATTATTTCATGAAGTTAAAGGGAATTCTGGGCCACTACATTTTTTCCTGACCCATCCCCTAGGGCCCATACCTTGACAACCCCAAAACCACCTCTTAATGGATAGGTTTAGGATAGTAGCACTAAAGGCCTTATCCTAGAAATGGGAGGTATATTTCAAGTACATGTACACACACACACACAACTCCCAACCAAAGGTACTGGAAAGTAAAATCCAAGGAAACCATGCATGCAATCCAGTAATTAGAAAAAAACTATTGTACAATGGAATGTAAATAAAAGGTGCCAACCTGGGCCAGTATAAAATCCCAAAAAAATGAAAAATAGAACAAAAGTAAAACTCCAAGTACCTAAAGCTCATCCGCCAGGAATCCTACCTGAAGGGTTGTTAAAGGGTAGCTGCTTGAAGCTGTAGAAGTACACCCTATCTGTCTGATATCACTGAACACCTGTAACGACCCAAATTTTTACCAATGGAATTCACTTATTATAATCATACCTTAATTTATAATCAAATTAAGAAACAAAATGCCAAATCATTATTAAATTAACTATTATTTGACCATTAAATATAAATTTTTCACTTTTCTATTTTGAAGTTAAAAAACCTGACATACACGGCTGCGACCAGTAAGAAGTTTGGAGTCCGATAAGGAAACAAAATTTTTGGTGAATAGTAACCTACCCTTATGAATATTAACCTTACCTAATGAATAGTAATATGACCCTTATGAATAGTAAAACCTCCAAAATAATAGTAACCTTACCCATGGATGATTAAATATAACTTATGCATCTTATAAGTGATAGTTCGACCATAGTAAAAGAATTTGTATTTTATTAATCCATAAAAATTTAATTATAATTTATTAATTAAATTTAAAAAATATATTCCTAAAATGTTATCATTAATTAGTAATTCTATTTCTTTTGGTTTTTATATAATTTTATAAGTCCTTAAGTAGTTTTTGAAAGTATTATGAAATCAGTTTTAATTTTAAAATCTGTATTTTTCATGTAAATTATAATTTTAATTAAAAATATAGTTACTCATGATTAGGAAATTATTTTTGAAAAATTGAGTTCATTTATTGATTATTATATTCTAATAATGGATACGGTGAGTTTTTGGGATTTTGTTGAAATACTTGAATTTCTTATGAATAATGAAATACGATAATTTTCAAAATATGTTAAATTCATCAGTTATAGAGTCATGGATGATGTTCCATTGATGTATGATAATATGGTTCATATTAAAGTGATACAATTACGGTAATTATTCATGGAACAGTCACTATTACTTGTCATGTGGAGAAATAATAAATTAATGAATATTATATTGAGAAAACCCCTCACACCTCCACTATAAATACCACCCTTCGCACCCTCATTTCCTCACACCTCTCAATATTCATGCCTTTCCTAAACTCTAACCAAAACACATAACTGTCCCCTCCCCCACATCCATGAGCTTCTGGTCTCATCAAAATACCAATACTAGGTTTCTTAATGAGGATCTCAAGAGGTGGGTTGAAGAGGCAATTTCTCTCTCTCTTGTTTCCATTAATTTCCTTTCAATTTCAATGTATTTTCTTAATCTCTCTCCACCAATTCTCATTTACGTGGAAAAATAACTCTATTATCTAAAATTTAAAGGAATTTTATGATACTAATGGGATAAGATAACATCAAAACCCCCTCCCATCTTCTTTTTATTTTAGAAAGGAAAGTGTTGTTCCCGAGGGGTTAATTTATCACCTTCAAGAACGACATGTTTTCATTTTCCGTTGCCGAATTTAGATTTGGACAAGATATTATTTTTATGTTTGAACCATATTATGTTACATTTATTAAATACTAGTTAATTTTATGGATATAACCTATCTACACATTACTAAATGATTAAACAAAACAATTTTTTGAATTCAAGAGTACTACTCAAGAAAACCATAAAAATGAACATTATTGAACAATGTATTTAAAAAATACAACTCATAAAAAGGATCACTAAACAACTTAATGAAACCATAATTAACCTTATTTATGTTTACAATGTTTTGTAATTCATAATTAATGAATATAATATCATTATACAGTACATTGAAGTGAAGAAATCATTTGGATAATAGTTCAGGGGAAATTCTCGAACCCAACGTTCTTTTTTCGGGGTCTCCCACTTTAACTCCATATTCTGATTGGGTTATCCATAAAAATATTTTATTCATAACTATATTAAAATTTCTATTATATAAATTTTCTCTATTTTATTTTATGAAAAACCCAATGTTTTCTAAAAGAACACTTCTTTCAAATAAACACACCCTTTTTACATCTTGAATATTGTTTCACTCCTCACTCATGGTTAAGGGTTCTTTGTCAAGAATGATATTCCATATTTATTTTGGGGACCAACTTTATATTAATTAATTATTTATTATTTGAATACCATTTATTTCTATGGGTTATTTTATTTTTTTGTTTTACATATTTTTAATGTGACATTCATGATAATGTAAATATTATGATGTGACAGATGCACCCAAGAATTATATATCGCAATATGAATGTCTGAATTCTGAAGGTACACCTACAATTATACAGTGCTCTAATTAATTGGGTAAAGTGATTAATCTTATTATTAAATGTGAAATTATGTGTGAACATGATTCTTGCATTGTTCATAACTATGTGTGGTAGATTACCACTAAGACACGTTGTTTCATTATTATGCATTTCCACATTTCAAGTCTTGTATTAATGTTTCCTCTCATGATTTTGATGATGATGTTATGATTATTATCACCCTATTATATATTGTTATTATCTATCCTATTACTAGTCATTTATCTCACAATTTTTTATTTAAATCCTTAGGTAACTACATTTACTATGGAGAAGTCAAGTGCTATTAAGAATATATAGAAGATATAATTAAATAAATGATTATGCTTGATGTTGTAAAATTTATATATGATCCTAGTTTTACCAAGAAACTAAACCTATATATCCCCATGGTGTAATAATAATATTGTTTTTATCTTTATACTGATGTAATATTAATGTAATAAAAAGCATGGTGGCTATAATGGGTATTAGAGGCAAGGTTTAGTTAATTTTTGAATTTGGATTTGTGAACCTTGGAGAAAACATATAGCATGAGACTGTGTACAAATATGCACATAATATTCATTATAAAGGGATCCCATAAGTTATAATTTTAGTATATATAATACAAATTAATAGGTTATTCAAGAATTGTTGACTTACATTTTTTTCTAACATTTTCTATTTTAGAAAATTTTGGGAATAAGGAGAAACCATGCCAATAAACAGTGTGAAGGAAAGATAAAAGATTGTACGAATGACATCCCCAATGCTTTTGGACATAGAGTTCAAATATTCCTAGTGATTCTTACCCAACTATCACATGTTATAAACAATAACAAGAATAATGGGGAACTTCTTCCATCACCATAGAGGGAGAAACTTAATAAAGATTGTTTTATTTGGCAATGGCCACATACATTTAGTGAAACTTGAAATCCGCTAGTTAAGGAATACTGGGTCAACTCCATAGAGAAGATATTTTCTATGCTTAACTGTTCTAAGACATAGAAGTTGAAATTATAATTTTATCTTTAATATGTAGAGGTTGATCAATGGTATTCACTGATTAATAACACCAGTCCAAGGGCCGAAATTGATGATATGGAATGATAAGACTTTAACATCATGTTTCTTAACAATTATTCCCAATTAAATATTCTTTTGAATATGGAGAGACAATTCATAGAGCTAATGAAAAATGAAAGATAAAATTTCATGGCCTACAAAGATAATTTCATAAGGCTTGAAAGGTATTCTCTGGGTTTTGTTACCAACAATGATAGAAAAATTAATAGATTCATTACTGGATTAAAACCATTCCTTCATAAGGAACTTGCAATTAAAGACTTGTGGAGTTATGAAGAAATTTTTCAATGTTCGCTCAAAGTGGATATGAAGTTTGAAGAATGGTCACAAGGCTATGTTGATAAGAAACAAAACATTGATTTTGAAACTGGGGGATTTAATGATAAAGGAGGGATGAAAATATAAAGACCCATAAGCCAAAAATTTGTGAATTTGCATCATGGGAACTACCTCAATGGTATAGGGAAATTTTTTAAGTGTGAGAATTAAATACCCCATTCTCAAGAGTGTTGAAAAGACCTGAGATAGAAAACTAATGTGGTGGAATAAAGAAGAGAACCATCTATGGTTCAATGCAACAATTATAGGGATCAATGGCACTGTGACAGATAGTGCAATAATCCTCGAGTCCTCGATGGTTATCAACTTTAGTAGCCACAAAATCCAAAGGAACAAGGGAAGGCTTATACCAATACTACTATAGAAGTGGTGCAAGATAATGAAGTTGTACTTGGTATACTTCCTATTTATTCATGAATGGAAAAAGTCTTATTTGATTATGCTTCTACACATTCTATTATAACTTTTAGGTCTGTAGAACTATAGAATCGAATCCCCGAAACCTTGAAGTTGAGATATATGTAAAAACAAAAAGTGGTGTAATCATTGCAACCCAAGTGTTTCACTCTTCTCTTATCAACTTATGTGGGATGATTCTTCCAGCGAATCTCATAATACATCCCCTAAAGGAATTTGACTCTATAATGGGAACAAGTTGGATCTCCTTATATAGAGAACATATAAAATATTGGGAAAAAGAAATATCTTTTCATATTTTGAACCATCCAATTATCTTCTACAAATGCATAAAAGATCATGAATCTCCTTTGCGATATCCTTCAATGGTGTGGGTGGTGGATTCCTTATAAAGAATCAGACCTCACCCAAATGGTCAAATCAAAGGAAAGTCCCATCCTTATTGAAATACCCATCATGATGGAATACAATTACATATTTCAAGAAGAGTTACCTAGAAATCCCCTAGATCGTTAGGTAGAGTTCATTATAGAACTCTTACCCAGTGCTAATCCTCTGTCAATGTTTCCCTATAGGATATATCCTATAGAACTAGAGGAGATAAAGAAGAAACTACAAGAGAATTTGGAAAATGTGTTTATACTCCCTAGGGAGTCACCTTCGGGTACAACAGTGCTATTTATGAAGAATAATGACAGAACAATGTAGAAATTTATAGATTATCGGGAAATCAACAAGATCACCATGACAGAAAATTATCCTCTTCCAAGTATTGATGACTTTTTCAATCAGTTAATAAGATCCAAATACATTTAACAGGTGGATCTTCATTCTTGATATCATTATATAAAGGTGAATAATAAATGTATTTTGAAGAATTCGTTCGGTACAAGATATGGGCATTATGAATTTTAGGAGATTCCCTTCAGATGTACTAATTCCCCAATAATATTCATGGATTTGATGAATGGTGTCTTTAGAAATTACCTTGAAATTGTTTTTCATAGTGTTTATCAATGATATTCTCATCTACTACAAGATAAAGGAGGAACATTATGAACATCAATGACATTTTTTAATACATTTAGAACGGTATGTTGTATTCCGAGTTCAGTAAGTGTGAATTTTGGATGAAGAAAGTCATGTTCTTGGGAAATGTTATCCCAAGTGATGGAATTTTGGTGGACGCTTCAAAAAAAGGATATTGAGGAATGGCCCATGTCCTATAGTGTCATTGAAATCCATGGTTTTTGTGGATTATGTGGGTATTACTGACGTTTTGTGGGAAATTTCTTATAATTATCAGGCCCAAAAACTATGTTAACATGGAAAGGGGTCATGTTTGTCTAGATGGTAGAATGTTAGTGGGGCTTTAAGGAGATAAAGAGAAGGCCAATCACTACACCTATAATCACATTACCAAATAGTATAGAATGTTTTGTGATATACAAAAATTCCTCAAATAAACGATTGGGTTGAGTAATCCTAAAAAATGATAATGTGATAGCCTATGGCACATATAATTTAAATTTCCATGAGAAAAACTACCTGACACATGATCTAGAGCTAGTAGCTATGATTTTTTCCTAAAATATATGACGGCACTACTGTTATGGTGAGAAGTGTGGAATAGAAATAGACCACAACATCTTAAAATATATATTCACACAAAAGGAGATCAAAATGTGTCAAAGCAGATGGTTAGAGATAATAACGTATTATAATTTCTCTATTCACTGTCACCTTGGAATGGTGAACAAGGTAGCTGATGCTATAAGCAGAAAAGAACATACTACTATATCTATGTTGTAGATTGAGAAAGACCTTATCTTATTGGATATGAAAAGGTTTTATTTGGAAATCCTATGGTTGAGGGATAGATCATACCTTTTCAAAATGATTTCACAACAATAAATCTAATAGATGACTAACAAGGCACAAAGGGATGATCTAGAGTTACAAAAGAAGGTGAATGTAGTAAAGGAAGGGAAGATGCGTGAGCTTCATATGGATGATGATGGTGTGATTCGGTTTGGAATGCCGATTTTTTTGCCTTCATCACCTGAAATAATGATGGAGCTATTGGATAATGCATATAGCTCAATATTCTCTATCCATCCAGTTAGTACCAATATGTACTGTGATATCTAAGAAGACTTCTGGTGGGAAAACATGAAGAAAGAGATTATGGAATATATATCAAGGTGCTTGGTATGTCTTCAAGTTAATGCAGAGTGACAAATTCAAAATGGATGATGCACCCATTTCCGATATCCATGTGGAAATGGGAGAATCTCACTATGGAATTTGTCATGAGTCTCCTGAAGATGACCAAGAAAAATAATGCAATATTGGTTGTGGTTGACCGACCCACCAATAATACCAATTTTATCACTATTCAAGAAGATCTCTTTCTTGAACAACTTGCAACGATATATGTGAATGATGTGACATGACTGCATTGTGTTCCAGTATCGATTGTCTATGATCATTATCCACAGTTCACATCTAAATTCTGGAGGTGCCTTTAACATGATTTTAGTACTGAATTAAATTTTAGCACGTCCTATCAACCCCAAATTGATGATCAATCTAAAAGGACATTTTTGACACTTGATGATATGCTATGATCATGCTATCTAGAATTCCTAGGTGATGTGATCAAAATCTCCCATTGGTTAAGTTATCATACAACAATAGCATCCACTTGAGTATTTAGATGGCTCCATATGATGCTTTGTATGGAAAGTGATGTTGAACTCTAACCTGTTTGGATTTAATAGGAGAAAGAAACCTACTTGGACCCGATCTTGTGAAAGAGATGACAGAGAAGGTTCAACTCTTTTAGAAACACATCAAAGATGCTCAGAGTTGGAAAAAGATCATTACTGAAAACCTTTTATAGGACTTGGAGTTCTAAGCTAGAGATAAAGTATTCATTCAAATATCACCATGGAAGAGAGTCATGTGGTTTGGAAAAAATGGGAAGCTTTTCCCAAGGTATATTTTTCCCTTTGAGATCCTTGAACGCATAAGGGTTGTGGCCTAAAATCTTGAACTTCCATGATATATGGCTCAATTTCATGATGTGATTCATGTATCACTTTTTAGGAAGTACATATAGATCCCTCACGTGTACTGAACTCAGTGGTGGTATAACAGGAAGATGATAACTCTGCTGAGGAGCATCCAGTAATGATTCGGGACCCGAGAGATAAGGTCTTATGCAAGAAGACAACCCACCTTGTCGAAGTGTTTTGGAGGAACCATAAGTTTTAATATTCAACTAGGAAACTATAGGAGGCGATGAAGGAGAAGTATCCTCCCATGTTTATGTAAATCGATGTTTGAGGGAAAAATTTCATAATGGGGTAAGAATGTAACAAATCAATTTTTTATCAATGTAATTCCCTTCTTATAATCATGAATTAATGTATAATAAAATTAGGAAACAAAATTCCACATCAATATTAAATGAACTACTATGTGTCTTTTAAACAAAATTTTTTCACTTTTCTGTTTTGAATTTTGAAAATATAACAATCACAGTTACGATCAGTAAGATGTTTGGAGTCTGATAGGACAAACATAATTTTTGGTGAACAGTAACCTACCCTTATGAATAGTAATACATCACTTATGAATATTAAATCTTAAAAAATATTAGTAACCTTACCCATGAATGATTGTATAAAACCTAGATATCTTATAATTGACAGTTTGACCACAGTAAAAGTATAGGTAATATTTTAGGTCATCAGTAATTAATTATAAATAATTAATTTACATAAAAGAAAAATTATTTATCTAAATTTTTTTCAAAAATTTTAAATTCTATATCATCTGGCTTTATTATAATTTTATAATACCTTATATAAGTTTTGAAAGAATTATGAAATTAGTTCTAATTTTAAAATACACATTTTTCAAATATATTGTTATTTTAATTAAAAAATAAATTAATCATATTTATAACATTATTTTTGAAAAATGGAGTTCATTTTTTGATTATACATATATAAAAATTGTTATGGTTGTGTTTTGGGTTTTTTTATAAAATACTTGAATTTTTTATGAATAGTGAAATATGATAATTTAAAAATTAGTTAAATTCATGAATTTTAGAGACATGGGTGATGTTCTGCTTATGTAAGAACATATGGTTATGATTCACATCATAAAATTACTTTATTTAGTAATTGAATAATCATAATTACATTCCATTTGGAGAAATAATAAATTAATGAATATTATATTGAGGAAACCCCTCTACCCTACACTATAAATACCACCCTTCACACCCTCATTTCCTCACACCTCTCAAGATTAAAGAATATTCTAAAATCTTCCCAAAATGTGTATCTAGCCCATGCCTCACATCCAAGAGATTTTGGTATCTTCAAAAGGGGAAGCCTAGGTTTTTATAGAGGATCTCAAGTGGATGATTCAAGAGGTAATTCATCTCTCTCTCTCTTTTCCTTTTATTTCCTTCCAATTTCAAGTTATTTTCTTAATATCTCCCAACCTATCATCATCCACATGGTATGGTAACTCTAGTATCTCACATATAATGTAATTTTATGATACTAATGGGATAATATATAATCCAACCCCCTTCTCCTATTTTTTTATTTTATAAAGGAAAACATTGTTCGTGAGGTGTTAATTTATCGCCTTTAAGAACAAGATGTTTTCATTTTCTGTTACTGCCTTCAGATGTGGACATGAAACCATTTTTATAGTTGAACCAGATTATTATATATGTATTATATCATATTTAATGTTCTGGTTCAAAATTATGTATATATTACAAAAGTATTAAACAAAATATGTTCGTTGTGGTCGAAAAACCGCCCAAATTTACCCAAACAATCACCATTAAATAATTATATAATCATTAATCCACATGATATATAATATAATTCATTATAATTTCATTTAAAATTATATAATATCATTAAGAAAATTAAATATGATTTCTGGATGATTATCAATGTTCTATACTAACTTCCATTAATTAATATAAGAGAACCACTAAAGGAAACCATAAAAACAAACATTCCCCAAAAATGTATTTCAACTCTATAACTCATCCAAGGCCTATAAAATAACTTAATGAATCCATAATGAAACATATTCATGAAAAAACTGTTTTTTAATTGTTAATTAAATTATTTAAGGTAACTATATAAGACATTAAAATGAATAAATCATTTAGATACTAGGTAATGGAAATTTTTGAACCCAACACTCTTTCTTCGGGTTCACCCTCTTTAAATCCATGTTCGGTATGGGTTCAATAAAAAAATAATTTATTCATCACTATCTTACATTATAAATAATTTATTCAAATGTGATGGGTGTTCCTAGAATTATACATCCCTCTAATGTGTTGTTTAATGTGATGAATGTCATGAGTAAAAAGGGAAATGATGCGTGAACATGATGATATAATTGTTCAAAACTATGTGTGGTTGATGAACAATAATAAATGATGTTTCATATTTATGCATTTTCACATTTCAAGTATTTTATTAATGTTTCCTCTCATGATTTTTATGATGATATTATGATTATGCTTGAACCATACCATATTGTTCTTATCTATTCTCTTGTTGTGCTTTTAGCACACCCCTTTTTTATGTAGGTCCTTAGGTTACTACATGTACTAAGGAGAGGTCATGTGCCAATATGAATCTAGACAAGAAAGAATTTAATAATTGATTTTTCTTGATAGGTAAATGTTATGTTTGGTCCTAGTTTTCCCATAAAACTAAACTTCTAGATCCTCGTCGTGTTATAATACTATGATGTTTATCATTATAATGATGTAATAGTAATGTATGAAAAGGTAAGGTCACTATAACACTGCCATGTCATAGTCCTCCCAAGACTCTGTCAATGCATCAGTCATCTGCACAAGTAATGATACACGTGGGACAAAGCTGGTTCATGGGTGAGTAAAACAATACTCAGTAGGGGAACCCGAAAACAAAAAGGTAAAGCACAAGAAAAAAACAATAAATGAATGAAAAATCATCTCTACTAAGGTATATGATCATTCATATACCATGAACATACAGGTATACTTGTCTCAGCCAATAAGAAGAATAAGGTCCAAACTTTTAGCTAGTACCAGGATTCTCAAAGAAGGATCAACACATAACACGTAAACCAGAAGTACATTCTCCATGATCTCTCCATCCCTAATGGAACCCATTTGAGAGACACACTCCATCGGATAGAATCCTACAACTCCAAACAGTACATCCGATAGAACATGCTCCATAAATAACATTCTACTAGGACTGACTCTAGTGTCCGACACTAGAAGTATTGTCATCACAGTCTTACAACTGATGCAAGACTATGCAAAACTATGTGAAGAGGCCCCCTCCTCATCACTGTGCATAGTTGACGGAGCGCAGCTCCGGTCTAACCCACTATACAATAGTCACTCCTGTAAAGAGTTTCCTTGGCTTCAGTATGTATAGGGAGCATTAACTCTTATCTATTTATCATTTTCAACATGTGTATGGTCCTGCTCCTCGATATTGTGTCTGATAGCTGTGGGAGCTCCATCTCCAATCGAGGACTCGCACCGTACCTGATTGGGGATTACTAATTAGTGACTACAGGACCTACGCCCTGATACATCAGGGGAGTAATAATCAGGAAGGGCCAGTACCCGATATCAGAAGGGGAGTAAAACTTCATATATCGAGGACCCACTACCTACCTAGTAGGGGAGTACAACTCAGTTACTAGAGGACCCACACCCCGGAAATATTGTGTAGTACCGACTCTGCTAGTCTGTTTGATATGGGGTACCCACACCCCTGTACGTTAGGGGTGTACCAACCCTAGGCTAGAGGACTCGCTACATGGAATGACGGGGGAGTACTAAATCTATTGTAGCACTACGTAAGGAGGACCTCCACCCTGGAATGACTGGGGAGTACCGACTCCTATAATAGAGGACCCGCTCCCTACCTGGTAGTGGAGTATCAACTCTATACACTGTAGATATGGAGGACCCGCACCATAGTCCAATATGGGTGTACCAAATCTAATGGTAGAGAATCCAATCCCTAGAACTACATGGATGTACCTAATCTTCCCTTATGAACTTCTCTGATAGAATGTTCCATAAACCAATATGGGAGTAACACTGTTAGAGGAAAGCACTGATAGGAAAAAAACCCTCTACCAAAACGTGGTGAGTCCTGCCTCTTCCAAAGTAGAGGAATATAGATTACCCACACCATGAGTCATCAAGGGAGTAACCGTCCTAACATATTATCCTAAGAAACACCCTAAATCTTCCCAAAGCCTATTCGTACTAGAAGAGCCTATTATTCAATAAAGATATTCCATCCTCTAAATTTTCCAATAACTCACGTATAGTTTTTATAAAGGATTGTCTCATCGCAAGGGTCCTAACTCGGTAGATGGATCAACAAATAGATGCTCCATTTCAATGTTACAATCATTTTTGTGAAACATGTGCTAGTGGGGTCTGGGTTCGGTCTGACATGGGCGGACCCACCCGACCTGACCCAAGTCCGACCTAGGACAATGGTCTTGAACAATCTGGTAACGGCCCAAATTGCTGGGTATGGCCCGCAAAGACACTATTCCGGCCTATCCTGCTGGATGGTCGCAACCTGCCTGCTCATTCCCGACCACCCTTAGCGGGCCATATTCTCCAACCTAGATACATCACACCCATCTCGGTTCTCTCCCCAGGTTGAACCAGCTAACTCCACCACTTTATTTGAACTATCCACTCACGTGGACTGGGTTGTCCAGCATGACCCATGACTTTACACAGGTCCAGTTTACCCTATAGCTAGAGCCACATTTTATCTATGCAGCCAGCCATGTTGCACAACTGTCATTGCTACAAACACTACGTCACACCTCTATTACATGCCTCCCTGCAATCTGTCATGCGGCCACCACCGCTGCTGCCATGTGCTACTATGGTGGAAGGATGCCCCATGGACCACTACATGTGTTCCTATAGTCCGTTCTTCAAACCAGATGAATTCCTGTTATCCTCATGTTGTGTTCTTCAAATAAGGTGTTCAAATCTTCAAAACACCCCCTTCCACCAAAAAATGTTTGATCAAAGGTATCTCCCACACCGCCTCGATATGTCCTTCATCAAAGCTATCCACCTTTTACACGACACATTCATTCCAGATCCAGGATACCAGATCATTGCACCATGAATGGTTGTGAAATGATTGACCATTTGTCAACCCATGAAGAACGTGAAAAACACTCCTCAAGGGGGAGAAGAAAACAAAACAAAAAAATTTGAGGGAAGAACCATCGTCATCAACTGTCACGACATTAATCTACTCCCATTTGAAGGGTTAAGTAGAACAAACATCCAGAAATCAGATCCCTCAAATCATCCCATAGTCAAAAACCTATAAAGCAAACCCTCCCACAAGAACGATCGAACACCAGGTTAACATGTTCATGGGTTGATTCACATTCTTCAATTAAAACTAAGAATGGTGATGATAAATTCAAATAAAAACCCCTACTTGGGGTTTGAATTTTTTGAAGTCATAGATTGAAGATGTGTCACCAGATAGATCCTCACTCCACAAGTGTTCATCGATCTTCAACTTCCGATGTCCGGTTTGATCTTGTTCATTGTTCCTATTGTAGTTGGTCATTTTCCAATGAATTAATCAAGTATTGTTAGAAAAATCCATCTTCTTCTCCCCTAATCATGGATAATTGATAATATATTAAATGGAAAATACTGATTAAGTGTTTTCTATTATGCTACGTTACAAAGTCATTATGTTGTATCATTAATGAAACAACATTTTGGTTTTGTTGTGTTACACGTCATTTCACTGCATGAATTTCAATTTTTCAAACAAAAATAATTTAAATTTTTTTAATATAATAATTTTTTCTTAAATGTCCAAATCCAATCTTTTCTGGTCGACCTGTTCCAATCGTTGTTATGTCTTTTCTATGAGAATCTGACATTTCTGAGTTCAATAGTTCCCTCAGATTTTTGATCCAAAAACCTGTTCAAAATATAGAAAAATCCCACTTACACAGTTAATTAAATTAGCTAAAAAAGTTCAAAATTCTACTCTGAGCTCACGGGACCTTGGAATTACATGTCGTCTCAGAGCCTGGTCTCGTAATAATTCCATTTAGCTTTTTTAAATTCCATATAATTCCAATCCAATACATCCTCCTTGAGAATATCACAAAAAAAGATGATGCCAAGTGCATGATGGTGCTAAATAACAACAAATATCTTCCCAAACCCTCACACTAGGTCTTACGGAGACCTTAGTTTGCAAAACTCAAACACATCACCATGCCCTAAACACACAATACTAGGAGACTCATCCACTACACCTTGATACAATCCTCTTTGAGTGGAACTGAATCCCTTTCATATTTTCTCTCAAATATTGAAAAATGCATCTCAGTGGAGGGAAAATCCCATCTTCCATGTGCATTTGAAGATAAATTGGACAACACCAACACATGGTTCAACTGATTCCCCGCATCACCCAAGTTAAAACATGACAATGAAGTGGGGAGAAAAGGGTACATCATAATAGTGCATAAAAATTAATACTACCAAAATTAGAATGGAATTAGAGGATACTTGTATTCATCCTCTGTGATTCTGTGTCAAAGATCTCTACGACCTCCAGTTCTCCTTTCCAATGTCCTCTAGCTTCCTGACCCTGGCATGGACCACCTAGTGGTGGGGGTGGAATCACATAGAAAATCATGGAACCAACCTATTCTCTCCCTATTCCTCCAACACATACTCCAACTTATGGAACTCCCTGCTCCAAACAATGCCTCTGCCAAGGCGGATCACCAACCAACTCCCTATCAGTATCATTATTCATCGTACCATCTCTAGAAAGATGTACCTAGCTGTCACAAGCATAACAATATCTCTCTTATGGATGACCTAATCCATGGTAAAACTCAGTCATTACAGGCCTAGGTGCCTATATCTGGGCATGGGTATGCCTCCTGCACCATGATCCTATCATCATCTGTCTTCCAGCTATTGAAGACACCTAGTCTTCATGACCACCACCATGGGAAGCATCCATATGTCCCTCTTCAATTAATCTCTCTAAAACCAAATCTTTCTCTAGTACCCCCACATAAGGGAAAGTCAAAAAGAGACAAAACCATCCTAGAAGTCTCAATGGTGGCCCTTTTTAAATGTTCTAGATCTGAATAACAGGCCGCACATATATCAATCGAGTAATGAGATATGTTTTTGATCCTCTCTCTGTACTCCCCCATAGTCATTCTATCAGTCCAAAGATGCTTATGCTTTTGGATACCCACTAACCTCAACATGGATGGGTAAAAATATTCCGTTAAGATCTGATGAAAATATACCCTAGTGATCATTACA
The DNA here is from genome assembly GCA_963277665.1 of Viscum album. Lineage (NCBI taxonomy): Eukaryota > Viridiplantae > Streptophyta > Magnoliopsida > Santalales > Viscaceae > Viscum > Viscum album. The sequence goes on from OY728158.1 coordinate 315,181,626, forward strand.
ACATCATTGGAATAAGTCACTAATCTCCACCATTTCCCATCTGAACCCTATAGAAGGCTCACTGCTAGGACCACCATCTGATCATGAGTTTTCCTCAATAAGAAGAAAACATGTGTGATAACATCAAGCCAGTCATCAGCCACTTGAGAGCCTAGATTACCTCGATAACATAGAGGTTACTACCTTTATAAATCATAAAACATAATTGTTCTATGTGCACCTCTAGTTTGAACTACTAGAATTACTAGTTTCTCAACTGGTGGTGGAGTGAATGGAGGACCACATGGCTGAGATACCTTAAAAATAATACCATTCAACGATGCCTCATTACGGTGTGGATAATCTCCAATGTCCCGATGTGTATTGTTGTTTGGCTATTGTTATGGCGGTATGATGAACAAAAAAACGAAGAAACACCACTGTCAAAGACTGTATCTGGGAAGGATAATCAAGAAGGATTGGGAAAAACAAAAACCCAATACTATATGATGATTCACCATTATTTCCCAATGACTACTGTCCTAATGTACTGATTCAAATATGGGGTTCTTAGAGTCCATTTATGTGGATATTATGGCCAGAAAATTGATAATAAAACCCCTACACAGACATCCAAGGTCAAAATAGCCTAACCCTATTGCTATGAAACCCAAAACTAGCACAAGAAACTACAATCCAAAAGTGAAAAACACCTCTAGTACATCTTTTTCATGACCTAATCTAATAGGGCATAGGATGAAACCCTTCAAGGCAACGTATAATAGGCCAAGGGCTAGTGACTAGTGCCAAATAGGCATAACACAAACATGGGATGCGTTTTCCTAAGGTAGCTGTATGAACACACCAAAAAATACCTCGATGAAATAGTGCAGATATATAACAATTTGAAAACTAAAATGCTAGAATACATCTAAAACCAAAATAGAGTAAAAAATTTACTAGAAGTATAAAAAGCAAAAAACACATCCACTTAAAGGAAACTATAAAAGTGTGAAACTTACTCTGAAAGAGGGTATCCTTGTCAAATTAAATAGCTGTAAATCTCCTCAACCCAGCTACAATAAACACCTTGGTCGGTCTAACACCCTAAAATAAACCATTATCAGGTCCATTAGGGACTCCTTCGAAATCCCTATGGTCTACACAAGACATAACATGTTTGGGAAAATCCCATAAATGGATGTGTATAAGAATACATAGTTGGTGACCAAAAACCCAAAAAAGTGGATAAATTTAAAGGAAACAATATGATCGATCTAGCCAGAGGGAACCCAATTGTTAGAGAAACTCTATATCGAACCATCCTCAGATAAACATGAATATTTAGCTCATCCCTCAAGTGGTGTTAACCCAGACATGCGATGACACCACAAGGACACCCAGAATCACCTAGATATATTCATCTTGAACTTCAAGTCTCATATGGTTATGACTTCATAACCAAGAAAAAGATTCTACTCAATGATCTGATAGTGTTAGAGAAAAGGAGAACACTCTCCACGTGCTCATCCATCCAATATGGAAAATGTTCAAGTGATAATCTCCATAAAATACTCACTAGGTCTAGTTCTAGTGCCCATCACTATAGGTATTTCCATCATGAACATCCACCCATCACAAGGTCATAAGAACCCATGTGGGGAGCCTCTCCCCTCACTACTTCTCATTATTATGGGAGTGTTTCTCAAGACTAAGAAACATATTCTTCCTCTATATTGAGAGAGAAGGGAGGGACCCACAACTTTCCACTTCCCTACAGTCGAGGGAGTACGTGTACCTAAAATTCCAGTGAAACCATTGTCTCTACGGTATGTTATGTCCCACACCTCATCCCGTAGAGGGAGAACTAACTGCTAAATAGATATCACACGTAACTAGTGGAGGGCCTTTCTCATCATAATTATACTCAATAGTCAAGGTATCACTAACTCCAACCGGGCACCTAGATCCTGATACGAGAGGGGAGTCCAAATCTATAGATGAGGACACATTCCCTAGTATTATCAGGGAGGACCACTCAAATGAGAGAGAATCCACACCTTATCCCAACACGGGAGTACTACTATGTGTCTAGAGGACCTGCGTCCTAATGAAATTGGTGATTACTACTCTACTATTTAATTTTGGGACCTAAACCAAGTCATGATAGAGGAGTACCGACCCTAGGCTAGAGGACCCACTCTTGGTATGGTAGAGGAGTATTAAATCTACCCAAAAATTATATAGAGGACCCACACCTTGGAACGATAAGGTAGTTCTGAATAGACTGATAGAGGAAACACACATTAACATTATATGGGAGTACCCACTCTATCTATATGTAACTTCTAGAGGACCTTTTCCCTAACACAGTATTAGAGGACCAACTCCACAGATTGAGGACCCACACCCTGGTCTAACATGGGAGTAAATAATCTTTTTCTCTAACAGGTATAAAGGGGACACACTCAAACTTGGAAGGATAACACTATATAACTATACAAATGTAATTGGGGACCTCCTCCATGCTATCAAAGTGGTGTACCAAACCTATATGAATTACCCCAAATATATAACACCCACACAAAAGACGCAGGGAGTCCCATCTCTACCAAAATATAGAAATAAGGAAAAACCACTCCATGATTCCATCAAATATGACCAATCCCATAATGTCTCTTTATGAAAAACACCAATCTAAAACATCATTAAATAGATACTAAAGGCTGTGTCTAACTTAACATAACTTGCATCCCAACATTGACACAAATAGGGTTCTGATGCCCTGATACAAAAGGGGGTCACTACTACAAAATTTTATTTCTCAAAATATGGTACCTCATTAATCATAGGATAAAATAAGAGCCATCATCATGTTCTATGAGTAAAACTACTTAGTATAGGATACTTTCATGTACAAATATGAGTTCTAGTGAAGGAAATACAAATGGAGGAAGATACCAAGATGATCCTCAAAAAGTACACAGCGTGCTCTAGAACCCACACAACGTGTGGAATCACCAATGCACCAACTCGTGTCTCCCATTCACATGTTGTAACTTGTCCATGTAGGGTTATATGGTGTATAAAACCCAAAAATTTCATTTTCCTCCTCAATTGGAACTTGTATGTGTTCTTCTTCCACACGCCCCGAGGAGTCGTGTCCTCACACAATGTGCATACCAAACTACCTGGCATGTTCATGATAAACAACCACTTGGACTTGTGGTTCTCTCATTCCCATATATGACACCCCATGTCTATTTTCATTGGTCATTTATATCCACACATCCATGTACTAACACACGGCTTCCCATTCCATATCCTCGGTCCACATGATATGGATTCACAACATGACTTATAACCCAGATACATGGTGTGTAGTCTCCAAAATTAATTTTATTCTTGAATGGGAGGAATACATGGAATATACATTCTACTAAACCCATTTTAGAAGTTAATTAAAATTAATAATTACCTAAGGAGTCACCAGATCAACCTTGTCTTTCCTCAAAACATACGGATCGTCCTAGAAGGGATCTCAATCAATTTAAAGTGGGATCTGAAACCTTAGCAAAGTGAAAAATAGTCAAGATAATGAAAAAAACTCAAAAGTAAAAACTATTGGGGGAAACACATTAGCCATGGGTGTAGAAAGATTCCTTAATTGTGAGGTCCTTGATATTATGATGATCCATCTGATGAATGATGATCGATAGTGTTTCATCGTTTTGATTTTGGCTCAGTTCATTCGTCGACCGAAGGAGTATAGTGGGAGAGCATCCTCCGTGCATATGTTATGTGATGAATGGGGAGGGGTAGATATTTTAGGTTAAATGACTAATGAAATTTTTATTTAATTAATAATTCTACTACATAACACCCCACCAACTCACCTTTCATCAAACTCCTAGAACAGACAACCTAATGTCATGCCTATGGAAAATAGAACGTTTTAAATTCAACCACAACATCATATTTACAATATGAGACTCTACTCATGATTTATTTATGTTTCAAGAGAAACTAATATTGTGTGATAAAGTATATTTAATATTTTTAAATTCTCCAGTTTGAGGCTCTTCGAGGTTCAGAATCCCACGCCAACTCAACACCTGGCTTTGGAAATATTATTTTAAATATTAAATAGTCTTATAGGTCAGAATCCATGTCACAAAATAGTTGATGATCGAGTCTAGATCAATGAATACTTCTTGGATTTAGTACATCTAGGTACCTCTTTCCCAGATCCAAATCTCCATATAGAGTCTATTTGGGGATGTAATTACAAGGAAACCACACGCTCTATCAATTACAAAAATTCTAGGACATTTTCTTATACATTGAGTCATCTGTAGATCTATTCTTATACATATCCCTAGAAATATAATTCTAAAAAACCCATGAGATTTCATTAATGTATTCTCATCATAGTTTCCAAACATTAACTAAACCTTTCCTTTGATCCCCACTGCAAATACTGATACCTATCATACATAGATATTACATATTTTAGGTGAATATTCATTACAACAAAGAAACAAAATCCTGAGGATTGTAAATGTGTAATTTCTTTAGAATCATAGACTAATAAAAAATAACTAATAAGAGTTCTATATAGTTCCATACACAGATCCTCATATATGGAACCCTTCTTAGACATAAAACACAGAAATCCTATCATCATAACTTGGGGAAAAGGAACATAATAAAGGGTGAGAATAGATGAATTGTAAGGTTAAAAAAAGGAAATGCATAAACATAAAGTGAACATAAGTGTATGATAATTTGGTAATAATATATAAAAATCATACCATATATATCTAATATCAAAATATCGATTCATGGTGTAAATATTTGTTGTTTATATGACATGAATCATAATGAAATAAAAGAACATTGTGGGAGTAGAACATTTACATAACACATGGAATTTTGGAATACACATAATCATATAAAATCATTTCCATAGTAGTCAAGGATTATATAAAAACATATCATAGTAGAAAGGGTTCAGTCCCCAAACTATCATTATATTCAAGGTTTACATCAAATTCTTTCATAGAGGATAAGGCCTCTTATTTTACTTGGTTTACTTCACATTCATGTCCATCAAATATCATTATATATTAATACTTACCCAATAAATGGAAATAATAAGTTTTTCCCATCAATAACATAATGAAAATCATTCACATGTGTTCCACAATATCATAAAACATTCATCATATTAGAACCAATGAAATGAAATGGGTGTTATAAACATTTCATCATAAGATAAAATGTAGAATATAAAATTGATTAATTACAATTTCATCATTTTATCATAACATATACTATGTAAAATAAATAAGTTTCATAATATTTTAATCATTTCATAAAAGAATAACCCTAGGAAATAGAAGTAGGATTCATAAGATTATTTCTATTATATAGATAATGTATTAAGAGAAAGAATAAGAATGGAATCCTTTCAAAATAACCCTAATAATTCAAATTTTACATCAATGGATTTCATCATAGATGGAAAATTTCATTGGAAGAAAAATCACCTGGAACATTCCATGAAGAAAATATCATTTATTTTCAAATCATCTTTTTTAAAATTTAAAATTCGTAAAATATTGTGGAAATAAATTTCCTTGAAAATAACCTTCAAAAATTAAATAGTAATTTTCAATGACATAATTTCATTAATGTTATAAAATTTTATTCACTTCATATAAATTAAAACAAACATTCATTTCTCATTTTTTAATAAAATAAAAACAGGGATTGATTGGAAAATGAAAAAATGATTCATTTAAAATATTTTTAAAAAAGGAAAACATTGGTAATAATTTATGTAATATTTGATAGTGAATATGTTAAAAAATATTGAAAATGTTTTTTAATACATGGTTTCAGAAGAAGAATGGGTTCTCCATCGAAGAGATAAATAATGACAATTTTTCATAAAAACATTTGAAATGTCGAGTTCAAATAGAGATGGTAATAATGGGGTAACCTATATTCCCATGACATAACCATTAGAGAAAAAATTTATATACTTTTTTTAAATATGTATTATAATATTTCTTCATTAGAAACATAATCATAAACATTCCTGAAAAATGATGAGATTGTACCATAGAACCCTAACCACTTTGGTACATTTGAATTAAAATCCCCATGAATGAATAAAATTAAATGAAAATAATAATGTCATGAGAATAGATAAATTCATGATATTAATTTTCAAAGGGTCTATATATAAACTTCATAGGAGAAGATAGCTACATAACCAATCTTGGGTCCCCATGAAGGCAATTTGAGACAAAAATCCTTTACTGCTTTGGTAACTATTGAAATGTAAACCACATGAAAGGGAGATCCTATAATAGATATATATATCCCCGTTATTTTATGGATAATAATAATAAAATAAATTCATGGGTATTATATACACTACATAAATGAATAACGAGGTGGATATGATTTGTGTCTCAGAAAAACAATTAGACGGAAATCCCTTAACTTAAATATCAACTATCTTCTTACACGTTACATCATAATGAATTATAAATATAATTTTATTATAAATATATTAATGAAACATAATAATTTATATCATACAATATATGAATTAATTATGACCTTTTATTACATTTTTATCAATAATTCATTATTAAAATCATGTTTTGGAAAATGATATCTTTGTTTTTCATGCATGTTTTTATTTTTTATTTTTATTACTCTTAAATTGACCATGGTTTCATAACATAGATTATTATAAACATAATATTAATATAATAAATATTCATTATATATAGATTTATTGTAATATTTAAATGTTTTGAGATCGAAAAGGAAATACACCATTCATGGAGATAGTAGGCCATATGTACGCATGAAGGTTGTTTCAATTTTCTCAATGAATTGAAAGAAAAAAAGGTAAATAATATATTACAATTAAGAATTTTTTAATTTCCTATATATATCACATATTTTTATGTAAACCTATTCATATTACCTTCCATGTAAATAGTACATGAAGAATGAAGCACATAGCTTTTGCGATGTCTCAATCTGTCACACACACGAGTAACATTATTATATTTCCACATAATGGAATATAAGGATGAGTATGTGATATAATAGTTTAGAGGTAAAAATATGGTAATAATATCATATATTTTTATTTTATCTATCCTTATTACAATCCATATAAATATTAATGAAAAAAACATCACATCTTTTTGTGAGGTGATAGTCTTCCGTACAGATGAATGATGATTTCATATCCAATTTAATGAAGGAGTAGTTGGATTTTGGATATAAAATTAATATAGTAACATCTATGTATATTTATTCTATTGATTTTATTATATAATATTTTTTAATAGTTATCTATGGAGGATAAGAAAGAAATAATGTAAAATAGTCGGTTTGGGATGTTATTTACTCTTTAAAAAACTTTTTTTTGGTTTGCAATAAAAGGATTATTAGCTTTAGTTTAGGAATAAATAAGGCCTATAATATTATAGGAGTGAAGTTAAAAAATATATTTTGGAATTTCCTGTATTAAAAAATTATTTTTATGTGTGAGTAGGTGGGGATATGGGTGTCCATTTATAAGTGAGTTGAGTGACACACTTGTAATTTTTGAAAATAAAACGGTGCGCCCACATTTTCCTCAAGAAAAATTATCAAATATGATCCATACTAGAATAATAGTTCTTATAATATCAATATATGGTCAAAAAATTAGTTTTGTAATATTTTATAGACATTTTACCCTTATCATGATAGTTTAACACCAGGTAAACCCATTTTAACAATAACTATAGTAATAATTTTTTACTATTTTTAAAATTCATAATGATTATGCATTAAATTGAAATAATGAGATAATATAAATCATGATGATTCCAAATATGGAATAAAATTTCCTTAATTAAATTCATATAATTCTGAAATTTTAGCTTAAAATTATTCCTGTATAAGGAGGGAGAAACCAATTTTGCAATGGGAAAAGTAGAAAAAGTTTGAATGTTTTTATATCAAAAGTCAACATAAAATTGAGTCCAATGAACTAAATCTGATTTATACATATATAATTTAACTATTATTTAAATTTAAAAACATATTAAAATAATTTTATGTTTTTAAAAATATTAATGGAAATAGTAATTTTTAATAAAAACTAGTATTTTTAGTATTCATCAAAAAATTATATATTTAGAAAATTATCAAAAAATTAGTCCAAAATAATTTTTTCCTGATGATTTAAAAAATATATATATTTTTTAAATAATCATTCTTATATAAAAAAATTATAATTTGAAAACAATTTTGTGAAAGTTGAAAAAACTTCTTTTTAGAGAAATATAGTTTTAACAAAAAAAATTGGATTAATTAAAATCTATTGTCTAGAAAACACATAAGATGAATGTAAAATATTTTATTTAATATATAAGATAAATATTTTGTTATAATAATTCAATAAATATTAATTTTTTATTTTATTTATGTAAAACATGTTTGTGTGTATAAGAATAATTTTCTATAAACACTTTTATTTATTTTTAAATAATATTTACATTTATTTATAATTTATTAGAAACCGAAGAATTAATTTTATATACATGTATATACCATCAATTGTGAAAATTTATTTAATTTTATTCATACTCGCTATTTCAAATTCTAGGTAATAAATATCACATTAAATGATAATATTGTAATAGTATGTCAGGATTTTTTAAACTCGATGTTACATGTATCGTAAGATACACTCTATTTTGCATGCAATGAATGATAAACTCATTGTTGTGTGAGATTCACGATTTCAAAAAAGGTAAATGTATTTGAAAAAAATATTTTAAAAAATCTAGGTTTGTTAAGTGGATGATATATATAAGTATATAAAAATATGTAGTATGATATTTATGATATTATTTTTATTTTGGAAATATAAATTAAATCTTACCATATTTCCATAATCATCGTTGGAAAATAGAAACGTTACTCATGCATACATACAACATAACATCTTTGTGAATACAACACAATAAATTTTTTATACCCATCATTCATTATTGGTTTTAATAGTTCAATTTATTTCCAAAAAATAAAATTATTTCATCTTTATTATTCTAAAGATGATGGTATAATAACCTCTTTAAAATCAACCATCTTACACAAGTCAATTTGAACTTATAAAAAAACAAGCTGAAAACAAAAGACATGGACATAACTGATTAAGTTATTAACTATTTCATTAAGATAATTGAAATGAAATTTTTAATGATAAGTAATTAAAACTAAAAAATATACCTATAAAATAAAATAATTGATGAGATTTTATTATAAAATATTTTAAGGAAATACATTGTATGTCGTGTCTTGAGGTAAGAAATTTCACCTCAATTTAATTTCAATGAGGTATATGTTATTGTTTTTAGCTAGTTCCTTTTATATGGTATATATTCTATACATTAAAATTTTATATAAAGAATTTTTAATTTTCCAGGTATTTAAAAATAAATTTTTATGTAATTAATCGAATTACATTTGTCTTCAGAATTACCGTGTGTTTAAAATAATCTTATCTCAATTTATTTTCATTAGGTTATGCCACTTCTTCATTTACTATTTTATGCCATGATTAGTTGTTAATTTAACTATACAAATGTTTTACAATGTAATTACACTATTTCTGTATGGATTTACATTTTATACGCATGATTTATCCATGGATTAAATCCCAATTTAATGATATATCCTTTTTGAGGGTTTTTTGTTTCCATTTCACTTTCCTTTTGAAATATGTTTATGATATGAATCTATCTTTTTTTATGAGGAGTATATACATCCACTCTAATATGATATATCCGAAATTTAATAATATTCATTATATTTAACAATTCATTTGATGTGATTATTTCATTTTAATTTGAACTAAAATGTTACAAAAGTGGAAAATGTTTTATGTTGCAATATCAATTCATTTCAGGAATTTTTATGTTTTCAGTTCCTTAGGATTAAATAATTATTATTAATTTTTTAAACCACATATATTTTATTCTCTAATGCTTACGAATTTATTTTATAATTTAAATTTTTAATTCCTCCCTATTTTATATAATAAATATCACTAATTTTTTTATAAGTGATCCAAATCTTGTATATTATTTTCGTTCATTTGTATTTCTCTTCTATATCCATTTTTTAAAAAAAAAATTAAAAAATATTCTAATATAATTTTTTTTTCTAAAAGATACTTCAAATTTTATTTAGATCTATTTTAAATGTTATTTAAAAATGAATTTATAAATATTTTACAAAAGGGATAGTGTTTACTGCATTTTCAAAATATATTAATGGAGTTTTATATTTTTAATGTTTAAATAATGAATGGATTTTACCACTATCAAGACCATTATTTTCTTTTATTAATAATTTATAAAATTCTACGTTATTTTAAAATAATGGATTTTCTAAATATTGCTGGAAATTTTCGTTTTTAAAAGTAATTTACAATGTGAATAGGTTATTTTCCTCAAGAATTATTTTAAATGATATTATAATGGTATTTCCATTCATGAAGTTCAAAAAACCCTTGATTTTAGTTATCATGTAACAGGCATAATTCCTACTTATACCACCCTCAATAATTATTTGGAAGGATTATGATTGTCTCAAATAGAATTTTGTGAAACCCATATCTTTTTAAAGGGTTAATATACATACCAAATAAATAATGTATCTTTTAATGAGTTTTATGATGAAATGAAAGATCTTTATACCTTATTCAGGTTATGGACATTGAAATTTTTTTATGATGATATGTTATTCAATTATAAACTGAGCATGGTTGAGATTATTAATTCTCTATAATGAATTTGAAAAATAGATGTAGTAAATATATTAGGTTCCTCCTAAGATATTATGGGAATGTTTCGTTATTTTTATTACAATTATAATCATGATAGTTATTTTATATCTAATAGGTAAGGTTATTTTAAGTGTACTTTTTAATATTATCCCATTTGTAAGAGTGATACAAAAATGTCCCATGATACAAACATATTTAATTTATTATTGTTAATGGTGTTAATGTTTCCTTTGATAAAGATTAGTATCAAATGGATCATGATTATTTATTTTTAGAATTATTATCTTATGTGAAAATTTTATTCAATGTTTCTTGTTAGATGATCCAAATATTGGTGAGTATGAGTTATTGTAAGTTAAGCTTACACACATTGATTGTGTCATCAAACCCTTATGCTCATCTTATGCTCATTGATTACATTCAATTATTAATATTTATGTTTCTTTAACTAAGAATTTCAGTGAAACCTTATTTTTTCCTTACATATTTTGGGAAGAAAAGTTTTATGTTTCTTATTACTAATAATATTACTCGTTATAAAGAATTTAGTGGGAGATGATGTGGATCTTTATGAACCAGTTGTTTATATGTCAAATATTTTATATAAGAGTTTGTCCTAATTTTCTAAAATAATAAACATATATATTATTTGAGTAAATAATAAATCCTATGTTTCCTTTTAATTTTTTATTTTTTGGATTTATAGAACTAGGTATCATTTATCGATATCAATTCTTGAAATGTAAATATTAGGTTTTTTTCATAAAATTTGGGAGTAAAATATTGTGGATGTTATAGTTGGTAACAATGAAGGGTTTAAATAACTATAGAGATTATGATTTTTTATGCAAGGTTATCATATGAGCTATCGACACCATCATGGTTATATATTTTTTAGGTAGATCATATGTTAAATGTTTTAGACACCCCATTTTGAGGTTTTAAGTGATGGAATTTTATGGTGACTGATTATTTTTAAGAGATGTTTTGCACAGTGTAGGTATTTGAAACCCTTATGTATAACTTGATTTCTTATTTGAGGATTCACGGTTGAATTATCTTTATGATGAATATATGATCTTAATTTTTATTGATATTGATTTATGTATTTTATATGATTATCGAATATACATTTTTGGGTATATGACTTTAAAAGTGACTTATTTTGTTTAAAAGTAAATGATATATTCATCTTACAAGAATTTGTGACAAAGTCCTTTTGATTTTTGGGTATCAGGATTGGTTAGAAATATATGGAAGGATTTAAAGTATAGTTCTTTTTGAAATGATTTAGTTTATATATTAGGTATTACTATTGGATTTTGAATATTATATTTTTCTTTATTTGTATCAAGGGTTGTTTATTTATGGGAATTATATTTTCTTTATGTTAACCATTTTGGTTTTTGTTTATGTCTTAAAAAGATAAATTTATTATTATTCTTTTATAGTAATAGATTATCTAAAGGAAGTGATTTAAGAATAAAAAAATTCAACTTAAATAGTCATTGTTTAGAGAAAAAGATGATATTGTGGTGGAGATTGGCTAGAAGATGAAATTTTAATCATAAATTTAGTATATTTATTTATCTTATTGGTATTGATGTAATAATAATTATTATAATCAGTGAAACATTTATTGAAAAAAATATTTTACTTTTATTAATGAAAAATCAATCGTCTTTTAACCCTAATAGTTTTACAATTTTGTGATGGATAACTTTCCCCAAACCATGTTCATTGTTGCTCTATATCTTTCCTTGGGTGATAATTTTATCTTTCATTTACATATTTTCATTTACAACTAATTTTATACTATTCAGAATCACAGTTTTAAATTATTTTAGATGACCTTGGTAATACCCTTTCTTTTGAAGTTGTAATTTTATTCACCCTTTATATGATGTCTGATTTCCACAAAGGGATTTTGACATGCTAGACTTTGATTAAATAGAGATAGTTAAAAATTATGAGGATTTATTTTCTTAATTTATGGTGGGGATGTAATATACCAAGATTTTTAAAATAATTACTATGTTTGATAACGTACAAAATACGCAACACCCGACCTAAACGAACCGTGGAATATTATTAATTAAATGTAAATGTTATAGTTTGGCTGTTAAATTGTAGAGTATTGATTGTATTAAATGATTTTTAAAATATATATTATGTTCATAAAAAATAAATACTTTTTGATTAATTATTAAGAGATAAGAACTCATTTTTTAGTAGTCATTTTATTCTTTGAAAATTTTATTTCTTCAAAAATGTTTTGTTTAACTTTTGTGTGTGAATATTATTATTAAAATAATGAAAATTTATAAATTTTATTTTATTAAATTAATATAAATGCTCAAATCAGAATATCAAAATAATATTTGTGGATAAATTTTGTTATTTTTTAAAAGATGGAATTTTTAGTTAATAGTGGAAAATAATGATTTTTCATGAAAAATATGTTTTCTTTTAAATTATTTTCAAAGTAAAATTATATTTTGTATTGGTTTTATAATTTAATTTGTTTATTTTTATTTAAAATAATACAATTATTATTTTTTAAATTATTTTCCTAATTTAATTTAGTATTAATACATTGTTTATTAAAAATAATATTTTTCTGAAAAACCATTTTCAATCATGATTTTCAGTTTGAAAATAAATTAAATTCCATAAATTTTATGTTTTTAATTTTGAAAAACTGATTCCATATTATTAATTTGGAATTAAAATTTTTCTAAATTTGATCCTTTTATTTCATGTCAACATGAATATTAAGCATAATAATTTTTTTTATTATATTAAAAGGTAATTTTAGAAATTAAGTGTTAAAAATAATATGACAATGACTATAAAATGATCATAAAACAAAATTATATTTATTTTATGATTCTATTTATTCCATAATAAACCATGATTATTTTACACCATGTTGTTTTCCATTTTAAGGTGGTTATAAACTTTAAAATTTTTTATATGAAGAAATGTAAAAAAATATCAGACATTGGTTTTTAATAACTATAATATTATTAACATGGGAATGAAAAGGATATTTTAGATAAAATTATTAAATTGAATTATATCTTATTTATATAAATCATATTAAATTTTTAAAAAAAATTATTGATGAAATAATTACATTAAATATTTACACAATGGTGACAAAGTAATTATTCCATTAATTGAATAATCTGAGAAATGATATTTAAAATATTAAAAAAATATAATTTGAGTTAATTAATGTGATACATGAATTTTATAGATGACTATAATATAATATAGAATAAATAAAATATTTTGTTGAAATGTAATTTTTTTTCTTGAGGAAATTAGAATCAATGTAACGAATGGTTTTAACTATGGAATTTAATGATATTTCATCATAAATAATATTTTATTAAATGATATATGATTCCAAAGAAATTTATATTCAAAAAAATGATTATTATATGGTTTATAATATCAAATGTGGTATATTTATGGCTCTATGATTTATTTGAAGTAATTATATTAACCCATTAAGAGTAAAAAACATTAAAATCACCTAATTTTAAAAATGTATAATGAAGGGTTAAAAAATACAAGGGTAAACATATGATCTAGAATTATAAAAAAGTTATTTTAGGAGAATACATTTACTTATAAACATATTATTTTCTAATTTACAAATTTTTATTCATTTTGACATTATAATTAATTTACATTAAATTAATATTTAAGTAATTTCGATGAGTTCCCTCACCTATATTATAAAATTTCGTTTCTTCATATCTTAATTTGACACATAAAAAGCCATTTTTTCTACCAATATCTTCCCAAATACCAAAATGACATCCCTAAATAGTTTATAGAGGCAGTAGTTATGTAATAATACCATCCTTAATGGTATTTAGGTGTTATGAAAAATAGGTATTCGGAAGAAGAGATGGCGTTCTTAATCAAGTGTTTCTATTGTATTTTTTATTCAATCCCCCTAAAAGATTCCTATATCATTATTATATAATAACTTAAGTATATTAAATATAATAAAATTATGATTTTTAGTGTCATTACCTATATCCATCTCCAACCTCCATCAAATAAGAAAGGATTTCATCATTCATTTGTACGTCCAACATCCACCTCCCAGTAAAATGTAATTAATTTTGAATGAACACCTATCAATGATAGTTATAATGATCAAATTAATTTTTATATGTAATATTCAAAAAATATTAATCATTATTAATTAAATAAATCATTTAACTTATCACCATTCCATTCATTTAAAAAAAATAACATTGTTCATCTGTACGTGTGGACAACCACATACCCGAAGCAATGAGATTCATTTTTAATCAACACATCACATGGATAATATTTTTTTATGTATATATAAAGATATAATATGATATTTTTTATATAATTATCAGTAATTAGTGAAATAAAATACTTACCTTATTTCTATAATGATCGTTGAATATTGGAAATACAACTCAAGCGTATGTACGACCTACCATCTCCATAAATGATACATAGATCATTTTTCATAACAGTATTTTATGATTGGTTAAAAAATGTTATACATATAGAAAAATTAAAATTATTTCATGGTAATTATTCCAAATATGATTGAATATTGACATATTTTATCTCAATCACCCTAGATAAGTCATTTTATGCTTATAAATCGAAATGCTCATGGCATATGACATAAACTTAACTAATAATGTAATTAACAATTTCATGAATATTAATGAAATAAATCATTTAAGAATAATATATTAATCCTAAAAAAATTCTCAATATATAAATTTTTTGGAGTTTATTATAAAATATTCAAAGATATACATGATATGTCTGGACTCAAGGTAAGATATTTCAACTAAATTTATTTTCGTTGAGGAATATTTTATTATTATATACCTAATTATTTAAAAATTCTGTTTATTATGCCATTATTAATGTTACATAATTAATCCATCAAAATTATTTGTATTTAGATTAGAATTTTAATTTATTTATCCAAGATGACTTAACATGAAAATTACGACGTGGTAAAATGAATCATTACTCAATTACCTTTTTTTGGGTTATAAATATTCTTGATTAACATTGTTATGGAATAATTAGGTGTGAAATGATATCCAAATTATTTTATTATATATTTAAACTATTTTTCTTGAATTATATTTGATACTAATAATATGTCTATTGATTAAATATGAATTCAATTATTATATCTTTGTAAGTGTTATTTGCCATAATTTCCCTTTCTTTGGGATATATTATTATAACATACACATATATTATTTTATGATTTATCTATATACCCCAATTTGGTATTTTATATCACAAATATTAATGTTTTTATTATTTTTAATGATTTATTATACTTTATTATTTCATTGGGTTATGATTTGAAAGTTACCAATGTGGAAATGGCTTTAAGTTACAATCTCTTTTCCATTCAAGATTGTTTATATTTGAGGTTCGTTGGAGGAAATCATAAGATATTATTTTATTATACCAAATGTATTTTATTCTAGTCTATTTATAAATTTGTTTTATGTTCATAATTGAAATTCCCCCACTTAATTAATAAATATTATGAAAGTTGTTAGTAAGTGATAACGATATTGTATCTTTTTTTTAGATCGATAGTATTTCTCTTCCATATCGTTTTTTAAAATGTATTCAATAATTTTCTTTTATTTTTATTTTTTCCCTAATGATATTTCACATGGTATTTATCAAAATTTTAAATGTTTTTAGAAAGATTTTTTTTAACTTTTTATAAGTGGGTCACTTTTTACCCCTTTTCCAAAATGTTTGAACACAATTATTTATTTTTAAAATTTATATGATGAATATATTTTCTTTCCCTCTTCAATATTATTTTATTTTAAGATTCATCTATTATTTAACATGGTTACTTTCAAATAAATTTATTTTTTCAATATTTGGGGATATTTTTGAAAAACGTTTTTTTCAAAGAGAAATGATCATTTTCCTCAATAATGAATTTAATTGAATTTTAATGGATTTTCCTTTAATCAATAAGAAAAACTACGGATTTTATTTATGATCAAATTGGGATATTTTTATGGATCCCATCCTTATTATTTATCTCGATGGATTATTATTCTTTCAAATATATTTTCATGAAACCCATTTATTTTCCCCAGGTTAGTAATCTTATGAAATCATTAATATATGTTTCAAAAAAAATTATAGTGAAATGATATTTATATATACATTATTCATGTTATGGTTTTTGTAAATTTTTTATTATCATGGGTTTTTCTATTATAAAAAAATGTCATTAACCCCGTTAAGCTATCCAATGCATTGGGTAAAGGGACAAAGTTAACCTATTTGGTTTCCCTTTGGTGATTATTGGATTACATTGTAATGGATACATCAATTGTAACTATAATGATTATTTTATGTGAAACTATGATGGTTGTTCTATGTTTAACTATGAAATTTATCCCATTTGTATGAGTGATATGAAAATGTCTCATTATAGAAACATATTTTCTTCATGCTTTCTATAGGTTTTAATGTCTTCTTTAATATTGATTAGAATCACATAGGCTAGGATTATTGATTATTATTACTCTAATATTATTTTAATGAAGTGTTCCATGTTTTATGATTAATGTTCTATGAATTTATAGGTATGAGTTATCTTATTTTCTGTTCATATACAGTTATTAGTCATTATACCATTATTCTCAATCTACACCCATTGATGACATTCAATGTTTAATGCTTATGTTTCCCTTATTGAGCATTTGAGCTCGCACCACTAATGTTTCATTTTTTCAAAGTTGTGAATAATGGTTTTATGTATGTTATGCCTAATAAAATTTCATTATGTGAAGCATTTAGTGGTAGATAATGTGGATATTTAAGAACTAGTTTTATATAACTCAAACATGCCGAGTAATATTTTACCATAATTTTAAAAAACACTAAACCTAATAGTTCCTTCAGTATGTAAGTGATCTTATATTTTATTTTTATGTTGTAATGGGTTTTATGGAAAAAATCGGGTCACATTTATGTGTATCAAATCCATAAATGTAATTTTTTTGTTTTTTATATTATATTCGAGAGTGTGAGATCATGACTATCGAATTTGGTTTCAATTGCATCTCTCTACATAAACACCGCATCAATTACTAGGACATGAAAATAAAATTTCATATCAAAAATCATCCAATAATTATCCATTAGTTTAAAACTATAATCTATCTATTTTTTGAAATTACATCGCTTATTTGGGTCTTGATGCATAATAGGGTAGAATATTTATTCAAAATGGTTGGGTAGTGACTAAATAATATGGACATGCCAACTATGAATGAATATATTAATGTATTTCTGATTACATTTACTATTCACCAACTATATATTGATATTGAGCTATTAGTTGAACAAATACATAGTGTTATACAAAAATTGATGTGCCCTTATAACATAAATAAGATTTAATCAGAGGAATATATAAATCAAATAAATAATAATATGAAAAAAACTTTTTTTATGGATGTGTTATACAACATGGGGGGAACTTGTTCCTTTTTTAAGAATAATTATAGATCAATTCATAATTCTAGAAATCATTACAAATATAACTAGATAAAAATAAATAAAAAATAACCCACTACATCGTATTGATGAATTTATTGATAAAAAATGAGTTTTATACTTCTCTATAATTAACCATAAATCACGATATAATAGATTAAGGATTAAAATAAAGGACATACATAAAACCAACTTTTTCATATGATATGTAAACCATTAATTCAATGTGATTACTTTTATAAATATAAACTACCTTATTATCTCCATGGATTTGATGAACAGAATCACTATAGATGACATCAATAAATTTGTTACTGTACTATTTGATTATATTATTATTTATTTAATGATAATTAAATAACATTAAGTGACTTTTTAATTTTATAAAACTATTTGTAGAAGGGAATAAAATATTCTAAATTTGAAAAGTAATGTTTCCAGCTACATAATGAATCATTAATGGGTCATGTAATAAAAAATAAGGGTATATATACAGATCCTTAAAAGATAAAAGTGGTTTCTTATTAGAATAGAATATCCACTAAAATAGAGATACATCATTTTCATTGATTATATAGATAATATAAATGCATTGGTAGAAATATCAAAAGATTGAATGATTCAAGGACCATGTTAAATATGTATTGAATATAGTTCATCTAGATAGATGAATGTGCAGATTGTTCCATAGTATATAAGGGATTATTAGCCACTACACATATTCTCACACCATAAAATAATGGTTAATGGTTGGTGATATATAGGTATGAGTTAACGAAAGGCATGGGGTATGTCCTTATAAAAAATTAAAATGTTATAGTTATTTACTAACATCAATTAGTGGTCAAAGAAAAAATTATCTAAATCATGGTTTGGGGATAGATGTAGTAATATTTATATTAATTATATAGATGTATTTTTTAATGAAATGTGTTATATATAAATATAATAATCAAAATATATTAATGTTTATATTTAAATATAAGGAGTTCAATATTAATTAAAAGAGATTGCGGGTATTGGTTGTTGGCTATGAATACCCAAAAATTTACCAGTCATGTATGGGGACTATGGTGGTTTATTCTCTGAACAAGAATGATCATGATACCCTTCCAATGATGAGGATTGAAATCAACCCAATACTATTGGAATTGTAAATGATGTACCTAGATATCATTTGGGATAGAGATAAATCCTATATTTACCAAGTAAATTATAAGCTATCAATCAATTTTATGAACAAAGAGAAACAAAATTATATTGTGTGGTAACAATAAAATGTATAAAATATTTTATATTGAATGTTTGATAATGATGGAATTATAAGATTTATGAATCAAATATGTGTTCATTTCATAACAGAATTTAAGGAGTTGTGGATTATGCACATATCTTATAATTATTTATGAAATAAGATATAAAAGTGTTCTATAGAGTTCTAAAGGGCACATTATCTTGGGATAATATAAATAGAGAGATTTTCGATTACACATATCAATGCTCGGTCTATAATCAAATTAACACTAAATAGTAAATATCCAATGGGATGATGGAACCATAATAAAAACATGTATACAAATATGTAAAAAAACCCTTTTATTATTTTTTGTGTTTACCAAAATTGTATAAATGATATAACCCCATTTTGATTATGGCTAATATCCATATAATTTTGGTTCATTTCATTTCTATTCAATAATATTTATCAGTTTATCAACATATCATGGTATATAAAAAATTATGTAGTAAGGAATCATGTGGTATCACTGTATATTGCATCTAATATAGTCTTATGGTTCACCATAACATTTTGGAAAAGTCTTCAATAAAAATTGAATATATAGTTGAGATTTAATGTGATTTATCACCCTCAAATCCATGGTAAGTCTTCAAAGAATGTTAAAACATTAGATGATATGATGATATCACATTAAATAGATAATGATAAAGGAGGTGATCATTATCCCACTATATAAATGTTCAGTAAATAAATATGAATTCAATATTGAATTTTAATGGTAAAATAATAGGCTATTTATTGGAATAGTTATATAATCCATCATGCCATGATGAAGTTAGGGAGTGAAATAAACTATAGCAAAAAATTATTATAAATTATCACATATGTCACATACCATAAATTATATATTATTATCACAAAATTTTAATAGAAATTTTAAATTGATAATAATTAGTGAGAATTTTAATTTTAAATTAATGATAAGAAATTGATTAAAATTTAACCAAGGAAGAGATTTATAATATTATTGATGAAGGAAAAGTTGATCCCTAGACAAGTCATTCCCTATGATTGGCTTGATTGAATGTAGACAGTACATTATCACTCAAAGCGTGTTTTGAACTACTAACAATTACATGATGTGTTTAATGTATCCCTTTTGATTAGTCATATACCAGATTGATCATATATAGGAATATTATTGATTTTTTAACCACAAAATTATATGTATTATAAGGAATATAATGATGAGATCATGTATCAGACAATTAATGTCCTATGAAAAAACAACACTCACCTGGTAAAAGATAATAGGATAAATCAAATGTTTAAGGAACTTACGTGGTATCCCAAATATTTAAAGAGTAAAAAGTAACATTCTCTAATTTCATATATGTACTGATATTTCATGGGGATTTTTTTAATAGTGGTAGAATGTAATGACCCAATTTTTTTATCTTTTAATCATATTAAATTACTTATTTCACACACAAAAACAATGGAAAATAAATGAAAAATTAGTTTATTGTGGAATACTAATACAAAATAGTGAATATTAATACATTATTAGAATGTACTATGAAACATCCGTATGAAAAATAAAAGTTGAATAAAACTAAATGTAAATAAAAAGTCAACAATATTATAATCTTCATCCTTATGGATTTCTCAGAAGATAATACATTCAATAATAATCGTTAAATGGAAGTAATATATTAAGAAGGTAAAATAAATTTATAGAAAATAATAATAACGAGTTCAAATAAGATTAAGAGAAGCATAAATGGCTATATATAAGTGGGAAAATAGATAGTATATCTGTTATATATCTATTGAAAACATTTATGACCATTGAGAATTCATATAACAAGTCGGTATATAGGAAATATAAAAATTGGAAAATTAATTTCTGCCAAAATTGAAAAATGTATAAAAATGAATAAAAAAGAATATATTAATATTTTATAATACCATTTTAACATCTATTAATTATGTATTCTAAATAAGTTAACTATAATAAATAATTACATTTGTAATAGTGTATATTCAAGAAACAAACATTCATTTAAATATTTTGTATTTTTATAAAAGATAAACTTCACACATTTAGTTATTCATTTTGATAAATTTTATTTTATTTTTGCAATCAATGCATTATAATTATATATGATGAACAATTTAATTTTTAGTTAAAAGAATTAGGTGACATTGTGAATAGTGAATTACAATAGTAAACTCTAACATCAGTAAAATAATGTACATTTTGAAAATTTGATAAATTTAAAAAAAAAGTTTTTGTGAATAATTGAATTAATCTAGATCCTCTTCTGTTTATTCTAATTATAGGAAACTTCCTATATAAATATGACTTATATTATCGTTTAAATAATTCTTGATTACAGTTATATGACATGAAATTCGGTATGAAAGGACACCATGTCTACTAATCCTAAAAAACATGTGATATTTTCCTGTATTGAATTTATACTAAAAAGAAATATCAAAATTTTCACATCAACATCAGGTATCCCTTGGCGTATGAAAGCATCCAAATTTCATTATTGCGTTGAAACATATTTCGAAAAGGTTAAAATTCATTAAAGAATGTATGTAGTTAATAAATATCATTTTAAAATATCTTATCATTATCACTATTATCAAATCACATTCAAATGTATAAATATATATAATTATAAATTTTAATCCTATGAACTAAAAAAGAAGATTATAATTTAACTATACTCTCCTAGTCAATTTTATCTATAACCTTGTCCAATTCTGGATTTTCATGAACCTACCAGAACAATTTAACACTATCTTTATAATTACAATCATGGATGAGTACTAAAACATAAAATATGGTAAAATATGACATTAGACATTAATTTATGTTATGATTATGTTTTTATATCCGAAGAAAAATATGAATATTACTATAAAGTAACTCATTAATTCTATAATGTTACATAAAAAATCTGTATTGAGGATTCCAATATTGTAAAAGTACTTTTACTATACAACAAACTAATATAAGATAGTATAAATCATTAAAATGAAATGGTTCCACTAAATTGACTAATATCTGAAAAATGAAAATGTCATTATTGTATAACGATTATCATTTCTATAAAAAATTATTACAAAACAACAAAAACTATTAACATCTTATGATAAAAAATAAACTATAACTAACAAATATGAAGGAAATAAAAAAACATAATTTAATTGTATAAATGGTTATATATAAAAATTATTTTTTGATATATGTTATTATGATAAATATTTTTATTAAACAGTGAGTTTATTTACATTCATTGGAGAAATTAATAAAGGTAAGAGCTTCTATGTCATTCTCTCTTCAAAAAAGATGTTATATATATATATATATATAAATTTCCATTTGTGAATGTGCATGAACATTAAATATAAATTATCATTTCATTAATCCTCTAGTTATTTTATTGATTTAATTATATTTTCACCCTTCCTCTACTCCATATTTCAAAATTATTTAAAAATATCATTTTATTATAGAATAATAATTAAGTAAAATTGTAAAATATTAAAAGTTTTAATATATATCCTAATCTATTTTGTTCATTCATGATTAAAAATACCAATGCTTAAATGATTCCTCATGTTCAAAAATTATATACTTTCTCTTATATACATAGGTGTGAACTGAATTTACACTTTCTCCCTTATATTATGTTTTTTATCATTAATTTTCTCCAAATATCTCATTTTTATTTCATTAAAAATATTCCTTTTCATTTTTTTAATATTCATCAATGTAATTTTTATTCAACTTCTTGTTAATTTAAAAAATGTAATTTATAAATTATTTCATTTGTAAAATTTTCAAAATTAAAGGTATGTTGATACTTCATTTCAAAACAATTTTCTAATGTTTCTATAATATGTTATTTATCTATGAAAATAAATCACATTGAATATTATGTTTCATTAAGGATATGTTCTTATGAAATAATTCACCTTCATTCATTAGATTCTTTAATTTAACAACTTTTGAATGTTTTTACATATCCTCTATTATTTTTAGTGTATAATTATTATATTATACATTCATTACTTATTTAATGTTAATTTATCTTATATATATATATATTATTTATCATTATTAAATTGGGAGGCCTAGAAATATATCTCCCTCTAATGCATTAGGTAATTCATATATCTCCTTTGGTTTTATGATATATGACATTAAGGTTATCATAGTCCACTTTGTTATAAGAAATTTCCATCCACTATATGATGATGGTTTTATAGTGTGCCATGAGATAAGGTAAGATTTTTTATGGGTTTGTTTGTGTTATACTTTTTATTTTATTAAAATTACCATGACTCAATGCTTATGATATTCAAAAATATTTTTATTCATTAATTATTTATTTAGTTTTTTTATTTAATTGAATATTATTTCATTATGTTTAAATACCATGATTATACTATCATACCCACATGGTAATATTATAATTATATATCCAGAAATTCAGGAGACATGCATGCCTCCTCCAAAGAAAATTTATTAAATAAAAAGTAAAGAAAATGGTACAGAGTCAAAGAGGCGGTTTACAAAGGCGAATATAAGGCTCTCCACGACAAATATGCCTGCACAAATCTATTACAGAACTCTGTGGAGAAAAAGGACCAATTGGAGCTCACCTCTTCAATTTCATTCTTGGAGAGAGCATCTGCAAATTTTTTGGCCTCACGGTAAACATGTAGGACTTCAAGTGAGAGAGAGTCTGCAAGACAAAGGCATTCCACTGAAGCCGGAAACATCCTCCATGGCACGTTCCTGGATCTCTCCCTAAGGATTTGAACTGAAACAGACGAGTCAGACTCAAGCCACAGATCACTCCAGCCATACTGGACAGCATACCTAATAGCCTTTATCATGGCCCAATGCTCTTCTTCAATGTAAAGCGTATTGCCAATGTAGTGGAAAAAGCATCCATTAATGAACCCTGTGTGAGTTTGGAAGACACCACCACATCCGGAGGGATCTGTAACACCAGCAGCCGCCCCATCAACATTAACCTTTAGACTTCAAGAGATGGGTGAAATCTACTGAACATATTTCATCATTATTAGCTTCTTTGCCCTGTTATTGACACCAAGATACCTCAACAAAACATGGTCATAGACATTGTTCTTAATGGTACCAGTTTGTATGTTTTAAGCAGTCCGGATTGCACAATGGATCGGCAGGACAACCGCATGTAAAGAGCGAGCAGTGCTGCTAAAAATTGCAGCAATCCTTGCCTTCAAAATGGAGGACAGCAGTCTAGCCACAAGTGATAAAAGGACAGACTGGACAAGCATACTACTTTAAATCCTACAAATAAAATTCAGTATTCTTTCAAACAGAAAGGAGGGGATGCAGTAATGAAATATCCCCTGCACATATGACCATAATCTAGACGCAAATTTGCAAGAAACAAACATCTATTCTCACCATTTTCCTATTTTTCAATTATAAATATTGTAAAGATGATAATAAAAATCCATATGACTATAAGGGATTCATTTGTAGTGAAATTATAAAGGAAATGTACACTAGGATGTAAAATGTTTCATTTATGTTGTTAATCTCTAAAAAAAATCTTTAGGATTTGGGAATGGGATTTTTTGTGATATGGAACATTTAATTTTTTAAAAATGTTTATAATGTATATATGTTATATTTTTTCATCTCAAAATTTTTTCATACTATTAAATTTTCATAAAATTGCAAAATGATGATGTTAAAATGATTTAAGATGATATTATATATTGTAATGAACAGAAAGGGCCTATTAAAATTCCTTGTATAGTTTTGTATCGACATAGTATCAATTATAATCAATGAATATATCTTTATAAATTATAATTTTTTATAATTTTTTTCAATATAAAATTATCATATTAAATTTATACTCATCGCCATTAATACTCTTAATACAATAATAACCCCTTTTCACTTTTCACTTTTTTGTTGAAATGTTCACCTCTATGTATTTTATTTTCCAATGACATAAAAATATTTATGATTTGAGTGTATTCCTGTGTTATATAAGGTCTTATTGAATCTCATGAATTATATTAAATTCATCATAGGTAAAATATATTTGGTACTAAGAGGGTACAAATAATAAATATTTTTTTCTTAGGTGGATGATATCCCTATATTTTCTACCCCTATAAATTTTGAGACCTTGGTGAATATGGTGTACATATAACAAGACTTCTACTTGTTAAATATGGGCTTATTGTAACTTCGGATTGACACACATTCTATAAAATTTCACATATATTTATATCAATATTGATATGATTATAAAAATATTTATTGTTAGTAATATTTTTATCGATTATTTAGTTAAAGGAACTTTGGCAGCAATATATTACCCCACGGTAACTACTGAAGATTCATTTTTATAAAAAAAAAATCACGACATATCTTTAATATTATTTCCTTTTTATTTTCTTTTAAAATTTGTTATTTAAATATTCAATTTAAGCCTTGCATATGTTAAATATTATTATTTTTATGGAATAGAATCTATATTTTCTATTACATAGTTTTAAAAATAATTAGGTTTCATATTTTATAATGTCAATATATAGGGTTTGTGGAGGAATCCTACTAGGAATATTTTCTCACATGATACATAAGCCCTTGATCTATATATAGAATTTGTATTGTATAATTTAGGAAATTTTAAAAAACTAGTTTTTGTGTTATTTTTATGACATTAATATAGGAATCCAAGCCTTTTAATCATTACATTACATGATTTTATGCTTAATTATACATCAGAGTACAAGACAAGGATCGTAAAGTCTAGTGTCATGAAAGACTTGGTACATAATCAAAAATTATAAAAACACAAATTTTTATTTAATCTATATAATGAAATTATATCATACATGTTGCTCATAAATATTCATATCACGACTCATGTATGACATGAACAAAGGGATGAGTTTAAATCCTAATATAGGAATAACTATAAGAACAAACCATTAACATATGGAACAGAAGGCATGCCATGATGATATAAAAAGGAATGTAACATATGTAATCATAACATAAAAACATGGAATCATAGAATAATGAGTCATTATAATGTGGATGAAACGTAATACCTAAATTTAGCATCAGTCAATGATAACTACCAAGACCATTTCACATGGTAACACACACCAAGGCTAACTGCCAAGACCGTCTCACAAGGTACCATAATCCATGGATAACTGCCAAAACTATCACACATAACATCTCATGAGACTCAACATTATGGAATTAATTGGAGTTCTATCTAGGCACACCCATATTAACATGTTCACGAATATTCATGAGACATAAAAAATCATAGATAATCAATCATACGTAAACATAAAGGAAAATAGGGAGAGAAATGGTTATCACATTCATGTCATAAATCGTAATGAATGGGAGTACCATAAAAGTGTCTATGGGAGAAAATAATTAAAAATTACATGGAAATTAATACGGTAAAATAGTAATATATAATGGTAAGTGATTATAAATAGAATAGACAACATGTAATAAGAGTATTTAAGAATTTCATTGCATTAAATCATTTTAGTCCAGTTTTAAGAAAAATACTAAAGAGAATTTAAAATTGAAAATGGAATAATTATTTATATGATACCCAAATCCAAACAAGAAGGTTTTCATAATAAAAATTAATATTTTATAAAAAAAATGGTGTCACAGAACAAATGGTAGATTTCACATGAAATTGGGTAAAATTTTTGGAATTACCTTAAAATGGGTTTGCTTATTGAGATTTATCAAGGAGGGAATCACTTAAAATAAAGTATATCCCTAAAATATTATGAGGGATGGATATTGAAACATGATTTTGAAGAATATAAAAAGTATTTATAAGTTTAAAATAAAATGAAAAGAAATATTTATTTGGAAAAAATAATGATAGTTCAACTTGAATGAATAAAGGTTGTTCGGTTAAAATCCCTTATGGAATATCATCATGTTATCAGATGTACATTGGAGGGATTAATGACATATAAAATGATTTATCGTATTTTATAAATCATTATAAATTTATGGGGAATGTTTAAAATCATACCAAATCATTACGAATTATAGATAAAAGGTCATAACATAGAGAACATTCTTTAATAAAATTTAAATAGAGAGGATCCCTTACCTTAAGACCGAAGGTGTTCATCAATTAATATTAATGACATGAATAATGAAATTAGGTTCCTGAACTAATAATCCCAGAACCTCTTATATAAGTTAAATATTTATTAAGACATTACTGTGCTCATTAATATACCTTTTTGATGGGTTAAGGGGTTCAATTTCATTGTTCATGTCAGTTTGTTTTATTGGTTTTTATGATCATTTTACTTATTTTCATAAATGTAGAGACATGTAAAATGAGGATGGTTTTAAATAATTGGAGTTATATTTTATTATTTAATATCCATGAGGCTACATGGTTTTAAATTTAATTTGTTCATTGGAGTACCGTTGAATAATTATATAAAACATTAATAATAAACACTTGAATTAATTTGGCGATTTAGCTCACAATTAGCTTGTTTTGTATTATTATTTTACATCATTTGTGAAAAAGGATTACATAATGAAACATAAGATAAAATAAATATTTAAAATTCTCTTTCAACCATAAAACTGTTTTCATGAAGAGAATTGAATATGGTAAAATAAATTGAAAACCCATCATCTTAGATTGTGGTAAATTAACACATCTCAGATGGCGTCTTTACTATTAGTATAAAAAATAGTAAAGGATAGATGATCATAAATTATTAAATTATCATTAAAAAATCCAATACATTTATGGTAGTGATGTTTTCAGAAAACTTGGATGAAGAGAGGTAAGGATAGAAAAGAAAAAAAATGAACTTGAAAAGAATGCAAAAGAACTGAAAAGATGAATTTACCTCTTGAATCAATCATCCTTGAGAGCCTATTATGAGGAGAGGATTTGGTCTTTAAAATAAGATAAGAGATTTAGGACGTGGGTGAGGAGATTAGGGAGATATTTGGTTCTAAATTAGTCAAGGAATAGGGATTGATAGGATTGAAGATAAGAGGTTGGAAGGGGTGGTATTTATAGTGGAGGAGAGGTGGGTTTTCATAATATTTAATTCCTTAGTTAAATAATATCTCTCAATTCCAAAAATAGAGATTATTTGATGAAAAAAAACAGTAATATGTTAATATGACTTTGAACCAATGGAAATTTACATTATACATTACCCCATAATGATGCAGAAATTCAAGTTTTATCATTTATTATGAGTTATCGTATTTTACTATTCATACAAACATCAAGTATTTTAGAAAAATACAAAAAAATGACCCAAACCATTGTTTTACATGTATAATCCAAAAAAGTACTCTATTTTTCAAAAATAATTTTATAAATATTAATATTTTAATTTTTAATTAAAATAGTAATTTATTTGAAAAATACAGATTTTAAAACTATAATTGATTTTATAATGTTTTCAAAAATTACGTAAGGTATAATAAAATAATATTAAAACCAAAAAACCTAAAATTAATAATCTAAGCACACCTTTTAATAAAATAATTTTTTTCTTAAATTAATTAATTAATTGTAATTAATTATTTATGACTTACAAAATTACCAATACTTTAACAATGATCATATTATCACTTTTAAGGTGCCTAAATTTTATTTATACATTCATGGTTGAGGATAATATTATTTTGGGTGATTTACTATTCATAAGGGTCATATTACTATTGATAAGATTTTATTTCTATTCATAAGGGTAGGTCATTATTCACAAAAATAATAATTTTGTATTATCGGACTCTAAACATTATTCTGATCATAAACGTGCATGTCAGATTTTCGAAATTCAAATCACAGAACTGACAGTATTATGTTTAAAGGACACATAATACTTATTTCCTCATTGTGTTGTGATTTCATGTGATTATATGACAAAATTATAAAAGGGAATTTCCATTAACAAAACATTTGGTCATTACATTATTCCCCCATATGAAATTTCCCCCTCAAAATTTCATTTTACATTCTAATCCATAAATAGGTGCGGGTAATATTCCTTCATTTCCTCCTCTAATTTCCATATTGCATATTCTTACATATTGTTCCACCATAGTACTATGACTAGGTGAGTACTCTTGTTACATTTAACATTATCTCTATGAACATGGATCATCATTGGCTATTTCTCGTAAGAAAGATCATTCTACAAATATATTGCCTCTATAGAATGTACATGCAAAGGGTCTAGTATGTAACTCTATAAGAGAGATACATGAAACACATTTTGTACTCTCTACATGGATGGTGGAAGGTATAGTCAATATTCCACAACTCTAAACCAATCAAGAATATTGAAGGAGAAGACATACCTAGGATATAAAATTCATTTCTTCCCAAATCTCATGACATAATTCCATGGAGATATGTGGAGAAATACCTCATTTCCCACTTTGAAATCAAGGTCTAATCAATGAATCTCATCATAACTATTTTTTTGGATTTGGGATTCCTTGATGTGATAATAAATGTTTTTCACTTTCACCACCACATCTTCAACCTTTTTATGTCCTAGAATCTTACACTCACCAACATCATCGTAACACACCGGTGTTCTGCACATTTTCCCATAAAGGTCTTTGTATGGTGCCATACATATGCTCAAGTGGAAATTATTGTTGTAGGAGAATTCAACCAGGGAAATATTGTTGGTACCATCCTCCTTTTAAGTCTATAGATCATTCTATAAACATATCATTCGTTGTCTGAATAGTTCACTCACATTGACAATCATTTTGAGAATGATAGGTTGTACCAATGTTCAGTTCATTTCCTAGAGCATGTTGGATACTTTTCCAGAACATCTAGGTGAATCTCAGATCTCTATTGTATACAATAAATAGTGGTACTCCATATTGTTTTTCCACCTCGTTGATATATATCTATGAACATTGATCCAATGAGAATTCCTCTTGAATAGAAATATATTTATCTATCTTTGTAAGACAATCCATAATGACCCATATAACATTGTTTCCTCTAAATGTGATTGGAAGTCTTGTGAAAAATTCGATGGTTATGTTCTACCACATCCATGTTGGTATGGGAAGTGGTTGCATCGTCCACTTATGATTCTATATTTCAAGCTTCACTTGTTGATATACTAGGCACTTTTATGTTTACTTAGAAATCATCTTCTTCAT
Organism: Viscum album; assembly: GCA_963277665.1. NCBI lineage: Eukaryota > Viridiplantae > Streptophyta > Magnoliopsida > Santalales > Viscaceae > Viscum > Viscum album. The sequence continues at coordinate 315,212,580 of OY728158.1, forward strand.
ATTGTCCCACCGGAATTTCTCTTGAATATCTTTATACATATTTGTTCTCCCTGGGTGAATAAGAAAGGTTGAGCTATGTGAATCATTCAAAATATTCTTCCTATATGTTGATAAGATGATAGAAAAAATCATGTCCCAAATATTACAACGCCTTCTTCATCAATCATGAACTCAGAGGATATCCAATTTTTAATTGCTTCCACCCTTTTCTGAATTTCCACATCTTTTCTTTCATCATCCTTTATTTTATTCATAAGGGATGGTTGAGAAATCATTTGAGAATGTATTGATTATGTTCATACCTTAATGATTCCCATGTCCATCCTCTGTAAATCTAAAAATATCAGATCCTTTTCAATTATCATCGTTGATAAAAATCCAAGATCATATCTACTTAGGGCATCTCCCACCTTGTCTGCCATACGAGGATGGTAGTGGATTGAGCAGTCATAATCATTGATGGTCTCTATCCATCTTCACTAGAACATATTATGCACTTTATTCAGGAATATATATTTGAGACTCATGTGATCAATATATATCTCACACTTCTCAGCATAGAGATAATTCATCTAGTGTTTTATATAATGATCACAGCTGCCAACTCCAGATCAGGCGTAGGATAATTTTTCTCATTTATTATTATCTTACTTGAGAAGTATGATATTACTTTACCATTTTGTGTCATCGTTTAGCCTAATACCTTCTTTGAATCATCAATCTACCTGACAAAGAGTTCTCCACTTATTGGTAGTGTGCGTACTGGTGTTGTGATTATTTTTTTTCAACTTCTTAAAACTGTCTTCACATTATTGAGTCCAAAAAAACTTCATCACCTTCCATGTTAGCTTGTTCATTGGATTTGAAAATCATGAGAAGTTATTATAAATCATTAATAATTCCCAGCTTGACCTAGAAAGCTGTGGATATCTATTACAGAGGTTGGCATGGGATACTCTTCAATTTCCTTTATCATGGAAGGGTCCACATATATCCCTTTTCTAATGATAACAAGACCCATGAATAATAATTCCTCTATCATGAAATATCATTTATTATACATTGCAAACAACTTCTCTCTTCAGCATGTATTCATCATGGTATTTAAATGATCCTCATGTTCCTCCTTGATCTTGAGTATATAACAATATAATTGATAAAAAAATACCAATTTTTGTTTGAGGTAATATCTATAGACTCTAATTATTATGTCCATTAAAATTGTTGGGGAATTAGTGAGCCTGAAGGGCATCGTTACGAACTCATAGTGCTCAAAACTCATTGAAAAGGTGGTCTTGGGAATATCTTCCTTCCACACCTTTAATTGGTGATATCCTGACTGAAGGTACACATTTGAGAAATAACGGGCCCTACAAAGATAATTGAACAACATATCTATCTGAGGTATGGGATACTTGTTTTTATCATGATTTTATTATGATCATGATAATCAATGCAGAGGTTCATTGATACATCTTTCTTCTTAAAAAAGAGGACTAGAGCATCCTATAGTGAGGAAATTGGTCCTATAAAACCATTCTCTAGATTCAACTGAACTGGTTCTTTAGCCCTTCTAGATCTATAGTGGAAATTATATATGGATTCCTTGATATAGTTAGGGAACTAGGAATAATTTTAATTGAGAAATCAACCTCTTTACTGGGAGGAACACCATGCAACTCTTCATGGAATAAATATGTGTAATCACATAGGATGTGAATGCCTTCAAGCATGAATCTCCAATTTTTCTCAATAATTTGATATAGACATGCTTGATCATGAGGAATTAATACACACAATTCATAAAATGATTGTAAAAGAGATTCATATTCCTCCATACACTTGTAAAGAATTGGAGTATGATTCAGGATGTGAAGAGTTATCTCCATTTGCAAATAGTTGATGTTGGATTTGAATAAAATATCAAATAAATTCCCATGAATGCATCAAACTCTACTAAATGAAGTGTGATGATATTTTTGGGAGGTTCAATATGAAAAAATTAACCGAGGAGGTGTTACCATCCATGGATGAAATAATTTCCCCATTTGATGTTCTCACAGAAAACTTATCAACTAAATTTTGAGGTGGAGTTTGAATAGTTATACTAAACATGAAAGATATGAAAGAATGTGTATAACTAAAATCAAATAATACGCTGGTTATTCTTGAATGAATAACTAGTGTACCTATCAACACATCATTTCCAAGATCCACCTCATTAGTAGTGATAACATATGAGCTTACTTTTGGACTTGTAGTTTGTTGTTGATTTCCTACAACAACCATTGAAATAGTGAAATTGTTTATATAATTCCCACGGTCCATGCAGTTATAACACTACAATAGAGGATGAGCGTTGATCTGAACCTTCCTTTATTTTTCCACATTAGTAGGATTATTTACATCATGTCGGTAGATTTTAGACATATGTCCTAAATTTCAACATTTTAAGAAATTCATGGTTCACTTTATACATTTCCAAGGATTCGTTTTCCCACAATTATTACACATGGGACGATAGAGCTTATTTCCCTCATGTAACTTATTTTCGGGACCTTCCACACTAGATTTTATTTTCCTCTTATTGTCATTAGGACCACGATAACATTGAAAGTCTCTGATATTTATTTCAACCTTAAGGGAACAATAAAAAATCTCATCATAGAATTTGAAGCCTCGAATAACCAAATTTTTTGGTAGACTCATATTTATTACACAAATGAAGTGATCCACCTTTCATTCATTGTAAAAGAAAAATATAGAGTAATTCCTTTCAAGCCTTTTTATGTTTAATTTATACACCCGGATGGACTCATATTCTTTCTTCTTGAGTCTGAAGAACCATCCATCCATCCAGAGAACAGTGAGTTAGGGGAAACTATTTAGGAAAAAACATTCTCTTGAATTCCATCTAATTCATCGAATCAATTTCCTCCTAGGGAATCATATTCTTGATCAGTTTCCACCACTAATTTGCTTCCCCATCCAAATGATAAACAACCAACACTCTTTTTTCTTCTTATGAGAACTTGAGGAAAAAGAATATATTTTCAATTTAGTTAAATCATTATTCTATGAGGAGGGATCATAATATCCACTAAACATGCAATGAATTTTCCACATGATGGACTCAATGACAACATGCTCTTTCCTTGGATGAGGAGGAGGTTATTACACATGATTCAAGTTATTATTCATAACTTGAGCCAGTAGATCAAGTACTATCATGAAGTTTTGAGCACCCATTCCCATCATATCAGTAATATCATTAAGGAATTATTAACATTCCCTATCACATTTTCTATTGGAAAGTGTTCTTATATTTCCCACCACTACCTAAGAAAAATAATGTATAATTAGAGGGCTTTAATACTTAGATATTGAGCATAAATAGGAATCGTTGAACATAAAATTACAATCATGTAAAGGAGAAGTATATCCTAACATGTGATTTAATAGGTTAAAATCTAGGTTATACTTTATCTATTTGATAGATTATATTCTTATGGGATCTTTTTTTATTCCCGTAATAATGGTTTGTACTAAAATAATGAATTTACCAAATCAGGTCCCTTGGGAGTGTCAATCCAAGTGTGCAACAAGGCTCGTTATCATGTACTAGTTCCTATTCGAGTCTACCTCGAAGTGGTGTTTTCAGGTTTTACCCCTAGATACATCGATGCAAGAGCCACCTCTACTAGTTTTTTCCTGATAGTGATGTATTTTCTTAATAAACCACTTACTCTATACTTACCAAAATTTTCGGGTGATTTCTTATAATTAGTAACATCCTTAAGGTTCTTACTAAAGTGCTATATTACTAATGTCCAAATATAACTACACTATCCTATAATACAAAAAATAGTGACCCTGGACATTTACAAATAATATTACAAGATTTTAATCATAATTATACCTCATGGTACAATCCAATGATCATAAAGTCTAGTGTAATGGACGACTAGCTACATAATCAAACATCATAAAAACAACTTTTTATTTAATATCCATAATGAGAATATATCTTCCATTGTGATAAAATATCTGTATAGTATAACCTTGGGATAACATGAACAAAGGGATGAGGAAAAATCCCAGTATGGGAATATCCCTAAGAACAAAGTATTAGCCCAGGGAATAGAAACCATGGCATGGTGTTATAAAAATGCATGTAACATATGGAATCACAACATATAAATATGAAATCATATAAACATGGAGTCATAATTATCTTAAATAATTGTAAAAAATGACTTTATAATGATTCAAGGCTAACCTACAATACCATTTCACATGGTATCACAAGCCAAGGCTAACCGCCAAGACCATCACACATTGTAGCATAAGCCAAGGCTAACCGCCAAGACCATCACAGAAAATGTCTCATGAGACTCAAATTTACCCAGCGCATTGGAGAACTATATGGACGATCCCATCTTAAAATATTTATAATTTTTCTTTCCACATAAAAAATAATACATAATCAGTCATACATAAACATATGGAAACCCATGGAGGGAAATGGGTATCACATTCAGGTCCTGAAGCATAATGAAAGGGATTATCATAAAATTGTCTATGAGAGAATGGGATTAAAACATAAATGGAAATTAATAAGGTAAAATAGTAATATATCATGGAATGTGATGTCAAATATATCTTACAACATGTTATAAGATTATTTAGGAATTTATTAGCATTAAAACATTTTAGTGTGATTTTAAGGAAAATACTAAAGAGAATTTAAAATAAAAAAGGGAATAATTATTTATATAAAACCAGAAGTAAAAAAAGAAGGATTTAATAATGAAAATAATGATTTTATAATAACACTAGTGGCTTAAAATCAATGGTAGAGTGCACTTCAAATTGGATAAAAATTTGGGATGTTCCCATAAAAAGGGTTTGCATATTGGGAAGTATAGAGGAGGGAATCACTTAAAAGAATCCATATACCCAAAAGAGAATAAAGGATGGATCTTTAAACATGTATCTTTGTCATATAAAAAGTATGTATAAGTTTTAAATAAAATTAAAATATTAATTCAATTGGGTGAAAAGTAAAATAGAGTAATCCCAAGGAATAACGGTAGTTTAGGTAAAATCACTTATGGAATGTTGGAATGGTATCAGGTGTACTTAGAAGGAATTAATGTTAGAGAAATGGATTTATAATATTCTATAAATTATTAGTAAAGTATGGGTAATGTGTTAAATCTTTCCCCATAATAAGGAATTACACATAAAATGTCATAACATAGAGGACAATCTTGAATAAATGTGAAATAGAGATAATCCCTTACCTTATGTCTAATGAGGTTCTTCTCTTGATATTAAGGACATGAATAATCAAATTATGTTCATTAGATAATAATTAAATAACCTATTCTATAAGTAAAATATTTATTAAATCCTTTTAAAGTTCATTCATGACCCTTTTTATGGCTTAAGTGGTTCAACTTCACTGTTCAGGTCCGTCTGTTTTCTTAGTTTTGATGATTGGTTTCCTTATTTTGATGAATGGAGAAACATGTAAAATGGGAATGGTTGCACAAAAATGGATTTATATTTTATTTTTGAACATTTATAAGGTTACATTATTGTAAATTTAATTTGGTTAATTGGAGTGAAGTTGAATCATTATATAAAACATTAATAATAAATGGTTCGATTAATTTGGTGATTTAGCTGAAAATAAATTATTTCTGTATTAATATTTTAATTCAAGTGTGAAAACATATTACAGAGTGAAACATAAGATAAAAAAATATTTAATATTATGTTTCATCAACAAAATTGGTTTCATGAACTGAATTTAAGATGGTAAATGAAATTGAAAACCCATCATCCTTGAATGTGTTAAATTAACACATCTCGGGCGGTGTCTTTACTACTAGTATAAATGAATAGTAAAGGAGATATGATCATAAATTATTAAATTATTATAATATAATTACAATAAATTTAATTTTATGGAGATTTAAAAAAAATTGAGGATAGTTAATTATAGAAAATAAAACAGAAGTACTTGAATAGAAAGCAAAAGAATTCAAAAGAGGAATGTACCTCTTGAATCAATCTTCCTTGAGATCCTCTTAATGGGAGAGGATTTGGTCTTTTTAAGAGACTCATGGACTTTGGTTGTTTGGTAGGATATTTGGGAGATATTTGGGATGAATTTAGTTACGTAAAAATGCTTGAGAGGAGTAAAGAAACTACGTAAGGAGGGGTTGTATTTATATTGTAGGAGAGAAGGGTTTTCATAATATTTAAGTCTTTAGTTTATTAATTTATCTCAAGTCCCTAAATAGTTATTATTCTATGACAAAGAATAGTAATATGTGTATTTTAGTTCAAATAAATGGCCATTTACATCATCCATGACTCAATCATGATGAAAAAATTTAGGTTCTAGCATTTATTGTGAATAATCATATTTTACTATTTATAAAAAATTCATGTATTTTAGAAAAATACAAAAAATTCACCCTAATAATTTTTTGACTTGTAGACTCAATAAATGAAATCAATTTTATAAAAACTAATTTTTTAAATATGATTACATTAATTTTTAATTAAAATCATAATTTACTTGAAAAATACAGATTTTAAAACTAAAACTGATTTTATAATATTTTAAAAAATTCCATAAGTTCTTATTAAATTGTATTAAAACCATAAGAAATAAAAATAATATTGTTTTAACACCATTTTGAGAAATAAATTTTCATTTAAATTAATTAATTAATTTTAATTATTTATTTATGACTTTCAAAAATAGGAAATTTTTTTCTATGATCATATTATCATTTATATGATGCCTAAATTTATTTTATACATTAATGAGTCAGGTTAATATTATTTTTTATGATTTAATATTTATAATGGACATATTAATATTCATAAGGGTTGGTTAATATTCATAATCATAGGTTGCAATTCTCTAAAAATTATGTTTGTCTTATTATACTCCAAACAGCTTACTGATTGAAACTGTGGATGCCAAATTTCCGAAATTCAAATCATAGATCAAAAAATATTGTGTTTAAAGTACAAAAATTAAATAGTAGTTCAATGTTTTGTTATTTCATGTTATTATATGACATAATTATAAGAAGGTAATTTCCATTGATAAAACATTGGCTCGTTATACGAATATCGGAAAGATATCAAACTAGGATCCCAAAACACATCAGTTGTACATATTAACCACTAGACGATAGAGAAAACCCTAATGGTTGAATAAATAAATGGTGCTAGATAGTTTTTAAACATCTAATTTTAAATAATAAATCCAAAAGTTAGGTGAATATTTTGGCATGACCAGTGGGATCATTGAACATTGGAAAAAATTTATAGTTGACTTTTCAAGATGCACTTATTATAGCATTTTTGTATAAAAAATTATAGAAAAACTATATATTCATGCATAATAAATAAATGATTTTAAAATACACCCATAATATCAATAAGAGACATGGAACCAAAAATATTATTTTGATACATACCAAACCTGTTATAAAAATAAAATATGGGGACTTCTTAAGTGTGAAATCTCATGGATAACACTCAGAACATCCCATGTGGTGTAATCCAGAAAATACATCTAATTCCTAAACATATACCACCCAAATTATAATCACCAATTATTATAATATGCTACAGAAAGGGTACCTATATTTACATAAGGCATGAATGAAAGATTCTACATGAATTCTAAGAATGGAATATGAAGTGTGTGAGTAAAAAAATAACACAAAAGGTGGTCTCCAACCACACATAAAAAATTTGTGACAAATAATATCTATGTTCTAATAAAACAAATCTAGAAGAATAAGATGCACAATAAAAATCATTCCTTATTAAAATTTGTTAATATCAAAAAAATAAACCCCCTATACATATACTATCCATACCTTAAGAAACTAATTCATTACATATATGGGATATATGATGCATTGAGTTACTAGAGTATGACTGAAACACCTGAGATCTAGATTCAGAGTCCATCACTTGTCCCATCAAGAGGGGAATTTTTTTCTCATCTTGGGTATTGTAGCACATCCCATGTAATGAAATAAAAAATAAACTCTATCATGGAATCAAAAATGATACCATGTTAATTAAAATGTTCATATTATGTGAATTACCTACTAATAATGCAGATAATTTATTATATACCGTTATAAAATCTCATAATCCACAACCCAACAATTATAAATATATAGTATTACACAAAATTGAATTACTAAATTATAAATCCCTAACTGTCAAAGATAAGGAATATTTAAACCTATATACAAATTAAAATTAAAAATTATATTAGTAACCAATATGATTATAACCGTACCACATATTATTATACAAGAAACAACCAATAAGAAACAAATTTTAGTTTAATAATGTAATACAAGTCATATTTTTTTATGAAATTAGTGTTCTAGTCCTTGACCAAAACACAAATTTTATTGAAAAAAACAAATAATTACAGAAGTTTGAAATAAAGAATTTTGTTTACATCCCTAACATAAAGCGTGAGTAAATCAAGAGGAAGATCAACCCTCCAATGAATATCATGAGAAACACCCATATTAGAAATCCCATCAACGATCCTGTTTTATTAATGATACGTAAGAGTGACGATGAAATTGATATCTGAAAGCGAGTTTAGGAAGTCCATACAGCGAGCAGTGAGCTTCCATGAAATATGAATGGTACCATTCTAAATGGCATAGACAATAGTAATGGAGTCACTCTCAATGCAGATGTTTTTCTAGTTGTGTTGCTTGGAAAACGAAATAGCAGGGATAAAGCTCATCATCTAAGCATCCAAAGAGGAAGCAAGACCACAAGAGCCATAGAAGTAGCCGAGCATCTAGTCATGGTGATATCTGAAGATGGATCTACAAACCGTTGGGCCATGGGTGCATTTAGAGGCACCATCAACATTGGAATTAATCAATCCTAGGGGTGGAGGCTACCAAAAAACCACAATGGTAGATTTAGGGAGAGGGTAATTCATGTCAAACCCAAAACATCTATGAATCCCAAGGTCATGAACCGAGTTGTTGCAATGATCCTTCTGAATCGAAGCTGCCTCTCGAATCGCGATGAGGATTCTCATTTTAGCTGCATTTATATTGAATGTGTTGTTACGAAAAGTAAAATCATTTATTCTATACTAGATCACATGAAGAAGCCCCTCTATAGATTCGACAAATTTTTTCAAGATTTTTTGGGAGTCAAGCATGTCCATACACCGCTGTAGCTGTGAGGTTATAGAGCTACAAAACAACCATATGCACTCAAAAATGTCAAAAATATAATTCTAGAGAGTATTTTCCATATCACAAGAAATAAATAGGTAATTAATATCATTGGGATGATGGTTACACATACGACATTGTGAACACTGATTAATCCAAAAATTTTGTAAGAAGGTATCTGTGGGGATTCTTCTATGGGCGATACACCAAACTAAGGTGAATCTCGAGGGCTTTAACTAGTCCTTGTTGATGTTTTTTAACCAGGATAAACTGTTATCATCATTTTTTAACAAGTGAATGCAGTAATTTTTAGAGTCTAGAATTCCATTATGAGCACCTTTAAAAATAATAAAATCATCCGTATTAGGGAAGGGATAGATTTCAACAATGTATTTGATATCCTTTAGTAAACAAGGGTTTTCTGAATGCGTGACATTCTTTATGGTGTCATTGGGGTTGAGAGGAGGATAGTTATTTGGCATTAATAAGATCAGGGGATCTATAGTCCAGTTATCCAGCCAAAAATTTAAATTTGATTCTTTTCTAGCCATACATCTGGAATTTTCCATAATGGAAGTGAATGTGTTTTTAATGGAGGTCCATATAGAGGATGCGAGAAAGTGAGAATGATTATTTCTAAGATTGTTAAAAAATCAATCCCTATGAAAATACATGGAAGGATAGTTATTATGAATGAGGTTCCACATGATATTGTATTGGAGAGCTTCATTAAAATTAGAGAACTTTTTAATACCAATACCCCCTTTATCAATCAGTTTGCAGCTACTGGAACGGGGACAATGACCAATTTTCTCTCTAGAGTAATCTCAGTCCAAACAAAGTTCCTAATAGAAAAATTTATGCGCTTATGGATACTGTTTTTCCATTCATATATAATCATATAGTAATCAAATTTGTAGGAAATTAAGGATTTAACAAGAAAAATTATCACTTCCACCGAGAGGTTTTTACCCTTCCAAGAAGAAATATGTCGAAGTGTTTGGTCAATGATGGGGGAGATGTAAGATGCTTTGGGTCTTACCCAAAATAAGGAAACACCATGATAACTGTAGGGTAATAATACCTCCTTAACACCTAAGGTATTAGTGATGTTGTGTTTCATATTCTACTGATAGTCTTCACCAAAGTAAATGTAAGATTTGTTCTAGTTGATGTGTTGACCAAACACTTCTTGGTAGTGAAGAATGATGGCTTTAAGTTTAATAATATTCCATTTTTTCCTGAATGAAGAGAATAATGTCATCATCATATATGAGGTGTGAGGGGGAATTCATGTTTCAAGTGGAAGATATAGGTTTGAGATTTCCTATTTCTATTGATTGAGTAAGTAGTTTTCTTAAGTAGTCTTCAACAATTGAGAAAATAAAAGTCGAGAGAGGGTTATCTTCTTTAACTCCTTTGGAAAAATTAATATAACCTTTCATGGATCCATTAAGGAGGATGGAAATATGGGTTGAATTAGATAGGTTTTGATTAATTTTATAAATTTTTCAGTGAAGCCATACTGCATATAGACTTTATACATGAAATTTCAATCGATGGTATCAAAATCCTTTGCAATGTCATGTTTAATGTCAATATTCCCACCTTGATTTTTCCTGTTTATAAGATTTGTGGATTCTGAGGCATGGAAAATACATTCTTGAATAGATCATCCATTTACGAAGCCAAATTGATTCCAAGATACAATTTTATTTCTAATAGTAGCCATTCTATTGGAAATGAATTTGGTGATAATCTTCAAGAGAGTGTTTATGAGTGAAATGGGCCTAAAAGGCTTAATTCATCTACATTCTCAGTTTTAGGGATAAGAAATAGGAATTGAGAATTTAATCCATGAGGGAGCATGCCTCTAGGAAAGAATGTTTTCACCAAGCAACATACATCACCCTGAATCACATCGTAGAGTTATTTTGATAAAAACCATAATTAAAACCATCAGGACCAGGATCACCATCCGAGTTTAGGCTAAAGACTGTGTCCTTAATTTCTAGGTCTAAAGCAATACTATTAATCAAGGAGTTCTCATCATTAGTAACCAATATTGGAATGACATCAGGCATAAGATCTTAATCAATACCAGATCGATTGATGATATTATGAAAGTATGATATCAAATGATTGGAAATGCTTTCCTCAGTGTCAAGAATATATCCCCCAACACTATGATAGGAATGAGGACTGTAGTATGTTTAACTATATGGAGGGAATTATATAATTTATTATTCATATCTACATCATTATGCCATTTGGATTTAAAGATCTTCTTTTTGAGGTTATCCTTAACGTTGAGTAGAGTGATTAGTTTAGAGGAAATGTTTCTTTCATGTTGGGAGTTGTGATCGATGTTAGATGAGGTTCTACCCTTTTGAATTTGAGAATGTTCCTTTACCAGAAGGGTGATAATATTGTCTATTTCATTTTTTTAGTTTTTAACCAGTTTTGTGTACTTTCTTAACCATTTTCAATCTCACCAGACAAGTAAACACATCATAATGACTATGCATATTAGTCCAGATGTTTTTTATTATATACATATAGTTCGAGTCAGGGGACTAAAAAGTGTTATATCTGAAAGGGGTCTTTTGTTTAAAAGTTATATGGGAAAATATAACTAAGATGGGATGATGATCAGAAGCAATCATTTTAAGTGTAATACTAGAGATGTTTTCCCATTTATTCAGGGCATGGTCATTAGTGAATAAACTGTCAAGTATAATAGCCACCATCATATTATAATCTTTTCTGTACCAGGTGAATTTAGAAGCCATTAGATTAACCTCTATAAATTTATTTAGTTCAATGCAAGATTTAAATTCCCTAGAGGTGATGGAGGAATGTGGAGGGCCCACTTTTTCACTAGAAGCTAAAATATCATTAAAGTCTCCAACTATTAACCACGGATTATGGGGAGTGTTACAATGTTGGGTGAGCTCGTTCCAAATATATCTCACATATTGGTATCAATTACAAGCATAAAAAAAGTAGTGAATAAGTGAGAATGATAAAATTTGTAATCACAGGTAATATCTTGGTTCGAGGTATTGTATATACTAACATTCTACATTGAAGAGTGAGAAAATAACCATAAATATTCAGTGGATATACCATTATTGAAAGCACCTAGGAAAGTGTAACCAAAGGGGGATTAATGTTTGAATCTAGATGCGTAATTGAATTTAGGTTCATAAATAACAAAAAATTTAGGGCAATGAGTATTAATAATACTTTTTAAAACATTAAAGGTGTCATGATTGGCAATCCCCTGACAATTCTAGAAGAAAATATTCATTTGTAGCTTTTTTTGGTGGGGTTGTCCCCTTTATTTTTGGAACATGAGGTCCTTAACCTTGTTGATATTCAAAAATGATTCTTCCATGGAGTACTAATATGTTTAACCAAAAATGACTGAGGGTCCATAGGTAGGTTCTAAGCACATGTACTGGTCAAAAAATTTATATGTTTCTCACATTGGGTGTAGGAGTCTGAGACAGTATGGTTGTTTGAAGAAGATAAAGGAGAAATGTTTGGTGATCATTGAAATACAGCAAATAAGCTGTTTGCATCTCTAGGTAAGAAGGATATATTGGTGTAGGATGAGAATTTCCCATCCTCCCAGGCTGTTCTGGGGGGATCTCCTTGCATTCAAGCTTCATATCTTTGCTGCTCAGGGAGGACAAAAGAGCAGCCCTATAATCTGGATCAACATGCCTATGACTTTCCTCTTTTCTAGATGAGTGTTGTGAATCTAGAGAAGTGTTTTAGAGGTAAAAACATGGTTTTAAGAGGGGGGATTAATCACTTTATTAGAGAAATTTTAGTGGTCATGAATCTTATTAAACAGATCAGATGGACTTGTGCTTGATTCGTTCTAAATTGGGTTCAAAAGAGCAGATTCCTTTGAAGGAGGACCTGATAGATCCAATTCCGATTGGGGGAGTACTATAATGTCTTGGAATTCCGCTTAAATATTATATCTAATATCTAGCTCCATAGTTTTAATTTCTTGTTCTTCATCCATGTCATCCCATTATTTGACTTTTTTAGATTCTAATTGTCCAAAGGGATTGGTCTTGACAACCCATTTTTCATCCTTTTACATTGATGTTTCACGTTTATCTATATCATTTTCCTTCTCCCTCCTATGATTTTTAATTTCTGTTCAAAAAACAAGGTTTGGTTGGGGAGGTTTCTTATGTACATTCATACAAATATGAACCATGTGACCTACTTCTTTGCAATGCTCACCAAAAGGGGGGAGCCTTTCATACTGCTTGTTCACAACCATTTTGTATTCATTAGTAGTGAAGGTAATCGACTGAGGGAGATTAGTTTCTAATATAAAATTGATCAACACCATAGCATACATGACTAGGTCCCCAATAAGTGTTCTTTGATCAATAATAACGGGTGTACAAATACAAGTAGCAAGATCATTCAGAATTTATGGGTGCCAAAAATACCAGTTTAGATTAAAAAGCCTAACCTAAACCTGCGCAGTATTGTTCCTAGGATAGTAATGTCTCACTCAGTGAGGTGAAGAAAACCTGGCTTCAGGTTAAGATTACCAATATACCAGACATGATCAAGGTCAGATTATGAAGATAATAGGATATGGAAATAGCATTTATAAAGGGGTACCAATTTCCAGTTAGAAAAACCCCAACATTTAGCGATTATTGGTTTTAAATCAGAAAAGGGCCAGGGATTATCACATTTAAGATATTCAACATGACGCTTAATGGAGAACTTAGAGAGTTGAGATCTCTGTTGTATCACAGCTAGATCTACTTCAATGTAAAAACCGCCATCATCCATTTTCTTAATCCTTTTTGACTTCGTCGATGGCGGCTTGGTATACTCGGTTCCTGTTAAAGCTTAAAGTAAATAGACACCATTTTCCATCAGATTTGTTACTTGTGTTGGTTAATCTTTTTTCAGATTCTCCACTTCCTTCAAGTGTTGTTCCCAGGTGATATCTGAGAATTCCAAAGAGAGGAGATTGCGAGGGAGGATCGTTAATCCTATTCAGTTTTCTGTGGACTAGGGTTTTCCAACAGTATCTTCGAGCCTCATTCCCACCGCCCAATCTCATGTAATACATACTAATTTTCAAAATAAATGTCATATGATTAATATACATGATCCAGTATCAATAAATATATAGATAAAATTTATAAAAAAATTAATTTCACAACATTAGGAATTTTATAATAAATATAATATATATTATTATTTTTTGTTTTTCATGTTAACATAATCTAAAAACATTCCCTAGTTTACACTATACTAGTATGGCATAAGGAATGAATTCAACTATTGAAATAAATACTCATGTTACATTTGATGTCATTTGGGATATAGAGTTCCCCCAATAGAACAAATATAATAAACTAAAATGGGGAATATTTTTGGTTACAATGTTATCTGTTAATATTGGTGAATCCAACATGGAAAATTTATAGGTTAACATAGATTTACATATGATCAATTTCCATTACAGTTTGTTGTAGAAAAAATAAGGACCTGGAAATTTTTTACAAAACATAGTTGGTAATTTTATGTATTACATAATTTTATATGATGTCAAGAAAAAAAATAAAAAATTAGTGGATGAAAAAATCCTTGAATAAAAAAAGATAATATTATGTAACCAATTTAGAGTTCATCAACTCATCATTGGAGGATGATTTTCCTGAAATCAGTGGATGGATAATGAGATATCCATAGGGTTGGAATGAAGGATTAAATAGAATGAACTAACATGTGGAGACATTTTTAAGGTTATATATTCATATTGAAAAGTCCAATTTTTTTTAAAATCAAGGAAAAAAGTTTTAGTGTTATCAAGAACTAGTCTAGGTCCACTGTGTAGTCATTGGTGCTCTTATTTTCTCAATATACATTATGAAGAAACAGTGAAAATGAGCTTATCTAGTAGGTACCTAAGGATTCCATATCAATTGGGAACCACTACTTCTAATTTCCTATACCTTAAAAACATCACTAAATAATATTCACATAAAAACCAAATTAAATTAAATTTAATTAAATTACTAAAATTTGGAGAGTTTACTAACACGTATAGGTCAAAGTACAAACATCCTTCCCACCATTAGGATGGGTATCCAAGTATTTATTTAATTGGATCACTTAGGGAATAATTTTCTCCATAAAATTATAATTCCATGTTTCCTTTGTTATGTTGGATATAAAAAAATTTAATTCTTCCCCATAACCCAAAGGAGATTAATTATCCTTCCCACAAAAACATCCCCACTCTTACTGATGATATAAATGGGATACCCCACATATGATGCATTTCATTCAATACCAATATTATTATATCATATTACAATTATTTGTTAATATAAATAAGTTCTAAATGAAGAAAAAATGGATGTATTTGTACATATTTCTAAAATTTTTAGCTAAACGTAACAATTAATCCTTTTCATTATGTATTTGAAAAAAAATTAAAGAGAACAAAATTTTTTTAGTTCCCTTACATTTATTATACATTATTTATTATCAAAATATTAAAAAATAGTGAATAAAGATATGATCACAAACTAAAAATAATGTGGGTAACCTTTGATGATTAACATAAAACTCTTATTTGTATTGAGTTTTAATAATAAAATTTCAAATAAATTTCATAATTTCTATCATTTACTATATAATTCTATCCCAAAATAAGGACTATCTATAGATTTCCATCATCATGAGAAAAGGATACAATTTTCTTCTATAGATATATTCAAAACAACTCATTTTAATTGGTTAATGGTACACATTATTATAAGATAACTCATAAAATACGAGATTACTCTTCCACAAGTCACTAAAGAATATAATATAGGTCTAAAGAATATCTTTTAAAATAAAATTGTTTTTCTTGTATTGGTCCTCGGCTTAAGTATGTAATTTTCAAATTATTTTTAAATCATTACTCAAAGATCACTATATAACATGAGATAACTATCATTTTGGTCTTGGGTCCCTATTAAATATGATACGTATAGTTTTATTGTGTGTGGACATGATCTATAAGACATCTATCATACCCTATTATTCAATAAAAGGGAAAACTTTTATATAAATGAAGATTCCCCCCTTCGATCAACCAAATAGTATCCTAGCTTCTGTATGAACATTGAATAATTTTTTACTAATTCCATTAATATCACATTCCATTTCAATTTTGGTAAAAAATTTGCTTGATTAACATCCATAGTTGATGGATTCCCTAATTTTACCTATTGATAAGTGGATGATCTAGTGATATAACCTACAACATATTATTTCATTTCCATCCACTATAAATAAAAATAGGAATCATGTTACATATTTATGATAGTATGGTCAACAACCCATTACAATGCATGATATTATAACATAAATCATTCACTAATTTATTTAGGGAAAATTATCCTATCATTAATATTCATGAATTATAGAGGAATATATAAATTACTATATAGTATATAGTCACTATAATATTTATAAAAAGTAATGGTACAATTAAAATTTGAGATCTAAGAGTCCTTGAAGTGATCCATTACTGATGATATATATTCTATATTTCATAAGTAAATCCCACTTGGATTATAATTTTTTAGGTGGTTTTTATCCACTACTAACATTATTCTCCATTCTATATTCACTTTGTGCACACATTGAGAATGAATATTCTTACTAATAATATAATAAACGATATTTCCATTCCATAGATCCTATTGAATATGAAAAATATATATTAATGATATTCTACAAAATTATTTTTCCTTGAATTAAAATCTAGTTGCAAAAATATTTATTTTATAGTTTTTTTATTAGTGGAAACAATAAATTTTATTCCAAAAGGGTAGGTTCTGAAACAATTTAGAGAATAATCCAAAATATATAATTCTATATCATTGGTAGTTTTTCTTTAATTATGATGAAATTTTTTAGAACCATATGATACCACATAATTATACTACATGAGGAAAAACTCAAGGGAAACTGATGTTACATCACAATACACATCAAATCCTTTATTCTTATAACATAATGTCAATATTATAGTAACACTTAACCATATATAAAACTCATAAAAATTACACTATTATATCAATAAAACATTACTCCTTACAATTTTATTTGTTTCATTGGAGTAGTTGTCTTAGTGTAATAAATAATTAATCAGTGATAATATCATATGAGTATAACAAAACACATAATTTTAGATTAATTTGATTGAAAATTATAATACAAGAATGATTCAACCCTTTTAAGATCCATATAATGTTAATCATCTAAAATAAATCAAACTTATAAATTGTATTAACTGATTGAGAATAAGTATTTGGATAACCTATCGGAAGTACAATATTTTCAATGTATCTATGATAATATGGATATGATGATTATTCTCATACTAATTAATTGAAAAATTTATTATATCATCCATGAGGTCAAAATAATGAGTCAATTAGGGGATAATGGATCCTATTATTTATATCCATAACCAAAATTGGTGTATTGGATTGACAAAACATTATTACTAAATAATTAAAATGGTAATAGAAACACCATAAGTCCGTTATTGGGTTTTCCTTGTGAATTACGTGAGGATGATAATAAAGATAAAAAATGTATATTTTTGTAAAACTATCATTCCCTTAAATGATAAAAATATATAATACCAATTTGTGGTAGGTGATGATGATTCTCGATGATAACTGAATTCATTATTCAATAGTTTACATAGAAATATGCTTAATCTAATTTCAATTCAGAGAGAATTGGAGTAACCTAGAAGAAAGTGACCAGAAAAAACTCAATTACCATAATACCTTTTAGATGAATCTTATCATATCTATATTTTTATGGATAAATTATATATTTGGGATAATATATAGGTTATTTTCTAGTAGGGAGGTAAATATATTTGTCCAAAACAAGGCTACAATGTGGTAAAATGATGTACTGAAAGTATATATCTACCATTAATGTTATAATTGTGTCTGATTAGTGTCAAATACACATATTAAATGGAAATCCATTATTATTCTGAGATTTATTTTCTCATTATTTTCATTAGAAATGTTTAAAATTTTAAAGTATTTTAATGTTTTAATCATTTTTCTTTTCTAATTAACAGTTTATAGAAAATATGGGAAATTAAATTTGAATAATTAGTTTAGATAAAAATTAAAATAAATGATAATTTTTCAAATTTGGAAGTTCACTTATGAATTTATGGAATAAATTTGATATTTTTCTATTTTATGTATTTATAGAAAGTATTAATCCAAAAAGTCCTTAACCCAATGAGATTGAAGACATTTATCTAGTCGAATATGGACTATGAGAGAAAGAAATCACATTAGGGAGATCCTACATATGTGTAATATGGATGATCAATCCACACACAATGACCTCACATAGAGGATTGAAAAGACCTAGGAATCCTATGTGTGTTGGCATAAGATCATGTATTTTTTGGGTAGTGTTTATAGGATCACATCACTACATCATGCTTATAATCCATGGGAACCATGGAAGTGATTATATATGAGTGCCAAACCTTGAGCATTTTCATTTTGAGATAATATTTACAAGAGTATTGTTCCTAACATAAACAATGGAGATGTTCTTTCTCAACTACATGAATCTATGCTCAAACACACCTTCTATTCCATATCTTCCACTCTCCATCACCAGAACACCAAGAAACTAACTTGATGCCACCATAGTAAATGCATGAGAAGATCAACTTCCATTAAATGTCTATTTACAAGGCCTAGTGATCACTATAAATGATCCATTGAACATTGGTAGACTTTTCTGAATCCTTTTTCAAATAGAAATTGAGTCATGCATGAATGAGGAGCCCATTCTAACCAATACTAAAGTTGAATAACTTGAAGAAGGACCCCACACCATTGCCACCACCGTTGCAACATTGGGTTTCTAAGGATAATCAGATGAATTATGGAGGAATATTAAGCAAAAAGGAGATGTAAATACCATAAGTAATAAGTAAATGAGGAGATTTAGGTTGCAATACAATATTTTTAGCTATATTGTGGGCTTACATTAATAGGACACTATATTTAGGAGGTTGAACAATTGAAATTAAACTTCACTGTGGACACACCAAATCTGGATGTGGATTGGTTTTTTAGAAGTAAGTAGAAATAGGTTCTACATCATGAATTCTACACTACACCACAACCATAGAATGACCACACACATATAAAGGAGGAAATGACATAGTAACCATACCAATGCCACAACTAGGTTCTGCATGGTCACTCTGATATCCAAATATAATTTTAAATAAAGGAAATTTTAAAGAAGTTAAAAAAAGATATTGGGGATTAATAGGATTAAAAGATATGGCTAATGATCTTCTTATAGATAGGGGGTTTTCTCTACACTAAATGAGATATTATTTGGACTAGGAGAAGGATTATACTATTTTATTCTTCAATCATTTTGGTTTTTCTCTAAGTATTATGAATATTTTATTAAAGTGTTTTACTATTTTATATTTCATTCATCCATATCATTCATTATATCAATGTCATTCTCTTCTACCATAAACTATTACATTCTATATTGACTGTCTGAACCAAGTATTGTCCAAGGAGGAGGATCACTATATTCCTTATTTCTACACTTTAAATTATAATATGTATTATTTATGGTTGTGGTGAATTAGAGTGAAGTTCATGGGTTCAATGATCATCTACCATGACATGAATCTCAACTTGATATCAATTATTTAATTTATTTTTTTCCTATATTCCTTTGAATAAAATATCATCACATGACTAAGATTAGTTGTTTAATGGATGAAATGACATACAATGGAGCTTGTCCCTTGAAGGTGGCACACTCTCAATTGAGGTGGGTCATTAAACATATTTAAAGGAGGAGGTGGTGTTTTTTGTTCAAAATATTTTTCATAATCATGAATTATTTCACACAAAATTCATTAAAGGACATTTAATCAATAATGATATTTCATAATTGAATTATTAAATTTATATCAAACAAAAAATACGAACAATGAAGGAACTCAAGTAACCAAAACCATGACCAAGAACTTTATTTCTACAGTAATGTGGATTTATATTGAATTTTCAGGTTAGGATTTTATTTTTTATTTCACCATAAATTGATAATTTTTATATAAAAAAAGAAAAAAGAAAAGTAACAATAATTGGATTATAATTACTGGCTGAACTACTGTGAAATAAAGTGACACAACCCTAGTCACCCATTGTTCTACTCTATAAAAATAAATTGTAGCATATATACATACCTATGATAGTTGTTAAAAACACGAAACAATATTTGGTGGGCCAAGAGGTTGTTCATTATAATTTTATTTTTTCATTTTAAATAGTTTCAGTTCATTTATAAAGAAAAATATATAAACAAAATCTTTTTTCCATGATGTTTTGAAATGTTGATTATTATACATGGAATAATTACATAGAGGTTCAACACAAAGTTAATGTGATTCAAAATGATGAGGTGGCACTTTTTCATATAAGGGTTGAAAAAAACACTAATAGGGTCAAGCGGGAGTAAAATGTATAACAGATTGGTCAAATAATTCATGAATTTATGGGCATGGTTAATGGATTCTAAACTGATTATCAATGTTTGAATTCCATGAGGGAAGTATCATTGGATCCTCCATATTTTTCTGAAGTGGTCCAAGTGGTCGAGGTCTTACTTAAGTAATATAAACAAACCAACCATCTAATGATATGGGTCCAAATCATTAATGAAGAGATATAGAGTGATGATAAATAATCAAATGCTGATGTACATATAATGGATCAAAAAGAATAAGACCAATTTTCAAGTGAATGGTAAAATAATATAATTAGATATGATCTCTTCATATTTAATGAAGAATCATAAAGACTAATATAATTATCTATAGATTTGGATGAGGAAGAGGCCTCCCAAGTGGTGATGTTTAAAGAAAAATTATAGGAGCATGACTACCTACCACAATCTAGTTAAATACAACTTTAAGTGGAACTCTCAATTGAATAAGAGACAAAAGTCAAAAGACATTGGGATACAATAATTTTATAAGTAATTCTCATTTAATATTATTTAATCTAAATAGAGTATCACCTCAAATTATTTCGAATTTTTAGAAATGGAAAATCCATTCATTACATGGAGGATGAAGAAGTAAAAGAAGATGAACCTACTGAGGAATACATGGAGCTCCCAGGACGTATTGAATTTTTTTTGAAGGAATTAATGTAGAGATCCAAGTGGAATTTAGAAAGGAAAAAATATAGAATCTACTTATATTAATGGGGGATATTTTAACTTTGACAATTCATGTTTAATATTTGTTTATGTAAAATTACATTATATCCATCCTGTTGAATATTAAATTGATATAGTCAGTATTGAGAAATCACTTGGAAGTAAAATAAATTAGATTTACCAAGTAGTAAACAAGAAGGAGGACTGATAATTCATCATACCCCACCATAGAATCTTAAAATTATTTCAAATAGGATAGATTTGGTTAAATCATTACAAGAATTCATGAACAATAACTATGAAAAAATGAAATATGAAATAAGAAACATGTGGTGATTCAAATTCATGAAATTTCACCCACAAGGAAACTATAAACAATAGTATCTACTAAGAATCAAGAGATATAAACAACCTAAGAACCAATTGGGTTTTCAAACCAAGTCTTATATTTCAATATTATTTCTAAGAAATTTTGATTTCCTTCATAGGAATCAATTTATAAAATATCCCAATACCACTAACTTTTTTATTTTCTGTTGACATAGTCCTCAAATTATGATGATTGATTTTATTTTATAGTCTCGTGAAGAAAAAAATATATCCCCAAACAACTAGAAGGAAGAGGATAAATGTTCAATAGAATATGTATTTCAGTATTAAATTTACTTATTTCTCCTTATATTTTTTTCTTATTTTTTTTGAACTTTAAAGAGTAAATTGTATCACAACACTTAGGATATTTTCTTTCCATTACATAATTAGACGTCATTAGTATCATATAAATCATATGATTCAATGTTTTAGATAATGAAATTTAATGAACAATATGAAGAAATTAATGATTTGGTTTAATCATAGATTTTAATTAAATGAATCATAATTTGATGGAATTGGTTGATTCATGTAAATGAAATATCCCTAATATTTTGTATAATTTAAATTTATTAAATACATGTGATGTGATTTAGTATTATATCGTGCGAAATGTGATTTCTCCAAAATAATATATTACATTCATGATATAATTGTTAAACATATTCTCTCTATTTAATCATGATAATATTTCATGAGTGATCTTAGGGAATGCAACATACTGGAAATTTTATTAGAACATTTAAAAACTATGAATGAAAAATGAAAAATAAATATGATTGATAAATTTTTATTGATAAACCATTACCTTGAGACCACATTTTAAATTAATCATTATTTATACCGTATAGAACACAAATATAATTGTTAAAAGTGAGAAAAATATCTTACCAATAAATTCCAATCTTCCTATTTTTATTTTTCTTGATATTTTATTGTTAAAGTGTGTGGGTAAGAGATGTCACAGTGGGGGAAGAAATACATTGAATGAAAAAAGTGTGGGGTTCAGTTTTGGGTATTGTGGAATGATCATGAGTTATTAAATGTAATTCATTTATTTTACAATATACGAAATAAAATAAAAATAAAATAAAAAATATAATTGGTTTTGGGAGAAATAAATCACTATAACCATACATATAATTCTTATAATTTTAGAATAGTTGGTGGATGTCATATTTTTTCGACGAAAAAATTTTCAAAAAAGAAAAAAATTTAAAAAGTAGTTTGAAATAGATTAAATATAAAAATTATATAAAATTCAAGAATGTTTAAGTCATTTATTATGTATACACAGATCACGACCATATTTTGATTTTTATAAGTGGGTGTAGATTCTATTTTATGGGAATATTTTCATTTATCTTTCAATTTTTATATCACAGATTATGCTTAGTAGTTATCTTCATATTTAATCATTAATGTTTTTAACAATAATCCCAACCGTCCTTAAGACATCATGTCATTAGATGCTTTATTAAAATTTCCTCATGATTTTATGTGAATGTTTTCTTTAAAAAGTAGTGAAAGTGGTTCATTTTCAATCCTATATAAAAGTATAACGTACTTGAGGTATGAATATAAATATATTTCAATTTTTACCTTCAGTGATGAGAACATTTTTTGGAATGGGAGGAAGATCATGAATTGGTATTCTTGATAAAAATGGATTATGAAATGTGAATTAATGAAAGGACGTATTCCACCATTTTCAAAAGGGGAACAATTAAAAGTATTTTATATAGTATTTATTTGAAAAAAATGTATTTTGTTTGAAGTTATACATGGAACATGAAAATTGTGTTTAATATTAAAACAAATTTTATTTTATTAATATTAAATGTAAATATTGGTGGTGTTGGTTCCCTACATAATTTAATGTTGAGATCCAATACTTAAAGGAAACCATAGTACATGTGTGGGGGTTTTTGATGCACTAATTTTTTCATAATTTTATTTTAAAAAATATTATTGGATTTCAATGTTTTTAATCCATTACACTATGCTATAAAATATTAGTTAAGAATAAAGGGTAATTTATTTTAAGAATTAATATAGCTATAAATGAATAAAAATGTAATTTTTTTAAATTTGTATGTTCACTTAATATTTTATGGTTGAAATTTGATAAGTGATTTATTTCCAACTGGTTAAATATTTTTCATAGCATAGAAACCATACAACCCAAAGGCCTATAATATATTTAGCTATCCCAAGTGGTTCCACCTACTAAAGAAATCCCAATGAATAGATCTCGAATAAGTTGAAGGGGAAGATCTATCTACATATAGTGAGAATGCATAGTTTTGGTGTCAAATCCCATAAGCTCAATAATATCATAATGGGACTATGTAGTGCCTGTGGGAGGCCATCCCCATAGTAATGTTTTTAGTAGATGGAACTGTATAATTTCTTATATGTGAGTGATATACCACATGCATCATTGATGTGGGACACGATCTATCCAGGAACTCACCCTCACTTGAAAAAATAGTGATGTTCTACATCAAATTCCTAACTTCATGGTTAAATGCTCCTTCACCATCACCTACACCAATATGCATCATCGAATCACACTACAACTAACTAGGAACCACCATGGATGATGCCTAAGAAGCACGATCTCCATAAAAGGACCACATATAAGGACCTTTTCTCACCCTTAATGATCATTTATAATTTTGGAAACATCAGTGAATACATTTTCAAAGAGGATGGAATACATGCACACAACATGAGACTAATCAATCCACTCTGAAGGATTGATGGTTTAATGAGGATCCTAATTCCATTTCCACCTCCATTGTATAATGTGGATCACCAAGGATTATCAGGTAATCCTTAGAAGAGGAGGTTTAACTATGGATATGTCAATCACTAGTAGAAATACTAGATTCAATGCCGATGTAACAACAATAGTTTTTTATTTACTGAGAAAAAAAGTATGTGTGAGAAATTTTTAGCATCTATTTTCCTAAAAAATGATGCAAAATAATTTTCAAGAGTGTTTTTTGGTTTCATTGTATTGTTTAAATGATTCCATAAATAAATAAAAATGTTTTTTCATCGGTTTTTACAAAAGCTGATGCCATTAATTGCAAACCACATATCATTCTACATCGTTTTTTATAAAAACTAAATCCATATCATAAAAAAAAATAATTATAGCATCGATTTTCTAAAAAATAGATTCCATATATTAAAAAAATATTTACAGCATCAGTTTTCAAAAACAATGATGTTGAAATGTTTCTTTAAACTCTTCGGCAATGGTTTTTGTAATAACCAATGCTGAATGTCTGTTAAAAATAGTTGGGATTGGGAAACCCACATGGTTTTGGATCTTTGAAAGCTAAAATGTGATGATTCCTCTCGACTTACGACTACTTTAGAGGCTTATTTTTTATCTCGAATGGCCATTCTTGATGATTTTATTCCATTTTCACGATCTACAGTATATGTTCATGATTATCTCCAATTTTTTTATCATCTACAAGTAATTTTTTTTCCAAATCCTATTTTCAAAAAAAATCAACTAAAGTTTGATTTTTTTTGTTTTTTCATATTTATTTTTCAATTTTACAATAATTATTTTATTGATCTTATAGTGTTTAATTTTCAAAAGCATTCTACAGATCAATGATTCAATTGGGATCTGTTTTTGTGTTAAAATCTGAATTTTGTATGTTTTTCAAAATTTTGAAGATTAATTTTTATTATTTAATTTTGTTTTTAATTTGATTCAATTATTAGTTTATATTTTATTATAAATTTTTTTGAACATGGTTAATGGTTATCCCTAATATAGATCATTCAATATACAGTGAAAAGTACAAGTGGACAGGGATGTGGTTGTTGTTCATGTATATTTTTTAATGGTTTATTATGGTTTCACTTTGAATTATGGGAGTTTATTATTATGTTTATTAATTTATGATATTTATGTTATATACACTTGGCTTGTTACATGAATGATCTATAATTATATGCATCCTTATTTGAAGATACAGGTTAACATGTATTACATATGACATTCCATGTAGGTTTCATTACTATGCTATTTTTAATTTACTGATATACCTTGAATTTTTCATTAGAATTCATTTTCCATAATCTGAGATGATATTTATAAGAAAACATAATATTATCCTTTTAGGTATTTGATAATCATTCTTGTTTTCACAACATGATTATATTGTATAATTATCATGCTTGGAATATATTCTATGTTATAGTGTTTCCTACTTATGTAGCCACTTTGCATGCATATGTTTTATGTTGGTGCTTCTCTAGAATGTCTACCTACACTTATGGAAGTGCGTATAATTTCTGTAGATTTAATAATGTTTCCCATGTGATTTACATATTTAGGTCATTAATTAGTAATCCATGGTTATATTCCATGCATCTATACTTAGACATCATGATTTATTTTATTTATTACTTGTGATCTCATGCCCTGATATAAGTTTGATGCATTGTTGGGTCAAATAAAATGCTAGAATTAATCTAATTGAAGTAAATTTATAATTTAGAATCCAATGATGGAAAACGTATAGAGTCAATTGTGTATTTTACTTGGAGATGTATTTCATATTAATATAAAATGATTTACATATGAATTTATTTTTTTATTAGGTTTCCTCGGTTGGAATAAATGTTCTAATTCTTATTTTTT
Source organism: Viscum album (assembly GCA_963277665.1). Lineage (NCBI taxonomy): Eukaryota > Viridiplantae > Streptophyta > Magnoliopsida > Santalales > Viscaceae > Viscum > Viscum album. The sequence goes on from OY728158.1 coordinate 315,239,217, forward strand.
ATAATAATAATAATTTCAGGATATAATTAGAAACAAATTATAATGAATCAAATGTGTTATAAGATATACCAATTTAGTTATGTATATAATTTTATTTTTCATAATTTTGGGATTATTATGATTGATTTAACTTATAATATGAATATTTACTCTAAATATTATTTCATATATCTAATAATAAGTATTTTGTTTCCTATTAAATTAATACAATTTTGAAAAAATTTGACACAAGAACCATCGAAATAATGAATGAACTATGTAAAATGAACTAATAATTATAGAATATTGATATTATAATGAAATTAAAATATCAATATAACACATGTATATAATATGAAAAAAAATATCATTTGTAAATGTGTTTCATAACTGATGTTTTCTATATAATTATAAATATTTTTTATTAAATGTGTTTTTATTTAAAATTTATATATATATATATATATATATTTAAATTTTTAAATGTTTCAATATATTCACTAATTATATTATGCTATCAGGTACTGAATAAATCACAATTGGATACATTTAGGAAAAACCACTAGTGAATATGAAAATGAGTTGATGAATTATTGGAATTTTCTAAATGAAAGCGTAAAAAATTTGATTTGATTTTCTGTTTATGTGTAAAGTGAGTGAATATGAGAAAGCTAAACTCCATAAAAATCAAGGATCATCTCATTTTTTTGGTTTTAGACTTAATTATAGATGTAGGATTTGTCATGGTGAAAAAACTGAAAATTCAACATCCAATGTTGATGAAAATATTCATATTGAGGAAGATGATCATATTGAAGAATTAATTCTTGATTCTGGTGTTGAAACCATAAAAAATAGCAACTGTTGAATGATTTTATAGACATTCTAAGAAATCATTATTCCAACGATATGGTAAATATACAGTGTTATCAACACTTTTGAGATTTGATATCTAAAAAGGAAAAAATGGGTGGAGTAATAAAAGTTTATCTAACTTACATGAAGTTTTAAAAGAGATACTTCTAGAAGGCAACATGCTTCCAGATTCCATTTATGAGGTGATGAAAATATTATGCCCAATGGGATTGGGTTATAAAATGATACATTCTTATCCTAATGATTGTGTACATCATTGGAATAAAAAATAATATTTATCATGTTTTCCTACATGTGTTACAACACTCTATAAGATAGATGGTAAAGTCAACATATATTCATTATCAAGTACCGTCATCTAACGTATTGAAAAATTAATTTTGTTCTTTCTATTGATATCATCTAATATTTTTTTGTATAAAATTCTGAAAATTCAACTATGATTCATTTATATGTACCATAATCCTAACTCCTGATAAAAAAAACATGGTACGATCAAATAATTCCTCATTTGAAGCATCTATTTGAAAATTCAACAGATGAAAAATGGTTAAGATGAAGTTTCGATGAGTGCTTCTATGATGGTAACATACGTAACCCTACTGATTGACTATAGTGGAAGAGTTTAGATAAAAATTTCATTATTTTGGATGTAAAGTTAGAAGTATCATAATGGGATTGTATACTAATGGAATGAATCCATATCAGAGCTTTAGTAAACGAAATGTTCATGGCCTGTTTAGATTGTAGTTTACACCATGTACCCACATCTATGTATGAAGAGAAAATATGTTATGACAAGCTTGATGGGTTTTTGACAAAAAAACTGGGAAATGATATTGATTTTTATCTTTCCCCGTTGATTTATGATTTGAAACTACTATGGGAGGAAAGTGTTAATGTTTTTTATGCATACAAGAATGAGTATTTTCTTTTTTTCTACGATAATATTAACTATAAATGATTTTTCTGATTATAAAAACATATATGGATATCATGTTAAGAGACATGAAGCTAGTCCTAATTGTGAAGAAAAGACTTCATATTATCAATTATATAATGAAATAAAGATAGTGTATATTGGACATCGAACAGTTTTTTAAATTTATCATCCTTATCATAGATTGAAAAAAGAATTTAATGGGTTACAAGAATACAAACTTCCCTCTCGACCATTTTTAGGTGAATGATATTATGATAGGGTGAAAAATATTCAATTGACATTTGGAATGAAAATATATTATCTCTATCAATGAAATATCTAGAAGAAGCAGTCTATTTTTTGAACTACCTTATTGGAGATTAATAGAGATAAAACACGACATCAATGTTATACATGTTGAGAAAAATATATGTGAATGTTTGATTGGAAATTTGTTAGAAATAGAACAAAAGAAAAAAGATGAATTTCATGCTATATTGGATATGATATTAATGGGAATATATTTGGTGTAAGCTCCCATTGTGAAAGGAAATAGAACATATTTACCTCCGACATGTTACACATTAAGCAATATTGAAAAGATAATTTTTTTCAGTGTCATAATGGTATTAAAGTACCCATTTTTTCCTCAAATGTGAATAAGTTGGTCTCATTGGAGGATTGTAAAATAATATGTATAAAATTTCATGATTGACATGTATTGATGAAAAAACTTCTACCAGTATAAGTGAATGGTATATTTCTATTATCAATCAGAAAGATAATCATTAGGTTACGTAATTTTTTTAAATCCATTTGTAGAAAATTCATTGATCCAAATTTGTTAGATGTGTTTGAGAATGAAGAAACTCTTATTCATAGTCAACTAGAAATGTATTTCCCATCGACTTTTTTTTGTTATAATGGTTTATCTACTAATTCATTTGGTGCATGAGATAAGAATATGAGGGCCTATTTATTTATAATGGATGTATCATTTTGAAAGATATATGAATATTTTCAAGGATATGTTAAATATAATTATCGACTAGAGGCCTCTATTGTTCAAAACGATATATTAAAAGAGTTTATTATGTTCTATATTAATCATTTGAATGAGTTTGAGCATATTGGTATCCCTATATCTTGACATATGGCGATTGACAGTGAAGGTGGAAGGCTTTAAGGCTTAAAGGTAATGTTCATTCCAAGTGATGAAGTGATGCACACACATTTATATATTTTGAACAACCCAGATGAGGTTCAATCATATATATCCTCGCATATAGCTATATTAATTATATGATATCAGAAAAGAAATGAAAAGTGGTTCATTATTGACCATAATAAGACATTTGTACCATGGTTTAAATATAATGTCACCACATATATATCTACATTAGACACATCAAACTAGATAGATGTGGGAAAAAAATTTAATGCGATTACATGGTATGGTTTTGATATTAATGGTTAATCATTTTACACAAAAAATATGGATGACAATAGTACCATTCAAAATAATGGTTTGATGGTTTTCACTGAAGCGGTTCATTTTTCAAGTGCCAAAGAAAAAACCCAATTTCTGCATCAATGCCATATTTCAGAGTTCTTTAGGAAATATGGTCAATTGAATATATTAAATTTTGAGTCACAATTTTTATGTGTAATTAGGTTGATAGTACGATTGGGGTGAAAAATGATGAATACAGGTTTAAACTAGTTTATTTGAAAAAATTCAATTACAATGAAAACCCATTTATCATGTCGACACCTAGAAAACAAGTATTCTATGTCATTGGTTCGTTGAATGATCAGTGGTCCATTGTTTTGCACGAAAAAATATACAATTTGGGTGATGTGGATGGTACTGATGATGGTGTTGATTTACATTAGCCTTATTCAACTATTACACAATTTATGAATGATTACAATGAGTATAATATAGATATAGTGTATGCAATATGTAATGATCATGATGAAGGCATGTGGGAAAACACTAAATTATTCTATAAATATTTCTGGTAAATATTTATATTTTTTTCTCTTTTTGAAACATACAAATGCATGCCTCTTTTTTAATTACATATTATCTTCTGTCCTGTTTTTAAATATTCAGTTTTCTAATGATATGATGGTACACAAAATTTCATTTCACTTTCTAGTAGCAATGTCATATACAGAGAGAGTGGAGTAGTTTCTGAGGTATATCTATTTTTTATATTATTAAATGTTTAGTAATATACTTATTTTATGAAAAACTTTTAATTTTTTTGTAGGGCTTCTAATGCATCCTCTGTAGAGGAGACTTCTCCTGTTACTACTAAAAAATAATGTTCTCAACTTGGTAAACGTGGTATTACATGTTTACCCAAACAATCACTTTCACATGATGATGATAGAATAAACATCCATTTTGATGATAATAATAATGAAACTGGGCCAAATGAAGATCATTTTATCAATTATATATCGATGCAGAGCCATTGCAAGATTAGTATTTTATATCTTGATTAGAAGTCAGTGGATTGGATAGAGAAGAAATAGATTTGGGAAGTTGTGATGGTAAAATATCTTAATTGATTTCTTTTATCTCGTTTTTGGAATATCAAATAGTTTAAATGAAATATTTCATTTATTAAATTACAGATGAAATTTAATTTTGAGGAAGCCAAAGAAATTAAGAAAATACATCTCTCTTTTGCGGTGGTTGGATAGAGATATTTTAAAACAAAACAGATAGAAAAACATGTTTTTGAAAAGAGATGTTTCGAAAACCCATGCCTCATGTATCGGTTTATAGATAAAGATACATGGAATTGATTTTTTGAAAGTCGCCATGAAGAAATTTCTTTGTATGATAATTAGTTTATATTGTAAAATTTATTATCTATTTGTCTAATTACATAGTAGTTTGTTTTTATATAATAAGCCTCCACGAGATCTCATCAAGAGATTCAGTTGATAATTGTATACCCTTACACTTTTTCATATCGTGGGAATATGTATTTGGAGAAGAAAATGATTGATGAAAAATTTGAAGAATTAAGAACTCGATCTAGTAGTGGTTCAGAAGAGGTTCAACATGGTCCACCATCTCCTACCACTCACATGAAAAATGAAAATGATCAAGAAATAGTAGAAATGAATTGTATCTTAAAGATGAATGAAGAAAGTAGCTAATACAATTGTATGTAAAAATAATTTATTTGTCATAAATTTTTAAATTTTATAAATTTTAATCACTAATAAAAAAAATTCAATTTCATTTCAGGATGAACTTCGGGAGCAACAGACACAGGGCTTGTCACGACCCGTCCTCGGGGCCAGTGTCGTGACTACACCAAACCCTCCTTCTATAGGCCAGGGGCTGGTGACTAGCACCAAAGACGTATCCCTGATAAAAAGGGAAGGCATTACCTTTAATCCTTTAACACACAATGTATGAACACAAGAAGTAAAAACAATAATTACTAATATTGAAAAAAAATGAGTTGAATGTAAGTGGGCCAGTATACAAACCCAACTAAACAAAAAGTACAAGTACAAGTAATAATGATAAGTTGTTCCTAGGACGTCCTCTGGGAACATCCTACTTGAAGGGTAGGTATAGATATCGAACAACATGTATCAGAGGTACGTCGCGTCTAGTCCAGATCTCAGAAGCCTCTTTTGTGGCTCTGTCAACCTCGATCACTGCTGACCATCATCTGTATAGAACACAACAATGTGAGGGTGAAGCCCGTACATGGGAGAGTATAATGATAATCAGTAAAGAACCCCGAAACCTCTGAATAAATCCCAGAATCCACTAAGTATAAACCACAATAGTAAGATACAATCACAAAGTATCAACATCACTACTTGGGTAAATGCCCATACATATACCTAAGATACCAATCACAGTCCGACTCTAACACTCGAGCCCAAGTACAACCCATTCCACAAAGGAAGTAAAGTCAATCATCTCAAAAACAACAACTTATATTCAAGGCTCTTCTCACATAGGTATTTAACTCTAGTACAGGGGTAGAGATGATTAGATGTAACCACTGAATCATCTCCTCTATAGAACCCATGTAGGATCCTGGAACAGTATCGGTGCAGTCAAACCCACAAAGGATCCTGGTACAAAAGTCATCGTTGTCAAACCCACGGAGGATCCCAGTCATGTATCGTCACTATCAAACCCATGGAGGAACCTTGTCTAGTATCGTCGCTATTGAACCCATGGAGGATCCTTGTACAGTAGTAGGTCCTCGTAGGATCTTATCCTCTTAGTTGCAGCCAGCCATAGGGTTCCCACACACAGCACACTCGATACTGGGAGGGTCTTCCCCTTAAGCCAAGTGTTGATACATCAACTACCAAGATATCTTGATTTGATGTATCTAATGGTTCTGTCTCATCATAAAGAACCCAACGTGACAGATGTCACCACAATCGGACGCCCGGTCTGTGTGTTATTGGTGTTTCCACTCCGAGGGTCTGGATGGATTTAGGTTCAATCGAATCAGGTCATATCCTAACTGAATTCAATCCTCAAGTGTGTTGGGGAAAAAGAACCACCTCATTCCAAGCTTCTTGTAGGCACAGACGGTTCGTCAATCTGGAAATTGTAGCCCATGATATAGTCAAAAAGGTGAAATGGGTCGGAACGGGGCCCGGGTCCGGTCCCGCCACACTGGGCTGACCGGACCCGACCTGGTCTTGTCTGGCCTGACCAGGTTTGGCTCGACCCGACCTAGTTCGCGGGTTTGACCTGGCCCACCGAAACCGGGCCGACCCGCCAGAACTAGTCCAGCCCAGCGGTGGTAGCTCGTCCCAGCGCAGCGGCCCGAACCTGCGTGGCGGCCCGGCCCAGTGCGGCACCCTGGCCCACGGGCTGCGCGACTGGCGTGGCATGCACCGGTGGCCTGACCTGAGGAGGTGTGGTGGCCCAACCTACAGGGGGGCAGAGGCCCAGCCCAACCGGCCCGCTTGGCCAGTGAGGGTGTCTTCTAGGGGTGGCGCCCTGCGGGGTCGACTCTAGCAATCAGGGGGGTTACACCCCCATGTCATCAGCAACAGTAGGCGTGTGGCACCAGCCCGGTAACCATGGGACCCTTCGGGTTCTTCCCGTATCACGCCCTCCAACCACCCTCCTCCATCCTCCACAACATATGGTTGTGGTTCTTCTCCGGTGCGGCACACCGACACTACGCCCAGCCTGTCCGACCGTTGCAACTTGCATGGCCACATATCCTTCCTCTAGAGTGGTGCGACGAAACCGCACCCCTCCGGCACCGCGGCAGCCCTCCTGGCCGTGGCCCAGTTCTTTGTGCGGCATGACGGCGCCACACCCCTCTGGTGGCCCGGTGACCCAAGCACCGCCGACTTCTTCCACGGATGGCTCTTTGATGGTGGCCTCGTGTATCGCTGTGGCCCATTGGACATGGCCCATTCCTATAGTGGTGCTATTGTGTCACTGTTTCCATCAATGAATGAGATACAACAGAGGGTTTTTGGGCTGTGTTTGTTCAGCGTGCACCCTCCGTGTTAGGGTGATATAAAATACCTATTATCGAAGCTCATGAATGACGAAGAATGAAGACTGAAATCAATCAAAATAACCCCTACATCGTTTTTCATTCATTGAGGATGGAATATGGCATCTTCGTTGGCAGTGTTCTACCCAGGCGGCTTCTCCTCCTTTGATGCGGAATAAGAACAAACATCCTCGGTGGTGGAAGTTCTTCCCTCCAAAGGTGTTGCCTCTCACTTCTCTAGCAAGGTGGAAGAAGAAGGTGGAAGGTGGTGGAGAAAGGAGAGGGATGGATATCATTCACTAGTGGATTCCCCTCTCCAACTAGGAATTCTCATCCCTTAATTAATTAATGGAAAAGTTACTTGAATTAATTTGGGGTTGTGGACCCCACATTAATTCAAAAAAATTAAATAAAAAAAATTCTTGTCATGTATTTTATTTTTATTTTACTTCATTTTTAAAAAAACCAACCATGTGGGTGAAAACTCAACCAATGCTCTTTCCCGAATGCAGATAATGTGAAAGTCTCACAAAGAAATCATCAGCACTACGAGTTCAGGGTGACCTCAGAATTCGATTCTGAGCACTGGATCAGAAGTTACCAAAACCCACTCTAAAACTCACTAAACGCACTTAGAAACTTCAGAAAAACATTCCCAGCACTTCGGGCCTCCGAATCACGTGCTGTCAAAAACTACAGACTCAGAACAATTCCATATATATTGTTAAAAAAAATACAAGGGATTTTCTGGGTCATTATATTCCCCCCACCTTAGGGATTTGCGTACTTAAAATCCAAAAATCTAAACTAGGGAAACAAATGGGGGTTCTGAGCATGGATCTGAGCCTCCTGCTCCCATGTGCTCTCCTAGAGGTTCTCGTGATGCCACCATACATGCAGAAGAGGTATCGACCGATCATGAATAACTCTCTCATATACATCCTCGATCTCCAGTGTAACCTCCTAGAAATTCAATCCGACGTCGATGTCGAGCTCACCCCGGTCTATGATTAGAGTTGGGCCATGCACGTATCTCCTTAGCTGTGAAATTTTGAAAACATCGTGCACCCAGTGAAACTGAGGAAGAAGAGCCAGGTGGTAAGCCACCTCACCTACTCTGCTGAGGACCTGTAAGTGTTTGATGAACCTCAAATATAAATTTTCACGCCAACCAAATCATCAAAAACCTTGCCATGGTGAGACCCACATGAAGACGTATTCACCATCCTCAAACTCCAAAGGTCTTCGTCTCCTATCAACATAGGACTTCTGACTGCTCTGTGCAGTCTTCATCCGCTCCAAGATGACCTTAACCTTCTCTGTCGTAGCCTGCACCATCTATGGTTCCATGAGTACTGACTCCCCAAGATCAGTCACGCATAAAGGAGATCTACAAGTTCGGCCGTATATTTCCCCAAAAGGTGTCATCCTGATGGTGGAGTGGTATCTGTTGTAGTATGAAAACTCTACCAAGGGTTAGTGATCTTTCGAGCTGCGACAAAATTTGAGGACACATACATGGAGCATGTCCTCGAGATTCTGAATGGTCCTCTCAGTAAGGCATTCCGTCTTAGGATGGAAGGCGGTGCTCAAGCAAAGCTATGTCTCGAACGCCTCTAGCAACCCATTCCATATTCATGAGGTGAAACGAGCATCTCTATTAGAGGCAATCGTCGATGGAACAACATGAATCAATACATTATCAAGTACATTGAGGCACCCCAAGAAATCTAATAAAACCTGCTCTCTGATCGGTAATAAGTTGGCCGACTTGGTGAGTCGGTCGACAATCACCCAGATAGGGTCATAACCTATGGATGTACGTGTAATTCCCATAATTAAATCCATGGATATCCCATCCCACTTCCACTATGGGACCTCTAATGGCTGAAATAAACCTGCTGGAACCTGGTGCTCCGCCTTCACTTACTAACAAGTGAGGCATCGTGAGACAAACTCTACTATTTCTTTCATCATACCTAGCCATCAGGGTTTTCATCGGAGGTCCTGGTACATCTTTTCCACACCTGGATGTACTGCTAGAGGCGACTTGTGAAACTCCCTCAACACTTCCTTCTGAAGAGACAGTGGTACCATGGTACTTCCCTAAAGAAAATGACATGCTCCCCGCCAACAGAAAATCCATCTTGTTCCTTCCCTGGGCATATCTATGCACGTCGAGCCTCTCTGTAAACATCCCCTCGCTTCGCCTCCCTGAAACTCTAAAGAAGTGGTGATGTGACTGTAAGAGACTGTAGAACGGCTTCTCCAACTGGATCCACAAAGGATATCTGCAACGCGGATAGCTGCTGTGTCACATCTCCTAGCATCTGAATGCATGATCCTTTACTAATAGAATCTACTACATGTTTCCCCTTACCATGAGTATCGACTATCATGAAGTCATAGTCCTTGAGAAACTCAATCCAAAACTGTTGTCTCAGGTTCAGGTCCTTCTGTGAGAAGATGTACATGAGACTCTGGTGGTCAGAGTAGACAGTAAAACGCTCTCCCATAAAATAGTGCCACCACATCATCAAGGTGAAGACCACTACTGCTAACTCCAAGTCATGTGTGGCATAGTTATGCTCATGTTGTCTCAGCTGATGAGAAACATCAACTATCACCACTTTCTCAAGTATCAGGACGCATCTGAGCTCAGTCCATGATGCATCACAATAGACTATATTCTCAACTCCCTCCTCCAGTAGCCTCAATATGGGAGCACTAGTGAGCCTCTCCCTCAGCTCTTGGAAACTACACTGGCATCTCTCTTCCCACACGAAGGGTTTCCCATTCTTCGTCAATGCTGAAAGTGGTGGTGCAAATATAGAGAAGCCTTGCACAAATCATCGATAGTACCCAGCCAGACCAAGATAACATTGTACCTCCATTGTAACACCCCGACCCCAGTTACCTAGAGTCGGTGCATTATTACATAACATTGGCCTGATCACAAGAAAGATCAAATCTCAAAAGACTGATTGGTTTAGTATCCTTGGATACACTAGATATATTCATAAGTCTTACATTACATCATAAAGTGAAAAACTACTAGAACAAAATATTGTCTCCATATTCCACACTCATATCCCCACATAATAACCCTTCAGGTCATTCATAATTTACTTCTTCACTTCCTATGAAAAATAAAACATAGAAAAGGGGTGAGCTCAAATGCCCAGTAAGGATAAAAATATAGCGGAAACTTTCATAAATAAGAATAAACATTTAAGGCAATGTATAACTAAAACAAAAGCCTTTTAAACTTGAACTTCAATATAGTATGGAAAAAGTAAAATGAAATAATTCCATTTACTTATTCACATGGATATTCTACTAATCGAATAATCACATGCAATATCAATATCCACTTTCATAATGATGGAATGCGTAATGCCAGACTATCATAACCACATAGCCAAGGCCTCGTGCCAAGACTACAAATAAGATTTTTCCATGGCCTTGTGCCAAGACACTAGTTTGTCTCATGAGACCTACCGATGCATCGAGGAGCTATAGTGGGATCCACCCGTCACATATTTAGTCCAATGCATTCCAATATGAAAAGGTTTAAACATAACATAATCATTCGTATTAAAACTAGCATAAGAAATGTAAATACTTCATACATAAACCATGAATGGTATAAAAATAACACATCCATAATCAAACATATCACAAAACCTTCAATACAATATAGAGGTTTTGTTTCAAAATAAATCACCTTCAAATAAGCGTAAAATCCATCAAAGGATGTTGACATAGATGAAATCAAAACTCTTTTTAGAGAAATCTCTCTTTCTATTTTGAAATAATTTAAGAGTTATATATTTATAAAATAAAACATTTTCATTGATAATATTTTTATAATATTATAAGGGAAGCTTCGAAGATTTTATAACGGCGGAAAATAGTCGCACCCACCGTATAAGTTAAAAAAAACCTTCTTACCTTAATTTTGTCGAAAAGGTTAAAAAGCACCTTGTTTGGAAATCGATGGAATTATTCCTTTATAAACCTCTTATAAAAAGTCAAACAAGGGTATAAATGACTATAACCCATATTCTAGTAAATTGTAAAAATGTTTTGAAGTTCATTTTTAAGAAACATGGATGTGGATGATAAAGAGGTCCCAGTAGATTATTATGTATAAACAACCTCGGATAATGAAGAGATTGCGAAATAAACCCTTACCTTGTATATTTCCTTGGTTGGGGTAGGTTAACCTCCTGTATAATGGTGAAATAATTTTTATTAAATTATACAAGAATCATATACATTAATATGATATCATATATGATATTTTAACGTTGATTTGTTAATAATATCTTAGTATTATCGTCGTTTCAGGTGTTAACTTACTCTTTTTTTATATGTTTTGTTATGTAAGACATGTTTTTAATGGATAGGTTGTATATTATTCATATCCAGAATGATATCAAGTCCATAAAAATCATTTTTAAATCATCAAATGATCATTATACTTGAATGGATATGATGGAGGATGAATTTCATCGTGTTCGTGGAGACGGTAGTCCGTACGTACGCACGAGTGACAATATCATTCTTTTGATATTAAAATAATATATAAATGGATGGTATATCATATATACAGAATCATTAACATGTTATATTTATTATTTACATTAGTTATACATCATTATTATACCCATCCAAATAATAATATATTGAATAACAAATACACCACGACGTGGAGACGGTAAGCCGTACGTACGCACGTATGGTGACATGTTATTCAAAGTGTGGATAGAATACTTAATATGGTTGGACCATATTTATAATAACATCACAGTATATATGTGGTACTGGAGTTATTATTTTAGAATGGTAAAAACAAAGGAAGAAGAAGTGGAAGATGAAAGGAACTTGGGAAAGGGTGGTGAAATCATTACCTCTTCTTCGAGTTCTTCCTTTTGATTTGATCATAAGGGCTCCTTAGGTTGGCTTTATGATCAAAATATGTCCTATAGGTTGTAGTGAGGGAAATTGGGAGAGTATTTGGGCAGATTTTGGCCGAACCAAAAGGCTTTGACGGTGTGATGAAATGAGAAGGAGGAGTTCCCTTGTATAAGAGGGGTGAGGGGCACCTTTGGAAAAGCTAGAAATATTAATTTATAATATATTAATATTCGGTTTCTAATGGCTCCAAAATTGATTATTCAAAGGTTATGGTGGGTATAGGTCGAAATATATTCAACAAATATAATTTAGACAGGTTTGGGTTACTATATTAACCTTATCTTTAAGTATTATATCTAAGTTAATTAGTTTCACTTTTACAATGTATCTTTGTATTTTTATATTATACGGTTAATAAACTCACCATATCCATCCAAGTAACCCCAAGTGGTCCATTAATGATACACCTATCATGATATAAGTCTCTTGGCCGAACCTTAGATCTTTATTAATTTATTATCAATTAATAATATAATATTGTTTTAAAAATTCCTTTATGTCAATTATGACACTATTCAATTTTTTATTTTTGTGAAACTCATAACAGAATGATTACATCGACCAAAGTTAGTCAAATCATTTCTAACATGTCATGTTAACTTATAAAATTAGTTTAATTCATTAAAAGTCTCAAATTATATTTATTTTTGTATTTATAATATCAATTATTTTAATTTTTCACTATTATGATAATTACCGGATCATCATTGTGTCATAAATAAATTAAATTATTTAAAGTCTAAAAATTATAAATAAAATATCATTCTGTAGGAAATCCTTTTAGATTTCTAATTAATATTTATATTCGAAAATCCAACATATATAACCCTATGTAAAAATTGTTTTTCTAAAAGATATATGGTTATGTCATTTTTGTACTTATTTTAACTTAATTAAAATTAAGTGTCCCCATCACCTACATGTGGCACCATGGGGTCCCAAAATCGACCCAAAGATGCCTATGGTCTAAAATTTATCATCCAATAAGTCTAGGACACGTTTTAGGGTAATTTAGTATTATTATAATATTATTTTTTGACCCTTATTTACCGGATTTACCCTTAACCATGGTAAATAAATCATTTACCGCAGTAATTATTCAAAATGTCTAAAAATAAAAGTTACCTATTTACACTATTTGAACATCCTGATTCCAAATATGGAACCCATTTTTCCAAATTCAAAATATAGAAGTGGCAGAAATTAATTTAAAATTAATTCACATTGTTAAAATAAAAAAGCATGTTTTTAAGAGATAATAACTATCAAAAGATTGTAACTTGTTTATGTCCGGTTTAATTGTAAAATTATGTCCAATGACCAACATTTTATTAAATGGTAAAAATATACTCTAAATATACTTTAAAACATCTCAAATTAATAATTTATCACTATTAATTATTTTGAATAAAAAAGTTGTTTTTAATTAAAATTTGGTAATTTTCACTATTCATCAAAGTATTAAAGTTATCCGAAAAGTACCAAAATTTCACCTTAGGCTAAATTCGATATTCCAAATCAAAAAATAAAGTCCATTTTGAAATATATATAATTTAAAAAAGTAGATATTACTATTCATAACAGCTAGTTTGATTGGTTATGGTGTGTTAGAACTCGGTGTTGTGTACAACACACGCTATCATATTATTCAAAGAGAAGCGTACTGTAGAAGCTTGGGGTGTTACATTCTCCCCTCCTTCAAATAATTTCATCCTCAAAATTTCCAGAATACTACCGTATGAAAAGACTCGGATGGTTATTCATCATAAGTTCATCGGGTTCCCACGTTGCCTCTTCCATCTTATAGTTTCTCCACAAAACTTTTACCATACGCGTCGTCCGGTTTCTCAGTACTTGATCTCTCGTATCAAGAATCATGACGGGATCTTCGCAATAAGACAGATCGGGTTCCATTTCTAATTCCTCATATGTTAGTACATGTGTTGGGTCAGGCATGTATTTCCTCAATAGAGATACATGGAACACATCGTGAACTTTGGAGAGACTTGGCTGCATTGTCAATCGGTAAGCTACAGCCCCATTTCGTTCTAGAATTTCGAAAGGTCCGACGTACCTGGGACTCAATTTACCTTTCTTACCAAAATTTATGACTCCCTTCCATAGAGATACCTTCAGGAAAACATGATCACTGACTTGAAATTCCAAATCCTTCCTTCGATTAACGGCATAGCTCTTCTGCCTACTTTGAGCTGCTTTGATGTGATTTTGGATTACCTTCACCTTTTCCATCGTTTCCTCCACCAGTTCAGGGCCTACAAGTTTTCTTTCACCAACGTCATCCCAACAGGTTGGTGTACGACATCTCTTTCTGTATAACGCTTCATATGGTGCCATCTGAATACTCGAATGAAAGCTATTGTTATAAGAATATTCTACCAGAGGTAAATATTGATCCCACATACCCTGAATGTCAAGTGAGCAAGATCTCAACATTTATTCTAAGGTTTGAATAGTCCTTTATGATTGTCCGTCTATCTGAGGGTGGTAAGAAGTGCTCAAATGAAGTTCAGTATCCAGGGATTGCTGAACACTTTTCCAGAATCATGAAGTAAAACGGGGATCATGATCAAAAACAATCGATATGGGTACTCCATGATGTCTCATAATATATAGTCATTCTAGACGTTCCAGTGGTAGATCTTCTCTTATAGCAAGAAAACGTGCTCACATGGTAAGATGATCAACAATAACCCATATTGCATCATTCCTTCTAGGAGTCTTTGGTATCCCCATGACAAATTCCATCATAATATTGTCCCATTTCCACTCCGGTATGGGAAGAGGTTGCATGACTCCTCCAGGCTGTTGCCTTCCAGCTTTCACTTGTTGACAAACCATACATCTTGACACAAAATCAGCAATATCCCTCTTCATGTTGTCCCACCAAAAATGTTCCTTCAAATATCTATACATTTTGGTGCTCCCAGGGTGTATATAAAAATTGGAACTATGAGCATCATCCAACAATTCCCTTTTTAGATCAGGTATATCGGGGACACAAAGTCTCTTCTCGAATTTCAAAATTCCATTTTCATACACAAATTCTCTCAATCTCGCATCATTCACAGCTTTAATCTTCTTTTGAAATTCTTCTTCATCGGTCTGAGAACTCTTAATCCTTTCTAGTAAATATGTATTGGCAGCCATTTGAAAAAGCATTGATGTTTCACCTTACCTGGTTATTCCCAAGTCCATCTTCACTAGATCCATGAAAATTGGATCCCTTTCAATTCTCATATTGTTCAAAACTCCATTATATTTTCTTCTCAAAGCATCTTCCACCTTGTTTTCCTTCCCCATGTGGTAGTGTATCGTGCAATCATAATACTTGAGTAATTCAAGCCATCTCCTTCTCCTCATATTGAGTTCTGTTTTTGAGAAAATATACTTCAAACTTTTGTGATCAGAATAAATCTCACATTTTTCACAATAGAGGTAGTGCCTCAATATCTTCAAAGCAAAGATCACAGCTTCTAACTCGAGAACATGAGTAGGATAGTTGTGTTCATGAATTTTCAACTGTCGTGATACATAGGCAATGACCCTATCATTCTGCATAAGGACACAACCAAGTCCTTTTTCGATGCATCACTATAAATAACGAACCCATCAATTCCCGATGGTACAGTTAATATAAGAGCGTTGACTAATATTTTCTTCAATTCTTCGAAATATTCTTCACACTCTTTTGTCCAAACAAATTTACCCCCTTTACATGTGAGCTTCGTTAATGGGTTAGCCAATCGGGCAAAATTCTGGACGAATCGTCGATAATAACGTGCCAAACCAATAAAACTACGTACCTCAGTTATACTCGTCGGTGCTGGCCATTCTTGGATTGCCGTAGTCTTAGAATTATCAACAAAGATTCCATCTTTAGAGACAATATGGCCGAGAAAAGAAATCTCCTGAAGCCAGAATTCACACTTTCTAAACTTCTCATATAATTCATGTCTTCTCAGAGTCTTCAAGATAATGCACAAGTGATTTTCATGATCTTCATATCTTTTTGAGTATACCAAGATATCATCAATAAATACCACCACAAATTCATCGAGATAATCCTTGAAAACTCTATTCATCAGATCCTTGAATACAGAGGGTGTATTAGTCAATCCAAAATGCATTACAGTAATCTTTTAATGCCCGTACCTGGTTCGAAATGCTGTCTTCGGAATGTCTTCCTTCTTCACACACAACTGATGGTATCCAGATCGAAGGTCAATCTTTGAAAAGTATTGAGCTCCATGCAGTTGGTCAAATAAATCATCAATGCGTGGTAGGGGATACTTGTTCTTTATTGTTATAGCATTGATCTCCCTATAGTCGATACATAACCTCATAGATCCGTCTTTCTTTTTAACAAAAAGAACAGGGGCTCCCCATAGAGAAACACTCGGGAGAATAAATACCTTATTAGTCAATTCCTCTAGTTGTTTCTTTAGTTAAACTAATTCTCCAGTGGACATTCTATAAGGTGTCTTTGATATAGGCCTTGATCCATGAATTAAATCAATGGAAAACTCAACTTCTCATTCTGGAGGATGTCCAGGTAAATCTTCCGGAAATACATCTACATATTCTTTCACAATAGGTACATCCACTATTTGAACATTCCTTTCCTCACCCACAGTTATTTCATTCTCTTCCTCCCCAATAATTGAATTTTTTTGAGCTACTGGGGGTGGATCTAGATAAAAATTAGGTGGTCACAATTCTGCTCTAAAGATAAGGTATTCCTTATCATCATCATCAAAAATCGTAACCACTTTCTTCTTACAATAAATCTTTGCATCATAGTCTAAAAACCAGTCTATACCGAGGATTATATCGAACTCAATCATAGGTATGACGATGAGATCAGGAGATAAAGAACATTTATGTTCTCTAATGGGGACTGATTCACAAAACATTGTTACAATGATACTTCCATTATGAGTTTTAACTGACAACTACCTTGGTAAATCAAATTTGAAATATCTAATTTTCTTAGAAAACTGGGAAGATATGAAACAATACGATGATCCAGAATCAAATAATACATTTTCTAAACTTGAGGAAACCATTAAATTACCTTCCACCACGTCTTTCAGAGCTTATACCTCAGCAGTAGTGATAGCATAAGCTTGGCCATGATCCGTTGGACTTTTCTGAGGTATGTTCTCATGACGCTTAGGACATTCATTTGCATAATGCCTCATCTCCCTGAAATTGTAGCACTGAACGTTGGTGGATTCCTTCTTCCCCTTGGAATCACGAGCTTGGTGGCCTTTTTCACCACACCTATAACAGACTCTCGTTCCCTTCAAGCAAGTATCAGGGTATTTCTTCCCACATTTACCACAGGATGGATATTCAAACATTCCCTTCGTCCCTTTATTTCCATTCCCAGATTGATCAGCAGGTCTCTTCTTCTCATTCATTTCTTTAAAGTCATAAGACTTAGAGAATTCCTTTTCGGTCTTGATAGCACATTAGAAAATGTCTTCGTATGACAGGAAGGATTTTGATACTAATGCTTGACGGAGAAATGGTTTTAACCCATCAAAGAAATTATCAATCATACTTCTTGGGTTACGTATATAATCTCTAGCATACCTTGCTAACCTTGTAATGTTAGCCTCATACTTTGTGACAGCCTCATCATCCTTTTGTCTCAGACTCAGAATCTGCCATTCCATATCTTCTCGATGGTCACGAGGAAAGTAATTTTCTAAAAACAGATCTATGAACTCCCTCCATTCCATATTTGATACTTCATTATCTTCCTTCGTATTTTGAAACAATGACCACCATTGATCTTAATCTCCAGTGAGGCGGTAAACTGCCATGATAACTTTTTCCCTTTTACTACTCCCCAAAGCCTAAAATATTTTCTCTAGGGAATTAATCCATTGCTCAGCTACTAAGTGATTTGTACTCCCATTGAAAGATGGTGGTTTTTGCCTCATGGATCGATCTAACATTGATCCTCCACGCTGCGGATCAAGTTTCTCCATACGGGTAAGGTTATTATTCATAACCTGAGTGAGTTGTCCCAGTATGGTGATTAGTTGATCAGCACCAGTTGCATCACCAGCTCCACTATAATTAACTGGAGCAGGAGGGAAATCCCTACATGGAGTGCGTTCATTGATACAGTTTCCATTTCATCCACTATGCGCCATTTCTAATCAATGGCATAAACTAGATCAGTTTATGAATCAAAATACATAATCTCATACTTATAAAACACTTAACATAAATTGAACTATTTAAGGATATAATCCATAATCATAAGAATGTTTTATTTGAGGAAGTATATACTCATAAACCCTTCATAATTATTTGTAATAAAAATGAGAGTTATCCTAATCATATCCCCCGGGAGTGTCGTAACCAAGAGTGCAGCAAGGCCCGTTGTCGTGCACCAGTTCCCGTTCAAATCTATCTCAAAGCGGTGTTTTCGGGTTTTACCCCTAGGTACATCTGTTCTAGAGCCGCCTCTACCTGCTAGTATTCAGATAGGGATGTATTGCTCGGAAAACTCACAAAATCTCTACAATACCAAAATTCTAGGAAGTTCTATACTAATCCTCAATGTTCATCTTAGGTCTACTTGATCTAATCAGAGTTTATCTAAATCTAGCTTCCAAGGTTTGTACTAAACCTCCTCTGATACCAACTGTAACGCCCCGACCCCAGCTACCTAGAGTCAGTGCATTATTACATAACATTGGCATGATCACAAGAAATATCAAATCTCGATAGACCGATTGGTTTAGTAACCTTCGAAACACTAGATATATTCATAAGACTTACATTACATCATAAAGTGAAAAAATACTACAACAACATATTGTCTCCATATCCAAAACTCATATCCCCACATAATAACCCTGCAAGTCATTCATAATTTACTTCTTCACTTCCTGGGAAAAATAAAACATAGAAAAGGGGTGTGCTCAAATGCCCAGTAAGGGTAACAATATAGCGAAAACTTTCATAATTAAGAATAAATATTTAAGGCAATGAATAACTAAAACAAAAGCCTTTTGAACTTGAACTTCAACATAGTATAGAAAAAGTAAAATGAAATAATTCCATTTACTTATTCACATGGATATTATACTAATCGAATAATCACATTCAATATCAATAACCACTTTCATAATGATGGAATGCATAATGCCAGACTATCATAACCACATAGCCAAGGCCTCGTGCCAAGACTACAAATATGATTTTGCCAAGGCCTTCTGCCAAGACACTATTTTGTCTCATGAGACCTACCGATGCATCGAGGAGCTATAGTGGGCTCCACCCGTCACATATTAAGTCTAATGCATTCCCATATGAAAAGGTTTAAACATAACATAAACATTCGTATTAAAACAAGCATAAGAAATGTAAATACTTCATCCATAAACCATGAATGGTATAAAAATAACACATCCACAATAAAACATATCACAAAACCTTCAATGAAATATATAAGTTTTGGTTTATAATAAATCAACTTCAAATAAGCTTAAAATCCATCAATGGATGTTTACATAGATGAAATCAAAACTCTTTTTAGAGAAATATCTCTTTCTATTTTGAAATCATTTAAGAGTCATATATTTATAAAATAAAACATTTTCTTTGAAAATATTTTTATAAGCTTGTATGGGAAGCTTTGACGATTTTATAATGGCGGAAAATAGCCACACCCACCATATAAGTTAAAAAAACATTCTTACCTTAATTTTGTCGAAAAGGTTAAAAAGCACCTTGTTTGGAAAACGACGGAAAGATTACTTTATAAAACTCTTATAAAAAGCCAAAAATGGTATAAATGACTTTAACCCATATTCTAGTAAGTAGTAAAAATGTTTTGAAATTCATTTTTAATAAACATGGATGTGGATGATAAAGAGATCCCAGTAGATTATTACGTATAAACAACCTCGGATAATGAAGAGATTGCAAAATAAACCCTTACCTTGTACTTTTCCTTGTTTGGGGTATGTTAAACTCATGTATAATGGTTAAATAATTGTTATTATGTTATACAAGAATCATATACATTAATATTATATCATATATGATCTTTTAACATTGATTTGTTAATAATATCTTAGTATTATCGTCGTTTCGGGTGTTAACATACTCATTTTATTTTATATGTTTTGTTACGTAAGCCATGTTTGTAATGGATAGGTTGTATATTATTCATATCCAGAATGATATCAAGTCATTAAACATCATTTTTAAATCATCAAATGATAATTATACTTGAATGGATACGATGGAGAATGAATCTCTTCGCGTTCGTGGAGACCGTAGTCCGTACGTACGCATGAGCGACAATATCATTCTTTTGATATTAAAATAATATATAAATAGATGGTATATCATATATAAAAAATCATTAACATGTTATATTTATTATTTACATGAGTTTCACATCATTATTATACCCATCCAAATAATAATATATTGAATAACAATTACACCACGACGTGGAGACGGTAAGTCGTACGTACACACATATGGTGACATGTTATTCAAAGGGAGGATAGAATAATGAATATGGTTGTACCATATTTATAATAACATCACAGTATATATATGGTACTGGAGTTATTATTTTAGAATGGTAAAAACAAAGGAAGAAGAAGTGGAAGAAGAAAGGAACATGGAAAAGTGTGGTGAAATCATTACCTCTTCTTTGAGTTATTCCTTTTGATTTGATCAAAAGGGCTCCTTAGGTTGGCTTTGTGATCAAACTAAGGCCACTCGATTGTAGTGAGGGATGTTTAGAGAGTATTTGGGAAGATTTTGGCCGAACCAAAAGGCTTTGAAGGTGTGGAGAAATGAGAAGGAGGAGTTCCCTTTTCTAAGAGGGGTGAGGGGCACCTTTGGAAAAGCTAGAAATATTAATTTATAATAAATTCATATTCGGTTTATAATGGCTCCAAAATTTATTATTCAAAGGTTAAGGTGGGGATAAGTCTAAATATATTAAACAAATATAATTTATACAGGTTTGGGTTACTATATTAACCTTATCATTAAGTATTAACTCTATGTTAATTAGTTTCACTTTTACAATGTCTCTATGTATTTTTATATTATAAGGTTAATAAACATACCATATACATCCAAGAAACCCCCAAGTGGTCCATTAATGATCCAAATATCATGATATAACTCTCTTGGCCGAACCATATATTTTTAGGAATTTAATATCAATTAAGAATATAATATTGTTTTTAAAAACAATTTTATGTCAATTTTAACACTATTCAATTGTTGATTTTTGTGAAACTCATAAAAGAATGATTACTTCGACAAAAGTTAATTAAATCATTCCTAACATGTCATATTAACTTAGAAAAATAGTTTAATTCATAAAAAGTCTCAAATTATATTTATTTGTGTATTTATAATATCAATTATTTTAATTTTTCACAATTATGGGAATTACTGCATCATCATTGTGTAATAAATAAATTAAATCATTTGAAGTCTAAAAATTATAAATAAAATACCATTATCTAGGAAATCTTTTTATCTTTCTAATTAATATTTATTGTTGATAATCAAACATATATAACCCTATGTAAAAATTGTTTTTCTAACAGATATATGCTTGTGTCATTTTTGTACTTATTTTAACTTAATTAAAAATTAAGTGCCCCTATCACCTACATGTGGCTCCTTGGGGTCCCAAAATCGACCCAAATATGCCTATGTTCGAACATGTATCAACCAATAAGGTTAGAACACGTTTTTGGGTAATTTAGTATTATTATAATATTATTTTTTGAACCTTATTTATCGGATTTACCCTTAACCATGGTAAATAAAATATTTACCGCAGTAATTATTCAAAATGACTAAAAATAAAAGTTACCTATTTAGACAATTTGAACATCCTGATTCCAAATATGGAACCCATTTTTACAAATTCAAAACACATAAGTGGAAGAAATTAATTTAAAATTAATTCACATTGTTAAAACAAAAAAGCGTGTTTTTAAGAGATAATAACTATCAAAAGATTGTTACTTGTTTATGTCCGGTTTATTTGTAAAATTATGTCCAATGACCAACATTATATTAAATGGTAAAAATATATTTTAAATATAATTTAAAACCTCTAAAATTCATAACTTATAACTATTAAGTATTTTTATTAAAAAAGTTGTTTTTAATTAAAATTTAGTAATTTTCACTATTCATCAAAATATTAAAGTTATCCGAAAAGTGCCAAAATTTCACCTTAGGCTAAATTCGATATTCCAAATCCAAAAATGAAGTCCATTTTGAAATATATAAAATTTAAAAAAGTATGTATTACTATTCATAACGGCTAGTTTGATTGGTTATGGTGTGGTAGAACTCGGTGTTGCGTACAACACACGCTATCACATTATTCAAAGAGAAGCGTACCATTAAAGCTTGGGGTGTAACATCCGTCACACTCCTAGGAGGATCCCAATCAAGATCTTTAGCGATCTTTGCTGGATCCATTGAAACTCCAGCCTCTGAGATGACATGTCCCAGAAAGTATACCTCTCGGATCCAGAACTAGCACTTTGAGAGCTTACCATAAAGTTGGTGCTCAAAAAGTGTGTCCAGTATAACCCTCAAATTGTAGGAATGCACCTCCTCGGTAGTTGAGTAGATCAGAATGTCATCGATGAATACTTCCACAATGCAATCTATGTATGGCTGGATGAACCTGTTCATGAGTCCAATGAACACAGCTAGTGCGTTGGTTATGCCGAATGGAATAACCAAGAACTCGTAGTGGCCATACCGGTATCTAAAGATTGTCTTCTGCACATCATCATCCCACACTCTGATCTGGTAATAGCCCGATCAAGATCTATCTTTGAGAACCAACATGCTCCCTTAATCTGATCATAGAGGTCGTCAATCCTCAGGAGTGGGTACCTGTTCTTCACGGTCACCTGGTTCAGGCGCTGGAAATCAACCCACATTCACAAGCTCCCATCGTCCTTCTTGGCTAACAAAATCAGGGATGACTAGGGTGAAACACTGGGTTGGATGAATCCCTTCTCCTTCAAATCCTCCAGGAGTATCCGTAGATCACGAAGCTCCATGGGAACCATCTGATATATTGGTGTGGATATCGGTGTTGTCCTGGGGTACAAGTCAATGTAATAGTTTAACAATCAATGAGGAGGTAGTCCTGGAATTTCATTATGGACGATATTCATGTACTGATCCACCACAATAGGAAAACTCAGACTCCACGCATCAACCACTCTAAGAATGATGCTATCCATCAGATGTGGGATCAGTTGCCCCCTCTTTTAGAGAAGTCCATCCTGCACTGCAAAGGATCCCTTCTCGCCGGTGAAGGAAAACCTCATCCCATATTCACGTACACAACACACTTTCCACCTAATGCAGTCAATCTTGGCATGAACTGCTGATAACCAGTCCATACCCAAGATGACGTCGTAAGGCCTCGACGCCGCTACTAGAAGATCCCAGCCGAAGCTCTCACCTCCTAGAGTGATCTCACACTGCTGGAACCAGTTTGTAATCATCGAATTTTCTATTGTAGGAGTCTTTAGTGGTAATGATTGAGCCAATGGTCCACTAGAATCTCTGAGCTCCACATGAAGGCAGTGATAATAAAAGAATGACTCTAACTTGTGTCTATAAGTACTACAACAAGGTTGGAATATTCACAGATATTACCTCGAATCAAATCAGGTGTTCTGTGCTGATAGGCCTAGACTATGTGGAGCTGAGCCCACCCATTCTGACAGATCCATGTGGTTGGGGTGGTCCTCCTGGTGGTGGTGGTGGTAGGACCTCGAAACTTGGTCCACCACCTGTTGCTCGTCCAGCTACTCTGCCACGTCTTCCAGCTCCCAACAGACCACTATGTTCAAACCTCTACCTCACCCTGGGAGGTCCCTCTACTATTTTCTGCTCATCTGCATGGCAGGTCAGGTAGCCACAAGCCATGTGACCCTATCTGCCGCATTCATAGCACTGCTTGCTAGTTGTATGGATGGCTCTGTCTCATGTTTCCCATACTACCAAACCAATATCCTTGGTTCGCCCACCTAATGGTTTGGTCCACTTGGACCTCTGAAATTATTTTCTATTTCCTACTATACAAGACTCTACTAAGTGTCACCCGGTGGTGGGTCTCACTATTGGTGACTGCTCGGCAAAAAAACTCTCCACAAGAAGGGAACCGTCCAGCACCCCTGCCTATATCAGTATGCTGATAGAGATTATCAAATCCCTTATCTCACGCCTAGGTCCCTGCTCAAAGGTCTGGGCCCTGGTGAATGGGTCTCGCACCATATTTGTGGAGTAGTGTGAGAGTTCGTTGAACCTCACTGAGTTTGGTGCCACTGTCATGCTCCCCTACTACAGATGTAGCAGCTCTTGAATCCGCACTGCACAAAGGGTGGCTAAAACAAACTCTGAATGGAAGAGGATCTAAATGTCTTCCCAATGAAGTGATGCATTGTCAAGAACCTGGACCATCAGGCTCCACCATATTCCTGTTGCTTCTTGTAAGAGACTTACTGCAAGGATCTCCATAAGTTCTGTTGGTGTCCCTACTAATATAAAATCTCTCACAACAGGCTTCATCCAATCCTCAGTTGCATGTGGGTCCATCTCTCCCCTGAACCTGGGAGGCCTCTGGCACTGGAACATGTGAAACACACATAGATGGAATGCACTCTCTACTGCTGCAGCTGGTGGTAACGGTGGACCAGTGGGTATTGGTATCGCTGGTGCCTCTACTGTGATGGGGCCCTACACCGAGGCCTCGTCGCTCGGTGGGCTACCATCTCGTACACATCACGGAACCCTAGATGGGTGCCAATGTGGGGCCATCCTAAAAAAAACAGGTGATCCAAAGTCAAAAAATATACCTAGTGAGCTGACAATAAGTAATCACACAAAAAAACTTTTCAATGAAAACACACACGCAATCTGTGTTTGCGTGCACTGAGTTAGAAATCAAAAGTCCGAGTATTGGTGTATGGATACATCGGCCACCACACCAACACTGGTATCCCTCAAAAAATAAACACACCCAAAACTCATAACATTATTTCCATTTAATGAATCAAAGTCTAAGTTATATGGTAGAACCAACTCCTCTTATCTGAATTTGTCATGACCCGTCCTTGGGGCACATGTCGTGACTACCCCAAGCCCGCCTTCCATAGGCCATGGGATGGTGACTATCACCGAAGGTGTATCCCTGATAAAAAGTTAATTCATTGCCTTTAAATCTAGAACACCAATAGTGTGAACAAAAGCAGTAAAACAAACAATTACTAATATAGAAAAAAGTGTGCTGAAAGTAAGTGGGACAGTATAGAAACCCAACTAAAAAACAAGTACAAGTACATGCAAAAAGATAAGAAAATCCGAGATTATCCTCTGGGAAAATCATACCTGAAGGGTAGGTAAAGATCTCAAACAACACGTCCCTGAGGTACATCGTGTCTATTCCAGCTCTTAGCATCATCACGTCCGACACCCATAGTCTTGATCACTGCTGACCATCTTTTGCATAGAACACAACAAGGTGCGGGAAAATCTCGTACTGGGTTTAGTATAATGATACTCAGTAAGGGACCTCGAGACCCCCAAAGGTCTCCCACAATCCACTAAGGATAAACCATATTACTAAGATACAATCACGAAGTATCAACATCTCTACTTATGTATATAACCATACACATACCTATGATACCAATCACAGTCTGGGTCCACACCTCGAGCCTTAGCCCAACCCATTCAACAAACGAAGTAATGTCAATCATCATGATGATAAAAACATAAAGTCATGACTCATATTACACAGGTATTTAAATGAAGTACAATGGTAGAGATGATTAGATGTAGCCAGTGAATCATCTCCCCTGTCAAACACACGTAGGATCCTGGAACAGTATCGGCAATGTCGAACCCACATAGGATCCCTGTACAGAAGTCATCACTATCGACCCCACAAAGGTTACTAGTCCAGTATCATCGCTATCAAATACACAGAATATTCTGCTCCAGTATCTTCGCTATCTAACACATAAGGGATCCTGGTATAATAGTAGGTCCATGTAGGATCTTAACATCTCAGTCGCAGCTAGCCATAGGGTCCTCGCACACATCACACATGATACCGAGAGAGTCCACACTACAAACCAAGTTTCTATACATCAACTACCACTATGTCTTGATTTTATGTATCCCATAGTTCCTTCTAATCATAAAGAACCCAACATGACAAACGGTGCGTCAATCGGACGCCCAGTCTATGAGTTATTGGCGTTTCCTCTCAGTGGGCCCTCTAAGATATAGGTTCAATCAAACCCTAATGTACCCCAAATGCATCTAAACCACGATAAGGGTATTAGAAAAGAACATTCTCCTTCCGATCTTCCTGTCGGTTCATACGTTTCATCAATCGGACACCCGTAGCCCATGATATTGGAAAAAAGGTGAAAGGGGTCAGAACTGGGTCCGGGTCCGGTTCGGCCCCGCCGGACTGACCCGACCCGACCCATTCTGGGCCGACCATACCCGGTCTAGGATGACCTGACCCAGGTCTAGATCTGAACTGAGGTCTGACCCATTATGAGGGTCCTACCCGGCTCACCGGAACCGGCTGGCCTGCTAGAACTGGTATGGACCAGCGGCGGTGGCCCGACCCAGCGACGCGGCCCGTGTGATGCACGACCTGCGTGGCCCGTGCCGGTGGCCCGGCTCGATGGGGAGCGTTGGCAAAGCCAGCGACGGGGGGGGGGGGGGGGGGGCGAGGGGGGAGGCATTTCCCAGCAGTCTGCTTGGCCAGTGGCACTGACAGCTACAGGTGGGGCCGTTTGGGGCCCACCCTAGCAATCAAAGGGTGGGGGGGTTACACCCGCCACATCTTCATCTAAGGCCGACGTGTTGCGTCGGCCTGGAAACCGCAGGACCCTTTGGGTTCCTCCTTTAGTGTGGCTGACGTCGGCCGGATCAGGGGGCCGCCCATTTCAATCCATCGTGGCTAATGGCTGCGGTTATTCTCCAGCCAGGCCCGAGGGCGCGGCGCCCATCCCGTCTGACCACTGTGGCAAGCGTGGTCATGACTCCTTCCTCTGGTGCGGTGCGAAGACACCGCTCTCCTCTGGCACCACCACGGCCCGCATGGACGTGGCCCGGTTCTATGTGTGGTGCGACGGAGTTGCGCCCCTCTGGTGGCACAACGACCCTAGTCCCGCCGACTTCTTCCACGGCTGGTTCGTTGCCCGTCGTCGCGTTTACCTCCGCAGCTAGTCAATTGTGGCCCTTTGCTTCAGCGGAGCTGTTGCGCCCCCACCAAAATAAATGAATGAGAACCAATGAAGGGTTTTCGGGCTGTGTTTGTTTGGCTCGTCCCCTCTGTGTTAGGTTGATAGAAAACGCCTGTTATTGAAGCTCAATAATGATGATGAACGAAGATCGAAATCAATCAAAATGACCCCTACCTATTTTTTCATTCGTTGACGATGGAAGATGGCGTCATCATTGGCGGCATTTTACCTGACCGACATCTCCTCCTTTGATATGGAAGAAGATTGTATGTCGTCAATGGTGGAAGTTCTTCCCTCCAATGTTGGTGCCTCTCACTTCTCCAGCAAGGTGTATGAAAAAGGTGGAAGGTGGTAGATAAAGGAGAACGAAATATATCATTCTCCATTCGATCCTCCTCTCCAACTAATAAGGATCCTCCCTTAAATAATTAAGGGAGGAGTTACTTGATTTAATGTGGTGTTTCAGAACCCAAATTAATTCAAATAAATCTTAATAAAAATTAAATAATTGTCATGTATTTTATTTTCATTTTACTTAATCTTTTTTTTAAAAAAACCAACCATGTTGGTGAAAACTCAACCGATGCTCTAGACTGAACACTGCAAAAATGCATTTTATATTAAATATTTAACAATGAATACATGTTGATAAAAACACCAAAAAATTAAAATATTTTTAAGTATAGGTAATTAGTTCTTATATTAGATTTTGTTATTCTATTTTATAATATATTGAATTTTAATATCACATTAATGTTTTATAACTTTGGTGTCATCATAAAAAGGACATATTGAATGTGGTTATTATATTCTATGAATTATGTAAGAGAAAATCACAACTAGGGAAAATACTATATTTGATATGGTTAGTTGCATTAATTTTTTAATATTTTATGATAAATTATTAATTTTTTTATCTCATATCAGTCAATGTTATTATAGGAATTCAATGAATCAAAGAATTATTATCAATATAGTCTTAACCATATTCATTCTATTTTTGTGAACTCTTTGTCAAGTTTGATTTGGATTTTAGGTTTGTATATTCTAATATTTTTGAATAATATTACATATGGGCTCAAAAAACTAACGCTTTTGATATAATAGGTGTTTGAACATATTAATAATCAAATTAATTAGTCAATAATAACCAACAATGAGAATGTTGTATATTTCACGTACATGTATTTTAATTCTACTTTATAAAAAAAAGGAGTAGATAATTTTTTGATTCACAATATAAAATATTTTATGTTATAAATTTATAGTAAATGAAAATTAATGTTTGATTTTTTTATATTGCGTTTATATTACAGGGGGTTTTAATTATTCTGGAAGTCTAATATTTTCAATATTCTATTTTTTTTATCTTTCAGCTTCAGTTTTTTAATTACTGATGCTCAATTTTTTTAATAAAATTTGGATTTCAGCGGCCGTTTTTTATGTAATCGTCACCGAATCATATTCTGAGAGGATTTTCGACATCAGTTTTTTAAAAATGGAAGCCAACCTTCCCACCCTCTTCTAAGATTTCTGTATCGGTTTTTATAAAAACTGATGCTGGAAGCTAGATTTCGACATTGGTTATTTAATAAACCAACA
Organism: Viscum album; assembly: GCA_963277665.1. Classification (NCBI taxonomy): domain Eukaryota; kingdom Viridiplantae; phylum Streptophyta; class Magnoliopsida; order Santalales; family Viscaceae; genus Viscum; species Viscum album. The sequence goes on from OY728158.1 coordinate 315,268,448, forward strand.
CTACTAGTTGGGCATAGGATGGTTTTCATCATCATTTATTAGAAAACTGACTTTGGAAACTTAAACAAAACTAGTTTTTGGTGTCATATTTTTTAAAACTGATGGTGAAAAATAAATTCTTTACATCGCCTTTATATATGTCCGTTAAAAATCAACATACAAAAACCAACTTTAAATCCTATTTTTTCACTAGTGAATATTTAATGTATGAAGGAAATGAGGAGATAAAGGCTACATCATTATAATTTTAGGTACATTGTATCCTTGTAGAAAAATGACACATGAGCCTTGAGGTTGTGACTTAGAAATTCTACTACACCAAGGAGACACCAAATATAGTAGTGGATAAGTTTTTAATAAATAAGTAGAAATGATATATACACCTTAGATAATAAACCTTGACATATCCAGGCAATTCCCACAAAATTTTAAAGGAATCTACAAATATGTAACCATACCTACACTACTGTAGGGTTTTACACTATGATATTAAAAACTAGATACCATAGGATATTTCACATGATTGATAAAAAAATTTAATTTTAAAGAAGGAAAATCTGACTAAAGATTAAAGGAATGAATGGATGAAAATATATTGATAAACCTATTTATATAAATAGGGTGTTCTACAATACATTAAAAGTGATATCTATCAACTGGGAGAATAAAAACTAATGCTTTCTACTTATGTTATTTTCGTTTATCTTTTTTGATAACGAATACTTTTATTGGAGTGTTTTGGTATTTTCTATTTCTTTATCTCTCATTCTCTATTCTCTCTCTTTCTCTCCATATCTATATCATCCACCATGAACTTTTAAACTCAATAATTAGTTGCTAACCCAAGTATTGGATTTGTCGTAGGATTTTAGTGTTCTGAAAGTATCCACATTGAATTATTAAATTTTTTATTTCTATAGGCGATTAATGAGAGAAATGTTAATCGATACATAAATATTCCACCTTATAATGCATATCAACTTCATCTCTATTCCTTAATTTTCATCCTTCCATTACTTTTATTGAATAACATATATTCACATTATAGAGTTAAGAAGTTCAATGTATTAAAAAACATATGTTGGATCTATGTATTGAAAGGTTTCACTCTCTCTATTGAGGTGTGTCATTAACCATGATTATAAGAGGATGTGGGGTGTTGTTTTCCAAATAATTCTATAAGGTATGTAACATTTCACACTTGATAAATTAATGGATAGTGATTCACTAATTAGATTTCATAATTGAATTATCAATTTGAGTTTAAACAACAATTTTAAATAATGAAGGAACATAAGTAACCAACCTAAAGACCGAGAACATTCTCTCTAACCTCGTCCTATTTTAAATTGTATGTTAGGTTTATATTTTTATTCAATTCCAGAACATCTTTTTATTAATTTCAAAAAAATATATGTTAATTATAATTATTGATTAAACTATTGAGAAGCTCCTCAAGTGACGAATCTTTTATTAGCCATTGCAAAGAACTAAGAAATTAAATTGAATATTTTGTACCACCATACAATGGGAAAGTCAGATATATCCCACATGATCCCTATTCATACCATCACAAAAATTATGGTAGATGATAATTATAAGGATATTATATTATATATTAGTAGGAAAAGTGAAAGATAAATTTCAATTAAAAAATTCAATACAAGCTCAGATCTATGTCAAGAAATCCATTCCAAGAATTTTATTTAACGAATTTATAGAAAAAAACATTAAATCGAAATGAAAAACATAATTACAGTACTAGGGATTATTATCAACACTTCTGGATGAATATATTATTTTATAGAATGGGATACTAAGAATTATAAAATAGTTTGATACATACACATTCAAATATGTATATGGATAAAATTTCATGAAATAAATAATGAATCAAATTTGAATCAATCCATTAATTTTTTTTAGTAAATTATAGTTAAATGAAACCATAAATACTATATGGAAGAACTCCATTATTAGTGGTATATTTTTATATTGTACATACACCATATAAACCAACTATTTTTACCTAAATGGTACTGCATTTATTTTAGTATGGGTAAGTTATCACATTCTTTAGAAAATATATAATATGGTTTTTTCATATAACAAGAAACATCCAATGTTTCCCACATTAGTCTCATGATATTGACGTGATTTCCAATGGCATGTGTTCACCGGGGTATTTTGGAAATGACTATTAGGAAATCACATTGGTTAATAGGTTGGGAGGTCATGCTCAAAACACTATTAGATTTTTTGGGGGGGGGGAGTTATTTCATATTGCGGTCTCCCTTATAGATTTGTGTTATGTTCATAAATGTTTTCCAAATCGCAGTAGGGGAATGGTTTCCCAATAATTTAACAATGTGTTAATTTCATGTGTCGATATAAACATTTTTATGTCTCTGAGGTTTCTCATCGATGTAACGTTTTTTCTGTATCATAGGATATCCATCAATAGTAATATATGTAGGTATAAATGGTTTACTTTATTATTTCATTATTAAATGTTGATTCCTAGTTTTAAGTGATTATGGATTAAAGAAGCACATATAGGAACTCATAATTTTTTAGCTATCTAGGAAGGCAGTGGATTGTTTGGTATCCAGATCAGGTCAATAAAGGGGTTTCATGAATATCCTAGTGAAATAGATTAGACAGTACATTATTCTATTCCACTTAATAGGACATGTTGTAACTTTTATGGTATATGAAAAGGACATATCCATAAATTTAAACATAATCTAGTAAAGATGATTAGAAGAAAGGTGACTACAAATGGTTGGTGTGGGACTTGTGTGAGAGAAACTCTTTATGGTTGGATTTAGATGGAATATGGAACTATGATATAGGATGAGTCTTATAAGGATTGTTTCCTTGTAAATATGTCTCCCACAAGGAATATGAATTAATGAGGGTGAGATGATATGAAATGAAATATGTAAGGCCCTCTAGGTAGGGGTATGATCTTTTTGCAAATTTGGATTGATAAAGATGATAATAGAGCTGATGATGTTCGGTTTGAACATTAGGTACACTTTCTGTCATCATTGCAGAGATAGTAATATAATCACACATAGTTTTATGGGAGGTTTTTTTTTCACCTAACAAAGAGGCTAATGGTTTCTTAAATGGGAATATGGCCCATTTAAGGATTTTCTAGTGGGGAATATGACCCTTGGAGAATAAAGAAATATATTTAGGTATTACAAAAAATATAGATATATTTTAAAAAATGGTATGATCAACTCAAATATTTAATCCTACATGAATCATGCTCAGTGTGAGAAATAAGAGACTAAAGGGAATTGGACACATTGCAGAAGAGCATGACCCTGGATATGAGTAGGGCTTACATGATTAGGTTTCCCTAGAAGATAGTCTGAGTAATACACAAGTCCAATTCCCAAGATAGTATTACTATAACTATGATAACAGAATGATCAAATAGATCCCCAAATCCTAGGTGAGTCTTTCTTGGAGTATGAAACAAGGTATACTATAATATCAATCACTTCATATATTTAGGATTGGATGGGACTTACAAATAAATAGGAATCCCATAATCAGATTTCCTTCCACATCAAACGATCGATGAAATAGGGGTATAGAATATAGGTGGGATATGAAATCATTCAAGAAAGCATAGAGCATTACTTTTGAAGGGATTCCCTATATAAATATTATCCCCACCCTGTAATGGGTGAGGAAGGGTCTATAGTGGGATATATAGAAATAATGACTAGGTGATTATTTCGATATGGATTCAAATTACAATATTATGGTCTATTTATAATCCTTGATCCTGGGATTATACATTCAATGATTTAAAAAAATGAACTTATTATTTTTATTCTATATCGAATACCTCGTTTTTATTAAATAACATTCAATACCTTGTACATAATAGATGATCATTTAACGTTTATCTTCTTTAAAAATAGATACATAATACATGAAAACATAGAACATTCTTCTATTTGTCTTGAAAGGATTAAAAAAATGTTCATACTATATAATATTACTAAAACTCATAACATGAGAATGTACATGAATGTAAAGGGGGAGAAAAATTCCCAGTAAGGGAATGAAAGAGATACATTTTACATGTGATCATGAGGAAACTCAATAATAAACTAAATAATACCATTATGGTTTGAAAATTATAACATGAGGCATATCGAAAATATAATAACATGAATTATTACATGGAAATGTGGATAAAGAATTTATTTTGTACATTCATAAGCATATCGCCAAGGTTTATCTCTAGAGATTAAATTCTTTACCCAATTAATTAGAGTGATATTAGGGTACAAAATTATTATTATTTAATTATTATATGATAAATATATATCATAACAAGGAATATCAGAAATTAACTATGGGGGTAATAAAAGAAAATAGGTTTTGTATCAAAATTATGGTGTTTTAAAATGTTCTTTAAAACATGATCATTATCTCATTTACAACCCATAGAAAAAGAATGTGGATTTTATGATTGTAAATTATAGAATAAAATAACTTATTTTTATATATTGGTTGTTAAACTGAGGAAAAATAGGTTTGGGTACAAACATAAATAAAATAGAATAATTTCTTAAAAAAAAGAGAGAAACTTTGAGAAGAATATCCAGCATTATAACACGCATGAAACATGGATATAGAATGTCATGACCCATCCTCGGGGCCCGTGCCATGACTACCCCAAGCCCACCTTCCATAGGCCAGGGGCTAGCGACTAGAACCAAGGCGTAAATCCTAGTAAAAATGGAAGGCATTGCCTTTGTAAAGTAAACAAGCACCTCAGAGTAAGCAAGCGGAAAAAATGGACACTAAGTAAAAACAGAGTACAACTGTAAGTGCAGAAAGTAAGTGGGCCAGAATACAAACCCAAACTGAAAGTAAAGTACACCTCGAAAGGGAAAACATCAACTGATAAGTAAAAGATGCTACGCCGAGTTGTCAACTGGAAATCCCACCTGAAGGGTGGGTACAAACAGCTCCACTGCTCCTCGGGCCCCGCCGTCCACTCCGAGTACGTCCCGTCTAGTGGTCCTCCTCCAAGTACCGTCCTGCTTTGCAAGACACAGCCACAATCAACGCTGCCCGTCGTCTGTAACCAACACAACATAGTGCGGGCATAGCCCGTGTAGGGGTCAATATAAGCTACTTAGTAGGGACCCCGAGACCTTTGAAGGTCTCCCAAAATCTACAAAGGATAAGCCACAATGGAAAGATACAATCATAAAGTAACAACCGACACTAGTTAGGTATATGGCCATACATATACTAAGTCAACAATTCCAATACGCTCCAACCTCTGAGCCCAAGTACAACTCAGTACACACAGGAAAGTATACATATTCCACACAGGAAAGAAAAATGTAATCCACACAGGATAGCACTACACAATCCACACAGAAAATCAAACAGTAATCTACATAGGATAGCTCAACACAATCCACAAAGGAGAGTAAACAGGATTCAGCTCACACAAGTATACTTCTTCAAAAGATGATAGAGATGATCAAGTGTAGCCACTGATTCATCTAAGCTGTCGGACCCACAAAGGATCAGTAGTTACGAACCCCCGCAATGACCTACACAGGATCATTCAGGATGTTCAACGCAATGATATTGGGAAACTCCTTTTCCATCAAGTACAGTGGTTATTCCGCTACAACCAAGCGCTACACCTATTGGGTACTGTGGGTCTGCTGCTACAACCAAGCGCTCCTCTGTCGTGGGTATGCCACTACAACCAAGCGCTCCCATGTGCCGCTAAAACAAGCGCACCTCTGTCATGGGTCTGCCGCTATAACCAAGCGCTCCCTTGTGCCGCTACAAGAAAGCGAACCTCTGTCGTGGGTCTGCCACTACAACCAAGCGCTCCCCTGTGCCGCTACAACCAAGCGCACCTCTGTCGTGGGTCTGCCGCTACAACCAAGCACTCTCCTGTTCCGTTATCCGTAACCCACCGAGTCGTTCGATCAGCAGTCGTCAAGTCTCAACCGGCTCTAGGGTTTCCGAACACAGCATGCTCGTTCCAGGAGGGTCCACTCCACGAGCTAAGAGGTCGATGCATCAACTGACATGTAGTCCGGAGTTGATGTATCCCAATATGTATCATAGTCATCACTGCCGAAAACACGGAGGATACCTGTACCATTTTCATCATCATCGCAGTCGTATCCACTGAGGTTCTCTGTACAGTCGTCATCGCAGTCATAGTAGCAGTCGCAGCCAGCACTAGGGTTCCCGCACATAGCAAGCTCGTTCGAGAGGGTCCGCTCCACGAGCCGAGAGACTGATACATCAACTGACGAATCGTCCGAAGTTGATGTATCCAAAAGTTCGGTATCATCAACAGGAACTCAACGCAACAGATGGCGCGTCAATCGGACGCCCGGTCTGAGAGTTATTGGCTTTTTCGTTCTAGGGGCCCGGTTGGTTTTTAAGGAAAAAACCAACCCGATCGTACTCCACATGCGTCCAAACCTCGGGTGGAGTATGACAAAAGATCCGTCTCACTAAGAAGAACTCAACCAAGTCGACGACATGTCAATCGGATGTCCGGAGTTCATGATATGAGCGTTTCGGCTCCGAGGGCCCGGTTGGTTTCGTGTACGAACCAACCCGGCTGAACTCAAAGTATTCTGAAACCTTGAGTGCAATATACCGAAACGACCATCTCGATCCAAGGATCGCGTTACCGCTAACAGCTCGTCAATCGGAAATCCGTATCCCATGATATGGGCATTTGACTGAATTTCGTCCAAAATCGGGGGGTCTGGGCACGGGCCGACCCGGCCCGACCCCCCCGGGGTCGGCCCAAACCGGGTTGACCCGACCCGGGTCTGACTCGGCTGGACCCGGCCCGGCCCGGCACGGCTCGGCCTGGCTCGGTCCGGCTCAGTCTAGCTCGGTCCTGCTCGACCGGCCGGCCGGCCGTGGCTCGGCCAGCGTGGCTGAGCCGAAACGCGGAGCGGGGTGCGTGACTCCCCCGCCCGCCGCTAATTGAGGCCGATGGCGGATCCGCCGGCCGCCAACCCTCCAGCGGCGCGCCACCACTGCCTTCTGCAGACCACCGGACGAGCTTTGGTGGTCTGTTTCTCCTGCCATATTCGGCTATGGTCCCCCTAGGACACGACCTTCACAGCAAAGGAATTCAAACGCCATATCGGCCTGCTTCGTCGTCGCCCGTCAATCCGCTCGTCAAAAACAAACTTCGGAGGGTTGTCGGGCCGTGTTCGTTTGGCCCGCACCATCCTCGTTATGTGATATCAATTAAAAAATCAAACATTTATTCCCAACAAATTATTAACCACATACATAACCATGAAATTTGACGACACCCAACAAAAGTAACCCCGCATGGACGAACGGTCCGCAGATCAACCGGGTAATGGTTGGTCCGCACTCGTTGTTCTTTTCTCAAGGTTAAGAGGAAACAAATAAAATTCCCCTACAAACTCTTAAATAAAATGAATCATAACAATAATCCCAACCTGCAAAAATAATCTCCGTGGATCAACATAATATTTAGTTGATCCACATTCTTAAATTTGGAAGGGAGTAAAAGAGGGTTCACCAACAATCACAATTTAAATTCCCTACCTCGGTTCAGGAACGGTGCACGTCAATTGAGCCGCGGAAGAAGAGTGTCGCGGAAGTTGGGCATCGCAGAAAATGGACGTCGATTCCATTGTCGTCGAGGTGCGTTCGAAGGGGAAACGTTGATGGAAGATGACATCGCGTTCTTCGGCGGAGAAGTTCGTCGTTGAAGAACGGTGTTCTTCGCGTTCTTCATCGAGGAAGAAGGTGTTCCTTAGATTTTTCTCCAAAAATATCTCTAACAACCCAACACCAACCCCTAATAAAATAATTTCTAAAGTTATTTTATTATCACAACAAAGCATTTGAAATTCAATTGTTTGAATTTAAAAACCTTACATGTAACTCACCAAATTAATTACATAAGTTAAGTAAACATATGTTTTCAACATTAATGTGGGAGTTGAGAGGGGTTAGAGGATATGAAAGGGTGGGGTTCGTGTGGGCCCCACCACCCTCATAACCTCCCAATAGAGGTTGGGTGGTTACCCAACTTCCATCAAGAACTAAACACTTAGAGTAAAAATAATAAAAATTGTAGATTAATTATAAAATAAACTTACACAATTATTATCATCAAAACTCGTGTAAACGCAACTTCGGAACATGAGTTCCTAAGAAATTACCGACATTGCGGTTCCATCAGTGTCCTCGGAATTCGATTCCGGGCACGGGTTCAAAAGTTAGAAATTCCCGCTCGTTCGTTCACTGAACGTACCCGAGCCAAACTTTGAAAATTGATTCCGGGCACACCGGGTCTCAGAATCAGGCGCCGTCAAAAACTTCATTCTTGTAAAATTCCTAAGAAAATTAAGAACAAATTTTCCATGAAATTTCCAGGACATTACATTACTCCCACCACAGGGCTTTACGTACCCATAAAGCTTCAACACAAACTAGGGATACAAAGGCGGTAGAGCTAGGCGGTAATCCACCTCGCCAATCTTGCTGAGGACCTAGAAGGGTCCGATGAAGCATGGAGATAACTTGCCGCCTCGGCCAAATCTCCGTAATCCACGTTGAGGTGAGACACACAAGAAGATGTGGTCACCATCCTCGAACTCTAGTGGCCTCCGCCTCCTGTCAGCGAAAGACTTATGTCAACTCTGAGCTGTCTTCATCCGCTCCTAGATGACCTGGACCTTCTCTATCGTGGCCTGGACCACCTCTGGTCCCACAAGAGCTTCTATGATTTCTTCTTTGCCGATAAGAAAAATCCGGTCTCATCCCTTGGATGAACCATGTTCGTTTCCTAATACAGTCAAACCCGACATGGATGATACTAATCCATACCAAGGATGACGTCGTAAGGCATCGACGGTACTACCTAGTGATCCAACCGTTAGTATCGACTCCAAGGGTTGAGTCACACTATCGGCATCAGTGTGTGGTAATTGGGCCTCCTCCAGTAGATGTCTCACAAGTGAGGGTCAAGTCAACAATAAAAACTGGAACCTCTTAGTAACAACCCAAAAGTGGACAGGAATGAAAACATCAAAAAGGTTTGCGTATTTTATTATTGCAGCTCATAATACAAAGACGCCACACAATAGTAACAAGGAACTAGAAGTACAAAAGACGTATCCACTAGTTCCGCTCATGTACATTTGCTCCCAGAGCTCCATGATCGAAGGCCTCAGCTACCTGAAGTTGAGCTCTCCCATGTCCACCAACTCCCTGCGGTCGGGGCGGACCTCCCGGTGGTGGTGGTGGAAACACCTCGAAGTGTCGCCCACCATCTGCTACTCGGCCATCTCCTCTGCCTCGTCCACCTGCACCAAGTGGACCACCCTGATCGAACCTCTGCCTTTGCCTGGGGGGTCCTTCGTTCATCTGCTGGTCATCTGTATGGTGGGTCGGACAGTCACGAGCCATGTGACCAATCCCGCCGCAGGAGTAACACTGCCCTCTCATGGCAAGTCGTTGTCCACCACGAGTGCCTCGCACAAACGATCCAGAGTCATGATGTCGACCATCTGTAGGTCTAGTCCTCTTGGACCTCTGCGTCATCTGTCTACTGCCTGCTGCAGAAGACTCTGCCGCATGCCGGAAAGTGGTGGGTCCTACTACTGGAGACTTCTCAGTAAGGAAACTCTCCACTAAGAGGGATCACTCCAACACCCCTGTCTGTGTCAGAATGCTGTGAGAAACAAACGAAGCTCTTATCTCTTGCCTGAGCCCCTGCTCGAAGGTTCGGGCCCTGAAGAATGGGTCTCGTACCATGTCCGTGGAATAGCGTGAGAGATCGGTAAACCTCGCCGCGTACTGGTCTACTGTCATGCTTCCCTGCTGCAGCTGTAGTAGCTCCTGAATGCACACCGCACGGAGTGTGGACGGGAAGAACTCTGAGCGGAAGAGGCTCTCGAAGTCCGTCCAGAGAAGAGATCCCTCATCGTGAACCTGGAGTATCAAACTCCACCATCGGCCCGCTGCTGCGTGCAGTAGGCTCGCAGCGAGGATCACCATGAGGTCTGCTGGTGTCCTCACTAGCCTGAAAACTTGAACAACTGCCTCCAGCCATTCCTCGGCTGCCTGGGTGTCCGTCTCCCCTCGGAACCTGGGCGGTCGCTGGCGCTGGAACTCATGAAGTGCACTAAGGCGACATGCATCGTCAGCGACTCGGGCTGGAAGCATCGGGTTCTCGATGGGTAGAGGTACTGCCGGTGCCTCAACTGTCAAAGGTCCATGTACTGAGGCCTCGTCGCTCGGCGGGCTGTCATCATGTACAACTCTCGGAACCCTAGATGGCTGTCATCGTGGGGCCATCCTTGAAGGAAACAGGTGCTCCACAGTCAGAACAGTATACCTGGTGAGCTGATACAATGTAATCACAAATAAAACTTGAAACACACATGCAATCAATGTTTTCGTGCATTAAGTAGGAAATCAGAAGCCAGGGTCCTGGTGTATGGATACGTCGGCTGCCGCACCAACAATGGACTCCCTGGACTGGTAACCACAACCAATACGCTAAACAATATTGCTTCACATAGAAGAAAGATCAGAGTCTACGGTAGAACTGACCACCTCTGATACCAATTTTTCACAACCCATCCTCGGGGCCCGTGCCCTGACTACCCCAATCCCACCTTCCATAGGACAGGGGCTGGCGACTAGCACCAAGGCGTAAATCCCCATAAAAAGGGAAGGCATTTCCTTTGTAAAGTAAACAAGCACCTCAGAGTAAGAAAGCGGAAAAAGTAGACACTAAGTAAAAACAGAGTACAACTGTAAGTGTGGAAAGTAAGTGGGCCAAAATACAAACCCAAACCGAAAGTAAATAACAACTCGAAAGGGAAAATGACAACTGAAAAGTAAAAGCCGCTACGCCGAGCTGTCCACTGGAAATCCCACCTGATGGGTGGGTACAGATAGCTCCACTCCTCCTTGGGTCCCGCCTTCTGCTCCGAGTACGTCCCGTCTAGTGGTCCTCCTCCAAGTATCGTCCTGCTCTACAAGCCTCAGCCACGATCAACGATGTCCGTTGTCTGCAACCAACACAACGTAGTACGGGTATAGCCCATGCAAGGGTGAGTAAAAGATACTCAGTAGGGACCCCGAGACCCCCGAAGGTCTCCCAAAATCCACAAAGGATAAACCACAAAGGAAAGATACAATCACGAAGTAACAACCGACACTGCTTAGGTATATGGCCATACATATAGCTAAGTCAACAATTCCAATACACTCTAACCTCCGAACCCAAGTACAACTCCGTCCACACAGGAAAGTATACGTATTCCACACAGGAAAGAAAAACGTAATCCTCACAGGATAGCACAACACAATCCACACAGGAAAGCAAACAGTAATCTACATAGGATAGCTCAACACAATCCACAAAGGAGAGTAAACATGATTAATCTCACACAGGTATGCTTCTTCAAAAGACGATAGAGATGATCAGATGAAGCCATTGATTCCTCTAAGTCGTCGGACCCACAAAGGATCGGTAGGTACTAACCCCCGAAATGACCTAAACAGGATCGTTCAGGAAGTTGAACCCAAAGCTATTGGGAAACTCCTTTTCCATCAAGTTCAGTGGTTATGCCGCTACAACCAAGTGCTACACCAATCGGGTACTGATGGCCTGCTGCTACAACCAAGCGCTCCTCTGTCGTGGGTCTGCCGCAACAACTAAGAGCTCCCCTGTGCCGCTACAACAAAGTGCACCTCTGTCGTGGGTCTTCCTCTACAACCAAGCGCTCCCTTTTTCCGCTACAACCATGCGCACCTCTGTCGTGGGTTTGCCGTTACAACCAAGCGCTCCCTTGCGCCGCTACAACCAAGAGCACCTCTGTCGTGGGTCTGCTGCTACAACCAAGCGCTCCCCTATGCTGTAATCCATAACACACCGAGTCATTCGATCAGTAGTCGTCAAGTCTCAACCGGCTCTAGGGGTTCCGTACACAGCATGCTCGTTCTGGGAGGGTCCACTCCACAACCTAAGAGGTCGATGCATCAACTGACATGTAGTCCGGAGTCAATGTATCTCAAGATGTACCGTAGTGATCACGGTCGAAAACATGGAGGATTCCCATACCATTTTCATCATCGTCGCAGTCGAATCCACTAAAGATCTCTGTACAGTCGTCCTCGCAGTCACAGTAGCAGTCGCAGCCAGCACTAGGGTTCCTGCACACAACAAGCTTGTTCGGGAGGGTCCGCTCCATGAGCCGAGAGACTGATACATCAACTGACGAATAGTCCGATTTTGATGTATCCAAAAGTTCAGTATCGTCAACAGGAACTCAACGCAACAGAAGTCGCGTCAATCGGACGGCCGGTCTGAGAGTTATTGGATTTTTCGTTCCAGGGGTCTGGTTGGTTTTTAAGGCAAAACCAACCCGATCGTACACCACCTGCGTCCCAACCTCAGGCAGAGTATGCCAAAAGATCCTTCTTACTAAGAGGAACTCAACCAAGTCGATGGAACGTCAATCGGACGTCCGGAGTTTAAGATGTGTGTGTTTCCGCTCCGAGGGCCTGGTTGGTTTTGTGTACGAACCAACCCTGTCGAACTAAAAGTATTCTGAAACCTTGAGTGCGATATACCAAAACGACCGTCTAGATCCAGCCCGACCGGCCCGCCGAGCCGAAACGTGAAGCGAGGTGCGCGACTCCCCGCCCACCACTAATTGAGGCCGGCGGCGGATCCGCCGGCCGCCAACCCTCCGGCGGCGCGCCACCGCCGCCTTCGGCAGACCACCGTACACACTCCGGTCATCTGTTTCTCCTGTAGTCTTCGCTTATGGTCCCCCTAGGACCCGACCTTCACAACGAAGGAATTCAAACGCCATAACGGCCTGCTTCGTCGTCGACCGTCAATCTGCACGTCAAAAACAAACTGCAGAGGTTTGTCGGGCCGTGTTCGTTCGGCCCGTGCACTCCGCGTTAAGTGATATCAATTGGAAAATCAAACATTTGTTCCCAACAAATTATTGAGCACATACTTAACCATGAAATTAGACGACACCCAACAAAAGTAACCCCGCATGGAAGAACGGTCCGCGGATCAACCGGGTAATGGTTGGTCCGCGCTCGTTGTTCTTTTCTCAAGGTTAAGAGGAAACAAATAAAATTCCCCTACAACTACTTAAATAAAAAGAATCCTAACAATAATTCTAACTCGCAAAAATAATCTTCGCGGATCAACATAATATTTAGTTGATCTGCGTTCTTAAATTTAGAAGGGAGTAAAAGAGGGTTCACCAACAATCACAATTTAAATTCCCTACATCGGTTCAGGAACGGTGCACGTTAATCGAGCCGCGGAAGACGAGCGTTGCGGAAGTCGTGCGTCGCGGAAAACGGACTTCAATTCCGTTGTCGTCGAGGTGCGTTCGAAGGGGAAACGTCGATGGAAGAAGAAGTCACGTTCTTCGATGGAAAAGTTCTTCGTTGAAGAATTGTGTTCATCGCGTTCTTCGTCGAGGAAGAACGTGTTCCTTAGATTTTTTCACCAAAAATCTCTCAAACAACCCAACACCAACCCCTAATAAAATAAGTTCTAAACTTATTTTATTATCATAACAAAGCATTTGAAATTCAATTGTGTTAATTTCAAAAACTTACATGTAACTCACCAAATTAATTACATAAGTTAAGTAAACATAAGTTATCAACATTAAAGTGGGAGTTGAGAGGGGTTAGAGGATATCAAGGGGTGGGGTTCGTGTGGGCCCCACCACCCTCATAACCTCCCAAGGGAGGTTGGGTGGTTACCCAACTTCCATCAAGAACTAAACACTTAGAGTAAAAATAATAAAAATTGTAGTGTAATTATAAAATAAGCTTCCACAATTTTTATCATCAACACTCGTGTAAACGCAACTCCGGAACAGGAGTTCCTAAGCAATTACCGGCGCTGTGGTTCCATCGGTGCCCTCGGAATTCAATTCCGGGCACCGGTTCAAAATTTATAAATTCCCGCTCTTTCATTCACTGAACGTACCCAAGCCAAACTTCGAATATTGATTCCGGGCACACCGGGCTTCAGAATCAGGCGCCGTCAGAAACTGTGTTCTTATGAAATTCCAAAGAAAATTAAGAAAAAAATTTCCTTGAAATTTCCGGGTCTTTACATAGAAAACAATAAAAAATAGATTATATGAGTATAACATTAATAAAATAATATTAATATAATATAGGGATAAAATTAAATTGACCAAAGAACATAGTATGGAAATTTTACAGACATACCACATAAAAAGGGAACTTGATAGGAAAAGAGAAGTTGATACTTCCCTTACCATGAAGAGTACATCCTAAAACTCGATGATTGGGACCATGGGGGATTGAGAAATCCTTGGAAGGACTACATGGGAGGTAAAAATATCATATATTCTTGGGGGATGAATTTTTATTGAAATATAATTTATAAATGAGTGGGTATTTATAGAAAAAAGGGTAGATTTTGTTTAATAAATTCCTTGGACACCTAGGTATTGGTAAATTAAAAACCACTGAATTTACCATGTTATTTTCCCATGGTAATTGAAAAATGGGACACCAATTTTTTTATTTTAATCCAAAATTATTGAAAATAATTTATATCACAAATTACAACATTATGAAGTAATTAAGAATATTGAAAAACTGAAATGGTATTTTTACCATTCACTAAAAAACCATATACTTTATAAAATTATAATCAATTCACCCTAAACTAATTTAGATTCTTTGATTTCAAAAATAATATTTATTTTATCATAATAATTCAGAAATAATGATAAATTTCCTTTTAAATTCAGGAATCCTTATGAATTAAAAATAACAGCAGATAGACAATGCATAGTAAAATGTATATAAAAATTTTTGACACTTGGAAAAATATATTTTGTCATTTAAATTAAATAATATATTTTAATCATAATATTTAATTAAAATTATTATTCTTAAAAATATATTAGATTATTATAATTATTTATATATTTTTTGAAAATTACAATTTCTGTCTGAAAATTCATTTTATCAAATTCCAAATCAATTGTTTGTAATGAAAAAAAACTCTTAAAACAAAATTGATTGAATAATTATTTATCTTATCAAATGTTATTACACATTAAGTATATAATGCCTTGAAAATAACCCCTTTTAACAACCACATACGACCTTAGGGTGAGGTGTGCGATGGTGAGAGATTATTGGGGCATCTCAGATAACATCACTGGTGTGGTAATTTCCACTAACTTGAACTTCTCACAGATTCGATTTTGTTAAATCTTAACAAGCTGAATCTCAGATTGGGCATGTTCAAGAGTAAATCCTTATGACTCTACCTCCCTCCCATGATATGAAAAATGGGCTTCATATAGAACCACTCTACATAATAATTCCATAAACTCATCTTTCTACATTAATTTTCCTTTCTCATTTCGAAATTTAAAAAATAATTATATTATTAAAATAATTATTAATAGTATAGTTTCCAATGGTCATTTTAAAAAATTGTTGTAATTGACGAACAATCATATAACAGTCCAAACCCAATGGTCACATTTAAAATGATACACACTTAATTTTTAATGATATATATTTATGTTAAGTATAAAATAATAAAACACACATTTTATTGTAATAAATATTGTTCAAAATGTTTGGATCGTCACATTCTTCCTCTCTTAAGAAATTTTATCCCCAAAATTTCAATTCATTTCCACGGTTGAGAAATGGTGTAGGTACTTTTTAATCATTGTCTCTTTTGGTTCCCATGTGGATTCTTCATATTTGTGGTCCCTCAAAAACAATATAACGATGTGGGTAGTCATATTGTGTAGATCATTGTTTCTAATGTCCTAGATCTCCACCGGTTGCTCCTCATATGATATTTCATGTTCCAGTTATACCACAATAGGATTGAGTACATGTGAATTGGCAGGTATATACTTACTCAATAGAGATATGTGGACTAAATCATGGATTTTAGGTAGATTTAGAGGAATTAAAAGCTAATAGGCCACTATTCCTATGAAATCAAGGACTTCATAGGGGCCTATGTACCTGAGGATAAGATTCCCTTAATTCACAAACTCTATAACTCTATTCCAATGGGAAATTATATGGAAGACGTTGTCTCTAATATCAATCTCGGTGTACCTTTGATGGTTTTTAGCGTTGCACATCTACCGACTGTGAGAATCCCTTATGTTTTTTGGATGCCATGAACCATGTTTGTCAACACTTCAACAACATCATGCCCAAGAAGCATTATCTCACATGTTTCATCCCAAAAAGTAAGAGTTGTACACTACTTCTCATATAGAGCTTCATAGGGTTCCATTTGAATATTCAAATGAAATCCATTGTTCTATGATAACTCAACTAAAGGGAGATTTTGATACCATCCACCATTAAATTCTATTAAGAATGTTCTCAATATCTACTCAAGTGTTTGAATAGTCCTTTCATATTGTCCATCAGTCTGGGGGTGATAGGCCATCCTAAAAATCAATTAAGTACTCAGAGCTAGTTGAAGACTTCTCTAGAATTTTTATTTGAACCTTGGATCATGATTAGAAATGATAGAAAGTGGGACTCCATGAACCATGACCAATTCCTTTATAAAAATCATCAAATGTTTTTCAAGAGATAAATAATCTTGAATAAAGATTAAATTTGAATTCTTGGTGAGATGGTCCACTATAACCAATATTTCATTACTTATATTGGCTATTTTTGGGAGACTAGTGAAAAAGTACATGGTGATATGGTCCCACATCCAGGCTGATATGGTTAGTGGTTGTAATACCCATTTAGGATTTTTTTTCTCTATGCCTTCACGTGTTGACACACAATAAACGTTATTGTGTAGTCCAAAATCTCCATTTTCATGTTATCCCACCAATAAATACTGTGAATGTCCCTACATATTTTATTTCTTTTAGGATGTATATAGAATATAGATCTATGAGCTTCATCCATCACCTAATTTATTTCTAGAACAGATCGAACACATACCTTGTACGAACTTTTAGTAGACTATCTTGATCAATATTGAACTCAAAAAAACATCCCATCCTTCATATCCTCTATCTTCACAAAGGTTAATATATGTTATATTTCTTGATATTTTATATTAATTTTGGATGAGAAATCATTTGGGGAATGGTTTATAATCTCCCTTATTTATAATTCCCATGTCTAGTTTTACTAGGACTTTAATCAAAGGATCTCCTTGAATCCTTATCATTTCCAAAACAATAAGGAATTTCCTACTTCATGCATCTAAAAATTTTTCTCTCTCTTCTAGGATGATTATTAATTGAACAATAATATTCTTTAAGAAGTCTCAACCATGTCATTTGTCTAATGTCTAATTCATTTTTTGTGGAATGATACATAATAAATTGATTTTCTCTATATAT
Organism: Viscum album; assembly: GCA_963277665.1. Lineage (NCBI taxonomy): Eukaryota > Viridiplantae > Streptophyta > Magnoliopsida > Santalales > Viscaceae > Viscum > Viscum album. Next base: position 315,285,934 of record OY728158.1, read on the forward strand.
ATTACATTTATACCTATAAAGATAGTTCCTAAATATATTTAGAGTAAAAACAACTGCAACCACCACTCAGTCATGCATATGATATTTCTTCTCATGATGCTTCATCTACAGAGAGGCATAGGAAATAACATTGTCATTTTTCGTGATAATTAACACAAGACCATTCAGATATGTATCACAAAAAAATAATGAATCCTTCTCTGAATGAGGGTAGATTTTACAGGGGTGTAGTAACCAATCTATTCTTCATCCCTTGGAATCTTTCTACAAAATCCTTATTACATATAAACATAGACCATTTTCAGGTTAACTTGGTTAGTGGATTATAGATTCATTATATTGTTTTAAAAAATAATCCTATAATATCCCATTAATCCAAGGAAACCATGAATCTAATTCACTATTATAGGATGAAGGATTTCCTTCACACCCATTGTCTGGGTAGGATCAACTGAGATTCTATTATTAGTTATAATGTTCCCAAAGAAGGAAAATTTTTATAACAAACATTTACATTTCAAGAACCTTCCAAATAGCTTATCATTCATTAGACTTTTAAATATAATACTTAGAAGATCCTAATGATCCTCACGAGTTTTGGAATATATTATAATATCACCAATGGAAACTACCAAAAAATTATCAAGGTAATCATTAATGACTCTATTCATCAAATCAATAAAAATACCAAGATAATTAGTCAAGCCTAAGGGTATAACAACAATATCATAATGGCAATATCTTTATTGAAAGGTAGTCTTTTTAATATCTTCTTTTTCCACCCTAAATTAATGATAACCAGATCAAAGATCGATATTTGAGAATAATTTTGCACACTCAATATGTCCAAATAAATCATCAATTATAGAAAGAGGGTACTCTTTCTTTATGGTGATTCTGTTAAGTTCTCTATAATAAATTAATATCCTTATTGATCCATCCTTCAAAATCACAAAGAGAAAATGTGATCCCCAAGAAGACACACTTGTCCGAAACAACACCTTCTCTAAATGATCTTGGAGTTATTTCTTTATTTCCTCCACCTCCACATTTTCAATTATTTATGGAGTCTTTTATATCATCTTGTATCCATTCATGAGTATAATGGATAACTCTAACCATAAATTTGAGGTAGATCTAGGTAACTAATTAGTTAATATATATATTTATTCCTGAATAATGTGTACATTATCTATTCATATAATTTTATATAATTTTTTATCTTCACTGATCATCTCCATAAATAATGCTAGGGGTGGGGCTTCAAGAAAAATCTCTTGTTGAGATATATATCCTATAAAAACAACTATAGGTTTTCCATTCAAGACTACTAATATTTTTCAGTCTTATGTAGTTTTTCTCAGTAGAATACATTGAGATCTAGTACTTCCCTAGTATAATGTTGAATTCCAAAATGGGAATGACAATAATATTTGGAATCAGATTTTTCTTACCAAAATGAATACTGTTGTTTTTATACACTATTTATTATTGTATAATACCTTGAAGATTTTTGACTTATGAATCTTCTTCTAGTAGTCCAGGTATTGATTATATATTCTTTTCAGACTTGGGTGAAATAAAGGAATTCATAAAACTAGAACCAAACAATGCACTTTCTGGATTTGTGGGGATAATAGAAGTACCTATTAACATCTAATTAGGAATTTCAATTTCAACCATCATGATTGAAAAAGAATGACTTTTCTATATTATCCTATGGAAATTCTAATGGTGATTCTACAATATGAACTTCGAATTTGTAAAATGATTGGAAATGTACCCAAGATATCCACACATGATGCATTGGAATTCTGGTAGGGTATTTAATATATTTTCTTGGGATTTAGTGTTGAGAAATGCAGGATTAATCTTATTACAATGTTTACAAGAAATTTGAACTTCTCTTATACACTTGTAACATTTCCATCTCCTAAGATTGAAGTTCCCTGAATGATTATTCCCATATTTGTTTCTTCTGTAAAGTTGAATTTTCTTTCCTCCACTTCCTTAATTAAAGGTCCTCCATAGGATTAGATCTAATGTCCTCATAAGTTTCATCCCAACAAGTAGGAGTTGTACACTACTTCCCATATAGAGCTTCATAGTGTTCCATTTGAATATTCAAATGGAATCCCTTGTTCTATGATAACTCAAATAATGGGAGATGTTGATCCCATCCACCATTAAATTCCATTTAGAATGTTCTCAGTATCTACTCTAGTTTTTGAATAGTCCTTTCATATTTTCCATCAGTCTGGGGGTGATCGGCCATACTAAAAATCAATTCAGTACTAAGATCTTGTTGAAGACTTCTCTAGAATTTTTATGTGAACCTTGGATCATGATTAGAAATGATAGAAAGAGGAACTCCATGAACCATGACCACATATTTTATATAAATAATCAAATGTTTATCAAGAGATAAATCCTCATGAATAATGATTAATTGAGAATTCTTGGTGAGATGGTCCACTATAACCAATATCTCATTACTTACATTGGCTATTTTTGGGAGACGAGTGACAAAGTACATAGTGATATGGTCCCACATCCATGCTGGTATGGTTAGTGGTTGTAATACCCATTTAGAATTTTTTTCTCTATGTATTCATTTTTTGACACACAATAAATGTTATTCTGTAGTCCAAAATCTCCATTTTCATGTTATCCCACCAATAAAGACTGTGAATATCCATATATATTTTATTGCTTCTAGGATGTATATAGAATGTACATCTATGAGATTCATCCGTCACCTCCTTTATTTCTATAATAGATCGAACACATAGCCTTGTATGAAATTTCAGTGCACCTTCTTGATCAATATTGAACTCAAAAAACATCCCATCCTTCATATCCTCTATCTCCACAAACGATATTATCTTTGATATTTCTTGATATTTTATATTAATTATGGTTGAGAAATCATTTGAGGAAGGCTACGGGTGGGGCTTCTAGAAAAATCTATGGTCGAGGTATATATCCTTTAAAAACAACTATAGGTTTTCCATTCCAGACTACTAATATTTTCAGTCTTATGTAGTTTTTCTTTGTATAATACATTGAGATCTAGTCCTTCCCTAGTATAATGTTGAATTCCAAAATGGGAATGAGAATAAGATTTGGGATCAAATTGGTTTTAACAAAATGAATACTGTTGTTTTTATACACTATTTATTATTAGATAATACCTAGAGGATTTTTGACTGATGAATCTTCTTCTAGTAGTCCGGTTATTGATTATATATTCTTTTCAAACATGGGGGAAATAAAGGAATGCATTGAACTAGAACCAAACAAAGAACATTCTTGATATGAGGGGACAAAATATGTACCTATTAAAATCTAATTAGGAATTTCAATTTCAACCATCATGATAGAAAAGGAATGTCCTTTCCATCTTATCGTATGGAAATTCAAATGGTGATTCTAAAATATGAACTTCGAATTTGGAATATGATTTGAAAAGTACCCAAGCTATCCACACTTGATGCATTGGACTTCAGGTAGGGTATTTAAAATATTCTCTTGGGATTTAGTGTGGAGAGATGCAGGATAAATCTCAGTACAATATTTACAAGAAATTTGAACTTCCCTTCTATACTTGTAATACTTCCATATACTAATAATGAAGTTCCCTGAATGATTATTCCCATATTTTTTTCTTCTGTAAAGTTGAATTTTCTTTCCTCCACTTCCTTAATAAAATATCCTCCCCAGGATTGGATCTAATGACTTCATATTTTGAATAATTATATAGGACCACTACATCTCTCCGAACACTAGTTCAAAATTTATAGCACTCATCATGATTTTTTCATAGTTTCCATAGCCTTGGTTGACTATATTCTTCAGTAGATAGGGTCTTAGTCCGTCGAAGAATCCAAAAACATTCCCATTAGGATCCATGACATAGCTTGAGGTGTTGTGAGAATGTATTGTGAGGTTTATCTCATATATTCTCACTAATTAATTTTTTGTCTAATTAATCATTATTAATTACATCACTATATTCATTTCCATTGAATAGATGAAATATTTTTTGAAAAAGGTTCCCCTAAACACATCCCAATCCATAACATCAATATCAACTCTTGGATTTGGGTTTTTAACCAGTGTCCTAAAATGATCAGATTCTCCCTCTAAGTGGTGAACAACCATGGTGAAATTCTCTTGGTCCTAGTAATTTAGTATAGATAATATATTTTATATAGTGTTTATCAAATGTTTAGTCGTCAATTAGATATTAGATCCACTGAATGAAGATATTCATTGACTCATAATGTACTAAATAGAAGGTTGTTCTCATAGAGTTGAATATGATCTCTCAGATTGATTAATGTTATTTTTCATAACATTATTTAGTTAAATCATCATTACAATGAATTTTTCCATTTAGGATTCCATCAGATGGTTGTCAGTGCTAGGTCAGTTGTGCTCTCCATATAAGTAGTTTCTCTTATTTCCTAAAATTTTCTAAATGATGAAAACCTTAGTGAGAAACATGATTCATTTAATAATGTTATAATTATAAAGGTATTTCAGGTCTTAAAACACCATTCTTAAAAATGTTATTGTTTTTAAAATAGTAACATTTTCTATAAATCCGTCATAATGTTTAATAAAAAGCTTGTGATTAACCAAACATATCCCCTAGGATTTTCACACTAGGAGTGAAGAAATACCCATTTTTATGTACTAGGTTACACTGAGCCAGGCCCGACAAACCTGGTAAGAGTTTTTACCCCTAGGTACATCTTTTCTAGAGTCGTATCCTCATATTTGTATCCAGACATAAATTTTTTATCTTTTAAACTCGTTAATTATTTTTTCTCTGAAATATAATAATGTTTTTTATATTTAAAAGATTTTATAGTGTTGGGTATAAAGCTTTCAAATCATAATTTCCAAAAATTACCAAACTATCCCTTGATACAAACTATAGAATCTTTAAATTTTATTACATAACATTTATTATAATATACAAAACAAAGAATATTTTAACATCTATTTTATTAGAAGTAAAATGCATAGTACATGAAAACATAAAAAAAAAATTCTATTCTAATTGAAAGTATTCATCAAAGGTTCATTCTATATATAATTAGTACATCTCATTACCTATGGACATACATCAAAGGAATGGGTGAGCAAGAAGCCCAGTAAGGGAATAAAAGTGGAACAGTTTACACATGATGAAAAAATATTGTAATCTATCATCTCATAAATAACATGTGGGTAATAAAAAAAGGATTTTGTATCAAAATCATTGCATTTTTAAAAGTTCTTAAAAACATGATCATAATGCTAACTATAACCCACAAAAAGGTAATGTAGGTTTGGTGTATTTAAATTCAAGAATAAAATATTTTTTTTACATATTTGTGAATATCTCTAGAAAATAAAGTGGTTTTAGTATTTATATAATGAAAATAAAATAATATCATGAGAAAAACAGAGAAATTGTCAGATTATATATTGCAGCAAAATGGGTACAAAACATGGTTTTAGAAAACAATAAAAAGAGATGGGTAAAGGGTATCACATTCATGAAATAATAGAAATACAATATAGGGATAGATTAAAACGTAAATAATAAAGTTATATGTAATTTTTATGGTCATAAACCCAAAAAAGGAAACTTGAAAGGAAAAGAGATGTTGAGATCTTCCTTTCCTCGAAGCGTAACTCCAGAAACTCGATGATTGGGACATTGGGGATATGAGACATTGTGGGGGTACTTCTTGGGAGGTAAAAATATTAAATATTAATAATTTATGATTTATTAATGAGATATACTGGAGAAATGGGTGGGCGTTTATAGAAAAAATGGAGGATTTGTTTAATAATTTCCTTGGGCACCCTGGTAGTGGTAAAAAAAAACCATAGTCTTTCACATTGTATTGTTCCATGGTTTTGGAAACATGGGATACCAATTATGTTATTTTAATCCAAATTATGTATAATTATTTTATATTACATATTACATCAATATTATTTCATTACTCATTCGAAAAAAATCAAATAGTATTTTTACTATTCACTAAAATACAAAATATTTTAGAAAATTCTCATAAATTAACCATAACCAAATTATGATGTGATGATTTAAAAATTGGTGTTTATTTTATCAAAAAATTATCTTATTTTCAGAAATTTAACTTTGAATTAAATATTTTTTTATTTATTCAAAATAATAATAAATAGAAAATGCATAGTAAAATTTCTGATACGAGAAAAAAATAAAATTATTTTATCATTTAAATTTCAATAAGAGTGTTTAAATCATACTATTTCATTGAAATAATTTTTATTCATAATATCTTAGTTAATAATTAATATTTATATCATTTCTAGAATGTCCAATTTCTATTTGTAAAATCAATTTGTCAAATTACAACTCAATTTTTTTAAGAAAAACTATTAATAAAACAACATTAATGGAATTATAATTTTATTTGTACAGAGGAATTAATATCAAGTAACTAAGTCCTTGACACATATCCAATTATAAAACCCACATACGACCTAAGGGAGAGGTGTGATAAGGTGATATATTCTTAGGGAACCTTAGATTACATTGCATGAGTAAAAAATTTTACTAACCTCAAATTCCCTCATTGGTGATATCGTCTAAGCATAACATGTTGACTCTTGGCTTGGGATGGTCAAGGGAGAAGCCCAGTTATGATATCTTCCTTCCATGTCCTAAAAAATGGCTTCTTATGTGCGACTCTACTTGATAATTCCATTGAATATTTTTTCTACCATAATATTCCTTTTTAAATTCTATATATATAAAAATAATTATAGAGTTAAAATAATTAATAATAGTATATTTTCTAACAATTATATTGAAAAATGGTCATATTTGACCAACAATTAAATAACAGTCAAACACCAATGGTAAAATTTCAAATTATAATCACATCAATATTAAATAAATATATCTATGTGGAAGAAAAAAAATATAACACACAACTTCAGGAAAAAATATTATACAAAATGTTTTGGTCGGTACATGCCACATCAAATGTTAATTATAAGGAAAAATGTTAGTGTCGCTACTTGAGATGGGAATATTTACACCACTACCTCTTGTACTACGGTCCACATTACCAAAGGGATTCATGATTGAAAACATCCTTATAACAACATCATTTTTAGAGGACAAGTGGGGTACATCTTATAATAAGAGAATGGATTATCAAAATGGTGGCACACCAGAGTGTCCCATACCCAAAATGTGTAAATAAGTTGGCCATAGGGGAGGCCCACCTGGAATAATTCTAAAATAATATACTTCGTTAATGGAGAGAAACATTTTATGGAATAAACAACATTAGTTGAATGGACATTTAGGTGGGAATCCAAGGGTGAATGGTCACTTATGTGGGAAACCCTTGGTGAATGGTTTCTTAAGAAGGAATTCCTCGGATACTGGTTGAAAAAGTGGGAATCCCTAGATATATAGTTACATAGGTTAGTAGCCCTCTGGGATTTGTCACAAAAGCGATGAGTCTCATACATTGGTTTTCTTGGTGACGAACCCCAGGCAGTTGGTCTCCTAGTTGAGTAACTCTAGGCAGTTTATCTCCTAATAAGGATCCCTGGGTGGTTAATTTCCCAGTTGATGGATATAGAGAAATAAATATTATTAATTCAGTTAATTTTCCTATTTCATAGTGTATCATAGCCTACCTAGAAGAATTTATGGTGTCTTGGGTGAAGTATCTTTGAGACAATTTCTCATTCTTCCAAAATTAGGAAAGTCATCCGCTATAAAATAGTAGAGGTGGTATATTTATTTAAAAAATAGGGTCCTCTGCGAGAAGGCCTGAGTGAGTAAGGTGATGAATAAAAGAGAATTATGAAGGGTATTATGAGTGGATGATGGGAATCTTGGAAAGGTAGGTTGGGTGTCCTGAGGGGACCATGGGGAATGTTTTGGAATATACCCTCTAGTGTTTTTTGGTCCCCTCTTTCTTCCCGCTTTATCATTAAAAATAGATGAATAGGAAATTACTCCCATAGAGTTAGATCAAAGTATAACTATTAGGGTCCGATTAATAAGTCCCCTATTCACCTGGTGTGATATTTGGAAAATTACTAGAAGAGGTTCTTGGGGTATGCCACATAGTCTATTCTACGAAGACCGTGCAGGAGTGGTTTGGCAGGATAACCATCTTCCCTAAAAGTAAAATTTCTCCCATCACATGAGCACACAATCATCATCTCAAATCTATACATTGTTTACATCACTAGTTATTATTTTCTTTCTCTTAATATGGATACCCTAGCAATGGGGACTGAGTCGGGCCATCTAGGTGATGTTATATGGGTTAAAATTCTGAAATTGTCAAGTTCCTACCTAGTTTTATTAACACATAGGTCATCCTCATTTGAGGGTATCCTTTCATTCTTTTTGATTTTATCTTGTAGAAATATATTTTGAATCCCATAATATATTTTATAATGGGGAACTATTCCAATGTTGTCTTGGATGATGAAGCTGCTTCACAAATCAAGGAAATGACTATGGTTGTTGAACAAAAGTAATTAATCATAGTCATCCTATATGATTGAAATATTTAAATCCTTAATAATCAATCTATTCTAAACTATTATTTTTCAAATAGTCTTCTCTTATGTAGGTTTGACCTTACAATTGATCCCGAATTTTGAGAAAGTAACCACTATGAAATTTAGATTTTATTCAATTAGTGTACAACTAGAGTGAATATTTCTTCTAATGCGTAGGTCATTGATGATTCTAATAGTGAAATTTCATATCATCAGGTCTATGTATATTGTAATATTTTTGAATAATATTACATATGGGATCAAAAAAATAACGCTTTTGATATAATAGGTGTTTGAATATATTAATAATCAAATTAATTATTCAATAATAACCAACAATGAGAATGTTGTAAATTTCTCGTACATTTATTATAATTATACTTTATAACAAAAAGGTGTAGATAATTTTTTGATTAACTTGATAAAATAATGTAAGTTATAAATTTTTAGTAAATGATAATTAATGTTTGATTTTTGTATATTGCATTTATATTACAGGGGGTTTCAATTATTTTGGAAGTCTAATATTTTCAATATTCTAATTTTTTTATCTTTCGGATTCAGTTTTTAATTACTGATGCTCAATTTTTTTTACAGAAATTTCGATATCATTGGCAGTTTTTAATGTAATGGACACAGAAACATATTCTTAGAGGGTTTTCGACATCAGTTTTTTAAAAACTGAAGCCAGACCCCCTCCCCCTCTTTCATGTTTTTTGTATCGGTTTTTATAAAAACTGATGCCGAAAGCTACATTTATACATTGGTTATTTAATAAACCAACACTAAAAGATGGGCATAGGATGGTTTTCAGCATCATTTATTAGAAAACATACGTTGAAACCTTAAACAAAACTGATTTTTGGTGTCATATTTTTTAAAACTAATGCTGAAAATTAACTTCATTACATCGCCTTTATATTTGTCCGTTAAAAAGAAACATAAGAAACCAATGTTAAATCCTATTTTTGACTAGTGAATATTTAATGAATGATGGAAATGAGGAGATAGAGGGTACATCATTATAATTTTAGATACATTGTATCCTTGTAGAAAAATGTCACATGAGCCTGGAGGTTGTGCCATAGAAATTCTACTACACCAAGGAGACACCAAATATAGTAGTGGATAAGTTTTTAAGAAATAAGTAGAAATGATATATACACCTTGGATAATAAAACTTGACATATCCAGGCAATTCCCACAAAAAAATTAAAGGAATCTACAAAAAATTAACCATACCTACACTACTGTAAGATTTTACACTAGGATATTTAAAACTAGATACCATAGGACATTCCACATGATTGATATAAAAATTTAATTTTAATGAAGGAAAATCAGACTAAAGACTGAAGGAATGAATGGATGAAAAGATATTGACAAACCTATTCATATAAATTGGGGGTTCTACACTACAATAAAGGAGATATCTATCAACTTGGAGAATAGAAACTAATGATTTTTACTTATGTTATTTTACTTTATCTTTTTTTGTTCATGAATACTTTTATTGGATTGTTTTGGTATTTTCTATTTCATTATCTCTCATTTTCTCTTCTCTCTATTTCTCTCCATATTTATATCATCCACCATGAACTTTTAAACTCAATAATGTGTTGCTAACCCAAGTCTTGGATTTGTCGTAGGATTTCAGTGTTCTGAAAGTATACACATTGAATTATTAAATTTTTTATTTCTATTGGCGGTTAATGAGATAAAAGTTAATAGATACATAAATCTTCCACCTTAAAATGAATATCAGCTTCATCTCTATTCTTTAATTATCATCCTTCCATTACTTTTATTGAATAATATTTATTCACATGATGGAGTTAAGTAGTTCAATGTATTAAAAAAAATATGTTGGATCTATGTATTGGAAGGTTTCAATCTCTCTACTGAGGTGTGTCATTAACCAAGATTATAGGAGGATGTGGGGTTTTGAGTGCCAAATAATTCTCTAAGGCATGTAACATTTTACACTTGATAAAATAATGGATAGTGATTCACTAATTATATTTCATAATTGAATTATCAATTTGAGTTTAAACAACAATTATAAATAATGAAGGAACATAAGTAGCCAACTTAAAGACCAAGAACATTCACTCTAACCTCATCCTATTTGAAATTGTCTGTTAGGTTTGTATTTTAATACAATTCCAGAACATCTATTCATTAATTTAAAAAAATGTATGTTAATTATAATTAGTGAGTAAACTATTGAGAAGATCCTCAAGTGAGAAAACTTTTGTCAACCATTGAGAAGCACTAGGAAATTAAATAGAATATTTTGTACCACTATACAATAGGCAAGTAAGATATATCCCACATGATACCTATTCATACCTTCACAAAAATTATGGAAGATGATAATTATAAGGATATTATATTATATATTAGTAGGAAAAGTGCAAGAAAAATTTCAATTAAAAAATTAAATACAATCTCAGATCTATGTCAAGAAATACATTCCTTGAATTTTATTTTACGAATTTATAGAAAAAATTATTAGATCGAAAAGAAAAACATAATTACACTACTAGGGAATATTATCAACACTTCTGGATGAATATATTATTTTATAGAATGGGATACTAAGCCTTATAAAATAGTTTGACACATACAAATTCAAATATGTACATGAATAAAATTTCATGAAAGAAATGTGGAATAAAATTTGAATAATTCCATAAATATTTTTTAGTAAATGATAGTTAAATGAAACCATAAATACTATATAAAAGAACTCTATTATTAGTGGTAGAGTTTTCTATTGTATATAAAACATATAAACCAACCATTTTGACATAAATGGTACTGCATTTATTTTTGAATGGGAATGTTATCACATTCTTTATAAAATATATAATATGGTTTTTCCATATAACATGAAACATCCAATATTTCCCACATTCGTCTCATGATATTGACCTGATCTCCAATGGAATGTGATCATTGGGGTAATTTGGAAATGACTCTTAGGAACTCACATTGATTAATAGGTTGGGAGGTCATGCTCAAAACACTATTTGTTTATGGGGGGAGTTATTTCATATTGTGGTCTAACTTATAGATTTGTGTTATGTTCATAAATGATTTCCAAATCCCAGTAGGGGAAAGGTTGCCCCATAATTTAATAATGTGTTAATTTCATGTGTCGACATACACATTTTTATATCTATGAAGTTTCTCATCGATGTAATTTTTTTTTGTATGATATGATATCCATCAATAGTAATATATGAATGTATCAAAGGTTTACTTTATTATTTCATTATTAAATGTGGATTCCTATTTTTAAGTGATTATGGATTAAAGAAGCACAACTAAGAACTCAGAATTTTGTAGCTATCTAGGAAGGCAAGGGATAGTTTGGTATCAGGATCAGGCCAATAAAAGGGTTTCATGAATATCCTAGTAAAATATATTAGACACTACATTATTTTATTCCAATTAATGGGACACGTTGTACTTTTTATGGTATATGAAAAGGACTGATCCATACAGTTTAACATAATCCAGTAGGGACGATTAGAATAAAGGTGACTACAAATGGTTGGTGTGGAAATTGTGTGTGAGAAACTATTTATGGTTGGATTTAGATGGAATATTAAACTATGATATAGGATGAGTCTTATAAGGATTGTTTCCTTGTAAATATGTCTCCCACTAGGAATATGACGTAATGGGGGTGAGATGATATGAAATGATATATGTAAGGACCTCTAGGCAGGGGTATGATCTTTTTGAAGATTTGGATTGATATAGATCATAATAGAGCTGATGATGTTCAGTTTAACATTAGGTATACATTCTATCATCCTTGTTGAGACAGTAATAAAATCACACATAGTTTTATGGGTGGTTTTGGTTTCCACCTAATAAAGAGGCTAATGGTTTCTTAAATGGGAATGTGGTCCATTTGAGGATTTCCTAGTAGGTAATATGACCCTTGGAGAATAAAGAAATATATTTAGATATTACATAAAATATGTATATATTGGAAAAAATGGTATGATCAACTCAAATATATAATCCTACATGAATCATGCTCAGTGTGAGAAAAAAGAGACTAAAGGGATTTGGACACATTGAAAAAGAGCATAACCCTGGATATGAGTAGGGCTTACATTATTAGGTTTCCATATAAGATAGTATTGGCAATACACAAGTACAATTCCCAAGATAGTATTACTATAACTATGCTAACAGAATGATCAAATCGATCCCCTAATCCTAGGAGACTCTTTCTTGGAATATGAAACAAGGGATAATAGAATATCAATCACTTAATATAATTAGGATTGGATGGGACTTACAAATGAATAGTAATCCCGTAATTATATTTCCTTCCTCATAAAACGATGGATGATGTAGGGATATAGAATATAGGTAGGATATGAAATCATTCAAGAAAGGATAGAGGATTAATCATCAAGGGATGCCCTGTATAAATATTATCCCCACCCGGTAATGGGTGAGGGAGGGTCTATAGTGGGATATATAGAAAGAATTACTAGGGGATTATTTCTATATGGATTAAAATTCAAATATTATAGTCTATTTATAATCCTTGATCTTTGGATTATACATTCAATGATTTAAAAAAATGAACATTTTATTTGTATTCCATATGGAATACATCCTTTTTAATATATAACTTTCGTTACCTTGTATATAATAGATGATCATTTAACGTTTATATTCTTTAAAAATAGTTACATAATACATGAAAACATAAAACATTCTTCTATTTGGCTGGAAAGTATTCAAAAATGTTCATCCTATATAAAATTACTAAAACTCATAACATGGGAATGTACATGAATGTAAAGGGTGAGAAAAAGCCCCAGTAAGGGAATGAAAGAGATACATTTTACATGTAATCATGAGGAAATTAAATAAGAACCTAAATAATACCATTATGGTATGAAAAGGATAACATAAGGCATATCGAAAATATAATAACATGAATTATTACATGGGATTGTGGATAAAAATTTATTTTGTACATTCATAAGCATATCGTCAATGTTTATCTCTAGAGATTAAATTCATTATCCAATGAATTGGAGTGATATCATGGTACACAGTTACTTTTTTTTAAGTATTATATGATAAATATATATCATAATAAGGAATATCATAATTTAACTATGGGGGAATAAAATAAAATATGTTTCGTATCAAAATTATGGTGTTTTAAGATGTTCTTTAAAACATGATCATTATCTCATTTACAACCCATAGAAAAAGAATGTTGATTTAATGATTGTCAATTATAGAATAAAATAACTTATTTTTACTTATTAGTTACTAAACTAGGGAAAAATATGTTTGGGTACTGACATAAATAAAATTGAATAATTTCTTAAGGAAAATAGAGAATCTTTGAGAAGAATATCCAGCATTATAACATGTACGAATCATGGCTATAGAAAACACTAAAAAAGAGATTATATGAGTATAACATTAATAAAATAACATTAATATAGTATAGGGATAAAATTAAATTGACCAAAGAACATATTATGGAAATATGATGGACATACCACATAAAAAGGGAACTTGAAAGGAAAATAGAAGTTGAGACTTCCCTTACCTTGAAGAGTACATCCTAAAACTCGATGATTGGGACCATGGGGGATTGAGAAATCCTTGGAAAGACTACATGGGAGGTAAAAATATCACATATTCATAGGGGATGAATTTTTTTGATATATAATTTATAAATGAGTGGGTATTTATAGAAAAAAGGAGAAATTCTTTAATAAATTCTTTAGACACCTAGGTAGTGGTAAATAAAAAACCACTGAATCTACCATGGTATTTTCCCATGGTATTTGAAAAATTTGAAACCTATTATTTTATTTTAATCCAAAATTATTGAATATATTTTATATCACAAATTACAACATTATGATGTCATTAAGCATACTGAAAAACTGAAACAATATTTTTACCATTCACTAATAAACCAAATACTTTAGAAAATTATAATCAATTCACCATAAACTAATTTAGATTATTTAATTTCAAAAATAATATTTATTTTATCATAATATATCAATAATAATGATAAATTTAACTTTTAAATTGAGAAATAATTATGAATTTAAAATAACTGCAGATAGAAAATGCATATCAAATGTATATAAAATTTTTGACACTTGGAAAAAATATTTTTTCATTTATATTAAATAATATATTTTAATTATAATATATATTTAAAATAATTATTCTTCAGAATATATTAGTTTATTATAAATATTTATATCTTTTTTTAAAATTACAATTTCTGTCTGAAAATTCATTTTATCAAATTCCAAGTCAATATTTTTTATAGAAAAAGAACTCTTAAAAACATTGATTGAATATTTATTTTATTAATCAAATGTTATTACACATTAAGTAGATAAATCCTTAAAGATAACCCCTTATAACACCCACATACGAACTTAGGGTGAGGTGTGCGATGGTGAGAGATTCTTGGGGCATCTCAGATAACTTCACTGGTGTGGTAATTTCCAATAACTTGAACTTATCACTAATTTGATAGTGTTAAATCTTAACATGTTGAATCTCAGATTGGGCTTATTCAAGAGTAAATCCTTGTGACCCTACTTCCATACCATGATATGAAAAATTGGCTTCATATAGAACCACTCTACAGGATAATTCCATCAAATCTTGTTTCTAAATTAATTTTCCTTTCTCATTTATAAATTTAAAAAATAATTATATTATTAAAATAATTATTAATAGTATAGTTTTCAATGGTCATTTTAAAAAATGGTTGTAATTGATGAACAATCATATACCAGTCCAAACCCAATGGTGACATTTAAAATTTTACACAATTAATTGTTAAAGAGATATATTTATGTTGAGTAGAAAATAATAAAACACACATTTTCTTGTAATAATTATTGTTAAAAAAATTTGGATCGTCACATTCTTATTCTCTTAAGAAATTTCATCCCCAAAATTTCAACTCGTTTCCACTGCTGAGAAATGGTGTAGGTACTTTTTCATCATTGTCTCTTTTGGTTCCCATGTAGATTTTTCATATTTGTGGTCCCTCCAAAACACTTTAACGATGTGGGTAGTCATATTGCGTAGAACATTGTTTCTAATGTCCTAGATCTCCACCGGTTTCTCCTCATAAGATATATCATATTCTAGTTATACCATAATAGGATTGAGTACATGTTAATGTCCAGGTATATACTTACTCCAGAGAGATATGTGGACCACATCATGTATTTGAGCTAAATGTAGAGGAATTAAAATCTGATAGGCCACTATTTTTATGGAATAAAGGACATCATTAGGGCCAATGTACCTGAGGATAAGATTCCCTTACTTCACAAACTCTATGACTCTTCTCCAACGGGAAATTATATGGAAGAATTTGTCTCCAATATCAATCTCGGTGTACCATTGATGGTTTTTAGTATTTCTCATCTTCCGACTATGAGAATACATCATGTTTTTTTGGATTCCATGAACCATGTTGGTCAACACTTCTACATGATCAGGCCTAAGAAGTATTATCTCACAAGATTCATCCCAACAAGTAGGAGTTGTACACTACTTCCAATATAGAGCTTCATAGGGTTCCATTTGAATATTCAAATGGAATCCATTATTCTATGATAACTCATCTAATGGGAGATGTTGATCCCATCCACCATTAAATTCCATTTAAGATGTTCTCAGTATCTACTCAAGTGTTTGAATAGTCCTTTATTATTGTCTATCATTCTGGGGGTGATAGGCCATACTAAAAATAAATTCAGTACTCAGAGGTTGTTGAAGACTTATCTAGAATTTTTATGTGAACCTTGGATCATGATTAGAAATGATAGAAAGTGGAACTCCATGAACCATGAACACTTATTTTATATAAAGCATAAATTTTTTTCAAGATATAAATCATCATGTATAAAGACTAAATGTGAATTCCTAGTGAGATGGTTTACTATAACCAATATCTCATTACTTACATTGGCTATTTTTTGGAGACCAGTGACAAAGTACATAGTGATATGGTCCCACATCCATGCTGGAATGGTTAGTGGTTGTAATACCCATTTAGAATTTTTTTCTCTATGACTTAATTTATTGACACACAATAAATGTTATTATGTAGTCCAAAATCACCATTTTCATGTTATCCCACCAATAATGACTGTGAATATCCCTACATATTTTATTGCTTCTAGGATGTATATAGAATGTATATATATGAGCTTCATCCATCACCTCATTTATTTCTATAATAGATCGAACACATAGCCTTGTATGAAATTTCAGTACACCTTCTAGATCAATATTGTACTCAAAAAACATCCCATCCTTCATATCCTCTATCTTCACAAAGGATATTATCTTTGATATTTCTTGATATTTTATATTAATTATGGTTGAGAAATCATTTGGGGAAGGGTTTATAATCTCCCTTTATTTATAATTCCCATGTCCAGTTTTACTAGGACTTTAATCAAAGGATCTCCATGAATAATTATCATTTCAAAAACAATAAGTAATTTCCTACTTAATGCATCTCTGAATTTTTCTCTCTCTTCTAGGATGATAATTAATTGAACAATAAGTCTTTAAGAAGTCCCAACCATGTCATTTGTCTAATGTCCATTTCATTTTTTGTTAAACGATACATAATAAATTGATTTTCTCTATATATATTACATTTATACCTATAAAGATAGTTCCTCCATATATTTAGAGTAAAAACAACTACAACCACCACTAGGTCATGCATAAGATAATTCTTCTCATGAGGCTTCAACTACTAAAAGGCATAAGAAATAACTTTGTTATTTTTCATAATAATTAACCCAATCCCATTCAGATATGCATCACAAAAAATAATGAATCCTTCTTTGAAAGAGGGTAGATTTTACAGGGGTGTAGTAACCAATCTCTTCTTCGGCCCATGGAATCATTCTACAAAATCCTTATTACATATGAACATAGGCCATTTCCAGGTTAACTTGGTTAGTGGATTATAAATTCATGAAATGTTTTTAAAAAATACTCCTATAATATCCCATTAATCCAAGGAAACTATTAATCTAAGTTATTATTATAGGATGAATGATCTATTTCAAAACCATTGTCTTGGTAGGATCAACTCAGATTTCATTATTATTTATAATGTTCCCAAAGAAGAAAAATTTTTATAAAAAACATTTACATTTCAAGAACCTTAAAAAAGATTATCATTCATTAGACTTTTAAATATAATACTTAGATGATCCTAATGATCATCACAAGTTTTGGAATATATTATAATATCACCAATGGAAACTACCACAAAATTATCAAGGTAGTCTTTAAAGACTCTATTCATCAAATCAATAAAAATACCAAGATAACTAGTCAAGACTAAGGGTATAATAACAAAATCATAATGCCAATATCTTGATTACAAGGTAGTCTTTAAAATATATTCTTTCTCTACCCTCAATTGATGATAACCAGATAAAATATCAATATTTGAGAATAATTGTGCACAATGAATATGTCCAAATATATCATCAATTATAGGAAGATGGTACTCTTTCATTACTGTGATTCTGTTATGATCTCTATAATAAATGAATATACATATTGATCCATCCTTCAACATCAGAAAGAGAAAATGTGATCCTCAAGAGGACACACTTGTCCCAAAAAACACCTTCTCTAATCGATCATGGAGTTATTTCTTTAATTCCTCCAGCTCCCCATTTTCCATTATATATGGAGTCTTTTATATCTTCTTGGATCCATTCATGAGTATAATGGATAACTCTACCCAACAATCTGAGGTAGATCTAGTTAACTAATTAGTAAATATGTAAATGTATTCCTGAGTAATGTGTATATTATCTATTCATACACATTAATATCATTTTTTTTCTTCACTGATCATCTCCATAATGAAGGATACGGGTGGGGCTTCTAGAAAAATCTTTGGTTGAGATATATATCCTTTAAAAACAACTATAGGTTTTCCATTCAAGACTACTAATATTTTCAGTCTTATGTAGTTTTTCTTTGTAGAATACATTGAGAACCAGTCCTTCCCTATTATAATGTTGAATTCCAAAATGGGAATGACAATAATATTTGGGATCAGATTGTTCTTACCAAAATGAATACTATTGATTTTATACACTATTTATTATTGGATAATACCTCGAGGATTTTTGACTAATTAATCTTATTCTAGTAGTCCAGGTATTGATTATATATTCTTTTCAAACTTGGGGTAAATAAAGTAATGCATAGATCTATAACCAAAGAAATCACATTATGAATTTGAGGGGACAAAAGAAGTACCTATTATCATATTATTAGAAATTTCAATTTCAACCATCATGATAGAAAAAGAATGACCTTTATATCATGTCGTATGGAAATTCTAATGTTGATTCTACAATATGAACTTAGAATTTGGAAAATGATTGGAAAAGTACCCAAGCTATCCACACATGATGAATTGGACTTCAGGTAGGGTATTTAAAATATTCTCTTGGTATTTAGTGATGACAAATGCAGGATTAATCTCATTACAATATTTACAAGAAATATGAACTTCTCTTCAACACTTGTAACACTTCCATCTCCTAATAATGACGTTACCTGAATGATTATTCCCATATTTGTTTCTTCGGTAAAGTTGAATTTTCTTTCCCCTACTTCCTTAATAAAAGATCCTCCCCAGGATTGGATCCAATGACCTCATATTTTGAATCAATATATAGGACCACTGCATCTCTCTTAACACTAGTTCAACATTTATAGCAGTCCTCATGAATGTTTAATAGTTGTCACAGTCTTGGTTGACTATGTTCTTCCATAGATAGGTTCTTAGTCCGTTGAAGAATCCACAAACCATACCATTAGGATCCATGACATAGAAAGAGGTGTTATGAGAATGTATTGTGAGGTTCATCTCATGTCTTCCCACTAATTCATTTTTTTCAAATTAATCATTAGTAATTATGTATCTATTTTCATTTCCATTGAATAGAGGAAATATTTTTTGAAAAAGGTTCCCCTAAACACTTCCCAATCCATAAAATCAATATCCACTCTAGGATTTGAGTTTTTAACCAGTGTCCCAAAATGATATGATTCTCCTTCTAGGTTGTTAACAACCATGGTGGAATTCTCATTGTCCAAATAATTTAGTCTAGATAATATATTTTGTATAGAGTTTATCCATTGTTTAGTCATCAATTGTATAATAGATCCACTGAATTAAGGTATTCATTGACTCATTATGGACTAAGTGGAAGGTTTTTCCGTTAGAGTTGAATATGATCTCTCAGATTGATTAATGTTATTTTTAATAACATTATTTAGTTGATTCATCATTATAATGAATTTTTCCAATCTGGATTCCATCAGAAGGTTGTCAGCGCTAGGTGCGTTGTGCTCTCCATATAAGAAATTTCTCTTATTTCCTACAATTTTCCTAAAGATGGAAACCTTATTGAGAAACATGACTCCTTTAATAATCTTATAATTATAATGGTATTTCAGGTCTTAAAACATCATTCTTAAAAATGTTATTCTTTTTACAACAATTAAATTTTCTATAAATCCTTCATAATGGTTAATAAAAATCTTGTGATTAACCAAACATATCCCCAAGAATTGTCAATCTAGGAGTGAAGAAATGCCCATTTTTATGTACTGGGTTACACTGAGCCAGGCCTTAAAAACCTAGTTAGAGATTTTACCCCTAAGTACATCTTTTCTAGAGCCGTATCCACATATTCGTATCCAGACATATATTTATTATCTTTTAAACTAGTTAATTATTATTTCACTGAAATACAAGGATGTCTTTTCATATTTAAAATCTTCTATAGTGTTGGGTATAAAGCTTTCAAATCATAATTTCCACAAATAACAAAACTATCACTTGATTCAAACTATGGAATCTTTAAATTTTATTAAACAACTTTAATTACATTATACAAAACAATGAATATTTTAAAATCTAGTTTATTGGAAGAAAAATTCATAGTACATGAAAATATAAAAAACTATTCTATTCCAATTGAATGTATTCATCAACGGTTCATTCTATATACAATTACTACATCTCATTACCTAGGTACAGATATAAAAGGAATGGGTGAGCATGAAGCCCAGCGAGGGAAAGAAAGTGAAACAGTTTACATGTTATCCAAAAATATTGTAATCTAACATCTCATAAATAACCTGTGGGGAATAAAAAAAGTATTTTGTATCAAAACCATTTCAGTTTTAAAAGATCATAAAAACATGATCATAATGCTAACTATAACCCACAAAAAGGGAATGTTGGTTTTTTGTATTTAAATTCAAGAATAAAATAAATATTTTTTACATATTTTTGAATAACTATGGAAAACAAAGAGGTTTGAGTATTTATATAATGAATATAAAATAATGTATTGAGAAAAAGAGAAAATTTGTCAGATTAAATATTGCAGCAAAATGGGAATGAAACATGGTTTTAGAAAACAATAAAAAGAGATGGGAAAAGGGTATCCCATTAATAAAATAATCATAATACAATATAGGGATATATTAAAACGTACATAATAATATTTTGTGTTAATTTTACGGACATAAAACCAAAAAAGGTAACTTGAAAGGAAAATAGATGTTGAGATCTTCCTTACCTCGAAGAGTAACTCCTAAAACTCGATGATTGGGACATTGGGGCTTAGGGACATATTGGGGGTACTTCATGGGAGGTAAAAATATTATATATTAATAATTTATGATTTATTAATGATATATATTGGAGAAATGGGTGGGAGTTTATAAAAAAGTGAGGATTTGTTTAATAATTTCCTTGGGTAACCTGGTATTGGTAAAATAAAAACCATAGTCTTGCACACTATATTGTCCCATGGTTTTAGAAACATGGGATACCTGTTATGTTATTTTAATCCAAATTTTATATAATTATTTTATATTACATATTATATCAATATTAATTCATTAATCACTCCAAAAAACCAAACAATATTTTTACTATTCACCAAAATACAAAATATTTTAGAAAATTATCATAAATTAACCATAACCAAATATTGATGTAATGATTTAAAAAATGGTGTTTATTTTATCATAAAAATTATCTTATTTTCATAAAGTTAACTTTGAATTAAAAAAATCTTTATTTATTAAAAATAATAGCAAATATATAATACATAGTAAAATTTTTGATACTTGAAAAAAATAAAACTATTTTTTCATTAAAATTTAAATCAAAGTGTTTTAATCATACTATTTCATTGAAATAATTTTTATTCATAATATCATAGTTTATAATTAATATTTATATCATTTCTGGATTGTCCAATTTCTATATGAAAAAACAATTTCTCAAATTACAACTCAATTTTATTAAGAAAAACTATAAATAAAACAACATTAATGGAATTACAATTTTATTTATACAGCAGAATTAATATCTAGTAAATAAGGACTTGACATATATCCATTTATAAAACCCACATACGATCTAAGGGTGAGGTGTGCTATTGTGATATATTCCTGGGGCACCTCAGATTACATTTCTTGAGGGAAAATTTTTACTAACCTCGAATTCCCTCATTGGTGATATAGTCTAAGCATAACATGTTGACTCATGGCTTGGGATGGTCATGGGAGAAGCCTAGTTATGATACCTTCCTTCCATGTCCTAAAAAATGACTTTTTATGCATGAATATACTTGATGAGTCTATTGATTATTTTTTCTACAATTATATAACTTTTTAAATTCTATATATAAAAAATAATTATAGAGTTAAAATCATTAATAAGAGTATATTTTGTAACAATTATATTGAACAATGGTCATAGTTGACCAACAATTAAATAATAGTCAAACACCAATGGTCAAATTTAAAATTATACTCACATAAATATTAAATAAATATATCTATGTGGAATAAAAAATAATATAACACACATTTTATGGAAAAAAGCTTATACAAAAAATTTTGGTCGGTACATGCCACTTCAAATGTGAAGTAGAAGGAAAAAATTTAGTGTCGCTACCTGGGCTAGGAATATTTTCACCACTCCCTCTAGTACTATGGTCTGCATTACCAAGGGGATTCATGATTGAAAATATCCTTATAACCACCTCATTTATAGAGAACACGCTGGGTAAATCTTATAATAAGAGAATGGATGATCAAAATGGTGGCACACTAGAGTAGCCCATGCCCTAAAAGTGTAAATAAGTTGTCCATATGGGAGGCCCACCTAGAAAAATTATAAAATAATATACATGGGTAATGGAGAGAAACATTTTATGTAATAAACAACCCTAGTTGAATGGACACTTAGGTGGGAATCCAAGGGAGAATGGTCACATAGGTGGGAAACCCTTGGTGAATGGTTTCTTAAGCAGGAATTCCTGGGACACTGGTTGAAGAAGTGGGAATCCCTAGATAAATAGTTACATCGGTGGGTTGCCCTTTGGGATTGGTCACAAAAGCGATGCGTCTCAGACATTGGTTTTCTTGGTGACGAACCCCAGGCAGTTGGTCTCCTAGTTGAGGATCTCTACGTAGTTTACATCTTAATAAGGATCACTGGGTGGTTAGTTTCCCAGTTGTTGGATGTAGAGAAATAAATATTATTAATTAAGGTAATTATCCTATGTAATAGTGGATCATAGGCTACCTCGAAGAATTTATGATGTCCTGGGTGAAGTATCTTTGAGACGATTTCTCATTCTTCAAAAATTAAGAAACTCATCCTCTATACAATAGTAGAGGTGGTCTATTTTTTTTAAAAAATAGGGGCCTTGGCGAGAAGGCCTAGGTGAGTAAGGTGATGCATGAAAGAGAAATATGTAGGATATTCTGAGTGGATGATGAGAATCTAGGGAAGTTAGGTTGGGTGTCTGGAGGGGATAATGGGGAATGTTGTGGGATATACCCTCTAGTGTTTTTTGGTTCCCTCTTTCTTCCCAGTTTTTCTTTATAAAATGAGGAACAAAAAAAATCCCCCCATATAGTTGGATCTAATAATAACAATTAATTTCAGATTAATAAGTCCCCTCTTCACTTGGTGTGATATATGGAAAATTCTGTGAAGTGGTACTTGGGGTAAGTCACATAGTCTATTCTATGAAGACCATGCAGGAGTGGTTTGGTGGGATGACCATCTTCCCTACAAGTCAAATTTCCCCCATCACTTGAGAAAACAATCATCATCTTAATTCATTACATTGTTTACATCACTAGTTATTATTTTCATTCTCTTAATAGGGATACCCTAGAAATGGGGACTGAGCCGGGCCATCTGGGTGATGTTATATGGGTTAAAATTCTGAAATTGTCAGTTTCCTACCTAGTTTTATTAACACATAGATCATCCTCATTTGAGTGTATCCTTTCATTCGTTTTGATATTATCTTGTAGAAATATTTTTTTAATCCCATAATATATTTTATAATGGGGAACTATTCCAATGTTGTCTTGGATGATGAAGCTGATTCTCAAATCAAGGAAATGACCATGGTTGTTGAACCAATGTTATTAATCATAGTCATCCTATATGATTTAAATATTTAAATCCTTAATAATCAATCTATTCTCAACTATTTATTTTAAAATAGGCTTCCCTTATGTAGTTTTGACCTTACAATTGATCCCTAATTTCGAGAAAGTGACCACTATAAAATTTCAATTTTATCGAATTACTGTACAACTAGAGTGAATATTTATCCTAATGGGCAGGTAATTGATGATTCTAATAGTGAAATTTCATATCATCAGGTCTATAAAATAGAATTAATGAATGATCAATTCATGTATTATTTTATTATTAAATAATTGTCCATGTGGGGTTGTTCTAGTGGGTGGATGCTTCAATTGGACCTTTTTCATGAAAGGAACATCAAACAGGAATGGGTATAGAAATATTGGGTTAAAAAAATAGACCACATAAAAGGAAAATTTTGAGGTAGTTGGACCTTATGAGGTAATATAGACTTCATGGTTCTCTATATACTATAATCCATATATCATGTCGAATCACTCATGTCTATAGTGTTTTTATACTAACACATTTCATCTTCTAGATGGGGACTCTTGAATTTTTCTATAGGATGTTCATGAAATCCTGGGAATCCACAACATAGGAGAAAATTATGATGAATTCATTACTTCTCACAGTACATGGGAATTTGAAAATAGAAACCCTAAAATGGATGGGGACTTTAGTATTGTTTGAAATGGATCTAAAGATGGAAATTCATCCATATATTAATGTTATTTTAACATGTGGATCATGTTTTTAATGTTCTCACAGGGGTGGAGACCTGGAGTGAAATGTATATGGATCAAACCAACATCACATATTAGTGGATCTAAAAATAATTACTAGTCTCTCCTAATTTATTGTCAACATTTCAGTTTGGGTTATCGAATCAAGTCATAGTTATGATCAAATCAACAACTGGCCAAACTTATAGCCATGTTTTTCTGTGGATGAATATTAGCTTTTAAAGATTCACATAGTAGGGCAAGGGATGAAATTTGAGGAATTTCTACATGTATTAAAAATAACAATGGTTTTTTTTTCTAGCTTTGGGGAGTCATTATCATGTATTATGTAATGTTTACTGGTGGTGAATCCCATAATAGAACCTGCATCCTGATCTAACTCTTGCATGGATAGATAATAGTGCATCATAACATTTACAACCTAATAAATTGACACATAGATCCATGAATTGCACATAGGCAAAAAAATTGGGATATTACATTTATGAACGTGTTTTTCACTCAGTTATGGGTGCTTTTAAATTTATCCTAATTTGTAATTTGTGCCAAATGTGGATGAATTATGTGTTAGTGGTAGTTTGGTGGGTTTTTAGAGCATGTTTGGAGCATGGAACCCTAACTGGTGGATGTTATTGGCCTGTCTCATGTTTACAGTAAATCATGCGAGGCAATTGCACTGTTATTTTTTATCGTGTGAGGATTGACAGTGGTTTGGAGTATGGTGAATGGTTTTTGAAAAACTAGGTGATTTAGGCCACACCACCATGTGATAATTTCTACAATTTTTACAGTGTACTTTCTTATAATTTGGGAATGTTTATTCAAACCCAGAATAATAACCTTTCGGTATTCCCCTCTCTATAGCTAACTATGAAGAGTTGGTGCATAGTATGGAAAAAATATGTGAAGGATTATTTTTGGGTGAAGTGATGGTTTTTTCCTTAATTATCTAATTAAATGAATCACATTCTTTTAATTTCATTTCTAGCCTATAGAGGTTTTCATTTATCCTCTTTTGATCTCCCTATTTCCACTATTATAGGAATTAACCATGAGAATTTGTCCAAATTCCTATCAAAAAACTATTTATCTCAATAAATCTAAACCGGTACATTCTTAAATACTTGTTTAACTTTCACTTTACATATTCCTATCAAATATCGTATTTAGATACATGATCGGATGACCTATTTTCAGGGTATTGACCCATGATTTATATCTCTTACAATTCTGGCTAAATGAGAGGCTAATACTATATGGGGAGAGTTTCATGAGTTTGAGGTGGGTTGTACATGACTCACTCCTCAAGATTCTTCATTTTATAAATTATTGTGTGATGCACCAATTTCTATTGAAATCAGATATTTAATTTTTATACCTTGATTATAGTCATATGAACCATCTTATAACATCCATTCAATATATGTAATTCAATTACTATGCTTATTTCCATAACATTGACTACTGAAAGTAGGGTGCTATTTATAATTGGTTATTTAGGGTTTTGACATGTTTGTATTAGCCACTGTTCAGGTGTGCTTTAGCTTGACCCTACTAATGGTATGACTCCCTTGATTATTGAATCAATAAATGTCTTGTACCATTTAATCTTATAACATGATCCACTAAGGAAATTTATCAACTTTTTTAGTCAATGTTAAATAGTAAGTTGTAATAAAATATTTTATATATATGACTTGTCCTAATTTATATAAATAAATTAATTGATGTTGATTTTACTTATACAAACCTTTTAATTCCATGAAAGAAAATGGAGATATCCAATTAATTTAATTAAATATAAAATTAATTAAATGTTTGTATTCCCCTTTGTCGTTTTACACTAATGGAAGGAAAGGATTGAACAATATGACATGACTATTACATGTATTTAATAAATAAATGTAATAAATGTAATTTTCTTAATGTTTTATGGAACTTGACATTATTATGGGAGTATTAATACTTAAGATAACTTTACTATTGTTGAGGAAATTTATTGAGCACTTTTGGACAACATTCCAATTCACAGAAGATGATTTCCTTGGTTAGGACCCACCTTGGAACCCGATCCTTTTCTATTAGTGGATGACTGATATGAAAAAATAAGATCCCCCATTTATTATGTTGGATTACTTGGATAAAAATATTGGATCTAGTAAAGAATCTACACAGAAGGTTCCTCGTATATATCCTTAGGCCTATACAAACTATATCCCATTTTACCATGGATGTATTCCTTGGAATCGATTAGATTACACAATTGTGGAATGCCTTGGGTGATGCTCCTTGGATAACACTCTTACTCCAGAGCCATGAAGCGGTTACTGATGAGTTTGAAAACCTTGAGGTCTTGGATCCCTTGTATATTACCTTTGAACCCTTCCAATATTAATACGAACATAGGATACCTTGTGACATCTTGGAACAAATACTATTAATATCATAGGGTGATGTCAGTGCGGGACAAGCCTCAAATGACTTAAATATAAATAGGAAAATAATTAATTAATGAACTTATTACATGTTCAGACAATAGCAGAGGGATAAAATAGGTACTTTGGTATTTACATTTCTACACTACTTTACTTTTATGTATGAATGTTTGTTCACTATTTTAGTAAATATTACAAAGGCATGATGCTATAGACACCATTAGAGGTCGCCAACTGAGATTTATGTCACACCCTATCCAGGCCTCTATTGGTACCCCGATAGATTACTTATTTGTAGGTGTTGAAAAATTGAATTATATCACTTTAGTCACTAAATTTATATCTTTCTTCAAGATGGAGAAATTAGAAGATGATTGAGATAGAGATCAGGATTCTAGGGATAGTTTTTGGGTTTTTATACATTTTATAGCATTATTTTCTTCTTCTTTATATCCATTTTTTCTTGCTTTATAAATAATGAGATATCATTATTATCTTTTGAGTATTTATTATTATAATCATTTTGTCTTGTTTATTATTATTAATTATACTTCTATTGTGGATTCTGAATTCTTTTATTTATTCAATTACTTATGTCCTATTATATCATATTCATATTCAATGAAACACTTTGTTTATGAGGGAATAGGCTCCACAAGGACACAGTCGAGGCCCTTATTTCTAGTCGAAAGCCTCTAGTATTCAGGGAGATGCACTTGAGTCCATGTGTCTATATAAGATTGAGGAACCTACGAATAGAATCTTGGTATGTGGCCTCACAAAGTGGTATCATCAGTGTTACCTTCTCTCTTTACAATTAGAAGACAATAGATTAGAGATTATGAATTACCAGAACATGGTTATAGTCCGTTCATTGATATTCCAAACCTATGATTGCGGTGAAGGCCAAGTTTTCTGAATTATAATGTTTTTCCTATTTTTTCTATTATAGTTTATATCTTTTCATCGTTCAGTATAACAACAACACTCTTTACTGCACACATAAACATGAATTATTACATAAACAGTTCACTTGACACAACATGGAATATCAATAGATCATGTGTATTTGGTGTTTAGGAATATTACATAACAACCTAAAACATGAAACATGACATATTTATTCAAACTATTCTTTACATGAAAACTACACTTCCACATACTTATCATTTTATAGGATAACCTGAGAAGATGAATAAAAAAAGGCGAGCTATAAAGCCCAGAAAGGGAATAAATATGGAATAACATGTGGAATATAATACATGTTAGACAATAGGCTTAACAATGGAGCGCAAGAGAAAAATGAACATAAAGACATGATAATCATAACATGGAAATGTGGCAACAACACTTAACATGGAATTCACATGAGCCAAGGCTCATTGCACATAGTGCAAGAGTAAACTCTCATTGAACATGAATCACTAGTAAATCCTCGTTTCACATGAATTATCATAACTCAACACTCATTTCACATGACTTATCATGATACAATAATTTATCCTATGAATTGGAGTGCTATTAGGGAACACCCATCATAAACATTTCATTTTATGCATAAGTGTTCCACATGGATCATATAACATGGAATCAATCAACATCATAAGTTACTACACTATTAAGGAATGTGGAATAAATACATTAAAGTAACATTAAATATTTCATTTGCATATAGGTTAATACCCTTGATAGATATAGTTGTATGGTATTCACTACACAATGATCTTGTCTTGATACAACGAGGTGCAATTTCGGCAGCATAACATCGTGACATAAGAAATTAAAAAAAATTGTTGATGAGATAGAAATGGGTGACTCATCATATGTACATGAAATTGTTATAAGGGGGGTCATATAGATACATGTCCCAAAAAATTTAATTGAAATAAGTTACGTAAAACAAAATAATTTCTTTAATGTAAATGAGGAGAGAGAAATTCCATATGGAATTTCGGTATGGTAACATGTGTACCTGGAAGGAATTAATGAGATCGAAAGGGGATATATCATTATTCAAACATGAATAGAGAAGTATGGGGGAGGTGAGAGATCACACCCTAACATTTATAATTGAAAATAAAAGGGCATAACAATATAAGGAAACGTAGATGTAAACAAGGGAAGTGAAAATCCCTTACTTAGAAGTGTTATCCCAAAGGCTTGAGAGATTCTAGAGAAAGGATTAATAGGAGCTTGGGGTGCCTTAGGAGAATTCTAAATAAAATTTGGAAGGGGATGGAAGAACATCAAAGACTTTTAGTGAAGATGACATGGGAGCTCTGGTTGGGTTTATATAAGAATGGAGAGGGAATTCATTATTATTTATGTTTGGGACACCACACATTAAACTAATAAAAACCACAAACCAGACCATTGGTTTTACAAATGGTACTGTAAAAAATATTTTATATGTCTAATGGCTGAACTTATTAAAATAATAGGGTTTCTTATGTGAAGGTGAGTCAGAATCTCAAGGAAAACAATTTAAAAAGACAAAATGTATTATAAGTAATAGAGGGTCCACAAAGGCATCATAAAATTAATCAAAAAATAAAATAAAATCACGTTACATTAAGTATAAAACATATATTGTCTAAACATATCATTTATATTATTTTATTACATTACTATTGGGTCATTATGATGCCATAAAACACATTATATATTTAAACGGTGATTAATTTTTACCAAAAAATTAGACTGTCTAAAAAAATAATAAAAAATTAACCATTGGATAATT
Organism: Viscum album; assembly: GCA_963277665.1. NCBI lineage: Eukaryota > Viridiplantae > Streptophyta > Magnoliopsida > Santalales > Viscaceae > Viscum > Viscum album. The sequence continues at coordinate 315,316,027 of OY728158.1, forward strand.
TCGACATCCTGATTCCAAAAAATAATATTCATTTTATCTAAATAATTTTCTAAATATGTGATTTTTTTACTTTTAAAATAAAAACTAACATTTATAGAAAATTCAAGATTTTTGACAAAAACAGCATTCAAAAACTAAAATTTCATACATATAATTATACGATAATTTATATTAAAAATTATTAATTTAATAATAGTAATATTTTTTAAAAAATATTACTTAATTCAAAAATCCATTAATTCATCAAAATGGATTTCTTAGTTGAATATTAACTTAAAATATTAATTTCACATGAAAAACTAATTACAAAGTAACAATAATAAAATGAATGTATATTATCTATACAAAATTAATGTACATAATCATAGTACTAGGGTCTTATTACATAACCCCTTAAAAACCCGCATAAAACCTTAGAGTATGGTGCGCGATGGTGACATAATCTTGGCCTGGCTCATATAACATTTCTCGAGTGGTAATCTCTATCATCTTCCACTTATCACTTAGGTAGTTCCACTCATGCTTAACGTACCCAATATCAGCTTTAGCTTGGTCAAGAGATAATCCCAATGATGCCACCTCCTTTCCATGCTCCAATAAATGGGCAATGTATGGGGAAAGTCTACATTATGAGTCCATCACTTTCTTTGTCTGAGTAAATTGGATTTGATAAAGCCCAATATTCATATTAATCATGTGTTCACTGTTCAACGAATATATTAGAAATGGTCCCAATTAATAATGGTATTTTAAAAACCATAACATAGAAGCAAATAAGTACATAGGTTTTACATAACCATAAGAATACATTTAAATATACCAAGAGGAATTTTAATTAATGAATTTTTTTGGGTCGTTACAATCTTCCCCCGATAATAAATTTCGCACTTGAAATTTTCTTTTACCACACTGAAATAGATGTGGGTAACTCCACTTCTTCACTTCTTATGATTCCCACACCACTTCTACAGACATGTGGTTTTTTCACAACACTTTGACGAATGACATTATGTTATTTCGTAGAATTATTTCTCTATGATCTTAAATCTTCAATGGTTACTCGTCATAAGAAAGATCATCCTCTAGTTGTACTAACTCTAAAGAGAGTACATGTGAAGAGTTTGTTATGTACTTTTTTAATAGGGATACATGAAAGACATCATGCACTTTTGACATGGTAGTTGGAAGTTCTAGTCGATTGGCCACAACCCCGACATGATCAAGAATCTCGAAGGGGTCGATGTACCAATGAATTAACAACCCTTTTCTCCAAACCTCATGACCTTCTTCCACGAATATATGAGTAGAAACACCTTGTCTAGAACATTGAACTCAAGGTCTCATCAATGGTTATCTTACTAACACTTCTGTCAACTTTCAGATTCCTTGATATGTTGCTGAATGGTTTTCAACTTCTCCATCAATTCTTCAACCATTTCTGGTCCTAGTTTCTTACTCCCACAAACATCATCCCAAAATGCCAGTGTTTTCCCCTTTTCCCATAATGGGCTTCATATGGTTCCATTCAGATGCTTGAATGGGAACTGTTGTTTTAGGAGAATTCAACTAGTGGAAGATGTTAGTCCCACCCTTCTTTGTAGACCATATAACATAATCTTGACTTACCTTCTAGTATCTAAATAGTACACTCATATTTTCAATTGGTTTGAGGATGATAGGCCATACTGATGTTGAATTCAGTGCTTAGGGCATGTTGGAGAACTTTCCTGAACATCGAGGTGAATCTAATATCACGATCGAATACAATAGATAGTGGTAATCTATGTAGCCTTACCACTTCGTTGATGTAAATCTGTACAGGTTGATCCAATGAAAAATCCTCCAAAATATTACTGAAAAATTCAACATTTCTTAGATGATCTAAAACAACCCATATTGGATTTTTTCCTTTGGATGTCTTCGGAAGCCCGGTGACAAATTCCATAGTGAGGTTGTTCCATTTCTATATTGGTATGGGAAATGGTTGCATCATCCCCTTAGACTTATGCCTATCTACCATCTCATTCTAACACACCAGGAACTTTGATGTATACTAAACAATCCCATTATTTATATTATCCCACCAATAATGCTCTCGTAGATCTCGATGCATCTTTTTTTGTAGGTGAATGGAGAAATTCGAACTATGTGCATCATCCAAAAGTTCCTTCTTCGGCTCTGGACATGATGGAACACATAGCCTTTTACTAAATCACACAATTCCTTCTTTATTAACATTTAAATCCGAGGATATACCATTTATGATAGCTTCCAATTTATTCTGAATTCCCACATCATCCTTTTGAGCATCCTTTGTCCTTTCCAAAAGAGATGGATGAGAAATCATTTGTGAAAGAATTGATGATGTCCCATTCTTTATGATTCCCATGTCCATCTTTATCAAATCCAAGAAGACTGGATCCTTCTCAATTCCCATTAATGATGGAATTGATGGATCCTTTCTACTTAGAAAATTTTCCACCTTGTTCACTTTCCCATTGTAGTAACAAATTGATCAGACCTAGTCATTGATCAGCTCTAACCATCTTCATTGGAGCATATTCAACTCTTTCTGTGTGAATATATACCTAAGTATTTTATTGTCTATATATATTTCAATATTCTCCCAAAAGTGATAATCATTCCAAATTTTTAATGTGAAGATTACCACAACCAACTCAAGATCATGTGTTGGATAATTTTTCTCATGAAAATTCAATTTCCTTAAAGCATATGCTATGACTTTGTCATTCTGAATTAACAAAAAACCCAGGCCCTTCTTCAAAGAATCAATAAATTACACAAAACTTTCTTTACTCATGTGTAATGTGAGAATAGGCACAATGATAAGACTTATTTTAAACTCTTTGAAGTTTTCTTCGCATTATTCGCTCTACGAAAACTTTACTCCCTTATGAGTTAGCATGGTAATAGGGTTGGACAATCATGAGAAATATCTCACAAATCGGCGACAATATCCAGCTATCCCAAAAAATCTACGGATATTTGTTACTGATGTTGGCCTCAACCATCCCTCTATTGTAGCGATCTTGGAGGGATCCACAGATATCCCATCTCTTATAATGATATGGCCTAGTAATGATACCTCTTTCAACCATAACACACACTTTCTGTAATTTTCATAGAGCTTCTCCTTCTGTAAGTTCACTAGTATAGTTTTTAGATGCTCCTCATGATCCTCCATTATTTTGGAATAGATTAGAATATCATCTATAAATACTACCACAAATTTGTCAAGGTAATCTCTAAAGACTCTATTAATCATGTCCATGAAGATTGATAGAGCATTGTTGAGTCTAAAAGGCATTATTATGAATTTATAGTGCCCATTTATTGTACAAAAAGCAGTCATGGGGATATCATCCTACTTCACCCTTACTTGATAATATTCCGACCGAAAATTGACATTGGAGTGTATTGTGCTCCATGTAGCTGATTGAACAAATCATAAATTCATGGTATAGGATAATTGTTCTTAATAATGATTTTGTCAGGTTCATCATAATCGATGCAACGGTGCATTGACTCATCCTTCTTCTTGACAAAAATAACAGGTGCACCCCATGGTGAAGCACTAGGGAATATAAACCCTTTGTCTAGATTCTCCAGTAGTTGTTTCTCTAGCTCCTCAAGCTCCACAAAAACCATTTTATAAGGATTCTTGGATATTAGCAATGCCCCTGTTATAAGATCAATTGAGAATTCAACATCTCTATTAAGAGGAAGACCATACAAGTAATCAGAAAACACTTCAGCTAATTCCTTCATAATATGCATGTCTTCAAGGATGGTTGCCTCCTTAGAATCAATCATTGAGCCAGATACGTATTCTGGTAGGGCACTAATATCAACTCTTGAGAAGATCTAACTAGAGAATATTCATCTTCCTCCTTGTTCTTTTACAGAATCGGGGTTCAATTCTCCACATGGAGATTAATTTCTCTCTGACAGTAATTTATGTTGGCTCTATATAGGGAAATTAAATCCATGCCAAATATTTCATCAAATTCCACTAGAGGGAGTGTGATGAGTTTCACCGGGATGTTCAATCCACAAATTATGATAGGGGAGGAGTTATATTCATGGGATGAAATGATTTCCCCATTTTTCATACTCACCGATATATTTCCACCAATGATTTGTGGTGGTGTCGGGATTATTCTACCAAACTATCAGGATATAAAAGAATGAGTATAACCTGAATAAAAAATAATCCTCTATATTATTTCATGAATAATTAGTGTACTTATCACCACTTCATTTTTGGAATTCACTTCATGGATAGTGATGGAAAAATCTCACCCTTGCTGCCTTGGAGGATGTTAGTTGCCTCCAAAAACCCTTGGCTTAGGGAACTGATTTGCAAGATCCACTAGTTCATTGTAGTTGAAGTAATGAACAATGCATTGAGATTCGAATAGAGTGTTCCTCTCCACTATCGCAGTTGTCATGTTTTCTTGTCGACAGTTAACAGTTAGGTATCCTTCTCTTCCACACCTAAATAATTTCCTTATTCCCTTTAAGAAATATTTGGGGTGCTTCTTTCTGGGCCACTGGAAAGTGGGGTTCTATATCTTCTTAGCACTGTTGTATGTATCCATCGGACAACCGTAATTGAAATAAAACTTATGCTTTTTATGCCCATGATACTCCTGAGATTCGCCGATCTCCATTTCAACCTTGAAGTCACATCAGACAAGTTCCCCATAGCTGTCGAAATCACAGATCGCGAGGTATTTCCATAGGCTAGGTTTCAGCCCACCAAAGAAGCATCCAAATGTGAATTCGGGGGTAACGATAAAGCTATAGGAATATCGTGCAATCCTTGTAATATTTTTCTCATACACTATGACAGATTCACCATCTTTTTTCATTTAGTTCATGGAAGACCATTTCCATATTAAGCCGGAGGGTATGTCAAAGTATTTATCAAAAAACATCTTCTAGAAATCCTTCCTTAAAAACGACTCAATCTCCTCCTCAAGATTTATAATTTTGGTCAATGTCCACCATTTATCAGATTCACCCACCATATGATAAGCATCTAAGAGATCCTTCCCTTATTCAGAATATTGAAGGATGTAGAAGATCATTTCAATGAAGTTGATCAATTTTTCATTTATTGAGGGATCAGAAGATCCATTAAAAGTAGGAGGCATTTGTCTCATAAAGATTACGATAATAAATTTTTATTCATTAGGTGGGGTTGAACATTCCTCTTTACCTGTGTTTCTATTCAAATCTTGGGTTAACTGATATAGAATCATGACAAAGTTCACAATTCCCACTCCAATCGGATAGGGAATATCATTAGCATAGTCATCACATTGATCTTCACATCGGTTGTTATCTTGAGTCCTCCTATTACCAGCCATTGGCTAGAATAAAAGGAAATATAGGTATAACACATAAAGGGTAAACCAAGGACAAAAATGGGTGACTTATAAATGGAATTTATTTCTTTATCTTAAGAATCTATATGCTTCAATCTATGTTATACATGATCTAATTTTCAACATCAATTATTAAGTTCTTATTTTAAATTCTATTAATAATTGTTCATATTATTCTTGTTAATTTACCAAGGAATAACCCTAGAGAGAGTTGTAACCAATAGTATATCAAGACCCATTGTCATGTATCAGGACACCATAGGTCAAGCCCTAAACTCCTTGTCATATTTTTCACTCCAAAGTACACCTGTGCCAGAGCCGCCTCTACCTACTTGTATCCAGACAGGGATGTATTTTCTTGATAAAACACTTACTCAATACTCACCAAAACACATGGATGATTTTTTATACATATTATAGTATCTATATATTCACTAGGGTTTTCTAATACTACTCACAAAAATAACTAAACCTATCCTCTGATACCAACTATAACAACCCTTCTATTAATTACACAGTTAAACGTGATTTATTACAAAAAATCGTCACATGATACAACATGGAATATCTAGAGGTATAGTGTATTTGTGTGTTATGAAAATTACATAACAACTTAAAACATGAATCACAACATCCTTTTTGAAAACATCTCTTGCATGACCACTACATTCCCTCGTACTTTGCATTGCATCGGATAACCTGAGGACATCCATAAGAAAAGGGTTAGCTATAATGACCGTCAATTGAATAAACATGGAATAACATGGGGAATATAATACATGTTATACAATAGTCATATCAATGGAGAACAAAAGAAACATGACCATAATGTTCTGATAAAGCATGACAATCATAACATGAATATGTGGCAACAACACCTAACATGGAATTAACATGAGCCAAGGCTCATTTCACATGGAGCATGAGTAAAACCTCATTGAACATGAAGCACAAGTAAAACCTTATTACACTTGAATTATAAGGATTCAACACTCATTGCTATTGATGTATCATGATACTATACTTTACCCAATTCATTGGAGCTCCATTAGGGTAGACAATTATTAAACACTTCATTTCTGCATAAGGCTTCCACATTGATCATATAACATGGAATCAATCAACAACATAAGTTATTACATGATTAAGGAATGTGTAATAAATACATGAATGTACCAATATATATTTAATGTGCATAAAGATTAATACCCTTGAAAGAGACATGGGTATGGTATTCACTACACAATAATCTTGGCTTTGAAAAACGTGATGCAATTTTGGCAGCATAATGGTGTGACATAAGAATTTATAAAAATGGTTAATGAAAGATAAATGGATGTATCATACTATTTACATGAAATGGTCCGTAGTTGGGTTATATAGATACATTAACCATCAAATGTAATGGAATTTAGATATGTAAAATAAAATAATTACTTGAATGTACATGAGGAGAGAGAATTTTCATACGGAATTTTGGCAGGTTAATAGGTGTACATAAGAGGCATTAATCAGAGGGAAAGGGGATATATCATTATTCAAACATGAATAGGGTAGTATTTTGATGTTGTTAAATCATACCCCAACATTTATAAAAGAAATTGAAAGGGCATAACAATATAAGGAAACTTGGACATAAACAAGGAAAGTGAAAATTACTTACATGGATGTGTGATCTCAATGTCTTGGGAGAAGCTTGAGAGAGGCTTCTTAGGAGCTTGGGGTGCCTTGGGAGGATTATCGAGACAGAGGGAAAGAGTTTGGACGAACCAAAAAAGCTTTGAGTGAAGAGGAAGAGGGTGCTTGGGTGGGTTTATATATGGAAGGAGAGGGAATTCATCATTATTTAGGTTTGGGACACCACACATTAAACTAATCAAAACCACAAACCATCCCATGGTTTTTTACTATGGTTTATTTCATAGAGGAGTGGAAAATTATATTTTGTTAGGAAAATAGTATAAATTCATAAAATAACTGGGTTTATTATGTGGAGGTCAGTCACACTCTCAAGGAAAATAATTTAAAAAGACCAAATGATTTATAAGTCATTGAGTGTCAATTAAGGCATCATAAAATTAATCAAAAAAATATAAAATCACATTATTTTATTGGTAAAACATATATTGTCCGAACATATCATTTATTGTATTCTATTACATCAATATTTGGTCATTATGATGTCATAAAACACATTATATATTTAAACTAAATTTAGTTTTTACCCAAAAATTTGACTGTCTCAAAAAATTATGAAAAAATTATCATTGGATAATTTCGACATCCTGATTCCAAAAATAATATTTATTTTATCAAACTAAACTTATTAATATTTTATTTTTTACATTAAATATAAAAACCATCATTTATCGAAAATTCATGAGTTTTGACAAAAACAGCTTTAAAAATTACAATTGCATACATAAAAGTATACTGTAATTTTTATTTAATAATAAGTAATTTAATAATAATAATAATATTTTTTAAAAAATATTATTTAATTTAAAAATCTCATATTTAATAAATATAGATATCTTAGTTTAATAGTAACTAAAAATATTATTTATGATTTAAAAACTATTTACAAAGTAACAATAATAAAATGAATGTAAATTATCTATACAAAAATAATGTACATAATCATAGTACTAGGGTCTTGTTACATAACCCCTTAAAACACCCACATAAGACCTTAGGGTAAGGTGTGTGATGGTGACAAACACTTGTGGTGGCTCAGATAACAATTCTTTAGTGGTAATCCTTATCAACTTCAACTTCTCTCGTAGGCGGTTCCACACATGCTTAATGTATTCAAGCTTGGATTGGTCTTGGTCAAGAGAGAAGACGAATGATGCCACCTCCTTTTGGAGCTCTAATAAATGGGCTTATATAGGGAAAGTCTACTAGATGAGGCCATCACTTCCTTTGACTGAGTAATTTGGATTTGTTAAAGCCTTATATTTATACTAATAATGTGATTACTGTTCAATGGATATATTGTCAACCATCACAATTCATAACGGTATTTCAAAAACCAAAACATAGAACCAAATAAGTGAATATGTTTTACATAACCAAAAGAATACTTTTAAATAGACCGAGATGAATTTTCATTAATGAATTTTTTTGGGTCATTTCATTCAGTGAGTCATATTCTAGGAAGTATTGTTAACTCTTCTTCTGATTGAGATTTTAATTTCATAATTATCCTGATAATATTAATGAAAGGTTCATTGTTGCATTCTTCATCACAGGCAGATAGATTTCTCATTTCATGAATATTTCAATTCCATATTGTCATATTCAACACCCAACATTTCTTTATGTTCTTATGATTGTTGAGTGATGATATAATAGATATATTATGAATGTAATTTTCTAGGGCTATAATTGAGTGGTTATTGGTTTAATTTATGATTTGTTATGGGACAGTATGGGTTGGAATTTGTAATTTATCGATTCAATCCATTAGATTGAAATAAAATGGGGGTTATTTTAAGTGACATGTTTTATGTTCATGAATTCACTAGGAATGAAGATCCATTTTAAATTAAATTGAATGGTGGAAATATGAAAATGAAACATGAATGTGAATCATGTTCCTTAAAGTGAAATGGTTTCCAGTAAATGGTGAGGTAATGCGTGAATGTCCCTTTAACTACTAAAACCCTTGAAACATATACATGAAAACATACCAATGTCTTGAATTCTAATAAAGTAATATAGGTATTATATTATGGGTATTGATCCCTTCTTTACATTCATCATCTATTAGTGTTTATATTTATATGATTCAAGCTTGTTTTGAGGGGTGTTCTTGGAATTTATAGACCAATGTCAGCCTGATGTCCTCCTGTTGTGAACAATGAGAGTGGTGATGACCATGCTCCAGATGTGGTAATCCTTGAGCTTACAGTATTACTTCATGTAGATCCACTTGAGGCACTATATATTGTACATGATCTAGTAAGTGACATTCATCTTCATGATAGATTCAGATGTACGATGTTGTCCATGCACAGTACTCCACATCATGTACCTTCAATGGATGATATGACCCATGAGTTCCAGTAGTATAATTCTTTTACCTTTTTGAGGGATGGTGGTCCATAGGCTTATGATTCTTGGCTAGAGGCCATCATTCCTATCTTGGAGCATCTATATATTCCTCTAGAGTGGAGGGTCATGAGTGATTCATATTGTTTGTGGGATTTAGAAAATAATTGATGGGATGTTGTTACCCAAGCTGGTCTCCATCAAGGGATGGTATGGGGTGTCTTCCAAAATACCTGCTATGGTCAATTTTTTCCTCATATGCTTATAGCTAATAGATCCTGATAGTCCATTCTTATTGAATAGGGTTCTATATAAGTTATGAAATATTTAGAGCATTTCATTGAGTTACATTTCTTCTGATAACTTCTAACCGGTGATGAGATTTATTTTTCTATATGCATAAAGGTTGGTCTCTTGTTTGTCGTCCATATTCAGGAAAATATAATTCACCTACCGAAATTCTCCATAATAGTCAATCATGATCTTATAACTGAGAATAAACTAATGGATGACAAAAATACTAGAAACATAGGACCAATGATGTGGTAATCACATAGTTCATCCAGTAGAAGAAAGTGATACATTGAGGTTTCTCATTAGGGAAGTGGCTTCCAGAGTACCCATAATAGTAGCTCTATGTTGTGTCACCATTGTGGATGAAATGGGAACATGACGAATTAGGGTCATAGAGACCAGAAGGAGTGTTGGGCTTATGGACGTATGGGGAATCTTCAGAGATTATGTCATACATTTCCATCATCTTCTAATGGAGGAAGATCGGCACCAACACCACCTTTAGGGTATGGCTTTTTAACACCGCATTAGGACGTATATTTGAGTAGCTTCAGAAGGAATTGATGAAGAGAAGGTCATGGACACAGTATCTCGACACATGATCTATAGAAGTGCCTACAAATTATTTTTGGTTATGGTTGACCCGATATTATAAAAGGCCATGGATCAGGTAAGTTACATGAATTATATATGATACACAATGATCAAGATACAAGACCATATAATCTACAATGTACTATTTTAGTGGACTCTTGTAACACCCAAAACATCCACAGAACACTTCCCTATGAATAATGCAATAGCTTTCATTGTATGCACCTTCGAGTTCTAACACACACCACAACCAATCAAACTAGCTGTTATGAATAGTAATACCCAATTTTTGAAATCTAATAAATTTTACCTTTAAAAATGGACTTAATATTAATATTTGTAATATCTAAATTATCTTAGGGTGAATTTCTTGTATTTTTTGAAAAAATTCAATTTTTGATTAATAGTGAAGAAAACACTGAGTTATAGTTTAAAACCAAATTTTTATAATAATTTATTTTATTTAAATTTATTTTAGGTCAAAATAGATACATAATACCTATATAGGTTCAATTTAATTAATTGGAGTTAGTTTATAAAAATTTTAGACATATAAAAAATTTATTGAACTTTTCACTGTCTTTTACCCATCTCCTAGAAAAATATGCAAATTCACGTAAAACATAATTTTACCGCTTATGTGAGTAAAATCTCAAAAATCCAAGAGACACGGTTAATATCAAGGAGAAAAATGTGGTTCAATAAGATAAAAATAAATTTGTGAATAGTAACCTTTTACCTTTATTTACAATGGTTAAATGTAAATATGGTAGTTTAGGGTAAAAATGATATTATATTTACCCTAAAAAATGTCCTAATTCTATTGGCTAAGTATAATTCGACCAAAAACAACCTTTAGAATAAAATATGAACCTTTTTGTTCCACTTGGATTAGATTAGGACATTTATTATTTTTTATTTCAATGAAGATTAAAAACAGTTAAAATCAATGTATAAAAACTAAAACATTTTCAATATATGGATATACATAAGATAAATTCGATTATAAATATTCATTAGGAAGATAGAAATTTTTCTTACATAATGGTATTTTATTTATAATTTTTAGACATTAAATTAATTAATTTATTTATGACACAATTGTGATGAAGAAATAACCTAATTAATGAAATATTAAAATAATTGATATTAAATATATCAAAATAATTCTTTATAGGTTAATATAACATATTTGGTTTGGTTGGATGAATTTTTTTCGAAGTAATAATTCTTTTTTAAATTTAGAAAAAAAAATACCAAATAGTGTGAAAATTGACATAAAATAGTTTTTAAAACAAATATAATATTATTAATTGATATTCTATTCCTAAATATATATGGTTCTAAAAAATGACTTAGATAAGGTTATATATATTAATAATGAACCAATTATGGTTTTCTTGGATTTTTATACTATGTTTATTAACCATATAATATAAATATTAAAAGAGACATGGTGAATGTCATACTATTTAACTGAGAGTTACATATAAAGGATAAGGTTAATATAGTGACCCATAATTGTCTAAAATCTATTTGTCGAAATTATTTCGACCCATCCCTGCCATAGACTCGAAATAAGTCACTTGGATCCATTATAATACGAACATTAATTTATTATAAAATAATATTTTCTGTTTTTCGTAAGGTGCCCCTCACCCCTCATATAAAATGGCCCTCTCCCTTCTCTCACATTCATACATTCAAAGCCTTTTAGCTCAGCCAACCCCTGACCAAATATTCTCTCAACTTCCATCACATAATCCTAGATGAATTAGTTTGATCAAAAAACCAAACTAAGGATCCATTTTGATCAAATCAAATGGAAGAACCCAAAGAAGAGGTAAGGTATTCACCACCCTATTTCATGTTCCTTTCTTCTTCCACTAATTCTTTCTTCGTTATTTCCATTATAAAATTATAACCCTAGTATATTCTATATACTGTGATGTTATTATAAATATGGTACAACCATATTCAGTATTCTATCCATCCTTTTAATGACATGTCACCATACATGTGTATGTATGGATTACCGTCTCCTCTTCGTGGTGTAATTGTTATTCCAAACATTATTACTTGGGAGGGTATGATAATAATGTGTAATTGAAGTAAATAATAAATATAACATTATAATGATTCTGTATATATGATATACCATCCAATTATATACAATTTTAATTTCAAAATAATGATATTGTCTCTTGTGTGTACGTACAGACTATAGTCTCTACGAACGCGATGAGATTCATTCCCCATCGTATCCATTCAAGACAAATTCTCATTTGATGATTAAATATAATGTTAATGGACTTGATATAATTATGGATATGAATAAGATACAACCTATCCATAACAAACATGGCTCATGTAACCAAACATATAAAAGAAAACACGTAATTTAACACCCGAAACGACGATAATACTAAGATATTATAAACAATGCAATGTTAAAAAATCATATATGATATCATATTAATGTATATGATTCTTGTATAATTTATTAACAATTATTTAACCATTATACAGGAAGGTAAACAACCCTTGACCAAGGAAAAGTACATGGTAAGGGTTAATTTCACAATCTCTTCATTATTCGGGGATGTTTATACGTAATTATCTAATGGGGCCTCTTTATCATCAACATCCATGTTTCTTTAAAATTTCTTCCAAAACATTTTAATTATTTACTAGATAATGGGTTAAATTCGTTTATACCTTTTTTTTGATTTTTTATAAAATGTATTGAAAGGAATCTTTCTGTCGTTTCCAAACAAGGTCATTTTTAACCTTTTGGAAAAAATTAAGGTAAGAATGCCTTTTTTAACTTATACGGAAGGTGCGGCTATTTTCCACCATTATAAAATCATTGAATCTTACCTTACATGATTATAAGAATATTTTGAAAGTAACTGTTTTCTTTTATAATTATGTGACTTTTAAATTATTTCAAAAAAATATATATTTCTCTCAAATAGTTATCATTTCATCTATGTCAACATCCTTTGATGGATTTTAAGCTTATTTGAAGTTTATTTATTATAATACAAAAATTTCATATATTATTGAAGGTTTTGTGTTATGTTTGACTATGGATGTGTTATTTTTATACCATTCTTGATTTATGGAGAAATTATTGGCATTTCGTATGTTAGATTTAATACAAATGTTTATGTTGTGTTTAAACCTGTTTATATGAGGAATGCATTGGACTTATTAACTGATGGGTGGATCCCGCTATAGATCCTAGATGCATCGGTATGTCTCATGAGACAAACTAGTGTCTTGGCATAAGGCCTTGACAAAATCTTATTTGTAGTCTGGCACAAGGCCTTGACTATGTGGTTATGATATTCTGTCATTAGGCATTCAATCATTATAAAAATGGTTATTGATATTTCATTTGATTATTCGATTAGTAGAATATCCATGTGAATAAGTAAATTGCATTATTTCATTTCATTTCTTAAATATTATTCTGAAGTTCTAGTTTAAAATGATATTGTTTTAGTTATTCATTGGCTTAAATGTTTATGCTTATTTATGAATGTTTCCTCTATATTGTTATCCTTATTGGGCATCTAAGATCACCCCTTTATATGTTTTATTTTTTCCAGGATGTGAAGAATTATTTTATGACTGACCTGCAAGGATAGTCTTAGGGGATATTAGTGTGGTCTATGGAGACTATGTTGTTGTAGTTTTCATTTTATTTTGTAATGTAAACTTTATGAATGTATCTAGTTATTCCAAGGCTACTAAAATAATCGTTCTTTCGAGGATTGATATTTTTTTATCATTCCAATGTTTTGTAATAATGTACCTACTATTGGTAACTAGGTTCAGGGCATTATAGTTGGTATCCAAGGAAGTTTAGTAAAAACCTTAGAAACCAGATTTAGATAAACACTGATTAGAGCAAATAGACCTATGATGGATATTGAGGATTAGTATAGAATAACATCCTAGAATTTTGGTATTGTAGAGATTTTGTGAGTTTTCTGAGCCATAAATCACTGTCTGGATACGAGCAGGTAGAGGCGGTTCTGGCGCATATGTACCTAGGGGTAAAACCCTAATACGCCACTTTGAGCTAAACTCGAACAGGAACTGGTGCATGAAAATGGGTCTTGCTGCACTCTTTGTTACAACACTCCATGGGGTTATGCTTAGGATAACACTAATTTTCTTTACAAACCATAATGAAGGGTTTATATGTTTTTACGTTCTCAATGAAAACATTTTTATGATTATGGATTATATACATAAACTGATCAATTTATGTTAGGTGTTTTACAAGTTTGGAATTATGATTTTTGATTCATAAACTGATCTAGTTTATGCCATTGTTTAGAAATGGATCCTAGTGGAAGGAATGAAAATTGTATCAATACTCGCACTCCATATAGAGATTTCCCTCCTGGTCAAGATAATTATAGTGGAGCTGGTGATACAACTGGTGGTGGTCATCTTATCACCATTCTGGGACAACTCACTCAAGTTATGAATAATAACATTACCCATATAGAGCACCCTAATCCACAACATGGAGGATCAATGTTATATCACTTAACAAGGAAAGTAAAACCTACATTCAATGGGGTTACAAATAAACTAGTATCTGATCAATGGATAAATTCTGTAGGAAAAATATTCCATGCCTTTGGGAGTAGTGAAAGGGAAAAAGTTATCATGGTAGTTTACCACCTCACTGGTGATGCTGATCAATGGTGGTCATTGAGTCAAAACACGAAGGAAGATGATGAAGTATAAAATTTGGAATGGAGGGAGTTCAAATATATTTTCTAAGAAAAATACTTTCCTTATGACCATCGAGCAAATATGGAAAGACAATTTCTGAGTCTAAGACAAAAGGAGGATGAGAATGTCGCAAAGTATGAGGATAACATTACAAGGTTAGGGAGGCATGAAGAAGATTATATTGGTAACCCCAAGTGTGATATTTATCGTTTATTTGATGGGTTTAAACCATTTCTCCATTGAGAATTATTCTCACAATTCTTCTCGTCTTATGAAGATATTGTCTCATGTGCTTTCAAGACAGAAAAATAATTCTCTATGTATTATGACATTAAAGAAAGGCAAGAGAAGAAAAGATCTGTTGATCACTCTAGGAATGGAAATAAGGGGATGAAGGGAATAATATAATATCTATCCTGCAGTAAATGTGGGAAGAAACACCTTGGTACTTGTTTGAAATGAATTGGAGTCTATTACATGTGTGGTAAAAAAGGACACCAAGATATAGATTACAAGGGGAAGAAAGAAGGTACCGATGTTCAATGCTACAACTGTAGGGAGAAGGGACATTATGAAAATGAATGTTCTAAGCCTCAAGGGATATTACCTCAGAAAATGCCAAGGGATCAAGCCCAATCTTATGTTATCACTACTACTGAGGTAGAAGCTCCGAACGACGTGGTGGCAGATAATTTAATGGTTTCCTAAAGTTTAGCCAATGATTTTTTTGATTCTGGGAAATTTCATTGTTTCATGTCGTCCTAGTTTTCTATGAAAATTATATATTATAAATTTGATTTAACAAAGGAGTTATTAGTTAAAACTCCTAAGGGAAGTATCATTGCAACAATGTTTTGGGAATCAATCCCCATTAGCGTACATAAATGTACTTTATCTACTGATCTCACCATCATACCCATGATTGAATTCGATATAATCCTTGGTATGGATTGGCTTTCAGACAATGATGAAAAAATTATTGTAAGAAGTAGGAGGATACTATTTTTTATGATGTTGATAAAGAACACCTTATCTTTATAGTAGAATCGTCACCACCTAATTCTTATCTAGATCCACCATCAGTAGCTCATCTAAATTCAATTATTGTGGAGGAAGAGAATGAAATATCTATGGGTGGGGAAAGAAATGTTCAAATAGAGGATGTACCTACTGTGAATGAATATGTAAATGTGTTTCTGAAATATTTACATGGACATCCTCTAGAAATAGAAATTGAGTTTTCCATTGATTTAATTTCTGGTTCAAGGACATTATCGAATACCCCATATAGAATGGACACTCTAGAATTAGTTGAACTAAAGAAACAACTAGAGGAATTGAGTTATAAGGGATTTATTCACCCTAGTGTTTCTCCATGGGGAGCCCCTATCCTTTTTTATATGAATAATGATGGATCTATGAGGTTATGTATCGACTACAGGGAAATCAATGCTATAATAATAAAGAAAATGTATCCTCAACCTCACATTGATGATTTATTTGAACAACTGTATAGAGCTCAATATTTTTCAAAGATTGAATTTCTATCTGGATACCATCAGTTGTGTGTGATGAAGGAAGACATTCTGAAGATATCATTTCGAACAAGGTACGAGCATTACGAGTTTAACGTAATGCCTTTTGGGCTGACTAATTCACCTTCTGTATTCATGGATCTAATGAATAGAGTTTTCAAAGAATATCTCAATGATTTTGTGATGGTATTTATTTATTATATCTTGGTATACCCCCAAAACTACGAAGATCATGAAAATCATTTGTGCTATATCCTGACGACTCTTAAAAGACATGAATTATATGGGAAGATTACCATGTGTGAATTATGGATTTAAGAGATCTCTTTTCTTGGCCATATTATCTCTAAGGATGTAATCTCTGTTGATCCTTCTAAGACAAAGGCATTCCAATAATGGCCAGAACTGAAAAGTATAACTGAGGTACACATTTTTATGGGTTTAGCAGGTTATTATCGACATTTCATTCAGAATTGTTTCCAGATTGGCTAACCCATTAACAAAGCTGACATGTAAAGGGGTTAAATTTGTTTGTAAAAAAGAGTGTGAAGAATGTTTTGAAGAACTAAAGAAAATATAATTCAATGCTCCTATAGTGAAGATACGATCAGGGAAATGATGGGTTTGTTATTTATAGTGATGCTTCAAAGAAAAGACATGGTTGTGACTTTATGCAGAATGATAGGGTTATTTCTTATGCATTAAAACAACTGAAAATTCATGAGAAAAACAATCCAACTCATGATTTGAGTTAGCTGGTTTATTTTATGCTTTGAAGATATGTATACATTATCTCTATGGTGAAAATGTGAGATATATACTGATCACATGAGTTTGAAGTATATTTTATCATAGAAATAACTCAACATGGGGCTAAGGAGATGGCTTGGAC
This sequence comes from Viscum album, assembly GCA_963277665.1. NCBI lineage: Eukaryota > Viridiplantae > Streptophyta > Magnoliopsida > Santalales > Viscaceae > Viscum > Viscum album. Next base: position 315,333,573 of record OY728158.1, read on the forward strand.
TACTCAAGGATTATGATTTAACGATACACTACCACCCATGGAAGACAAATAAGGTGGAAGATGGTTTATCATACAGTATCATGGAGTTTTGAACACGATGACAGTTGAAAAGGATCCTATATACATGGATCTAGTAATAATGGATATGGGAATCACCATGGAAGGTGAAACCTCAATACTTTCTCAAATGGGTTCCAAACCATCTTTACTAGAAAGGATAAAGAGTTCTCAATCCAATGATGAAGAGTATAAAAAGAATATTAAAGCTGTGAATGATGGGAGATTGAGTGACTTTGTGTATGAATATGGAATTTTAAAATTTTGCAAGAGAATTTGTGTTCCTGATATTCCTGATTTAAAAAGGGAGCTGATAGATGATTCTCGTAGTTCCAATTTATCAATACATCAAGGGAGCACCAAAATGTATAGAGATTTGAAGGAACATTTTTGGTGGGACAACATGAAGAGGGAGATTACTGATTTTTTGTCAAGATGTATGGTTTTTCCACTTGTGAAAGCTGGAATTCAATAGCCTGGAGGAGTCATGAAACCTCTTCACATACATGAGTGGAAATGGGATAATATCACGATGGACTTTTTCATGGGGCCACCAAAGACTCCTAGAAGGAATAAAGCAATATGGGTCATTGTTGATCATAATACCAAGTAAAAACATTTTATTTCTATAAGAGAATATCTACCACTTGAACATCTAGCAAGACTATATATTAATGATGTTGTGAGACTTCATGGAGTACCCCTATATATTGTTTCTGATCGTGATCCTCATTTTACCTCATGATTCTAGAAGATTATTCAGAAGGCCTTGGATACTGAACTTCGTTTGAGCACTGCCTACCACCCACAAATAGATTTACCATCAAAATAGACTATTCAAACTTTAGAAGACATGTTGAGATCCTTTTCACATGACATTCATGGTATGTGGGATCAATATTTACCTATGGTATAATTTTCCTATTAAAATAGATTCTATTCAAGTATTCGGATGGCATCATATGAAGTGTTATACGGAAATAGATGTCGCACACCAACCTGTTGTGGAAAGAAAACTCGTGGGCCTATAAATATTGGAGGAAACTATGTAAAAGGTGAAGGTAATCCAAAACCACATCAAAACTGCTCAAAGTAGGCAGAAGAGCTATGCCGATAACTGAAGGAAGGATTTGGAAGTTGAGGTAGGAGAACATGTTTTCTTGAAGGTATCTTCATTAAAGGGAGTTATAAATTTAGGTAAGAAAAGTAAATTTAGTCCCTGGTATGTCGAACCATTCAAAATTGTAGAACGAATTGGGGTGGTAGCTTACTATTCGGCAATGCCGCCAAATCTCCTCCAAGTTCACGATGTGTTTCACGTATCACTGTTTAGAAAATACATGCCTAACCCAGAAAATGTACTAACCTATGAGGAAGTGGAACTAGAACCCGATCTATCTTATTACGAAGATCCCATCAGGATTCTTGATACCAGCGAACAAATGTTGACAAACTGGACGACTCGTCTTGTAAAAGTTCTATAGAGAAACCATAAGATGGAATGGGAAACATGTGAACCTCTGGAACATATGATGAAGAACCACCTGAGACTTTTTATTCTGTAATATTTTATATATTTAAAGGAAGAAATTATTTGAAGGAGGGAAAAATGTAACACCCCAAGCATCCATGGTAAGCTTCCCTTTGAATAATTCAATAGCTTGCATTGTATGCAACATCGAGTTCTAACACACACCACAACCAATCAAACAAGATATTATGAATATTAATACCCAATTTTTAAATTTTATATCTTTAATATATCAAAATTTACTTCATTTTTAGATTCATAATTACAAAATTAGCTTAGGGTGAATTTTTGGTATTTTTTTGAAAACATTCAATTTTTGAGGAATGGTGAAGAAAACACTGAGTTATTGTTTAAAACTGAACTTTTATAATTATTTATTTTACTTAAATCTATTTTAGGTCAAAATTGATACATAATACCTATATAAGTTCAATGTAATTCATTGGATTTAGTTTATAATAATTTTACATATATAAAAATTCTATTGAACTTTTCACTTTCTTTTACCCATCTCCTAGAAGAATTTGCAAATTCACATAAAACAGAAGTTTACCGCTTCTGTGAGTGAAATTTAGATAATCCAAGAGACACAGTTAATATCAAGGAGAAAAATGTGGTTCAATAAGATAAAAACAATTTTTGATGAATAGTAACTTTTTACTTTCATTTACCAAGGTTATAGGTAAATAGGGTAATTAAGAGTAAAAATGATATAATTTTTAACCTAACAGAAGTCCTAATTCTATTTGATAAGTATAATTTGACCATAAAAAACCTTAGGAATAAAATATGAACCTCTATGGTCCACTTCGATTATATTAGGACATCTATTAATATTTAATTAAAAGAAGAGTTACAAGAGTTACAATCAATGTTTAATAACTAAAACATTTTTAATATAGGGTTATATATATGATAAATTCAAATATAAATATTCATTAGAAATATAAAAATATTTCCTACATAATGGTATTTTATTTATAATTTTTATACATTAAATAATTTAATTTATTTATGACACAATGGTGATGCAGTAATTACCTAATTAATGAAATATTAAAATAATTGATATTATAAATATCAAAATAAATGTAAATTGAGAATTTTTTTGAATTCAAAAAAATTTTATAGGTTAATATAATATATTAGGTTCAGTTAAATGAATTTTTATATAAGTAATAATTCTTTTATAAATTTATAAAAAACAAAATACTAAATAGTGTCAAAATTGACATAAAAGAGTTTTTAAAACAAATATTATATTTTTAAATGATATTATATTTATAAAAATCAAAGGTTAGGAAAAATTACATAGATATGGATATATATATTAATAATCAACCACTTGGGGTTCTCCTGACTTATTATAGTATGTTTATTAACCATATAATACAAAAATACAAAGAGATGGGGTAAATGTCAAACTATTTAACTAAGAGTTAAATAAAAATGATAAGGTTAATAAAGTGACCCAAACCAGTCTAAAATCTATTTGATGAAAGGATATCGACCCATACACACCTTATCCTCAAAATAATTCACTTTGGAGCCATTATAAACTGAATATTAATTTATTATAAAATAATAAGTTTCTCCTAAGGTTCTCCTCACCCCTCTTATAAAAAGGAACTCGCCCTTCAATCACATTCATATATTCAAAACCTTTTGTCTTGGAAAAACTCTTCACAAATATTCTCTCAATTTCCCTCAATTAATCCTAGAGGCCTTAGTTGGATCAAAAATCCAATCTATGGAGGCTTTTTTATCAAATCAAAAGGAAGAACCCGAAGAAGAGGTACTATTTTCACCACCATCTTTCAAGTAACTTTCTTCTTCCACTTCTTCTTTCTTTTCTATTTCCATTCTAAAATAATAACTCTAGTACCTTATATATACAATGATTTATTAGAAATATGGTACAACCATATTCAGTATTCTATCCATCCTTTGAATGACATGTCATCATACGTCTGTACGTACGGCTTACCGTCTTCACGTCGTGGTGTAATTGTTATTCAAAACATTATTATTTGGATAGGTATGATAATGACGTGTAATTGAAGTAAATAATAAGTATAACATTATAGTGATCTTGTATATATGATATACAATTTATTATATACGATTTTAACATCAAAATAATGATATTGTCGCTCGTGCGTACGTACGGACTAGAGTCTCCACGAACGCGATGAGATTCATTCCCCATCGTATCCATTCAAGACTAATTATCATTTGACGATTAACAATAATGTTTAAGGACATGATATCATTCTGGATATTAATAAGATACAACCTATCCATAAAAAACACAGCTTATGTAACAAAACATATAAAAGAAAATGAGTAATTTTACACCCAAAATGAAGATAATACTAAGATATTATTAACAAAGCAATGTTAAAAGATCATATATGATATCATATTAATGTATATGATTATTGTATAATTTAATAACCATTATTTAACCATTATACATAAGTCTAATCAACCCTCTACTAAGGAAAAGTACAAGGTAAGGGTTATTTTCACAATCTCTTCATTATCCGAGGTTGTTTATACGTAATTATCTAATGGGAACACTTTATCATCCACATCCTTGTTTCATAAAAATGTATTCCAAAACAATTTTACTATTTTATAAACTATGTGTTCAATTAATTTATACCCTCTATTGACTTTTTATAAAATAGTTTGAATGGAATCTTTCTATCGTTTTCAAAATAAGGTCTTTTTTAACCTTATAGACAAAATTAAGGTAAGAATACATTTTTTAACTTATACGGCACGTGAGACTATTTTACCATGTTATAGAATCGTCAAAGCTTCCCTTTCAAGATTATAAGAATTTTTTCAAAGTAAATGTTTTCTTTTATAATTATGTGACTTTTAAATGATTTCAAAAAAAAAGAGATATTTCTCTCAAATAGTTTTGACTTCATCTATGTCAACATCCGTTGATGGATTTTAAGCTTATTTGATGTTTATTTATTATGTTACAAAACATTCATATATTATTGAAGGTTTTGTGATATGTTTTAATGTGGATTTGTTATTTTTATACCATTCATGGTTTATGGAGATATATTGTCATTTCGTATGCACGTTTTAATACGAATGTTTATGTAATGTTTAAACCTGTTCATAAGAGGCATTATTTGGACTTAATAAGTGATGGGTGGAGCCCACTATATCTCCTCGATGAAACATTAGGTCTCATGGGAAAAACTAGTGTCTTGGAACATGGCCTTGACAAAAATTTATTTTTAGTCTTGGCACAAGGCCTTGACTATCTTGTTATGATATTCTGGCGTCATGCATTCCATCATTATGAAATTGGTTATTGATATTGTATGTGGCAATTATATTAGTAAAATCTCCATGTGAATAAATAAATGGAATTATTTCATTTTATTTCTACCATATTAGGATGTATTTTAAGTTTAAATGGATTTTATTTATTTATTCATTGCCTTAAATGTTTATGCGTATTTATGAAAGTTTAAGCTATATCGTTATCCTTACTGGGAATATGAGCTCAACCCTTTGTATGTTTAATTTTTACCAGGATGTGAAAAGGTATTTTATGACTGACATGCAGGGATAGTCTGAGGGGATATGAGTGTGGACTATAGAGACTATGTTGTTGTAGTTTTCATTTAATGATTTAATGTAAACTTTATAAATGTATCTAGTGATTCCATGGATACTAAACTAATCAGTCATTCAAGACTTGATCTTTTTTTTATCATTTCAATGTTATGTAATAATGCACAGACTCTGGGTAACTGGGTTTGGGGCGTTAAAACTCTACTATAGTACCTGATCTATTTGATATAGGTGATTCACAGTTCATTGTATATTTATCTATTATTGAAATCCATGGGCTAGAAATACATTATTAATATGGTGTAATGACTCTGGATACACTGTTGGGAGTATGGTTGGAGGGAATATGAAAGTTTAGGGTCTATCCCCTTTGAGGCTGGTTGTTACCCTTTCTCATGGATCCTTTTTTTCTTGATATGATATACATAGATGTCATTCTAGGGATGGATCAGTTTATTTGGTATCATGAATTTATAGATTTCTATCACCGTAGGGTATCATTTACTTCACCAGAGGTTAATAGTTATGTACACCGAGGTGGATGGGTTGTTTAGGCTAGTATAGATAAACCATATCATCATGGGTTAGGTGAAGTTACCTCCCATATTCTGAATCTATTTATGGAGGATTAGGGTTTATATTTGACTAAATTCCCTCCAATAGTAGATCATTTATTTGAATCCATTCCAAATGAATTTTCGAGATTACCTCATGAGAGAGAGGTAGATTTTTACAATTATGCTCATTCTGAGAGCAGCACAGTGTCCTTTCCTCCGTATATGACAGAATCTCCTGAGCTCTAGGAAATAAAGAATTAGTTATAGGACATGGAGGCCAATGGTTTTAAAGGACCTAACACATCCTCTGTGGGATCACCCATGATTTTCTCTAAGATCACGGATGAAACCATTTATCTATGTGTGGATTAAAGATAGATGAACCCACTTACATTATAGAACCAGTATCCAGAACCTTGAATAGATGATCTGTTGGAATAGATCTAAGAATCTAGGGTGATCTCTGAGATCGACCCGAGATTGGGATATAATTAGGTTTGAGTTATGAATTTAGACATATCTTGTAAAAATTTCAGTATAAGGTATGGTATGTATGGGTACATTGTTATGATATTAGTTCTTACGACCATACCAAGTAATTTCATTTTTTAAGTGAAACGGGTGAACAAAAACTATCAGGATTCTTTTGTTGTAGTATTTTTGGATGACATCTGGTGTATTTTCACACTTGAAATGACCATACTAAAAACATTGATATTATTCTATGTAAACTAAGAGAGAATAATATTTATGCCTAGCCAGCTAAGTGACACTTCTCAAATGGAAAAAAAATTACTTCTTTAGTCATATTATCTCAGAATTAGTATTTTGGGTTGAGATAGAGAATGTTACGGTTTTGGTTTCCTATGATCATTATAATTACATTTTTGATATAAATATTTTATTGGGTACGATGAGATATTATTAGGTTTTTAGATAGGTATTATCACTATTTGATTCACCTATTATTGTTCATAAAAATAAGGGTGTTATGTTCCTATGCATAAAACAGGGCAGGAAATTCTTTTAGGAGATGAACTGGAGGCTTGTCTCAACACAAATACTTATTCTACCCGATCCTAGAAAAGTCTATATCATGTTCTTTGATGCATTATGAATTGGGATATGAGAAGTGAATATGTGGGTGGATAGATTCGTTCTGTATGGATCTCAGTAGTTAAGGCCTCATTAGAGAAATTACCAGATGCATGACCATGAGCTAGTAGTAGTGGATCATGACTTATGTTGTTAGAGACACTACTTATTCGGTGATTTCTTTACGGTTTATATAGACCAAAATAGCGTCAAATATATATTTACATAGTGTGACTTGAATCTCAGAAAACAATGATTGGGTGAATATATACATTCCTTTAATTTTTATCATTCCCACATTCTTAGAAAAGGAAATGTAGTATCTAATGCGCTGGGTCAGAAAACTCAAGCACAATACATAAAATAAGAAAATGAGGAATGTAATTTCATGCCCCTCTTTTCTAAGATACATATGGAGTATCATTATGGCCACATTAATTATGATCTTTCATCCATGGAAGTTAACTCTTACCCCTTAAGATGGTAAAGATCAAGTAATTTTTAGATCCTAAGGGATTTGTTCTATTTGAGAGTATTTCAAGAGATGACCCCCTCCAGATTTTTCGATGGCTGAAGATACCATCATGCATATACATGGGCATGTATACATTCCTACAGATATGAGAGAGGATATTATGCACAAGTATCTTTCTTATTAGTTTTAATTTCATCTACAAATCTCTAAAATGTTTTGAGATATGTGACACCAGTATTGGTGTCTTGGGATGAAATGTAAAATAGAAGTTTTATCATAAGGTGTTTCCACTATCAATAGGTAAAGATGGAACACAAATGACCTATATTATGGTTACAACCGCCTCTATTACCGAAATAAAAATGGGAAGATATTTCCACAGAATTATGAGTCGGTTTACCTAGGGAACAAATAGGTAGCAACATTGTATGGGTTTTCATTGATGTACGGAATAAAGTATGACACTACCTTATTATATTGGAGACATTATTAGTTGATGAGATGGGATGATTTTATGTCCATGATATCATTACACTACACATGTTAGCTCATACTTTCATTTAAGATAGGTATGATTGCTCCACATGACAGTTCAGGAAGGGTTTGTAGAGGGATATGGACACCCAATTACATCTGAGAATAGATTTTCATCCTCAGATCAATGGAATTCCATAAAAGAAAACAAAAGATTTATAGGACAATCTCTAAGAATGAAACCATGATTTCAGAGTTTCACGGGATAAGTAGATCACTTTCTTACAGTTCACATTTAGTAATATCTTTATGGTGATGATTCATATGGATCTCTTTGAGGCGTTTTATGGAAGGACGTACCATTCACAACTGTGTTGGCAAGAATCATTTGAGGCAACACTATTAGGTTATGAACATGTGAAGTAGAATTCAGAGAAGGTTCAACTAATCCTGAAGCAACATATACTATTTATTCTAGACATAAATCATTTACCAATTTCCATGTAAATATTCTAGAGTTCATGTTCAATGATCATGTTTTATAGAAGGCATTTCCCAAGCAAGTCATTGATAGATACAAAGGAAAGGGATGATGTTACATGATTTTTTGGACTGTTTGAGATTTTGGAGGTAGTTAGGGTGGCAGCCTATCAGTTTATACTACATCATAGGTACGATGACATGAACAACATCTTACAGAGTTCATATATTCCCCAGTATCATGTTGACTAGTCGCATACTTTTGATCATGAGGAATTTTAGTTGTATTCTGATTATTCTTTTGAGGAGTATCCTATACACATAATTTACTAGAGCATGAAGTCCCTCTGAGGATTGTATTTTCCCTTATTATGGTTCTACGGTTTCACGACCATGTAAAAATGATACATGGGAGTGGGAGTCCTACTTATGTGCCCAGTGGCCAGATTTTCTCCTAGACAATGTTTCACTTCCCTTGTAAGGTGAACTCGGGGAAGAGTTCCTTTAAGGGGGGATGACTATAAGAACTACATTTTTCACCCTCGTATGGATCCTTTTAATTTTGTCATTTTTACTTATTTCTGAAATAATATGGATGAATTATGAGTTAGTTAAATTTTATTGGGTGTATAGTGCTTGGAAGAAATGCAAGTGGAGGTTTTTGTCTCGTCTAACTATTAGAGTAAACTGTGCAAGGCATGATGTAGGGTTAGTTTTAACCATGGAGGGTTAGACAGTGGGTTGGGGAAGGGCACATATTTTTCCCAAACTTTGGGGTTTGGGCGGAAAGTCTATGAGTGAATGTATACAATTATGAGTGTATTTTTTCCTTACATTTGCATGGATAGTCAAAACATTTGCACTGACCATGCGGTTTTCCCCTCTCTATAGCTGACCATGCATGGTTGGTCCACGGTTTGGCCAAACCTTGTGGTCCAACCATGAAAAGGCAATTTTTTGCATGAAAAGACGTTTTACCCTTAATGATATAATTTAATAAGTACTATTCCTCACTATTAATTCCTAGTGGATAAAGACCCTCATTTTTCCTTTTGGAGCTCAATTTTTCCTCTATTCTATGAATCAACCTCGAGCATTCATCTGGAGTTTGATCAAACCGCCATCTGCCATATAAGATCCTTGTAGGTATGTTCTCAAATACTTTTTGATATTTTGTAATTATTCTTAGTATAAATGATTCATTTTAGATGCAGGATTGTATACCATATTTTCTAATAATTGATCAATTTTTTTGATCTCATCCAATCCCCGTCAAACCGAAGACTGATACATGATGAGGAGAGTCATAGGGGTATGAGGCAGGAAGTCCTGAAGTCACTTATAATGATTTACAATTTTATAAATATCCTTGTGGGTGTTCCAATTCATTGGGTGTCATCAATATAATTTTTTTTTCTTTTCTTCTTGTCCTTAGAACCATATATTAAGGACCACTTGATATATGTAATTAAAATTTGGTGGTTACATCGAAAACATCAACCACCCAAGGTAAGGTATTATTTACAATTGGGTGTTTAGGGTTTTGACATGTTTGTATGAGCCACCATTCTGGTGTGCTTCAGCTTGACAATGTAAATGGTAAGCCTTCCTTGATTAATGTCTATTGATTCGATCAATGGCCATCAACATGTATGATTATCACTTGTCCCGCCTATGGTATGTGCTTAACATGTTTAACCAATGTTAAATGATAATTTGTAAACTATATTGTATATATATGACATGGCCTAGTTTATATCAAAATAATTTCATGTGGTTTTTCATCCTTAGACCAACCATCTCATGTTATAAAAGGTAAAGGGTAAAAAAATGTAATTGAGTAAAATATGAAATGAATTAATTGGTTTCATGCCCAGTGGACTTTTCACACTAAATAAAGGATAGGCTTGGACCAAATGACTTAGTAAAATGATAAGTTTATTACACTGCTAGACAATATAAAATAAATAATGGTATGGTTCCTAATTCTATATAGACCTTGATATCATTATAGGAGTGGTGAGACTCGAGTTATATTTTGGATTGACAGGGGATTTCCTTGAGCACACATGGATTCCATTTTGATTCAAGGATGCTGGTTTACTGGTTTGAGACCCACCAGAGAGCCTAATCCCAATCTATTAGTGGATGCTCGACATGACACTATACAATCCCTCCTTTAATATACCAAATTCCTTGGATACACTCCTTTGATGTAGCATGGATTCTAGAGATAAGAGGTGCCTTGATTATATCCTTTGTCCTAGACACAACTTATCTTGTTTTACCATGGATGTATTCCTTAGACTCAATTAGATCAGAATGATGTGGATTGTATTGGATTACCCTACTTGGATTACAGTCATACCCAAGATCCATTCTACATTTACTACTGAGTTGGTGACCCATGATGTCTTGGATTCCATTGTTATTACCTTAAAACTTTTTCATTATTTACATCAACATAGGTTTACTTATTAAATCTTGTAACCTATACTATTAAAATAATTAGGTGATGTTAGTGTGGGTTATGCCTTATGTGACTCAAAATGTAAATTGGAAATTAATTAATTAATGATCAGTTTAGATTTTCAGACACCAGTTGAGGGTTGAATCAAGTACTTGGTTATTTACATTTTTGTACTTCATTAATTCTTTATATGCATTCTTGCACACTGTTTCCGTATATATTAAATAGGAATGATGTTAAAGACACCTTTAGTGTTGGAATACGTAGATTTACCTCCCACCAGATCAGGAAACTATTAGTAATCAATATTATTAAATATATAATGGTTTTGAAAAAGGGAATCACATCACATCATACACATGATTTCTTGCATTCTTTAATATAGTGCTTGAAGCGGATGACCGAGTTGGAACTCTGGATTTTGGGGGATTATTTTTGGTTTATTTTATTTTTATATTTTTGTATAACATGCTTGTAAACTTATAGGTTTCCATGTATTATAGATTTATAGATACATTAAATAACATTATTAATGCAACACCCCACGCTTCCATGATACGATTCTCTTTGAATAATGTCATAGCTTGCGTTGTAGGAAACTTCGAGTTCTAGAACAGCACGACCAATAAAACTAACCATTTAAAAAGAATTTATGACGAGTAATATACACTTTTTGAAATTTTATAAATTTTATATTGCAAAATGGATGTCATTTTTGGATTTGTAATATCAATATTAGCTTAGGGTGATTTTTTGTATTTTTCTGAAAACATTCAATTTTTGATGAACAGTGAAAATCACTGCCTTATTATTTAAAACTAACTTTTATTTAAAAATTTATTATTTTTAATTATATTATTTTTAATGTTAAAATAGATTCATAATTCATATATATGTCCAATTTAATAAATTAAATTCATTTTATAATAAGTTTATTTGTATAAAATTTTATTTATCATTTTAATGCCTTTTACCCACTCTCTAGGACCATTTACGAATTTGCATGAAAATTAATTTTACTGCTTATGTGAATTGAATTTCAAAAATTTGAGAGACCTGGTTGATATCAGTAAGTAAAATTTTGTTCAATAGGATGAAAATTATTTTTGGTGAATAATAACTTTTGAATTTTCTTTACCATGGTTAAAAGCTAATAGGGCAATGAAAGGTAAAAATGATATTATAATTACAATAACACATGTCCTAATTCTATTGGATATGTATATTTAGACCAAAATAAACCTTAAGAATCAAATATGATCCTTTTTATCAACTTGGATTATATTAGAACATTTATTATTATTTTATTTAAAGAAGAGTTAAAATTGTAAAATTCAATGTTTAATAACTAAACCATTTTTAATATAGGGTTAAACATAAAATATACTCGTATATAGATATTCATTAGAAATATAAAAATACATCCAATATCATCATATTTTATTTTTAAATTTTTAGACATTATAGAATTAAATTCATTTATGACATTATTATGATACAGTAACTTCCTAATTAATTAAAGATTAAAATAATTGATATTATAAATATTATGATAAATGTAAATTTAGACTTTTTATGCATTCCACGGATTTTATATGTTCATATGACATGATATGATTTATATAATGAATTTGTGTCGAAGTAATCAAGTTGATATGACTTTTACAAAAACTATATACTAAATAGTGTCAAAATTGACATAATTGAGTTTTTAAAACAAATGATATTTTATTAAATTATATAATAGTACTTAAATTATAAGGATATGAAAAAGTACTTATATAATGATATATATATATGTCATTATTGAACCACTTGAGGTTTTCTTAGATTTTTATGGTAAGGTTATTAACCATGTAATATAAAAATACAAGAAAATATGGTAGAAGTTAAACTATTAAACTAAGAGTTTAATCTAAAAGATAAGTTTAATATGGTGACCTAAACATGTCTAAAATCTAATGGTTTTCTATATTTAGACCATTCCCCACCTTATCCTTAAAATAAATCTATTTTTATCTATTAGAAACTGAAAATTATTTTATAATAAAAAAATATTTCAAGCTTTTCCTAAAGTGACCCTCACCTCTATTATAAAATGGTACCTCCCCTTCTCTTAATTTTACACCTCCAAAGCCATTTGACTCGGCAAAACCCTGACCATATATCCTCACAAATATCATAAATTCATCCTAAAGGTCTATCATTTATCATAAATCCATCATATGGAGCCCTTTAGATCAAATAAAAAGGAAGCAGCTAAAGAAGAAGTAATAAATTCATCCCATCTTTCAATGTTCTTTTCTTCTTCCACATCCTCTTTATTTTTTTTTGTTTCCGTACCACAATAATAAATAAAGTAAATTACACATTCTTTTATTTTATTTTAAATATGGTACAACCATATTCAGTATTCTATCTATCTTATAAATGAACATGTCATCATATGTGTGTACGTATGGCTTACCATCTCCACATCGTGGTGTAGTTTTTTATTCAACACTTCATCATTTGGATGGGTATAATAATAATTAAATCTAATGTTGATAATAAATATAACATGTTAATTATTTTTTATATATGATATATCATCCAATTACATACGATTTCACTATCAATAGAATGATATTGTCCCTTGTGTGTACGTACAGATTACCATCTACACGAACGTGATGAGATTCATTCCGCATCAGAAAAATATGAGAATAATTTTCATTTTATGATTAAAAATAATGTTTGAAAACATAATAATGTTTTGGATATGAATCCAATACATTATATCCATAACAAACATTACTTACCTAACAAAACATATAAAATAAAATGAATCACTTAACACCTGAAACATTGATAGTATTGAAATATTATTAACATAGAAACATTAGAATAACATATATAATATAATATTTAGGTATTTGGTTATTTGATAATTTAATAACGATTATTTAACTATTATATAGGATCTCAATACACCCTCGACTAAGGATATAGTCTTATAAGGTCTTTTCATATCACTTTTTATTCCCGTAAGATTCATGTAATATTTTCCACTATTTCCTTTTGTGTTGTTTATGTGATACACATGATTGTATCATTTGTGTAATATATGTTAATTTATGGCTATTTACATCTTCATTGTATTATCCTTCATTCATGGGGTGTATGTGTCATACGTTACTAAATTAGTACGGTAATTTCTAATTTCAATTTCCAATCATTGGGGTTTACACATACTTCATTGAATATATTACTCCAATAATATTTATGAAATCACTATTTATTTATTTATATAGTAATTTCAACTCCCAGTTTTTGTGTATATACTTTTGATACACATAATAAATGCATTGATAAACCCTCAAGTCATAGATATGAATTTGATAAGATTAATATTAACTCAATAAATATCCATTCATTGAGTTAAACATCCAAGTCATTTGTGTTGTTTTTAAAAGAATATGTGTGAATGTACTATGATTGATTTACACTGAATATCCAATCATATTGAGTGTATTTATATTTTCCACACAATATTATGTCATTGATTTATCCTTAGCCTAAGGATACAATTTTTATAAGGTATTTTATCTCAATTTACAATATATTGAGACTACGTTGTGGTTATATGCCAATTCACTTTTATATGGTGTATTTACAAAACATTGATAAAGTATATCTTGAATCACTTTATTCTCATTATATTATAAGGTATTTATTAACTCAATTATCTGTATTCAAGGGTCTCTCTTTTTGTTTGTAACTATAAGTAAAATATCATTTAAAATGTTTTAAATATTTATTTATCCAAATCATTCTCATTAATATCCATGTTTTAAAAATGTTTTATGGATTTATTTACATGTAAATGAATGTTTTAAAATTAAAATTACTTTTAAAAGTTTCAAAGTGGTATATGACACATTGATTCAAAAATAACTTATAAATGGCTTCTAGATAAATAGTGAGACCTTTAAATATTTTCAAGAGAAAAGGGATATTTCTCTCAAAATGTTTTACTGATTATTTTCATCTCTGTAAATATCCATAATTATTCTTCATTGAGGTAGATTTATTATAATACAATCTTCTATATTGTATTTAATGAGTTATGGTTGACTGTGGATGTGTTATTTTTATACCATACAAGGTTTGTGGTCAAAATATTGTCCTTTTGTATGCTAGTTTTAATACGAATATTTAGATTATGTTCCATCATTTTTATATGAGGAATGTATTGGACATAGTAAGTGAAAAGTGGAGCCCACTATAGCTCCTCAATGCATCAGTAGGTCTCATGAGACAAACTAGTGTCTTGGCATAAGGCCTTGACAAAATCCTATTTGTAGTCTTCGAATGAGGCCTGGGCTATTTTTTTATGATGTCCGACATTATGAATTCCATCATAATGAAATTAGATATTGATATTAAATGTGACTATTCAACTATTATAATATCAATGTGAATAAGTAAATGAATTTATTTGATTTATCTTTGCCATATTATGCTGATGTTTCAGTTTAAAAGAATGGTGTTTTAGTTTTCTGCATTTCTTTAAATGTTTATACTTATTTTTGATACTTTTTGATATATTGTTATCCTCACTGTGCATCTGAGCTCACCCCTTTCTATTGTTTTATATTTCCCAGGATGCCATGCAGTGTATTATTATTATTATACATGTTTATTCTAGGGGAATAATGGAGTTATAGAAGTATTATTTATGTTGAGTTTTATGATAGAAAGTGTAATGTAATGTTCATGTATGTATTATATTTTCCAAGACTACTAAACTAATAGGTCATCCAGGACTTGATTCCTTGTAATCTTGTCAATGTTATGAAATAATTCCCTAACTCTTGGTAATTGGGGGTCGGGGTATTGCAATCAACTTTTGAGTATTGATTATTATTATCTTTTTAACTTATTTATTTTTATTCAGTCTACTTCTGTTATGGATTTTGATCATTTTTGTTTTCTATTATACTTAACTTTTATTATATTATATTCATATAATGTGCTACACTGTAGTGATGAGGGAATAGTCTCTCCATTGACAAACCCTAAACCTTCACTAGTAGTCAACATCCTCTGGAAATTGGGGAGATGCGCTTGAGGCCATGTGGACAACCACGCTTAGGGAACCTATAAGTGACATCCAAGTTTGGGACATCACAATATGGGTGTGTGGAGGAAAATAATAGTTGAGAAATATTTATATTAGCTTCTACACAAACATTCCTTGTTTTTATTTTATCCTTACAAGACTCCCATCCACACATTAATGTGTAGTA
Source organism: Viscum album (assembly GCA_963277665.1). Classification (NCBI taxonomy): domain Eukaryota; kingdom Viridiplantae; phylum Streptophyta; class Magnoliopsida; order Santalales; family Viscaceae; genus Viscum; species Viscum album. The sequence goes on from OY728158.1 coordinate 315,349,612, forward strand.
TCAATTAATCAACCATCACGCAACCATACAAGATTTCAATACAAGGCATGGTTCTCATAGAGAGGGTTTATGGTTTCCGAATATGAAAAACCTAAACAGAATCTAATATTGGGTGCCAACGTAAATGAGTTTAGGGTGTGAAAGGATTTTATTTCTACATGGTTCATGGTGTGAAATACACAAATATCATAAACCAATTTTATCTATTGTTGATAAAAATTGATAGATGTTTTTTTATTACATTTAAACATATTATGACCAAAATTGGTATGTACATGGGTAATTTTAAAGCATTGATTAAATATTATCTTATATCACCCTTAAGGGGAGTGACTCCAAGAATGAATGGAACACTATGTAAAATTAGAGGGGAAACCCATGAAGAAACATCATAGGATGAAGAAACATTTCAAAATGTTGATACTTTAGAGTTGGGTTCCCCAGATAATGAAGAAAATTATCGTACTCTTGGACATGGACTTTTAATTTCCAATACTATGTATTAGTACATGAGAATATCAACATAAAAGATACACATAAATTCTAACATTCCTAACAATAGTTTTATTAAATCTTATTTGAATCATGAACATCTTGATGGATAATCCCTAATCCCTATCATGAGAACATATTTTCTAGTGGCGTATGTATAATATGAGAGTGACTACAGTCAAGAATACTTCTGAGTATGCAATGATAAGTCAATTATTGATGTCGAGGCCACTTATATGAACATATCATCTCTTGAACGAGCATAGAAAACATGTACTCTCTGATCACTCAGAAACCTATTGAAAAAATGAATTGAAAGGATAGTCATCTCCATAAACTATTCAATGGTATTGAAAAAATTGGATATAATTATTGGAGGTTATATCAAATTATCCATTACATAGAGATTAACCATGAGTAAATAATGACCCAAGAGAAATATCTTCAGATGTTAGGATGTTTGAATCACTAATCCCAAATTTTAGAGTGAATTACCTTGGATTTGACTGAATGAGATTTTCAGTAATCGAGACTCTAGGAGATGGTATGGACATTAAATACAAAATTAATTAAATTTGTGGTACCCATGCTGAATATGAGGGTCTAAATATTAGAATAAATTACTGAACGTGATATAAAAATGATAAAGAGACAAAGACAATCAAATTGAGTTGTATAAATTCCTTCTTTAGAATAAGATGAAGCAATTGAATGAACCCCTTTTTAAAAAATGATTTGAAACTTCTCATTTGGAATTAAATTACTCGTGACAACTTATATATCTGATTCTAAGATAGAAAATGTTATTGTTTTATTTTTTCCTCACGTTAGAGACTTCAATATTCACATAATCCTCTCAATATTATTATAATTAAAAATATGAAATTTTATTTTATATTCAGTTATAAATCTCTTATTTCATCATTGATAACATATTTCATCATTGATTACATATTTCATAATAACATGGAGTTGGTTAGAAACTAATATCAAGATACCTCACATAATTTGACCATTGTAATATAAATAATGAAATTGGTAATAATTCATGAATACTCATGTCCAAATGATCTCCTATGATGCATGACTCACAGACAGGTATATGTATAATCATCAATCAACACAACACTATATTTGGTTCATTTAAATGGTTGAACTTGTTTCAATCTTTTTTATGATGTTATGGGAATATATATATAAATATATCCATAATGGAAGGATAATTTAACCTTTTATTAGTTTAAGGGCATACGGATTATACTTTTGGATTTTTTAGGGATGTATATTGGACAATTCAAGTTATCATTTTATTTTTTACAATTTATATAAAATTTTCATAAGACTAATATAATAAGACTTATAGGGGAAAACATGAATTTTGGTTAGTCCACCCTTTGTGGGGGTTTGACCTAATATTTTTTGTTCCATTTCTATTGAAGTTCTCTGATTTTTGTATACCATGGAAAAAAATGTATCCAGGGAGTATAGACTCAATTCTTTTATAGAATGCGTTTTGGAGGTTTTTATTCTATAAATTATTATGTTTCATTCCTATGGTATTTTATGGGTATTCATGTTTGAACAATATAGATGATGTTTAAATTCCAATAACATTTAAAAGAGGATATTGATTAAATGTAGTATATATTAAGTAATAATTTCATGAAGATTAAGGTCACATATTTTTTTCCCAAAGAGTTAGGTGGTATATTATTTAACAATAGGGATATATAAATGATGTGAATTATTGATTCGGGAAGTTACTATCATAGGAAAACTCATGAATATATATATATATATATTTCATGGTCAGGATACCTATGGAGAACCTATAATTTAATACATAAATATCTCATATTTTTATATTAATATTCAATACATTTCCTAAACACATACTTGAGGATTGCAATAGTTTAGTTTCATTGGACACTAGAAATAAAATCTTCTTATTTCATGAATGAAATTAATTATCCTCTACAATGATCTTCTCACAGAGTACTCTTCTATGAAATACACTCCCTAAACAATTCATTAAAACCTAGTGAAGGAAACATCAGAAATATTTAACTACGATTCTTAGTAAGGGTAAATATAAAATATATAAATATATGATCATTTGAAATCATAATAAAGTCAAAAGGACATGTAATCATGAACAAAAAATATGATTTTCACACCCATCCTCTAATAGATCATAAATATGAGCCATCACATAAAATAATATCAGTTTATAAAACTTGTTCTATAAGAGTTAGAAATCATTAGAAATTAACCATGAACCATAAGACCATATAATAAAGGAGTGGATCCATCATAAATATAGAAAAATATTTCATATGTGAAGGTTAACTACCAAGACCATGAACCTAGTGGATCATGAATTACAACTTATTTCCCATTGTGGATCTGGACTCGCCTTTTTCTTATAGTGCAACATGACACACCTATTTCCCATAGTGGATTAGGCATATTGACTTGTTTCCTATTATTATATCATGAGATATAAATATTTACCCAATTGATTGTGGGGATCTATGATTCCCAAAAATCTCATTTTTAAAAACATACTTATATGTACCTTAAAATCACAAAGCATTCATCACACCATCACATCATAAACTGTTTAAAGAATTCAATTTTCATAAAAATTCCATAAACTAATCAAAGAATTACCCATGGAAAGTACATGGATTTCATAAAAATTTAATAAACATAAACATTAAGCATCTTGTTAAATAAGAAGGGAAATATCTATAACACCATGAGATTTAATGAGATATATTATTTTTAATTTCTTTGATATTTTCTATTATACACTACACCAAGATTATCTTGAAATATACGAAACACTGTATTACCTTATAGTATACGCAACACTATTCATGGCTTGTGTTACGCACAATTTCAAGTTCGTTTTGTGGAAATTATTGTACGGAACATTATTTATAGATTTTGTTTAATGTATAAATGAAATATGTTTTCATTCTGTCCTACGCAACACCAAACAGATCTATCAGTACACGCAGACCTGACATGGCTTGCATTACATGAAATCAAGAGCATTTTCGATAACAAGTGTAGTACGCAATACCAAGTTTCACTAAATGATATATTATTTTAATATTATTATGAACTAGACGTTATGAATAGTAATACCCACTATTTGAAACATTATAAATTTCATCTTTCAAAATGTATTTCAATTTTGGATTCGGAATATCGAAATTAGCCTGGGATGAATTTTTGGAATTTTTCTGAAAACATTCAATTATTGATGAATAGTGAAAACACTAGGTTACTATTTAATAACCGAATTTTTTGTTTAAATAATTATTTATTTTATTAAAATTTATTTTAGTTCAAAATTGATTCATAATACCAATATATGTTCAATTTAATTCATTTGAGCCATTTCATAATAATTTTAGAGATTCAAAAATTTATTGAAATTATCACCATCTCTTACCCACCTCCTAAAAGAATTTGACTATTTACATAATTTAACCACTTATTTGAATGGAATTTTGAAAATACGTGAGACACGGTTAATATCAAGGAATAAAATATGGTTCAATAAGATAAAAATACTTTTTGGTGAATAGTAACTTTTTTCTTTTATTTGTCACGGTTAAAAGTAAATAGGGTAAGAAAGGGTAAAATGATATTATTATTACCCTAACACATGTCATAATTCTATTGGATAAGTGTAATTCGACCAAAACCTACCTTAGGAATAAAATAGTACACTTTAGGTCAACTTGGATTAGATTATGACACTTATTATTATTTTATATAAAGAAGAGTTAAAATAGTTAAAATCAATGATTAATAACTAAAAAAAATTTAATATACGGGTCAACATAAGATAAATTCGACTAAAAATATTAATTAGAAAGATAAAACGATTTCCTACATAATGGTATTTTATTTGTAATTTTTAGAAATTAAAAAAGTTAATTTATTTATGACACAATGATGATGCAGTAATTACCTTATTAATGAAATATTAATATAATTGATGTTATAAATACCCACATAAATGTAATTTTAGACTTTTTATGAATTACACTAATTTTATAGGTTAATATGACATTTTATTAATGACTAAATGATCTTTTTTTGAACTAATAAAGTTCTTATGATTTTCAAAAAAATCAATTACCAAATAGTGTCAAAGTTGACATAAAATAGTTTTTAAAACAAATATTATATTATTAATTGGTATTATATTCAAAAAAATATAAGGTTGGGAAAAATGACTTAGATAAAGATATATATATTAATAATTAACCACTTGGGGTTTTTTGGATTGTTATAGTAAGTTTATTAACCATATAGTGTTAGAAAACAAGAAGACATGGTAAAAGATAAATTATTTAACTTAGAGTTAAATCTAAATGATAAGGATAAAATAGTAACCAAAACATGTTTAAAACATATTTTTTGAGAGTCGTTCGACCCATCCCCACATTATCTTATAAAAAAATCAATTTTTAGCAATTATAAACCGAATATGACTTTATTATAAAATAATATTTTAGGTTTTTTCAAAGGTTCCCCTCTCCTCCCTTATAAAAAGTGCACCCCATACCTCTTCTCTTCACACAGTTTTGAGCCTTAATGCTCAGTTAAACCCTACCAATTACCCCTATAAATCTCTCTAGTTATATAATAGAGGTTCTGTATTTCTCAAAAGACAAACTCTATTTCCCTAAGAAGATGTTTAAAGGAGGTGTGTCGAGGAAGAGGTAATCATTTCTACTGACTCTTTCATGTTTTTTTCTTCTTCTACTTCCTCTTATTTAGTTGTTTCATTATAAAGTAATAACAAAAGTATTATTTATATACTGATATTTTATTATAAATATTAAACAACCCTATTTCACCTTGAATCCATCCTACGGAAAATGAAATCACCGCTCGTGTGTACGTACGGAATACTGTCTCCACGTCGTGGTGTAATCAGTTTTTCCACCACCACCTAACTTGGATGGGTATAATGGTGTAAATAGTAACTATATAAGATTATTATATCATCATAATTATTATATGATATTATATCATCAACTACAATTCCATTCATTAAATATGGGAACGATATCATCCCTCGTGCGTATGTATGGATTATCGTCTCCATGACGTGATGAGATTAATTTTCCATGTAAACAATTAAAGAATGATTATAAAGTATACATAATATATAATCATGAAATATATTAAATAATAATTCTACTGGATTTATGTATATATACATGTATGTCATATACTTAATTCCATTCAATTCAATAAGGAACCGAAAAACAGCGTTCATGCGTACGTACGACCTATCATCTCCCTGAACGGTGTATTTATTTCAATTTATAGATCTATTATATATATGTATATTCTGAATATATAATATATATAAATCATTTATTATAATCTGTAATTAAGTAATCATGATATAAGTAATCATATTAATAATTACAAGTCAAAACACGGATGATAAATGGAACGATTTTACCCAAAACGCAGCTTTAACCAGGAATTGAAATATGAACAGATAATATAAAGTCAAAAGTGAATCATATATGATATCATAAATATTATTATGGTTCTATTACACTTTAATAAATGTTTAAACCCACTATACAAGATTCTTGAACAAATAATGGAGAAATTGGACTTAAGGTAAGGGATAATTATTCCAATCTTATTCTTATCCGAGATTGTTTATTCGTAAGTATTTACTAGGGTTATGATTATTAGAAATGTATATATGTTCTCAAAATGTTTTCAAAAAATGTTTACTTTTCTTACATGTATGTTTAATGTCATTTTTACCATTTTTAGTTTTACCACATCGTATGGAAGGAATCTTTCTTTTGTTTATCATACGAGGTACTTTTTGACTTTTTAGGAAAAAGTACGAGAAGAATGTTTTTTTAACTTATACAGCATGAAGAGATTTTTACGGTTTCATAATGGATTATTTTCATGACTTTTACTCTAAAATATTTAATTAATATTTTAAACAAAATCCTTTTCTTTTAAAATTTCTTTTCATTTTGTTAAAAGAAAATGATTTTGAAGAAGGAAGGATATTTTATTCAAGAATTCATTTCAAGTGTTTTATCATTACCATTTTCAATATTAGATGGTATTATTTCATATATGTATGTTTGAAGTATAATTTCTCTATGATTTACATGGTTTCACTTTTATTATGATGAAATGATATCCCTTTTATTTTATGGATTATGTTATGATGGGATGATGTTTTTGAAACCCATTTTATACTTTGGGTAATAATGAATGATTTATTTTCATATTGTGGCACAAGTTAGAATGATTTCAATATGAGATGGGTGGGACCTATATCTCCCTCCAATCCATTGGGTAAAGATTTATATCTCATGAGATAGACATGGATGGAATGACAAGTTAATCTAGTTCAGGGATACCAGACTGGAACATGGAGTGAACTCTGTTCAATAATGCACTTTGTCCCCTAAGATGGTCTTGGCAGCAAAGCCTTGGCTACTATGGAAATCATATCATGTGCTTATTTATTTTCCACAATTAAAAGTATTATTTCCAATCTATTTTATCATGATTTATATTCCATTATGATCTACGCCTTGCGTACCGCCATGTTTTATTTCATTGCTCAAGATTTCGATGTTTTAACCTTATGTTCATGTATTTGTGTTCAAATGTATATGGTTTATTTTATTCTCTCCATGCATATCCTTAATAAGCATTTGAGCTCACCCTTTATATGTTTTCTTTTTCATAGTATATAAATAAAGGTTTTAGGTAAGAAAAAAAGGGGAAGATCTTTATGGGAGATGTTGAAGATCTTTCAGCACTATTAGAAGATTATGTTCTGAGTTCCAAAAGACATTAAACTGTTAAGACCCATGAGTGTTGGTTTTTTTTTTGTATTATTCATTCTGAAAAAGTAATCTAATGTCCATGTACTTCATGTTTGGGGTCTCTACAGTTGGTATCAAACAAAATGTTTAGTAAACCTGTGGAAACTAGGATGCGAAAACTTTAGTGAGATCCCTAGAAATATTTCTAAGGTATGTCTAGGGATGTCCCTAAGGTTAAGTATAAGTAGAGGTTATAGTCCTATAATTATATTAACAATATTATAATTAAACTTATGATGTTAGATATTGATGGTACTCCCCCTTTATAATGTAGTTTTCCCTAACATGATTTTTTCCTCTCACACTATTCTTTTTGGGTTTTAGACGATGGCTGGAACTCGAAGGAACCGTGTTGATCAATGTAATGGACAATGCAATGATTGTCCTCCTGAACAAACCAATGTTATGGGAGATGGAGTGAAAAATCTTATTTCTATACTTACACATGCTATGAATCTTTCTGGACATCCAAATGAGTAGATAATGGAATGATATTCTATTGAGTCCTTCATGAGGCAACATACACCTTCTTTCAATGGGTCTTCTGATAATCTTTTTGCTGAACAATGGATTAGTACCATTGAAAAGATATTTTCCATACATCACTATTTGGAACATGAAAAAGTCATTCTGGCTATTTACCATTTAGAAGGAGAAGCTGATCAATGGTGGACTCTAATTAGGAATACGAGGCCCCGAGATGAAATTGAATCCATGGAATGAGTTGAGTTCGAGATATCAATATTCAATAAGTACTTCCCTCTTATTCTTTGAACAATGATGGAAAAGGATTTCCGTGAGCACAAGAAAATGGATGATTAATATGTTGGTATATACGAAGTGAATTTTACAAGGCTTGCAAGCTATGCATCTGGCTTTATCATCCAACCTGAAAGTAAAGTTGATCGATTCATCAGTGCCTTAAAACCAAGTCTTCAAAGGCCATTATCTATAAGAGACTTCAATATCTATGAAGAAATTGTGCATTATGATTCCAAGGATGAAATGGAAGTTGGTGTTACATATACATCTCATGGTTTTGATAGGAAATGAAATATGGAGTGCAAGGATAAATAGCAGAACAATTGTGAAATGAAGATGAATGTTTCTTTATGATCAATGGTTGGAAAGAAGCTTGGTGGAGATTGTCTAAAAGGTACTAGAAAATTTTTCATGTGTGGTAAATAAGGTCATCGAGCATTTGAGTGCCGGAGTAATGGGAAAATGGTATCCAATGACGTGAATATAGAAAAGACTACTAAGAATTCTCCATCAACACTTCAATGCTTGAAGTGTAATGAAATGGGGCATTATGCTAATCAATTCCCCAATCCAAGGGTTAATGATGATCAACATGAGAAACCTCCTAAGGAAAAGGATAAAGGGAAGTCACATGCGATCATTATATGTGATTTCGAGTATGAAAATGATGTTGTTTAATGATTAAGAGTTTATGTAATGGTATTTCAAAATATATTCATAGAATTTAATATATGGCATCATGGAATTTTGGAATTTCTATGTATTGGTTTTCAATAATTATATGGTACTGGTAACCATGAAAAGTGATCGAAATATTTTTAGAAATAATATGATATGTGGATAATGAATGGATAATGATAAAATAAAATTAGCTCATGATTGATATCATGGTTTGAGTATATAGAAATTTTGGGATTTTGGTATGTGGAAAGGGTTAAATTTTGACAACATTCATGTTTTCAGTAAGGTTCCATGGGTATTAATTATTCAAGAGAACACATTATTAAGGTATTTACATGTTTGGAATGTGACCAACAAGATATATCGTATGATATATGGTTTATAAATGATGGTATTCAAATGCTTTTTTGATGACATTTCTAGTAATCATTTTCTTTATACTATAAGATTGGAAAGAAGTATTTTAGATAAGCCTAAAGATTGGAATGTATTATGTTGGACATAAGTTAGTATTTTTTATGGATATCACTTTTTCGAAATTATTTAAGGGATGTTATAATAATTTAGTTTTAGAAAAAGGACAACATGCTGGACGGGCGACAACCCGTCATGTCGGACAAGGCTTTGGGAATCGAACCCACAACCGAAGTGCGATAGGACTTTATCACCTACCATTGGCCTACAGAAAGTCCCTTGTTAGCAAAAACTAGTTTTATTATATTAAGAAGAATTATATATGAAATATAAGTCCATTTTGGGAACCATATATGATTAATCACACTATAGAAGGACTTATGTATTTTGGATAATTTTTTCTAACTTTTTGTTTGAGACAAATGGAATGAACCATAATTCTATCACATGATCTTCTAACACTTCACAAATGAAAAATTAAACTTCATTTATTTAAGAGATGATGTGGAAATTTTCCATGGAACGACCAACAGTGAGATTGTACCAAAATCAGGAAAGTATTTCTTCTAATTCCAATTTCTTCTACAATAGGGAAATGATCTTGAAAACCAAAAATGATGTCCTTGTGCCCTTATATCTGATGAATTATATGAAACCTTATATAATCAAAAATTTATGGCTTTGGGATTTTTTGAATTTTCATTGCCATGTCATCTACCAATCATCATTAGAAGTTGATGGTTATATTTCCCTTATATATCCATATTTTCACCTATGCTATCTAATGTGAAACCCAGTGCTGAGTTACTTTGGGTTACTGTTATGATTCTAACCTCCCTTTTTAAAATTATGTTTCAGTATTCCTTTTTACAATGTGGGTTTTTATGAATGAAATATTCAAGTAGTAAACCATTTATAACCCTGACGAATTTCGATGGAGAAATTCATATTAAGGGGGGGTTGAATGAAACACCGCGATATTTTATGAGATATTTTATTTTTAATTTCTTTGATCTCTTTTATTATACACATCACCAAGATTAGCTTGTACTATACACAACACCGTATTAGCTTGCAGTATATGCAACACTATTCATCGCTCGTGTTACGCACAATTTCATGTTCGTTTTGTGGAAATTATTTTACGCAACATTAAGTATAGATTTGGTTTAAGGTATAAATGAAATAAGTTTTGATTATGTTATATGCAACACCAAACAGAGCTTTCATTAGATGCATCCCTGACTTGGATTTCATTACACACAATCAAGACCTTTTTGATAGCGTCTGTAGTACGCAATACCAAGTTCCACTAAACAAGATATTATTATAATATTATTATGAAGTAGTCGTTATGAATAGTAATACCCACTTTTTGAAATTTAATAAATTTTATCATTAAAAATGGACATCATTTATGGATTTGTAATATCAAAATTAGCATAGGGTGAATTTTTGGTATTTTTTTGAAAAATTTCAATTTTTGATGAATAGTGAAAACACAGGGTTACTATTTAAAATAGACTTTTTATTTAAATAATTATTTATTTTATTTAAAATTATTTTAGGTAAAAATTATTATATAATACCTCTTTATATTAAATTTAATTCCTTTTCTTATTTTAAAATAATTTTAGATTTATAAAATTATTATTGAACTTTTCACAGTCTTTTACCCACCTCCTTGGGGAATTTGAAAATTTACATAAAACATAATTTTCTACTTCTGTGAGTGGAATTTCGAAAATCCGAGAGACACGGTGAATATAAATGAGTAAAATGTGGCTCAATAAGATAAAAATAATTTTTGATGAATAGTAACTGTTTCCTTTTATTTACCAGGGTTAAAAGTAAATAGGGTAATTAAGGGTAAAAATAATAATATTATCACCCTAAAACATGTCCTAATTCTATTGGATAAGTGTAATTCAACAAAAAACAACCTTAGGAATAAAATATTACCCTTTAGGTCAACTTGTATTAGATTATGACACTTATTATTATTTTATTTAAAGAAGTGTTAAAATAGTTAAATACAATGTTTAATAAATAATGTTTTCTAATATATGGTTATACATAAGATAAATTTAAATATAAATATTCATTAGAAATATAAAAATATTACCTACATAATTATATTTTATTTATAATTTTTAGACATTAAATAACATAATTTATTTATGACACAATGATGATGTTGTAATTACCTTATTAATGAAATATTAACATAATTGATGTTATAAATACCGAAATTACTGTAATTTGAGCCCTTTTATGAATTTGCACTAATTTTATAAGTTAATATGACATGTTATAATTTATTAAATTAAAAATTTTAGAACTAATCATGTTTTTATGATTTTAAGAAAAAATAAATTACCAAATAGTGTCAAAATTGACATAAAATAGTATTTAAAACAAATTATATATTATAAATTGTTATAATATTCCTAAAAATATACGGTAAGGCCAAATGACTTATATAAGGTTTTATATATTAATAATGAACCACTTGGGGTTCGTTTGTATTTTTATAGTAAGTGTATTAACCATATAGTGTAATAAAACATAAAGACACGGTAAAAGTTGAATTATTTAACTTAGAGTTAAATCTAAATGATAATGTTTAAATAGTAACCTAAACTTGTCTAAAACCTATTGGTTGAGGGTATTTTGACCCATCCCCACTTTATCTTAGAAATAAATCAATTTGGAGCTATTATATACCGAATATGACTTTATTATAAAATAATATTTTAGGTTTTTTCAAAGGTGCCCCTCTCCTCCCTTATAAAACGGCACCCCTTCCATCTTCTCTTCACACCATTTTGAGCCTTGAAACTCGGCCAAACCCTGACAATTCCTTTTATCAACCTCCCTAGTTATTTCATAGAGGTTCCAGACTTCTCAATATACCAACTCTGGTGCCCTAAGAAGAAGTTTGAAGGAGGTGCGTCGAGGAAGTGGTAATCTCTTCTACCGACTCTTTCAAGTTTCCTTCTTCTTATAATTCATCATCTCTAGTTGTTTCATTATAAAGTAATAACATAAGTATTATTTATATAATTATATGTTATTATAAATATTAAACAACCCTATGTCACCTTCTATCTATCCTAGGGAAAACGAAAACACCGCGCGTGCGAACGTACGAAATATCGTCTCAATGTCGTGGTGTAATCAGTTTTTCCACCCCCACCGTACTTTGTTGGGTAAAATGGTGTAAATAATAACTATATTTAATTATTATCACATCATACTGATTTTAATATATTATATCATCCAATCCAATTCCATTCAATAACTATGGGAACGATACCATCACTCATGCATACATACAGATTTCCATCTCCACGACGCGATGAGAATTATTTTCCATGTAAACAATTCAAGAATTATTATAAAGTATATAAAATAAGTAATCATGAAATATATTACATAATAATTCATCTTTATTTATGTATATATATATGTATGTCATCTACTTAATTCCATTCAATTCAATAAGGAACCATAAAATAGCGTTCTTGCGTACGTACGACCTATCGTCTCCATGAACGGTGTACTTCATTACATTTATCGATCTATTATATATATGTGTATTCTTAATATATATTATATATAAATCATGTTTTATATTCTATAATTAAGTAATCATGATCTATGTAATCATATTAATAATTAAAAGTCAAAACACAGACGATAAAGGAAACGATTTTATGCAAAATGATTCTTTAACATGGAATTGACAAATGAATATATTATATAAAGTCGTAAGGGAATCATATATGATATCACAAATATTATTATGGTAATGTTACCAGTTAATAATATGTTTATACCCACTATACAGGATTCTTGGACCCATACTGATGAAATTGGACATAAGGTAAGGGATAATTATTCCAATCTCATTCATATCCAAGATTGTGTATTCGTAAGTATTTACTAGGGTTATGTTTATTATCCATGTACATATGTTCTCAAAATGTTTTCATAAAATGTTTACATTTCTTCCATGTATGTTTAAATACATTTTTTACCCTTATTAATTTTACCACATCTTATGTAAGGAATATTTCTTTTGATTACCAAACGAGGTACTTTCTGACCTTTCTGGAAAAAGTATGAGAAGATTGTTTTTTAACCTTATACGGCATGAACAGATTTTTACAGTTTCATAACGCCTTATTTTAATGAAGCATACTCTACAATATTTAATTGCAATTTAAAAAAAACTTTTTCTTTTAATATTGCATGGAATTTTGTGAAAATAAAATGATTTGGAAAAAGAAAGGATATTTTTTTCAAGAATTCATTTTAACTGTTTTATCAAAACCATTTTCCATATAAGATGGCATTATTTCATATGTGTATGTTTCAAGTATAATTTATCTATGATTTAAATGGTTCCCTCTTCATATGATGAAATGATATCCATTTTTTTGTATGGATTATGATATGATGGGATGATGTTTATGAAACCCATTTTATACTTTGGGTAGTGATGAATGATTTATGTTCATATTGTAGAACAAGTAAGAATGATTTCAATATGAGATGGGTGGGACCTATATCTCACTCAAATTCATTTGGTAATTATTTATATCTCATGAGATAGACATGGATGGAAAGACAAGTTAATCCGGTTCAGTGATACAGGACTGGAACAAGGAGTGAACTCAGTTCAGTATGGGTCTTTATCCACTAAGATGGTCTTGGAAGGAATTACTTGGATACTATGGATATCATATCTTGTGATTAATGTTTTTCAATAATTAAAAGTATTATTTTGAAGCTATTTTATCATGATTGATGTTCCATTATGATCTATTCCTTACGTACTGCCATGTTTTATGCCATTGCTCATGATTTCGATGTTTAAACATTATGTTCATGTTTCTCTGTTCAAATGTATACGGTTTGTTTTATTTTCTACATGATTACCCTTACTGAGCATTTGAGATCACCCTTTATATTTTTTTTAGGATATAACGTAAGTTCTTATGTAAGAAAACAAAAGGGGAAGATCTTTATGGGAGATGTTGAAGATATTTCACCATGATTAGAAGATTATATTCTAATTTTGAAAAGACACTAAACTATTTTGATCCTTGAATGTTGGTTTTTTTTATGTATTAAGTATTCCACAAAAGTAATGTAATTTCCATGTACGTCAAGTTTGGGGTCTATACAGTTGGTATCAGAGGGAAGGATTAGTTAAACATTTGAAACTATTATGTGAAAACTTTAGTGAGATCCCTAGAGATATTCCTATGGTATGTATTGGGATGTCCCTAAGGATATGTATACGTATAAGTTATACTCCTAAAATTATGGTACTGATCTTATAATTAATCCTAAGATGTTAGATTTTTAAAGTACTCCCCCTTTATTATGTGGTTTTCCCTTACATGATTTTTGCCTCTCACACTATTAATTTTTGGTTTTAGATGATGGTTGTAACTCAAAGGAACCATTTTGATCAATGTAATAGAAAATAAAATAATTTTCCTAATGAAAAATTCAATATTATGGGAGATGGAGTGAAAAATATTATTGATATACTTACCCAAGCTATGAATCCTTCTGGTTTTTGAAATGAGCAAGGAGGGGAACAATATTCTATTGGGTCCTTCATGAGGCAACGTCCACCTTCTTTCAGTGGGTCTTCTAATCCACTTGTTGCTGAACAATAGATCAGTACCATTGGAATGATATTTTCCATACTTCACTGTTCGGAACATCAAAACTTCATTCTATCTATTTACCATATAGAAGGTGAAGTAGATCAATGGTGGACTCTAATTAAGGATACGAGGCCCTGAGATGAAATTGAATCCATAGAATGGGATGAGTTCAAGAACTTATTTTTCAATATGTACTTCCCTCTTATTCTTCGAACAAAGCTGGAAAATGATTTCCTTGAGGTTAAGAAAAAGTATGCGGAATCTGTTGGTATATATGAAGTGAATATTACAATACATGAATGGTATGCATCTGGCTTTATCATCCAACATGAAAGTAAATTTGATCTATTCTGCAGTGACTTAAAACCAAGTCTTCAAAGGGAATTATCTATAAGAGACTTTAGTTGCTATGAAGATATTTTGTGTTGTGTTATCATGGTAGAAATGGATGTTTGTGTTATATATCCATCTCATAGTTTTGAAAAGAAATGAAATATAGAGTTCATGGAGAAATATCATTACAATGGTGAAAAGAAGATGAATTTTTATTTATGCTCATTGTGTGGAAAGAAGCATGGTGGAGAGTATCAAAAAGAGACTAGAAAATGATTCAAGTGTCGAAAATAAGGTCATGAAGCATTTTAGTGATGAATTAATGGAAAAAATGTTTCAAATGACGTGAATAGATAAAAGACTACAAAGAATGCTACCCCAACACTTCAATGCTTCAATTGTAAGGAAATGCGGAATTATCCTAATCAATGCCCGAATCCAAGGGTTAATGATGATCAACGTGAGAAACCTATTAAGTAAAAGGATAAATGAAAGTCACATGCGACCAATATTTTTGATGTTGAGTATGACAATGATGTTGTGTAATTATTAAGTGTTTATGTAGTGGGATTTCAAAATAGTATCATGGAATCTCATTTATGGCATCGTAGAATTTTGGAATATCTATGTATTGGTTTTCAATAATTATATGGTACCGATAACCATGAAAAGTGATTGAAATATTTTTGTAAAGAAGATGATATGCTCATAATGAAGGGATAAAGAGAAAATGAAATGAGATCCTGACTGATATCATGGTTTTAGTATATAGAAATTTTGGTATTTTTGTATATGGAAAGAGTTAAATTTTGACAATATTCATGTTTTCACTAAGGTTCAATGGGTATTAATTTTTCAAGAGAATACATGATTAAGGTATTCACATGTTTGTAATGTGACCAACAAGATATATCATATGATATATGGGGGATTAATGATGGTATTTACATGCTTTTTTCATGACATTTCTAGTAATCATTTTCATTATACTATAAGATTGGATAGAAGTATTTTAGATTAGCCTAAAGATTGGGATTTATTATTTTGGAAATAAGATAGTATTTTTTAAGGATAGAAATTTTTTTTCGATATTATTTATGTGATGATATGATAATGTAGTTTTAGAAAAAGGTCAACCTGTAGGACGGGCGACAACCCATCGTTCTTGACAAGGCTGTGGAAATCGAATACACAACTGATGTGTGACATACCATTATCTCCTACCACTGGCCTACAAGAAGTCCCTTGTTAGTAGAAACTTTTTTTATTATATTAAGTAGTATGATATAAGATGTATAAGTCCATTTTAGGAACCATATATGATTAATCTCTTATAGATGGACTTATATATTTTTGATGACTTTTTCTATCCTTTTGTTTAAGACAGATGGAATGACCCATAATTCTATCAAATGAACTGCTAAAAATTCACGAATGAAAAATTCAACATAATTTATTTATGATATGAAGTGGAAATTGTCCATGGAATGATCAATGGTTACACTGTACCAAAATCAATAATGTATTCCTTCTAATTCCAATTTCTTCATCTTTAGTGAAATGATCTTGAAGACCAAAAATGATGTCCTAGTGCCCTTATATCTGATGAATTAGATGGAACCTCTGATCATAAGAAATTTATGACTTTGTGATTGTTGGGTTTTTCATAGCCATTTCCTCTACCACTCTTCATCAGAAATTGATGGTTATATTTCTCTTCCATGTCCATATTTTCACCTATGTTGTCTTATGTGGAAACCCAGTGTTGAGTTACTTTGGGTGACTGTTATGATTCTATCTTCCCTTTTTATAATGAATTTTTAGTATTCCTTTTTATGATGTGGGTTTCTATGAATGAAACATTCATGTAGTAAACCATTTATAACCCTGACGAATTTTGAGGGAGAAATTCATTTAAAGGGGGTAGAATGTAAAACCCTGAGATTTTATAAGATATATTATTTTTAATTTCTTTGATGTATTCTATTATAAAATACACCGAGATTACATTGTACTATACGTGACACTGTATTAGCTTGTAGTATATGCAACACTATTCATGGCTCGTGTTACAAACAATTTCAAGTTTGTTTTATGGAAATTATTTTACGCAACATTATGTATAGATTTTGTTTAATGTATAAATGAAATAATTTTTGATTATGTTAAACGCAACACTATACAGAGCTTTCACTACATGCATCCCTGACTTGTCTTGCATTACACGCAATCTGAACCTTCATCGATAGCATGTGTAGTACGCAATACAATGTTTTACTAAACGAGATATTATTATAATATTATTATGAACTAATAGTTATGAATAGTAATACCCAGTTTTTGAAATTTTATAATTTTTATCATTCAAAATGGACTTCATTTTTTTATTCTGAATATTGAAATTATCCTAGGGTGAATTTTTGGTATTTTTCTGAAAACTTTTAATTTTCGATGAATAGTGAAAACACTGGGTTACTATTTAAAAACAGACTTTTTATTTAAATATTTATTTGTTTTATTTAAATTAATTTTAGTTATAAATTGATAAATAATACCTAAATAAGTTCAATATAATTAATTTTAGTCATTTTATAATAATTTTAGATATAAAAATTTTTATTGAACTTTTCACCGACTTTTACCCACCTCCTAAGAGAATTTGAAAATTTACATAGAACATAATTTTACTGCTTCTCTGAGTAGAATTTCAAAAATCTGAGAGACACAATTAATATCAAGAAGTAAAATGTGGTTCAATAAGATAAAACTAATTTTTGGTGAATAACAACTTTTTACTTTTATTTACCACGGTTAAAAGTAAATAGGGTTATTAAGGGTAAAAATGATATTATTATTACCCTAATACATGTCCTAATACTTTGAGATAAGTGTAATTCGACCAAAAACAACCATAGTAATGAAATATTACCCTTTAGGTCCACTTGGATTATATTATGACACTTATTATTATTTTATTTAAAAAAGAGTTAAAATAGTTAAAATCAATGTTTAATAACTATAACATTTTTAATATGGGGTTATACGTAAGATAAATTTGACTATAAATATTCATTAGAAAGATAAATATATTTACTAAATAATGGTAGTTTATTTATAATTTTTATACATTAAAAAATTTAATTTATTTATGACACAATGATGATGCAGTAATAACCATATTAATGAAATATTATCATATTTGATGTTATAAGTACCCAAATAAATGTAATTTGAGTCTTTTTATGAATTCCACTAATTTTTTTGGTTAATATGACATGTTAGTATTTATTAAATTAATGTTTTCTGAATTTATCATGTTTTTATGATTTCCACAAAAATCACCTACAAAATAGTGTCAAAATTGAAATAAAATTGTTTTTATAAAAAATATTATATTATTAATTGTTATTATATTCCTAAAAATCTAATGCTCGGAAAAATGACTTAGATAAGGTTATATATATTAATAATGAACCACTTGGGGTTATTTTGGCTTTTTATAGTATGTTTATTAAAGATATAGTTTAAGAAAACAAGAAGACATGGAAAAAGTTAAATTATCTAACATAGAATTAAATCTAAATGATATGGTTAAAATAGTAAAATAAACTTATCTGAAACCTATAAGTTGGGATTATTGCGACCCATCCCCACATTAGAATCGAAATAAATTAATTTGGAGGTATTATAAACCTAATATGACTTTATTATAAAATAATATTTTAGGTTTTTCTAAAGTTGCCCATCTCTTACCTTATAAAAAGGGCACCCCTTCCCTCTTCATTTCACACCCTTTTGACCCTTGAAGATCAGACAACCCCTACCAATTACTCTTATAAACCTCTCTAGTTATATCATGGAAGTTATTTTATTCTAAAAAGACCAACTCTAGTTCCCTAAGAAGAATTTTAAAGGAGGTGCGTCGAGGAAGAGGTAATCACTTCTACAGACTATTTCAAGTTTCATTCTTCTTCTACATCATATGATTTATTTGTTTCATTATAAAGTAATAACATTAGTATTATTTATATACTGATATGTTATTATAAATATTAAACAATCATATTTCATCTTCTATCCATCCTACGGAAAAAAAATCATCGTGCGTGCATACGTACAGAATACAGTCTTTATGCCATGGTGTAATCTGTTTTTCCACCACCACCTTACATGGATGGGTATAATGGTGTAAATAATAACTATATATAATTATTATAAAATAATACTGATTATATGATATTATATCATACACTCTAATTCCATTCAATAAATATGGTAACGATATCATCGCTCGTGCGTACGTACGGATTACCGTCTCCACGATGCGATGAGATTCATTTTCCATCTTAAAAATTCAAGAATGATTATAAAGTATATATAATAAGTAATCATGAAATATATTAAATAATAATGCTACTGTATTTATGTATATTTATATATTTATGTCATCTAATTAATTCCATTCAATTCAATATGGAACTGAAAAACAATATTCATGCATACGTACGACCTACCATCTCCATGAATGGTGTA
The DNA here is from genome assembly GCA_963277665.1 of Viscum album. NCBI lineage: Eukaryota > Viridiplantae > Streptophyta > Magnoliopsida > Santalales > Viscaceae > Viscum > Viscum album. The sequence continues at coordinate 315,369,434 of OY728158.1, forward strand.
TTTCATTCCATTTGTCGATATATTATATATATGTATATTCTGAATATTTTATATATATATATATCATGTTTTATATTCTGTAATTAATTAATCATGTTATATGTAATCATATTGATAATTATAATTCAAAACACGGACGATAAATGAAACAATTTTACCCAAAATGCAGCTCTAACATGGAATTGACAAATGAATAGATTATATAAATTCGTAAGTGAATCATATATGATATCATAAATATTTTTATGGTTCTATTACATGTTAAATTTTTTTTAAACCCACTATACATGAGTGTTGGGAACATACGGAAGAAATTGGACATAAGTTAAGATATAATTATTCCAATCCCATTCTTATCCGAGATTGTTTATTCGTAAGTATTTACTAGGGTTATGTTTATTATCCATGTCCATATGTTCTCAAAATGTTTTCATAAAATTTTTACATATCATCTATGTATGTTTATAGTCATTTTTACCCGTTTTATTTTTACCACATTGTATGGAAGGATTATTTTTTTGTTTACCATATGAGGCACTTTTTGACTTTTCCAGAAAAAGTACGAGAATAATTTTTCTTTACTTATATGGCATGAACATATTTTTATGGTTTCATAATTCCTTCTATTCATGAAGAATACTCTACATGATTTAATTACTATTTTAAAAAAAATCCTTTTCTTTTAAAATTACTCAGCATTTTGTGAAAAGAAAATGATTTTGAAGAAAAAAAGATATTTTCCTCAAGAATTCATTTCATGTGTTTTATCAAAACCATTTTCCATATAAGATGGAATTATTTCATATGTGTATGTTTCAAGTATAATTTCTCTATTATTTACATGGATTCAATTTTCTTATGATGAAATGATATCCATTTTTTATGGATTATGTTATGATGGGATGATGTTTATGAAACCCATTTTATACATTCGGTGATGATGAATGATTTATGTTCATATTGTGGCGAAAATAAGAATGATTTCATTATGAGATGGGTGGGACAAATATCTACCTCTAATGCATTGGGTAAATATTTTTATCTCATGATATAGACATTACTATAATGACAAGTGAATCTGGTTCAGTGGTACAGGACTGGAACGAGTAGTGAACTCAGTTTAGTAATGGACTTTGTCCACTAAGATGGTCTTGGAAGCAATGCCTTGGCTACAATGGAAAAAATATCATGTGATTAATTTTTTGAGACAATTATAACTTTTATTTCCAAGATACTTTATCATGATTTATGTTCCATTATGATATATGCCTTACGTACATTCATGTTTTATGTCATTTCTCAAGATTTCAATGTTTAAACATTATGTTCATGTCTTATGTTCAAATGTATATGGTTTGTTTTATTTTCCCCATGATTACCCTTAATGAGAATTTGAGCTCACCCTTTATATGTTTTTTCCCAAAATATAAAGAATGGTTTTAGGTAAGAAAAAAAGGGGATGATCTTTATTGGAGATGTTGAAGTTTGCTCACCATGATTAGAAGATTATGTTATGAGATTACAAAGACACTAAACTATTACGATCCTTGAGTGTTGGTTTTTGTTATGTATTAAGTATTCCGAAAAAGTAATGTAATGTTAAAGTACATCATGTTTGGGTTCTCTACAATATCATTCAACATTATGTTTGGTAAAACATAAGTAACATCAACGGATTCCATCTTAGATGGATTTTTTTTTGAAACACCACTTGGAAAATTTATTAAGGAATATATCATTTCAACTATGAAAAAAATTCTTTTAAGACATAAACGTTTTAAAAAATAATTTTATTTATAAAAATTTGTAAACATCTTAAGAAATATTTTAAAATTATATGAAACATTTCATGCGGAATATATCATTTCCACTCTGATAAAATTAAACAAACATATTGAAAATAATTTACATTTAAAATAACCTTGAAAACATATAAAGAAAGGTTCAAGTAAAATAATGGTCATGATGATAGTAAATTTCGTTCATTCCATAAACATTAAAATAATGAATCCTATCATATTTCTACTAAAATATATATTTTCATTTTTTATAAAATGATATGAGGATTCCTTTCATATAATTTTATAGAAACTAAAACATGGTTAATAATTTATTCATTAAATCAATTTTATAATGTTCATAAAATAATTTCAAATATATTTATAATATATGATTTGGAAAAAAGGGTTCTCAACTAAAGTGACAAATAAATATTATTATCTTAAAAAATTTCTATTGAAATCTTATGTACATAAAGAGAGGAAAGAGTACGTTAAACGTGTATTCATATGAAATAACCAGAGAAGAAAGAAATTCAAGAGTTTAGTGAGATATTGATATCATGATATTATCATTGGAGAAATAATCTTATACTATCTTGTTATATTATGGGATTGTAACATAAAATATTTACCACTTTATTAAATTTTAGTTCAACGACCGACGAATGAATAATAATAAATGAATCATAAAATATGATTGGAATAAATATATTCATGTTAATAAATGTAAATGGGGATTTATATGCACCTCACAAAAGAATATAGTTGAAAAACATAACACATATCTCAAGGATGAAGATTTTATACAAATAACCCATATCAATTTTCTAACCGTTGAACTATAAATCCCATTAATGAGAAATCCTCAAATGGATATATTAGTACAAATACTTATGTGTATGAAAATAATAAAATGCATTCATGGTTAGTATATACAGCCCATAATATAAATTAGTACTGAATCTCAAATGTGTCCCACAAAATTAAAAAGTGATATGAAAATCACTTACCATATGTCTTCACTTCCTTCATACACGTTTAAACCTCCAGTATAATAATTATAAGTTTTTGACACATCTGTTTTAGATCCATACCTATATATAAACACACATATATTACATAAAAACACCAATATACATACATACATACATACATATATATATATATCATACAATATATAATTTACTAGCGACCTTTTATTAACCTTTTATTAAAAATTTCATGTTAAATTCACGGTTCAGACAATAACATCATTATTTTATGTATATATTTGTATTTGTAAATTATGGTTCTACTAATTTTATAATGGTTAAATATTATCGATATTGTGAAAAATTATGTATATATATATATATATTATTTCTATTATAAATGTATTTAGAGTGATTCTTAAATATTAGAGATTGAAAATGAAATACACTATTCATGGAGACAGAAGGTCATATATACACACAAAGAATGTTTCCATATTATTGCTAGAAGGGAAGAAATGTTAAATAATTAATTACCATTTAATAATAATTTTTATATAATATAGATCTCATATTTTATTTAAAACAATCTTTACTACCCTCTATGTAATGCGTGAATGAATCACATTTCTTTGCGAAGTGGTAGTCAACTGTACACACAAAAAACATTATTCTATTCCCATTAGATGGAAATTAATAATGATCATGTGATATAATGATTAAATAAGCATAATAATATAATTCATATCATATATAAACCATAAATACATCATTATATCCAGCTACAAGAGGATGTTATGGAAAAAAATAACATCGATTCATGAGGTGGTAGTCCACTATACACACGGATAATGATTATATATAATATTTGATGGAAGATTAGAAGGATTTAGGTTATAAAATTTCTATAATAACTTATCGAAATGTAAAATATAAGGTCTTTATTATAAAATAATGGTTTATTAAGTAATTATTGTGGTGGAGAAAGAAATAAAATAAAATTCTTGTTTAGAGACACTACCTATTCATTAGATATTATATTTCCGTTTCTAGAAAATGGAATCTTACGAAGAAATATAACCAAACTAATGATTATTAGAAAAGATTATGAAAATTAATAATTTATTTTGGAATGTACTTTCTGAATCCAAGGGTTTTGGATGTGTGAATAGGTGATGTGAGGGGAAGGTATTTTATAAGTTTGGTGAGGGACACACTTGTAATTTTTGAAAAAAAAATTGTACCCATATTTTTCACATGGAAAAAAGTTAAAAAATTATTAAGTATCACAAATATAACATATCATTTATAAATATTTACATCCAATGGTATTTTTAAATGTTTGGGGACATTTTTTTCCATTATAATTTAGTTTAACTACTAATAAACCCATTTTTACCTTAGCAGCAATCAATAATTTTTACTGTTTTAGTATTCATCATGGTAAAAAATTTACTTGAAATTAATATATTATATAAATTATTTTGATTAAAAACATGGAATAAATTTATATATATTCCTTTCATTGAATTGGAAATATTTAATTTAAAATTAATCTCACAAAAGTGACGAGAAATAATTTTTCCAAAGAGAATTTATTCAAAAGTTTAAAATATTTTATATAAAAATTTACTTATGAAAATAATTGAAATGAAACATATTGGATTAATGTATATATAAATGACCTATTATTAATTTTAAATCCCATTTTAAAAAAATTAACCTTATAAATTCTTTAAACAAAAAGATAATTTTTAATAAAAACTAATACTTTTCACTGTTCATCGTAAAAATTAATCTACTTTAAAAAACCCAAAAATTCACCCTTAAATAAATTTTAAAATATGATATAAAAACAGAAGTATATTTAACGAAATTTATATTCTATAGGTGTCAACATTTAGTTTTATTATAAGTATGAAAAATGAGACACAACTTCTTTTTAGAATAAACAATTTAAGTGTAAAAATGGATTTATTATCATCCCTAGTATAGTGAACCCATAAGATGAGTGTTAAAATTTCAATTAAATATATAATATAAAATTTTCATTAAAATTATTATAAAAAAGTTTTTTGTTCCATTTCTTATCATAAAAAACTTTTTTCTGTAGAATAATAGTTTTTATAAAAAATTATTTCTTTTCAAATCATTTATATTTTCATTTAGAATTAATTGGTTACTAAAGAATTTATTATATATAAGTTTTTAGACCATAAATTTCTATAATTTTTTAAATCATATTCATACCCATAATTCCAATGGCTAGGTGATAACAGTCATATTAAATAATAATATTTTAATATTATTTCATATTTCATTTTAACTTAGTGTTGCATGTAAATAATTAAAGAATAGAATAAAGTCATATAAAAAAATATTTCTAAATCTTACGGGGTGTTACAATACCCAAAAAAATATCTTTATAATTTAAATACTTGTTAAAAACATGATTTAAGGACTATTGATAAAGAAGTAATGGGTATTTAGTGTATGGTCGTGTTTCTTGGACCATTGAGTTATATAGATTCAAGTCACGTGATGAGTACTGATTCTCATATAAATTGGGTATAATAATAACGTGTCAGACATCAATAGTCTTGAATATACTAGAATAGTTGGATAATTTAATGGGTAAATAAATACTCAAGATGTTTTAATTAGAATTTATGGAATGGTACACATATGTTGGGTTTGAGCACAAACCATGTCCAAAAGACAGACCCCATTACAATGGTTTCATGTCATATATGGATTAGTGGAGTGTTTTCTCAAGATACATATGCCTATGGTTTTCAGGCCATATCATAGGTGAATATATAGATCCATGTATGGGGTCTAGTCTTCAGATTCAATACACAGTTATCCCGAAGAAGTCAGATGATCTTATCACTGATAACAACATAGATTTGTGGGGATCCAAACATTAGAGACATGATGTAGATTTATTGAGAATGAATTATTCAAGGGGGATTAAAACACCTTCATAATTATATTATAGGGAATCTAGAACGAATCGATTGCTGTACGGTGTAATATAGAACAATTCACATGAATTTATGCACATAGTTTAAGGTTATATTGGTGGACCAACAATATGGGAAAAATGACCTGAAATTGGGCTCATCGGCCAAGAATTCGGTGACATTTATTACATGGGGGAGTCATTGTAAATCATAAACTGGGTCTCTCATATTTAAAGTGGTTGAATTGAATATGTGTGAAAGGGATAAACACACACCATATTTGAAAAGTGGGTTTTAGTAAAATGTTGTTGGTCATTCAAAGATAATAAGATTTTTTCTTGGGGACATAAAATCCTCTAGTCGGAAGGGAATGTTAGTAGTATATATGAACATCCATTTTGAGGGTTTATTATACATATTAAAAAGGTAATATTCAATTCAAGTTAGAATTTAATTTCACTAATATAAAATGGTGATTTTTTATGATCCATGTATCACAAAACTTGATGTCTGTCTTATGAAAAGATGATGTTTAGAGAGTATGATGAAGGCATTTATACATGATATTTCAATGAATCAATGAATGGGGCATTTTAGAGAGGAATTAATTAAAATCCATGTGGATCTCATAAGGATTTACATTCAGAGATTTGTATCGTATTTAAGGAAATTGATATTTTATTTATTATACATTTAGTTCAAATATTAGGTTCCAAGTGTCACTATGTATCTTTTTAAAATGAGAATCATGCCACAAAAATTTCATAAAAGTAACTCAACACATTGATTTGGATCATATAGAGGGAAGGATTTTTTTTAGATTTTGTAGTTGGGCCTAGGAAAGGAAATCCCAAAATTGATAAATATCTCATCAAAAAATGAGAATCAAGACATTCATATTTCATGGAATGAAAAGGTTACCTTCACAAATCGTACCATTATGCATGGGAAGGACAATTTTATTTTAAAAATGAATATATAAATTAGAGAACCGAACTCATAATCTCTTTCATTAATCATGTAACATCCTTACCTAACCTATTGTCTAGGGATGGGTTAGGGTTGCTGTTAACCATAGGTGACATCCCCAGGACAAAAAAGAATGGAAATAAGTTCCAAGTGAATTTTAGATCATTGGGGTGTTTTTTAACATAACGGTTTGAAAACCCAGTGGTAAAGAAACAAATAAAAATAATTATATGTTAGTAATGTAGTGTAATAAAATAAAATCAAACTAGAAAGAAAAATTAGAGTATCAGATGTAATATAAAGATAAAATAATTACACATTAATGGAAAATATAACTTAATGACATGATAATGGAGTCAAACTAATAATTACCGCAAATAATATTGTAGCTTTTACTTTGATTCCCCAACACAATTCATCATCATCTATCACCAGAGAATTATGACACCTTTCCTTTACCTATATATCAGTATACAACATATATAAAAAAAGGATCAAAATTTTGGCCTAATTATAAAACATTTTAGTAGTCCCAAATTACTTCCCAACACAATTCACCAAGAACATGAATATTCTAGGTAAAATTTATATTTATATCAAAAATAAGTACATGACGTTTTAAACATTTCCATAATACACCAATTAAAAACATTACAAAAACCATAACCACTTAGAATCATCATTCCAAAACTCACACACCCATACATGACCAATTGTAGACCCAATACCCATGAGAGGTTACTCGTCCCATCACAAATTCAACACCTAATCCATCCATTATTAGATATTTATTCATTTTAAGGGAATAAAGGAAAAACAGTAAACCAAATGAAAGAAAAAAACAACACGGGTCTGCAACACCCCACACAACAGACCTAAGGAGGTCGAAAATAATGAAGGCCCAGAGTATCCCCACAAACAAAGTTGACCCCCTCTGGCTTCATAGAACTAGTTGTATGGAAACAAATGTAATCTGGTCTAGGGACATCAAGAGAAGAAAGATGGCATGCTACCTTATTCCCCTCGCACCACATGTGGGTAACACTGGCGTTGTGGGAGATCATACCTCGGCATGCCCTAGTGATATAATGAATAGACCAAGGAATGGAACCGGAACCATGAAAAGCTTTATAGAGAATTTGAGAATCAGTTTCGACCTGATAAATGACGATCCCTTCTTGGAGACATAGTGAGAGACCCAACATCAATTCCTTAGCCTCCGTTTGAAGAGGATAACCGTGTCCCAATCGGCCTGAGAAAGCCATGAAAACTGACCCGAAACTATTCCGAACCACCCCTCCTCCGTGTATAACCACCATGTTGCATGACCCGCCGAAGTTGAGTTTGAGCCCTCTACTGGGCGGAGTCCACCTAACCTAGTTGCCTCTGCTGGCACTGCTCCTCAAGAGATTACTGTTATTTCATGTTTGAAGATGGCTAAGGGAGGGCTCCTCCTTCCATTGTTTAAAGGATTTGATAAGATCCAAAAGAATGGAATTTGTAAGAAGAATAATCCCTCATCCAGAGACGGCAATCCCCTCGTGGCGACCCTTATTCCATGCTTGCCATATTGTCTAGCATCCAGAATGGAGAATCATTGTCCAGACCATCTGCTTAGGGCCCCTCTCCACCACTCCATGGAAACATCTGTCCATGAATGGCATGTCGATCATGTGGTTATCCGAGAAGGCCGTAAACTCACCAAAATGAGTCCAAACCGCCCTCGCCCATTCTCCTTCAAAAAACAGGTGATATGTGCATTCTTCTCGATGCTCTGAGCAATAGTGACACCTCGAGGATAAAGTGATGTCGCACCTCCAAATGTTTTCATCCATTGATATGGATTTGTGCCGTAGCCTCTAAGTAATAAAGTTCTGCTTGAGTGGAGAATCCTTGTACCATAGTATCTCATTCCAGGTGGCGTTGTGATCGGGAATGGCCAAGGATTGTCGAAAATCCCTATAAGAGAAGATTCTCGATGTAGAGAGAGTGAAAAAACATCTGTCCGGGTCGAAGTTGATTTTGATCAGCTCGTAAGGGGCGCGTTGATCATCATCAAGTACATCATCGATGAAGGTCGGGTGGTCACTAGCCTCTTTAAAAGTGAGCGTGGTACCCAGACACCCCGGGAAGCCGAGGATGGTACCAGCCCAGTTATGATGCCAGAAGAGAATGTCCCCCCTTCCCACGAGCCATTTAGTGTTGGATTCCAGCACTGTGATGAGAGGCGAGTTCACCGACCAAAAGGGGGAAGTAGTGCCGACACTCCCGAGCACGGATCCTACATGGGACTTGTGCATGGTAATCCCCCAAAGCGTGCGATTTTCCGTCACCTCCCATTCTATCTTTTCATGCATGCACATGAGCGTGTCATCGAGCCGGCGAACATTAATAACTCCTTCTCTGGATGGTCTCACCACCCTGTCCCAAGAAGCCCAGTGGTGCCTACCCTCTGTTCGAGGATCCCATATAAACCCAGCTAGAATCTTGTCAATCATGTTGATGATACTATTGGGAACCTTGATCGACGATAGAGAATGAACCGAAGTGGCAAGAAGAACGATGTTAAATAGCGTTATCCGTCCCCCAATAGAGAAATAGATGTTCTTCCAGTTGAGAATTTTTTCCATGATCTTATTGACAATACCGTCTAAATCACGCACCCGAAGCCTCTCCGAGGAGATCGGGGCACCCAGGTATTCGATGGGAAAGGATCCTCTGTGCATGTCCAGGTAATGCAGTAAGTCATGGGGTTTAGAAACACCGCATCCATTGGAGATATAGAAGTTTTTTAGCCTTGTTAATGACATTCCAACTCCAAAAGCGATCGTCTTGCATTATTCTGTTGAGGCCGTTGATAGACCGCCGACTACCACTTGTGAAAATGAACGTATCGTCCGCAAACATCAGGTGAGATACAGGAGGGGCTCTCCTCCTCCGGTGATAACAAATGACCTCACTGCTATAAATACCCTTTTTCAAATGTCGACTGAGGACATCTTGGGACAAGATGAACAGACTCGGGGACAAGGGGTCACCCTGTCTCAACCCGTGAGTAGACTGGAAAAAACTATAGCATTTCTCCATGAAAGTGACGACCAACCAGGAAGAACTGAAACGCCAAAAAATGATGTCGACATTCCATGGGGAGAACCCCCTTCTTACCAGCACCTTGTTTATGAAACCCCACTCAACTCGATCATAAGCTTTACTCATGTCGAGATTGATTTCCACATTAGAGCCATGCGTCTTGAAGTTTAAGTCCATGAGCAACTCCTGTGCGAGAGAAATGGACCCCTGGATTGACCTTCCATTCATGAAGTCGTGTTGTTCCAGGGACACGCACCAGGGGATATGAGTGGACAGTCATGGATTAATAAAGCAGGCCAAAATCTTATAAGGGTAGTTGAACAGGCTTATTGGCCGATAGTGAGATATGGAGCAAGGGTTTTTGGTCTTGGGTATGAAAACAATGGACGTGGCACAAGATGCCCTGGGAACCACAATATTTATGTATTAAAACCAATAATTTTTATCAATTATATCATGATAGAGTTATTTAGACATCAATCCTTGAAGTTATAAACAATTAGTGTGTTAGAGGAACCACCTACTTAACAACATTTACCGAAAACGGGTAATGAAACATGAAATATCTATATCCATATTCGAAAAATCATCCATTTAGTAGATCCGAGCAAGGTATCATAAAAATAAATATCATATTCCATAGAAATATCAATAATAGATCATATATAAGACACTCTAAGAGATAATTTGTGTATATCTGGAGAGAATAATAAACAAAAACAATTATAATAGAATATAGAGATCCAACAGACCATGATTTACCAAAATTGAGTTTTGAATCAAAAAAAAATCACCAAGAACTCTATGTAGAGGATTTGAGATTGAGATAATTAAAGGAGATGTTAAAAATGAGAGTTTCTAATTGTAAAACTATGTTAAAATCTATCTTTCAATGAATTTAATGAATTTCACATAGTTAGTGCACAAAGTTTAAGAAACCATGTGCTAACTGTACACATACTACTATATCAAAACAACCCCCTAACATGGTTTGAAAAACCATGCACCAAATGTTATTTTCACCACTAAATAAAAATGAACATCCTCACATAGAACCAATAATTTTTTGAATGATCATGAACCAGCTGTGATTCTGACCAGAAAATACAAGAACTTCTTTCATTGTTTCTTTGAGAAGCTATATGGTTCTCCTTAATCGTTCTCACACTATAAAATTGTTGAAATTATTTCAAAACACTAAAAACCATATAGAATCTACCAATACTAAACATAGAAAATATTTAATTTTAATATACATAATAAAATGGTAAATAACCTAATACATAGAGTTTTACATTCTCCCCAACATTAGGACTTCTATACATAGATATCTAATTACAAATGAGGCTTTAGAGAAGTTTAATCCATTAATACAATATAAAATATTCCCATTCCCAGGTCTCTACCTAAATTTATGTATTCTTCCACAAGATTTATACCATCCAACACTTTCCTCATGTAACAGATTATGTTTTCTATCCAAAATCCTTATTGATACATGAATCATCGTAGCATATAGCTCATGAAAAACATGATCACGTCAAATAACATGGATAGGATTATGATGGGACTTCTTCAAATGAGTTACATTAAATTCATTGTCCACAAAGATGAATTTTGGTTGTAAATCCAAAAGATAAGTCACATCACTAATTCATTTTAGTACCTCTAAATGGCCAATTGACTAAGGATATAGTATAACATTCTTACCTACAAACCATTTTCAAGACATAGATAAAATCATAATAAAAAGTGATCACTAACATATAATGAAAATGGCTAATGAAAAATATCCTCATATGATTTTTAATGGATCTGGCCCAATACCATGGCTGTATAGATCATGTAAATCTTCTTTTCCATTTAATGCATATGGCTGGGTCTAATATGTGAAGACGTCCCCATTTCCAACTAATAAAGTGGACCATGATAAGGAATGACATGAAAATAATTTTAATCATGCATAATTATTAACTCATGAAAAAATTTATTATATAGGAACTACATTAAAAGTATATGATAAAACTATAAGCACCCATCATCCATAAACTAATATTTAAGAATTTCTTCCAATGATTTGATCATCTATTTAAATAGTCCATCAATTTTAAGATGATAAGATGTGCTCAGGGTCAAATAGGTTATGAGTTCATACTATAAGTATTTTCTAAATTGAGATTTAAAACTGGGTTATTCATCAGACAAAATTTAAATTTTCATTCAGTGTGACTTTGTAACTTCCTAAATATAGATTTGTTCAAATTCATCCAATAAATTGGATTCCTGAAAATGGATGTACTGATTATACTTTATCAGAAGATCTATAATTATGAATATGGAATCATCTTTCGAAAGTTTTATTAGTATACCTATTAGAAAATTCTTTAATATTTGTGCCCAATCTATATGGATGTGGGTAAATATTGAAACATACCGGTTAGATTTTGGTGATCTTCCAAGACATGTTTATAGGTAAAGAATATTCAGATATATTAAGACACCTTTCATTCTATAACAGTGCACACGAATAATGTTCTCCTCCCGATGTACATAATCTAAATTCCCAAAGGATAACCCCACCTTGAGTGGTAGTAGGAAGAAAAAATATTTCTTGGATAAGTTTTAGTAAACACAATCTGATATCTAAAAACCCACTTTGATCAAACATCATTCTTTAATCTCTCAATGGTCTCCCCACCATTATGTTTTGACCACATGGATATATATTCAGGATTAGATTTCTTAGTATAGATAACCTACACAATAAAATTTTAAACATGGTTATCTGGAAATAAACTCATAAAATCACCTTTCTCAGAATCATCTAAATTCATATCAGTTATGACCATCATCATCTTCCACTGATCTGTAGATACTTTAGAAAACTAACTATAAGAATGCATACTCAATGAATCAACCATTTATTTTCTTATACCTAGTGTATACATAAACTCAATGTCCAACATCTGATGTTATTCCATTTATCTTCATTTAATTATATTTAAGCCTTTATGAGATAATAATTTTTCCTAATTTTATGATATATTAAAACTAACATATCACAAAAGAGTTAAAAAGAAAATTTTTTCCAGGAATGGACTATATAATCTAGCACTAAATGATTCATTGATAAATCAATCTCATTCAACCATAATTTTCCTTACCCGTAAGCTACAATATGATCTCAATCCATGAATCAAATCCCAAACTAGGTATAAATGCCTTAATATACATCCAATTTCCTTATATTGACTCTGGAAATGTAAGTATGGGTGGTTATGTAAGATAAAACGTTATATCTTAAAATGATTTTTGGTACTCACTACTTCATTAGAAAAGAACATATTTCCACTTCATGGATACCATCATAGATTCATGTTGTTAAAATCCAAAAAATATGTTGGTAATAAAATGCTATGTTGAGGAAAATAATTATCTCAAAGTCACTCTTTAGTGGTTTCCAAAAGATAAAAACATAAACATTTCAAGGATCTACCAAGAATCCTATTTCATAAATGATATGTCAAATGAATCATATATCTTATATCCATAAATCAAAATTTTAAATCATTTCATAAAGGTGATGTTCCTACAGGATACACAATAATATTCCATGTTGTTGTTTGCGATAGGAATGTATCATAAAATATGATAAAATTTCATCAATTAATACCACAATAAAGTAGTCAATATACATATTAAATATCCAATTCATAAATTCCATAAACACTACTAGTTTATTCATATGACCAAAGTGGATAACCATATATTCATAATGATCATTAAATCTCCAAAAATCTATCTTCTAAATATCACCCTTCTAATGTTTATATTGATGATACAATGATCATTAAGAAATGTTAGAGAACCATTTGGATTCCAACAAATGATAAATATATTATCAATTTGTGGAATAGGATATGAACACATTTTTATAACCTAGATTATATTTTGATATTCCACACAATGTTGAAGTGTTCAATCTATTTTCTTTACAAAAAGTGTTTGTTATTTTCATATAGTCATATTTGAAAAAATGATTCCTCTTATTTCTTAATATTCACCTGAACCTTTAACTACCCTAATTATATGGTTACATCCTATAGGATACATGTGGAATAGGAATATTCAATGAAAATCGATCAATCATAGATTCCACATCTCTTTTAGGATCCTAGAGAAAGTTTCAAAACATACATGAATAAATTTATCTACAATGGATGAAAAATATATTTTTTTATTTAATAAATAAAATTTAAATTAATTGATGTATACTTGTATGTTATACTATTAATAATGGGTAGAAATTTTCATTTCTTCCTACAGTGACATCCAAAATTCCCATTAATAATTTTTCAACATAATCTAAAGAAGTTAATCAAACCTACCTGACATAACAGTCAATTTGAATAGTGACATATGTTAACCGATCCATTCCCAAAATAATATAAAAAATGTTCATCTTATGAAAATAGAAATTCTAATAAAATTTCTTCATTGATAGTTATGGAAGACAATAATCATTTAATGGCTCACTACTTTCATTGAATAAAATGGTTTTTAAAGTATCCTGAAATAAGGCTTCATTTGAACATGGAATTTTCTATAATTAACAAAATGAAAAACAATAAAATTAAGGGAAACACTAGTAAAAATCTACAATTTAATTATATGATTTCTCAAAATAACAATACCTTGAACCATCCAAGTACCATATTGATATAATTCATTCATTTTATTTATACTACGAGACATCTTACTATGTGCTCTTAACAATTATTTTTTATTGTTATTTACCTATGATGACAGCCAAGGTGTAGGATTGATATAAGAGTCACCATAGGTATCTTGGTTCTTCTAAAAACCACCATTATATTTCAATAAACATAATGAGAATAATAACCCAATATTTTTTTGATCCATTTCCATTAGTCACAACTGGATTCTCCATAATATATTGTTTTAAATGTCTCAACATTCCACAATTATGGCATTACCATAATGGATTCCTAAATCCCCACTTGATTTTAACATACGATGCAAATGGAATATACATTTCTAATTAATATAGAGATGTAGAATGGATTTAAAACTAATAGACGAGTTTCTTAGTTATTAACATGATCAAGAGTAATTATCCATTTTTTTTTCTAATTTCCCATGATGGATTTATCACTTATACATGTGATGGTAATAATGTTTTCCCCAATGTTTTTTTCTGAATATATACTTTTCTACTATCATCTACATGATCTCCATAAATATATAGTTTTCAAATATACAAGATAACCAATTTTGAGCATATGTGGGTTTGTAGCATAGCCTCAATGATCATCATCATCATGTTTTCACTATAGGAAAATTCAGGAAAATAACTAATATAAATTAATAATTGATATATATACTCTATAATAGATATAATTTTATAAATAAAAGTAAATAAATTTATCTATGTGGGGATATTTAAGGGGTGGATATAATTTGATTTGTTATAAACTCCACCATGTCTTTCCATGATAGGTTATATTCCTTTTTTATAGGTAATTATATCCCACAACTACTTGGAAAAATACCATAACATATAAACTACTAGGTAAGCATTAATTTTTTTCATATGATCCTAAGAAATAAAAAATTATATTTATCTTCACTAGCTATGCCTCGACTTGTTCTAGTCCTAAATCTCCTATAAGGATTAATGGATTGTTCTTCAGAAAGACCATGGACAAATTTTTGTGGAATGGGTATCAAATATAATTTTTCCTATCCTTTTCTTGAAAATCCTAGAATATAAAATGTATGAGCTACTAATTTAATTTTAATTTAGGTTGAACCAACTTATCACATACTTCGTTGAGTGGTTTCCCAAGTCATCAAGATGGTACCATTCATTCTAAAGATAGAAAAAAAACACCACTAAGTCATCAATCAAATGAAATTGAAGGCATAAAATATATCAATATTATTTAAAGTAACAATAATTATCAATAATTTATAAAAAAACAATCAATCATAATTAGAACAATGATATCCCAGTTGGAATACTCATTGCCAATGCATGATATTCTATACTCATCGACTAACTCTTTGATTATTAGAGGCAAACAAACCAAGAAGTTTATGAAAACATTTTTAGAATGAATACCCTAATAAATTGATGTTTAAAATAAATAGTTTATGTACACATATTTATTCTATACATTTTAGGTCCTAACCTTTATATCTCCTTCCTATGATCTTTGGATGAAGGACTAAACAAACTGATTCCATTTGTAACATCCTTTCCTAATCCACTGTATTATGCAGATTTAATAGTGCTACTCTTCTATGGAGACGTCCCAAAGAACCTTAGTCCTTGAAATAAGTGATAATGGAATTCATTATTATTGTAGGATTCTTTCCCATAAAATGTGAACAGACTACTAAATATGAAACAAAGAAAAAAATTCATCGTGATTCATATAATGTGATAAAATACAACTTATACTAGAGAGAAACATTAGAGTAGAATATGGAATATAAGGATACAAAATTAATAGAAAAATGGCATGAATAAATAAATGATAAAAAAATTGGAATCAATCTAAAAATCACCCTAAACATTCTCCAAAATCCAACTATAAGTCCCACACCCACTACATCATGAATATTGATTATAAAAATTCAAAACAATTCCATTACTTGTATCTCAATATACAACATCTTAATACTCACCAAAATACATAGGTATGGGGTGTGTATAAAACATAGTAGGTAATCACTAAATATTTCATAACACATGTCATTAGAAATAATAACCAGTTTGATAACATTCATATTTATATAAAAAATAAGTAGATGCGGTTTTAAACATTTCCATAATAATTAAACTAAATAATATACCGAAAATATATCCACTTGGAATCATTATTCCATAACTCACACACCTGTGAATGTTTAGTGATAGCACTAACACACATGAGTGGTGACTCATCCGATCACAAAGTCACAACTTAATAAAACATACCATGTACCTATTTGGTATTAACCCCCAATTCTTATACAATGAGGATCAATAATTTAGTGTCGTTTATTGTTTCCAACCACATATTCAAATTTCTAAAAAATAAAACAATTTATTTTCAAAACCATTTTATTTTAAAAAAATACCGAACACCTTATGTGTATCATTTAAAAACAAAATATTTATATACTAAGACAAATTTCAAAAAAACTAATATAGAGTGATTTAGACATCACGACATCATGATTGAGAATTAGAAATGTTAGAGTGAAGCCACATACCCCACAATAGATACTGAAAATAAAGAACCACAACTGAAACCAGTAGATCAATCCTTGAAATTTATTCTTTTCAATATATCCCTTTAATATCTCATCAAAATACAGATAATATTCTATAGATTTATTTATAATTGGTTAGATCTATTGCTCGGTGGGAGATAAAATTAGTATATCTCGATATAAAAATAAGTAATGAGGACTTACCATCAATCTGTTAGATAAAAAAACCTTTGATTTTCTTAAACCATCATTCTGATCAAATGTAATCTCCAAAAATTCTTGGTAGAGGCAAAAATATTGAGGTCCTAAGAGGATAGGTAAAAAATGGGGGCCTCAGGTTAAAAAATTGATTAAAACTCAAAATTTTAGAGTATCAAATGTATATTTCATGATTTAATTACATGGATTTATAATCCATGCTCTAGCCATGAACATGATCTTATCTCTAAACCACATGCTTTAATGATTTACTGCAATGTTTTAAAAAACCATTCACCAATCGTGATTCACCCTATATATCCACATTCATATTTTTACTAGGAACCGACATGGTTGGAATAAAATTTAGGCAAACCATTATCCTAACAAGAAACACCTTAAGTATTTTTCTTAGTTTCTTGAAGAATATGCACAATCTCCTCTTCCGGTCTTGAAACTATACCGTCCAAAAAAACACACACAAAAAACTCAAAATCCATCTAGAAACTCTTAAAACTCAACCCATATTTTATATAACATAAATATAGATAATAAAAGGGTAAACTACATGAAATAATGTGTGTTATAAATCAAAATTGTATGTAGGGTGGGGGCATGTGCATATTTCGATTAAGAGGATGATAGCTAGTTCCATAATTGAGTACCAAGACATCGCTAAGAATCCTGTAATAATGGAATTAAATCATGAACATAGTTATATTTTAAAAATCCCCCCAAATAGATTTGGATGATGTATAAGATGAAAACTTAATCATATGAGGCCCATATGTTTTTCATGTTAAATATGTAATGACCCAAACATTCATATATAAAATTTACTTTTTAAATAAATATGTACCTTATTGTGTAATGAATATATATAATACATATGCACTAATTTAGTTATTTTTCGACACAAAATCCTATTAAATTTAAAATAAAATTAAATCATCATAAAATTTAGTAATAAATTTATTTAATAGTGAATGTGTGGTATTTATAAATTAGAAATTTTGATAATTTCCTACTGACACAAACAAAATAAACAATGACCTCAACGAACATGATCGTACCCTATGAACATCATTAATTAGAGCTTTTGAGGGTGATAGAATCTATAAGAATTTCATATGACTAATATAAAGACACAATTCAAAAACTAAATAATTAATGAAACCATTTATGGGAGATTTTCGAGATCATCAAGATCAGGACCCAAAACTATATTGGCCAACAACCCCAAGAAAATGTCTCCATTGCACACCTTATCATTAGTGTGTTCACCGCGTAACAATGTTTTATGTATCTCGGCCATAATAGTATGAATATGTACATTTTACTATATATAAAACAACTATTATAGTTATTATTTATTGTTTAAAGTTTATAAATAACAAAATAATGAGTTTGATAAAAATTAGATTCTAATAATATAAAAAAATTGTATTTTGGGTAATATATCATTTGAATCAAGGAAATATTTATAAATAATTCAATATTTTTTGAAATAAATATTATTTTAATTAAATATTATAATTAAATAGAATATATTAATTATAAATTATATTATAATTTTATGATGTTAAAATGTTATTTTTAGAGGATTCAGCAAATTTTTATTATAAAAAAATAATGTTTATTTCAATAAATGGGGATTTTTTTTTGACAATTGAATTTTCAGGAAAAAGTTAAATAAGTTATAAATATACAGTATGTATTATGAAATAATAATGACCTAAAATTGATGTAATATATACATTATAAGTTATACATTACGAAATATTTTATACCATTTAATATACTTTTTTTAGGTCATTTGATCTATTTTATGAATCACTTATGAATCTTCCAAATCCTATTCAGTATTTTGAGGTTTTAAACTCATGTATTTATAAATAGGACTCACTTACACATCCCCAAGGGTAATAGTTTAATTAATTAGGATATTGAAATTATGAAATAATTAAATACACATTACATTGGAAGAAACCATCATAGGAAACCATGGTAAGGTTTTTGGATTATTAGTTTGTTATATAGAGGCAAAAACCTATGATTGGAAAATAATAAAGATCCACAGTCACTTATGTTATACAAACAAACCCAAGAACCCATTTATTTTACCTAACAAACCATAAACATGACCTAAATACAACTATTCATATCTGGATCACTTATATGGTTCCCCAAATCACTAAATAAGCTCATTCGATGATATTGGAATCAACCTCTCATCGAATGGGATATTCCATTCATCATTTCCATTAAAGCACCTTATTTGTAATTATCATTATTAATATAAATTAGTTATGTTTTCAAAACATTATAAAAATATATTTACTATCAAATTGATTTAATAAGAATGATAGATTATTTC
This sequence comes from Viscum album, assembly GCA_963277665.1. NCBI lineage: Eukaryota > Viridiplantae > Streptophyta > Magnoliopsida > Santalales > Viscaceae > Viscum > Viscum album. Next base: position 315,389,070 of record OY728158.1, read on the forward strand.
TCCCACTTTTTATGATATTTTATTAAGTTGTTACAATGCCAAAAGTAAAGGGATTATCTCTCTATTCTTTTCCATTCAAGCATCTTATTTATTTTATGCATATGATCTCAAATAAATATTGTTTGAATATTTGTTTTCCACATCCCAAAAAAATTAATTTCTATTTTAAAATGATTCAAGACCAATTTTAGCACATGAAATGATTTTATGAATCTTTAAGTAATACCATCATGATGCTGAAAATTCACTACGATTTTTCATATCAAACAAATATGTTGTGAATATACATACACATTTACATTAAAGAGTATTAAACTATATATATATATATATATATCCTTCATTAATTATGGAATTCCATTTAATTAATCAAAAATTCATGATATCAAGGTTAAATTGTATGAAATACATTCTTATGCTATAATATCAATATGGTGAACTTATGCGTTACACGATATTATTATGAAAGGGTCCACCTAGATATCACTCCAATGCATTGGGTAATGCTTTAGACTCATGATATTCTACATATTGGGGCATGATAGGTTATCATAAGCACATTATGTTACGATTTATTAGTGGTTAACCTTAACATATACTTATGATGTCATGTTTAATGTTGTTTACACATTTGTTCATTACCAATATGCTATAATGTTATACCATGAATCATTGTTCATGATTAGGAAAATCACCACATATGTAAAATTTTAACTCCACTTGACTCTCCTTAATCACATTATCGTATTCCATGATTTTTTTATTTCTCATATTGGGCATTATTGGTCACCCCTTTTATATGTATGTCCCAAGGTTATCCCACATTGATTTTAATGTACAGTGAAAATTTAAGATAATGTTAATGATGTTTTTTGACAAATTAACTGTATAAAAATTTTATAATGTTATGATACATATGTCATATACTAATAACAATAGTCCTGTCAATATTCTGGGTTGTAATAAATAAAAATTTATATAATTAATCTTAAATTATATTGTATTAAATGAAGGGGTAGTAATAGTAGGTAGCAAAAGAAAGTCTAGTTATTTTTTGGATTATGATTAGAAATCTCAAGTGAATTCTTTAAATAGGAGAATAACCATAGGAAAACATCCATAAATTTTGTTAATGTATATATTAAGTTGTTTCTAGAAAAATATAACTCTATCTAGATGATATAATTTGTTTTGGATCTAGAACAGATGCACAAAGGGGCCATAATCCTAAAAACCCTATATTTAGATAAACATGATTGAAAACTAGGGAACGACAATATGAGTTGATGCACACTTGATTTAACAGTCTAGGAAGATATGCTTTAGAAAATTCAAAATCACATTATAATGAATTAATAAGGGAATACTAATTCCCATAAGAGTTGATGTTAAGGAATAAATCATAGAAAATGTAGATTGAAATATATGAATTCATAAGTGAAAGAATATTTTCCATTTACGAGTTATCCCTTTAATGTTCATGGTTTCCCAATAATGTTTGTAATAGTTTAAAAATTATCATCTATATGTCTATTATATAAGAATTAAATGATTAGATCCAGAATAAAATAGTGAAAGGAAGGATTATCATCCATGGTTCTATGAATTATTTTATATCACATGTGTTAAATAGAACTATTCAAACAAAATTAAAAATCATGGGGGTAGAGCTATTAGTGAGATTGAACAATGGAGAAAATTTCATTCTAATTATGTAACTCTTAATATATAAACATTTGTGGGATGAACATACTAGAAAACCATGTGATACTCCATTTTGTGGTATTTGACGCAATTCTAGGTATGGAATGGATTTCCTTATATAAAGTCAACACCAATTACAGAGAGAATGAAATTACCAATTATATCATGAATTGTTTTCTAGATCTATACTAGTGAAAAGAGGAGAATAAATCTTTTTTGGTTCCATAATTTAATGTATGGATATTATTTCCCTACGACTAGCCATATCAAGATAAAATTATTTAAACTAAGGAACATGTTATACATGAAGACATTCCCATTGTGAGGTAATTTTCTCTTGTTTTTTTTCTGATGAATTTTCTAGTCTTCCTCATAGTCGGGAGGTTAAATTTTCATTCAATCTTATACCTATATAATATCCAATATAGACAAATCTATATATAATTCTTATTATTGAACTCATGGAATTATATAAATTACTATAGTAGAATCTAGATAAAGGGTTTATATGCCAATGTTCTTTACTATAGGGTGAACTAATCATCATTGTCAATAATATGAATTTGTCAAATCTCTATTGCATAGATTACCATGAACACAACAAGATAACGATAAAAAAATTCCCTCTTCCACAGATCAATTCCTTTTTTGATCAGCTATATTGAGAACAATACTTCATAAATTGGATATTAATTCAGGATATTATGAAGTAATGTTTTACATGGAGGATATCTTTATGACCACTTTTTGTATAAGATACATGAACTATGAGTTCATCGTTATTACATTTGGACTCTCTAATTCTCAACGATTCTTCATGGGACTGATGAATAGAGTATTTAGATATTAATATGACATAACTGTGGTAGTCCTATTAAATTTAATTCTAATATCCTCCAAAAGAAAGGAGAAGCACGATGACAATTTTAGTATTGTACTAAAGACTTTATTAAAGGTGAAATAGTATGAAATGTACATAAAATGATTGTCCTAGTTGAAGGATGTTTCACTCATGGTAAATGTTATCATAAGAAATGAGATATTTGTGAAACTGTAAAAGATAAAGGTATGTGAAGTATGGTTGATACCGACAACTATGATGGAAATATGTAGTTTCCATAGACTAGATGCATATTGTTGATGATTTTTGAGAATTTTCTTATGATTATCAAACCTTGTAATCATTAAAGTTCCTAATAAATTCATGTTAATTTAGAATGGTTAATGTGAATAAAGATTTGATAATTTGAAATGGATAATTATCACTGAACCTATAATTATAATACCAATATGCGGGGTACTATTTTTAGTATACAATGACCCTTTAAAAAAGGGATTGGGTTGTGTACTAATGGAAAATCAAAATTTGATAATATACACCTCAGGTTAGTTGAATTTTAATTAATATAACAACCCAATGCACGATCTAATGTTGGATGAAATGATATTTTTATTGAAAATATGGAGGCATTATCTCTATGGGGAGAAGTGTGAACTATATATAGATCATAATATCCTAAATTATATATTTAAATAGAAATAGATGAATATGAACCAAATAAGATGGTTATATATAATTAAAGACTATGAATTCCCAATCCACTAACATCTTGGGAAAACAAATAATGTTTCATATAATTTGTGTTGAAGGGATACTAAAAACTTATGAATAATGATTATTGATAAATATCTAATCTTTTTACACAAGAATTAGATAGGGTTGGGAATCATAAATGAAATAACATCATCAATCATTTCACAAATTATTTCCAACCATGCCATCTAGTTAAGACCTAATATACTCAAAGCGATGATGTAGAAATTCAAAATAAGGTGGAAGCTATAAGAAAATGGAAATCCATAAAGATTAAAAATAAAGAAGACGATGTTTTATGATTGTGTTCATGACTATGTATACCACATAATCCTATGTTAAAGAATAAATATTGGATGTTGTATGTAGAATGAAATTCTCTATCCATCCATGGATTATGAATATGTATTGAGATATCTGATAATTCTATTAGTGGGACACTATGTAGAATAATATGCAAAAAAATACATCAAGGTATATCTTATGTCAGAAAATGTGGGCTGAAATGAAAAAGTGAAATGAGATGATACAACCATTACATATACCTATATTGAAATGGGAAAACATAACCCTTGAATGTGCCCCTAGTCTTCCGAAGACATCGCTAGTAAATTATGATAACTATGTTATGGTGGATCATCTTACAAAAACTACAAAATTAATTTATATTCAATAAGGCATATAACTAAATCATCTTGAAATGATATACACCATAGAAATGGTGAGGCTACATGAGTGGGCTATTCATACAGTATATGAAATCTAGAGATATGGCTCAATATACATAAAAGGATTATGGGATTAACATCCTCCTATGGTTATGTTCTTATACAATAATAGTTTCCACTCTAGAATACAAATAGATCCATATGAATCCTTGTATGGGAGGAGATGTAGAAAACATGAATGCTTGGATGAATTTGGTAAACAGAAACTACTAGTTCGTGAAATGGTTAAGGAAATAGTGGAAATGGATAAGACTATTTAGAAGAAAAAAAGCTACTCACAGTTAAAGAAAGACCTATGATGAAAATCGTCAATGAAACAATTAGTTTAAGGTTTGAGATAAGGTATTACTATATATATATCTATGGAATAAATTCATGATATTTTGTAATAAGGTTATGATATGTCCATGGTGCAATGGACATTTTAGATTTTTAATCACATTAGGGTCATGGTTTATTGACTATCACTCCCAAAAAACATATCTCAAGTAAATTATATATTCCATGTATCCCTATGAAATAAGTACATACCAGATCCCCCCCCCCATTTATTGAATTTAGTGCTGTTACCATAGGAATATGATCTTTCATATGAGGAGAGTCTTGTGATGATTTTGGATCATATATAATGAAATTATATGAAATAATACCATGCACCAAGTCAATGTGTTCTAGGGGAACTACATGTTTGAGGAAGTGAAGTGGGAACCGGAGGAGGTAATGAAACATAAATTCACTAACCTATTTTATTTTATGTAATTTAAATTTTAAGAGAAAAAATTTCCAAGGGCGGTATAATGTAAGGACCCACAATTTCAAAAATAAAAATTAACTTTATAAATTATCGTGTTCTATATTATGTAAAGATGATATAAAAAACACATAAAATATATTGATTATTAGGGAATACTATATCTTTTCATATTTAAAAGACCACTAAATAATCAGAACCATAGAATATATTACCATTTAATAGTGACAATATGATTAGTATAAATTAATAGTTTTTTTAATACTCTATTGACAAAAAAATAGGTGATGGCCTCAACTAGTACGATCATGGCCTATGAAGATCATTCTCTAGTGTTTCCGATGGAGATAGTATCTATGAGATTTTCCCCTAACAAAACCACTCCAAAACACAAAAACTACATATCAAAGTGATACCATTTATGGGGGAAGTTCAAGATCATAATGATCATGATGCAAACAATGTTCACCAAACCACCCTAAAAAAATATCACTGGCACACACCTTTCCCCTAGAGAGTTTACTGGTTCAAGAATGAGATATGTATATCTATCATAACAACATGAATATGTAGATTTAGCATTCAATAAAATAATTATTATTCTTATTTATTATTGTCTATACATAATAAATTATTACATAATGAGTTTGACAAAAATTACATTGTGAAATAAAAAAATATTGTATTTCGTGTAATATAATAATTTCGTAAAGATAATTTTTATATATTTCAAAAAAATTTAAATATATTATTTTTAATTAAAAAATATTTTCAAATATAATGTATTAAATATAAATTATAATATGATTTTATGAAGTAAAAATGTTATTTTAATAAGGGACAATAAAACTGTCACAGTCAAAAAACCTACATTTTAGTAAAAATGGATTTTTGATTTAAAAGTTTAATTTCTCATAAATATAGAACTGTTTCTATAATATACACCATGTTAAAAATATCCAATGTTGAATGTATAATAAATTTATAAGACAGTAAAATATTTGTGATTTTATTAAATATGGTATAAATATACTGTATGTATTATGATATCATATTGAAAAAAGGGATGTAATATATAACATATAGGAATCCATGAATAAATATATGTTTCCTATTAATATTTTTGAGTTTATTTGGATAATTATTAATGTCATTATCAATCTTACAAAAACTATATAATATTCTATTGTTTTAAAATCATTTCTTTATAAACATGAATCACTTCGACATAAAAATAGTAATATTTTCATATGTTTGGTTATTTTCCTTATAAAATAATTAAAAACAATTCTTATTGGAGAAAAACAAGTGAAAACCCATGTGAATGTATTTTTTTTATTACATCACTTTATAGTGTCCAAAACCAAATTTTGGGAAATAATACAGAAATATTAAATATTTTCCTATATAAACCCAAAAACGATCCCATTTCACATCACATAAAAACATTATATCATGAAAAAAATACAAATTCATTGATCTTCTCCAAGGATCCCAATTCTCTAAATAACCTACTACCATGATTTTGGAATTACCCTCTCATGGAAAGGGATCTTCACATCTTCTTTTCCATTCAAAAAAATTCTTTGTATTTATCATTTTTTATCTCTTTTGGTTATGTTACCATGCCTTTGTAAACATAATTTTACTATCAAATTGATTTTTAAAAAATTGATTCCATGTTTCCCCTCTCGTTATGACCTTTACCTAATCCATTACCATTCCAGAAGTAAAACAATTCTCTCTCATATTTTCCATTCAAGAACATTCTTCATTTTTGGAATCCGATTTCTAGTTCCTCAAGCTACGATACATTTTTTACACATCCATAATACATTAATTTTGATGATAAAATGACTACATGTGTATTTTAATCACATTAAACCATTTTATTAAACATTAATTAGTGTATTTATACTGATTATATTTCACTAGTATTTTTAAATCCAAATGATTTTTTAAGAATATCAATCACTATTTCCTCTCAAGGGTATTAACCATGATATACCTAAAATTCATTTATTGGATATGTATGTGTTTTTAACCCACAATCCTTTGTAGTGTGGTTAAAATTTACGAGAGTTATTATTTCATTATATGAATATTGTGAAACACTTATGCATGTACATTATATTTTTATGATTTGGTGCACTGAAATAGATTTACAATGTATTGGTTAATGTTTTAGTCTCATAGGATTCCATGTGTGGTGAAAAAGTTGTTATCCTAAACACATTATGTTATGATGTCATTTTAGGTATCCTTTAGTTATGCTTTTGATTTCTTGTTTACTATTTTTTACACATGCCATTGATACTTTAATGCTATCAGGTTATATCATGCGTCATTGTTAATTATTATTATTCTCACCCATTATCTTACATAGTTATGCCTCTTGAATCTCATGTATTTATTTAACATATTCCATGATTTTTTTATTACCTAAAAAATATATATATTTCATCGATTTATTATGTATATCCTCGGGTTATCTAATTTTTTTTAAATAATGTTTAAAATTAAAGACCATGATAAATATGTTTTCAATAAAGACTCTATATCTCTATTTTATGATTTATTTTATGTATCTAATAACCCAAAGGCACTTTCCATTTCGATATTTTCGGTTTCAGTAAGTTAAAAAAGTGAAATAAATTGTTAATTAAAGTGGATTAAAGACATGGGTTATTATTTAAGGCATCTATGTGGATTAGGCTCTAATGTAGGGGAGAAATAGCCCACATGGAATGGGATATCCTAAGATGTTCTTTTTCATGCATGATGAAATTACACGTTACAATTTAATTTCATGAAGGATTCTAACCATGGGGATTAACATCATATGGTATGTATGTTTTTTTTAACATCACATGACTATTATGAAGGATACATAGTTTAAAATCATGTTTCAGGGGTGTGGGTGCTATATAGTTTAAAGTATTACCACCATAACATTCACCAGGATGTTTAAAGTCATATTGATGAAATTAGTGCTCATGTGGTAATTATAAGAAGTGTTAATTAACAAACACTACATTGTTAGGGTGAATTATATTGTTTACATCCATTTTATACTAGGAGTATTCTCTATTGTAATATAACATATGTAGGGTATAAGGCCCTTCCAACTTTGGATCATGTTTTGTAGGAGTCCTCAAAGGTGTCATTAGGTCTCCTAGAGCTGATACTAGTTCTCATGAGTATAATGAAAAAAGAAACACTTTATTATTTAAGGATGAAGTGGGGATGATTGTATCTTATCAACTGTTCAATGCTTTGGTGATCTACTAATGTGTAAAATTACACTTTGGTCTAATCCTCGGTGATGGTATAAATTTTAATGTCTGTTGTCACTGATTTTTATTTTTAATGGGGGTGTTTTTTGTAGATTTTAATTAAATTGATTGACGTATGATTTTTTATTTGAGAATTTGACAAATATTTTTGTGTGTTCATTAATGGGGATTCAAGATTATGATATTCTTGAGAATTTCGTTATATTTGATTAAATTAACACCCACATAACAAGATTATTTTCATCATGATTCCCAAGGGTTGATGATTTAATCAAATCCTTAACATAACTAGAGATTTAATCTAAGTAAAAACATTTTATGGTAGTGTATTAATAGTTCCATTAATACATGGAATCTACAAATTAAATAGACGATTTCATTATTCCATGTCATTTAATGTTTAACATACACAATGTTAATGTTAAAAATATTCAATGGGAAAAAGATCTCAAACACTAAACATACCAAAATAATGAATCACTGAAATTGTATATTTACTCATCCATTGAGATGGTTAATAATATGGTTTATGATTATTATGGTTTCGAGTTAAAAGTTAGTAAATATAATGGGACAAGATATGAGTAGTGTGCCAAGTACACATATGCATGGTGAAGTGAATTAAACATGGTAATTTGATTGAATGATAATGAAATAGAAGGAAATGCATTTGAAAATTATATAATTTTTTAACAAAATTAATATGACATGTTTGGGGATCGAAGGGAAATATATTTTATGAAGAAGATACATGCATTAAAATTCAAATAAAATTGAAAACAACTTATATAACTAGAATTGAAAATATGGGAAAACAAACATGAAAGGAAAATATGGGGAGAGGTATCTTTGGTTGTAACAAGATTAAGTGAAGTCCAACTAGGACCTTGGAGAGGATTTATTCATTCCAAATATCCAACATATGTTCTAATGTTCTAACTATTTTTACGGAGAATAGGGGAGTGAATTTATATCCTAGTATGGTGGGCTGTTTGCATTCCAAAACTACCCCTCTAATTGGCTAGCCAATTTGACAATTTATACGTATAAATCATGTGAACTATTATTCTTCTTTGTGTTATATATAGAAGTAGAAATTTTACCCTCCAAATTGGGCGGTCAATGGTTTAATGTCCCAAAAATTCATTAATCAAAATTTTTCTTGGTCTATTTAAATGTCTTATAATGGTTATGTAAAACGTATGCACTAATTATGTTTTATGTTTTGGAGTTTAAAATACAATTACGAATTGTGACTGTTGATAATATACTCATTGATGAGTGATAACTTGATTAGTATGAATATAGGGATTTAACAAATCCAATTTACTCAGACAAAGGAAGAAATGGAGTAATCAGGTAGACTTTCCCCATAAAAAGAGCATTTTTTTCAGAGCTTGTAAAAGAGGTGACATCATTGGGATTTTCTCCTGACCATGCCCATGTCGAGCTTGAATACATTAAGCTTGTGCGGAACCTCGTATGGAAGACTTGGTAGTTGATAGAAATTACCACTCGAGTGATGTTATCTGTGCCACCCCAAGAGTTTTTCTTCATCGCACATCAAACCCTTCTGTCTTATGTTGGTTTTATAAGGGATTATGTAACAAGAACCTAGTACTATGATAATGAACATTATTCTTTTATAGAGAATATACATTCATTTTATTATTGTTACTTTGTAAATAGTTTTTAACGTGAAAAGAGTATTTTTAGTTAATATTCAACTAAGAAATCTATTTTGACGAATTAATGGATTTTTGAATTAAATAACATTTTAATAAAATATAAATATTATTATTAAATAAATTTTTATTAAATATAAATGATCGTATAATTTTATCAATGTAATTGTAATTTTTATTAATTTTTGAAAGCTGTTTTTTGTCAAAACCCATGAATTTTTGTTTAATGTCGGTTTTTATTTTAAAAGTAAAAATTCAAAAATTTAGAAAAATATTTAGAAATAATTAATATTATTATTGGAATCAAGATGTAGAAATTATTCAATGGTGAATTTTTCATAATTTTCTGAGTGGTCGAATTTTTGGATAAAAAATTATATACTGTTTAAATATATAATGTGTTTTTTGACATAATAATGACTGAATAGTTATGTAATAAAATACAATAAATATAATTTTCGGCCAATATATGTTTTAGCATTAAAAAAATGTGATTTTTGGGTTTGTTTTATTTTATTTACCATGCTTTAGTGGATCTTTCAAGACTTATAAACCATTTTCTCTATTTAAATTATTTTCCTTAAGAGTGTGACTCACCTCCACATAAAAACCCTATTATTTTAAGACATTTAGTCATTGGAAATAAAAAATATATTTTTTTACTCCCCGTTTGGAAAAACCATGGGCAAAATCCATGTTCTGGTTTCTTTTTTGATGTAGTTTAATGTATGGTGTCCAAAACCTAAATAATAAATAATTTCCTCTCCTTTCCCATATAATCCCACCCAATCTTACACTTCCTCCTAATTAAAAGACTTTTCAGTTTGACGAACCCAATCTCTCTTCACTCCAGAATCCTCCCATGTAACCCTAAGATCCCAAGAAGCCTCTCTCAAGCCAGTACCATGATTTTGGTATCACACTTCCACGCAAGGGATTCATTCCTTTCTCATTTTATCTAGGTTACTTAATATTTTTATTCCCTTTTATTATCAATTAAATATGTTACCATGTGATTTAGAACCACGCATATACTGTCCTATTTCTATTCTAATGATGATATACCCATTCCACTATCATTTCTACCATCCATATATACCTTTACCATGGCGAAATTTTGTAAGTAATTTCTCTCTCTTCATTTACATTCAAGCAGTTATTTTGTATTATGAATCTAAATTGCATTACCTATGTTGGGACATGTATCTATATGAATCCCCTTAATTTAGAATTCATGTACATTAATGAGACACCCCTTTCACTCTCATCAACCCATTTTATTCATTTCTATTTGACGTCATTATGTTGCTGAAATTACACGAAAATTTCCTTGCTGAAATCATTGTGTAGTGAATACCATACCCACTCATCTATCAGGGTTATTCACCATTATGAACATGTACTTTTTTAATGGGGACTTTAATTTATATATTTCACATATCTTATTCTTGGAATTAATTATTATTTTAATGAGTCTATGTTGTACGATCTATGTGGCACACTTATGCATGTAATAAAATGTTTAAGAATGGTGCACCCTGATAGGGCTCCAATGCATTGGGTAAAGTATATTATCATGATACATCATGTGCAATGAGCATTGAGTCATGATAATTAAAGTGAAATAAGGTTTTAGCAATGCTTAAAGTGCAATGTGGGTTTACTCATGCTTCATGTGCAATGAGACTTGGCGCATGCTAATTCTATGTTAAGTGTTGTTACCACATTACCATGTTATGATTATGATGCTTTATTATGAATTTAGGTTCATGTTTCTCTTATGATCCATTAATATGCCTATTTTCTAACATGTATTGTTTTAATCATGGTATTCCATGTTTATTACTTTACTGGGATTAATAGCTCACCCTTTTCATATGTATGTTATCATGTTATCATATGCATAGCTAAGTAAGAGGGAATGTAGTGGTCATGTAAAGGAAGTTTTCAATAAGATAATTCACTATATGATTTAAGTTTTTATGTAATATTACAAATCCCCAAATACACTAGACATCTTGATCTTCTTTGTCGTATCAAGTGAAGGTTTTAGGTAATGAAACATGATTATGTATTTAATAAAAGGTAGGGTTTTCATAGTTTTCCTCATATGATAGGTTTATTTATTTTTGGGATAAGAATTATAAAACCATAGAGAAGCCTTAGAGACATGATTATGTATAATAAAAAATTCTGATGTTTTGGTGAGTATTGAGTATGTGTTTTATCAAGAAAATACATCCCTCTCTAGATATGAGCAGGTAGAGGCGGCTCTGGCACAGATGTACATAGGTGTGAAAACCTGGTCAAGGAATTTCAGGCTTGAACTAAGGTGTCTGGGTACATGACAAAATTCCTTTCTGCACCCTTGGTTATGACACTCCTGGATGATATGCATTGGTAAATTCACAAGCTTGATATGAACAATTATCAAGGGAAAAACGCCCCTAGGAATATATATTGGCAAGTAGATCATGGATAACATAGATTAAAGCCGATATATTCGTATGTTAAGGATTTAATAGTAATTGATAATTCGTCCTTTTTTGTCTTTGGATTCCCCTCTATGTGTTAAATAGTTATCTTCCATAAATTTGTTATGGATAAAGTAAATGAGTAGAAAAAGAATCAAAAAGTTAAAGGTAGGGTTATCATCCATAGTTCTAAAAACTATTTTATATCTTAAATGTTTATTATGACAATACCAACACCACCAAAAATCATGGAAGTGAAGAAGTTAGTGTGTTTGGAAAATGGGGCAATCATTGCAACCCAGGAATAAAACTCATCCCCTATCATAACATCTGGATTAAACTTCCTGATTAACCTCGTCATACTCAATCATGTGGAATTTGATGTAATTATAGGCATGTATTAACTTTACTTATATAGAGCCAACATATATTGTTGTGAGAGGGAAATCACTCATTATTTGGATAATCGACCCCAGATTCTATACAAGTACAAGGAGGAAGTTGAATCTTCTTTAGCACTATCATCTCAACCATGGATATTTCTATCCTATGAGCAGGCGTATCTGAATCAGATGATTGATTCTAAGGATGAAACTATCCTTGAATTCATGCCTCTTGTGAGGGAATTCACTAAAGTGTTTCCTGAGGAATTAATTAATCTACCTCCTAGAAGGGAATTTGAATTCTCAATTGATCTTATACATGGGGCATTGCTAATATCCAAGACTCTGTATAGAATGGTTGTGGTGGAGCTTGAGGAGCTAGTGAAAAGTCTACAGAAGAGATAAAGGGTTTATACACCCATGTTCTTCACCATGGGGGGCACCAATCCTCTTCATCGAGAAGAATTATGAGTCAACGAGGCATTTCATCGATTATCGTGAGCTTAACAAAATCAAGATAAAGAAAAAGTATCACCTGCTATGAATTGGTGACTTTTTGGATCTACTGGGTGGAGAACAGTACTTCTCCACATTATATATTCTATCAAGATATTATCATTTAAGGGTTAAGAAGGTTTATATCCCCTAGACTGATTTTTATACAAGATATGAGAACTTGAATTCATAATAATTCCTTTTGGACTAACTAATGCTCCATAAATCATCATGGTCTTGATGAATAGAGTATTTAGTGATTACCTCAACAAATTTGTGGTAGTATTTATAGATAATATTCTAATATACTCAAAAACCAAGGAGGACCACGAGGAGCATCTATGAACTGTACTAGAGACATTGATAAAGGAGATGCTCTATGCAAAGTACCACATGTGTGTGTTTTGGTTAAAGGAGGTATCATTCATGGGCCATATAATCACTATCAATGGGATTTCAATGGATACCTCAAATATAATAGAAATTGATGGATGGATGAGGCCAAGTTCAGTAATGGATATCCATAGATTTTAGGGGTTAGTTGTTTATTTTCAACGATTTGTGACAAATTTCTCACGATATTTCAACCGTTTCACCAGGATAACTTGGAAGGGAGTAAAGTTTTCATGGTGTGATGAATGTAAAGAAATGTTAATGTAGGTGAAAAAGAGGATTCTCACTATGACTCTTCTCACATTACCGCAAGTAGACAACATTTTATGGTATTCAATGAGACTTTGAAGAAGGGCATGGGTTGTGTGTTGATACAAAATGAAAAAGTAATTGTATATGTTTCCTGGCAATTGAACGTTCATGAGAAAAACAATCGATCTCGGGATTAGGAGTAGGATGTAGTGATCTTTGCTTTAAAATTTTGGTGGAATTATCTATTTGTGGAGAAGTTTGAAATATATATGGTCCACAAAAGCCTCAAGTGTATATTCACACAAAAATAGTTTAACATGTGCCAACAAATATAGTTTGAGCTGATTAACGACTATGACTACTAAATCCATTTACACCCAGGGAAAGAGAACAGGGTGGAATATTCTCCAAGTAGAAAGGACCCACAAATTCTATCATTGATAATAATTGATAAGGATTTAATCTTCATAGATTTGATAAATATGGACATGGGAATCTTAAATAAGGCAACATCATCAATCCTTTGACAAATGATTGATCAACCGTCTCTTTTGTACAAGTTAATGGATAGTAAAAAAGATGATGAGGGAATTCAGAAGAAACTGGAAGCTATCAAAAAAGGTAAATCCTCATAGTTCAAGGATAATGAATAAGGAATTGTTATATTTGGGAAAAGACAATGTGTTCAATCAAGTCCGAATATGAAGAAGGAAATTTTAGATGATGCACATAGTTCAAATTTCTCTATTCACCCAGGAAACACAAAGATGTATCCATATCTCCGAGAGAACTTTTGGTGGTATAATATGAAGAAGGGGATCGCTGAATATACATCAATGTGACTCGTGTGTTAGCAAGTGAAGTTTGTGAGGCAAAAGTCTAAGGGGATGATGCAACCATTTCCCATACCAACGTGGAAATGGAAGAACATCACCATGGACTTTGTCACCAGAAATTTGAAGATATCCAAAGTAAACAATGCAATCAGGGTTTTTTTGGATCTTCTTATAATGTCTGTACACTTCATTTCAATTCACCAGGACTTAATATTTCATCAACTAGCACCGATATACATCCGAGATGTGGTAATGATGCATGGAGTACCACTATCGATTGTATCAAATCGAGATCCATGATAATCCTCTATTTTTTGGGAGATTCATCAACATTTTATAGATACTTGTATGATATTTAGTACGGATTATCATCCTCAAATAGATGACCAATCCGATCAGACTATCTAAACATTTGGGGACATGTTGAGAGTGTGATCAATGGAATTAAAATGTGGATGGGATCAATATCTTCATCTGGTTGAGATCTCTTATTAAAAAAGATTTCACTCATGAAACTTAATGTCACCATATGAATCCATTTATGTTAAAAGGTTCCAAACACCGGCATGTTTGGATGATGTTGGTGAGCGTAATCTACTGGGACCTGAAATGGTCAAACGAATGGTGGAGAAGTTGAAAACCAGTGAGAAGCATATCAAGGCGGACTAATTTCGACAGAATATATATACGGATAACCGTCGATGAGACCATTAGTTAAATTTTGGATAAATGGTGTTTCTATGCATATATCTATGGAAGAAGGTCACGAGGTTTGGAAAGAAAGGTAAGTTAGGTCCCAGGTACATTGGCCCCTTCGATTTTCTTGATTGTGTTGGGGTTGTGGCCTATCAACTAGAATTTCCACCTATGATGGACAAAGTACATGATGTTTCTCATATATCCCTCTTAATAAATTAAATACCAAAACCTTCACTTGTACTATCTTCAGAGGTTTTACATCTGGAGGATTATATTTCTTACATGGGGAAACCAGTGAAGATCTTAGATCATAGAGAAAAAGCTCTACCAAATAATATAATTACCCTCATCTAGGTGTTGTGGTGGAAAAAAGTTTGAGAATGATACATTGGAATCAAAGGATGTGATGAAGCAGAGTTACCCACATCTGTTTTAGTGTGGTTAAAGGAAATTTCTAGTGAAAAATTTATTCAGGGGAAGATTATAACGACCCAAAAATTTATTACTGAAAATTCCTCTAGGTACATTTAAATGTCTTCTTATGGTTATGTAAAATTTATGCACTAATTTGGATTTATGTTTTTAATTTTAAAATATTTTTATGAATTGTGAAAATTGCTAATATAGTCATGGAATAGTGATCACATGATTAGTAAAAATACAGGGCCTTAGCAGATCTTATTTACTCAGAAAAAGGAAGTGATAACCTCATCCAGTAGACTTTCCCCATACGGAGCGAATTGGTCGGAGCTCAAAAAGGAGGTGGCGTAATTGGGCTTCGATCTTGTCCAAGCCCAAGAGGATCTTGAATATGTTAAGCTTGAGAAAAAACACATATAAGAGAGGTGGAAGTTGATAGAGATTATCACTCGAGCAATGTTATCCGAGCCACCTCCAGAGTCAGTCACCATCACACACCTTACGCTGAGATCTTATGTGGGTGATATAAGGGGTTATGAAACAAGACCCTTGTAAAATTATTATGTACATTATTCTATTATAGAGAATATATATTCATTTTTTACTATTACTTTGTAAATAGTTTTTAAAGAGAAAATAGTATTTTTAGTAAATATTCAACTAAGAAATCTATTTTGATTAATTAATGGATTTTTGTATATAATAATATTTTAATAAAATACTATTAATATTATTAAAATATTTTTTATTAAATATAAATGATCATATAATTTTATGAATGAAAGTGTAATTTTTATTAATGTTTGGATGTTATTTTTGTCAAAACCCATGATTTTTCAATAAATGTCAGTTTTTATTTAAAAAAAAAATTCACATAATTATAGAAATTTTTAGATAAAATGAATTTTATTTTAGGAATCAAGACAACAAAATTATTCAACGGTGAATGTTTCTTACTTTTCTGTGATAGTATATTTTTTGGGTAAAAATTTACATATTGTTTCAATATATAATGTGTTTTATGAAATCATAATGTCCCAATAGTGATATAATAAAATACTCTAAACATTATGTTAGGAAAAAATGAGTTTTAAAATTAATATAAAGTGATTTTGGGGTTTTTTATTTATTTATTTTACAAAGAATTAGTGGACCCTTCAAGACTTCGAAAACATTTTGTCTTTTAAAATTGTTTACCTTGAGAGTGTGACTCAGATCCACATAAGAAACCATATTATTTTAAGATGTTATGCCATTGTCCTTATAAAAATTGTTTTCCACTACCCTTGGGAAAAATCCATGAGAAAATAAAATTTTCTAGTCTGTGGTTTTGATTAAGTTAATGTGTGGTGTCCCAATCCTAAATAATAAATAATTTCATCTCCTTTAATATATAATCCCACCCAAACTCCCACGTCATCCTCACTCAAAGCCTGTGAAGATGTCCCTACCTTTGAACTAATCTCCCTAGAATCCTACCAAGGTACCCCAATATCCCAAGAATCCTCTCTCAAGCCTCTACTAGGATTTTGGGTTCACACTTCCAAGTAAGGGATTTATTCCTTTTTCATTTTATCCATGTTTCTTAATATTGGTAGGCCCTTTTATTATCAATTATAAATGTTAGGTTATGATTTTTAATAACCCCTATAAAATCCAAATTATTTTTTAATTATGATATGACCCTTTCTCTCTCATTGGTTCTTTATATATATACTCGTTACCATGCTGAAATATTTTATGGAATTTCTCTCTCCTCATTTACATTCATGAAATTATTTTGTATTATGAATATAAATTTTATTAACTATGTTGGGGAATAAATATATATGACATACCATACAGTCCATTTCATGTACATATAATGATACACCCCTTTCACTATCATCAACACATTTTACGAATTTCTATTTGACGTCTTTATACTGCTGAAATTACACAAAAATTTCTATTACGAAATCATTTTGTAGTGAATACGATACCCACTCCTCTATCAAGGGTATTAAAAGTTATGCACATATACTTGTTGATTTAGGAAATAAATTTATTTATTCCACATCTCTTATTCATGGAATGAATTATGATGTTAATGAATACACGTTGTATGATCAATGTGCCACACATACAGAGGAAATGAAATGTTTAAGAAGGGTGCGCCCTGATAGTGCTCCAATGCATTGGGTAAAGTATAGTACCATGATAAATCATGTGAAATGAGTGTTGACTCATGATTATTCGTGGTCAATGAGGTTTTACTCTTGTTTCATGTGCAATTAAGGTTTCCTCATGCTCTAAGTGCAATGAGCCTTGGCTCATTCTGATTCCATGTTAAGTGTTGTTGCTGTATTTCAATGTTATGATTATCATGATTTATCATGTCTTTATGTTAATTTTTATCATGTTCTCAATTGATATTACTATTTTATAACATGTATTATATTACTCAGGTTATTCAATGTTTATTCCCTTACTAGCCTTTATAGCTCACCCATTTCTTATGCATTTTCTCAGGTTATCTTTTGCAATTCTATCTATGAGGGAATGTAGTGGTCATGTAAAGAATGTTTTGAATAAAATGTTGTATTCTATGCTTTATGTACTTATATAATGTTCTCAATCCCCAAAGACACAGCATATCTTGATAATATATGTTGTATCAATAGATGTTTTTATGTAATAAATCAAGTTTAAGTATGTTAACAAGTAGGGTTGTCATAATTGGTCTTTCATAGCCGTCTTTCATATCCAAAGTTATGGTTGTTTTACTAACAAATGTGGTGATGTAATTTTTTTTATCCAAAATATATTTAAGGTCATAATAGGAATGAGTTATTGGTCTTGAAGATAACCTAAAATCAGAAATATTTCCTCTAAAATGTTGATATAAAAAATCAAGGATTTCACACAATAAAATTACAGATCAATTTGTACATTGAATTGGGAGAAAATTAAATAAAGTTAGAGATCTTTTAATCCCAGACAGAATGGTGGGATTACATTTGATGGACCAATTGGGCCTCTTATTGGATGATTTGGGATATGAAATTTTTAACCATGTTTTAATGTATTGTACCTAGAATTATGGAGGAGAATCAACAAATTTGGACTTCTGTATTGTGCCCATAAATTATATCATCATGACTAGTCCTGTTTTCCTAAAAAAATTGGTGGTCCTTAATATGTGGTTCATATGGTGCTTTATATAAAATAATTAGCCCGAAAATCAGTTAATTGTTTTTAGAAAATTGTATTATAAACCCCAGAAAACAAGACACATACAATATGGATAATTATGGTGAGATTTGTAATAAAAATATTAAATAGAATCAAATCTATATTAACTCAAATAATGTTCAAAAAATATATTTAGTATTAAAACATTTTAATTTCAAAACAATTATGCACTTTTATATTAAAATTACACAAGGGAGTAGACTTAATGTTCTGAACCAATTAACAACATCAACTCCCATACAATTAGGATTTTGTATGTCCTAATGTAAAACAAATATAAAAACATAACTATATTATTTTTACTCACCAAAAAATATTATATTTTTGTTATATCAAATAAAAAGGTCTATATTATTTCATTCATCAATATTGAATTCCACCAAAAATATTTAAAATAAAAATGTTCCAAAAACATTCATTTTTCAGGATCAAATTTATAAATTGAAAATGTTGGCACCCAAAACTCACTCTTCGAACGATGGTAATTTTTCTTAAGAATGTTCACTCATTCACCAACTAAAAGCGAAAATCCCAGAGTATATAAGAGATCTCACCTTAAATTTTACATTTTAATGTTCTAAATAATCAAGAGGTGTTATTAGAGATTTTTCTTTGTCTATAGGGTGGTAGGAATATAATTTCCAAAAACGTGATTGATAGGTATAAAATACTAAAATGAAAAAATCAATGCTCAATTATTTTTGAAATGAAAAATGGAAGGAAATGGAAACTCATTTTTCAAGGGTATTAATTTATTATGGAAGGTAAGAGAGGGAGAAAATTTTAGAATGATGAAATGATTAAATACATATAAAAACACAAAACATCTTCCAATGACAAATGACAAGATGATGTAGGATTTTTTTCTATTTATTTCCATATTTATTTTTCAAAATATGATATTGAAAAAAATATCACACTCATCTCACAACCTCTGTTTGATATCCATCCATACTATGTTTTTGAATTTTATTTTTGAAAGAGAGGGACTAAGGGCCGTACTGATCAAGGAGGTCTAAAATAGTGCAAACCCAGGGCATCTATAACGACCCATACTTTAAATAAATTGTTAATACTTCAAAATTGAAGTACACTTATTACAACATATAACAAAACCATGAAGGGACCGTATAGGTATAGTGTATTTAGAAACTAGGAAACATAAACAACTGGTTCATAAAGCATCTACATTGCCTCCCATTTATTTCATCATATCTAGAGTCCCTTTTTTCATATCATAATTAATAACCTTATTCCTGGCCTGGGGAAAGAAAACATACAAAATGGTGAGCTCAAATTCGTAGTATGGGTAAAAAAAGAAAAACCAATCACATCATATTCCTAAGAACATAATATTTTGGAAATCATAACCTCTAAAAGAAATCATAATTTCATAACATGGGATAAATCATAGTAGTGAAATTTAATCCCAATAATCACAACTTAAAACATTAAACTTTGTGGCATACACACATAATCATAGAGAATCATTTCTTAGTAGTCAAGACTCATTTCCATGACTATCTTAGCGGACAATGTCCATTTCTGGACCGAGTTCACTCCACGTTTCAGTCTTATTTATCTAAACTGGATTAACCTGCCATTCTAGCCATGTATATCTCATGAGATATAAATATTTACCCAATGCATTGGATGGAGATATAGGTCCCACCCATCTCATAATGATACCATTCTTATGTGTGCCACAAAATGAAAAATCATTCATCATTGCATAACCCATGTAATAAAAATGGGATTCTTAAACATCATGACATCATAACAAAATTAATATAAGATAAAATAATTCATAAAAATAATTCCATCACAACATAATCAAATAAATGTAATAATATGGATAGAAATATAACCCTATATTATCTTAGATGGAAAATAATTATGATAACACACTTGAACTAAATTCTTGAGAAAAATATCCTTTCTATTTCAAAAACATTTTTACTTTTTTAACATGTCATACAATTTTAAACTAAAATAATTTGATTAAAACTAAAATTGAAAACTTTTAAAGGATGCCTCTTGGAAATAATTTTTTAAAAATCCATTGATGTCGTATAAGTTAAAAAAACATTCATCTCGTACTTTGGCCAAAAAAGTCAAAAAGTACTACATACGAAAAACGACAAAAGATTCATTTCATATCTTTTACTAAAAACTCACTGAAGGGTAAAATTGGATTTAAAAAATTGTAGGTGGATGAAAAAAATATTACATATTGAGGAATCATGGATGTGGATGATAAATGTTCCCCAGTAAATTCTGAAGTATAATCAATCTCGGATAAAAATGAGATTGTGATATTTTCCCTTACCTTAGGTCTGATTTGCTTCGTAAGTGTCTGAACCTCCTGTATAATGATTTAAATAATTTCATTGACTCATTATAGAATCATAAATATTTTTATGATATAATATATGGTCATATTATTATCTTCTTATTAGTAATATTTCATTGTTACTTATTATTCGGGTGTTTATTGTTTTATGTTCGTATGTGTGTTTTGTTGAGTAAATTCTTATTCCCCTTTTTAGGTTATAGACACCTCATTTCCAGAATGGTATTATTATAATATATATCATATTCATTCATTAAATTCATTTATATAATCATTATCCAATAAAGATCATGTAGAACGAGTCACATCACATCATGGAGACGGTATTCCGTACGTACGCACGAGTGATGATATCGTTCCCATGATCGTGGAATTGTATTGGAGTGTATTTATAATATTTAAGAATTCATATAACTTTAAAATAATCATATATTTTTATTCCTTACACCATTATACCCATCCAAGTATGGTGGTGGTGGAAAATCGATTACACCACGGCATGGAGACGATATTCCATACGTACGCACATGCGGTGATTTCGTTTTCCGTAGGATGGATAGATGGTGAAATAGGGTTGTTTCAGACTTATAATAACATATAAGTACATGAGTTATAATTATTTTATTACTTCATAATGAAAGAACTAAATAATAATAAGTGGAAGAAGAAATAATGTTGAAAGAATCGTTAACGGACATTACCTCTTCTTTGAAGTGCCTCTTTGAGACCTCCTTTTCGGGGACTAAAATTTGTCATTGAAGAAAACCATAACCTCTAGGATGTTTCTAGGGAAGTGGAGAAGGGAATTTGGCAGGTTTTGGCCAATATTGAAGGCTCAAAGTGGTGTGATGAAGAGAGGGATGAGGTGCCCTTTTATAAGGGAGGAGAGTGGCACCTTAGGAAAAACTAAAAATATTATTTTATTATAAATTCATATTCTGTTTTTAATATCTCCAAATTGATTTATCTTGAGACTAAGGTGAGTATGGGTCGAAATCCTCTCATCCAATAGAATTTATACAAGTTTAGGTTTCTATTTTATCATTATCATTTAGTTTTATCTTTAAGTGGGATAATTTAACATTTACCTTGTCTTTTTGTTTTATTACACTATAAGGTTAATAAACTTACTATAACAAGACAAACGAACCCCAAGTACATTAATATATATATATATATATAACCTTATCTATGTCATTTCTCCGAACCTTAGATTTTTAGAAATAAAATAACAATTATTAATATAATATTTGTTTTAAAAACTATTTTATGTCAATTTTGACACTATTTGTAATTGATTTTTCTGAAAATCATAATTCAAAGATTAGTTAGAAAAAAGGTTAATAAATCAGTACTAATATGTTATATTAACCTATAAAATTATTTTAATTCATAAAAAGTCTCAAATTACATTTTTTTCGGTATTTATAACATCAATTTTTTCAATATTTCATTAATATGATAATTACTGCATCATCATTGTGTCATAGATAAATTAAATTATTTAATGTCTAAAAATTAAAAATAAATTACCATTATGTAGGAAATATTTTAAGATTTATAATTAATATTTATAGTCAAATTTATCTTATGTATATCCCTATATTAATAATTCTTCAGTTATTAAACTTTGATTTTAACTATTTTAACCCTTCTTTAAAAAAATTAATATTAAATGTCCTAATCTAATCCAAGTGGGCATAAATGGTCATATTTTATTCATAAGGTTGTTTTTGGTCGATTTACACTTATCCAATAGAATTAGGACATGTGTTAGGGTAATAATAATGTCATTTTTACCCTTAATTACGGTATTTACTTTTAACCGTGCTAAAAAAAGTAAAAAGTCACTATTCGCAAAAAATTATTTTCATCTCATTGAACCAAATTTTAGTCCTTTATATTCTCCGTGTCTCTCGGATTTTCAAAATTCCACTCACAGAAGCGGTAAAATTAGGTTTTATGTAAATTTGCAAAATCTCTTAGGAGGTGGGTAAAAGACGGTGATAAGTTCAATAAAAATTTTTTATTTCTAAAATTATTATAAAATGACTCCAATGAATTACTTTGAACACATAAAGGTATTATTTATCAATTATGACCTAAAATAAATTTAAATAAAATAAATAATAATTTAAATAAAAAGTCGGTTTTTAAATAGTCACCTAGTGTTTTCACTATTCATCAAAAAATGAATGTTTTCAAAAAAATACCAAAATTTCACCCTAGGCTAATTTCGATATTCTGAATCCAAAAATTTAGTCCATTTTGAATGATTAAATTTAAAAAATTCCAGAAAGTGGGAATTACTATTCATAATGGCTAGTTTTAATAATATTTTAATAGCATATCATTGTTTTGTGAAACTCGGTATTGCGTACGACGCAAGATGTAGAGGAAGTTCACGAGTGCGTGTAATGCAATCCAAGCTATTTATGTGTGTAGTGAAATATTAAATTGATGATTTATATAACATAAAAACAAAATATTTCTTATAAAAGTCTCGGGTGTTACATTCTACCCCCCTTAAAATGAGTTTTTCCCTCAAAATTCGTCACTTCGTAACAAACAGATGAGGATACCTCTCCCTAATCATATCCTCAAGCTCCCATGTAGCTTCTTCTAATTCGTGGTTCCTCCATAAAACTTTCACCAAGCGAGTGGTCTTGTTCCATAGGACTTTTTTTCTACGATCCAGAATCTCTATTGGCTATTCTTCATAAGAAAGATCATGCTTCAGTGGTACAACTTCTGAGCTGAGTACATGTGAAGGATCCGTTATGTACTTTCTCAGGAGAGATACATAGAACACATCGGGAACATGAGAGAGATTAGGTGGAAGTGCCAATCAGTAAGAAACCTTCCCAACACGATCCAGTATTTGGAAAGGACCGATATACCTAGGGCTCAACTTTCCCTTATTTCCAAATCATATTACTCTCTTCCAAGGAGATATTCGTTAGAACACATTATCACCCACTTAAAACTCTAGGTCTTTTCTTCAGTTATCGGAATAACTTTTTTGTTGACTCTCTACAGCTCTAATGTTTTGTTGAATAGATCAGATCTTTTCTACCATCTCATCAACAAGATCATGTCTTAATAGATTTCTTTCCCCAACTTCATCCCAACAAGTTGGAGTCCTTCATTTCTTTCCATAGAGAGAAACATAAGGATCCATTTGAATACTGGAGTGAAAGCTATTATTATAAGAAAATTCTACCAAAGGTAGGTGTTGATCCCAACCACCTTTGAAATCCGTAGAGCAAGCTCTCAACATGTCTTCTAGAGTTTGAATTGTCTTCTCAGACTGACCGTATGTCTGAGGATGATAAGTAGTGCAGAAACTCAACTCTGTATCCATAGTATGCTGAAGTCGTAACCAGAACATCGAGGTAAATCATGGATCCTGATCAGATATAATGTAAAGTGGTACTCGATGCAATCTTTCCATTTCATTTACATATATCCTGGAAAGCTGATCTAGAGATAAATCATCTCTAATAGAAACGAAGTGTTTAGACTTTGTAAGACGATCCACTATGACATAGATAGCATTATTTCCTTTGCATGTTTTAAGAAGTCTGGTGACAAAGTCCATAGTGATGTTTTCCCATTTCCATTCGGGTATGGGTAATTGTTGTAACATCCCCTTAGACTTTTGACTCTCAGCTTTAACATGATGACAAACCATGGATCGGGAGACCTATGCAGCAATATCTCTTTTCATTCTATCCCACTAGAAGTACTCTTTCAGGTACCTATATATCTTCATGCTTCCATGATGAATAGAAAATGATGAACTATGAGCCTCATCCAGCAGCTCCTTCTTTAATTCTGGGATGGGAGGACCACAAACCCGATTCCTGAACATTATTATCCCATCACAATTATGGTTGAATTCAGGAACATTTCTCTCCTTGTTTTGTAACTCTACATCTTCTTTCTGTGCCTCTTTAATCTTCACATGTATATATGGTTGAACATACATTTGAGAAAGATATTATTTTTCCCCTTCCATTATAATTCCAATATTGATCCTTTGTAAATCCATAAATATTGGATCTTTTGTGATTCTCATCATGGATAGGCTAGCATGGTCTTGTCGACATAATGAATCTGCCACCTTGTTTGCTTTCCTAAGGTTGTAATGAATTGAGCAGTTGTAATTCTTAATCGGCTCCAACCATCTTCTATGGCACATATTTAGTTCCTTTTGTGTGAAAATATACTTTATGCATTTATGATCAGAATAAATATCACACCTTTCTCCATAAAGATAATGCCTCCAAATCTTTAATGCAAAGATTACTGCAGCTAACTCCAAATAATGAGTTGGGTAATTTTTCTTGTTAATTTTCAACTATCGTGAGGCATAAACTATCACCATATAATTTTGCATAAGAACACACCCCATCCCCTTCTTGGATGCATCACTATAGATCACAAACCTTTCTCCACTACAAGTATGTGTGAGTACAGGTTCACTTGATAACATTCATTTCAAATCATTGAAATTCTCTTCACATTCCTCTGTCCATACGAACATAACACCTTTTCGAGTCAACTTGGTGAGTGGATTAGATAATCTTGAAAAAAAATTCACAAAACGTCGATAATATCCTACCAAACCAAGAAAACATCGGATCTCAGTTACTATTGTCTGTATCGAGCATCTTTTGATAACCTCTATTTTTGTTAGATCCATAGATATCCCCGCTTTTGAGATTATGTGACCCAAAAATGAAACATTTTGAATCCCAAATTCACACTTTGTAAATTTTTCATAAGGCTTATCCTTTCTTAGGGTCTTCAATATAATTCTCAAGTGATCTTAATGTTCTTCCTTGCTCTTTGAATATACAAGAATATTGTCTATAAAGACTACCAAAAACTGATTACGATAGTCTCTAAAGACTCTATTCATCACATCCATGAAGATATCAGGGGCATTAGTAAGACCAAGTGGCATCACTATATATTCATACTGTCCATACCTTGTACGGAATGTTATCTTTGGTATATCCTCCCTTCTGACCCTTAATTGATGATACCCTGAACGAAGATCAATCTTGGAAAAGTATTGAGGTCTACGTAGTTGGTCAAATAAGTCATCAATGCGTGGGAGAGGATATTTTTTCTTAATAGGGATCTTGTTAAGTTCTCGATAATCAATGCAGAGTCTCATTGATCCATCTTTCTTCTTAACAAACAGAACTGGTACTCCCCAAGGTGATGCACTAGGGCGTATGAATCCTTTATCAATATTCACTTGGAGTTTCTTCTTCAATTCCTGCAACTCAATTGGGGCCATTCTATAATGTGTCTTTGAAATATACAAATCTCCCGGTACACATTCTATTGAAAACTCGACTTCACAATTTGTTGGAAGATCTGAAAATTCCTCCAAAAAGGCATCATAAAACTCCCATACAATGGGAATATTCTTAATAATCAGTTTCTCACCCACCATTTGAGATAAATATCATTTATTTAGTGGAATCAAGACCCATAAGATGGAAGAAATTTCTGCTGGAAGGTTATGTTCATCCTTGCATCGATAGACGTTCATAAATTGATCTGGAAAAATTTGACTTCCCTTATTTGGAAATTGATATGAGCTCCATATAATAAAATCCAATCCATGCCAAGAATCACATAAAATTCCACTATAGGAAGGATCACATGATTTGCAGGAAGCACATTCCCACAAACTTCATTCGGAGAAGAATTATAAACTTTTGATGTGACTGTTGTGCCATTAAGAGTTGTCACATCTAACTCAACATCTAATTGTTGAGGTAATACGGTAATAACGATATAAAATTTTTCAGAAATAAAAGAGTCGGTGGATCCAGAATCAAATAAAACATTTTCTACTTTAGAGTGGATGGTAAGTGTACCTTTCACCGCTTCACTATCATACTCCACATCGCTGATAGAAATTGTATGTGACTTTCCATTGTCTTTAACTTTAAGAGTTTGTGGACGTCGATCATCATCACCAACCCTTGGATTAGGGCATTTATTGGCATAATCCCCCATTTCCTTGCACTTGTAACATTGAAGTGTAGGAGGTGTAATCTGTGTAGAATTTTCTTTGTTCGCATCACTAGACATATTCTTCCCATCACTACGGCATTCAAATTCCCGATGACCTTCCTTTCCACATTTTAAAAACATACTTGTCCCATTAAGACAACTCCATCCATGTTTCGCTCCACACTTTGAGCATAAGGGAAAACTCATCTTCTTTTTAGTGTGCTCTTTATATTTTCCTTTGAATTCCATTTTCCTCTTGTTATCAAACCCATGTGACCAATGGGTTACACCAATCTCCATCTCAACCTTGAGAGCACATCGAACAATTTCCTCGTAGATGTTGACATCCCTTATGACTACGGCCCTTCGAAGACTTGGTTTTAAGCCACTAATTTATCGATCGATCTTACTCTCAGGTTGGATAATAATACCAGAAGCGTACCATGCAAGTCTTGTAAAATTTTCTTCATAGGTACCAAAAGATTCATCATCCGTTTGCTTCATTTCAATAAACTCCTTCTCCATCTTTGTTCGATGAATACGAGGGAAGTACTTATTGAAAAATTTGTTCTTGAACTCATCCCATTCCATGGACTAAATTTCATCCCTTTCCCTTGTATTCTTAATAATATTTCACCATTGATCAACATCACCTTCCACACGATATACTGCTATGATGTCTTTATCATGTTCAGAACATTGAAGAACTGAAAATATCTTTTTAGTGGTACTGATCCATTGTTCAGCCACTAATGGATAAGAAGACCCACTAAATGATGGTGGACACTGCCTCTTGAAGGATTCAACAGAATGTTGCTCCTTCCTTTTCTCGTTTGGAAGTCCTGAATGATTCATAGATTGAGAAAGTTTTGTGAGTATGGATACAAGATTTTGCATTCCTGCTCCCATAACATTTGGTTTCTCAGGGGTACAATCATTTCTTTTCCCATCGCATTCCGCATTCACACGGTTCCTTCGAGTTCTAGCCATTGACTAAAACCAAGATGAATAGTGTGAGCAACACTAATTATAATAGTAAAAACACATAATCAAGAATAAAATTTTACACTTAAGGTCTTATCATAGGTTATTCATGGCTATTTCTAAAACACTAATATTGTGTTCTATTCTTAGACTTATCCCTTGGGTTCTTACTAAGGCTTTCACATCCTAGTTTCTAAATGTTGACTATACCTTTCCTATGACACCAACTATAACAATACATACATTACATACATTGTTAATTGTAGAGACCCTAACCTTGACGTACATGGATATTACATTACTTTTGCGGAATACTTAATACATAACAAAAATAGACACACAAGGACCGTAATAGTTTAGTGTCATTGGAAACATGGAACGTAATATTCTAATCGTGGTGAAAGTTCTTCAACATCTCCCATAAAGATCTTCCACTTCTTGTTTGCTTACCTAAAACCTTTCTTTTGATCCGAGGGGGAAATAAAACATAAAAAGGGTGAGCTAAAATGCTCATTAAGGGTAATCATGGATAAAATAAAATATACCATATACATTTGATCTTAATAACATGAACATAATGTTTAAAAATCAAAATCTTGAGCAATGACATAAAACGTGGAAGTACGTAAGGAATATATCATAAAGAAACATTAACAATGATAAAATAGCATGGGAATAAAACATGTAATTTTTCCAACCATTAAGCACATGATATGATTTCCATAGTAGCCAAGGCATTGCTGCCAAGACCATCTTAGAGGACAAATCCCCTTTCTGAATCGAGTTCACTCCTCATTCATGTCATGTATTACTGAACCGGTTTATCTTGTCATTCCAGCCATGTTTATCTCATGAGATATAAATCTTTACCCAATAAATTGGAGGGAGATATAGGTCCCACCCATCTCATAATGAAATCATTCTTACATGTGCCACAAAACATACATCATTCATAATAACCCAACGAATAAAATGGGTTCCATAAACATCATCCCATCATCACATAATCCATATAAAAGAAATGGATATCATTTCATAATAAGAAAAGTGAAACCATGTAAATCATAGACACATTACACATGAAACATACACATATGAAATAATTTCATCTTATATGGAAAATGGTTTTGATAAAACACTTGAAATGAATTTTTGAGGAAAATATCCTTTCTTCTTCAAAATCAATTTATTTTCACAAAAATTCATGCAATTTTAAAAGAATGATATTTTATTGAAAATAGTCATGAAATCTTTTGGAGCAAGATTCATGAAAATAAGGCTTTATAAAACCATAAAAATTTGTTCGTGCCATATAAGTTAAAAAAACATTCTTTTCTTACTTTTGACGAAAAAGTCAAAAAGTACCTCATAACGTAAACAAAAGAAAGATTCCTTACATACCATGTAGTAAAAGTCAAAATTGGGTAAAAAGGTATTTAAAAATACATCAAAACACTTTTATAAAACATGGACATGGATGAT
Source organism: Viscum album (assembly GCA_963277665.1). Lineage (NCBI taxonomy): Eukaryota > Viridiplantae > Streptophyta > Magnoliopsida > Santalales > Viscaceae > Viscum > Viscum album. Next base: position 315,418,875 of record OY728158.1, read on the forward strand.
AGAAATAACCCTAGTAAATACTTATGAATAAGTAATCTCAGATAAAAATGAGATTTGCAAAATTATCCCTTACCTTATGTCTGAAATGCTTCGTATGTATCCGAAACTCCTGTATAATGATTTAAATAATGTCATTGACTTATTACAGAATCATATTCATTTTTATGATATCATATATGGTTCACTTATGACTTTATATTACCCATTTTTTTTGAAAATTCCATGTCAAAGAGTGTTTTGTATAAAATTGTTTCATTTGTCGTTCGTGTTTCGACTTGTCGTTCATGATATTATTACTTATATATTGATTTACCTAATTCTAGAATTTATAAAATTATTTATATATAATATATATTCATCATATACATATATCTTATAGAACGATAAAATAAATGAAATACACTGTTCATGGAGACGGTAGGACGTACGTACACATGAACATTGTTTTCGTTTCCCTTTTTAATTGAATGGAGTTAAGTAAATGACATACATATATATATATATAAATAAATTAAATATCATTATTATGTCATATATTTCATTATTATTCATTATATATACTGTATAATCATTCATGTATGGTTAATATGGAGAATGAATCTCATCACGTCGTGGAGACGGTAGTCCGTACGTACGCACGAGCGATGATATCATTCCCAAGATCGTGGAATTGTATTAAAGTGTATGTATAATATTAAATAATCAATATCACTTTACAATAATCATATATATTTATTACATTCACCCTTATACCCATCCAAGTAAGGTGGTGGTGGAAAATAGATTACACCACGGCGTGGAGACGGTATTCCGTACGTACACACACGGGGTGATTTCGTTTTCCGTTGGATGGATAGATTGGGAAATATGGTTGTTTCATACATATAATAACAAATCAGTATATGATTGATACTGATGTTATTACCTCATAATGAAACAACTAAAAAAGAATACGTGGAAGAAGAAATAAAGTTGAAAGAATCGGTAATGGACATTACCTCTTCTTTGAAGCGCCACTTTGAGACCACCTCTTAGGGCACTAAAATTGGTCTTTGAAGAAGACCAGGACCTATAGGATGTTTCTAGGGAAGTGGATAAAAGAATTTGGCGAGGTTTGGCCGAGCTTGATGGAACAAAGTGGTGTGAGGAAGGGAGGGAGGAGGTGCCCTTTTATAAGGGAGGAGAGGGGCACCTTTGGAATTCTAAAAAATATTAATTTATAATAAATCTATCCCCACATAAAAACCTCCCAAAATGACTCATATCAGAATATTAGATGATATAGGGTTGTAATCTCATCAACATATCAAATTTATACATGTTAGGAATTTATTTTAAACATTATCAACCTGATTTATCCTTATTTAATCAATTTAATTTTATTTGTGGTCATAACATTCTAAATTTTAAATTATAAAAAATAATTACTTATTTGTTGTGAATTGTCCATAAATGGAAACATTATAACATTTTCTACCATAAAAATTTAAATTTATAATTTTCAAATATTTTTTTGATTTTTAATCAATTTTATAATATATTATTTTTATAAAATAACAATAGTGTCAATTTTGACACTATTCATTTATTTGAATTTAAATAAAATATATACTAAAGATATGTTCTAACTAAAAGCATTAATAGATAAATAAAAAGTCAAATGTATCTATTAAATTAGTGGAGCCCATTAAATAGTTCATATAATATTTATTTTATTATTTTTAAAATCATTTATTTGGTTTATCTCTTAATAAAATAATTACTACAACATTTTTTGTATAATTATTTAATATACTTATTTTTGCATAAAAATTAAAAATAAAATCTTATGATGGAGATAAATCTATTACCTTTCACAATAATACTTTTAATAGAATTTATCATCTTAAATTTACAATATTTAAATTGATATATTTATTAAATTATGAAGGTGACAACTTTGGCATCATTTAAAATAAAATAATATAAGTGTCATAATCATCATAATAAGGATCCAAATGGTCAACAATTAGGACAATGAATGATTATGGTTAATATATACACTAATAATAAGTTTTGTGCAGATTTTTGGGCCTTTTGATATGTATTAATATTTCAATAAAAACTATATTATTTATTTTTCACTAAATAAATTATTTATGCATCCCTATTCTGTCAAAATTAATGATAATTATTTAATACCTAAAAATTATAAATAAATTTATATGATGTATATAATTTCATTATATATCTAGATACTATTCATGTTCGATGTTTTATGATGTTTATCACTAAATTAAAATTATTATACTTATAAGATTTAAGAAAGTGACATGTTGTCACATTCTTTGGTTTTAATTATAATTAAATTATTTTCATCGAACAAAGTCCATTAAATGAATCTAATCGGACACTTAGGTGATATGAGTCGACCTTTAGTCATAAAATAAGATTTTTCCAGGTGTCAGAGTAACTTTATAATCTTATATTTACCCTTAATTACACGATTTACCTTTAACTATGGTAAATAAAATTTACCGTAGTTACTACTAATAATGGCCAAAAATAAAATGTATCCTATTAACATAATTTGGACCCACTAATTCCACATATGGAATCTATTTTTTCAAATTCAATACACAGAAGTTGCAGAAATTAAATTAAAATTAATCTCTTCGTCGAATGAAAACAGGTTTTTGTTTAAAACATTGCAAAAGATTGAATTGATTTAACCTACGAATTCAATGTAAAATCAATTATAATGACATACAATATATTTAATGGTAAAAATATAGTCTATTTATTTTTTAAAACCATTCAATATTATAATTTAACCATATAAATTATTATGATGAAACAAGTTGTTTTTAATTAAAATATAGCGTGTTTTTACTATTCATTAAAATATGAATGTTATCAGAAAAATATCAAAACTTTATCCAATCTAAATTTTTATATCCTGATTTAAAAGAAGAATTTTATGTTGTCAAATTGAACTTATAAATATGTAAACAACTAGATTTAATGTTGGTGCTCCATCAAAAGGCGGAAAAAATGCATTTTTGAAAAATAATATTTTACCTGAAAAATATATTTTGTTCTTATACCATGTTCTAGAAAATGTGTAAAATGAATAATAATGTTATAAAATTAAAATTTTAGTTTATACTATTCATAACGGCTAGTTCATAATAATAATATAATAATATATCATTGTTTAGTAAAACCTTGTATTGCGTACAACACACGCTATCAAGAAAGGTCGCGATTGCGTGTAATGCAAGCCGAGTTAGGGTTTCGTGTTGTGAAAGACTCCTTTGTTGTTTCATATAACATAATCCAAACATTTTTCATTTATACATTATATATATATATAGACACTCAATGTTTCGTAAAATGACTACTATTAAATGAACATTAAATTGTGTGTAACACAATATAAGAATAGTGTTGCGTATACTGCTAGCTAATACGGTGTTGCGTATAGCACAGGATAATGTTGTTGTACCTTACAACATAAGACATCAATGAATTTAAAAGAATATTTTTCATAAAATCTCAGGGTGTTACATTCTACCCCCCTTAAAATGAATTTTTCCCTCGAAAGTCGTTGGTGTTATAAATTATTTACTATTTATAGAAAACCACATCGTAAAAAGGAATACAAAAACCTAATTTTAAAAACTAAAGTATGAAATGTAATGATTACCGAATGTAACCCATCACTGTGTTTCCACATAGGTGAAAATATGGATATGGAATAAAAATCTAACCATCAAGTTATGATGGAGAGTGGTAGAGAACATGGCTATAAAAAAGGCATCAATCACAAAGGCATAGATTTTTGATAATCTAAGGTACCATCTGATTCATTGGATATAAGGGAACTAGGAAAACATTTTTGGATTTCAAGATCATTTCCCTAAAGTTGATTAAAATTGGAATTAGAAGAAATACTTTCGTGATTTTGTTACAGTCTCACCGTTGTTCATTCATTGGACAATTTCCACTTCATATCTTAAAGAAATGAAGTTGAATTTTTCATTCATGAAGTGTTAGAAGATCATGTGATAGAATGGTGGGTCATTCCATCTGTCTCAAAAAAGGTTATATAAGTCATAAAAAATACATAAGTCCATCTATAGTGAGATTAATCGTATATGGTTCCTAAAATGGACTTATACTTCATATATCATACTACTTATTATAATAAAACTAGTTTCTACTAAATAGGGACTTCATGTAGGCCAGTGATAGGCAATAAAGGCCAGTTGCAGTTCAGTTGTGGGTTCGATTCCCATAGCCTTGTCCGACGTGATGGGTTGTCGCCCGTCATGCAGGTTGTCCTTTTTCTAAAACTACTTTTCTATAACATCCCATAAATAATATCGAGAAAAAAACTTCTATCTTTAAAACAATAAAAACTTATGTCCAACATAATCCATTCCAATCTTTAGGCTTATCCATAATACTGCAGTTCACTCTCATATTATAGTGAAAACAATTAGCAGAGATTTCATATAACAATCATGTTAATTCCATCATTGATCCCCATATTTCATAATATATGTCTTGTTGGTCACATTCCAAACATTCGAAGGCCTAAATCATGTATTCTCTTGAAAAATGAATACCCATTGAATCTTAGTGAAAACATGAATGCTGTTAAAAGTTAACTCTTTCCAAATACAAAAATCCAAAAATTCTATATACTCAAACCATGATATAACCTTCTCCTTATATCAGTCATGAGCTCATGAATACTATCAAACATTTAATTTTCTAATTATCCCTTCATTATACGCATATCATCTACTTCCCAAAAATATTTGAAAAAACATGCATGGTTACTAGTACCATTAATCATACACTTTCAAAACTTAGGAAAGAAAAAAGAGTAACAATCCTTAGATGTCTCTTTATTCCATAGTACCATGAGATTACTTATACAACATTACACTTGATAAACATGTAATCATTCCACTACGTTCTTAAACAATTGACAGAGCTTCAAAAATTCTTTCATCTCACATATCATTTGTAGTCTCTTCATCATCATCAACATAAATACTACCCATACGACCATACTAATTCTCTTCATGAGACTTTCCCTTAGGGAATTGGTTTGCATAATTCTCGTACATTCCACATTTAAAACATTTAACCATTGTTGAGGTCTTAGCAATTCCATTATCCTCATTCATTGTGTCAACTGAACCTTTTCCTTTGCAGTTACTGGCATTGTGTCCTTCTTTTCCACACCCAAAGCATCTTCCAGTTCCATTGAAACAATCTCCCCGATGCCTCTTCCCACATGATTTAAATGAGGGAAATTGACCTTTCTTTCCTCTATGATCATCATGAAACTCCATCTTTCTCTTATCATCTGAGTCGGGAAACGTACCAAAGATGAGATTATAGATCATATTATGAGATTGCTGATTATGCATAATAACGATGTTTGGACTTCCAAATCCCATATCATTTGGTTTCTCATGATGAATATCAGTCCATTATCTGCCATATCCTCCATTATCATGAATCTTCCTGTTTCCATCCATTTTCTAAAACCCAAAAAGAATAGTGTGATAGGAAAAAATCTTTCTAGGGAAAACAACATAGTAAAGGGGGAGCACCCTCAATATCTAACATCTTAGGTTAAATTCTATGATCGTTACCGTAGTTCTAGGACTATATCCTATACATATACTTATCCTTAGGTACATCCCTATCCATACCATAAAAATATCTCTAGGGATCTCACTAACATTTTCACATCCTTGTTTCCAAAGGTTGACTAAACCTTTCCTCTGATACCAACTGTAGAGACCCTATGCTTGACGTACATGGACATTAAATTAATTTTGCGGAATACTTAATACATCAAAAAAATAGACACACAAGGATGGTAATAGTTTAGGGTCTTTGGAAACATGGAACATAATTTTTTAATCGTGGTGAAAGATCTTCAACATCTCCCATAAATATCTTCCACTTTTTGTTTCCTTACCTAAAACCTTTCTTTTGATCCTAGGGGAAAATAAAACATAAAAATCATGAACTAAAATGATCATTAAGGGTAAGCATGGATGAAATAAAACATACCATATACAGTTGATCTTAAAAACATGAACATAATGTTTAAACATCAAAAGCTTGAGCAATGACATAAAACATGGAAGTACGTAAGTCATAGATCATAAAGAAACATTAAGAATGATAATATATCATGGGAATAAAACATGTAATTGTGGCAACCATTAATCACATGATATGATTTCCATAGTACCAAAGGCATTGCTACCATGACCATCTTAGAGGACAAAGTCCCTTTCTGGATCGAGTTCACTCCTCGTTCCAGTCCAGTATTACTGAACCAGTTTAACATTCCATTCCATCCATGTCTATCTCATTAGATATAAATATTTACCCAATGCATTGGAGGGGTATATAGGTCCCACCCATCTAAAAATGAAATCATTCTTACTTGTGACATAAACCATACATCATTTATAACAACCCAACGAATAAAATGGGTTTCATAAACATCACATAATCCATATAAAAGAAATGGATATCATTTCATAATAAGAAAAGTGAAACCATGTAAATCCTGGAGACATTAAACTTTAAACATACACATATGAAATAATTTAATCTTATATGGAAAATGGTTTTGATAAAACACTTGAAATGAATTTTTGAGGAAAATATCCTTTCTTCATCAAAATCAATTTCTTTTCACAATAAATCATGCAATTTTAAAAGAAAGAGATTTTATTGAAAATAGTCATGAAATCATTTTGAGGAAGTTTCATGAAAATAAGGCTTTATAAAACTGTAAAAATCCGTTCGTGCCGTATAAGAAAAAAAAACATTCTTTTCGTACTTTTGCCGGAAAAGTCAAAAAGTACCTCGTAACGTAAACAAAAGAAAGATTCCATACATACCATGTAGTAAAAGTCAAAAATGGGTAAAAAGGAATTTAAACATACATGAAATCACTTTTATAAAACATGGACATGGATGATAGAAATAACCCTAGTAAATACTTATGAATAAGCAATCTCAGATAAAAATGAGGTTTTCAAAATTATCCCTTACCATATGTCTGATATGCTTCGTATGTATCCGAACCTCCTGTATAATGATTTAAATGATGTCATTGACTTATTAAAGAATCATATTAATTGTTATGATATCATATATTGTTCACTTATGACTTTATATTACCCGTTCATTTTGTAAATTCCATGTTAAAGAGTGTTTTGGGTAAAATCGTTTCATTTGTCGGTCGTGTTTCGACTTGTCGTTCTTGACATTATTACTTATATCCTGATTTATATAATTCCAGAATGTAATAAATTATTTATATATAATATATATTCATCATATACATATATATTATAGATCGATAAAAGGAATGAAATACACTGTTCATGGAGACGGTAGGCCGTACGTTCGCATGAATGCTGTTTTCGTTTCCCTTTTGAATTGAATGGAATTAAGTAAATGACATACATATATATATATATACACGTAAATACAGTATCATTATTATGTCATATATTTCATTATTATTCATTATATATACTTTATAGTCATTCATGAATGGTTAACATGGAGAATGAATCTCATCGCGTTGTGGAGACGGTAGTCCGTACGTACGTACGAGTGATGATATCATTCCCAAGATCATGGAATTGTATTAATGTGTATGTATAATATTAAATAATCAATATCACTTTACAATAATCATATATATTCATTACCTTCACCCTTATACCCATCCAAGTAAGGTGGTTGTGGAAAATAGATTACACCACGGCGTGGAGACGGTATTCCCTACGTACGCACGCGGGGTGATTTCGTTTTCCGTTGGATGGATAGATGGTGAAATATGGTTGTTTCATACATATAATAACATATATGTATATTATTGATACTGATGTTATTACCTCATAATGAAACAACTATAAAAGAATAAGTGGAAGAAGAAATAAAGTAGAAAGAATCTGTAATGGACATTACCTATTCTTTGAAGCGCCACTTTGAGACCTCCTCTTAGGGTACTAAAATTGGTCTTTGAAGAAGACCCGGACCTATAGGATGTTTCTAAGGAAGTGTATAAGTGATTTTGGAATGGGTTGGCCGAGTGTGAAGTCTCCAAGTGGTGTGAGGAAGAGAGGTAGGAGGTGCCCTTTTATAAGGGAGGAGAGGGGCACCTTTGGAATTCTTAAAAATATTAATTTATAATATATCTAACCCAACATAAAAACCTCCAAAAATGTCTCATATCCGAATATTAGATGATATAGGGTTGTAATCTCATCAAAAAATCAAATTTATACATGTTAGGAATTTATTTTAAACATTATCAACTTTATTTATCCTTATTTAATCAATTTAATTTTATTTGTGGTAATAACATTCTAAAATTTAAATTATAACAAATAGTTACTTATTTGTTGTGAATTGTCCATAATTCGATACGTTATAACATTATATACCATATAAATTTAAATTTATAATTTTTAAATATTTTTGTGATTTTTAAACAATTTTATAATATATTATTTTTATAAAACAAAAATAGTGTCCATTTTGACATTATTCATTTATTTAAATTTAAATAAAATATATACTGAAGATATTTTCGATATAAAAGCTTTAATAGATTCATAAAAGGTCATATGAATCCAGAAAATTAGTGGAGAATATTAAATAGTTCATATATGATTTAATTTATTATTTTTAAAACCATTTATTCGGTTTATCTCTTAGTAAAATAATTACTACATGATTTTATTTATAATTATTTAATATACATATTTGTTGCATAAAAATTAAAAATAAAATCCTATGATGAAGAAAAATATATTACCTTTCACAATAATAATTTTAATCGAATTTATCATCTTAAAATCACAAAATTTAAGTTGTTATATTTATTAAATTATGAAGGTGACAACTTTGGCATCATTTAAAATAAAATAATATAAGTGTCATAATCATCTTAATAAGGATCTAAATGGTCAACAATTCTTCCAATGAATTATTAGGGTTTATATATACACTAATGATATGTTTTGTGCTTATTTTTGGTCCTTTTGATATGTATTAATATTTCAATAAAAACTATATTATTGATTTTTCACTAAATAAATTATTTATGCATCCCTATTGTGTCTAAATTAATGATAATTATATAATACCTAAAAATTATAAATAAATTTATATGATGTAGATAATTTCATTATATTTATGGATACTGTTGATGTTCGATGTTTTATGATGTTTATCACTAAATTAAAATTATTATACTTATAAGATTTAAGAAAGTGACATGTTGTCACATTCTTTGATATTAATAATAATTAAATAGTTTCATGGAAAAAAGTCCATTAAATTAATCTAATCCGACCATTAGGTGATATGGGTCGACTTGTAGTCATCTAATAGGATTTTGGCAGGTGTTAGGGTAACTTTATAATCTTATATTTACCCTTAATTACCTGATTTATCTTTAACTATGGTAAATAAAATTTACCGTAGTTACTACTCATAATGCCCAAAAATAAAAAGTATCTTATTAACATAACTTGGACCCACTAATCCCAAATATGGAATCCATTTTTTCAAATTCAATACATAGAAGTTGCAGAAATTAAATTAAAATTAATCCCGTTGTTGAATGAAAACGGGTTTTTGTTTAAAACATTGCAAAAGATTGAATTGATTTAACCTACGAATTCAATGTAAAATCAATGCTAATGACATGAATTATATTAAATGGTAAAATTATATTCTATTTATTCTTTAGAACCATTCAATATTATAATTTAACCATATAAAATATTACGATGAATAAAGTTGTTTCTAATTAAAATATAGCGTGTTTTTACTATTCATTAAAATATTAAAGTTATCAGAAAAATATCAATACATTATACAATCTAAATTTTTATATCCTGATTCAAAAGAAGAATTTTATTTTGTCAAATTAAACTTATAAACATTTCAACAACTAGATTTAATGTTGGTGCGCCATCAAAAGGCGGCAACGCTGCATTTTTGAAAAATACATATTTTACCTGAAAATTTTATTTTGTTCTTATACCATGTTCTAGAAAATGTGTAAGATGAATAATAATGTTATAAAATTAAAATTTTAGTTAATAATATTCATAACGGCTAGTTCATAATAATATTATAATAATATATCATTGTTTAGTAAAACCCGGTATTGCGTACAACACATGCTATCGAGGAAGGTCGCGATTGCGTGTAATGCAAGCCAAGTTAGGGTTGTGTGTTGTGCAAGACTCCATTGTTTTTTCATATAAAAGAATCCATCCATTTTTCATTTATACATTGAATATATATATATATATATACACTCAATGTTACGTAGAATGACTACTATCAAAAGAACATGAAATTGTGTGTAACACAATATAAGAATAGTGTTTCATATAATGCTAGCTAATACATTGTTGCGTATAGCACAGTATATTGTTGTTGTAGCTTACAACACAATACATCAATGAAATTAAAAAAATATTTTTCATAAAATCTAGAGGTGTTACATTAATAATTAAATATTTAAGTAAACTTATTACAACATATAACAAAAACATGAAAGGACCATATAGGTATAGTATCTTTAGAAACTGGGAAACTTAAACAACTGGTTCCCAAAGCATCAACATTGCCTCCCATTTATTTCATCATATCTAGCTTCACTTTTGGAATATCCTACCTAATAACCTTCTTCCTGACCTGGGTAAAGAAAACATACAAAATGGTGAGCTCAAATGCTCAGTAAGGGTAAACAAAAAAAAAACCAATGACATCATATTCATAAGAACATAATATTTTTGAAATCGTAACCAGCAAAAGAAATCATAATTTCATAACATGGGATAAAACATTGTAGTGAAATGTGATCCCAATAATTCTAACATAAAACATGAAACTTTGTGGAATACACAAATAATCATAGAGAATAATTTCTTCGTAGTCAATACTCATTTCCAAGACTATCTTAGCGGACAACGTCCATTTCTGAACCGAGTTTACTCCTCGTTTCATTTTTGTTTAACTGAACAGGATTGACCAGTCGTTCTGGCCATGTCTATCTCATGAGATATAAATATTTACCCAATGCATTGGAGGGAGATATAGGTCCCACCCATCTCTAAGTGATACCATTCTTATGTGTTCCACACAATGAAAAATCATACATCATTGCATAACCAATGTAATGAAAATGGAATTCTTAAACATCGTGACATCATAAAACAATTCATATAAGATAAAGGAATTCATAAAAATAATTCCATCACAACATAATAAAATCAATTTAATAATAGGGATATAAACAAAACCATATATTATCTTAGATGGAAAATAATTTTGACAAAACACTTGAACTCCATTCTTGAGGAAAATATCCTTTCTACTTCAAAATTTTTTTTCCTTTCATAACATGTCATAAAATTTTAAACTAAAAGATGTTGACTATAAATAAACCTGAAATTTTGTAAAGTAATATTCTTGGAAATAATGTTTTAAAAAACCATTCATGTAGTATAAGTTAAAAAACAATCTTCCCATACTTTGGTAGGAAAAGTCAAAAAGTACCTCATATGAAAAACGACAACAGATACAATTCATATCATTTACTAAAAACTCATAAAAGGGTAAACATATATTTAAACAATTTTAGGTGGATGAAAATAATATTAAATATTGAGTAAACATGGATGTGGATGATAAATATTCTCTAATAAATTCTGAAGTATAAACAATCTCAGATAAAAATGAGATTGTGAGATTTTCCCTTACCTTAGGTCTGATTTGCTCCGTAAGTGTCCGAAACACCTATATAATGATTTATATATTGTAATTTACTTATTCTAGAATAATACTTATTTTTATGATATCATATATGGTAATATTCTTAGCTTATTGTTAGTAATATTTCATTACTACTTGTTATTCGGGTGTTTATTACTTTATGTACGTATGTGTGTTTGTTGAATAAATTCTTATTACTATTTTTAGGTTATAGACACCTCATTTACAGAATAGTATAGATGTAATATATATAATATTCATTAATTCAATTCATTTATATAATCATTATGCAATGAAGATCATGTAGAACGAGTCGCACCACATCGTGGAGATGGTATTCCGTACGTACGCACGAGTGATGATATCGTTCCCATGATCGTGGAATTGTATTGGAGTGTATGTATACTATTTAAGAATCAACATCACTTTAAAATAATCATATATAGTTATTTTTTACACCATTATAACCATCCAAGTAAGGTGGTGGTGGAAAATAGATTACACCACGGCGTGGAGACGGTATTCTGTACGTACGCACGCGCGGTGATTTCATTTTCTGTAGGATGGATAGATGGTGAAATAGGGTTGTTTCATACTTATAATAAAATATCATTACATGAGTAATACTGATGTTATTACTTCATAATGAAACACCTAAATAAGAATAAGTGTAAGAAGAAATAAAGTTGAAAAAATCTGTAACAGACATTAACTCTTCTTTGAAGCGCCTCGTTGAGACCTCCTTTTAGGGCACTAAAATTGGTCTTTGAATAAGACCAGGGCCTCTAGGATGTTTCTATGGAAGTTTAGAAGATAATTTGGTAGGGTTTATCTGAGATTTAAGTCTAAATGTGGTGTAAGGAAGAGAGGGAGGAGGTTCCCTTTTATAAGGGAGGAGAGGGGCACCTTAGGAAAAACTAAAAAATATTATTTTATTATAAAGTCATATTTGGTTTTTAAAAGCTCCAAAATGATTTATTTCTAAGATAAGGTGGGGATGGGTCGAAATCCTCTCATCCAATAGAATTTAGACATGTTTAGGTTTCTATTTTATCCTTGTCATTTAAATTTCACTTTATGATAGATAATTTAACTTTTACCATGAATTCTTGTTTTCTTACACTGTAAGGTTAATAATCATACTATAATAAGCCAAACGAACCCCAAGTTGTTTATTATGTATATATATATCACCCTATCTAAGTCATTTGGCCGATCCTCAGATTTTTAGGAAAAAAACAATTAATAATATAATATTTGTTTTAAAAACTATTTTATGTCAATTTTGACACTATTTGGTAATTGATTTTTGTGAAAATCATAACAGAAAGATTAGTTCGAAGAAAGATAATTAAATCAGTACTAATATGAAATAGTAACCTATAAAATTATTGGAATTCATAAAAAGTATCAAATTACTTTTATTTGGGTATTTATAACATCAATTATGTCAATATTTCATTAATAAGATAATTACTGCATCATAATTGTGTAATACATAAATTAAATTATTCAATGTCTAAAAAAACAAATAAAATACCATTATGTATGAAATATTTGTATCATTCTAATTAATATTTATAGTCGAATTTATCTTATGTATAACCCTATATTAAGAATGATTTAGTTATTAAGCATTGATTTTAAAAATTTTAACCCTTCATTAAATAAATTAATATTAAATGTCCTAAGCTATTTCAAGTGGGCCTAAATGGTCATATTTTATTCCTAAGGATGTTTTAGGTCAATTTACACTTATCCAATTTAATTATTACATGTGTTATGTTAATAATAATATCATTTTTACCCTTAATTACCGTATTTACTTTTAACCGTGGTAAAAAAAGTAAAAATTTACTATTCACCAAAGATTATTTTCATCTCATTGAACCACATTTTATTTCCTTATATTAACTCTGTCTCTTTGATTTTCAAAATTCCACTCACAGATGTGGTAAAATTATGTTTTATGTAAATTTGAAAATTCTCTTAGGAGGTGGGTAAAAGAAGGTGAAAAGTTCAATAAAATTTTTATATATCTAAAATTATTATAAAATGACTCCAATGAATTACTTTTAACTTATAAAAGTATTATGTATCAATTTTTTCCTAAAATAAATTTAAATAAAATAAATAATTATTTAAATGAAAAGACGGTTTTTAAATAGCAACCTAGTGTTTTCACTATTCATAAAAAATTGAAAGTTTTCAGAAAAATATCAAAATTTAATCGTAGGATAATTTTGATATTCCGAATCCAAAAAATATGTCCATTTTGAATGATAAAATTTAAAAAATTCCAAAAAGTGGGTATTACTATTCATAATGGCTAGTTTTAATAATATTTTAATAGCATATCGTTGTTTGGTGAAACTCGGTATTGTATACGACGGAAGATATCGAGGAAGGTAGTGATTGCATGTAAAGAAAGCCAAGCTAGTGTTGTGTGTAGTGAAAGATTCCATTGATGATTTATATAACATAAAAACAAAATATTTCTCATAAAATTCTCGGGTGTTACAACGTCAGCCTGAATAGGATTATCAAATGTGGGGGGAATGGAGAAAACAGTAGGAAAAATGAGTCTTGGAGAATAGGTGAAGCCCGAGAGGCCATGAAATCATCAACCATATTACATTCTCTCCAAGTATAGTTAATCTCGATATCGTTAAAAAGAAACTCTCAACATTTACGAACACTGTATGTGATGGACCAAGGGATGGAGCTCACTCCTTTAATTGAGTTGATGAGAAGTAGTGAATGAGGTTCTAATATGGCAAGATAAAAACCATGGGACTAACATAGTGATAATACACTAAGCAAGGTAATATAATCATCCTAAAGGGAGTCACTTGGACTGTGAAAAAATCTGAAAGCCAGATACACAGAACTGATCTCGTCCCTCACAGCCCCTCTATGACGCAGGAGGCCATCTTTGCACAAGCTGTAGATGTTAATAAGAAGTCAACATGAAGGAGGAATCTACGTCACCCAAATTTCATGGGAGAATCACCTTGGTTCTGGGATTTCCTCGCTGCTACCCACAAACTTCTTTCGAAGAGAATGAGAGAGCTTCCACAAACATAGTAACAGAGCCACTTCCATGGCCAAATCCCTATCATGGACTTTAATAGATAAACAAGAGCTAACAGATCCCTCGATCCTAGCCTTCTTCTATGTGTACCGTATAATCCAAAACCCAAATACAATGAGATTCGACTAGTCCATCTGTTCCTAGGCAATATCGTCCAAGCCAAGAAACCAAGAATACTTGAATGAATCTTCTCAATTGCACGGGATGATTCATCTAGTGATGTGACCTAGATCCAGCAATATTGTGAGAGTCTAGTCACTAAAGACGAGCAGACGCTATCTATACTCAACATGAGGGATACAAAAAAATTTATAGTGGGAAGTGAGGGAGACCCCTTTGCATTATACCCCCTCATCCGTGGGTAAGGCAGGATTGTGAATACGCCAAACAAGAAAGTTATAATTTCAAGGAAAGTACTTACACCATAATAAAACACCCCAAATTTCCTAGGTAGACCCTATATGCATAGAGAGAAGATAAGATTTTAAAGAGACCATGTCAGATGAAGATCCAGTGAAAACCAGTTGGTCCAGTTCTGAGGAGGAAGTAATATATTTAAGGACCACATAATGCAGAGGGTTGAGAACATCATGTATAAAGGTAGGAAAACTGATCATGTAAAGACCAATAATTTCCATGTAATTTTGTTTAAAATATATGGTAATTTTTCGAGTTTGTGAAAATTGATAGGGCATGATTCTAAGGGCTGGAGTGGCCAGAATGAATATATGAACTTTATTTCAGGTACGTTTAGTAAATGTGTGACCGGGTTTTTCTAACTATTGAATCGGTGCTCAGAATTAAAATCAAAGGTCACTATTGAACTCGTAGATCTGGTATTCTCTTAAGAAGACTTTCACCTCAATGACTGTTGGTCGAGGGTGAATGTTAGTTTTTGGTGTTTTTCTTGTAACAATAAAATAAAAAAAAGTGTCTAAAATTTTTATTTTTATTTTCAACACCCATGTGGGTGTTGGTAGGTGGGGTCCACCAAAGCTAAACCTCCATGAGGAAGTTGGAAGTGGGTTCCACCAGACCTTAACCTCCTATGAGAGGTCATGGTGGTGGGGACCACCCATACCATAACCTCCCATGAGAGGTTATGGTTGTAGGGACCACCCGGGATTAAACCCACAAGAAACCCCCCACTAATTGGGATAAACCCTCAACTACCTAATAAATGTGGGGGGTAGCCTCTTTAAAACCTCCACAATTTAATTGTGCCAACGCACAAACCATTAATTTAATCCATCCCTTCTCTGGATTAATTATTATACCCACCATAATAAATTTATCTTTTCGAATTTTTTCCTACAAAATAATAGATTGCTTAATATATTATTTTAGCACCACTTTACATTTCAGTGGAATTGGGAGAATTCATCTCCAATGAATAATGCTTCCACCATGAATAACACTTCCTCCACAATGAATACTGATGGGGAATGTCTTCGACTTCTTCATCAGAATCACCCTGCAGAGGCAACAGATGTGGGAGGTCTTTGACGACTGACTATCCCTCCTCATCAACATCAACAAACAATACGAGGTAAGGATGGTTGTTAAATTTTTGAATATTCTCAATTAATATCCACATTATTGATTCAGGATTAACGTTTAGACACTTTCTACCACTATAAACGTGGAGGGTGTGGGCAAAACTAACATTGCCAGACCCCTCCGCCTTTCTTCAATGTGGTGTTTTTCAGAATGAAGGAAGACGATGAAGGCAACAAAGGCAATGACACCGCGACCAGTGGCCACCAAGACCTGTGACCACCACGACCCATGCTGCCACCGCTGCGCCCCAGATTCCGAACGAACCAGCCGCTCACCCTCGCCACGCCATGCCACCCCATACCAAACAATCCACACTGTTAATTGGACATGCCACCCGCCGGGCAAGCCATGGCTGCCTGCGCCGCCCGCCGGACTCCTGAACTGTCTTGCGCCCATCGCGGAATTCTAGAAAAACCGCCCTGCGCCCCTCGATGCGCCCCTGTCGAACCAGTCGTGCCCCGACCGAACCAACCCGTGCCCCCGAGTCACCCTTGTCGAACTGGCCCCGCACCCCCGCGGTGCCCTGGCTGAACTGCCCCTGCCCCCAGGCAACACCCCCACGGCTGAGCCGCCCCATGGCCCCTACGGGCTCCGTAGCCCCTCATGGCCCTCACAGCCTTCTTGGACCTCTCAGCAGACTAGGAAACATCACGGGTCGAGCCTGACCCAGCAGGTTGGGCCGGGACGACCTGAACCGAGTCGGACCAGATCCATGCCCACTATGCCCCATTACATAATTTGGGCTATATCTTTAACACTGAATGTTTATTTGATGAACCATTAGTGGAACTGAAAATCATGGACTTAGACGGTCCCTTTGAGTATATTCCACGGGATTTTTAGATTGATATGGGAAATGGTCAGGTTAGATCGATCATGAATCCAACTAGACCCCCAAGACTAAAAGGACAATAACTCATAGACCGATCATTCAATTGATGCACCATCTATTTTATATCTCTATGATGTGGTGGACCATTGTGATAATTCATCATGGTATTTCATGAAAGTTGGAGTATCGACTAGTATCTCATGGAGTGGATCCTCTTAGAGACAAGTGAGATTAGTGAGGAGACATAGTAGCTGGCTGAGACATGATGAATGATGACCGTTACTACTCGGTGTGACTTGACTAGCCAAGTGGGAAGCACCTTAGTGTAGTGGAAGACCCACAATGGGGATTAACATGGTGTCAGGGAAGACCCATAGTACTCGATAGGAGGAGTACCTCAGCAGGCTATGAGGGGGAGCGCACTTGGTGACATGGCATACCCACATTGGGGAGTATGCTTGGTGATGCGGTAGATCTACGGTACTCGAAAGGAGGAGTACCACAGTAGTCCAAGGTTAGTGGGAAGCACGCATGGTGTTGCGGAATGCCCACTTTACTCGATAGAGGAGGATTTCTCCAGTAACTAAGGTTGTGAAAATGTGATGGGGGATGTTACTTGATACTACCCCCTAGAATAAAATAATGGTTTGAGCTGAGTCCGTTTTTCTGTGTTTTCCTCATGATTGTGATGGATCACATGAAAACTTAGGTATATGTATGGGCATATACCTAATTAAGTTTATCTATTTATTTCATTCTCCGTGTTTATCTTTGATGGATTTTGTGATACCTAGAGGGTCTTGGGGTCGCTACTGAGTATCGTTATACTCACCCCTACATGGGCTATGAACGCACCTTGTTGAGTTGGATGTAGATGACCGACAGTGCTGATCAAGGCTGAGAGTATTAGGATCAGACGGTACGTAGAGGTGGATCATACGATGATTCGGTACTTGGAAGAGACAAATAGATGTGGACTTCTGAGGAGGATATCTGTACCTTCCCTTCAGGTATGAACTTCGAAGGATGACCTAGCAGATATTTTTCATTTCTTCAATTGTACATGTACTTTCAGTTTCTTTTACTTTACGATGGGCTTCTATTATGGACCTTTTTACATTCATCACCCTTTTTTTATATAGTTTTACTTAGTGTTTCATATTTATTTGTGTTCTCTTTTTGTTTGTTTACATGTTATATAGGCAACGCCTTCCAAATTTTACGGAATTACGCATTTGGTGCTAGTCACCAGCCCCAGGCCGATGGAATGCGGGCTTGGGGTAGTCACTGAATGGGCATAGGGGACGGGTCGTGACATATATACTTAGAAGGAGGATCAATTTAAGGGTAATTGGAGGCTATTTGGTTATTCTGATTCTCATGTGATTCAAAAAATACCTCTGTCATAATAATGTAATCCAAAGTAGAACATTATGATTAAAGGTTCACAAACTCAAGAATCACAATCAGGGATTGAAATAGAAAATATAAAATGATGTCTATAGGTAACATTGGCATGAAATCTTACTTTATTCTTCGTATATTGGGAAAACATTTTCCAAATAAAAAATTGACCATTAAAATATATTGGTAATGACAAAAAAATAATTATCAAAATATATAATGAAAATAAAAAAAATTGGGATAAAAAATAATAAGTGGACTCCCAAAAAAGGATAGAAATAATTTGAAAATTTAATTGTGGGTAATTTTCATTTTTTGGGATTTTTTTCTATTTTTATTATTTTTAGTTTTTTTAAATACACACCAGTACAAAAGAAAAAGTGGAAAAATGGTTTTGATGAAAAAAAGTGGTTAAAATGGGAATGGGAATTAGATATGAAGATGAGAGAGAGAGAGAGAGAGAGAGAGTTAAATGGAATGTAGTGCCCCCTGGTTTGGATTTGGTGGGTCATCATCTCCATCCAGTGGTTGGTCTACCTCAATATCTAGGGATTTGATGTAATTCGATGTGGTTTCTAGGATGTTCGAAATCTTATAGTGATTCATTAACCAATGTCAATTTACCATTAATTTCATTTTAGAATAGAGGTCATGGAATTTACACTACACCACATGGGTAAACATTAGTAATAATAAAAGGGTGTTCCCAATGAGAATTATTCTTACCTCTGTGAATTAAAAAATAGGAGTTGAAGAGCATTACCTTTTCACCTTCAAGGAAGAACTTTTGTATAATGTTTTTATCAAGGAGTTCCATAGAATTGTCATTATATATATTGGAATTCTCCTAAAAATATAGTTGAATATCCATCAGTTCATTCAACTACAACAGTATCTATTCAACAATGTTTTCACAATCCAAATTGCATGTTTTGATAGCCCAAAATGACTTCTGTTGGATTTCAAATAGTAAATGAAATTCATTATCAAAAATTACCCTAAATGGATCCATGATAATGGTTATTTTAAAGGTTGTTTTATAAGCCCAATGTTATTCACTAAGTCATTCAGGCCAGTCTCTTCTGGTTGGCATAAAAATTCTCTATGCCACTCATTTCACTTCTCTATTAAGAAGTTTTGAGATGGTATTTTTTGGGGAGATATTTATTAGATGATTAAATTCAACATAATTCTTTTTTTTAGAATATATTTCGTGGTTTTATTATATAAATGTATTCCTATGTAACTTATCATGTCATACGAAGTAAAAAATTGCAGGAAAATATAGATTTGAGGAAATCAATAACAGTATGGGCATCATTATTACCTGTGGGTTTGGCCTCAACCATCCTTGAATCATAGTAATTATCAAGAAGAATATATTAAAATCCATTTTAATGGATAAAGGGTCACATGAAATTGATTCCCCAAACATCAATGATCTCATAGATGATTTAATGATTTTGGGTAATTTCATTTCATTTGGAAATTGTGCCAATCTTTTGGAAAATGGTATATAATTGATAAAACTCATGTGAGTCCTTGATGACTTCAAGATAGAATAATCTTAAGAAAATAAACATTTTGGAGTTCCATTTTAGTCCAATGTTTCATCCACCAGACATTGAGTGATAAAATTTTAAGATAGAGGAATGTTCATCTTCATTAACCAATATTCTAATTACCATGTTTGTCCCAATTTTCAAATGTTTACTATCATCCCAGAAATAGAAGTTTGAAGAAATTTTTATATTTACTTTTACTTCTTTTGAAATTTTTTCTAGTAAAATAATAGCAACTAAGTAAATAAATATTATATCATACCATGGTTTCACTGGAGTGAGAGACAATGTGTGTTCAGTTGGGGATTCTGGATCAATTATTTCAGAATGAAAATAATTTAAAATTCTACTGAGGTGTTCATCCATGTGGTTTTTCTTTTCTAAATATATCTTTAATCACAATTTCAAACTCTTGTATCATTAGGATCTATCTAGTTAGCCTCAGTTTGGAATCACATTTATTGAGTAAAAACATTATTGAAAAATGGTATGTGAAGATTATGAGTTTGTAACTAAATCGATAGGTCCATAATTTTTCTAATGTTAAAACCATAGAAAAAATTCATTTTGAGTCACAAATTAGTGATATTGAGTTTAATTTATTTTTTTCAGGCATAATATAGGACACGATTAATCTGTTATATTCATTAACCAAGAATAACCCCATTGGACCTATAAATATCATCACACATCAATTCAAAGGGTAAAAAAAATACCAGGGATTGATTATTGGGGAAGAAGTATAAAAAACGTTGATTTCAATGAATAATATCTTGTAAGCCTCCTAAAAATAGAAAATGACATCATTTTGAAGTAGCTGGGTGAGTGGGAGTGAAATCCTACTAATTTTAGGGATCAATCACTGTGAGAAACTAACATGATCATGGATAGAATTGATGTGATAATCTATTATGGGTTTATGAAGTGATTAGATCACATCAAATTTTTTAGTGTTGAATTGTATACCATATTGTGAAATTATGTTCCCAATAATAGACTCCTTATTAACTATGATGTGAATTTTTTCAAATTTCATCAAAAGGATACATTTAACACACTTTTGTATGACCAAAGAGAGTGAATGAATGTAGGATTCAAATGAATCACCAAAAATGGTAAAATCATCCTTTAAAACCTCAATGAAATTATCAATTAATTTAGAAAATATACTCATAATACATTGTTATAATGGTCTAGGATAGTGTAAAAGGTGAAAATCAATTATATTATAGGCATAATATCCAAAGGGACAAGTTAATGTACTATTTTTATATTCCTGAGTTGTAATTGGGATTTGGAAGTAGTTGGTGTATCCATCAAGAAAGTAATTATGTGAATTTTGCTCTAATAATTCTATAATTTGATCATGGAAAGGAAGAGGTCAATGATATTTTCTTATTTCTGCATTAAATTTATTATAATCAATGCGAACACACCATTTTTTTCACTCATGTTGTGACCACCTCTCCCTATTTATTTATGGAAAAAGATATCCCATCCTACCTAGGTACCACTTAAATAATACTAACCCCTTCACTATCATAAATTGTGTAGATTATACTATATAGGATAATATTTTTAATATCTTACCTAACTACCTTATGTATGAGTTGATTGAGGCTTATTTGAGGTTTTCAGATTAGTTTGGATGATTCTTCTATATGGATGTGATGCATGCTAAGGGAAGGTTGTATACATGGTATTCCATATAGTGTACAACCTAACTCCTTTTTTTATACACTATCAAATGAATATGTTTTTACTCCTTGGTTTTAGTAAGTCGAGCAAAGATAATGATCAAATACGAGTGATCATGGAAAGTGATTTCATATTTCAAGTTCACGAGTTGATGTTTTATATCAGTTTCATAATTTATTTTTAGGATAAAAAAATTTGTAATAAAGGAATGTATTTCATTATGTTTTGTTTCATTTTTCTAAAGAATTTACAGGTTTTAATAGTAGAAATTATGGTTGATATGTCTTTCAAGAGGGTTTTCAATATTCTAGAGATTTATGGATTCCATGAATGAAACGTCAACATTAAATTCCCCATTTATGACTTGGTTAATCATGGTGAATATTTAATAAGTTCCCATATCATTAGAAAATGATGAACCTGATAAAATGGTGTTCAGTTGACCCTTATAAGTTTCCCCATAAGAGTTTATTGAGAAGGTATAGTGATCCATTGATGGGTATCTCCTGGATTGAAAAATTCTGAACTTGATCAATTGGTCACCAAAATTTTTGGGTAATATACTGAAATGGACATCATTATTAGGTCTAGATGTCACGTTTATTGGTATTCCTAGAATTAGGGGAGATTAATAAGTGGATATTCCACCTTCCATTTCATGGACTACAAAATCAACTAGGAAGATATGATCAATTACTCGATCATGGAAATCCTCAATTATTCCTTTAGGAATTGTTGGGCTTAGATTGGCTAACTAGATGAAATCACTCATTAGGTAAAAGGGACCTACAACAAGGTTAGAGAATTTTTATTTGGGCATGATATTTATTAAGGCTTCTAGGTCAATGAGTGCATCATCAATGATTTAACTCCTTATTTAGCATGGAATAATAAATTTCCCTAGTCTTTACAAATCATGGGAATGAAATGATTGGTTGAAATAATTTCAATGTTCATAAGTTGTCTCTTATGAGTATACAATTCAATAAGAAACATTTCATACATAGGGATTATTTTTATGGAATATAATAGGGGAATTTTGATTTCAACACATCTATCCTTGTTGAAAATTTCAAGGTCAGGTTCAAACAACTTCATCAGCATAAAGTTAGCTTGATTAAATAGAATCGGGTTCCTTAATTGATTGGATGGAGGTGAGGAAGTGGTGTTAGATAATTTTTTTTTGGTTTTTTTACTCATTTAATTTTCTCTCTCAACATGAAATGGTTCATTGTGGTATACTTCATGGGGATTGGAATATATTTTCCAATTAAAGTTAAAATACACATACCTTACCCTTAGGGTTGGGAAATGATTGAGCTGGGAGATGGGAGGAATTAGAAGAATGATGCTAGATAAGATGACATTCATGTTATCCAATTTGGTTTTAAATGTTTTAAGACCTAAATCAGTGATGGATGAATGGTATTTACCCAAAATTTCTCATGGTTTCATAGAATAATAAGATTATACAAAAATGGGGAGTTCCTTGATTTTGGTTCTTCATAAATAAATTTTATTGGTATGGGAATTGGGAAGGCTCACTAGGATACAAAAAGCTGGGAGGAGCATGAGGATGACTTCCCCTTTGATGTTTGGGATAAAAAAGATAATTTTGTTGGAAGATAACACCTCCTTGACCATATTGGAATTGTTTTGTAATTTTAGTAGGGAATTCAGGGGGATGTGATATGACATTATCATACCTTAATCCTATGTTATATGTATAAAATAAGGGATCATAGTGGTGTTGGTTGGCATTTATAATGAACTTAGATGATTATTGAGGGTTGGTGCACTAGTATTCATATACTACATTGAGTTCCAATAATCTTGATGAGTATGATAGATCATCTTAATGTTATAGACATGTGTCTGTTAGATGATCCAAAAAGTTATAGATTCTAAAATTCATGATTGGCCTAGAGAAATAGATTGCGGAGAAGATGAGGTTGGGGATTTAGATTCCACTTATTGTTGTCGCTCAAGACCTATATGTTCACTCCTTCACAAGGTCATCATCTAATGATATATTGATTAATTCCCTTTTACATTATTGACTTGATCATGTGATTAGGTTTGTACTAATTTTTTGTTTTCAACCATGTTTCTTATGACATCTCATGCATCTGCATGATTTTTTCTCAATAAGAGAACCACCACATGAAGCATCGATGAGAGTTCTCTCTATATAAAATAACCCACATTTAATTATTGGATCAAGAGTTTGTCAAAGATTTGGTGGTGTGATCATGTTTCCAAAATATTTTTGAACCACTCCCTATATTCATGGAGTGATTCATTAGGGGATTTTATAGATATCACTTATTTTTTTCAGAAAGAATTTGTTTGAGACGTAGGGAATAATTTCTCTTAAAAGAGACTCTTCATGTCAATCCATTTTCTTAGGAAACCATCTGGGATGTAGTAGATCCCTGACATCATAAAGTTTGCATGAGAGAAAGGGAATGTTATATGTTTTAGATTTTCTTTAGAAACCCATTGAGGATTCATGGTAAAAAACATCACATAGAACTCATAAAGGTTATTATGAAGATCATCACCCAAAATCCCATGAAAAGGAGGTAGAAGATAAATCGAATCTGGTTTGAGAACAAAATCAGACACAATATTTTGATATTGAATACCTAGGGGTTGGTAATTCATATCAGGGGAAACAAGTTCATGTATGGTTTATTCTATAAG
Source organism: Viscum album (assembly GCA_963277665.1). Taxonomy (NCBI): domain Eukaryota; kingdom Viridiplantae; phylum Streptophyta; class Magnoliopsida; order Santalales; family Viscaceae; genus Viscum; species Viscum album. The sequence goes on from OY728158.1 coordinate 315,443,572, forward strand.
ATTGGACATATCTATATCAATTGTAAGGGAAATGAATGAGATATGGATGATTGTATTATCTCAAATGTCCCTCCGAAGTCAAATTTTTTTTTTCTCTATTTCAATGTTAAGAAAAATGATGGATTGTTTTGGAGGCCATAGGTAATTCATTGAAATTTTGAAGGATGAGGAATATTTTTTTTCTTTATTTTTTCTTTTCCATTCATGTTTTTATGAGAAGGTGGGTTTTTTATTTTTGTTTTTTTAGATATATATATTTTTTTGTTTTTTTGGATTTTCTTATTTTTAAAATATAAACAATAATTTCAATTACTAGTTTCACAATTCTATAAATAGAACCAATTAAAATGGGTATAATTATTTCTTATCGAACATTCCATGGAATGGTTTTATGCTTATGTGTATAGTGGCATTAAGTCAAATCTTCAGCCACGATATGAATTTTAGCATCTGTTATCTTTGATTTGTTTTTAAGGGTTTTTTTGGATAATAATAAAATTTATTAATGGATTATTTTTTATTTAACATTTTTATAAATATTGGGGTTAGTTCATTATTGGGTATTTCATCTAATGATATCCTTAAATGTGTTTTATATTTCACTAAATTAACACCCACTTTACAAGATTATTATGATTTGAATTCCGATGTATTGAGGCTTTAATCCAATCCATAACACAATTAGGGTTCTTATTTTATCAGAAAATGTGTATGGAAGTGTATATTATTATTACAATAATCCATGGAACCTATATTTTAAACAAAACATGTCATTAATCCATGACATTTTGTGGTCAACATACACAACATTAACCTAAATAATATTAAATGAGCAAAAGATCTCAATCACATAACATTACTGAATTATGGATCACCCCAAGTGTATATTTAACCATCCATTGTGATGGTTATTAATCTAGTTTATGATATTTATAGAGATGATTTAATAATATATGAAAAATAATGGGACAAGTTAGGAGTAGTGCACCGAACAAACACATGATCAATGAAGAGAATTAAACACAGAATTTTGATTAAATGATAAATTAAAAGAAGGAAATCATTTTATTATTTATTTAAAAAAATTAATATTACACAACATATGTTGGATGAGAATTATAGATTATTAATATGAAACATGAATTAAAATTCAAGTAAAATTGAAAACAACTTATGCGATTACAATTGAAAATAAGGAAAAACATGAAGTGAAAATATGTGATGTATATCATGTTGAAACAAGATTAAGGAAGGTTCCCCAAGGCCCGTTGAACGGATCTATTCATTCCAAATATCCTCTTCAGTGCTGAACTGCCAACCCATTGCAAGGAGAAGAGAAGAGTGGATTTATAGCTGAAGGTGGTGATTGTTTTCATTCCAAAATTGCCCCTCTACTTATCTCTCCTATTTTATAATTTATGCATCCAAATATAATGAAATATTATTATTCCAGGTTTATATATTGATATCTATAGTTCATTCTACAATTTTTTCAAATGACAGAATTTTTTAGCCAAATCAATTGTAGTTTTACTATACAATATTCTACTTTCAATTTTTATCCAGATATTTTCTAATGTCAAAATTTTTATGAGTTTTTGGATAATATTATTACATCAAATAAAAAAAATTTATTTATAAAATTTGATTTCAGAAATATTTTCTTTCATAGCACAAAACCTCACCTCAATCGGTTGAATGAATTGGGTGAAAATTCAAGAAAGGTGTGATGTTTTTTATTCTTGAACAGAATTGTGGGTTGGATATTAATGGATCAATTGGGACACTTATTGGTTGATTTGGGCCCTAAAAATCTTTTAAAAGTTTCAATGTATTGTTCCTACAAATAATGTGGCGAATAAATTATTTTTTATTCCTATAATGTTCCCATAGATTCTATCTTCATGGTTGGTTCATTTTTCATCAAAAAAATTGGGGGTGTTCATATGTGTTCTATATGTCCCTTTATATGGACAAATTGGCCCCATATATACTGAAATTATTTGGAGGAAATTGACTTAGGAACCCTAAAAAACAATAATTATACAATTTTTATAACTATATTTTGAGTTCTAATTAAAATAGTAAACTAACTCTAATATTTATTAACTCAAATAATGCCAAAAAATTATATTTAGAATTAAAACATATGAATTTAACATCAATTATGAACATTTAATTGAAAATTACTAAAGAGAGTAGACTAAAATTTACTAATATATGAATATAAAAAATGGCACATACTACTTGGTTTTAATAAAATTTACATGTTTTGCAAGGTACATAATCATTTCTCATCAAACCATTCCAACTCATCCAATCACATATGAGATTTATTTTCTATGGATAAATGATCACAAATGGAAATGTGGAGTAATGGTAATTGGAAATCAATGGGTATAACTACTTTTGTCCCATATACAAGTAAAAATGTGTTTTCTTGTGTTGTCGTGTGGGTTATGGTGCAATAAGCGGCCAAATCATGAAGTTGTTTTTCAGATAAATTTTTAATATATTTTTTAAACCATCTTCTAGAGTATATTTGATAGGGTCTTATTAAATTACCCTAAATTTAAATTTTTCAACTACATGGTAGTAGGATGAGTGGTTGGAATGAATATTATGAGGGAAATGAATCATCTAAAGATAATAAGAGGAGATGTTGGATGGATTATCTTTTAATATTGTATCAGGGGTGGAAAATCTAGTAAAAATGTTTTTCTTCCAAAAAAATTTTATTTCCATTGACCTAAATTGTTTGATGGATGTTGAATCGACCATCTTAGAGAAGGATTTATTATAGTAAGGATATACCTGAACAACCTGGTGGTTGTAGATGGATATGGAGCCATTACATTTATTCCTTAGATAGAAAATCCCATGAATATTAGGTATTTTTAAACAAATATAGGTTAAAATAATTGAGTTGGAATATATAGTATTGACGTTACATATCATGGTGATCTCCATAAAATCCTATTTAATTATCATCAATACATATACCAACGTACTAATATGATACAAAATCTTGATCCATAACTAATGAGAAACAAAGGCACCTACATAGACTTCACGTATGTTACTAAGTGTTCCCCCATGATTATAGCATCTAAGGAAAAGTACATCAAATCCTTTTTTATAGAGTAATTTCATAGAATTCATGCCATCATAAATATTAATTTTTTCTAAATGGTTCTATATTTTCTCTTTACATTATTTATCTAAAAAAGGATTCCAGATTTATAGGTACTCCAATAAAGGGAAAATTCATTAATTCTAAGAAATAATCTTGATCAATGGTTGAAATATTCTCATTTATCTCTTCCTTGTTGTTGATAATGAATAGTGACATCACCCTATGATGTTTAATTCTGATAATTGTTTTTTCATGGTTAGAATATTATTTTTCTATATACATGTTATCCAATAAATCTGTATGAGAATTGTATAAATGTTCGATGTGGGTATATGTAGAATTTTAGGAGAATTGTACCATCAATTCTTATATAGTGGGTTGTTATTCTATTTTCTCCTATCATATTCAGTATGATTGAATTATTTTTACTATGTAGGAGGATTTTCCACATGATATTTGGTTGTGCCAAACTTTACCCAACAGTTTAATGCGGTTGTTGTAGTACATGTAGGGGTAAAATCCATATTTACTGAAGAAGAAACCTTGAGAAACTGGGATTTTATGGTAGGATTCGATATGAAATGGAATACATGAGTGGTTATTTCAATTAAATAAATAATTATTTAAGAAATTAAAAAAACCAATTGGATTGTTCTAAAACATTATTTAAGATGATTTGATCCTAGGTTTCCATGGGGGTTGGATTAAATGTATTTATTTTCTTAAAATGTATCAGGTCACAAATTAATGATGAATCAAAACTATGAGTTAATTACCCAAAATAATTCTCCAATTTAATCATTACACAATTCCAAGGCTAATAAACAATTATGACAACCCTGCTTTTATTACAAACATAAACATGATTATTTACATAAAACATCACTTGATACAACAATGAATATCGAGAGGTTTAGTGTCTTTAGGTCTTAGTATCATTACATAAAAACTTAAAACATGAAATAAAACATCTTTATTGAAAACTTCCTTTACATGACCACTACATTTCCTCTTACATAGCATTGCATGGGATAACTCGAGGAAATTCATAAGAAAAGGGTGAGCTATAAAGCCCAGTAAGGGAGTACACATAGAATAACATGAGGAGTACAATACATGTTAGACAATAGGAATATGAATAGATCATAAAAGAAATATGAACATAAAGGCATGATAACGCATGATAATCATAACATGGAAATGTGGCAACAACACTTATCATGGAATTAGCATGAGCCAAGGGTCATTGCACATGGAGCATGATTAAATCCTCATTGCACATAAAGAATGAGTAAACCCTCATTTCACTTGAATTATCATGAGTCAACACTCATTGCACCTGACGTATCATGATACTATACTTTACCCAATGCATTGGAGGGCTGTAAGGGTGCGCCCTTCTTAAACATTTCATTTCTTGCATAAGTGTGCCACATGGATCATATATCATGGATTAATAAAACATATTAATTTCTTCCATGATAAAGGAATTTGTAATTCATAGATGAAACATTATAATCAGTAAGTAAATGTTCATAATGGTTAATACCCTTGATTGAGAAATGGTCATGGTATTCACTACACAGTGGCATTGTCTTATAAAATTAGTGCGATTTCGGCAGTGTAACGACGTGACATAAGAATTCATAAAAATGGTTGATGAGAAAGAAACGGTTTTCTCATCATATTTACATGTAATGGAAAGTAATGAGGTCATATAGATAAATTTCCCAACAATTGTAATGGAATTTAGATTCATGATACAAAAGTATTGCTTGAATGTAAACGAGGAGAGAGAAGTTCCTTTCGGAATTTCGGCATAGTAACGTGTGTAAATGAGAGGCATTTAATGAGAGAGAATGGGGTCTCCCATCATTAAAAAATAAAGAGGGTAGTATGAGGGAGGTGAGAAACCATAACCCAACATTCATATGTGAAATTAAAATGAAAAAACAACTTAATGAAAATTGGACAAAAATGAGAAACGAAGAAAAAACCCTTACTTGGAAGTGTGCTTCCAAAGGCTAGAGAGAGGCTTCTGAGAGGCGTCTTGGGAGAATGGGGAACCTTTGGAGGATTCTAGAGATATTAGGTCAGTGGTTGGGAGAAATCCAAAGTCTTTGTGTGAGGAGGGAGTGGGATCTTGGGTGGGTTTATATAGGAAAGGTGAGGGAATTCTTTATTATTTAGGTTTGGGTCCCCATACATTAAATTAATCCAAACCACAAACCATCCCATGGTTTTTGCCCATGTTTTTTGTAAAATGAAAAAAGAAATAAATATTTTATAAGGCCAACATATGAAATTCTTAAAATATTAGGGTTGCTTATGAGGAGGTGAGTCACACTCCCATGGAAATTAATTTAAAAAGTCAAGGTGTTGAATAAGTCTTGAGGGGTCCATTAATGCTTTGAAAATTAATTCAAAAAAACCCAAAATCACATTATTTTAATGGTAAAACATATACTGGCCGAACATAAGGATTATAGTATTTTATTACATCATTATTGGGTCATTATGATGTCATGAAACATAGTATATATTTAAACGGTATTTAATTTTTACTCAAAAATTTGACTATCTCAGAAAATTATGAAAAATTCACCGTTGGATAATTTCGACATCCTGATTCCAGAAATGGAATTTATTTTATCAAAAAAAATTTCTAAATATTTTAATTTTCCCTTAAAAAAAACTGACATTTATCGAAAATTCACGGGTTTTGACAGAAATTGCTTTCAAACCATAATAAAAATTTTTAATTGCATTCATAAAATTATAAGATCATTTATATTTAATAAAAATTAATTTAATAATAATAATAATATTGTATTGAAATATTATTTAAATAAAAAATCCATTAATTTAATAAAATATATTTCTTAATTAAATAATAACTAAAAACACCATTTGTACTTTATAAACTATTTACAATGTATCAATAATGAGAAGAAATTATATTAATTTTTATATAAAAATATAGTGTACATGAACATAGTACTATCGATTAGTTACATAACCCCTTAAAATAGTCGTATAATACCTAAGGGTAAGGTGTATGATGGAGACAGACTCTTGGGGTGGCTAAGATAACATCGCTCGAGTGGTAATTTCTATCAACTTCCACTTTTCTCGTAGATGGTCCTATTGGAGCTTGACACGATGAAGCACAGCATGGGATTGTTCAAGAGAGAAGCCCGAAGATGCCACCTCTTTTCCGAGCTCCGAAAAATGGGATTCGTATGGGGCAATTCTACTAGATGAGGCCATCACATCTTTTGTCCGAGTAAATTAGATTTGTTAAAGTCCTATATTTATACTAATCATGTGATCACTGTTCAACGGCTATATTAGCAACAATAAACATTCTTAACATAAAACCAAGGACGTTGACATTTTATATAAACATAATGATACATTTAATTAGATCAAGAGGGATTTCCATTAATGAAACATTGGTTCATTACAATATTCCCCCCTTAAGAAATTTCTCCCTCGAAATTTTTCTTTTCCCACACTAAAACAGATGTGGGTAACTCCGCTTCATCATTTCCTCCGATTCCCATGACTCTTATTCAAACTTATGGTTTCTCCACAACACCTTGAAGAGGGGCATTGTCTTATTTCGTAGAACTTTTTCTCTACGATCTAAGATCTTCACTGGTTTATCCTCATAAGAAATATCATCTTCCAATTGTACAAACTCAGAAGAGAGTACATGTGAATGGTTCGGTATGTACTTAATTAAGAGGGATACATGAAAGACATCATGTACTTTGGGCATGAAAGGTGTAAGTGATGGTCGATAGGCCACAGCCCCGACACGATCAAGAATCTCGAAGGTGCTGATGTACCTTGGACTTAACTTCCCTTTCCTTCCAATCCTCATGACCTTCTTCCACGGGGATATGCGTAGAAACACCATGTCTCAAACATTAAACTCAAGGTCTCATCGATGATTATATGCATAACTCTTCTGTCGACTCTGGGATACCTTGATATACTGCTGAATGGTTTTCACCTTCTCCACCATTTCTTCGACCATTTATGGTCCAAGCAGCTTACGTTCACCGACCTCATCCCAACATGCCAATGTTCTATACCTTTTCCCATGCAGGGCTTTATATGGTGCCATTTGGAAGCTTGAGTGGAAACTATTGTTATAAGAGAACTCAACCAAAGGAAGGTGTTGATCCCATCCTCCTTTAAAGTCCATTGAGCACTATCTTAACATATCCTCAAGTGTTTGGATAGTCATCTCAGAATGGCCATCAGTTTGAGGATGATAGGCTATACTGAAGTTCAGTTCAGTATTCAGAGCATGTTGAAGACTCTTCCAAAACATAGAGGTGAATGATGGATCTTGGTCAGACACAATAGATAGTGGTACTCCATGCAACCTTACCCCTTCCCTGATATAAATTTTTTCTTGTTGATCCAAATGGAAATCCTCCCGAATAGAAATGATATGTGCAGTCTTTGTAAGACGATCCACAATAACCCAGATTGCATTGTTGCCTTTGGATGTCCTCAGAATTCTGGTGACAAAGTCCTTGGTGATGTTCTCCCATTTCCATTCTGGTATGGGCAATGGTTGCATCATCCACTTAGACTTCTGCCTCTATTCCTTTACTTGCTGACACACCAGGAACATTGAGGTATATTCAATGATCTTTTTTTTCATATTATCCCACCAAAAGTTTTCTCGGAGATCTCGATACAGCTTTGTGCTCCCTGGGTGAATAGAGAAATTTGAACTACATGCATCATTCAAAAGTTCCTTCTTCATCTCCGGGATTGATGGAACACATAGCCTTTTCCCAAACCCCACAATTCCTTCTTCATTAACAATAAACTCTAAGGATTTACCCTTTTTGGATAGCTTCCACTTTTTATTGAATTCCCACATCATCCTTTTGATCATCCTTTAACCTTTCCAAAAGGGATGGTTGAGCAATCATTTGTGAACGTATTTATGATTTTCCCTTCTTTATGATTCCCACGTCCATCTTCATCAAGTCTATGAATATTGGATCGTTCTCAATTCTCTCCATTGATAGATTTGTTGGGTCCTATCTACATAGGGTATCTGCCACCTTGTTCGCATTCCCGGGGTGGTAATGTAATTAACAGTCATAATACATGATGAGCTCTATCCATCTTCTCTGGCTCATATTAATCTCTTTCTGTGTGAATATATATTTAAGACTCTTGTGGTCAGTATATATCTCACATTTCTCTCCATAGAGATAATGCCGCCAGATTTTCAAGGCAAAGATCACCGCCGCCAACTCCAAATCATGCGTTGGATAGTTTCGCTCGTGGATTTTCAACTGCCTTGAGTCAAAGGATATCACTTTATAATTCTACATCATCACACAGCCTAATCCCTTCATTTGAAGCATCATTGAATAACACAAAAAGTTCCCCACTTGCGGGTAATGTGAGCATGGTCGCAATTATAAGCCTCCTTTTCAACTCCTTGAATATATCTTCGCATTCGTCACTCCAAGAAAAATGTACTCCCTATCAAGTTAGCTTGGTAAGAGGGTTGGAAAATCGTGCGAAATTCCTCACAAATCATCGATAATATCCTTCTAACCCCAAGAAGCTATGGATATCCATTATCGATGTTGGCCTCAGCCATCCCTCAATTGCATCTATTTTGGAGGGGTCCAAAGATATCCCATTGCTTGTGATAATATGGCCCATGAATGAGACCTCCTTCAACCAGAACTCACACTTTCTATACTTTGCATAGAGCATCTCCTTGCGCAAAGTCTCTAGTATAGTTTATAAATTCTCCTCATGATCCTCCTTGGTTTTGGACTATATTAGAATATCATCTATAAAGAATACCACAAATTTGTTAAGATAATCTCAATAGACTCTATTCATCACATTCATGAATATTACTGGAGCATTGGTGAGTTTGAATGGAATTAAAATTAATTCATTGTGCCCATATCTTGTACGAAAAGCAGTCTTGGGGACATCTTCCTTCTTCACCCCTACTTGAAAATATCCCGACTACAAATCCACCATGGAGAAGTATTGTGCTCCACGCAGCTGATCAAACAAGTCATCAATTCTTGGGAGAGGATAATTTTTCTTCATCATGATTTTGTTAAGTTCACAATAATCGATGCAAATCCGCATTGACCCATCCTTCTTCTTAACGAAGAGGACTGGTTCACCCCATGGTGAAGCACTTGGGAGTATAAACCCTTTATCCAGATTCTCCTGTAGTTGTTTCTTCAGATCTTTATGCTTAACAACATCCATTCTATATGGATTCTTTGATATTGGTAGCACCCCAGGTATAAGTTCAATTGAGAACTCAACATCTCTTCTTGGAGGAAGATTAGGCAATTCCTAGGGAAACACTTCAGCAAATTCCCTCACAATAGGCATTTCTACAAGGATGGTTTCTTTCTTGGACTCAATCATCTGAGCCAAATATGCTTCCTCATAAGGTAGTAATATCTATGCTTGAGATGATGGAGAAAAAGGATATTCATCTTCCTCCTGACACTTGTAATGAATAGGGGGTCGATTATCCATATGGAGTGTGATTTTCCTCTCCCGAAAATTTATGTCCTCTCTATAGAAAGAAATCCAATCCATGGCAAGAATTGCATCAAATTCCACCAGAGGGAGTATGACGAGGTTCACAGGGAAATTCAATCCACAGACTATAATAGGGGAGGACTTATATTCATGGGATGCAATGATTGACCCATTTTCTGTACTCACCGACAACTTTACTTCCATGATTTGTGGTGGTGCTGGGATTGTTCTACTAAACTTTTGAGATATAAAAGAATGCGTAGAACCAGAATCAAAATGTATGTTCTCTATTCTTGAATGAATAACTAGCGTACCTATCACCACTTCGTTGTCAGGGTTCACTTCAGCTGAAGTTATAGAAAAAGCTCTTCCTTGCTGCCTTGGAGGTTGTTGGTTGTCTCCGAAAACCCTTGGATTAGGGCACTTATTTAAAAAATGACCTGGTTCTCGGCATTTGTAGCATTCAACAATGCGTTGAGGTTCGAACGGAGCGTTCCTCTCCTCTGTCACAGCCGTGGGTCTTTCTTGCCGACAGTTAACAGCTAGGTGCCCTTCTCTTCTACACCTGAAGCATTTTCTCGTCCCCTTAGGGCAATTTACAGGGTTCTTATTTCCGCACTTTTGGAAAGTGGGGTGCTGGATCTTCTGATCACCGTTGGATTTATCCATCGGACCACCAGCATTGAATTCCACCTTACGTTTCTTGTCCCCATGATACCCATGTGATTCCCCGATCACCATTTCTACCTTGATGGCACATCGGACAATTTCCTTGTAGCTGTCAAATTCACGTATCGCTAATTCTTTCTGCAAGCTAGGCTTCATCGCACCAAAGAAGCGGTCAACTTGGCATTCGGAGGGTAACAAAAAAGCCGGAATCATATCGTGAAATCCTTGTGAAGTTTTCCTCAAACGCTCCAATAGATTCTTCATCTATTTTCTTGAGGGAAATGAAGTCCATTTCCATCGTAAGTTGTAGGGTGCGTGGAAAAAATTTATCGAAAAACATCTTTCGTAAATCCTTCCATTCCTACACCTCGATCTCCTCCTCATGCTTCATATTTTTGATCAACGTCCACCATTGATCAGCTTCACCCTCCATAAGATAAGCCACTAGGAGAACCTTCTCTTGTTTAGAACATTAGAAGATGGAGAATATCTTTTCAATGGAGTTGATCCATTGTTCAGTGATCGTGGGATCGGATGATCCACTAGAAGTAGGAGGCCTTTCTCTCATGAAGATCTCGATAGCGACTTTTTCTTTCTTGGGGGGGGGGGGTTTGAAAATTCCTCATGACCCATGTTTCTATTCAAAACATGAGTTAGCTGAGAGAGAAGCATGAAAAATTCCTCGATTCCCGCTGCCATTGGATTGGGCATCTCATTAGTACAGTCATTACACTGATCTTCACAACGGTTGTTAGCCCGAGTCCTCATATTACCGTCCATTGGCTGGAATAAAAATAAATTTAGGGCTAACACATAAAGGGTAATCAAAAGAAAAAAGTTAATGACTTATAAATAAACTTTTATTTCCTTAACTCATGAGTCTATAGGCTTCAATCTAGGCTTTTCTAATTTTGAACTTATATTCGTAGGGGAATTTTTTCATTCCCTTAATAAGGGTTCATACTTAGATTTTGAATTCATAAAAACCTATCCCAAGGCAGTGTCGTAATCAAGAGTGCAACAAGGCCCGTTGTTGTGCACCAGTTCCCATTCGAGTCTAGTTCAAAGCTGTGTTTTCAGGTTTTACCCCTAGGATACATCTATGCCCGAGCCGCCTCTACCTGATCATATCCAGACATGGATGTATTTTATTGATAAAACACTTACTCAGTACTTACCAAAACTTAGGGATTTTTTATTATACTTAGTCTTGTATCTAAGGCTTTACTAGTGTTTCCTAATCCCAAAAATGACTAAACCTATCCTCTAAAACCAACTATGACAAACCTTCTTTTATTACAAACATAAACATGATTTATTACATAAAACATCACTTGATACAACAAATAATAATGAGAGGTTTAGTGTCTTTGGGGCTTAGGATCATTACATAAAAACTTAAAACATGAAATACAACATCATTATTGAAAACTTCCTTTACATGACCACTACATTCCCTCGTACTTAGCATTGCATGGGATAACCTGAGGACATGCATAAGAAAAGGGTGAGCTATAAAGCCCAGTAAGGGAGTACACATGGAATAACATGAGGAGTAAAATACATGTTAGACAATAGGAATATCAATATAGAATAAAAGAAACATGAACATAAAGGCATGATAACGCATGATAATCATAACATGGAAATGTGGCAACAACACTTCTCATGGAATTAGCATGAGCCAAGGCTCATTGCACATGGAGCATGAGTAAATCTTCATTGCACATATAGCATGAGTAAACCCTCTTTGCCCTTGAATTAGCATGATTCATCACTCATTGCACATGATGTATCATGATACTATACTTTACCCAATGCATTGAAGTGCTATAAGGGCGCACCCTTCTTAAACATTTCATTTCATTCATAAGTGTGCCACATGGATCATAAATAATAGATTCATAAAACATAATCATTTCATCCACGATAAAGGAATGTGTAATTCATACACAAAACATTATAATTAATAATTAATTGTTCATAAAGGTGAATACCCTTGATGGAGAAATGGGCATGGTATTCACTGCACAAAGGCATTGTCTTAGAAAATCGGTGTGATTTCGGCAGCGTAACAACGTGACATAAGAATTCCTAAAAATGGTTGATGAGAGAGAAATTGGTTCCTCATAATATTAACATGTAATGGACAGTAAGGAGGTTATATATATACATTTCCCAACAATTTTAATGGAATATAGATTCATGATACAAAATTATTGCTTGAATGTAAAGGAGGAGAGAGAAGTTCCTTTCGGAATTTTGGCATAGTAACGTGTATACATGAGAGGAATTTAATGAGAGAGAAAGGGGTCTCCCGTCATTCAAAAATAAAGAGGGTAGTATGAGGGAGGTGAGAAACCATAACCCAAAATTCATAAGTGAAATTAAAATGGAAAAACAACTTAAAGAAAATAGGTCAAAATGAGAAAGGAAGAAAAAACCCTTACTTGGAAGTGTGCTTCCAAAGGCTAGGATTGTGAGAGGCTTATTGGGTTCTTGGGGAACCTTGGGAGGATTCTATAAGGAGTAGGGCAGAGGTTTTATGAACTCCAATGTGTTTTAGTGAGGAGGGAGTGGGAGCTTGGGTGGGATTATATAGGAAAGGTGAGAGAATTCTTTATTATTTAGGTTTGGGTACCCTTACATTAAATTAATCCAAACCATAAACCATACCATAGTTTTTGCCCATGGTTTTTGGAAAATGGAAGAGGAAATAAATATTTTATAAGGCCAAAGTCTGAACGTCTTAAAATATTTGGGTTACTTATGTGGAGGTGAGTCACCGTCCCATGGAAATTAATTTAAAAAGCCAAGGTGTTGAATAAGTATTGAGGGGTCCATTAATTCTTTGAAATGTAAGAAAAACAAAACCAAAATCACATTATTTTAATGGTAAAACATATATTGTCAGAACATAAGGATTATAGTATTTTATTACATCACTATTGGGTCATTATGATGTCATAAAACAGCTTATATATTTAAACGGTATTTAATTTTTACTCAAAAATTTTATTGTCTCAGAAAATTCTTAAAAATTCACCGTTGGATAATTTCGACTTCCTAATTCCAGAAATGACAATTATTTTATCTAAAAAATTTTCTAAATGTGTTAATTTTCACTTTTAAAATAAAAACCGACATTTATCGAAAATTCAAGGGTTTTGACAGAAATTGCTTTCAAACCTTAATAAAAAAATTTAATTGCATTCATAAAATTATAAGAACATTTATATTTAATAAAAATTAATTTAATAATATTATAATTATTTTATTAAAATATAATTTAATTCAAAAATATCTTAATTTAATAAAATATATTTATTATGTAAATAATAACTAAAAACACCATTTGTACTTTAAAAACTATTTAAATTGTATCAATAATGACAAGAAATTATATTCATTATTATATACAAAAATAATGTACATGAACATAGTACTATTGATTAGTTACATAACCCCTTAAAACATCCATATAAGACCTATGTGTAAGGTGTGTGATGGTGACAGACTCTTGGGGTGGCTCGGATAACATCGCTCGAGTGGTAATTTCTATCAACTTCAACTTTTCTCATAGACGGTCCCGTTTGAGCTTGACATGATGAAGCTAACCATGGGATTGGTCAAGAGAGAAGCCCAATGATTCCACCTCTTTTCCGAGCTCTGACAAATGGGCTTCGTATGGGGAAATTCAACTGGATGAGGCCATCACTTCCTTTTTCTGAGTAAATTGGATTAGTTAAAGCCCTATATTTATACTAATCATGTGATCACTGTTCAACGACTATATTTGCAACGGTCAAAATTCTTAACATAAAACCAAGGAAGTTGACATATTATATAAACATAAAGAGACATTTAATTAGATCAAGAGGGATTTCCATTAATGAAGATTTGGGTCATTATAACAATGACCTTATATAATCACTCTAAACAATTGGATAGTACTTTCCCTCAAAATGTGGAGTTTCTAATATTGGAGAAGATGGTAATTAATAAAAAATCATCAAATGAAAATATTAAAATAATGATATGATTTAAAAATTTAAGATCATAAAATAACATTCAATTATCCCCATGAAACTATGTAGTACCAAGCCATAAAATTTTATCCTTCTTTTTATATTTATTTATTAATGTAAGTGGGAATTAGACTTAAGAAAGCGTGATTGCATATGAAAAACATTAAGAAAAATGAACACTCTACTATTGTGTGATGAATTCAAAGGTGATGTAGTGAATAAATTCACACCTTGATTCAGCAATATAAATTTGTGAATAAAAGGAAAATAAAAATACAAGAAGAATAATTTCTAATAATAAATGAAGGTGAAAAGAAAACCTACATGGGAAAAACTAAAGATTTGATTGAAAATTGAAAGTGTAAAATGACAATTCAATGAAAAAATTACATGAAAAAAAACATGCATTCTATTTCGATTCACTACAAGATCCTTATATTGGATTATTTGGAGGCTTCGGTCTACCCACCATAAATATATTCCTTCCCAATTAATTGAGTGTCAAATGAAGGGTGAGAAAATCTAGGGAAATTTGACATTTCAATGTTGGCCCAGAAAATAGTCCAGATTCATCCCCTTGTTGATGTGTGATTTTTTAACTGAATATGGACAAATCCATAAGGGTGATAGAATAAACATATCTTCTTCATTGTGTCCTCTGATATAAATAAAAAATTTATGAAACATGTACAATCCTTTTTGGATGTTATGCTCGAACTAGTGGGATGACTTTATGGACATTCAAATATGGCCCACCATGTAAATGTCAACTTGGGATCCCTTTATCTCCATGAAAACGTCATAATTAGCTCTAGACATAGTGGAATAAAATTATCAACATATTATTAGTTTTCTAAAGTAAAAAATTTTATCTTCATTAGGCTTGGATTTTGGGCCTCACATTTTTTTGATGGTCCTCAGGCCAATTATGCATTATCCAGAAAATTTCTCCATTCATGCCCAAAAATCATAATCTTTAGTTGGGACTCATCCATATATCATTCATGATACATTGTTCCAAATTCATTGATCCATCATATTCCATAAAAACAAAAACAATAATAATTAAATAAATTAATTCCACAAATAGATGATTGATGGGGCCCAAATTTTCATTTTAAACATGAATTGCACTTGAGAAAATAAAAGAAGTTTAATTTCTATAATGCACTAAAAATATGTTTATAGAATTTGAATCAAATGAATAATAAAATATTAACAATTAATAATAGCCTCATCCAATGGATAATAACACCCCAACATGATTTTTTCTAGTCATGAGTAAACTGTATTTCGTAAATATGAACTTGAAATTGATTTTTCAAAAACATTTTAACAATCATTGCTCATAAAAATATCATTCCAAAAAAAATCCATAAAAAATCATTTCACACAAGATTGGTCCACAGGCTTATCCCAATCCCAAGATCATTCCTTTTTCAAAATTCATTTTCACATTTCATCTAATTTCAATTAAGCATGAGTATCTATTGTTCATCACAAAATACATGGGGCCCATTTTTGTGTTCAATAGGGAAAAATTAAAGCACTATTTGGGAATCACATTAAACATTAAGGTGAGTTTCCAATTATTTTTTTTATTTTTTTTGAATTTCCTGTTTTTTTTAATGAAAATTAATATGAAATTACTAACTCTAAAAAAAACTATGGAGTCACAATAACAAAATACAGGATTCCTCGCATATTTTCAATTTTGTGCCCTATAATAGAGATATAAAACCTAACTCTATGAAAGACAACTATGGAGTCATGATCTCAAAATGTCAAAAACCGCACATTTAGAAAAAGCATTACTCTATTTGGTCATTTTTCTCATTTTTTGTGATACTCAAATTAAAATAAAAGTGGCCCCAAACCATATGTTATGATTTAGGGGTCACAAAAACTCAAACATACACCAAACATCCAATGGATGTGAATTGTGGAATTTTGATTAAAAGAATGAAAATTTCAATGTTGAAAATCACATCCAACAACCACACATTCCAAAAAAACTTCTCTTGAACTTAAACATGAAATAAAATAATAATCAAGCAATTCCAAATAATATAAAACTTATTTTTAATTTTTCACAATTTAAATTAATGCATTCAATTATAATTAATTAAATTTTATTTGATTTGATTTCTTATCATAAATACCATTTTTTTTTCAAAGTCTCAAATTTCACTCCTGCAAAATTAGAATGATACTACCCTTATTTTTGTAAGAAAAGATAATAAAGAGAAAATAATTGTGAATAAATAGGGGTGATGTTATTTGAAATTAAGTCATGGAATAAAACCACCTATTTTGTAGTTGATGACACATCAATATGAAATTCTTTACTTTGGATTCGCGTAATATATAGACTCCTCGGGGATTTTTGAAGGTTGGGTTTGAACTTTGAAAGGAAAGGGTTTTATTTTAAAATACTAAAATACATCCAAACCTAAATCCTAAACACATTATACATTAGATCACATTGGAAACACCAATGGGTTCCCTTAAAAAACAAAAAATTACACACAAAATATTAAAAAAAATGATGAATATGGGTTGCCACTTGGAAAGTGCTTAATTTAAAGTATTGAGCTTGACTTGGACCCCAAAACCTATCAAATACCATCTTTAAAAATTTTCATTACCCCATTTTTCTCAGCTTATACATAATAATTATTGATTATTTTTTTATAATTTGTTTCATGTGTAGTCTCATGCTCAAAAATGAGTGTGAATTTCCAAGGAGTTTCAGATATGTTTGACCTGGTAACTTCTGTTGTATTTTCTAAGAAATCATGATTTGTTTTTATTTATTAGCCTCAACTGCTGTCGAAATTATGAAAAAATATTTTTTATTATCCCCTGTGAAATAACTCTGGAGATATGATTTATGGATGTTGATTTCAATCTCGTGTTGTCTAAAACTTTTAAAAATAGGTGGGGATTTGAATGGAACTCAATTTCATTTTAAAAATGGATTCAAAAAATTGGTTCCATTTTATAATAATAATCATAAAAAATATGAATAAATTTGTTTCAATAATGGGTATGGACTCAATTTTTTTATTTATCCCAATGGATTTGGGATTTTGGATTCTAAAAAATTTTCATTAGAGAAATATTGATGACATTAAATCCTGAAATTCTTTGTTTCCCTTTGGTTAATGTAGAAAAAAAAATTCCTCTTTATTTAAATAGTATTCATCAATTACTTGATCCTCTTCATCTACCCCAAATTATATTTTTGGTTTTTACGAAAATTTAGGAGATTTTTGGGGGAAACATGAAACATCACATAAGGATATGGATGACATATTTAGTGTAGAAATGGGTTCCTCACAAGTTTTAATGTTTTTCAATTCTAACATCAATGATGAATCCTAAAAAATCCTTATCTCCATTTGATCACAAAAAATTTCACGAAGTTGTTAGGGATAAATTTGGATATGAGTTTCAACATCATTGACATTCTTATGATTGATATATTCTTCCTTCCTTCGGCGGGTTGGAAATGTTTCCTTTAAATGATCATCATCCCAATGATTGTTCATGTTATCAGGTGGGGGGTAATCATTCAAGTTTTGATCAACAAACTTCTCTATGTGATGGGATTCCCAAATTTTATTTAGTATTTGATTCCATCATGAGTTTATAAATTCATTTTATTTATGATACTCCATTATATGTATTTGGAAAATTGGATTTTAGATTTTCCAGACCTAGGAAAATAGGAAGGGGAGAATATAAGAGAAAAGGGTTGAAAAAAATGGGGGAGAATAGAAAGACATTCTACGGGGACTTAATTATTCCCCATTAATGGTTCCAAAAAATTTATTTCACCCAAATTTACACTATAGTTATATATGGTATTTGTACTATAGGTAGGGATTGAGTCCATAGGGACCGAAGAAGAAACCTAGAGACGGGTAGATTTTATGGGAGGATTGGACATCAATTAGAAAAATGGGTGTTGATTTTGATTAATGAAATAATTATATAATTTAAATAAAAATAATTAAAAAAAATTAATTTATCTAAAACAATTAATTAATATTATTTAATCATAGGTGTTTTTTAGGGTTTGATTAGATGTATTTATTTTCTTATAAAGTTTCAGGACACTAATTCAAGATGTATACAAACTATGAGTTAATCAAACAAAATCATTAACCAATTTAATCCTTAAACAATTCCAAGTATAATAACCAATTTAAATGGATTATACCTTTCATGATCAATCAATGTAATTGGATCATACTAGATATAAAAATGTAAACTTGTTAATGTTGGACAAGATGGTAATGAAAAACAAATCATCGAATAGAGATATTAATATAATGAATTGATTTAAGAATTTAAGATCATATAATATAATTAAATACACCCCATTAAACTCCATAGGACCAACATATAAATTTTATCCCCCCATTTATGATATTTTATCAATGGATGCGGGAGGTCGACTTAAAGAAGCATGATTGAAGAAGAAAAACATTAAGAAAAATTAACACTCTACCGTTTTGTGAGAAATTAAAAAGTTCTAGTTTGAATATATTCAGATTTTGATTTAGAGGTACAAATATGTGATTAAAAGGAAAATGAAAAGAGAAGAAGATGAAAATTTATTATTAAATTAAGGAGAACAATAAAAATACATGTGAAAAATAGAAGATACTATTACAAATTGAAAGCATAAATATAGAATTGAATGAAAAAACATTAAATAGAATAAAAAAACATAGATCCTAATTTAACTCACCATAATGTACAAATATAGGAATATGTTGAGCCTCTGTTCTAACCACCATCAAAACATTCCTTCTCCATTAATTGAGAGAGTCAAAACGATGGTGAGAAAATCAAGGGGAATTTGGCGTTTTGAAGTTGACCCAAAAATATTATATAGATTCATCCCCCTTGTTGACGTGTGATTTTCTAACTTAATACTTTTAAATAAAAAGAATTATTAGAATAAAAATATAATCTTCCTTTTTTCCTCTAGTATATGTAAATATATCAGGAAACTTGGACTATACGTTTGGATGTTATGCTCAATCTATTGGGATGACTTTATAGGCATTCAAATCTGGCCCACCATTTGAATGTCAACTTGGGATCCATTTATTTACAAGAAGAATTATGAATTATCTATATCCATAGAATAATTAAATGATCAATATATTTTTATATTTATACAGATAGAATTTGAGCTTCATTGGGCATTGATTTTGGGCACTAATATTGTTTGATAGCCCTTAGTCCCATTATGGTTTGTCCCGAAAATATCATCATTCGTGCGGAAAAAATATTCATCTTCTATAGGGATGCATCCGTCAATCCTAAATGATGAAATTTTATAAACAAAGTGATCAATCAGATCTCAATATATAAAAATCAAAAAATTAAGGAAATGAATTCCACAAATAGATGAATGATTAGGCCCAAATTTTCAATTTAACCTGAATTGTAATTTAAATGAGAAATAAAGTTTAATTTATATAATGCAATAAATATAATGATTTGGGATTTTTAAACACATGAATATTAAAATATTAAAAATTAATATTAGCCTATTTTAATGTCTAATAAATATTACATGGTCCTGAATTATGGAGGTGGTGTTTTATTATCTTATATGTAATGGTTACAGTTTCAACATTGCAAGAAATTTTTTCTTTTTGATTCTAGTGTTGGTTGATAATTTTTTTTGGATATTCAAAAATATTATTCAAATATTTATATAACTATTGAATGTTATTGTATTCCAATTTTATATTACATTGTAATGAGTGTTGTTTAGACGATGTCATAGAGGTTCAATATATAGAGGCCAAAAAATATTTCTAGGGGATTTATAAATTAATGGAGTAGGTCAAACCATTCCACCTGGTAATGAAATGTGAGGCTATATAATTCTAATATTATTTGAAATTTTATAGGTATAAAATTATTATATTTCAAAGGGTTTAAATTAATTAATAAATGATTTTTTGGTAGAGATAATCCTTTTCGATGATTGATCTAGCTAGAAAAATTGTGTAATATAGAGAAGTTGTCCCTAATGTGATTGTACAAAGAATCTATGTTTGGATGCTTCCCACTGAATGGGGTTCCCCTAATAGGCCCAAACTGAGACAAAATATTTTTATAGTTCAACTTCATCCCCCCTCATGGAATTGAATGTTGTAAAATTATGACTCTGAAATTTGGTTGGAGGAAATGTTACATCTACCTACTTATGGAATGGAATTATTTCTTGCTATATTGGTGCATGCTGCCCATCCATAGCATCCATTCATGTTTTATGTGACTCAATGGTGTCAAAGAGTTATAATTCAGTAAATTTATTGGATATGAATTGGTAGATAGTGAATAAGGGGAGAATGTTTTAGATCCTAACATGGTGGGACTATATACATTATTGGATGATAGCTAGTATAGACTAGACTATGGTAGTTCACATGATATAGTCCCGACTACTATCCAAATATACATAATTATTAACATCCTTATTCAATTATATTTAAATAAATTGTTTGTAAATATTCTATATGTTGGGTTTTAATTGGATCTTACATTCATTTGATGACAAGATCTTCTTGTGGAAGGAGATCTGTTGAAAGGCTAATGCGAGGCTCTTCCATGAGATTATACCAACCCTGGACATTACACCTAATTAAATTAGTGTTGATTCACCTTAAAATTTTTTTCTTCCACATATGGATTTATTCCTTACTCAATTACAGGTTTTAAACATATTTAGGTAATGTGTGGGATATATACACACTTTTTCCTTTTTCCTTAGTTGAATCCTTCCATAGAGGTGGTAGTTGAGAATGAGAGGCTGCTCCCAAATTTTTAGTTTTCCTTAGATTTTATGTATTCAAACCTTTTTTATTTATTTTAGTTTTGATTATATTTCAATCAATTACAACTTTTTCCAACTCCCCCGAACATGATTCATTCCCTATTAAATATATTCAATCATAGAGGATGAAATTGACCATTTAATTGTTTATTGTTTTTATCAAATAACCATCAAAAAGATAATATTAATAATAATAAATTGATTATCGCTTGAGGTATCATAGATTCTTAAATACATGTGTCACAATAATAGTCAATGAGGCATGACCAGTTCTAGATGAATCTGAGCTAAATTACCCTGAAATCCTCTAAGGCGACTCTTTCACAAATCCCACTTCATTTTCAATCGACCAGAGCTCTTTAAGAATCTTGGATGATTGTTTACTTTGTAAATGTGTGGAGTCTTGATGATACCTCTGTGAAATGACATTTTGAGTCATGGGATGCTTCATGAACACATGTAGGGTTGGCAGTATCTCTACAAGAGTGACATTCAATCTCCCCGAGGAACACCCATTCATAAATCTCATAATTCTTCATCAATGCCTCCAATATTCGGGAAATACATACCATATAAATATCCCCATAATTATAAAATTTTATGTATACAATAAGTCCTTTTGACTTCTAAAATCTTTCTCTTTAAGAGGACCCCTTGAGCATCACAGAAAAATCCGAATATGGATAACCCAAGGTATCTAGGCTCCGTGAAACCTCCTCACATGTGTTATTGAAATCTTCAATCTAATGTGGATAATCCATTCCCAATGTCCCAAATCCTTCATAAAATAATAAGAGCTTATGATTCATGTGTGTCTTTATGAATCATTCTGTATTTTTAAAGTAACCACTTATGAATCATGACTTCCTCATGTGGTCTGGTAACCTAGAATTTTCATGCATACTCATTTGTGAAGACATTGAGCTCCATGTTCAACCAAATCCTTGAATAAAATACTTTTGGAACCTAAAATATTTCCAAATGACATATCCTATCTTTCTCTATGGTTCCTGCCTTCAAATAAAACCCCTACTAAATGGTCGAGTTCCAAAAACCCCCCATACAAATACCAGACTTGTTTAGCTACAACCTAAGTCCCTATGTGATCAGTTCCTCCTATTTTTGTGTATTCAAACTTCAATATAAGTGTGTATAGAGATTTTAAACATTATTTTGTTTTAAGGAATATGTATTATATCTCATTTTTCTTCTAATAATTTGGAATATAATGTGAAAATCACGATTGACCACTACTCCATGGTAGTGCCAACCCAATTCCCTAGACAATGGAACTTGAGTGGTGGTTATGTAATCCCTAGGGGTGTGGAGTGATTCCCCCTGGTCCAAGATTCATCATTTAAAAATTACCATTTCCACTTATTAGTCATACGATGTTGATATTCATTAAAACGTTTTCTACACATTATGTGAAACTGTAGTACAACCTTATATGATAAGAATAATATTCCCATGTATTATCATTATGGGATACTACTGACACCTACCATGGACTACATGCCACCCTCATAGGATTACAAAACACCCCCAGAGGGAATCGTTCTAGGTAATCCCCAAACCATTCCACTAAGTGAAATCCTCAAATGGAGGGTAGATAAATTCATAATACCCACACCATTCCCATAAGAGAAATCCTATTGAGAGGGTTTTTTCTATGTTTAGGCCCCACACCATCCCACATTTATGCCCCATTCACAAAATGAGTTCCCGTAATATATGATGTTCACCCTCGTGGATCTATCATATGACAATACCATAATCTACAACATCAAACTATGTGGGTTTTTATCCATCTCTTCTTAACGAGTTATTTTGGACGCCTCTCCAAGGTTCAATCCCAAATAATGGTAAAAAAAATTGTGATATGTT
Organism: Viscum album; assembly: GCA_963277665.1. Lineage (NCBI taxonomy): Eukaryota > Viridiplantae > Streptophyta > Magnoliopsida > Santalales > Viscaceae > Viscum > Viscum album. The sequence goes on from OY728158.1 coordinate 315,466,733, forward strand.
CCCTCATAGGGAAAAAACTTCCATATATACCACATAGGGAATTCGATCCATAATGAAAAACTATCCAAGTGTGTATTCTTCAATAATAGGCAGGCACCTTTCAGATCAACCTCTCATGGAGTTTAATCCAAAGTGGTATACTATCCAGATGTGAAAACATCCATCCTAGGTATACACCTTTTAGATCTACCTCATAGGGTGTTCAATCCACAATGTCAAAATATTCAGGTGTGACATATTCCCTCCTATGGACTCACCTTCCAGATCTGCCTCACATGGTGTTTGATCCCCAATGGTAAACAATATAGGTGTTACATCCTCCCATTAAGTGATGCACCTCCATCATCGGCCTCCATAGGGAATCCTCCTCAATCAATATTGTATCCAGATGATATTAAACTTGTGCCCTGATTAGTCTCTAATAGACATTCTGATCCGTCTCCATAGTACATAGAACTTGTGACCTGGCCCATAGTACATACACTATGAAAATGTATGTTCTGCCTGAGGTAAAAATCCTTGTAATAATTATACCCCCGATATCAATTAACTAATTATAAACATGATATACCTTGGGTATAGCACCCAACATGCCTTATACAAGATTCCCTCTCAAGTGGAAGAATACAGGTGACTAATGATACTAATTTACAGACATGCCTAGAGATTCCCAACAAGACATATATACTGACCGAAGGTTTTTCCGTATCATGAAAAAATTATTTTAATTAACCAGTGTCCAAAAATAAATGGCATCAATTATTTTTTCCCGGATCATGACACAAATTTATGAGGGAGACCCAGAATAGGAAACAACATATAAAGAGGAATCCATAGAAGGAGGAACCAATATCCCATCATCCTTTTACAATCATGGAGAAGACATAACCATTGAAAGTGATGAAATACGATCTCCTTTGGAAAAAGGTAATATGGAAATATATAAATATAGATTACATTAACACATAGGAGGGCCCTAGTGAAAGCGTCAGAAATTGAAATAATGAACCAACATGAAACTATTCTCCTCAGCATATGGAATAGTAGAGTTGGGGAACTCATAGATTTATATGACATTGGATCCATACATCCAAAACAAGGTCCAACATAGAAAATAGTTAACCCAACATGTGTCTCACATGAGAATTAGGAATGTTAGCATTGGGGATCCATAATATATGACCTTTTCAGTGTGTATCACTCCCTATCATCAGAATATTGAATGATATTGTTGTATTGGGCATTGATTTCCTCGAACATTTACTAATGAAAAAATCCACCTACATTGCAGGACCTAGGTATAGAAAATTAGCAACCCAACACCCCCAGGCACTAGGAAAGGAGGAAATGTGATGTAGAAATCTTGCACAACCACAGTTTCAACACGAATTATCCCGAAAAATTGACTACTAGGCACCCACACCCTATATCACCCTCTAAGATCATCCAGAGGAGGGTTATTGAAACCCTAAAACACTAGTATGATTTGGAGTGGGTCATTCCCACAAGGAACGTGACCTTCCATGACTCGAAAAAACATCAGCTCATCTATACAATCACCCCAAAGGGATGAGTTTCTAGAATCCACCCCTATCTTGATAAAAAACAACATTGGTAATCTCTACCAAATTTTCTTCAATGTCTCGATCTCCTATGATGAGTATGTGAGAGATTCTTATGTCACGCTAGCCCTAAATATTTCTTAGGAACTATCAAGGTAGGATCCCACTGGCCCACATAAATTGTAGAAATGAATATTCCCTCATGACAAAGAACGATTGTGCATTACCCATATGGCGATTCTCCCTTACATCACAGAGTCCAAATATTGACTATGGAGTGTACCTCAAGCAAAGAATAAGGAAGATTCATCAAACATAGCAAAGGCATTAAGGTGTGCAATTATACCTGCACACCAGTCTTAGGCACTAAAGTCACTTGCGTGCCAGACATGAGGCATGCAAGTCACATGCACGCCCTAAGTGAAATTTCTCCCAAACCTCAGGTGGCCAATAAATACCCCTTATGGGCCCCCCATTTTAGAGGACGAAAAATCCAAAACATAGATTGAAGCTATAGTTGCCCAAGTATCTGTCTGAAGTGTTCCCAACACTTCTATGGTAATTCTTTACCTAGAATGGAATCTCTAAAGTAGAAGAATAAAGCCTAATTATTAGAACTCATCAATACTTGTGTTCCTAAGTATCTATCCCTTTAAGGGAAGTGATGATACTTGTGCGCCGCCTTTCCCTCGGAAGTAAACTTCTGCGCCACCCATCTAAAAGCCACTAGGGATGATACTAAGGGTTCTAATTCATAGTCTCCCAAGTATTACACTACAGGTTCTTTGTCTCCCAAGTGAACTCAGGTCGCGCAAGTATACTTGCAGGAACAGGACTTCTGCGCCTACCACTTTTTGGATGCCCCTCTTTCCTATTCCCCCCTTTTCCTCAAATACACCTTTCCTTTTCAATATCTAGCCTTCAAAACCTTCTTCAAAGACACTTATTTCATGGTTTCTATGTTGGATTTCTTATCTAAAAGGATTTATGGGGAATATCTCCCAAAACATTGTGATTTATATAACTTTATATCACCAAGGTTTGAGGTTCCTTTCATTAAAGCTCATCCCTTAAGATGAGGGAATCTTCAAATCTAGGAATCCATCCCCGGAGTAATCCCCAATCATAAGTACCTTTAAATTTGGGAATCCTTCTCATGAGTAAGCCCCAATCATATGTTTTCCTTTAACATTGGACCTCCTTCTCAATATTAAGACCCAAGTAATAAGTTAAAGTTCCCCTTAATATGGTCATCCTTTTTAGGAGTAAGCCCCAAATTTGGAATCTAAATCTCCATAATGTACAAATACCTTTATGGACCTTGTTAATGGGAATCCTTCTCGAGATTGATCCACAATCATACATCCCTTTAAATTTGGGCACCCTTTTCAGGTGTAAGCCCTAGTTATAATTTTCTTCGATCTGGAAATCCTTCTCAGGAGTAATCCCCAATCCTATGTCTTCCATTAACTTTGGGAATCCTTCTTATGATTAAGCCTCTGGTTATAAGTTAATGTTCCCTCTAATCTGTGCATCCTTCATACGATTATTCCCCAAATTAAGAATCTAAACCTCCATAAATCACAAATACCCTAATGGACTTTGTTAATGGGAATCCTCCTTAGGAGTAATCCACATGTTCCCTTTAATTTGGGAATCCTCTTCAAGAGTATGCCCCATGTTAGAGTTTTGAAATCTCCATAAAGTATGAATATATTTAGGGTCTTTCTTCCTAGGCTTCTTTCCGAAAGTAAATCCTAGTCATCACCTACTTGGGCAGTCACACATACATAAGCTCTAGATCATTCCTTGTGACCACATCTTTTGTGACACAAATTTTCAGGTTTACTGAGTCCTCTTGTTTCTCACACTGAGCATGACTCACATGTGTTCAGAGTGAAAAAGTGATCAAAACACATCACTTTAAGTAGTTAATCGTATGTAAGCCCCACATTTCTTAATCGAACTTTGTGGACATTGATCTCTACATTAAAAGTAGAGTACATAGTAAGCCTTTATAAGGTTCAAGACCATCACCAATTTTTTATCATCTGTCCCATATGACATTGAACTATATTTTTATTCCTGAACTATGTGGGTTCCGATTCCTCTTTAATAAGGATACGTATGTATCCCATCTGCGGGTACGATCCCAACTCTAAAATAATCCATTTACTTCTGAATGAAAATAAACTTCAAGTGCCCAACTAAATGGATTTAAAACCAGTATGGTCATTATAAGGACCAAGAGATTTCTATTTAATGTATTGAAGGATACCATTGACTAAGAATCTCCAATAAAAAAAGATGATTCTCCACAAATGAATAATTTAAATTCATATAAAATATTCTCTAAATCCTATACATATGAATCATTAATTGAAAAGTCTAAATGAAAAACTCATTTTCATTCTTGGTAAAAAATTAACGATTTCTGAACATATCTTAAATCTATAAGAGAGTCCTTGAGTAGAAAATAATTCCCCCCAAAAATGTGTGATGAGTCTGACCTTCCATCCTATCGACAAATTAAAATTCTTAATCCTCATCAGTCCACAACTAATGAGCACCTACCATTGGAAATATTCACAAATGGAAATATAATCATTGGATATTTTTAGTTCTATGAATAGACATGTTAAAAAATGATTGGAAAGTTTGAACCTTAAACAAACAAGGTCATCTCCATTTCCAAAAGAAAAAAAATGATGAACAGGACATGAATCCTTAACCAAGTTAAAATGATGATTTAATTATTTCTTAGGACACTATTTAACTCAATGTGAGGGCCAACAATGTAGTCAATAAAATAAAGGCTCATCCAAAAGATGTAGTCTGGCGAAACTTATCATGATTATGTCTGCTATATCAAATAGGAACTCCTTTCCATGATCTCTCTATAATATAGAAATGGCTTCCCTAAAGTTCACACCTGTTAATTCCTTGACTGATACTCCTGGTGGATCCTTGTCTTCTCTGAGGATGACATCACCTACTCAGAATCTACAACAGTGGGTCTCAAATGCTTTGGATAAGGAATACCATCGACACGGTACTATTATGACTCTGGAGACCACTCAACAAGCCCTACAAAGTAACAGTTCACCCAGGTATTCTAGACAACGACGACCAATAATCAAGAATTAGGCGCTGTAAACCACCGTCTCCAACCATTTTGGGACATTATCCCCGGAACACAATAAACAATCTCTCCCATATTACAGGGTGGCGAATGAATAGTTCACTCAAGGCCTTAGTTCAAGAAGACATGAATCCTTCCCGAGGACTCCCATCAACAGTCGCCGCCAGACTCGTGTGGTAGTGTACCATCAACATGATGAAGGTATTTACATTAGGGGTTCGGTTCAGGTTCATCAGACCTGAGAAGGCAAGACAAACCGCCAAAGAAGAAATTTGGCCAACATGGAGCAGGTTCTTAACTCTTCCCCCTCCTAAGAAGTCCATCAACTTAACTTTATGGTAGGCAACGAGCGGGAACATACACCCATCTGTTCTAATCCCGCTGTCTAGCAGAGTCATCTGGAAGCAACCCACTATTCCTGTCATGAAATTCTGATAGAGTACAATATTTATGCACATACACATGTTTATAATTCATCTCTCAGTCACCAAGCACATCTTACTACATCCAAAGTAGCTTTCCAACCAAATATGGCGACCACAAGTAAATAGGAACATACACCTGATTACAATCACCAATTCGGTCAGCAGTCCCATCTTCCAGTATTGAAGAAAATTAGTCACCCATACATAATGGGGAATAGACAACAAGCACATACACCTACCAATGTTCACCAAGTCTACTAACAGTCATGTTTGGTCTCACCCGAAGAAGTTAATCGGAGAGCTCCGATGAAATATTTGGAGAAGAATCAACTGTCAGGCCCTATGCCTATAAAGACCTGTAAATTTCAAGGAAATTTTTTCTCTTATTTTCTTTTGGATTTTACGAGAACACAGTTTTTGACGGCACCTGATTCCTAGGCCTAGTGTGCCCAGAATCATTTTACGAAGTTAGGATCATGTACGTTTAGTGAATGAATGAGCGGGTTTTCCAAACATTTGAACCGGTGCTCGGAATCAAAATCTGAGGGTACCAATGAAACCGCAATGCTGGTAATGGCTTAGAAACACCTTTTCCGAAGGTGGGTTTTCTTGAGAGGTGTTGCTAAAAAAGAGGGATTAATTGAAGAGTAAAATAAAATTGTGAGACAGTTTTATTTTATTTCATTTAAGTTTTTTAATCCTAAGGATATAATTTTTGTGGAACTGACCACCAATGTGAGGTTAAAGGTGAGGGGGAGCCCACACGTGCCCTACCCCTTCAAATCCCCTAAACCCCCTATTTAATGCTGGTAACCCCCCATAAGTTTATCATCTTATCTATTATCAGTTAATGAATGAAAACACAACATATTCAATTAATTGAACTCATTAATTAATTGTTTAGATATTTTGAATTTTAAACGTTGTCATGTGTGAATAAAATAAGAAAAAGTGTTATTTTATTTTTGGTGGTTTCATTGTGTAGGGTCTGGGGAGAAAATAACCAAAGTCTCGAAGATATTCTTCTTCCTTGTTAAAGAACACGAAGAACGCCAGAGAACCAAGGAGTGATCAACATGTCATTATTCTCCACTCTGCAGCCGGTGTGAGATTCCATCCACATTGGATGTACTCCGACATCATCAACCCTGTCACCGTCTTTGACATCGTTGTTGAGGAAGGGAATTGTTTTACGTTCAAGATTAATTTATGATCTTCATTGACGTTTATTAAGTTTCTTGTTATCAAGATAACGTGAGGAGGTCAAACCACATGAAAATGGATGAAACTCCTCCCCATGGTTATTAATTTTTCGCTATGGTTTGGAATAGAGGCGGAGCGGGGCTGTCGAACCACTCGGGAACAAGGGAACCGCGGTCGGAGCGGGCCGTGATGAAGAAGCACGGTGTCGTCGCGCCGTGCCTAAGACGAAGAACTTGTGGCCAAGGTCTGGCCGCGGAGGAGGGCCGTGACGCCGTCGCGCCACGCCAAACGGACAAGGGTTGCGGCCTAATCCGTGAAAATGTATTGGAGGGTGGCTGGAATCGCCAGCCACTGACGCTTCAAAAGGGCGGGACCGTGGGGTCCCACGGCGGCGGCACCGGCCGGCCCACTAGGTCGGCCGTTCAGAGGAGTCTGGAGGTCGTAACCCCCGGCAGCAGATAGGTGGGCCCCCTCCACGTGGGGGGTCTCTGTTTTGAGACAAGGGGGGAAGCGCCCCCCATTTTCTTCTCGTCCGAAACGGCTGAGCTGCTGGACACATAAGCCACACCCGCACCAGGCCAACTGGTCACGCTGAGACAGACCGGCTGCACCTGGCCGGACCGCCCACGCTGGTTCGGGCCTCCCGCACCGGGCCGGACCCCCGCACTGGGCCGAGACGCGCCCTAATGGGCCATATCCGGACCGGGGCCGGTTCGCCCGGTTCGGGCCGTCCCAGGGGGTTTTGGGCCGAGTCGGTCCGGGCCCAAACCCCCCTAAAATCTGACAGATTCATTCAAATGCCTGTAACATTGTCTACAGACCTCTGATCGACGCACCGTCAGTTCCGATACGATCCTTGGATCATGGTGGTCGTTTCAGTATATTACACTCAAGGTTTTGGAGAGCGTTGGGTATGGCCGGGTTGGTTCGAACACAAAACCAACCGGGCCTTCGGAGCGGAAACACTTATAACTTCAGCTCCAGAAGTCCGATTGATGTGCCGTCGATTTTGATAGATTCCTCTTAGTGAGAAGGGTCTTTGGGATTACTCCAATCGATGTTTGGACACAATTAGAGTATGGTCAGGTTGGTTTTGACTTAAAAATCAACCGGGCCCCTAGGATGAAAAAGCCAATAACTCTCAGATCGGGCGTCCTATTGACGTGTCATATAGCGCGTTGAGTTCCTGTTGATGAGATGTAACATTGGGATACATCAACTCTGGACTTCATGTCTGTTGATTTATCGACCCCCTTGGATCGTGGAGCAGACCCTCCCAGAATCGAGCATGCTCTCTACGGGGATCCTAGATTTGGCTGCAACTATAATGACGATGATGACGGTACTAGGATCCTCTGTGGGTTCGGTAACGACGACGACCATACTAAAATCCTCCATGGGTTCGATGACATTTACTAATTTTCTTGTTTCCTATGTGGGTCTGGCAGTACTTGACTACTGTTCTTGTATCTTACATGGGTCTAGAAGAGTAGTTGGTCTTGTATCCTTTGTGGGTCTGACAGCTTAGCTGGTCTTGTATCCTTTGTGGGTCTGATAGCTTAGATGAATCAGTGGCTAAATCTGATCATCTCTATCACCTTATGAAGAGTATACATGTGGGATTTTAGTCTTGACAATCAATCATTATCTTCGATATGATTTTTTTTCTATCCTGTGTGGATTGGGTTGTGCGATCATGTGGGGACTAGATTGAACATGGGCTCGGATGTTGGAGCCGAACGAAAATTGATGTCTTATGTATATGTATGGTAATATACCTAAGTAGTGCTTATTGTTACTTTATTCCTTTGTGGTATATCCTTCGTGGATTCAGAGAGGCCTTCAAGGGTCCTGCGGTCCCTACTGAGTAGCGTATACTCACACCTGCACGGGCTATGCTTGCACTACATTGTGTTGGATGCAGACAACATATAGTGCTGATCGTGGTTGTGGCTTGTGGAGCGAGTCGGTACCTAGAGGTGGACTACTGGGCGGGACATACACGGAGCGGGTGGCTGGACCCGAGGAGTTGAGGAGACTATCTTTACCCACCCTTCAGTTGGGATTTCCAGAGGACGGATCAATGTTGCTGCATTAATTTTCATCTGTTGTACATTCTTTCAGTTGTACTTTACTTTCAGTTGGGTTTGTATTCTGGCCCATTTACTTTCCAGCACTTACATTTGTACCCAATTTACTTAGTGTTTACTTCAGTTTGCGTACTCTTTGGTGTATGTTTACTTTATAATGGCAATGTCTTCCCTTTTATTAGGATTTACGCCTTTGGTGCTAGTCGCCATCCCCTGGCCTATTGATGGCGGGAATGGGGTAGTCATGGCATGGGTCCTGAGAATGGGTCGTGAAAAATTGTATCAGAGGCATTCAGTTCTACCACAGAGCTCATGACTCTGATCTTACTTATATGTGAAGAAATAATGTTAAGGGAATTGAGTGTGGTTATCAGTCCAGGGAGTCCAGTGTTGTTTCGGTGGCCAACGTATCCATACTCCAGGACCCTGACTTCTGATTTTTGACTCAGTGCACGAAATCATTGATTTCATGTGTGTTTCAATGTTTTATTTGTGATTAATTTGTGTCAGCTCACCAGGTATACTTTATTGATCATGGTGCACCTGTTTTCTTTTCATAATGGCCCCACGATGGCAGCCAACTAGGGTTCTGTGTTTGTGCGAGAAAACAGCCCACTGAGCGATGAGGCCTCGGTGCAGGGCCCTATTATAGTGGTGGCACCGACGATACCTCTACCCGCTGAGCCACTGATACCACCAGCCCCACCTGTTGAGAGTGAACGTCTCATTAGTGCACTGCACGAGTTTTAGCATCAGAGACCGCCCAGGTTTCGCAGGGATATGGACCCTCAGGTAGTGGAGGATTGGCTAGAGGTTGTTGTACGAGTTTCTAGGTTAGTGGGGACACTAATTGACCTCTTGGTGATCCTTGCAGCAAGTCTCCTGCACGCGAAAGCAGGTAGATGGTGGAGCCTGATGTTCCAGGTGCACAACGGGGCTTCTCTTCTTTGGTCGGACTTGGAGAGCCTCTTTTTCTTGGAGTTCTTCCCAGCCACCCTTTGTGCGGTGTGCATTTCGGAGCTACAACAACTGCAGCAGGGAAGAATGATGGTAGCCCAGTACTCAGTGAGATTTACCGATCTCTCACGCTATTCCACAGACATGGTATGGGACCCATTCTTCCGGGCTTGGACCTTCGATCAGGGCCTGAGGACTGAGATCAGGGCATCAATGATCTCCCTCAGCATTCCGACCCAGGCATGAGTACTGGAGCGAGCCCTTCTCATTGAGAGCTTTCTTGCTGAGCCTACACCAGCAGCAAGACCTACCACAGGGCGGCATGTAGCTGAGTCTTCTGCAACTGGTAGTTGATAGATGTCACAAGGGTCTACGCAGAAAAGACCATCAGGTGGACGACCTCAGGACACTGGCTCAGAGGTGCGAGGCACACGGCGTAGAGTCAGTATTACGAGGAGTAGACAGGGCTATGCATGCGGTGGGTAGGTCCACATGGCTCGTGACTACCCGACCCACCATGAAGAGGAGCAGCAGATGGTTTAGGGACCAACTAGGCAGTGGTAGAGGTTCAACCATGGAAGTCCACAGGGAGCAGGCAGACAAGGCAGAGAAGCTGGCCGAGCAGCAGGTGGTGGCCAACGCTTTGAGTCTCTACCACCACCACCACCAGGAGGTCCACCCTAACTACAGGGAGCTGGCGGACAGAGGCAGGCTCAGCTTCAGGCAGTGGAGGCCTATGACCACGGCGCACCAGTGATGATTCAAGGTACTATTTGTGTCTACTCCACCCTTGATGTAGTTCATATAGATACAGGAGCGAGTCATTCTTTCATTTTTGTTTCCATTGTTCGGAGCTCAGATATTTCGATAGAGCCGTTGGCTCGATCCTTTCGGCTAGAGACTCCTACGGAAGCAGACTCGACGATTACGCACTGGTGCCGGCAGTGTGAGCTTACTCAAGGAGCCAAGAGCTTTGGCCAGGATCTTCTTGTAGTGGCGTCGAGGCCTTACGATGACAGATTGGACATGGATTGGTTATCTATGGTTCATGCTTAGATCGACTATATTAGGTGCAATGTACGATGTGTTCACACCGATGAGAGCAGGTTCACCGTCACCAGCGAGAATGGAGCCTTTGCAGCACAATATGGACTCACACAGAGGTGAGGACAATCAATCAGTCATCAGTTTGCTAGCCTCATCCTAGGATCAGTTTACGTACGAAGTCTAAGCTTTCCTATTGCGGTGGATCAGTATGCAGTCGTTTTTCCTGATAACATTGTAGGACTACCTCCTCACAGAGAGGTAGACCTCTATATTGTCCCGTACCCCGAGACAGCCCCAATATCCACTCCAACATATCGGATGACTCCCACTAATCTTTGAGAGCTATGGGTACAGATGGAGGGCTTACAGGGAGATGGATTCATTCGACCCAGTGTTTCACCATGGGATTCCCTAATTTTGTTCGCCAAGAAGGCGGACGTGAGCTTGTGACTATGTGTCGATTACCATCACCTGAACCAGGTGACTGTGAAGAACAAGTATCTGCTACCGAGGATTGACGACATCTTTGATCAACTCAAGGGAGCATTGTGGTTCTCGAAGATAGACCTTAGGTCAGGCTGTCATCAGCTCATAGTTCAAGATGAGGATGTACAGAAGACGGACTTCAGATGTCGGTATGGCCACTATGAGTTCTATGATATGCCTTTCGGTGTAACCAATGCTCCTGCAGTGTTCATGACTCTCATGAACAGGATCTTTCAGCCTTACCTCGATCGATTTTCCGTAGTCTTCATCGACGACATATTGATATACTCGACCCTAGAGGAGGAGCACGCCTACCACTTGCGAGTTTTACTGGACACACTCTGAGAGAACCAGTTTTATGGTAAGCTCTCGAAGTGTCAGTTCTGGATATGTGAGGTCCACTTATTGGGACACGTCATCTATGAGGCGAGAGTTGTGGTAGATCCTGCAAAGATCGAGGTAGTACTAGCTTGGGATCCACCCAGGAGCATGACAGAGGTGTAGAGTTTCTTAGGTCTGGCTTGGTACTACCAGAGATTTGTGCCAGACTTCTCTAGAGTGGAATAACCACTTTCATCTTTGACGAATTAATGGAAACCCTTCATGTGGTCAGATAGATGTCACCAGATCTTTCAGGAGCTGAGTCAGAGATTGACCAGCGCACCCATCTTGAGGATACCAGAAGAGGGAGTAGGGTATGAAGTCTACTGAGATGAATCAGGGACCCAACTCGGGTGTTTTCTGATGTAGGAGAGGGCAGTGATCGCTTAGCCATCACGATAGTTAAGGCAGCATGAGCAGAACTACGCTACCCATGACTTGGAGTTAGCAATAGTGGTCTTCGCTCTGAAGATGTGGCAGCACTATCTGATGGGCAAGCGCGTTACAATCTACTCTAACCACCAGAGTCTTAGGTACATCATATCGTAGAAGGACCTAAACCTATGACATCAGCAATGGATCGAGTTTCTCTAGGACTATGACATTGGGATAGTCTATACTCTTGGAAAGGGGAACATAGTAGCCGATGCTCTCAGCAGGAGGACGAGCATTCAACTACTTGGGGAGGCGACAGAGAAGCTAGTTGCTTTAATGATATACTTTGTGGATAGAGATAGATCATCCTTACTATAGTCACTCACAGTCACTCCTCCACTACATCAGTGGGTCAGAGAGGCACATCGTGGGGACGTTGACTGTGAGACGCGGTGTGCACAGATTTCCACTGGACAGGCACCTGATGGATTTTCTGTAGGAGGAGAGCATGTCATTCTTTTCATAGGACGTACCATGGTACCAAATGCACTACAGGAGGAGGTGCTAATATAGTTTCACACTTACCCTTTTGCGGTACATCCGGGAGTAGCAAATATGTACAAGCATCTCAGACGACAGCATTGGTGGTCGGGTATGAAGAAGGTTGTGGCAGAGTTCGTTTCAAGATGGCTCACCTGCCAGCAGGTGAAGGCAGATCAATAGGTACCAGTAGGCTTGGTATAGCCCTTGGAGGTCCCAGAGTGAATGTGTGATGGGATATCTATGGATTTCGTGACTGGTCTTCCACGTACTTCCAGAGGACACAACTCAATATGGGTGATTTTTGACCGACTCACCAAGTCAGCCCACTTCATACCTATTAGATAGAAGGGCTCAGTGGGGAGCATGGGATGCCAATACGTTCATGAGATTGTACGGCTTCATCGTGTGCCATCTTCTATCATCTCCTATCATGACAGTCACATTACTTCCCAGCTTTGGAAGGGGTTGCTGGAGGCATTCGGGACGTAGCTACGTCTGAGCACCGCCTATCACCCTCAGACGGATGCTCAGACGGAGAGGACCATTCAGACACTCGAGGACATGCTCTGTGCATGTGTCCTCGACTTTGGTCATAGTTGGGAGTATCATCTACCCTTGGTGGAGTTTGCGTACAAAAACATCTACCACTCCACCATAGAGATGGCACCATATGAGGCATTGTACAGCCGACCTTGTAGGTCACCTCTGTGCTGGACAGATCCTGGGGATTCCACACTTGTGGTGCCAGAGATGGTCCATGCCAGGATAGAGATGGTCCAGTTCATCCAAGAGCGGATGAGGGATGCTCAGAGCCAACAGAAGTCTTATTATGACATGAGACGGAGACCACTAGAGTTCGAGGATGGCGACCACGTTTTCTAGAGGGTCTCACCTCGACGTAGATTACTGAGATTTGTCTAGGCTAGCAATTTATCTCTGTGCTTCATCAGACCGTTCTATGTTCTCAGTAGGATAGATGAGGTGGCTTATCGTCTGGCTCTACCACCTCAGTTGCACAGGGTGCACGTCGTCTTTCACGTATCCCAGCTGAGGAGATACGTGCATGACTCAACGCATATCATCTACCATGGGGAGCTGGACATTGATGATGGGGTGACTTTTTTGAATGTCCCGATGGAGATAAAGGATGGACAAGAGTGGGTCCTACGTGGGTGGTCGATTCCTCTTGTGCGCTTCAGGTGGCAGCACAGGAACCTCTAGGAGAGCACTTGGGAGTGGGAGGCTCATATGCGTGCTCATTACCCTCATTTGATCCCTTAGATTGTGATGTATCTTTATGGGGACGTAAATCCCTGAGGATGGAGTAATGTAAAGACCTATATATTTCAAGGAAATTTTTTCCCTTAATTTATTTTGGAGTTTACGAGTACACAGTTTCTAACGACACCTGATTCTGAGGCCCAGTGTGCCCAAAATAATTTTCCGAAGATTGGATCGGGTATGTTCAGTGAACAAACGAGCGAGTTTTCCTAACTTTTGAAATGGTGCTAGGAATTAAAATCTGAGGGCACCGATGAAACGTAGCACCTGTAATTTCTTAGGAACACCTTTTCCGAAGGTGTGTTTGTTCGAGAGGTGTTTCTAAAAAAAGAGTGATTAATTGAAGAGTAAAATAAAATTGTGATACAATTTTATTTTATTTCATTTATGTGGTTTAATCCACAGGATAGAATTTGGGTGGAACTAACCACCCAAGTGAGGTTAAAGGTGAGGTGGGGCCCGCACGATCCCCACCCTTCAAATCCCCTAGACCCCCTCTTTAATGTTGGCAACCCCCCATAAGTTTATGATCTTCTCTCTTCTCTATTAATGAATTCCAACAAAACCTATTCAATTAATTGAACAGATTAATTAATTGAATTAGATATTATCAATTTTAAATGTTGGCATGTGTGAATAAAATAAGACAAAGTCTTATTTTATATTTGGTTGTTTCGTTGTGTGGAGTCTGGGGAGAAAATAACCAAAGTCTCGAAGATATTCTTCTTCCACATTGAAGAACGCGAAGAATGCTGGAGCACCAAGGAGTGATCGACGTGCCGTTCTTCTACTCTTTGCAGCCAGTGTGAGATGACGTCCACCTTGGACGCACGCTGACGTCGTCAACCCCGACACCGTCTTTGACATCGTTGTCGAGGTAGGGAATTGTTTTACATTCAAGATTAATTTACAATCATCATTGACGTTTATTAAGCCGCCAGTTATTAAGATAACAAGAGGAGGTCGGACTGCATGAACACGGCCGAACCTCCTCTCCATGGTTGTTAATTTTTTGCTATGGTTTGGAACGGAGGCAGCGTGTGGCCGTCGTACCACGCAAGAACAAGGGAACAACAACGAAGAATCACAGTGCTGTTGCGCCGCGCTAAAGCCGAAGAACCCGCGCCCAAGGTCGGGCCGCGGAGCCATCGTGCTACGCCAGACAGAAAAGGTCCGTGGCCTATGTTTCGGTTGTGCAGGGGAGGGCGGTTGGAACTGCCGGCCACTGGTGCTTCGGAAGGGCGGGACCGCGAGGTCCTGTGGCGTCTTCACCAACCAGCCAACCGGGTCTGCCTTTCGGAAGAGGCCGAGGGTCGTAACCCCCGACTTCAGACAGGCCGGCCCCCTCCATGTGGGTGGCCTCTATTTTAAGGCATTTCGGGCAGTGCCCCATGTTTTTCGCTTGGTTGAAATGGATGAGCTGCTAGCCACGCGAGCCGCCTGCACCGAGCTGGACCGAACTCGCCGGGCCGGACCACCCACGTTGGGTCGGGCCGCCCGCGCTGGGTCGGACCCCCGTGCTGGGCTGGGCCATGCCCTAATGGGACAAACCCAGACCCTGGTCGGGTCGACCCGAGTCAGGCCGACCCAGGTGGTTTTGGGCCGGGTCGGTACGGGCCCAAACCCCCCTAAAATCGGACAGATTCGTTAAAACACCCATAACTTGGTCGACGGACCTCCGATCGATGCACCGTCAGTTGTGATGGAATCATTAGATCTAGGAGGTCGTTTTGGAATATTAAACTCAAGGTTTTGGAGATCTTTGGATATGTATGGGTTGGTTTGAACACAAAACCAACCGGGCCTTCGGAGCGGAAACACTTATTACTTGAGCACCAGACGTCCGATTGACATGCCGTCGATTTTGTTGGATTCCTCTTAGTGATATGGTTCTTTTGGCTTACTCTACTTGAAGTTTGGACGCAGTTGGAGTATGGTAGGGTTGGTTTTGACTTAAAAACCAACCCGGCCCTTGGGACGAAAAAGCCAATAACTCTCAGACAATGTTTTTGATTGACGCGCCGTCTGTCGCGTTGAGTTCCTGTTGATGAGACAGAACTTTGGGATACATCAACTCATGAATTCGTGTCAGTTGATGTATCGACCACCTTGGCTTGTGGATCAGACTCTCCTGGAATTGAGCATGCTGTGTGCGGGGATCCTAGCGCTGGCTGTGACTGCGACAATGATGATGACTGTACTGGGATCCTCCGTGTGTTCGACAGTGATGACGACCGTACTGAAATCCTCCGTGGGTTCGACGACATTGATTACTATTCATGTATCCTATGTTGTTCCGGACGTACTTTACTACTGTTCTTGTATCCTACGTGGGTCCGGAACTATTTGAATATGTACTTATATCCTACGTGGATACGGCCGAGTAGTTGGTCTTTTATCCTTTGTGGGTCTGACAGCTTATCTGGTCTTGTATCCATTGTGGGTTCGGTAGCATAGATGAATCAGTGGCTACATCTGATCATATCTATCACCGTACGAAGAGTATACACGTGTGAGTTGAGTCTTGACTTTCAATCATTATCTTCTATATTATTGTTTTGTTATCCTGTGTGGACTAGATTTCAATTGGGCTTGGATGTTGGAGACGAACAAGAATTGATGACTTGGGTATATGTATGGGGATATATCTATGTAGTGTTGATTGTTACTTAATTCCTTTATGGTATATCCTTCGTGGATTCTAGGAGACATTCGGGGGTCTTGGGGTCCCTACTAAGTAGCATATACTCACCCCTGCACGGGCTATTCCCGCACTATGTTGGGTTGGATGCAAACGACGGACAATGCTAATCGTGGTTGAGGCTTGTGAAGCAAGTCGGTACCTGGAGGTAGACCACTGGGCGGGACGTACACGGAGCGGATGGCTAGACCCGAGGAGATGACGAGACTATCTATACTCACCCATCAGGTGGTATTTCCAGAGGATGGCTCGACGTTGCTGCTTTACTTTTCAACTGTTGTAATTTCATTCAGTTGTACTTTATATTCAGTTGGATTTGTATTTTGGCCCATTTACTTTACAGCACTTACTTTTGTACCCAGTTTACTTAGTGTTTACTTCAGCTTGTGTACTATGTGGTGTTTGTTTTCTTTATAAAGGCAATACCTTCCCTTTTATCAGGATTTACGCCTTTGGTGCTAGTCGCCAACCCTTGACCTATAGACGGTGGGCTTGGGGTAGTCACGACACGGGTCCTGAGGACGGGTCTTCACAATGCATATGTATTGTTAGAATTATTTGATAGGAAAAGGAGGATAGAAGCAGGCACATACACCTACTCTAGACACATAATGGATGTATATTCCCGTTCTGGTAGCTGAAGTCACCAAGCACATTCTGACAATGGTGAAAGAGCATAGGCAAATCCAAACCCATATTCTCGATGCCTGAAAAAATAATATAAAAACATCAGTAGAATCACATGGAAAGAAACATGAATCTATCCCTATCAGTGGAGTGACTCATCAACAAGTCACTCTAGAGAATATGCACACCTATGTTCTAGCCTAGGAGGTTTGTGGGTAATACTCCCCATATCATACAGAAAATCAAGTCATGAACATACACTCGATTTGATTGGAGATAGCCAGCCTAACAAGATCATTTTTCCTGAGCAGGCACATACACCTACCCATAGTAATCACATTCATCAACAAGTTGTTTCTAAAGTGAGTAAGAAGGAATCTATGAAAAACACTTGTCCAGCACAGTTGAGAAATCAATAGGCAATATGCAATAAGGCCTTGGTCGATGCTAGAGTTATTAATGCACTCAGACAATTGTATGTTACAGCTCAAGATTCTACTCTCTCATTTCCAGATTCTGGAAGTAACAACAAAAATTCTGATGGTCTTCATTAGACATTTCCTCATGAAGCATTTCTTCATGACTGTTCGGTCGATCTCGATGTATCATCTTCAGATGTGAGCCACGATAGCCCTCTACATGGCCAGAAGACTAAGGAGATAGATTTTTCATCTTTTACTATAACCCACCATGGTGGTCTTTCACATGATGATGAATTTAGCAGCGAATGTCCAATCTGCAGTAGTAATTCGCATTTCCTGGAAAATTCTTCAAAAGACAATGGAGTAACGAGAAAGCCCTTTGATCTTGAGGAACTTGAAAATGTGAAGACAGTCATGTCTGATGCCTTTCCACCAACATGTGAAATAATTTCTCAATCAGAAGATATTAAAAGGTGTAGGTCATTCTTTGAACCACCCCTGGGTCATGCATCTTCTAATTTGAGTGATGAATTCTCTACCAATCTTGTTGAATCTGATAAAGCAACAAAGAAGTGCCATCTTTGGTCCAATCAGGTAGAAGAATATTCATCGAATGATAAGGAGGAAGTGCTGAATATGATAAAACAAATGGTGAAAGGTGAAGTACCAGTCATGTTTTGGCCTTTGGATGACTCTCAATATGATATTCCAAAAATTTTGAGGGATGATTTTATTCACGATATTCGTCTCAACATGTGGAGTACTCTTTGTCATCTAAAAGAGAAAATATTATCTTATGATGAATATGAATATCATGTCAAGATAAATGAAGGGATAGAATGCCAAATTGACATGGAATCTCTCTCAGTTTATCGACATCCAAAGGTTGAAAAGGAGCAGAGATCCCTTCAGCGTTCATTCCTTGGTGCGTTGAAAAGGTTGCACCAGTTAATTACCAATGCTCCATCTGGTATTCATATCAGGGGATGGGGTGTTCATGGATAAATACATTTTATTGTACTCTCCAGTCAACAAAGCCTGCCAAAAGTGGTCTCATGCAATGTTATTTCCCATGGCTAGCCCCATCTAGTAGGTTTTGTGCATAATCAATGGATTTCCCAAGAACATTCCTCAACTAGTTATTCCCAATGTTAGGCATATAAAGAACAAGATTTCGAATTACTCATGCATCAAGAAAATGAGAATATCAAACATGATTATCGTTTAGAGAATGTACTTCATCAGGTAACAAAGGTGTTATAAATAATCCAACAGTCATCTGAGCCAGGTGATTTGAGTGGATGTCAGATGATTCCTCTAGCTAATTTCATGACTAAAGTCCGAAAAATCAGGATAGATTTTAAGAATGTCTCAGATGTAGAATCTCAAGAGCCACCTCACCTTTCCAGACTCGGGACTCTTTTAATCCACCCCTTGGGATCAACAGATTGGCTTCAAGGAGTTGACCGAGAACTAAATAAACAATAAGAACAACCCCAGTCCCCCGAACTAGGGGAATAATCCATAAGAGGAATATCAAGACATTCACTTCAGATTATGGTTCATCATGAAGTTCTTGAGGGATCAACTCAACAAAAGGAAATTTCTCAGAAAGGACATGGAAGGAGACAATATCATAGAAATGCCAGTAGAAGGGATGCAATGCATTATGCATCAATAAATTTCATCAATGTGGTTGTAACTGATCCCCTAGAACATGAGGCTCACTCAGAAGAATCATATGAGTATGTTCTTGTTCAATAGGTTTTACACACGGAGGCCAATGAAGAAGGTGTACATCGCAGAAATCAAATGTTGGACCATAATTTAGGTATTACTTCAAATAACCAACTTCCCCCTATCCAAAAGGCATCAAACAGGGGAAAAGGAAAAAGTTGGGTTACCCCTAACTCTGGAGAAGGTCAATCACTCTCATTAGAGGAAAGGATTGCACAATATGAAGAATAAGTGAATGAGTTAAGGAGGTTAAATGCAGAACTACTTCAAGGTAGTCTTCTTCCTTAGCATGATGGAGTTATCCAGTCAAGGGAATTCGTTGCAGCTACAGGGATGGATCAAGAATATCCTCCTTTATAAGTACAAAATCATATGTCTAATCCTATGGGTCCTTTGCGACAGCAACTGACAGTACTACCATAAGTGACAGTATCAGTCACCACACCCTTCCAAACTCCAAATATTGTACATGCCCAGGTCGAATCTCATCTATATGTTTCTCAAAATTTAATGACTACCATCGAGTCATTAACAGCTCAGTTGGAAGCTATTTAAGGAAAGCATGCACCGGTTCAACCAGAGATGAAATCTTGCCCTGAATGGGTTGATCCAATTCCTCTCCCATCAAATTTTGAATGTACCACAATCCCAATTTTTAATGGTTCGGGAGATCCCGAACAACACTTAACACATTTCTTTCTCATTGTGATCCTATAATGGGAACTCTTCAACAAAAAGAATCAGTTAAGCTCAGGTGATTTGTGCAGTCATTACAAGGACCTCCTTTTTTGGTATAAAAGAATGCAATCCCGGTCAATTACTAGGTGGGAGGATCTCTGTAAAAAATTCCTTCTTCAATTCAGCTCAACGTTGCCAAATATGACAGTTTTTGATCTTACAAATTTTAAGAAAAGGGAAAATAAAAGAGTTTCAGATTTCATTTCTCGATGTAAGAGATTACCATATTCCTTAATTTTAGCACTCCTTCATGAAGAATTGTTGCCAATCTATGTGGAAAATATGCAGGATGAATTATGCACACTGTTGATCCCTGTGAAATATATAGGTGGGTTTCGAGACCTTACTTCAATCGCTTAGAAAATTGAAGACTCTCTTACAAAGACTAAGGATAAAACCCGTGTAATTCCATCAGTTCTAGGAAAACGAATGGGGAAAGCAGAGACTACTACAGTTACGCTTAAACAATAACCTGTACCTAATTCCACTTTAAAACCATCATCATATTTAAAGGCTCTACCTCCTGATCTTCAACAACAACGGCCGCCTCGTCAAGATGATGAAAGATATCAAAGGTGGAAACAATTTGAAGATTTGAAGAACAAAGATTATTCTTTCCAGAATGAACAAGTTCTGAGTTACTTCATCTCGGCTCTAGAAAATTATCTAGTTCAGTTTCCAATACCCAAAAGGCCGAACAAGTAATGAGATGAAGACCTCCCCAACTATTTCCCATTTCATCAGATGTTTGGGCATCCCATTCAAGAGTGTTTTTCCTTAAAATACCTCCTACAAATGATGATGTACTCTGGACTGGTAAAATTGAAATGTTCTTTAGCCCAGTTTGTATGTGTTACTGCTACTGATCTAGAGGAATAAGTTGGGTGACATGATGTCAAAAAAAAATGCGCAGAAATATGATGATTGCATGGTCAGTAAAATGATCAACCGAACTCATGCCATTTTAAGAACACAATTGAATCAACGAATTGAGTATTCTAATATGAATGACACAACAAAACCCCCTTCATCATAAGGAAAATTATCAAAGAGGTGGCATAATTCGAAGAAAGAATTACAATCAGAAAATATGAGTTTGTTTCAAATCCTATAATGTCTTTGAACTGGGTAGATTTTATGCCATCTACTTCAAAATCACGGGCACCGCCCCACCAAATGGAACAACCTAAAATGGTTCATCAAGAAGAGTCTTCATTAGATAAAGATTTGATATGTGGTTCTGTTAACATGATTCATTTAACATATCATTATACCAGCCAAAATTCCGATCATGATGAGCCTGAGTTCCCTATATCAAACAGAGGAATTAGAGGAAGATATAGAGGTCTAGGATACAGCGGATGACACAAATATTCCATAAGACACTATTTCAATATTACCCCTACCAGGATTGTATATGCGGCCAAAACTCCTGGAAAAGCCCTTCAGCGGGCTCAAAAACAACATGAAAGTTTATCAACACATGGAAGATTCGGTCCTGGCATAGTTAATTTGGAGGATCGGTTAGAGGTTACACAGTCTTCCTCACAACATATAAATATACCTATTCAGTCTAATCTACTAAGGCCAAGAGTATTTCCTATTCCTACCCCAATACAGGATGCATCTACTTCCAATGAATCAACTTCTAAGGCACCTGCAAAATAACATTTTCTTGTTGCGAAATGAAGACCTTTGGATCAAAAGAATGATCTCTTGAAACATTTTTCCCATGTACCGGTCATGTTATCAATTCTGGATTCATTAAATCTATCAAAGGATTTTCAAGAGGCACTCATTGAGGCTTTGTCAAGTCCTAAGGAATTCGAAACTGAAATTGTTGTAGCTGAAGTCTACCATATAGAGAACGATTCTGTAGAATGCCATGCAATGATGTCTTTTAAAGATGAAGATGAAGATGTTGTTGTGCATGGACATATTAGACCCTTGTATTTATTTGGAAAGGTCAATGATGTAGACATCCGACGAGCTTTCATTGATAATGGTTGAGGAGTCAACCTCATACCTATTCGCACACTTCGTCGATTGGCCTCACCAAATCTAATTTATCTCCTTCTACATTGATGTTTCAAGGATATAATGAAAATGAAAAAGAACCTCTGGGTGAAATTACACACAGAATTTTGTTTCGAGACCTTGTGTCTAATTTAGTTTTCATGGTTGTTCGTCATGACACAACCTTCATCATTTTTCATGGATGACCTTTGCTACTTCAATATGTGGTCGTACCTTCGTCATACCACCAGTCTCTCAAATATTGTTCCAACGGTCAAATTGGGACATTTTATGGTGATAAAGACCCATTAAAAAAATGTGAATATCAATACATTGAGCCAGAATTATATCATATGGATGGAAAGTAAAAATCCATGACAAAAGAGGTTAGCAAAATTAATGCTCCATATGGTTTAGAAAAGATTCCAGCAAAAACATTCATACATGTGAGTACAAATTATTTTTTGCCTATCAGTCAGATTGACCTGATAGACCCAAATCCAAATACACTTATGGAAACCTCCATAATGTCAATTAAGGCAACCATGCCAAGCATCATGGTAGAAATTGTTGATTCACCGGGCAATGATGAAAGCTCAAATAGAGATGGCTTCATTTTGTCTGCTAAAATCTAGAAATTCTATACTTCATCAACTAGGCCAGAAAAAGATATATCAATGTTAGAGAAAAATAATGATGTCGATTCTCAATCAACCATCTCCCATCTATCACCTTAGAGAGACCCTTCATTATCAATAGGGTCAGAAATGGAAGCCTCTTCTCCAAGATTTTCAAATTTTATCTTCTCTCCTGATCATGAAAATTCAACTTCATCATCTATTGTGAAAGTAGAAACAAAATAAGTAACCCATATTAATGAAGAATAGGAAGATATCATAGATGCTCCTCCAGCATTTGAAGAATGTATCTCTACCACTGTGTATGAACTAAGAGAAATAAATCTGGGTACAAAAGAATATCCACGCCCAACTTTATTTAGTGCATCTGTGACTCTTGAAGAGCAATAATTGTATATTTCATTTCTAAAGAAAAATCGAGATGTACATTCATGAAATTATACAAAAATTCCAGGTCTTTATCCCGATTCTTCCACTCATCATTTGGGTTTTCCAGAAGAACATTGAGGATTCAAGCAAGCTGCAAGAAGAACACACCCAAATTATTCCTACAAAATTGAAGTTGAGGTGGATAAGCTTATCAAAGAAAACTTCATCAGAGAATTTCAATATCCCAAATGGAAAGCTAATATTGTCAATGTGAGAAAGAATTATAGAAAAATTATAGTTTTCATTGATTTTAGAGATCTTAATCGGCATTGTCCCAAGGATGATTTTATAGTTCCGATCACAGAAGTCTTAATTGATGCAACAACTGGATATGAAGCACTTTCCTTCATGGATGGTTATTCTGGGTTCAATCAAATATGAATGGCCCCTGAGGATGAAGAGTCTATAGCTTTCAGAGCACCTCAAGCTATGTCTTGCTATCGTCTAATGCCCTTTGGCCTAAAGAATGCAAGTGCAACATATCAACGTGCCGTGAACCATATCATTAAACACGTTTTATTGAAATTTGTTGAATGTTATGTGGAAGATTTGGAGGTTAAATACATACAATGTTCTAATCCCTTGGATGATTTGGAAATCATATTCCCCAAACTTTGACAATACAATTTGTAGATGATCCCCTTGAATTGTGATTTTGGGGTAACCTCAGGAAAATTTCTCAACTTTTTTGTATGCCATCGTGATATCAATGTTGATCAAGAAAAGGAAAATTCAATCCTTGGTATGTCACCACCTCAAAATATGAAAGAATTAAGAGGACTTCAAGGACACTTGGCCTATATCTGGCATTTCATTTCCAATTTGAAAGACAAGTGTTTGACCTTCAAAAAATTAATGAAGAGGGGATTCACTTACCATTCGACTAAGAATTTCAAGAATTATTTGATATTCTCATGAAATATCTCTTGAGTCCACCAATATTGATGCCACATGTTGAAGGAAGACCACTTATTCTCTATGTGACAGCTTTAGAGCGATCATTGGGTTCCTTCCTTTCCCAGAATAATGATGCAGGGAATGAAAACAGCCTTTACTATCTTAGTCACACTATGCATGAGGCAGAAACTCGATATTCATGTATTGAAAAGTGTTTTCTAGGGTTAATCTTTTTCAGTTCATAAATTGAGACACTACGTGGAAAATCATGAGGTCCAAATGATATCTCGCAATAAACTACTCAAATTTATATTTATTAGTCCAATGCTTACAAGATGTCTGAAAAGGTGGGAAGTTATTTTGCAGTAGTTTGATATCCAGTATGTGTCTCAAAAGGCAATAAAGGGGAAAGATCTAGCTGATTTCTTCACTGAACACCCATCTATAGAAGATACATCTTTAGATATTGAACTTACTGATGATAAAGTGTTATCTATTAAAGATAATCCTCCAACATGGGAAATGTATATTGATGGTGCTTCTAGAATTCCAATATGGAATAAATTGTATGATCCTAAATTCAACAATGTTGGGTTAGGAATTGTGCTTTTTTCCTTATAAAAGGCAGTGCTACCTTTTTCTTTTTTATTATTGGGAGGCGGAACAAACAATGAAGCAGAATATAAAGCTCTCATCACAGGCTTGGAATTGGTACTTCAGAATAGGTGAATCACTTAACTGTAAATGTTAATTCAGATGTGGTAATCAAAAAAGTCAATGGGGATTATGCCCTTAGAAAAAAAGAGTTAATATCTTTTTGTGATTATTTTGGAGAATTAATGGTGGAATTTACATAGGAACCAACATTTTCATAGGTCCTGCGATCACAAAATGACCAAGATGATGCATTGGATAATGTAGCCAAATCCTTGGAAGATCCAAACTGGGAAGATACAATCATCAGTATTACGAACCCTCGTGTAGTTTCACCTTATGTTCAAATCATAAAGGATGAAATCAATGAAATCATACCCATTTCTGAACCATATGGTTATACTACAGGATGGATGACACCTATCAAGGAATACCTTAAGAATGGAACACTCCCACATGATAGATCCAAGAAAGAACTAGTCTATTGACGTGTGGTCAAATTTAATCTTTATGATAGCCCAAATCACAAAAACATTATCTACAAGAGGGGGTTTTGATAGAATTCTCTACAGATGTATTGATGGTGAAGAGATAATGGCTATCATGAAAGAATTACATGTAGGAGTCTGTGGTGACCACCAGTCTGAACATAGATTGTATAACCAAATTTAAAGGATTGGATACTTATGGCCTTCAAAGATACATGATTGTGTTGATTTCACTAAGAAGTGTCATTCATTACAAGTATATTCCAATTTCATTAATCAACCCCCAGAGTTTCTCTATACAGCTAAATATTCATGGTCATTGGCCACATGGGGAATGTATGTTGTAGGACCATACCCTTTGTCTACATCCAAGCAGTTTAAGTATTTTCTTACTGATACTGAGTTATTTTCCAAATGGCCAGAGGCAATACCACTGAAAGAAGCTAGTTATAAAATCATTGTTAGCTTCATCAAGTCTATCATCATTTCTAGATTTGGTGTCCCTCATACCATATTGATGGACAATGGAACCAACTTCTATTCATCCGATGTAAGGAAGTTGTATCAAGAAAACAACATCAAATCCATCCATTCATCTCGGAATCATGCAGCGGCCAATGGCCAAATAGAAGCCTTCAATAAGACTATTTTAAACATACAATAAATATGGTGGATAAAGATAAGAAATCATGTCCTAATAAAATTTTTCATGCTTTATGGGATTATCAGACCACCGCCTACACTACTACGCGGTCAACTCCACATTCATTGGTATATAAAACAGAAGCAGTCTTACCCATTGAGGTTCAATTACCTTCACTAAAAGTTTACATTTGGGATCTGGCATCCACATATGTGAAATCTTAGAATCAATTTGATGAATTGGAATGATTAGATGAAAAAATATTGTTTACCCTTCCCCACATGGAAGTCTATCAGAATCGAATATCACGGGCATTCAACAAAACAGTTCGTCTTATTTCATTCATTCAAGGAGAATTGGTATTGTTCCTCAGAAATCCAATGATACCAGTGAAGAAGCCTCTAAATCCTGAGACAATGTGGGAAGGTCCTTATTCAATACATATGGTCTACTCAAATAGAGCTTACTCTATAATCTCAATGGATGGAGAACTCATTACAATTACAACCAATGAAATATTCTTGAAGATATATTTTGTGTAACCCAAATACATGCCCTCTATCATCCAACATGACGTTCAACTATTTTCCTTGATACATGATGCTAAAATGTGAATCACTGGTCTAGGAATATGACATTAAACTATTTTAGTACTTACTTCAAGACTTTAAACTGCATATCCCCTCTATTTCCCAACCTGACATTAAACTGTTTTTCCTAGCTACATGACGCTAAACTGTGTAGCGCTAGTCCAGGCATATGACCTTAAACTATTTTAGTCCTTACAGCAAGACTTTAAACTGCATGCCCCCTCTATTTTCCAACATGACGCTAAACTATGTCCCCTTTGTCGTCTATCATGACGGTAAGTTGTTCGTCTGATCTGCAAGATGTTAAATTGCCTCAAGTACGCGGACTTTGATCACCAAATCATTAGTAAATTCAAGTACGCGGACTTTGATCCTTGCTTTCTAGGCTAGGTACGTAGTCAACCTCCTGAGTTTCAAGCCCAAAACCAATCTCCTCATGTTGGTTCACCTCCATCTGATACGATGTTGAACCGTGAAGTTGCCCAAAACCAATATGTTTACATTGTTTCACCTTCGTCCCACATGACTTTAAACTATGTACATCCCTTTTTTCACTTCTACATGACATAAACTATGTAGCACCATTGTCCTCACTATATGACATTAAACTATACAGTCCCCCAGTGTCCCTAGTCTGAGATGGAATCATCATTGACATTGATCTCCAATCATGTCATATTTCAAAGACTACATGCATACATGGTAATTCCCTAACCTTTAATCCTGGGTCAAACCATCATTGCACTAATGTCCCCTTTAACCCTTCACTTGTATGAACAAAATCCGTACATAGGGTATGTCAAGAACTATGTATTGCTTTATTCCCATCCATATGGAATATGTTGGAACATTAGAGCATCCCTTGAATCCAACCCCAAGTCTTTGAGCCTAATCCAAAATTCCACTTTCAGTCCCTTGGCTGAAAAGTCTCCCTGTGAAAACATGAATGTGGTATAAAAACCCTTGTCTTCATTCACATCAGGTTTATAAAACATACAATGTGTATTCCTCATTATGGTCCATTATCTATGACCCTAAACTAAGATCTCGTACACTCTCGTCCCTCATGATGTTAAACTATATTTCAAGAACTACATAAGGCTTGATTCTCATCCTTATAGGATATGTAGTGAAGTCCATCATCTTAATTCAGGACCAAGACTCAAAATGATTACGGTTAACATTGGTCTTTGTATCATCTTTTTGCATTGGAAAATGCCCATTTTTATGTGTTGTTCCCCTAACCATAAATACTTCTAGATCTCCATAACCCTTTTCTTTAATTTTGGTCAAAAAATGTCTGATACTCGGGAATTATTTCTCCTGACTATGCAACACATGCCCTTAGGTGGATTTGCATAAGTAGTCTACACAACGAACCTGTCAGCCAAAAGATGCTATTATTTGACTATGCCGCCAATGCCCTTAAATTCCCCTGCATAATTCAATCCCGTAACAGGTTGGTCAAATAGTTGTAACTTCATTCTTGGGAGAAAAACCTATTTTTTTCTTATTTGTCTTAATGAAAATATGTAAGGATCTGAAAAAAATGGCCATCCTTAATATATTTTCCCCATAATATTTTTCATGATCTAAAATTATTAAAGTATGTGGTTTATATTTCCCTCCCCTACTATTGGGTCATACCTTCACAGTAGTGAAATCCATCCTACTCTTTTACAATCTTGATTTGAAATATCCTCTCCATATTCAAGTACCACTCTCCATACAGTAGACTCTATGCTTTGGAAAATTTGAATCTCCACAAGATTTCACTGGTGTTTAGCAATAGAAATGTAAAATTTCTAAGAGTTCTTTTGCCGGATTATGCAGCACGTGCCCCTAGGTGGCCTTTCATAAGTAGTCTACATAACAGAGCTGTCAGCCAAAAGATGCTATTATTTGACTATGCAGCCAATGCCCTAAAGTGGCCATGCATAATTCAAACCCCTAACAGGTTTGATAAATAGTGGTAACATCACTCATAGGAAATACTTACTATAATGACCCTTATCCCTTTTTTCATATAATCCCTCAGATTGAAAATTTATTAAGTAATAGTTTACATGATTTCCTCCAAACATGAATTTGGTATTATGTTTTCAGACACATTATCAATGAATTGAGTGAATTTTAATCCATTCGGTCAAAGCTATTAGACTGTAAACATTAGCCTTTTAATGACCGACATGCATGAATTTAAACTACCAAAAAAAGATTGGGTACTCATTAAATTGGGACCATATAAAAGGAACTCTGAACAAAAGTCGAGTCCTAGCTAGCTAAACGCACATTTTGAATGATTTAGGAAATATTGAGAAATAAAAAGATGAAATGTTTGTGGGGTTGTTTATATAATACTAGTACAAAACAATCTATGATTTTACTAGGCCCATTGGCTTAGGTAAAAAATATATATAAGTAATTAGAAAGAGGATTCACATACAAATTATTGAAGTTGAAGTGTATTTTTCATTGATGAACAAAATTAGAAAAACATCCACATATTGGATTATCTTCTATTTTTCAAGAAATTACAATAGGCGTAAAACATAACTCTTCATTTGATTTACGGCATTCCGAGCATCATCTGCAGCCCTCTAGAATTCATTCATTAAACTGCATACAATCAGATACGCAGTGATACCAGCTCTTCTTGGAACAATTATAAAAGGATGTTCTTGAGTGCGGTTTGATAAGATTTTCTGTTGATCATATAGTGACTCTATTTCTGTCCAAGAGACATGGAAGATGGATAAATGTATTTTAAAATGGATCATTGGAAGTAAATAGCCATTTGGAGAGAGTAATCTTTTATGATATGGTTCTGACATCATGATTGTATTCTCTCCACCAACCTGCAGCCGAAAACATATCAGGCCATGGGTTTTCTATTTTCATATCTTCAAGGAAATGACAAGGTGAAAAAATTTGAAATTCCACACCATTGTAGTTTCTCTTAATACCCAACATAACCAAAATAGTGGAATAACAGTGCAGTTAGATCTTGAGTATATGAGATTTGATATCTGAGGCACAAGGGATATTGTTCATTATGAACACCCTCTCCACTTTCCCAGTATTGACCAATGATCCAGCAATAGAGTCATTTGCTGAAGTGAAATTGGTGTATGTTTGAATCATGGAATGCGTGAGACCGTTATTTGGCTCTGGAACATTGACTCCTTGTAGATGACCATGGCTATATAAAGGAAATTAAATGCTCTGGGGAAAATTAAGATGATACTTCTTCATGTACATGGCCAAATCTGGGAGAGTGATGTCACATATATCATAATAATTATGGCCAATGATGTTCATCATGTCATCAATCCGCTATCTAGCCATCTCATCAGCCAATCCAATTATTTTTGGATCCATTTAATCTACACAAAGATAAAATTATTAAGATTTATGTAAGTTGGGTTTTCATAAATTTTGTGTAGAAAATGAAAAAATGGCTATGGTATTAAGGCGCGCAAGTCTAAACTTGGTGCGCTAGTCTATGTTGGTCGTGTATGTTTTACCGCGCTAGTACTGGTGCGTAAGTCAGAAACAGACTGCAGAAGCACGAAACAACAAAAAGAAGTGAAAACGAGTGAAATCCAAGCTACTTGCGTGCCGGGACCTCAGAAGCGTTTTAATCCAAGTGCTTTGCGCGAGGTGACTCCCACATATTTTTAAGTGAACTAGTACCTTGGTGCACCATAACATGCGCACCTCACACCTGCGTGCTGATACCTGCGTGCTCAAAACCTATGCCCCCAAAATCCTTGGTTATCTCATTTACATCCGTGTTAAACCCTATTTCCTTTTTTGGATCCAACTCTAATGGGGGTCTTTTTTGACACTCCCTTCTGTTATAGAGTACAAGGATTGACTAAGGAGAGTACCTCATGAAAAGAAGAATGATGATTAATAAAAAATTTCAAAGGAATTATGGAACGCAAGTATACAAGCATGCCAGTCGTGGGAACACAAGTCACTTGCTTGACCTAAGTGGATTTTCACCTAAGCCTCTAGTGTCCAATAAATACCCCATGTGCCCCCCCCATTACCGTGGACAAAAAATCCAAAACTCATATTCATGCTCTGGTCGCCCATGTCTCTATCTGAAGTCTTCCGAACAATTCTATGGTAATTATTTACCTAGAATGGAAGCTCTAATGAGGAAGAATAAGGCCTAAGTATTATAAATCCTCAATACTTGCGTGCCTATGTATCCATCCACTTAAGGTAAGTGATGATACTTGCGCGCTTCCTTTCCGTCTCAAGGAAACTTGTGCGCCACCCATCAAAAATACTATAGGGATGATACTAAGGGTTCCAATTCAAAGTCTCCCATGTATTACCATACAGGTTCTCCATTTCCAAAGTGAACTCATGTCTCCCAAGTATACTTGTGCGACGAAGACATGTGCACCCAAACAGGACTTGCGCACCTGTCTCTTTTTGGATTCCCCTCTTTCCTTTTCACCATTTTTATTCAATTAAACCATTCCTTTTAAAGATATAGCCTCAAATCCATATTCAAGGCCACTTATGGAATGGTTTTTTTATTGTAATCCTTATCTAAAAGAAGTTCCGGAGAATACCTTCGAAAATTTTTTGATTTATTTCACATTATATCACTACGGTTAGAGGGACCCTTCATTCAACCTCATCCCATAAGATGAGAGAATCATTAAATCTGGGCATCCCTCTTAGGAGTAAGCCCCAATCATAAGTCCCTTTAAATTTGGGAATCCTTCTCACGAGTAATCCACAATCATAAGTTTTACGTTAACTTTGGGCCTCCTTCTCATGATTAATACCCAGGTTATAAGTTAATGTTCTCCTTAATCTAGGCATCCTCCTTATGAGTGAGCCCCAAATTAAGAATATAAATATCCATAAAGAAAAAAATATATTTATGGACCTTGTTAATGGGAATCCTTCTCAAGAGTAATCCCCAATCATAAGTCCCTTTAAATTTGGGCCTCCTTTTCAGGAGTAATCCCCAGTTATAATTTTCATTGATCTAGAGATCCTTCTCAGGAGTAACCCCCAATAATATGTTCTCCTTTTACTTTGGGCCACCTTCTCAGGATAAATACCTAGGTTATAAGTTAAAGTTCCCCTTCATCTGAGCATCCTTTTTAGGATAAGCCCCAAATTAAGAATCTAAATCTCTATAAATCACAAATTTGTTTATGGACCTTGTTAATGGGCATCCTCCTTTGGAGTAATCCCAAATTTCTCCCTAATTTGGGCATTCTCTTCAAGATTTATCCCCAAGTTAGATTATCCAAATCTCCATAAATAAAGAATATATTTATGGACTTTGTTCCTAGGTTTCTTCCCAGATGTAAATCATAGTCTTCACCTACTTGGGAAGCCACACATACATAAGCCCCATATCATTACTTGTGACCACATATTGTGTGGAAAAAATTGTCAGGTTTAATGATACATCTTGTTTCTCAAACCGAGCATGACTCACATGAGCTTAGACTGTAAAAGTTACCACAACACATCTCTTTGGGATGTTAATCATATGTAAGACCCACATTTCATAATTTAACTATGTGGGGTTTGATCTCTGCCTTAAATGTAGAGTACGTAAGAAGACATTCTAAGGTTCAATCCAATCACCCATTACTTATCATTTATCCCATATGATGTTAAACTATATCTTAATTCCCGAACGTTGTGGGTTCTGATTCCTCTTTAACAAGGATACGTAGGTAACCCATCTGCTGGTACGATCCCAACTCTAAAATAATCCATTTCCTTCTGAATGACAATAAACATCAAATTCCCCATTGAGTGGCTTTAAAACCAGTATGGTCATTATAATGACCCAGATATTTCTATATAATGTATTGAGGGATAACATTGACTGAGAATATCCAATACATATAGATGATTCTCCACAGATGAAGAACCTCAAATTCATATACAATATTCTCTAAATCCCATACATATCAATCATTGATTGCAATGTATAAAAGAAAAACTCATTTTCATGATTAGTAAATTAATAAGGATTCGTGAACATAACATAAAACTGTTAGATAGTCTTAGAGTAGACAATAATTCCCCCCAAAAAGGTGTGATGAGTCTGACCTCCCTTCCTCTCGACCAATGCAAATTCATAAGTCTCATTAGTCCACAACTAATGAGAACATTCATTTAGAAGGTAGGTCCAAATGGATATAGAATCATTGGATGTTTATGGTTCTATGAATACACCCACTAGAAACTGACTATAAATTTTGAACCATAAAGAAACAATGTCATCCCCATTTCTAGAAGAAGCACCCTACTACACTGACCTCTGTCCAAAAAACCCATCAAGAACATCAGGGTCAGGCTTAGGAAAATTCTGAAAATGGGAATCTTCTATGGATATAGTGGTCTCTACCACTACCGGTGCATCATGTTAGATCTATGTAGTAGATAAACTGGTACCATCTTGTCTCGATTAGGATTGAGACTCTAGTTTCATCATAGGAAGGACGAGTTGACTCTTTCAATTGCTGGAACCACCGAAAGCTATTATAAGCCAACATGTATTGTGGACACTCTATGTGAGGGTCCTCCCCTCACTATCATCATCCCAAGTGGATGTCCTCCACAAGTTTTTAACAAATAGCACGTATATCATCCATATGTCATTACCAACCCAAGAGAATGTCATCCCTACTTCAATGACTATCAGAGTAGTGTTCCTCCCTGGTATTTAGAAAATAAGGATAGCGGTCAATCTTGAACACCTGTATCTAAGTATAAATTTTATACTTGTATCACTACCAACTAGAGTGAAGTCCCTCCCCACTCCTTCAATAATCAAAGAATAGTTCCCCCATACTCAGACTGTAGCCGATCAGAAGGCCCTACCTATGTCCCAACATATCTAATTGGAGTTCATATTTTCATTAAAACTTAACAACACATAGTTCCTCCATCGTGGAAGAGGTATCCACCCCGAAAGAACTGTCCCATGGTAGAAGAAAAAACACTCACTATAAGAGGTGAAATCATGGGAAATTCCAAATATTCATCGACCATGTGGAACTTTTATATTCTAAGGGGAATAATGACTCGATAATGGATCCTTCAAACCAGTCACCAGAGTCTGGGAAAGGATCACAATAGCTAAATTTTTTCATCTTAGAAGCTGATATCCAAACAATCCCAAGATTCCACTATAGATTTTGGATGGTAGAGGATGTTCTGGATCCCTTATAGGGACCCATAGTTCACCAATCTCTATCACTTCCAATTTCCACCATCTCTACTACTACACAAGGCATGAGAATGATTCTAATATCTGGATTGTCTCTTTCACAAAATTATCACTCTGTAGAGCCAAATATGAATTTTGTTGCCATCACACATGAGGATGTAGTGAAAACCCCATCTCAAATGGATTTGATAATACAGTTGGTCCCACCCCCTTAGAGATGATCCAACATGGAATGTAAATTTGAAACCTATAATGAATCCTCTACTAATCAACCATTGATAGAACTGATCCACATCAGTGCCACCACCTATCTCTCTACCCATGTTGATTAGATCTTTGTCCAACCAACAATAATTCCCTTACTCTGTGAAATTAGGAATGTGGTAGCTTTTACCCACTGACTGACTATCACTGGAGTTCTTGAAACCTATAACACTAAAGATTAACACACTAGAGTCCCTTACCAAGGTCCAGATGGTGTGTTTCCTCCATACCATCTGGGTGATACTTTACCACCACCTTGATCATTAGTTGGACTATCTGGGAATCTAGGATCTTGTTAATTGAATTTAAAAACTTTTCGAAACATTTTACCTTGTGACACTTACAGTGGATCAGTGTCTTACTTTGATAGGATACCATAAAAAATGCCCTATCATTCTTGAGTCAGGATCCTCAATGATCTCTTCTGGGTTATTCAAGAGGCATATCTTCATATCCAGATCAGTGGCTCAGGATAGTACACTACTCTCTACTTCAACTATATCTTATGAAAAATATACCTACCTTCTAATGTGAAAGATCCCATCTAGGTAGTATTACGGTAAATATGGGTTTTCCTAAGTTTCCATAGAATAGGGGATCCAACATTGGGATTAAGGGTAAACACAACCTTAGGGTAAATGAAAGACCAAAAAATCCTAAAAAATCCCCCTTACTGATAATTATATATTGGAACATGGGCTCATAGAACCCTCTAATGAGACATTATGTCCCCCTCATATTCATGTCAAGTGTAAGAAGTATGTTGGGACCTCCGATCCATTTGATCATATGAGAAAAATAGGTAGATACCATAGTTTCTACCATTATTCAACATCACAAGGAGTAGAAAACACTTTTCACAAAGCCCACTATTGATCAGTGACTAGATTACAGAACTACCCAATGGGATCCTTTTTCTAATCCAATAGGGTAGCCAATACTTCTTTTCTAGATGCCCCGTGACAATCTTAGTAATCCAATACATCTAGAAAGATCCAAAACAAGAGTATATGGAAGGTGACTGAGGTATGAGTCATCGAACATGCCAGAGATGCATAATTATCCTCCCTAAGATCTTGGTATTGCTGCTCCACTTGTTTTTAAGGGTAAATAACAAGTTGATGAGTCTGTAAATTTACTGATGATAATTAATACTTTTAGGATAGATAACATCACCAAAATGACTTGATATCTGCTTTCACAACTTGCAATGAGACCCTAGATATGTCACAGGTGGGGATTTTAACTGATATAAAGTCATACCTAGTATGGGTGGATGATATCAGAGCACCCATAGATTTTGGTATCCCAAAATTTTCTATGTTTAATGGTATGTGAGATAATGTACATCAAATTTATCAGTTTATATCATTGTTTGGACCCATGTTGGGAACCCCATAACAGTAGGAGACTATTATGATTATTTGTTCATATAATGGAAGAACCTACATTTATCTGGTATAACCAACAAAATATAGGTCGCATCACAGGATTGGATGAAATCAATAGAAAATTACTCTACCCATTGAGACCCACAATTTTCAAGACAAGTATCACAAACCTCTTCAAATTCATGAAAAGTCCAGATGAGTGTGTCACAAATTTTGTCTCCTGATGGAAAGGCCTCACATACTCAATAAATATGATACTGACCTAATAACAGATTATAATGATCTTTATGGGGAATGTTAAGTCTGAGCTAGTCTATTCCCTCATAACATAGAATTTTCAAGGTTGGTTTCAGTAGTTTTCTGATAAGGACTTGTTTCTGGAAGAAGGCTTGAAGTAGGATAAGATATAACACCCATTGCCTCCTCCATATCCCACAAGATTTCCTTCCAAAGCAGAGACTAAAACTATAATAATGGTATATCACCCAACCTAGTAGATTAATTTTCTAATTTTTATGAATATCCTCTCCATGTGAAAAAACATACCCAGAATACCCTCTCCCAGAGAAATTTTTTCAAACACCTCCTAACCACACACAATTTCCTTGATGAGAATATGTGGCTCTAGTCCATTGTCCTGGATAGGATCCCAGAGGACCCTTTCTAAATAGAATAAATCAAATTGGTTGTTTTAGGAATACATAGGTCTTGAAATATTTCATATGTTACCCAATAAAAGAAATTATGAAGCTTTTAGAATGAATATAGATCAAAGAAGCCATACATTTTGACCACCACAACCATTTCGCATACCATTAGATCATTGGAAATGCCATCAATGAATTATATGTGTTCATTATTTGTATCCAAGACCAAGTGAATCATAGTTAAATTAAATTTTATTAATTCATGACAATTAAAAAACATATTGAAACTGACCTCAGCAGTGACAGTGAAGGCTGGGGTGAATGAAAAGAATATTCTAGCCATTATATTTAGTATTATTATGATTTACTATCATGTTGGGTAGTCGAATGAACCCATGGTGTTCTTGTATTCCTCCTAATAATTCCTCAACATCTTTCATCGGATGATAATTTTCTAGGTACTTCCCCCATGTCCAGGTTGTATCCCCCGATGTCTCAAAAGAATTGGTTCCAATGACACATTATAAATCAGTGTACTAAGATGATACAAAATCCATCGCGCGCCCTCTCTGAATTAATGCCTCTAGAGTGGGGAATCATGACTAGGGTCCACCCAGTATTGGAATACAAATTAAATGATGTGCCTGATAATGCCCATTGGGAATTCCATAATGATGGTATATCCATTCGAAACACTTGATAGTGAGGAATACCAGGAAAATACCATAGGTTCCTTCAGATGATGTTGTCGAAGTAAGGGATGGGGACATGAAAACCAAAAAAAATGCTCTGGATAGAACCTCAAGACATGTTGTACATGATATAAAGGGAAACCATCTTGTATTTCATAGGGCTCATTAGGCATTGTCCTACCGGTCTACTCTGTTAGATGTGCTTCCACAGTAAATAGTGTTTACTGACTGAGAATATCAGTCATGACCACATTGTATCTAGAAACATCTAGCTTGAGATATGCCTCTCCTAACTGATAGTCAGTCATTGGTGGTTTAGATAATGTCAACCAACCAAGAGTATGATATTTCTAGTAACAACTACAACGCAGTGGTACAACCAATACAACCATTATGCCTACTTCCAAGGTTCTCCCCCATTGGAAACATCATTCCTTTAGTGAAAAAATATGTTGTGTTGAATCACCTCAATAGAATACACTCATGGCTATCAATCCTCAAGTCCATTGTCTTTTAAAAATAAATTTGTGAGTAACTTACAAAATACATAAGAATCCATATCCGTTTATAAATGGAGGTAGCTTCTGTAGAGGCCTACTATATAGGGGAGGCCATGAAAGGGGGTGACAATACATCATCTCAGTATATGGGGAACATGATTGTGATATCCTGAAGGGGAATAAATTTCCAAAATATATATTAGTAAAATTAAATTACATAGAGATCCACCACTGTTTGGTGGACACATGTTCTACGATTAAATTCATCTTGACCCAAATTATTTACATGATGGGACTAGTTGAAGAAGTTATTATTCCCTAAAGCCTAAAAATTCATGGTTATGATAGGATTGCCAAGAAATCAATTGGAAATATTCAGTTGAAGAACTATTTCGGTGTCTTGATATCAATGGAGAAATTCATGGTAGTTTCATTGGATACTGACAGCAACACACTACTGGGTAGACACTTGATTCATTTAAATATAGTAGTCCCCTCCTCTTATAACCAATGTATCAAGTACTCCCTTAACGATTGAGTTTTTGTACTCCAGGGAGATGTGTCTCTCCTAAAATCCTATGAAGACCAATATGTGGACGTTGAATACTACAAAAGGATGTATAACAATATACGTACACATGTAAAGTCCAATACCTATACATATATACATATATATTTTATTCACTTGTATGTGAGAAAAATAACATGAAACCACATTCGGAATGGATCCATGGGTCCATAATCCTGATTACCTAGAAATCCTATGTAAGGGAATTGAGTTGGGCCACATACCACTCAAGTCATGTACCACCCAGCTGATCTCAGGGTCTGTCATCCAAATAAACATATTACTACTTCGACCAACACTGGAAAGTATTTGAGCATGGTACTTCACCATAGGGGATACTCATCCTACTTAAGCTCACTCATACTCTCCTCTTGTCACCAAAAGGGATACTGTATACAAAAATTCAACCCTCTAAATAAGGGTACTGTATAAAAATGGTCATTCCTATAAAGATCATTGAATCCCACTTTGTATTTTGCCGAGTAAAAAAGTGTCAGACCATGAAGGGCAGGATCCAAGGAACTCGTCCAAGGAATCCACCTAAAAATTGTCAACCCTAAAGGACCAAGTCTATGCTACTCATCCATCGAATCCACATAAGAATTATAGACCACAAAGGGATGTATCTTGGGACTCATACCAGGAATAAACATCGAGTCCCATGGGTATCCCAGGGGAATCTTCATCTAGGAACTTGTTTGTGTACTAGGATCATGCCAATAGAACATGTTCTATGTGTTCCTAATCAATTTTTATCCAAAAGGTAACAGGGCCCGAGGCATCCCATAGAATCAAGACACAAGGGGAATACTCAACCCTAGTGTTTGACTACCACATTCTAGATCCTTATAGTGCAGTCCATGACATATTCCAAACCATCCAAGAATCACACATGAGTATTCCCACTCATGTAAAAAATTTCATTCTTCAAAAATGAGTATACCAACTCATTTAAACCATTTATTTCATAAATAATTTGTTATACCCACCCGGTCATCATAGGCCAAGGAGAGCATAATCATCCCCAACAAATATCACAAGCCAATTACTCCTTCAAATTAATTGCTATATCGGGGAATCCATGTATCACTAAAGGCATACAAACAATAAGAAACACTCAATAACCAAGTCATAGGTACTACCTCTGGGTATCAGAAAAACATTAGAAAACATGGCTCAAAATCTGGATCCTATGAGGACACATCTAGGAATCCCAACATTCAAGAATGATTCCTCACGTTAGGCTCAAAATTCACCAAATAGGAAGAACCTCTAATAAACACTACTACAACATCAAAATCATGTCAGATATAATAAATGAATAATGGTGGACTAAATGACCAACCGAAAACTGTAGCCACAACCCCACATGCATAACAGTTTGGTACGAGTTCTAGGTGACACCAGAACACCGTCTCTACTCAAACATGACGTAAAATCTCAGGGTAGGTCAACCAACGGGCACCCACTGGGTCCCTCAAGCCATGCACTAAAAGTAATCCTACCCAAGATCCTTCATGTAAACACATGTGGAAGAATCCTACTTGGTATCCTTATATGTACTGATAAAGGAGGAATCTAACTTAGGATATACTAATGGTAAGCAATAGAGTCATTTAACAATGAGGATCATCTAGACGATCATCATTACTGATGTATCCTACAATTGGTATCCTCAAGATGATACAAATGGACAGGGATCCTATAAGGGTTTCCCTAGATTAGAGAATAAGTATAGGAATCCCTTAGGTGATCCATAGAGGCATCTGGTCTCACAAGCGCATATGCATGAAGAGAACATCTTATAATGGGAATGCCCTAAAAATCATAGGCCACGTAAGGTAACTCATAACTCATCTCATTTTGGGATCTCAACTAGGTTGGTCTGAAACCCTAAAATATCATTCACAACAAGTCACTCCTTTAGGAGATGACTAAATTCTATAGCTAGAGGAGGAACCTATTTGTTTAGATAGAATCAACCAAAAAAACCATCATGAGTCATCAGAATGCTCCACGGGTTCCATCATAGCGATCTACGTAGAGAACTATGTAGAATAGACTAACCTTGGGCCAAAAAGGACATCTGGATATGAATACATGAAAAACCTTCAATGGGCTGAAAATGTGTAGTACATGGTGTCTCACCCTCGGTACATGGCGCGTACTCCTAGTATGCCACATGGGCATGTACACCTTTCAGATTGGGCATTTAACACCCATGGTATACGACCTGTAAAACATGTACAAGATGTGTAGCGTAAATGTGGTACATGCCTATCTCCCTCAACCAGCTAGGCCCTCTACTTGGCCAACTCCTATACTTGTACACTGTGTGTCTCCCACATGGGGTCTGGCCGTGTGCTCTATATGGACATGTAACCCTACATTGGTAGATATTCTTGGGTACTCGGCTACATAAACAAGAACCAATAAACCATGTGTATAACCCATACATGATGTGTACTCCTTTTAGAATCATCTTCCATGAATGGGATGAAAAAAGTAATTTCACCCTAGACTACACTCTGTGAATCCTTGTTTCCCCTAATGGAAAAACCAAATCCCTTGAAACCACTATTATGCCCCCAAAACAATAGATCAAGCATCCGGAGGCCATAAGAAAACATATAAGTTACCATTAAAACATAAAAAAATGCATTTAAATGAGATTTGTGGCAGATACATAAATGGGCATACCATTGGGTGGAAACTGCTGAAGCTTCGGTTGATTCTACAATCCACGAGTGCCGCACGTTGGGCCAACGTGTCGTGAGCTACGTGATAGTACCTATCTTGACTTAAACCCACTCTTTCTTCATTCCCCTTTTATCTCTTTGTTGAGCAACATTGAGGAGACAAAGGAGTGTATTATGAGATAAATATGAAGAAATAAGGGAAAATAAAAATAATAAGAAAAAAAATATTTAAATAAAAAGGAAAAAAAGCAACCTAGGATGACCCTAGTTCCAAAGAGAATTTTATGCCTCACCTTGGCAAAGATCCCCATTCCAAACTCAATGGTTGAGACTAAATCTCAAACTGAAACTTTGTTCAAAATATATGACTAAATTAATCTACTCGAATAATTTAATATTTAATGTAATAAATAAAAAATATTAATAATTCCACTAAAATTCAAACGACTCGTATTTCCATGAAACTACCATACTATGGTAAACACCATATTCAGGGAGAAACATAGTGGTCGTAAAAATAATTTGAGATCATATTCTAGAGAAAATACCATTTTACCCCTTTACAAGCATCCAAAAGAAACAATTCATATTTTTACTCAAAACATTAGTCCAAAAATACATGAGTTCTTATATCATTGTTTTTAAAATAACTATGGAAATATACTACACCTACAGTGATATTTTTGGAAAATTGTGGCAATATACTTCTCTTAAAGTATTGGTTTAGGAAAACTGTTGCTATTGGTTCCCGTGTAAATGCAATGGAAAATTATTTGCACATGAATATAGAGGGAGAACATATTTCCATGGGTATTCATCTTATTTACACATTTTGTAAAGATATAAAAAACATAATATATATATATATATATGATATATGTTGGATATAATGTGTCAATAAGTTTCATGGTTAGCTATAACAGAAGTATGGAGACCGAATTTCGCTAGAAGAAAATTATTTTAAACTTATAGCCATAGTTTACAAGTGATATATACATGGTTTCTCACGATAGAAATAGACCCTATATGCATATATTAAACAGTGGCTATATCCCTATATCCTTGGTGGAAAATCAGGAAGGATATTTCCATGTTTCCAAAAACTATTTCTACAGATGTTTTTTCCATGGTTGTATCTATCGAAATAGCCCATTAGAACTGTGGATATAGATTTTTTCTATAGCCAGTACAATTTGAGCCTCGAACCATTGAAATCATGGATATATAGTTTAAACATGGGTTTTCACCCTAGAGAAACAGTTTTAGGCCATGGATGTAGAAAACTTTTCTACTTTTGATATCTTTATGTCACCATCCACTGTCTGGGCCTCATTATGAGTCACCATGGGGTAAACAATCCTCAATAAAAGATGAAACCTTCTCATGGTTCCATGGTTGATGTTGAGGTTCATAATCTTATCAAAGTCAATGTAATTTTTGATGTCCATCAGTCTATGTGTATATACAAAATAATCCCAATTAGGAATAATTATTGAAAGATAATAGTCACTATCATATTCTGATACCTCAACTTCTATTTCATGAAGGATGATTCTGCCTTTCCAATAACAGAGGTATTGGCCGATCTACAACTTGGTTCCAATACCTATTCATTATGGATGGATACTTTGGGTACACACATTTCATGATGGATCCGAGGGATAAAGAGTCCATATCATTCAAGAAACCATAAGGGACATTCTTCTATTAGGTTATTCCCTTTATCCTGATGATTGGACACTATGATGTTAGGTTATTCTATAAGGGACATTCTACTCGTAGGTTACTCCCTTCATCTAGATGAAGAAAAGAGGCACTTATTAGTGGTCCATCCACCACATCCTAAAATAGTTTATCCAGGAATTAGTGTAATTCTATTTGGTTGACTTGGTGGTATAATATCACATATTTTAAAACAATTTCAAAGATCTTGAGAAACAATTCCGAATCCTCCATTCTTAGAGGATTATGATGAACCCATTGAAGGGTTAATTTGGGGTTACATATAGAATTTATTATCAATAGTGTTGTAAGATATAGATTAATTGAGATTGACCAATATAATATCATGGACATCATCTAGATATCTCTCTTGGGAAACCTTTGGGAGTTATGGGGCCTCTAAGGCCACATAACATACATATACCAATTTTTTTATCATCGATAAAGAATGTGATAGCCCTTATGTAGGATTTGAAATAAATACAACATTTATATGTGGGACGAGGAGTTCTATACCACCTTTAAATAAATAAATTAGTATCTACTATAGTCTCAGGTTCTTATGCCACCTGTCTTTTGGAAGCCTCTCATCCACTATGTGACCACACTGAAATGGTCCAAGGATGCCCCTCTATCCTAAAAGAAAAATGAGAGCTGAGAAATCAATTTATACTATATCAATCATATGTTCATTAACACAAATACCTGATATCCCCCATCAATAAGGGCTACCTCAAACTTGTTTTTGAAGTGAAAAATTTATAGTATTACCTACAACATAACGAGATACAGGTGGTGTCCCAAGTTGACCTAATGAATTGTATCCTGAATCCCCCCATGATGATGACATGGTATGAATGTTGGAAAGTGATCCTTCATTAGTTCTACATCATGTTCATTCCAAATAAATTCATTAAGGATCATGAAATGGAATACCTCATTGACACACATCCAACCCCTAAGGAACCATGCCAAGATATTGATTTCCAAAATGAGTCCACCAACTTTTTAGATAAGGTTATTCCATATTGGCATATGCATTTTGATGGTGCCTCTTAGATCTTAATTGGTAGAAGTATTAATGGTCATATTCCATATATAGAAGGCATGTAGATCATTTTCAGCACCCCAAAATGGGATTTTCTTCAACATATGTTGCTATTGTTAGTAGGTTGCACCAATAACCTGGCCTAGTATCTTGATCATTTTATGAGTGTCGAGTTGTCCCTTGAGATTTATGTCCCCATCCTACATGTTAAGGGAGACTGTAATTTAGTTATCAAATAGATTAATGGTGACTATATCATTAAGAGGTTATAACTCGTTCCCATGATGGATCACACTCGTTAGCTGGTTTCATAGATTACTGCAGAGAAAAATGTTACTCATTTTCCCTATTCATACAATGGTCATGAAGATGCCTTGGAAATAATAGGTACATCTCTTTCAGAGCCTATCTTGAGCGAACTTTCATTCACGTGGCACATCTGAGGTTCATCACCCCCATAACATAATGACATTAAACATGTAAACTAGATGGATATCAATCCTTAATTGTTAGGGCCCTCATGTTCACCCAAAATAGAGGAAATTTTTTATTAGATGATTCCATTTATTTAGTATCTCTAATTTGGAACTCTACCACTGGATTGACCCGCGAATGAAGGAATCCACCAATGTGTAGAACAGTTCACCCTCTAGGTTGGCCAACCTTGAGTAGACTTCCTACAGACATGGGTTGGATGGAATAGTCCTATGTTTAATCCATGGAGATGAAATTACCCAGGTTATGCAGAAATTACAAATTGGTATCCATGGTTCCCATCAAAAAATATTAAATCTCTCTAACCATATTTGAATACTAGGATATTTTTGGCTAACCATGGTCCATAAATGCATTGATTTTTCCAAGAGATATGATTTTTTTTAGATTCATGACATCTTTGTGCATAGACTACCGAAGATCATCCATACCACTAATATAATTGGCCAATTTTTGGATTGGGGAAAAAAATTTTGGGGTTATACACACTAGAAACAGCTCATCTATACATGTTCAGTATGACTAAAACATATGTATTTTCATAGTTGGAATAATTGATTCCCATCAAGGATTTCCAGGCATGATTCATGATTTAATTTATCAGATCATGCATCATCAACCAATTTTGGGTCACTAATTTTATTATTAATGAAAACGACACTAATTTATAGGCTATTTAGATGATTATGTTGTACAACAAAAACAATATTCAACCCTATCATATTTCCCTCTACCATGCACAAGAGAATGGATAGATTGTAGAATTCAAAAATTCCCTCATTAACATTTTGCCGAAAATAGTGGGCAAGAACAAGAATATTTGTCCAAATAGTATCCCAAATTC
Source organism: Viscum album (assembly GCA_963277665.1). NCBI lineage: Eukaryota > Viridiplantae > Streptophyta > Magnoliopsida > Santalales > Viscaceae > Viscum > Viscum album. The sequence goes on from OY728158.1 coordinate 315,510,906, forward strand.
CCTTTTGGATTACTTGATAATAACTCAACATTTTATCTTGGTGACCCCATACTCCATGATGTTTGAAATAGTGTTAGTAGTTCCCATTGATGTTTACATTCCATCACTCCAAACAAGTTTCTATGACTAGAATATGATAGGGAAAGTGGCACAAGTCCATCTACCAGAGCTAGAATCCCTTGAGGAGAACATGATCGAGACCATACACAATCCGGAGAGGAACCAAAATTGGATATTAATCGAGTTCAAAAATTATATTCATCTCTACTCCTTCTTCTAGGGTAGAACGACACTGGTTTATAGAACTAAAAAAAACTTGGAATGAATCCACCATAGTTGGATCCCATGTGGGAAGGGCCTTACATAATTCATAAGGTCTATTCCATTAGAGCATATTGGTTGTTCACCATGGGTAAAGAGTGTTTCACACCTCCTTCCAATAACATGTTTCTCAATAATTACTTCATATGAGAAGGAATAACGTTTCAAAATCCATTAAATTAAACATGGATGATATGTCTAAGAATCATTACTCTAAATTTTTTGTGAATCTTTCTCATGAATGCGTTGTGTATTAGTGGGACCCTTTTTCCTTCCATTCACATTGGGTTTGTTACTATACTGCACTTCACATCTGTTTGAGGTAATTCTCAAATAGGATGAAAAATTACAAACTTAAACTATTGTATCTCCTAGTCTAAATTATATTAATATAAACAAAAACTCATGACATCCTCCTCACATGACATAAAATTACAGTTTTACCTCATACAAGATGTGAAATACTCTTAATAAAAGAGGTTTTACCCTATATGAAACAATGATTACTCATTATATTGAGTATAAGATTATAAAAAACATTACCCATTACTCTTCAAATGAGATTCTCCTTGATAATAGTGGTATTATTGAATTTCATCTCTAGAGAGGGATGACCCAACTGGTTCTAGTCTCTTATCTCACCATGTTCCAGAACTACATGGGGCTTGATTCACATTCCAATATGATTCTTACAGACACACAAATGTAGTATCACTAAGAGGATTTAAAAATTTATCAACACATCACCCCTTAGAGAAGGAAATGGTCCAATAATTATGACTTTAAATTATATGCCCTTTTCTTCTTTGTACTTTTTTGGTGCATGAGTCTCGTTGGATCCATTCCTCCTATGTCTTATGTCTTTCGTTCCACAGATATACCCTTACAGAAGACATCCACTAACATTCCAAGATACATGAATTTAAACTATTTATCATGGTCAATACTGTATGGCCTTAAACTATGTATGGATGAATTCCGGATTTCTTAATGAGGTGTAGGTCCTCCGTGTGTCGTCTCATGATGGGTATAACTCTAAAACCACACAAACATCCTAAAATCCTCTTCCCTTGGTTTGAGAATTATGACCTTGAACAATGTTAATTAAACTATATATATCATGGTTTGATTCATCCTTGGTTCAACCTATGCCTCTACCTTCTTCCAAACCAATTTATGTCTTTATTATCATCTGTATGAGATGTGTAGTGATGCATAGGAATTACATAATTAGGAACATCCATTTATTCACCATAAAACTATATGTGACCTGCATTATTATCACCTAAAAATGCTCATATGGGCCTCCTTTTTATGTGTAATTCCCATTAATGTACCTTGTACCATTAAATGGACAAATATATCTCTTATATTGATATTAAGAAGATACAATAAAAATCTCAATTCATAATCCCCACACCTACATCCTCATCACATGGTAATAATATTCAATCCTACCTCCTCTAAAATTTGGATTCCTTTTAATGAGAGATGATTTTACCCTATATCAAATCAGGATACCCTATATAAGAAACATGGGATAACAAAACTACAACATACATAGTACATGACGTTAAACTATTACCATACCCCATATGAATTCAATATGCCTCAGATCCTCCAATGAAAATATTTAGTATCCTCATATAATGGGTAGAACCCTTCAGGCATCGTTTGCTTACCACACCGTGATTCAAAACTATGTGTGGCCCGATTCACATCCTAACATCATATGTAGTGACACACCATTATTTTTTCGTTTGTTTATCTCCTTTTATGAATCATATCACGGTCACTCATCTCCTTATATAACCATGACATCAATCTAAGGTGTGTATTGTCAATGTTTTGCGTGGTATAGAGTCTTTCTATCCATTCATTCATGTCAGGTTTTCACTAATCTATATTATGAAAACCAACATGGAACACTTGTGACCTATTGTTTAATGTAATATGACCTTAAAAAAAGATTTTCCTAGTCATTTATCTATGACCTTAAACCGGTAACCTAGTTCCACACATCATGAACATAAAATATCTTATAGTCTTCTCAAAAATGTGCTCTATGGTAGTGGGACCACTTGTACCTCATTACATTGGGTTTTTCGACACTATAAACAATTAATATCCCATTGAATGACACTATTTTCGATAAAATATGACCTTAAACTATGATTCTATGGTATGGACTCTATGAACATAAACTAGAAATCCATGACCAAGAATGATGACTTTAAACTATGTATAAGACTCTCATTAAATGTTTTCTTTTCAGGGACCTATTGTTTTATTCATGTCATGTTGTCATTCAACCATTCCACACATACCCCTTTTGGGTCACTCACCTTATGGTCCAATCTCCATGACCTTTAACAAAGAGTCAAGGTTCATGCATCACGAATATAAAATTGTTCACATGCAAGGTGACTCAGAGATATTCTCTATGGAATAACATTCTTGGATACCCATTCACAATGGTTCACACATCCTTACACGTGGCATTGAACTCTAACCATATACAATGAAATTAACATGGGATTCCCTCATGACTTGAAATGAGGAATAAATGATTGGAAGCTCTATGCATAAGTCCAGGATACTACATCCCAATCACATGATGTCAAACTATGTGTGACATCATCGTCACCATTTGATGTTAAATTTCATTTCCAACAACCATAATGTATGAAATTAAACTACCCAATCCTAATACCCTTGATTGACATAAAATAATGTGGAATATTGCGTGGTTTCCTAGGAATCCATTTCCTCCAGTTCATGTCACCTAACACATCATTAATGTTTATTGATCATCATTGAATGTATGAGATGACTCTCCCTTGGATGGTGTGTTTGAACTATGTTTAAATCGATACACTAACATCAATGTTATCTAATCCATGGTGATGTAATTCCAAGAGTTCTGTAATCCATTCATACATTCCATCACTTCATCTATATGCTTTGTGTTCCCCTTATTAGGATCATCATCCTCCACCACATATGAAGGGAAACCCTACAAAGAAATGGTGTTTAGCGAAAATGGATCACCTACCATCATGGAACAACACCCCAGAAGAAATTGGACAACATTATAAGATATATTTATTGTTTTTAACATGGTAATTGTTTTACCATCAACTGTTTGTCCCCCTTATTAGCTAACAGGTGTGATGCTGTTATAAGAACATGTTCAGAAGTTATCATGTATTTCCATGCCACTACCTTTGTATTCCATGTTTTTGGAATTATGATTCAGATTCCCTATTCCCCTTTACTTACGTAGAATTAAATTTTAGAAGTGTTAACCCATTCATGAACAAGAGAATGTTTGAAAAGAAATTCAACTATCTAGAAAGCCCCATTCACGAACATTAATCCCTCTTAGACCAAGAAATCCTGGTAGGATGTCTAGAAGAGTAGACCCAGAGTGTTCTATGATTGTCTGACACTCTCATATGAATGTAAAATTACATTATCATCTTTTTCTTCTAACAATGAGCATGGATCAGGTGATCATAGGGATTACTCGTTGCTTATCACGTGGATTTGATTGAAATTGGAATGAAAGAAATATGTTAATTTGGATAATGATTTGAATCAATGAATCCAATGATTCAGAGTGTCACCAAAACATTATTACACATCCTTTTCAAAATATATATAAATATCAACCACAATGATCGAGTGATCGAGCTTATCCAACCTCTATTGAGTGGCCTCTTGGGTCCACTATCGCTCTTGTAGGTCTTCTTTATCTGCATCAACCATGGGGGATGAGTTTTCTTATCTAACAAATTTTCAATTATATTTATCATAGAATTATGACACCAAGAATATGAACTCATCCACCTTGGTCTCAACCACTACCATTTGGTCCTTCATACCATTAATGACCTATTATTGAGTAGAAGCGACCACAAAATTATCTTGCACCGACCCCTACTGATGGGTAACCTCTTTCTCATCCTGCTAATGTTCCCTAGAGTCTTCATCCTTTTTTTCTTCTAGGGAAGTTAAATATCCTAAAATTCCACACATAACCTCTCGATAAGGAAGTCAATATCCAATGCATAAGGGATAATAGAGTCAACTTGACAGGTCCTCTATGAAACTAGCTAGAAATGGATAGATCTCACCTATTTTGTAAGGTAAATTATCTAGGTGTAGGAGAGAGAGTTCCACGTGTACCACCCCACCTTGTGATGGATTATTCAGTTCTCCTCAGCAACGTATAATTTGGATTCCTCGAAATCATCAGGTATTGTAGGCTCCAATATAAGGAATACTACTAATACATCATTAGCTAGATCATCCATGTACAGGTTTTTGAGGATGAGTAGATGGAGATCTATTCCCAAAACTAGATCCTAGACAACCTCTCCGCCTTTTTAAGAAGAATTAACCATCCCATGTGGATCCTTTAAGGTGGATGCAGCATTCTCTGCTCCATTAGAAATCCTTATTGAACGAAGGATCTCAGCCTAGATTATCATGGTCACCACCAGTGGCAATTCGGGGGTAGGTGTTTCCAATGAAGCCTCTCCAACCAAATCAATTTTAGACACAATTACCACCACATCTATCGCAACATCGAATATGGTAACCTCCCTCAGGGGTACCTCATTGATAGTATCCAACACCATTTGTCCATCAGCCATCCCCTTTATGGGCATGATCATAATGACACTTCCAATGGAACCTCTATTATGGGTTCAACCTCCACATACTCCATGGCCATTTCCAATAGTAGAGATTCATCCACCCTCACCACCTTATACATAAGCAGTGTTAACACAAAAGTTGATGTTGGTGGATGATTCCCAAGCACAACGTTAACATCCAATTTAAAATTATTTAGTCAATAATAAGAGGGAATGGAAAAATAGCAGGGGTTTAAATGAGAAAATAAAACTACGTTAATTGTACAGTTCAATAAGGAGATCCTATAGATTCATAGGTAGTTCCCTAAGAAAGTTCCCCTCCCTGGCCATTTCCGTAGTTGTAGGAACTGAAGGATGGTTTCTTGTGAACAAAACATCATGAAGGGACCCCAGAATTTCCCCTTTATGGGATCCTCACCATTTGTATGGGGCCAATCATAAACCTCTACATCTTCAGTTATCATTGATTCCTACACAAGTGAATAAAGGTATCAGTCGATGAGTTTTAGGGTAAGGTGATTTCTAAAAATTCACAAATATAAAATAATTTAGCTGTTTGGTAGTAAGATGACTATCTCCTTCTAAAACCTAGTAGAAATCACTTCCCTAGGACTCTTAAGATTATTCACCCTTGAGAATACTAATAATAATATGACCCATTAGGGAAAATGGAGGGGGATGATATTTACAATAACACCCTTACCCAATCATTCAAGGGATGTGTGGTGCACTATGAGTAGATCACATCCACCGAATCTACCATATATTTTATAACCTCTGCATGAGTGGAGTAGAAACCCTCCATTTTGTGGCCCATCCTCACGACGTATATCAAATTAGTGGTGAGAAAAAACTACACCCCTATGGTTTGGGGAGATTCTTGTTATGACCCTAGGTATCCTTGGGTTTAGGAAGCATGGAATCACTTGAAACATTCATGAAATGTACCTACTTCCATGGCCCTTGGAAAAAATACCTTGGGTATTCTCCAGAGGGATTCCCTTCATCCTATTACAACTTCCCATGAGAATTGGACTTGATTCTACTTCTCCTCTCCCTCTATACTATGATTGTTTTGGTATAGGGACCGCCTGACCTATTATTGTGGGTCATACCCTCTAGTCTAGATCTGTCTCTACGACATGCACCAACTACCACTCATTCCCAAACCCATAGTTGGAGGGAATCCCCTACAACAGTCAAGGTAGATCAGCACCACAACATCTCCCCATGATATTCATCCTACCATATTAGCACTTATTCATGAATGAGTCCATACACAGTGGTAGGTGGATGAATATCATTCCACATTTTCCCATCTTTGCATCTGAACATGTTCAAAATCATCATCAGAACCAAAGTATGACAGTCATGGAATAGTTCCATGGACATTGTTGGAGTCATCTCCTACGTACATCTGAACTACCTTGTGAAATGGTGTGGATTTTATGGTTCATTGACTAGCTTGAAGTCAACTCTTATCATTATTACCACACCTTGGAAGTCCAGGAGGTGAGACAAAATTTCAATGGATCTTCTACCATAATCGGTCACCATCCACATTGGGAGTGGTAATGGGTGAAATTTGATGTGCTCTTCCATCCCAACCCTTTCCAACACATCCAACATACCCAACATGAGCGGGTGACTTCTGATAATGATCAAAATTATCGATCAAATATTGGTAGATGGAGGAGATATGGTATTTGGATACTCATATCCTCCCATATGTTTGGCCATCCAGATGTATAGTAAATGGTGGGGCTCACTCACATGTAGTGGTGCATTCCAATAACTAATGTGGAAAAGAACCATGTACAATTTTTACTATATAGGTATAACTTGGTTTACATTTTTACCAATGTCTCGAATCACCACCATGATGAAGGTTCTCATCTTTACCCCTATATGCACGTCCCTCATAGGGGAATCCCTCAAAAAATGAGTGTGGAATGAAACCCCACTAGTCTAACCACTAGAGCATCGGTATTGATGTTGTTTCCCCATAACAACCAATGAATTTCCACTAAGATCTAATAATAGGAGTGTTCCTTACCCCAAAGGTATAACCTAGGGCATGTGCATGACATCCTTGATAGTTTATATATTGTACCTCCCCCTTATGTGGATCTTCTACTAGATCCTTTAGGAAACACCTAAACCACTTCTTGAACAAGACGTATTTCATATCTGTATTTTTTATGTTCATACCCTTCACTAACCACAACAATTCCCTCCCAATATATAGCATCATATCCTAGACCTCCCCAATGCTCTCTACCAGGTGGAATTCACCATACATATCCTCTAAAATTGGGATCACAACAATATCTTAATCAACTCATAGGCTGATTCCAAAAACCTTATAGTGAAGGTGATAAGTGGTGGTCCCTATGGAACACCTACTTAGAAGCTCCAAAATGATGTCCTAAGGGTGGTAAATGTGAAACTGTAAGGGCCTTGTGGAATTGTAGATCCCTACTCTCTTCATCTCAGCTTGATATTAGAGTAATGACATGCATTACCAATAGTAACAATCTCATTCATCAAAAAATGTGTTTCCTAGTGAATATCCTAGTTTTCATTCCATCAATTCAGTGGATCGCCAAAACCCATCTGGAGGATGAAATCATAAGGTAGAGGGGATGCCTCATCCTCAAGATTCTATCCATCAAATATTTTTAACAAGGTACTAGAGAGTGTATGTAGTGATTAGTGCATGATACTTTATGATTTGACCTTCTACAACCCTAGGCCACTAGTACCATCCCAACATGATTTGAACTAGTATACCACTTATTCCTTTCTAACCACCAGGATAAAAACATTTTTTCATAGCTTAGAGCTATAATGCAGTTGTCTCTTTCATGGTGGGTAGTAATTTTGGGAATATTTTAGTATTGAAATAAGGGATTCATTCTCCTATGTTCTCTGAACACTCACCTTAATCATGATATTCCAAATCATTTCATCTCGATGATAATCATAAATGTTGAATCCTATAGTGGAAATTCTACCTGAGACTTAAGAGTTCTCAATGTCCAATTAATGGAACTCTATTCCTAGGGATCTAGTTCATGAATCACTATTCCTAAAGGTTAGTTCATGAGGGTCATGTTCATTGAGTTCTTGATTTTAGGTCACTTTTCATGGAGATAGTCTCATAGATAACGTGAGATTCACAAGTGATGGGGACCAAAATCACAGCACGCAGCCAAAGCATGTAATATTTTTAAAAAGAGTGTGATGTATTTCACTTCATTAGAGTCTGGTGAAAATTCCAAGGCCCCCGCTATATATAGGTGTACAACTGGACAAGGGATTCTAGATTTTCATTATGAAGAAACCATCCCAAATGTGCTTCATGATTGAGAATCCAAAAGGGATGTTGACTGCCAATTTTCCAAGATTATCCGCTACAATTAGACCCACCTTTTCCCATAAAATCCCATTATAAAGGGGGGGGGGTTATTATGAAATACATGTTTCATGAGAATAGTTGAGGAAGAAATGTCTGGTTTAGGTTAAATCAAAGCTAGGAATCCCAAAAATATCTCCAAGGGGTCTATTTCACAATGATCGGTCGTGAAGCTCCATATCCAAGAGTTTCTTTAACTAATGTGTGAAGGCATGATGTTAACTCCTTGTAATGTCATTCAGAAACATGAGATTATGGTGAACGTGTGAAGGGTTGTGTAACACCCGAGAATTTTATGTTATATAAATCATTAAAGGAATATTTTTCTACACAACACTTTCTTGGCTTGCTTTACACGAAATCGCGACCTTCCTCGATAGCTTGCGTCATACGTAATATCGAGTTTCACTAAACAATGATATGCTATTAAAATATTATTAAAAATAGCCGCTATGAATAGTAATAACCACTTTTTGAAATTTTATAAATTTTATTTTCCAAAATGGACTTCATTTATGGATTCGTAATATCGAAATTATCCTAGGGTGAAATTTTGGTATTTTTCAGAAAACTTTCAATTTTTATGAATAGTGAAACCACTAAGTGGTAGTTAAAAAAACTGAATTTTTCTTAAAACTTAATTTTACCGCTTCTGTGAGAGGAATTTCAAAAATCCGAGGGAGACGGTTGATGTCAGTAAGTAAAATGTTGTTCAATGAGATGAAAATAATTTTTTTGGTGAATAATAACTTTTTTCTTTTTTTTACCACGGTTAAAAGTAAATAGGGTAATTAAGGGTAAAGATGATATTATTATTACCCTAACACATGTCCTAATTCTATTGGACAAGTTTAATTCGACCAAAAACAAACTTAGGAATAAAATATGACCATTTAGGCCCACTTGGATTAGATTAGGACATTTATTATTAATTTATTTAAAGGAGGGTTAAAATAGTTAAAATCAAAAGTTTAATAAGTAAAGTAATTTTTAATATGGGGTTATACATAAGGTAAATTAGACTATTAATATTAATTAGAAATATAAAACAGTTTCCTACATAACGGTATTTTATTTGTAATTTTTAGACACTATACAATTTAATTTATTTATGACACAAAGATGATGCAGTAATTATCTTATTAATGAAATATTGACATAATTGATGTTATAAACACCAAAAGGAATGTAATTTGAGACTTTTTATGAATTCCAATAATTTTCTAGGTTACTATGACATGTTATTATTGATTTAATTGACGTTTTTCTAACTAATCATTCTGTTACGAGTTTCAAAAAAATCAATTACTAAATTGTGTCAAAATTGACATTAAATTGTTTTTAAAACAAATATTATATTAGTAATTGTTATTTTATTCTTAAAAATATATGGTTCTGCCAAATGACTTAGATAAGGTTATATATATTAATAATAAACAACTTGGGGTTCGTTTGGTGGCTTATAGTAAGTTTATTAACCTTATAGTACAAGAACACAAGAAGACACAGAAAAAGTAAAATTATTTAACTTAATGTTAAATCTAAATGATAAGGTTAAAATAGGAACCTAAATTTGTCTAAATTCTATTGGATGAGAGGCTTTCGACCCATCCCCACCTTATCCTTGAAATAAATCAATTTGGAGCTTTTTAAAACCGAACTTGACTTTATACTAATATAATATTTTTAGTTATTCGAAAGGTGCCCCTCTCCTCCGTTATAAAAGGGCACCTCCTCCCCCTCTTCCTCACACCACATTGAGCCTTCAAGCTCGGCCAAGCCCTACCAATTCCTCCTATCAACTTCCCTAGAGACATCCTAGAGGTCCTGGGCTTCTTCAAAGTCCAATTTTAGTGCCCTAAAAGAAGGTCTCAAAGAAGCACTTCAAAGAAGAGGTAATGTCCGTTACCGATTCTTTCATCTGTATTTCTTCTTCCACTTCTTCTTCATTAGTTGTTTCATTATGAAGTAATAACATAAGTATCACTCATATAATTATATGTTATTATATGTATGAAACAGCCCTATTTCATCATCTATCCATCCTAGGGAAAAAGAAATCATCGTGCGTGCGTACGTACGGAATACCGTCTCCACGCCATGGTGTAATCTATTTTACACCACCACCTTACATGGATGGGTATAATGGTGTAAATAATTACTATATATGACTATTATAAAGTAATACTGATTCTGAAATAGTATACATACACTCCAATACAATTCCACGATCATAGGAACGATATCATCACTCGTGCGTGCGTACGGAATATCGTTTCCACGATGTGATGCGACTCGTTCAACATGATATTCATTTAATAATGATTATATAATTGAATTGAATGGATGAATCTGATATATATTACACTAATAACATTATGTAAATTAGGTATCTATAACCTAAAGAGAAGAATAAGAATTTATTCGACAAGACACGCATAAGAACAAAAAGTTATAAACACTCGAATAACAAGTATCAATGAAATATTACTACTAGGAAGCTAAGAATATGACCATATATGATACCATAAAAATAATTATGATTCTAGAATAAGTCAATAACATTATTTAAATCATTATAAAGGAGGTTCAGACACTTACAAAGCAAATCAAACCTAAGGTATGGGAAGTATCACAATCTCATTTTTATCCGAGATTGTTTATACTTTGGTATTTACTAGGTGTATTTTATCATCCACATCCATGTTTCCTAAATATGTAATATTATTTCCATCCACCTACAATTGTTTAAATCTAATTTTACACTTTGGTGAGTTTTTAGTAAAAGATATGAGAAGGAATCTTTTGTCGTTTTTCATACGAGGTACTTTTTCACTTTTCCGACAAAAGTACGAAGAATGATTTTCTTAACTTATACGACATGAATGGATTTTTTAAAACATTATTTCCAAGAAGCATCCTTTAAAAGTTTTCAAGTTTATTTTTATTCAACTTCTTTTAGTTTATAATTGTACGACATGTTAAGAAAGGAAAAGTGTTTTTAAAGTAGAAAGGATATTTTCCTCAAGAATGGAGTTCAAGAGTTTTATCAAAATTACTTTACATATAAGATAATAAAGGGTTCTGTTTTTATCCCTATTTATTTGATTATGTTGTGATGGAATTATATTTTTATGAATTCCTTTATCTTATATGAATTGTTTTATGATGTCACGATGTTTAAGATTCCCATTTTTATTACGTGGGTTATGAAATGATGTATGATTTATGATTTTGTGGCACACATAAGAATGGTATCATTATGAGATGGGTGGGACCTATATATCCCTCCAATGCATTGGGTAAAGATTTTATATCTCATGAGATAGACATGGCTGGAACGGTAGGCTATACCGGTTCAGTGAAACAGGACTGAAACGAGGGTAACTCAGTTCAAAAATAGACTTTGTCCTCTAAGATAGTCTTGGAAATGAGTCTTGACTAATAAGAAATGATTCTATATGATTGTGTGTGTATGCCACAAAGTTTCATGTTTTACGTTATGATTATTGTGATTACGTTTCACTGCTATGATTTATCCCAGGTTATGAAATGATGATCTCTTTTGCAGGTTAAGATTTCCAAAAGTTATGCGCTTATGTATATGATGTGATTGATATTTCTATTGTTTACCCTTACTGAGCATTTGTGCTCACCATTTTGTATGTTTTATTTCCCCAGGTCAGGAAGAAGGTTATTAAGTAGAATATTCCAAAAAGGGACTCTAGATAAGATGAAATAAATGGGAGGAAAAGTAGATGCTTTATGAACCAGTTGTTTATGCTTTCCAGTTTCTAAAGACACTATACCTATACGGTCCTTTCATGGTTTTGTTATATGTTGTAATAAGAATGCTTGAATTTAAAAGTATTAACAATGTATATAAAGTATGGGTTGTTATAGTTGGTATCAGAGCAAAGGTATAGTCAACCTTTGGAAACTAGGATGTGAAAGCCTTAGTAAGAACCCTAAGGATATGCCTAAGCATAGAACACAATATTAGTGTTTTAGAAATGACCATGAATAACCTAGGATAAGACCTTAAGTGTGAAATCTTATACTTGATTATGTGGTTTTCTTATTATAATTAGTGTTGCTCACAATATTCTTCTTGGTTTTAGTCAATGGATGGAACCCGAAGGAATCGTGTTAATGCGGAATGTGACGGGAAATGTAATGATTGTCCCCCTAAGAAACCAAACGTTATGGGAGATGGAATGAAAAATCTTTTAGCCATGATCACAAAACTTTCTCAAGCTATGAATCATGCAGGACTTCCAAACAAGGAAAGGAAGGAGCAAAATTCTGTTGAATCCTTCATGAGGCAGCGTCCACCTTCATTAAGTGGGTCTACTGATCCATTTGTTGCTGAACAATGTATTAGTACTACTGAAAAGATACTTTTAGTTCTTCAATGATCTGAACATGATAAAGTCATATTAGCAGTGTATCGTTTGGAAGGTGATGCTGATCAATGGTGGAATCTTATTAAGAATACGAGGCAAAGGGAATAAATTGAGTCCATGGAATGGGACAAGTTCAAGAACTTATCTTTCAATAAGTACTTCCCTCGTATTCTAAAAACAAAGATAGAGAAAAGGTTTCTTGAACTGAAGCAAAAGGATGATGAATCTGTTGGTACCTATGAAGCAAATTTTACAAGACTTGCAAGGTACGCTTCTGGTATTATTATCCAACCTGAGAGTAAGATCGATCGATTCTTTAGCGGCTTAAAACCAAGTCTTCGAAGGGCCTTAGCCATAAGGGACTTCAATAGCTATGTGGAAATCGTTAGATGTGCCCTCAAAGTTGAGATGGAGATTGGAGTAACCCATCAGTCATATGGGTTTGATAAGAAGAGGAAAATGGAATTCAGAGGAAAATATAAAGAGCACACTGAAAAGACGATGTGTTTTCCCTTATGCTAAAAGTGTGGAAAGAAACATAGAGGGAGTTTTCTTAAAGGGACAAGTAAATGTTTCAAGTGTGGAATGGAAGGTCATCGGATATTTGAATGCCGCGATAATGGGAATAAGATGTATAATGATGCAAACAAATGAAGGGATGCACAGAATGAACCTACTACACTTCAATGATTCAAGTGAAAGGAGATGGGACATTATTCCAATAAATTCCCTAATCCAAGGGTTGATGATGATGGAAGATGTCAAAATAATCTTAAGGCTGAAGACAAAGTAAAGTCACATGCAATTTCTATCAGCGATGTGGAGTACGATAACGATGTGGTGAAAGGTACAGTTACCATCCACTCTAAAGTAGCAAATGTTTTATTTGATTCTGGATCCACCCACACTTTTATTTCAGAAGAATTTTCTAAGGGTATCACCATATTACCTCAACAATTAGATTTTGAGTTAGCTGTGACAACACCTAATGGCACAACAGTCACATCAATAGTTTATAATTCTTCTCCGATCGAAGTTTGTGGGAAAATGCTTCCTGCAAATCTTGCGATCCTTCCTATAGTGGCATTTGATGTGATTCGTGGAATTTATTGGATTTCTTTATATGGAGATCATATCAATTCCCAAAGAAGGGAAGTCATATTTCATATTCTAGATCAATCTATGATCGTATATCGATGCAAGGATGAACATAACCTTCCAGTGGAAATTCCTTCCATCTTATGGGTCTTGATTCCACTAAATGAAGGTTATTTATCTGAAATGGTTGGTGAGAAACTCACTATTAAGAATATTCCCATTGTATGGGAGTTTGATGATGTCTTTCTAGATGAATTACCGGGTCTTCCACCGAATCGTGAAGTTGAGTTTTCAATAGAACTCGTAACAGGTGCTTTGCCTATTTCAAAGACACCTTATTGAATGACCCCAATTGAGTTGCAGGAATTTTAGAATCAACTCCAAGAGAATCTTGATAAGGGGTTCATACGCCCTAGTACGTCACCTTGGGGAGCACCTGTTCTATTTGTTAAGAAGAAAGATGGATCAATGAGACTCTGCATTGATTATCGATAACTTAACAAGATCACTATCAAGAAAAAATATCATCTCCCACGCATTGTTGACTTATTTGACCAACTACGTGGAGCTCAATACTTTTCCAAGATTGATCTTCATTCAGGGTATCATCAATTAAGGGTCAAAAGGGAGGATATACCAAAGACGGATTTCCGTACAAGGTATAGACACTATGAATTTATAGTGATGCCATTTGGTCTTACTAATGCCCCTGATATCATCATGGATCTGATGAATAGATTCTTTAGAGACTATCTTGATCAGTTTGTGGTAGTCTTTATAGACGATATTCTTGTCTATTCAAAGAGAAAGGAAGAACATGATGATCACTTGAGAATTATATTGAAGACCCTGAGAAATGAGAAGCTTTATACCAAATTTACCAAGTGTGAATTTTGGCTTCAAAAATTTTCATTTTTGGGTCACATAATCTCAGAAGAGGGGATATCTGTGGATCCAGCAAAAACAGAGGTTATCGAAAGATGGTCGAAACCAACAACAGTGACTGAGATCTAAAGTTTTCTTGGTTTGGCTGGATATTATCAACGTTTTGTGAATTATTTTTCACGATTATCTAATCCACTAACCATGTTGACTCGGAAAGGAGTTATGTTTGTTTGGACGGAGGAATATGAAGAGAATTTCCAGGAGTTGAAAAGAAGGTTATCCAGTGCACCTGTGCTCACACTGCCTTGTAGTGGAGAAAGGTTTGTGATCTATAGTGATGCATCCAAGAAGGGATTAGGATGTGTTTTTATGCAAAATGATATGGTGATAGCTTATTCATCATGACAATTGAAAATCCATGAGCAAAATTACCCACCACATGATTTGGAGTTAGCTGCGATTATCTTTGCATTAAATATTTGGAGGCATTATCTTTATGGAGAGAGGTGTGACATTTGTACTGATCATAAAAGTTTAAAGTATATTTTCACACAAAAGGAGCTGAATATGCACCAAAGAAGATGGTTGGTGCTGATTAAGGATTATGACTGCTCAATCCATTACCACCCTGGGAAAGCAAACAAGGTGGTAGATGCGTTAAGTCGACAAGACCATGCTAGTTTATCCATGATGAGGATCACAAAAGTTCCAATATTTCTGGATTTACAAAGGATGGATCTTGGAATTATAATGAATGGGGAAAATAATATCTTTATCAAATGAATGTTCAACCGTCTATACATGCGAATATTAAAGAGGCACAGAAAGAAGATGTCGAGTTACAAAAGAAGGTGAGAAATGTTCCTGAATTCAACCTTGATTGTGATGGGATAATAAATATCAGGAATCGGGTTTGTGTTCCTCCCATCCCCAAATTAATGATGGAGCTGATGGATGAGGCTCATAGTTCATCATTCTCTATTCATCCTAAAAGCCCGAAGATGTATAGGGACCTGAAAGAGTACTTTTGGTGGGATGGCATGAAAAGAGATGTTGCTGAATATGTCTCTCGATGCTTGGATTGTCAACAAGTTAAAGCTGAGAGATAGAAGTCTAAGGGTATGTTACAACCATTACCCATACCCGAATGGAAATGGGAAAACATCACTATGGACCTTGCCACAGGAATTTCTAAAACATCCAAAGGCAATAATGCTATCTGGGTCATAGTTGACCGTTTCACAAAGTCTGCACACTTTATTGCTATTAGAGAGGATTTCTCTCCGGATCAGCTTTCCAGGATACATGTAAAGGAAGTGGTAAGATTGCATGGATTACCACTTTCTATTATATATGATCGGGATCCAAGATTTACCTCGATGTTCTGGCGAAGTCTTTTGCATACTCTGGATACAGAGTTGAGTTTCAGCACTGCTTATCATCCTCAGACAGACGGTCAGTCTGAGAGAACAATTCAAACCCTATAAGATATGTTGAGAGCTTATTCTATGGATTTCAAATGTGGTTGGGATCAACAGCTACCATTGGTGGATTTTTTTTTATAATAATAGCTTTCACTCCAGTATTCAGATGGCTCCTTATGAAACTCTCTATGGAAAGAAATGCAGTACTCCAACTTGCTGGGATGATGTTGGGGAATGAAAGCTATTAGGACCTAATCTCGTTGATGAAATGGCAGAAAAGGTCAGATCTATTCAACAACACATAAGAGCAGATCAGAGTCGACAGAAAAGTTATGCAGACAACCGAAGAAAAGACCTAGAGTTTGAAGTGGGTGATAAAGGGTTCTTACGAATATCTCCCTGGAAGAGGGTTATTATATTTGGAAAGAAGGGGAAGTTGAGCCCTAGATATATCGGTCCATTCAAAATACTAGATCGTGTTGGGAAGGTAGCTTACCGATTGTCGCTTCCACCGAATCTCTCTCAAGTTCACGATGTGTTCCATGTATCTCTCCTAAGGAAGTACATACCTGATCCTTCACATGTACTTAGCTCAGAAGTCATACAGCTGGAGAAAGATCTTTCTTATGATGAACAACCGATAGAGATTCTAGATCGTAGCGAAAAAGTCCTACAAAACAAGACCACTCGATTGGTGAAAGTTTTATGGAGGAACCACCAATTAGAAGAAGCTACATGGGAGCTTGTGGATATGATGAGGGAGAGGTATCATCATCTGTTTGTTACAAATTGACGAATTTCGAGGGCGAAATTCATTTTTAAGGGGGGTAGAATGTAACACCCGAGACTTTTATGTTATATAAATCCTCAAAAGAATCTTTTTCTACAGAACACTTTCTTGGATTTCTTTACACGAAATCACGACCTTCCTCGATTGCTTGCGTCGTGCGCAATACCGAGTTTCACTAATCAATGATATGCTATTAAAATATTATTAAAACTAGCCGTTATGAATAGTAATAACCACTTTTTGAAATTTTATAAATTTTATTTTTCAAAATGGACTTCATTTTTGATTTGGAATATCGAAATTAGCCTAGGGTGAAATTTTGGTATTTTTCTGAAAACTTTCAATTTTTGATGAATAGTGAAACCACTAAGTGGTAGTTAAAAAAACTCAATTTTTCATAAAACTTAATTTTACCGCTTCTGTGAGTGGAATTTCAAAAATCTGAGAGACACGTTTGATGTCAGTAAATATAATTTGGTTCAATGAGATGAAAATAATTTTTTGGTGAATAGTAACTTTTTACTTTTTTTTACCATAGTTAAAAGTAAATAGGGTAATTAAGGGTAATGATGATATTATCATTACCCAAACACATGTCCTATTTCTATTGGACTAGTGTAATTCGACCAAAAACAATCTTAGGAATAAAATATTACCATTTAGGCCCACTTGGATTAGATTAGGACATTTATTATTAATTTATTTAAAGAAGGGTTAAAATAGTTAAAATCAAAAGTTTAATAAGTAAATCATTTTTAATATGGGGTTATATATTTGATAAATTCAACTATAAATATTAATTAGAAAGATAAAAATATTTCAAACATAATGGTAATTTTTATATAATTTTTAGACATTAAATAATTTAATTTAGTTATGACACAATGATGATGCAGTAATTAAATTATTAATGAAATATTGACATAATTGATGTTATAAACACCAAAATAAATGTAATTTGAGGCTTTTTATGAATTCCACTAATTTTATAGGTTAATATGACATGTTATTATTGATTTAATTGACTTTTTTAGAAATAATCATTCTGTTATGATTTTCACAAAAATCAATTACTAAATAGTGTCAAAATTGACATAAAATAGTTTTTAAAACAAATATTATATTATTAATTGTTATTTTATTCCTAAAAATCTACGGTTCGGTCAAATGACTTAGATAAGGTTATATATATTAATAATAAACAACTTGGGGTTAGTTTGGCTGCTTAGAGTAAGTTTATTAACCTTATAGTATATGAACACAAGAAGACACGGTAAAAGTAAAATTATTTACCTTAATGTTAAATCTAAATGATAAGTCTAAAATCGGAACCTAAAAATGTCTAAATTCTATTGGATGAGAGGATTTCAACCCATACCCGCCTTATCCTCTAAATAAATCAAATTGGAGCTATTTAAAACCAAACATGACTTTATAATAAAATAATATTTTTAGTTATTCCAAAGGTGCCCCTCTCCTCCGTTATAAAAGGGCACCTCCTCCCCCTCTTCCTCACACCACTTCGAGCCTTCAAGCTCATCCAAACCCTGCCAATTCCACATCTCCACTTCCCTAGAGACATCCTAGTGGTCCTGGTCTTCTTCAAGGACCTATTTTAGTGCCCTAAAAGAAGGTCTCAAAGAAGCACTTCAAAGAAGAGGTAATGTCCGTTACCGATTCTTTCATCTTTATTTCTTCTTTCACTTTTTCTTATTTCGTTGTTTAATTATGAAGTAATAATATCAGTATCACTAATATACTGAT
Source organism: Viscum album (assembly GCA_963277665.1). NCBI lineage: Eukaryota > Viridiplantae > Streptophyta > Magnoliopsida > Santalales > Viscaceae > Viscum > Viscum album. The sequence goes on from OY728158.1 coordinate 315,529,676, forward strand.
ATGTTATTATATGTATGAAACAACCATATTTCACCATCTATCCATCCTATGGAAAAATAAATCACCGCGCGTGCGTACGTACAAAATATCATCTCCACGCCGTAGTGTAATCTATTTTCCACCACCACCTTACTTGGATGGGTATAATGGTGTATATAATGACTATATATGACTATTATAAATTAATACTGATTCTGAAATATTATAAATACACTCCAATACAATTTCACGATCATAGGAACGATATCATCACTCGTGCGTACGCACGGAATACCGTCTCCACGATGTGATGCGACTCGTTCTACATGATCTTCATTTAATAATGATTATATAAATGAATTGAATGAATTAATATGATATATATTACACTAAAACCATTCTGTAAATGAGGTATCTATAACCTAAAGAGAAGAATAAGAATTTATTCGACAGGACACGCAAAAGAACAAAAAGTTATAAACACAAGAATAACAAGTATCAATGAAATATTACTACTAGGATGCTAAGAATATGACCATATATGATATCATAAAAATAAGTATGATTCTGGAATAATTCAATAACATTATTTAAATAATTATACAGGAGGTTTGGACACTTACAAAGCAAATCGGACCTAAGGTAAGGGAAATATCACAATCTCATTTTTATCCGAGATTGTTTATACATTGGTATTTACTGGGTGTATTTTATCATCCACATCCATGATTCCTAAATATGTAATTTTATTTCCATCCACCTAAAATTTTTTAAATCCAATTTTACCCTTTGGTGAGTTTTTAGTAAAATATATGAGAAGGAATCTTTTTTCATTTTTCTTACGAGGTACATTTTGACTTTTCCGACAAAAGTACGAAGAATGTTTTTCTTAACTTATACGGCATGAATGGATTTTTAAAACATTATTTCCAAGAATAATCCATTACATGTTTTCAAGTGTCTTTTAAATCAACTTATTTTAGTTTATAATTTTACGACATGTTAAGAAAGGGAAAGTTTTTTTAAAGAAAAAAGGATATTTTCCTCAAGAATGGAGTTCAAGTGTTTTATCAAAATTATTTTCCATCTAAGATAATAAAGGGTTATGTTTTTATCCCTATTGATTCTATTATGTTGTGATGGAAATATATTTTTATAAATTCCTTTATCTTATATGAATTGTTTTATGATGTCACGATGATTAAGATTCCCATTTTTATTACGTGGGTTATGCAATGATGTATGATTTATGATTTTGTGGCACACATAAGAATGGTATCATTATGAGATGGGTGGGACCTATATCTCCCTCCAATGCATTGGGTAAATATTTTATATCTCATGAGATAGACATGGCTGGAACGGTAGGTTATACCGGTTCAGTGAAATAGGACTGAAACGAGGGTAACTCGGTTCAGAAATGGAATTTGTCCACTAAGATATTATTGGCAATGAGTCTTGACTAATAAGAAATGATTCTCTATGATTGTGTGTGTATGACACAAAGTTTCATGTTTTAATTTATGATTATTGTGATTACATTTCACAGCCATGATTTATGCCATGTTATGAAATTTTGATCTCTTTTGCAGGTTATGATTTCTAAAAGTTATGTGCTTATGTATATGATGTGATTGATATTTCTTTTGTTTACCCATACTGAGAATTTGAGCTCACACTTTTGTATGTTTTCTATCCCCAGGTTAAGAAGAAGGTTATTAAGTATAATATACCAAAAAAGGGACTCTAGATATAATGAAATAAATGGGAGGCAAAGTAGATGCTTTATGAACCAGTTGTTTATGCTTTCCTATTTCTAAAGACACTATACCTATATGGTCGTTTCATGTTTTTGTTATAAGTTGTAATAAGTATGCTTCAATTTTGATGTATTAACAATGTATATAAAGTATGGGTCGTTATAAGTTGACTGTAGCACTATGAGAGGGATAGTTAGACTCATAGAAGTATTCCCATTCAGGGGGGACATAATTCCTAATGAAATCCTCTAGTATTCAAGAAAAAATTACCCAATAAATAACCACTGATGTTTAAAATTTTAGAGATAGATGATGACATTTCATCTTACAAAAGAACTCTATTATCTAAAACCCCATGGACATAAAAAACAAAGATGAATTGGATCTCCCAAGTTATCTGGGATTCGTGAAACCTCCTCTTGTGTATTATTGAAATCCTACTGCTAAATTGGAGATTCCTTTTGCAATGACCCAAGACCTTCATTGAAGAAGAAGGCCCTTAGGGGAACTTGAGTTTTCACAAAGCATTCTCCTTTGAAGATGCACTCTCCCTATAAACTAGGAACTCATAAAGATATAGGGTCACCCTATTTTGAAAAGAATACTCCCTCACAGATCCCCTATCCTCCATGAAGGCCATAGGAACATGAATGACCCTCTTCTACAAACGTCCAATATTAATAAAGAACCACTCTTGGGCCTCTCCGTTGTTCCCCTCATCTTCTCACACACTTCCATGATTCCCATGTTCCCAAAACACCACTACCAATATAGGAATAGTTTAGTTTCACCTTTAAGTCCCAATATGACTGGTTCCACCCATTACCATGTCTTCCCAGTTCACTTCATGTGTGGCCTGTGCTTCCTAACATCCCATTTTATCTAAAAAGAGGTACCATAAACCCTTTTTCTACTAAACAAAAGGACTATAATGTGGACCTCATGGTTGAACACTTCTCCACTGTTATGTAATTGTAACGACCCAACGTTTTTCAATTGAAATTACCTTTTTATATTTATGTCATAAAATCACATCAAAAAAAATCATAATGAACTACTAAGTGATAACTGACCTTTAAAGATAAGTTTGTCACTTTTGTGTTTGGAATTTTAAAAATCTGACATACACGGATGTGCTCAAGATGATCTTTAGAGTCTAATGAAACAAAAATAATTTTCAGTGAATAGTAACGTACCCTTAGGAATAGTAACATCCCCTTATGAATAGTAATATTACACTTATGAATAGTAAATCATCCAAAATAATATTAACCTTAACCATGAATAATTAAATAAAATCTAGATATATTAGTAATTTACTATTTGACTTTAGTAAACATTTTTGAATTTTTGTAAGTCATAAATAATTAATTAATATAAAGTAAAATTTATTTACTTAAAATGTATTCATTATTTATCAAATCAATGTCTTATAGTTTTTAGATAATTTTAAAAGACCCTACGTAAATTTTAAAAGCACTATAAAATCAGTTTTAATGGTAAAAACTGTTTTTAAATAAATTATGATTATAATTAAATATTAAATTCATAATATTTAGAAAATTATTTTTGAAAAATAGACTTCATTTTTGGATTCTGTACCCCAAAAAATGGTTGGGGTAAATTTTTGGGATTTTTCTAAGATACATGAATTTTTGATGAATAGTAGAATCGGATAATTTACAATAAATGCTAAATAATGGATTAATTGAGTCATCGATGAATCTATGCTGATGTAACCCCACATGGTTAGAGATCACATTATAAAATTAATATTGTTGGTCATTCAAGACTCTCTATTCATTATCTTAGTGGAACATAATAAACTAATGAATTTTATATTAAGGAAACCGCTCTCCCCTCCACTATAAAAGCAACCCTTCACACCCACATTTCATCACACCTCTCAAGCTCCAAGACTTCAATAAACATTGCCCAAAAACCTTCCCTAGCCCCTTCCCCACGTCCATGTTCTACTGGTCTCATCAAAAGACCATGCATAGATCCTTATGGAAGTTCTCAAGAGAATGATTCAAGAGGTAATTTATCTCCCTCTTCTCCTTTAATTTCTTTTGATGTTCATGTTCATTTAATGATCTCTCCCCACCTATATTCATAAAAATGGTATATTAACTCTATTATTATACATATACTGTAATTTTATGATTATAATGGGATATTATATCATCCAACCCCTTTCCCTCTCACTTTTATTTTAATAAAGAGAATGTTGTTCGTGAGGTGTTAATTTATCACCTTCAAGAACAACATTCATTCTTCTTCCATTTATACCTTCAGATCTGGTCATGAAACCATTTTATGGTTGAAACAGAATATTTTATATGTATTATTTCCTATTTCATGTTCTAGAACTAACCTATGACCATATTTATAGTGATAAAATAAAACAAGTTGATTATGATCGAAAAATCGCTCTAATTAACCCAAACAATAACCATTTAATTCTTATCTAATGATTCATCCACATGGATATAATATAATTCATTATATTATCATTCAAAATACTGTAATATCATTAGTGAAATTTAATATAGTTTTTGTATGTTTACCCATGTTCAACCTGAACTTCAATTTATGAATACTAGTGAACTACCCAAGAAAAACTATAAAAACGAACATCCTCGAACAATGTTTTTAAACTCTATAATTCATCCAAAGAAATAGAAAATGACAAAATGAAACCAAAATGAACCCTATTAATGTATAAAAGGTTCTTAAATTTTTAATTAATGAATATAATTTCATCATACAAGACATTAAAGAGAAGAAAGCATTCAGATACCAGGTAAGGGGAAATCTAGAACCCAATTTTCTTCCTTCAGGTTCTCCCTCTTTCACTCCATTTTTGATATGGTTACTCCATAAAGATCATTTTTTCATCATTTGATTTAATTTTCCAGGTTATACATGTTTTTAAATGGTTTTTATGTCAAACCAAATGTTTTCTAAAAGAACTCCCCTTTTAAGAACTCCCCTTTAACTTCTCGCTCAAAGTGGATGGTTTTTATAACATGTATGTTATTCCCTATTTGTTTTGGGAACCCATAGCTTATGAATGTGTTATTATGAGATGAAATCCATTAAATTAGATGGGTTAGTTATGTACATTTTTTATATTTGTTCTATGTGGAAAGCATGATGATGATAATGTTATGTTGTGACAGGTGCGCCCAGAATTATATAGCTCTATATAAATGTTTCAATGAGACAGGTGCGCCCGAAAATATACAGCACTCCAATGCATTGGGAAAAGTGATGAATATCATGAGTAAATGTGAAATTATATGTGAACCAGATGATAGATTGGTTCAAAATAATGTGTGGTAGTTAACCACTATGACATGATGCTTCATTTTTATGCATTGCCACATTTCAAGTCTTTTATTTATACTCCTCTCATGTTCATGATCTTTTTCCTATGTTATGATTATGCTCACCCCATGCTATATTGTTCTTATCTATCCTCTTAATGGGATTCTATATCACCTCTTTTTATTTATATTATTATGTGGATACATATACAAAGGATGGGATAAGTTCCATTAAAAATCTAGAGAAGAATAAATTAAATAAATGTTTATGCATGTTGTTGTATTTGTTATGTATGGTCCTAGTTTTCCCAAGACACTAAACCTTTGGATCCTCTATGTGTAATACTATTATGATGTTTATCTTTAAAATGAAGTATTATTAATATAAGAAAAGCCTCGAGTCTCTATAGTTTGTATCAAAGGAAAGGTTTAGTTAATTTGGGATTAGGATTAGTGAACCATAGAGAAAACCTCTAGTATGAGATTAATTACAAATATGCATACAAGAGTATTTACATTGGGATACCATATTTTATGATTTTAGTATAAATTTTGCAAATGAATAATTTATGTATTCATGACTTTTTTACTTATGTTTTGTTCTAACCTTTTATATTTTAGAAAATTGTGGGAACCAGGAGAAATCATGACAGCAACTCTTGCGAGGGCCAATGCAACGATTGCCCGAACGACATCCCCAATGATTTGGGAGGTGGAGTTCAAAACATCATGGCGATGATTACCCAATTATTTCAGGTTATGAACAATAACAAGGATAATGGGGAACTTCCTCCTTCACCAAAGAGGGAGAAACTGGCTATCTAATGTTTTATGCGGCGATGACCACCAATATTTAGTGGATAATCCTATCCAGTAGTCGCGGAATAGTGGGTCAACTCCATGGAGAAGATCATTTCTGTTATTCACTGTTATGAGATGGATAAGGTGACCCTAGACATTTATCATCTAGATGAAGAAGTCGATCAATGGTGGGATTTGATTAAAAACCCCAAGCCAAGGGGGGAAATTAAAGAGATGGAATGGGAATACATTAAGATACTGTTTCTTAATAAGTACATCCCACAAACTCTTCGCATGAAGATGGAGAGAGAATTTATAGAGATCAATAAAAAATATAGAGAATCTATCACTACAAATGAAGAGAATTTCACAAGGCTTTAAAGGTACTCTTCAGGTTTTGTTATCAATAATGTTAGAAAAATTGATAGATTCTTTAGTGGATTAAAACCACACATTAATAAGGCCCTACCAATTCAAGAATTTGGGAGTTATGAAGATGTTGTTTGGTGTGCTCTCAAAGTGTAGATGTTGTTTGGGGAATGGTCCCATGGATATTGTGATAAGAAAATAAAGATGGAGTTTCAAGCTGGTGGATCTAATGACAAAGGTAGGAAGAAAAATCAATGATCAACATGCCAAAAATGTGGGAAGATGAACCATGGGAACTGCCTCAAAGGGACGGGGAAATGCTTCAAGTGTGGGAAATAAGTACATCATGCTCACGAGTGTCAAAAAGACACAAAAATGAAGGAGAATATAGCCAAATAATGGAGAGAACCACTCATGTTTCAATGCTACAACTGTTGGGAGTTAGGGAACTATGAAAACCAGTGCACTAAACATTGATCTCTCGAGGGTAATCAGCCTCAGAAGCCACCAAATCCAAAGGAAAAATGGAAGGCTTATTCTATTACTACTGTAGATTTGGAGCCTGATAATTATGTCTTAAAAGGTACACATCTTATTCAGTAATGAATGGAAAAAGTCTTATTTTATTCTGGTTCTACGCATTCCTTTATATCTTGGAAGTTTACTCGAACAATAGAATCGAAGCCCCGAAACCGTGAAGTAGATATATATGTAAAAAAACCGAGTGGTGAAATCATTTTAACCCAAGTGTTTGACTCTTCTCACATTGATGTATATCGGAAGATTCTTCCGGCAAATCTCATAATAATTCCCTTGGTGGAATTCGATGCTATAATGGGAATGGATTGGATCTAGTTATATAGAGCACATATCAAATCTCGGGAAAAAGGTAATATTTTTTCATATTTGGAACCATCCCATGCACCCCTACAAAAGAAAGGAATATCATGAATATCCTTTGAAAAATACTTCAATGGTATGGGTGTTGATTCCCTATGAAGAAGCATACCTCGCCTAAATGGATGAGTCGAAGGAAAGTTAATACCTTGAGGAATTTCCCATCATGAGGGCATATGATGATGTATTTCATGAAGAGTTACCCAGAATTCCCCCAAATCGTGAGGTAGATTTCTCAATTGAACTGATGCCCGGAGCTACTAAAATCTCATAGTGTACCTATTGGATGGCTCCTATCGAACTTGAGGAGTTAAAGAAGCTGTTGTAGGAGTATATAGACAAAGGGTTCATACGCCCTATTGCATCAGCTTGGGGTACACCGGTGCTCTTTGTGAAGACGAAGGATGGAATAATGCAGATGTGTATCGAGTATCAGGAACTTAACAAGATCACCATTAATAAAAAGTATCATCTCACAAGGACTGAATACTTGTTCGATCAATTAACAGGAGCTCAATACTTCTCAAATGTGGTTCTTCATTCTCGATATCATCAAGTAAAGGTAAAGAAAGAAGATATTCAAAAGACTGCCTTCTGAACAAGGTATGGGAAATATGTGTTTTTGGTGGTGCCCTTCGGACTTACTAATGCCCCTGGAATATTCATGGATTTGATGAATAGAGTCCTTAGATATTTCCTCGACAAATTTTTGGTAGTGTTTAACAATGATATTATCATCTACTACAAGAGAAAGGAGGAACATGAAGAACATCTATTACATGTGTTGGTAACATTAAGAAAGGAGAAGATGTATGCCATGTTCAGAATGTGTGACTTTCAGATGAAGCATGTCATGTTCTTGGGACATGTGATCACAAGTGAGGGATTTTCTATGGATCCTTCAAAGACAATGGTTATTGGGGAATGGACCCGACCCTCTAGTGTCACAGAAATAAGTAGTTTTCTTTGATCAGATGGGTACTACCGATGTTTTGTGAGAATCGTTTCACATTTTTCAAGCCTGCTAACTAGGTTAACAAGGAAAGGGGTAAAATACATCAAGATAGAAGAATGTGAGGGAAGCTTCAAGGAGATAAAGATAAGGATGATAACTGTAGTTGAAGTTCCATGAGCAGAACTACCCAACAAATGATCTAGAGCTGGCAGCCATGATTTTTGCCGTGAAAATATGGAAGAACCTCCTTTATGGAGAGAAGTGTGACATATACGCCGAACAAAAGAGACTAAAGTATATATTCATACAAAAGGATCCCAACATGCATCAAAGGATTTGGTTAGTGCTAATCAAGTATTACGATTTCTCTATTCACTGTCATCCTACTAAGGTGAATAAGGTAGTTGATGCTCTAAGGAGAAATGAACCAGCAACTCTATCCATGTTGTGGATTGAGAAAGAACCTATCTTCTTAGATATGAAACAGATGGATTTGGAAATCATAAGGGTAGGGGATACATTTTACCTTGACCAAATGATAGCGCAACCATCGATCCAAGAGAAGATTAAGGAAGCACAAAGGGATGATGTGAAGATACCGAAGTGGGTGAATGCATTAAAGGAAGGGACTCTACAAGAGTTCCATATTGAAAATGATGGTTTGATTCGTTTTGGAATGCGGATTTGTGTGTCTTCATCACCCGGGATAAAGAAGGAGAAATTGGATAATGCACATAGCTCAACATTCTATATCCATCCTGGGAGTAACAAGATTAACCGTGATCTTCGAGAACACTTCTGGTGGGATAACATTAAGAAGAAGATTGTGGAATATATATCAAGGTGCTTGGTTTGTCAGTAAGTTAATGCTGAGTGAAAAAAGTCCAAAGGAATAATGCATCCATTGCCTATACCCATGGGGTAATGGGAAAATGTTACTATGGACTTTTTCATTGGTCTCCCAAAGACGTCAAATGGAAATAATGTGAAATGGGTTGTGGTTGACCGACATACCAAGACTTCCAATTTTATCTCCATTCGGGAAGACCTCTCGCCTGAACAACTTGCAATGATATATGTGAAGGAAGTGTTGAGACTGCACGGTGTTCCAATCCCAATTTGTCTGACCGTGATCCAAGGTTAACATCTAAATTCTGGAGGATCCTTCAACATTCTTTGAGTACTAAATTAAATTTCAACACGGCCTATCACCACCAAAATGACAGCCAATCTGAAATAACTATTCAGACACTTGATGATATGCTAAGATCTTGCTCTGTAGAATTCATAGGATGATGGGATCAGTATCTCGCATTGGTTGAGTTCTCCTACTACAAAAGATTACACTCGAGTATTCAGATGGCTCCATATGATGCTCTATATGGAAAGCGATGTAGAACTCCAACCTGTTGGGATGTAGTGGGAGAAAGAAATCTACTTGGACCTAATCTTGTAAAAGAGATGATAGAGAAGGTTAAATTCATCCAGAAACACATCAAAGCTTCTCAAAGTCGGTAAAAGAGCTATGCTGACAACCATTGAAGGGACTCAGAGTTTGATGTTGGAAATAAAGGCTTACTTCGAATATCTCCATGGACGAGAGTCATGAAATTCAGGAAGAAAGGGAAGTTAATCCCTAGAAATATTGGCCCCATTTAGATCCTTGACCGTATAAGAGTCGTGTCCTATCATCTGGATCTTCTAAAAAATATGGCTCAAGTTCATGTTGTGTTTTATGTATCACTACCGAGGAGTACATACTAGACCCCTCCCATGCACTAAACTCAGAGGTGGTGTAGCTAGAAGATGATCTCTCCTATGAGGAACAACCAGTTAATATTCTGGATCGGAGAGATAAGGTTCTATGAAACAAGACAACCCATCTTTTCAAAGTGTTGTGGTGGAACCATTTGTTTGAGTAAACAACATGGGAACCAGAAGATGAATTGAAGGAGAAACACCCTCACCAGTTTATGTAAAGTGAAATTTTGGGGGCGAAATTTCTTAAGGGGGGAAGAATGTTACTAGCCAATGTTTGTAAATAGAAAGTCCCTTCTTATATTTATGTCATAAAATAACTATAAAACACAAAAAAATGAACTAATAAGTGATAAGTGACCTTTAAACATAATTTTTTCACTTCTGTTTTTGGAATTCTAAAAATATTACATACACAGTTGTGCTCAAGATGATTTTTGGAGTCTAATAAAACAAAAATAATTTTCGGTGAATAGTAACGTACTCTTAGGAATAGTAACATAACCTTATGAATATTAATATGACCTTTATGAATCTTAAATCATCCAACATAATAGTAACCTTACACATGAATAATTAAATAAAATTTTGATATCTTATAAAGTGACAATTTGACCTTAGTAAACATTTTGGATTTTTTGTATGTCATAAATAATAAATTATAACTAATTAATTAATTTAAATAAAAATGTATTTTTTTAAAATGTTTTCACTATTTATCAAATCAATTTCTTATAGTTTTTAGATAATTTTATAAGACCCTATGGAATTTTTGAAAGCACTACAAAATCAGTTTTAATCTTAAAAACTATTTTTTAAGGAAATTGTGATTTCAAATAAATATTGTATTAATAATATTTAGAAAATTATTATTGAAAAATGGACTTAATTTTTGAATTCTACAAATCTAAAGATGGTTGGGGTAAATTTTTGGGCTTTTTCTGAGCTACATGATTTTTTGATGAATAGTAGAATTCGAAAATTTACAATAAATGCCAAATAATGGATTAATTGAGTCATCGATGATGATCTGATGATGTAATCCCACTTGGTTAGGGATCACATGATAAAATTACTATTCGTTGACATTCACGATTCAATATTTCTTGTCTTAGTGGAAATTAATAAACTAACGAATTTTATATTAAGGAAACCACTCTCCCCCCAACTATAAAAGCCACCCTTTAGACCCTCATTTCCACACAACTCTCAAGCTACAAGACTTCACTAAACTCTTCTCAAAATCCTTCTCTAGACCCTCCCCCACGTCCAAGAGATGATGGTCTCATCAAAAGACCACTATTATTCTCTTAAGGTGGTTCTCATGAGAAGGATTCAAGAGGGTATTTGTCTCCCTCTTCTCCTTTAATTTCCTTTCAAGTTCATGTTCATTTCTTGATCTCTCCCATCCTATATTCATCCAAATTGTACTGTAACTCTATTATTATAAATATAATTTAATTGTATGATTCTAATTGGATATTATATCATCCAACCCCATTTCCCTCTCCCTTTTATTTTATTAAATAGAATGTTGATCATGAGGTGTTAATTTATCACCTTCAACAATGACATGCTTTCTTCTTCCATTTATACATTCTAATCTGGTCATGAAACCATTTTTTGGTTGAACCGGAATATTTTATATTTATTATTTACTATTTCAAGTTCGGTAACTAACCTATGTCTATGTTTCTAGTGATAAAAAAACATGTTCATTATGCCTGAAAAATCGCTCTAATTAACCCAATCAATCAACATTTAATTCTAATCTAATGATTCATCCACATGGATATAATATAATTAATTATAAAATCATTAAAACTCATGTAATATCATTAGTTACATTAATATCATTTCTTTATGTTTACCCATTTTCTAGTCAAACATCAATTTATGAATACAAGTGCACCACCCAAGAAAAACCATAAAAACGAACATCCTTGAACAATGTTTCTAATGTCTATAAGTCATCCAAGGGAACATAAAATCAGATAATGAAACTAGAATGAGCCCTATTAATTTATAAAATGTTCTGTAATTTCTAATTAATGAATATAATGTCATTATAGGGGACATTAAAGAGAAGGAATCATTCAGATACAAGGTAAGGGGAAATCTCGAACCCAATTTTCTTCCTTCGGGTTCTCCCCCTTTCAATCCATTTTTGATATGGTTACTCCTTAAAGATCATTTTTTCATCATTCTATTTACTTTTATGGAATATACATGTTTATAACTTGTTTTTATTTCAAACAAATGTTTTTCCAAAAGAACTCATATTTTAAGAACACCCCATTTACTTCTCACTCAATATGGATGGTTTTTGTAACATGTATTCCATTCCCTCTTTCTTTTTGGAACCCAATACTTATGAATGTGTTATTATGAGTTGAAAAACATTCCATTACATGGGTTAGTTATGTGAATTTTTGATATGTGTTCTAGGTGTCGATCATGATGATGATTATGTTATGATGTGACGGGCGCGCCGGTAATTATATAGCACAATATGAATGTTTCAATGAGACGGGTGCGCCAGGAATTATACTGCACTCCAATGCATTGAGTAAAGTGATGAATCTCATGAGTAAATGTGAAATTATGTGTGAACAAGATTCTATCATGGTTCACAAGTATGTGTGGTAGTTAATTACTAATACATGATTTTTTATTTTTATACATTTCCACATTCACGTCATTTATTTATGCTCCTCTCATGTTCATGATATTTTTCCTATGTTCTGATTATACTCACCCCATGCTATATTTTTATTTTCTATCCTTTTAATGGGCTTATAGCTCACCCCTTTTTATGTATATACTCAGGTGCCTACATGTACTAAGGAGAGGACTAGTGCCAATAAGAATCTAGAGAAGAAGAAATTAAATAAAAGTTTATTCTTGATGTTGTATTTGTTTTGTATGGTCCTACTTTTCCCAAGAAACTAAAACCTGGGATCCTTTATGTGTAATACTATTATGATGTTTATCTTTAAATTGATGTAATAGTAATATACGAAAAGGCTCAGGTCACTATAGTAATTTCTTTTCTTTCCCAAAGGTTCATGAGTGGTGGTCACTTAATCCCAAGGGATGTGGAGTGAGTCCCCTTATGTATGAGTTACATGATGTAAATCTTCAATGTTCCACATAAAATTTTTACTACATTAAATTTCATGACATTGTTCTTTGAACTTGACATAAAATTTTAGTCTATCCTTTTGTGATAAGAAAAATATTCCTCATGTATTCAAATATAGAGATGACACCTTATCTTATTGTGGAGTACAATGCACCTCTAGTGGAGTAAAAGCCTCCAAAAGAATGAATATTAACATGAAAACCCAAACACATTCCCCCAAGAAAAATCCTATTATGGATGGATTATTAATTAATAATCCACAGACTATTCCCCAAAGAAAAATCCTCTTGTAGAGGGAAACCTATATACATAATAACCACACCATCCCTTGTTGAATCACCTATCATGACATGAACCTCCTGAACACATGATAAAAAATTGTATTGATCAATCTTTCTAGACATCCTTAAAATGTGGAATCAAAAAACATGGGTTTCGATCCCTTTCCTCTAAATAGGGTAAGCTGACGACTTTATGAGGTTAAGTATTGAACAATGGTAATCCCAGGTGTGACATCTACCATTCTAGGAATTAACCATCCATAATCTGACTCATAGGGTGTTCGATCCACAATGGTAAACTGTATAGGTATAACATATTCCCATATATGGAATCACCTTCTAGATATAACTACCATGGTTTTCAATCTACAGTTGTAAACTATCCATATGTGAAATCTTCTATCCTAGGTACGCACCTTCAAGTTTCACCTCACATGGCGTTCGATCCACAATGGTAAACTATCTAGAAGTGACATCTTCCCTCCTAGGGATGCACCTCGTTGATCATACTTTTTGGGGAATATTGATTAACCAATTAAATCTTTAATAGATGTTAAAGTCATTCCCTGATCCACCTCATCCCTACATTATGACCAATCTACATAGGATGTAGAACACACGACCTGACTTAGAGTACCTACCTCATTCATAAGTATATGATTCCTTAGGTAAAAATAATTGGAAAAATTAAACCCCCAAAATCAATTACCACATTATTAAAATGTAATTCCTTGCATTCCACACCTAGATGATTCATATGAGACTTCCTCACAATATTAAGAAATGATGTGACCAATGACCCCAATTTCCAGACATGCCCATAGTTTCCAAACTATAATACTCTCCTGACCAAAGGTCCATTTCATGATAAAAGTAGTTTAATTAACCAGTTCCCACAAATATATGGCACTGTGAATTATTTCCATGATCATGTCTAAAATATATAGGGAAGACCCACCCTAGGAAACAAGCTTCAAGGAGGGATCCCTGGAAGGAGGACCAACATCCTGCCATCCAAATTCAGTAATGTAGAAGAAATCACCATTGATCATGATGAAAGCATGTCACTTTTATAATGTGGGGATAATGGGAAATATAAATCCAATCTTCATTAATGCGTTGGTATGACCTGAAGAAAGTGTCCAATATAGTGAAAAATTACATTATTCCAAAAAAATTTCTATCTTGATGGGTATCTTCGATAGGTTCACTCTGTGTGGATTCATTTTTTCCTTATATAATTATTTTATAACTACTTTTTGAAGGGTGATCCTAAGATATTCCCAAGCTTATCTGGTTATGTGTATTCCCAAGGAGAAGGTTGATAAAAAGTATTAAATAAATTATGAAGACACTTCTTTTGATTCAACGCCCAATAGGTAAAGGACATCTTCCATGTGGGAAATAAGGTTAAAGAAAAATTCCTCCAACCCTGTGGGATGGAGATGCTTCTATAGAATCTCTAGAATATTTTAGACCAACCAAAGATTTGATGACCTAGAGTTAGAAAATGTCCATAAAAATACCATTGTAAGTATGATATGGATATGTTCCCATATTTCCACTATTACAGCTAGTGGGTCCATCTTATTAACCTATTAAATCACTTTCAATGTACGATTTGGGTGTAATTAATGTTCTAAATGAAAGACTCTTTCTATTACAGATAACACTACAACGTACAGTTTGGGACTCCATAAAAAATATTTATTAATTTTTTCATACCCATAATGTAGAATTATTATGATGGATCAGTTTCATAGGGTCTAATGAAATTGATTTTCATTCATGGATGATCATTGACGTGTATACCAACTATTGTGTGTAGAGATCAATTCCAATATATGGAAAAATGAAACAACATTACAATTTGACGTTTTTGGAGAGATTTTATGGATGGAGAGCGATGTGAAATATAGTTCTATATGTTTTCCCCATCCACTAATATGTACATAAAAAGGAGAGTAATTAATTAATTGATGTATATTTCTCAAATATTCAAGGAATTCATATTTAATATTATTACATTGCATTCCAATTCTTTTGTTCATATAAAATGTATGATGAGTCAATATTGTGGGGAAGTTTTTCTATTTCCATGATGTTATTTTAATATCCTTAATAAGGAAATAACTTCACTTTTAAATTAAAATGGTCAACCATAGATTTAAGCCAATATTTATGATACATTATTCATATCAAATGTTTATGAATTCCCTAATGAGGGGTGCCTAGATGTAAAAAAATGATAATTATATTCTCATTTTATTGTTTTGTCATCATAATATATTTTTTCTCTTCATCTTCTGTGATATATTTATTCACTTTCATGGAACTATGTTGTGTTTACACGAAATATTATCAAAAAAGTATTGTAAATATTAATATTTTCTATGTTAATGTAATCTATGTTATCCAAGTTCAGTTTTGAGAAAAAAATTCCTCATATTTACTTTCGAATGAGAATGAATATTTCTTTTGAAATATAGGGAATAATGTGTAGTAGTCTCCATCCATTCATGTGACCCACAATATGACAAACTTATCAAAGTTTATTTTTCATGAGGAGATCATTTTTTGATGAAATTAAATATCACTATATAGAGGAACATAACATTTAATAACAACATGGAGAGGAATACCATCATGGATAAATGTCCAACCATAGAGAGGAATTTGGCAGTATTTTCTCTTCAGAGGAGAATTGGGGTGGACAATGGTAAGGGGATGACCTTTTACCTTTTCATTTTCTCATTATGAGGATATATTTTGTTTTAATAAATATGATATATTTTCTAATGATGAAACATATAACGGAAAAAGTGAATAACTTTGAGGAAAACACTTTGGGGGGACCTCTAAGGAATATGGTAGAAATATTTAGGGGGTAACCTTCTAAACTGTAACAAGTCCTCCCTTGACCCATAAATGAGTTATTATGATCTTCGTACACCATTGATAAATGTTTGTTTGTCCTCAATAACTCTAGAATTATGATAAATTGAAACTTGGGAATGATTATATAATTTTTATTTCACATGGTGAGACTTATTCTTATAGTTTTTCCCATTAGGAAGTAGGATTTTTATATTGTGAGAAATGGATTTTGTGTATGGATTCTCATCTGGGTGAACCTAGCATTGTGAAATTAATATACCAACTCATTTATATGGTTTTTCATAAATGTTTACCTACCATGAATTATCCATAGGAATATACCATGATATCTAGTTAGAAATATAACATATTCGAATCTGATTATCTATTTATTTTAGAGGTTTATTGATGACCCTCCTAGATGAGAGTAGGAATGTGTTCCAGCTCCGGAGTAACCCTATATGTTTGTTGATGATCCAATAAAATGGGTTGGGAGGTAATGTGTTTTTCACCCTTGACTATATAATAATATGATATGATTACAGATTTATATAAATTAGAAAGGGACATAATCATGCCCTACTATTACCAATGGGATGCATTGACGGGCTTCCACAGTTGGAATAAGAAAGTGTTCTCATTCCTTAGATTAATCAGGAATGATTTCATACTCTTTTATTATAATTTACTTCATATTCTGTTGATTGGAATTTTTGTTTAGGGATGATAATTTGCGACTTACTCTTGTTCATAGTAAGTATATGAAAAAATCATCACTCGTTTCTACCTTAATATGTTTGTAGGCATAATGACTGTGGGAAGGAATATGTTCCTACTCATAGGGTTCTATTAGATTTATTTCCTAATAACCAACTTATTTGTACTTTATTATTATATGTATTAATATTTTTTAAATTTTAATAAACACATTATCACATCATGATTTTTCATCCATGTATTATTGGATGTGATAATGTTCAATGAGTAGGTGTTTCATAGAAAAGTCATAACAGTCCCTCTTTATGATGGGAATCTATATGTTCGTGGATTTTATTCTTAAATATATATTATATATACAAAATAAACAGTTTTATGAAAAAAATGATACATTATTTTAGAGGTGGAAACTCATAGGTCATTCATCCACTTTCTCAGTGTGTACTCCCTTGGTAATTTCTAGTTTATGAGATTACGAGAACGAGACCTTCCAGTAAAAAATAAATATTTATATTTTCCATTGGATGTGGCTATCTATGGATGTGTCTATTAGAACAAAGACTTTATGATTATTATTAATTGATATTATGAGTCAACTACTTTGATGAATTGATGAAATCCATGATTACAGATGTTCTCGGTGAAGTATGATACATTGAGTTGTGTCATCAGTAATACTTCATTAATAACTAATGTGACAATGAATTTTTTAAATATTTTCTTTATTATAAGATTATATTTTAGGACCTTTAATGGAAATTACATTTCATAAAAAAACAATGTCCATGTTTTTCTATAGGCCAGTTCAATTTCTAAAAATTCAATGAAAGAGACAACAAACACATTGGCTAATGACACCTGTATGAAACTTGTTCGATTTGAGATATCATGATAAAGTGATTATATTACATGGTAAATGTTCATATAAGTTTTTATTTCATTGTAACATTAATTTCATTCTCTATGGATTCATGGTGTTTTTTAGATGGTAAAATTTGATTTTTCAGGATCCAATGCTATAAAATTTTCTCAATAAAATTTGATAAGGTCTTTCCAACTAGTTAACACATCCATCACCTAGAAAAATATTCATATAAAAATGGATACCATATATGATTTATAAGTCATTATATAATCAGGATTCACTATATAAGAGGTAAAGAAGGATTATTTGTTCTTTTCTAACTCACAGCTCGTCCATTGATATTGAAAACATATCCCGATCTAGACTTCAAATAATTTTTATCTATATAAAAATTAAAATAAATATAAACCCAAATGGATATATCCCTGTATCCTCCATATATTTGTAATATATCCTTAGTTCTTATCCGATACACAAGGATGAATTTAACAGTAGATATTTTTTTCCGCAAGATTGAATTGATATTTTCCTACCAAGCCCAATGGGAGGAAAAATAATTTTTAGTAAATAACAAAACATATATTTTAGATCCTATCACCAAAGAATATGGGAGCCTAGAAATTCTATATTTTTATTATTGTGTCCAATGAAACATTTCTATTTTAATACGTATACCATATGACACTAGAACCAATCCCCCATTGGATTATTCCATACTAAATATATTCAGTGTCTACTAATTGTGGGTACATTGAATTAATCCATGAACCCATTTAGATCTTTTCCAAATTTTCCCGATACCTAGAGTATACTCTACATTAGCTAATTCTTGCATAATGAATTTTTTTAACAAGTACTCAATAGACTATAATATTGGTATGACATTTCTAGTAAGTAATATGTCATCAATATATAATAGTATTATAACAACCACATTCACAATAAATCACTTACCCATACATGGATCAAATTAAATATTAATGAATATAAAATCTTTTAAAACATCATCGAACCAAATGTTCCACTACCTAGATGATTTCATTAATCTATAAATATATATATATATATATATATATATATATAACATTAATATTCTCTTATAATCACATGTAGTCACAAACCCTTCCATTTGTGTCATATAGATATATTCTTGAGCATTCCCTTTGAGGAAATATGTTTATAAATCTATCATTCATATTTCATAGTCATGGTAATAAACTATAGAATATATATTTTTGATGTGTTTATACATTCAAATTTGTGAATAGGTTTTTTCATAGTAATTGAATTTATGTTCTTTAATCATTTTAAACAATTTAATTTATTTATAGGAACTCACATTAGCATCTATGTACAATTTTCTCATGAAAAGTCATTTCCACTCTATAGGATTTTCATAAATGGATGGATAAAAAAGAACTCATATATGGGTTTTATACCTGCAATGCATTTCAATATTCATGGAATCTATCAATATTGCAGCTTATAAGCTCTCTACATCCACTTTATAGAAGAAAGGTTCATTATTACTGGCCAATAATGAGTAATAATCTTTAGTGTCTTGAAAACCATATCTATATGGTTCTCTAACCTATCTATTGATCTTATATTGTTATTATATTTTAGGAACAACTTATTTAATAGGGACCTATGGAATCCATTCCTATATCAACTCTTGTGTATCATGAACATCAACATCATTGATTTCAATATTTGACACACTATCATTCTTGAGGATGTTCTCATTCTCAATAAAGATTCCTTGTATAGCATTAGTCACATAATTATCTGACGGGTTGTATAGGTAGTATCTATCTTCCATTGGATTCCCTATAATGATACCTTTTATTCCCCAAAGTTTTGTTTTGTTTCAAGATACGGTCATAACAAACTCATCAGAACCACATGCACCTATATGTGATAATAATTGATTCCTTACACTCCTCAACTCATGGGAAATTTCTTTTTCCTCATTAGTTAGTTCTCAGTTTAATTTTTATGACATAGTTTTTAATTAATATCCCTATAAGAATAATGTATTATCTTCATGACTCGTCATTGAACATACCATGTCTAATAAGGTATGATTCTTCCTTTTACCAACATTAGTCCACTCTAGTATATAAGATGGAGTCAGTTGAGATTAAATCCCCTAATCTTGTAAAATATTTATAAACACATGGCTATGATATTCACCACCTAGATCCAATGAAATATTCATTATATTATATCTCATTTGATTATCTATTTTATTCATGAATTATTTTACTTTTTCAAAGAACTGAAATGTATACCTCATCAAAAATGCAGATTAATATATACCCAATTCATCAGTAAAAGATAAACATTAAGAATAACCACCTCTAGATTATACTATAAAGATCCCTCGCACATTAGTTCGTACCAATTCTATAATATCTATGGCCATTTCCTAATATCAAAAAATGGATTTTTGGTTATTTTTCCTTGTAAAGAATCATGAAATATTTCAATGTTTTCTAGACCAAAAGAGTCTAAATATCAATTTTGATATTGATTAGTAAAACAAATCTCATTTACACGAACATGATGGTGATTCCCTATTTTGGTGTCATAGGAGTGATAAAACATGATTCATTATCAATTTCTATTAATTGTTTTTCATAATTTTGTACAAAAGTTCTCATATTTAAATATATGATACCTAAAATGTGTTATCTTTATAAAAGAAAAAAGAAATTATTTCCAAATTTTAAAATAAACCCATATATATATATATATGTAGGATAAAAAATTATGTTCTTGGTAATAGTCATTAATTAATTTCAATTATAAAAACCAATTTAGTTACTATTAGAAATTAAATTTTTTAGTCAACTTAGACAAGAGCATCCAGCCTTACACCATTAGTAGCTCACAAATCCACATATCCTCTAGAAATATTTTAGAATATAATAGCTTACAAAATTTGGATAGATATAAGAGAACCAAAATTATATCTAATAAGAAATGTGTTTATATTATATCATTACACTTAATAATGAATTCACCTTTAGCTTCCAGTATCTTTTGGGTGCATTTCCTCTTATAGTGGTCATGGTTTCCACATGAAAAACATACTTCTTCCATTTCCATTCCATAGATCTATATCTTGTTATTCTTTTAAGTATGGTTATTAGAAAAATTAGAATTATTATGAGTCTTAGGCCCCTTTTCCTTGTTCTTTCTTTTATTATTCAACATAAGTACTTTGGGATTGTCACACCCCATGAATTTTTCAAGATGTAAAATTAGATTAAGATATTATGAAAGAATATTCTCATTATTGATCATGCTATAATCAAAAATAAATTTTATAGGGGCATGGGTGGTGAGGAATGTAAGTTATTTGTGTACAATTGATCAGGTAATTAAATACCTATGATTTCTAAGAATTCAATGTATCCAATATGATTTATTACATCAGGCCTTTCATGAACTGATTCTCTAATCATTGTTATAAAAAAAAGAAATATATATTTTTTATCTCTCTTGTCTCAACATCTCTTAATAGATAAATTAAATTTGATACACCATTCTATATGTGTCAATGTCCTTATGTTTATTTTGTAGCTTATTGTTCATTTATTATAGCATGAAATATTTAACATTAGTGGTATAATTCCAATATTTTTCATAGAGATAAAACTATTCGTCACTATCCTCTTTATCAAGATCTTTGGGAATATGTTCTTCTAGTAAATAAAATTTCCTCTCATGGAATATGATATCACATAAGTGTCTTTTCCACTCTGGTAAATTTATACCAATGAGAATGTTATCATTATTATGTATATATTTTTTTGATATGTTTTATGACATTTTTATTATCACTTATAAAAATAATAGGGGAAACTTTTAGTACTTTATTTCATAAAAGGTGTATAAATAAATATTATATTATATTAATCAATCTTCCACTATTTTATAAAAACCCAATATCCCTCACCATTAGCTCCATAATATCATATTTCTTGGAGATTCTAGTTTAAAGGATCAATATTCACCTTATAATCACCCTATCACTGACCGATAAAGAAATTTAATGGATTTATGGTTGGCATTAGAATTTCCATATATATTAACTCATAGTTACTTCATCTATTGAGTGGTCTCCCCAATCATAATATCCTTAAATTGGATCTCCTACAACATGGTCACTTAGTTACACTGAGGACTTATTTTTTAGTCATCCCATGATGTGATCAATTTTAATTCAACCTAAAAAATCATGTTTTAACTCATCGATAGTTGAAATCACCACGACATAAATTGGTTAAGACATTTGACCACTGGATTGATATTAAATTTAGTTGAAGGATATATTGAATTGATATATATATATATATATATATATAATTGAGGTATTTTTATTTTATATGTATGAAACAACTATTTTTCACTTTTTTACATGATTTTTAATATTTTCAGGTTAACTTAAGTGGTTAACAATGTCTTAGATAGATTTTTTACATAATAGACATATTTTTGTTCCACTATCAATGATTTTAAATTCAATAATTCTTACGATCCGGACTAAACATCCATAATTAATAAAACCATCCTATTTATTGAAATAATATAATAAATTGGTATAAAGATGGTATTTTAATAAAAGTTAGTTTATATATAAGATGTTAAGATAACTATTGACCATGAAAAAAACAACTTAAACCACAAAAATATTCAGTTATATCTTTCCACATGTCCTCCTATGTAAGTCTCTTCGATTAATTTTACCACTGCTCCAAATTTTAACTATCTCTACTTTCTTAGGAGCTCCATCTGTTATATATCTTTTTACTCACATATAGGTGAGGGAACCTAATGGATTGGATAAGGGGTTTACATAATAGGAACCATGGGATAAAAAAACAAACCTAATTAGAGGAGGTATGACACATAATCCATATATTTAATTTAATAATTAACTAAATGAAACCAATCACATACAATGTCATGGTCTATTCTCATGATTATACTTATACATATAAAGAATGGTGAATTGGGTACAATTAAATAAAATTCTAATACATTTATATTTTAGGCAACTCATGCTCAAATCGATTAAATATTTTCTTTAATTAATCAATTGTTTTATAATAATTCTCACCTAAATTCTCTTTATATTATCATATATATATTTTTTTAACAAAATTATAAGATAAGTTGAAACAAACCATGTTAAAAATGTACCACGAAGGTGACATGGTGAGTACCCATCCTATCCACTAACTGTGTATTATATTCATACAATATTTACTAATGCGACATGAGACACACATGACATAACATGTAATTTCATTATGTGTACTATAATCACTATTACCACATAGAACACATGGAATTTATTTATCTTTTTATGTCTCAACGCATAAAGAGTAATGATGGTAGTACAACTTATACATGATATTAATTTTGAACTTTATGTAGAAATTAAATAGACATTTAATATATATATATATAACCCAATAAATGGAATGTAAAATAAAATTAACGACCACACAAAACACATCTTAATAAGACTTATGTAATCTAAAAAATGAATTTTTAATTCTGCAAAATTTGTAAATATACAAGGATTATACAATCTATCCACATGATGTGTATATTTATGACTCTCTATTTATGGTGCATGCCTATGTACACAATGTATAACCATGCATAAAAATAATGGAGTACACAACATGTTCATGGGATAAATGATTTTTGGAATTCATGATACATTGTCAACAGTCATGTAAATCATGTCTGATAATATCGTGCCCATAATTGACTAATGGAAGACATAAGTTTTATGGATGTCAGAAGCCTTGTAGTCTAGCTGACTGTGCGCCATCCTAGCATTTTTAACACATGGTGTTTTTAAAGACACACAATGGGGAATAAATCAGAACATATTTGATTAATTCCAAAATAATTATTGGTTCATTGAACATGGGTACACAACATATACCAATGGGATACACGATGTGTACTCTCGTGTTAACCAACTAGAATCCTCAACACCTCTATATGAGTTATTCATATGTATTTTATTCTTGAAATTAATCAATTTTATTATATTTGAGATAAAAAAGAGAAAAAATATAATATATCTTGATTTATACTAAAAAAATATTAAATTAAAATACAAAACTAATGATAATTGTGTAAATCTATTAAGCATATTGATCTAATTATAATTAATTATGTTATCACATTGATAACACTTGATGGTTTGGGGTGTAGTGGAAGTGCCAGATAGGGCATTTGCCACACAATTTTTTGTTGTTGTAATCGATGACTAAAATAATATTTAGATGATAATAAATCCCCGGATCAATGAAATTGAATAGAAAATTTATTATTGATTGAATTTCATAACCAATATGTTGGTCATCACATATTATTTATAATTAATTAAAACAATAAATAATTAACAAGGGATTATTTGTTTCTTCATTAATAGATATAATAATGTCTCTATGTCTTATAGTCATTGTGTTTTATGAATCATGTATATATTCCATCAAGCAGTGATCCACACATATTCCATGATCCTCCGAAATTTATCGTAGGAGTGTTTGGGTGCTATGATATTAGATCTCTATGCTAGCACAATTCAACATTGATGACCTTGAGAATCGCTTGAAGAATGATTCTGTTTGACCTATCAATACTGAGGAGTGGTGGAAGATGAGGATAAATATCCATTAATGAGAACTATATTGGAGAGGGATCACTATAGGGATGTAGTTTATTCCAATTATAATGTTTTGTTGCATAGATAAATGAAATGGATAACACATAATAAAATAAATCAACTGATTTTATATATCAATAGAGTTAGAAAATTATAATTACACATGTTCCCTTATTATATTTTCCTATTTCTCATGGAACCCTTGGTCAATATTAATAATAATAATTATAACATTATTATTATTTATTGACATTGGAAAAACATCCTATTTTAATTTAACTACCATTTTTTCAAATATTATTTAATATATATTACTTTATCATCAGTCCATTAAAAGTGGTTTGTTATTCCACCATAATAATTATCAATCCTAGAATAACGACTATATATTTAATAAATAATTAACCCTTTATTATTCAGTTAATAAATAAATAGATAATATATTTATTAAATAGAAAATAAATATTAATTTAATATTCTGATCATAAATTATTAACTCCAATAACATTTAATGTAATACGTGTGATTAAGAAAACCTTGGAACTATTAAACAATGTATTGGAATAATATTTTTTCAACTTATTATATATTAAAAAATTAATATGTGATGATAATGATTATTTATTCCAACATTCCATTTTCAATTAATCATTGATTCGATTTAATTGATTTTGGAATTTATCATATTGTAAGTCACATATTAAACATTTATTACAAAAAAAAATATAAAGTTTGGAATCCCCGATCTAGTGATTCCACTACACATAGAAAAAATTTCTACCTGCTTATAATATTAGATGTATTTTTAATTATAAGTAGAGATGTAGTCATGATCTTGATTTTTGAAGGTCTTCTACCCTAGATAAGATTTTGTGCACACTCTGGTGTGAGTGACCTAATCCAGTACCTACTAGGTGACATCCTCAATGGGCTACTGAGGAGTTGGTTCTGCCCAACATTGATAGAGGTTATTGTTGTAATGATCCTTTTAGGGTGACTCCTATGTCTTCGTCGGGTCATTGTATCTCTCCTAGTATAGCTCTCTAAGATAATGGATGTACTTCAATCTATGCTTTTGGGAGAGACCCAAAATAGTTATAAAGAGTGAAAAGATCCATTTTACTCTTTAATTCCACTCATCTTTGGTTGAAAATTTGTGGTCGTTTATGTAAATACCCTTACTCTAGTAGCTTAGAGTTGGTGGCTACTTCATTATAATGGAACATGATATAAGTGATCCCATTCCAAAGGATTAAATAGATTAGTAGTATTTGGATACATGAATCATACTTGAATCTCACATTAATATTAGAAACATAAAATACAATATATTATTTTCTTTGTGATACAAATTATTCCCTTTAATATATCCTTTCATATCTATTATTATAAATATCTTGGAATCTTAATGAAAATAAACATAAGAAAGTGGTTTGATTAGAGGCTCAATAAGGGTATGAATACAACAAAAGCTATCCTGAATAAATAAGGAATAATAAATATTTTATGATAAATGCGTAAATTAATATTCCAATAAATCAACACTTTGATCATGAATAATAATATGGAATAAATAAATTATTATCAAATAATTCCATATATAAAATTACATGAGCATGAAAATTATCTATGGATATGATAACTAATCAAAAAATCATATGGAAATCAATAAATAATCTCTTAAAGTGGTAATAAATAATTAAATAAATCATAAACATACCTTCAAGGCCTAATAAAAATAAATCTTACATAAATGGGTAATTCCTCAACCAAATACACAAATTAGTTTGTCTCGTGAGACTAACCTATGCATCGAAGGGATTCAACGGAACTCACACGTCACATACTATTCCCAAGTCATTAATTATATGAAATTGGTGAAAAATAAATATCATAAATATTTAATTAAAAATATTTCATTTTTATTGTCAATACTTTCTCGAATCAACAAACATAATCATAAACCCTCAAGAGTAATATGGAGAATGGTATGATAATAGTGAATCACCAATCTATATGATCATAAAGCATCAAAATTAAAAATATGGATTAAATCCATTGTAATATATATGTATTGGTTCCTATATAAAATTAGTGTTGTTTTCATTGATGAATAAAAATATCATAAAATTGTCCGGAAAAGTATTCTTCAGGAAAATAAACATTTCACTTTTAAAATCACTTTCAAAATAATAAAAGATCCTAGAATATTATTAAAAAAATTATTCAAAAAAATTATGGAATCTTTTAAAGGATGCTTCAAATAATTTCATGGTCATTGTGGTGGAAAATAACGTTCATGTTTTGTATATTAAAATAATGATCCATTAAAAATATTTGGTAAAAAGTAAATATTACACCATTTCGAATAATAAAAGAAGATTCCATTTAATTTTTTTTAAAGTAAAACATCGGTAAAATTAATTTAAAAGAATATTTTTATACATTTAAAAATATTAGTGAAAACATTTTAAGAAAACATGGTCATGGAATTTTCAACCGAGAGAAAAATGAAGTCAATTTTCCTTAAAATGATTCAATCAGTATCTTGAGTTATTAAAAAGAAGAATTTGAATGGAAAAACTATAATTTACATAGATAAGTACAAGGTAGGAAAATATAATGGGTTTTATAGGGAAATATAAAATAATTCCACCAAAAGAGACTAAATCATAGATAATCATGAATAATTACAGGATTGTGAAATAAACCCTTACCTCACATCCTACTTCCATTGTATGTGTCGGGAACACTTTTATAATAAATATAGATTTATTACAATTATTTAAAATAAAAATTAACATATATATATATAATAAAATAAAATATTTATTTATGTCTATTTCTCAAATGTTTACTAATAATTTTTATTTAAATCATTATTCTAGGCAACAACCACTTCAATTTTTTGTGTATGTTTTGGTTTTGTAGTTTTAGTCCTTATAGGTTCACCATGGATCAATCATACCCATAATGTTCATAATGAGTTAAATTACACATATATTCAATATATATATGTATTTATATTTATATTTATTGTCGTCCATAAATGTTAGAGATAAAAAAATTAATTACACCGTTCATGGAGACGGTAGGCCTTACATAGGCAAGAATGTTATTCGATTTTTAAAGAAAGATAGAATGAATGAAAGGTAAATAATATTTCGCCTCTAATGAATCATTATTATATCATATAAATCCCAAATTATCATTAGATACTTCCTTACTACCATCCATGTAAGGGGAATTGATAAAGTATCACATCACTTCCTAGAGGCGGTAGTCTACACAGACACTAGAGTGACATTATCATTTTATGATGGGTTAGAAGGTAAGATGGTAGATTTGATATTATAATTAAATATGTATAAATATGTCATAAATATTATAT
Source organism: Viscum album (assembly GCA_963277665.1). NCBI lineage: Eukaryota > Viridiplantae > Streptophyta > Magnoliopsida > Santalales > Viscaceae > Viscum > Viscum album. The sequence continues at coordinate 315,557,506 of OY728158.1, forward strand.
ATATAAATTAAATACATCATTATATCTATCTTTGGTATGTGTTTATAGAAAATGAATTACTTCAGTTCGAACAATGATAATGAGCAAGACACAAGATCGATAGTTTTGTTTCTCATTTTATGAATGCGAAGATCAAAATAGATTATTAAAAAAACATAATAATATATATATATATATGTAAGATATTTGTGTTTTTTTATTATAATTAACTTCTAATGAATGAAGTTGGTAATAGAATTTTTTAAAGTGAAAGAGCATGGTGAAGACAATAACCTTCCCTTTGAAACACATTCTTCAGATCTCTTAAAAATGATCCTAGTTTTTTATTTTTTGAAGAAAAATTAACTGTAATGTGGATAATTATATTGGGGATATATTTTTTTAATTTTCTTGAGGGAAATAAGTAATTTCTTTTGCGGAACTAATGGTAAGAGGTTCCCTTTTGTAAGTGTGGGGATGGGTCCTTCGTCAAAACCACCTGGAAATTTTTAAAACGAATGAAAATTATAGAGTAATTCCGAAGAATAATTTTCCATAATGAATATATATTATAATTTGGGATATTTTATAATCTAAATTTGGAAGAATAGTTTTTTTTAATGATTAATAGGTAAAAGTACCCTTATCATTTGGTTTAACCCCCAGTAATCCCATTTTAAGCTTTACCCAGCTAATTGTTTTTTATTTTTATCTATCTAATATGAAAAAATAAGGTGACCATATTATATATATTTTCTTATTATTATAAAAAACATAATAATTTTAAAAAAATTTAATTCATATATGTATAAAAATCACCTTTAAGATTATACTTGAAAACACATAAAAAACGATTTTTTAATGGTAAAGGATTATTATGTTTAAAATGTTTCTATATCAAATATCATCATATAATTTATTAAAACGACCAAATTTTGTTATTTAAAATATAACAGAATTAATTTCTCTATTAATTTTTTTTAATTTTTTAATTTTTTTAATTATTTTAACGAAAGTAAATTTAAAATAAAAATCACTATGATTAAATATATATTAAATTTTAGTATTTTTAGAATCATCTGAACAAATTTCTCAAAGATAATTTCGATATGTTTATTTCAAAAATGAGTTTTATTTTTCCTGTTTTTTTTTCCAAAATTTTGAAAAAAACAATTTTAAAAATACATTCACAATACATGATGAAACCTTTTTTTGAAAAATACTGGTTTGGCATAAAAAAAATTGTTCTGTTCTCACAACTACAAAAATATTAGATGAATGTTAAATTATTTTATTTTAAATTTTATCTAAATTTTTAATTAAAATAATTCATAAATAGTGATTTATTTAATTTATTATGATAGAAACACATTGGGTGCATTAAAACAGTTGTTTAAAAAAATTCTTTTTCATTCAAATGATTTATATTTTAATTTCCAATCAGTTGATTACCCTAGAATTTATTTATAATTATGTAAACCATAAGATGTTTAATAATTATTGTTTTTTTATTTATACTCTCTACGGCTAGGTTATAACAGTTTATTTAGACTCAGGCTTTCAATTAAAACAAGATATCAAAGAGAGGAAATTAATTTCAAAAGAAATACACTGTAAAATAATGGGTTGTTACACACTTTCTCTATCAAACAATTTCTACCTGTAAATTTTAAAATATTTTACCACATGAACAAATTTGGGTATTCCTTAATCATAATTTATTTACGTTACCATGTTCCCATGATTCCATTTTATCATTTGTTTTCTCAAAAAAATATTAATGAGCTGATTCGTCCAATTTATTAACACTTGTTCTCTAGTGTCTTGAATATGGTTACGATCAACATATTATGATCGATCGTGTTCCAATTATATCTATTAATATGGGATCACATGTGGTGCGTTAGTATGTACTTCCATAATAATGATATATGGAACACATATTTTAATTTACAGAGACATGATGTAACTTCCAAATTGTGATCCATAACATTAATTATATCCTAGATTTCTAAAGGTCGGATGTACTTAGAACTCAATTTCCTTTTATTTCCAAACCTTATAACACCCTTCAAAAAAGATAGTATTAAGAAAACATGATCTCCCTAGTGAAAAACCAAATGTTTCCCCTACTAATCTGCAAAAATATTTTTCCAACAAAGAGGTACTATAATATGGGTTTGAACATTCTTTAATTTTTTTTGTCTCCTACACACTTTTTTTCCAACAATATTCCATTAACCTACTTCATCCCAATAAATTGGATTCCAAAATTTATTTCAATATAGTTTTTCATATATTTCCATTTTAATACATGAATAAAATATATTGTTTTAGGTTAACTAAGTAAAAGGATAATGCTAACCACACATACCATGAACGTTAAGAGATAACAACGCCATCATGTCTTAAAATGTCTGAACAGTCGTTTCAGACTATCTATCAATTTGAGGGTGATAAGCGATACTCAAATAAATCTTAGTATCAAGATCCTTATAAATAATTTTACAAAAATTTGATGTATATTGGTGTCATAATCCGAAAAAATAGAAAGTGGTAAACCATGAAGTCTTGAAAATTCGTTAATATAGAGTTTTCATGGTTTTTAAGAGGTTAATAATCTCTAATAGCGAGTAAATGGAATGATTTCTAGTGGCGATCAAGAATAACATCTATTTCATCATTATTTCTATGATTTTGTGTTATAAAATTGGAAAATGACATAATAATGTCATCTTATTTCCACGCAGGAATAGAAATATGTGGAATAAACCCTCTATTATATTATTTATCAATATTAACTTATTTATAATCCAATCATATTGATATATAATCAACAATTTCACACTTCATGTTATCCCATCAATAATGTTCCTTCAAATCTATCTACATATTGGATCTAATAGGGTGTATACAGAAATTCAATCTATGATAATCATACAAAAAATTTCATCATTATCTCAATTATAGATGGACACATATTCTCTTTCTAAATTATAGAACACCATTTTCACAAACGAACTCTATAATTTTCTGTCATTGATAACATTAATTTTGTTTTGAAAATTTTCATCATCAGGTCAAGATCTTCTAATATCAACCAACAAATATATTTTGGAATTATTTTAAAAAGGGATTGATTTATCCCATTAATTAATAATTCCCACATACATATTTCCTATATTTATGATTATAGGATCACTTTCGATACTCATATTGATCATAATTCCATAATCATTCTGGCTAAATGCACATAGTACCTTATCTTCCACACCTAGGTTATTGTGTAGTGAGAAATCATAATCCATGAGTATCTCAATACATTTTATTTTCATCGTGTTGAGATCATTCAATGAAAATCTATTTTTTAGAATCTTATGATCCATGTATATCTCACATGTTTCTCTATAGAGATAATTCTCTATATCTTCAATGAAAATAGTACAGTCTCCAAATCAATATAAAGGTTAGATAGTTTTTTCATTATTATTCTATTATCATGATACATATGAAATAACTTCATCCTTCATTATTATAACACAAAAAAATCCCTTCTTCTATACATAACTATAGTTTATAAATCCATCATATGTTGATGTTAGAGTCAAAATACAAAAATTCACCAATATATTATTAAATTAGTCAAAAACATTCTTCAAATACCTTTTTTCATGTGAAATTATTCCTTTTATGAACAATATTTTTTAAATGGTCAGACAGTGAAGAAACATTTTAGAAAAATCGCTTATAATAACCCACCAGACCAATGAAAATACATACCTTGGCTATATATTTTGGTGTAGGACATTAATGGAACTCTAGGTTCTTCATAGGATCATCTATTATACCATACATAGAGAAAATATGGATAAGAAATGAGTATTCTAGAAGCCATGATTCAAAATTTCTAAATTTCATATATTGTACTTTTCATATAAGAGTATCCAGAATTATTCATAAGTAATTCCCATGGCCCTCGGATATCTTATAGTAAATCATGATATCATAAATAAATAACACAAGAAAATAATCAACATACTCACTAAATATTTTTTTCATTAGGTATGTAAAAATAGAGGGTTTATTATTCAAATGGAATGGAATTAAATTGAACTAATAATTTCCATACCACACTCAAAATGTTTTCATTGGAATATCATCCTTCATTATTCATAATTAATGATACCTAAAATGAAGGTCATTCTTTGTAGAATATTTATCTCTATTATGTAGATTGAATTAGTCATAAATGTTATATAGAAGATATGTTTTCATTATCACAATAAAATTTATTCAATTATAGTAAATATGTAGCTACATAGATCTATATTTCTTCTTAACGGAATTAATAGGGGATCCCCATTAGGAAACTAATGTGAAGATAAATTTATGGTTTTGGGTGTAGTAGAAGCCCCTTTGATGGGAATTAAATTAAATTTCTTCAAATTTAATGTAACCCAAAACCCTTATAGGGGATTTTTCATATTAAATATATAATTAATTTATTTAGATATAATGAAATGAATACATGGTATCATAACATTTATTCAATGATGTGATGTTGATCATATGAAATAATTACTATTGAATATTATTTTTACACTGTAGGATCTATGTGTATAATCCCCTTAGTTGTGATCCATAAATTCTCATTCAATTTATGAACAATAACTAATGAAAATAAGGTTCTAGAATGGTGGATCAATCATCTTGTGTTGTTAACCATGATTACATAAACATTGAACTTAAAGGATGTCTTCTCATTATTCAAAAGATTAGGAGAAGAGGAGTCGATATTGAAATCTATTTTGTGAAATGATTCTATGTTATCAATTACCCTATATAATAGACATAACCTTATATTGATATAATTATGGTTTATATTAAAAAATATTCAATATCATACCATCCTTAAATAATATAATATTAATTAAGAACCCCAATTATATAATAATAATAATAATAATAATTCATGCATAATAATAAATATTATTTTACAAGATTGTAAATTAATATTTGTCACTAGACAAGGTTTTTGTCTATTCAAACTCCTTGAAAATTATTTGGTATGTGAATAAATATTGAATTAATCACTTCATTCATCAATGTATATTTTCAATTGACAAAACATGAATTAATTTAATCCTCAGTCTTCTAAATAAGATTTATTCTATTAATTATATTCGAATATAAATTAATTGATATCAGTGAAAAAAACATAGTGTGTTCCTCTCTATGATTATTTCATATTTGAATAAGATGGGATTACTTAAAAACAATGATTATTATCTAGTAATGGGTCAATGAACCTAATAGAAATAATTTTATATCAAAAAAAAGACAACCACATATGAATGATCATTGTGTCACAAAATCCTTTTGTCATAATATCTCATCATGTAGTTTTCACATCCATGCCATCAACCTATAGGTCCATATTTTTATTCATTGAATATTTTTAATAAACACATCATTAAAACATGGAAATTTAATTTAATAAAATAGTTTTCATACAATAATGGGGATGATGTATCAACTACCATAAATAGGGAAGAGATAAATCCTTTACCAACTTATCTATTAATAACATGTTACTAGTAATGTAGCCAATGTATCAATATTCACCAAGAACATTTATATCCATGTTTTGTGAAATACATATAAGTGATAAATTAATTAAATTCATAAATAATAATCTTAAATTATAACGAACAATACACATGTTCATATATAAGAATATAGAATAAAAAAAATATGTATAATTTATTGTGACATGTCTATTATCATAATATCCAATGTCGGGGATTACCATGTGAGAACTTCATGAGACTAAATCTAATCATATTACAATTATTCTCACCATAAGTTCACATTATCTTATTCACAATATAGAATGTTATCTAACTTTTGTTTTATTTTTAAGAATATTTTCACAACATTTTAATGTTCTCACCATAATAGGTAACCTATATGTCATTATCAATGTGACATATACTCCATGACATTATTATATTAATTATATGTATAATAACTAAGAATACATAATATGGTGTTCGATTAATATTCAAATCCTCAAATATACATATAATAAAATTACAAAAATTTGGTGATAGGGAAAAAACTCAATCAAACTCCCACTTAGTCAAAATACAACTATCTATAAATTTCATCATGTTGGACTTCACATGATAACTATGTTTTCTCTTTTTCAATAATATATTCAAGGGGTGTAAAATGTTTTGGTCTATAGAAATTTTCCTTTTTGTGAGTTCACATCTTTGACAATAATCCTCCAAGAGATGATTTTTGTAAAGTATATTATTTATTCATAGATGTGACCATGGATCCTTTTCAAAGACACCATTGAAGTATTATCACAATATATTATGATAATATATTTACTACTAGGTACAAAATTAAGTTCTTAGATGTTGTTTCATATCGATACTACTTCTCATCTACCTCAACATTCACAATATAAATTACATATGCTATAAAAGATTTTACCACATCCTGCATTAAGCCATATCCGATCACAAATCCTTCATTGAATGTGAAGATATATCATGACTATGATTTCAAATCCACTTGTTATATTTGGAAACAATAATATATATATATATATATTATCTGATGAATAGATCCACATTTTCTTTATAGACTGGAAACAGAACCTTTGTATGCCTCAGATACTTAAGGATTGTCTTGACATAAATCTAGTGGTGGTCACCTAGGACAACCTTATATCTTCATACCACACTCAATGCGTAGGAGACATATATCCCCATATACAACATATCATACATTACTAATCCAATCACCGTTTTATATGGAAATCCTTCCATTCAATGTATTTCCTAATGTGTATGAGGGATCATTTTCTAGGATATACAAATGCCAGGTGAATTTTTAAAAAATACCCACATGGATTGTTCTTTACCAAGACACATCAATATATTTTGAAAAAATATTCCATTTATTAGTCAAATAAGACTCTTATATCTATCATGATGGATCTAGATTCCAATAATATAGGTTTCTATAGTTATTTACTTTATGGAGAAGCTTATTTTCAACCATTATTTAATAGACTATAAGACTAATATATTGTATTTAATATGTAGTACATTGTCTTCATAAACTATTATAAAAATATCCAAACTCTCACTAAAACACTTGAAGACTCATGTATCATTATTTATGAAGCAATATTCTACTATGGAATCAAAAAAAAAATTTTCTATTACATGGATGCTTTATTTAATCCACAAATGGATATTTTAAATTGAAAACATTGTTATAATCTTTTAGAGTCACAATAATTTCTGTTTGTCTCAAATTGAAATCTTTATATATGTTCAAATTATAGAATGATGCTTTTTACATACGTTCATATATAAATAACAGTCATGTAGGATCAGAAAAAATATATAATTTTGATGAAGTTATATATTGAAACTAGTGAAATGTTTTTGTGGTTATTAATACCTTGACACTAAAACCATTTATCAACCATACATGAAATATTGTTACTATAATGACCATCCTGGACTAGTTTCTTCTTGAATACCCATTTAAAACCAACTGGATCAACATCCATTGGAGTATTATCCAAAATAAATACTTCGTTGGGTTACATGTAATTAATTTTCAAATTCATGGATTCTTACCACATATAAACATATCTTCCACTTATAGATTTTTTTTAGGTTAGAGGATTATTTTTGTAAATTAATAATGATTCACCATAACTAATGACTACAAAACAATAGTATTTTCATTCTGTAACCTCTGATATACTCATATGATATACATGTGTATCTCGAACATCTTCTTCCTCAACGTCTCTCTTGGTCCCACTATCTCTTTTAGAGATAAGATTATTCTAAAGGACTTTGAGGCATAATTAAACCACTAACCATATATATTAAGGATTATATATGTATTATTTATTTTTTTCCTTGGGATATCTTATAAGGATACACTTTTTCCCCCAGGGATCATGTATGTTATCTGAAGAGGACTTAATAAAAACACCACATATAACACTCATGGTTTCACTTATGTTAACTTTTAATTATTTATTTTTAATATATATAGTAATTGGTGGTTTTTGGAGGTTAATTTATTATTTTAAGGTTAATTAATATTTTATAGAAGTGCATGGTTAAATCAGAGTTAGTAGAAATAAAGTAACAACATTATGAAAACTATAATACTAAATCTGTGGGCACTGGGTAGGTACAAATTTTGGACAAAACTTTTGTCCATATAGATGAAACCATGTGATTTTAGATATTTAATTTTATAATGGTCGGTTTAGGGTTCTTCTGATTATTTTATCCAACCATGAGAGGGTTGTTTAGAGGCAGTGGCTAGTGCACTGTAATAACACAATTTTCCTAACTGTGCGCCCTAACTGTGTACTATTAAAATGTAGTTAAATATTTATTTGGATATAACCTAAATCACCTCTATAATTAATATTACTTTATTAGGAAAAATAATAATTAATTTCCTTTATTTGGATGGATAGACCTTTCCTCTTGATCTGAGATTGATTCTGAGGAGAATCTTGGTGCGTTGGATGCTAGTTTTGGTTGTAAGTAATCATTATTTGTTTATTTCCTTAGTTTTCGTTTTCGTACTTCTATTATATTGATGGATGTAATCTAATGAGGATAGATTCTGGTTTTTTGAATCCAATAATGTTGAGATATGGTATTTTCATTTGAAGGAAACACTATTTAAGGACAATTATTGGAGTTTCTATATGTCTTTTTATGATGTTTTTTTGTTCTTTGGTTTCACAAATGTTTTAGAGGTAGGTTACCTCATTCGCGACTCATATAGTTATAAAATGAATGCGTTATTAAATTTTTTTGGAATTTATTGAATTTAATATTGAAATTTATGTTCAAAAATTGATAGAAACCATATTTTTTGATGGTATTTGAAATATTGGATTTTTTGGGAATGTTATTTTTTCATGATTTTAAAATTATTGTTTTAAAAATATGGTTTTGTTATTATTCATAGAAAATGATATCAAACATATTAAATAAAATATTGGTTTTATTGATATTTAAATTCATGGTTTTTTTCAATTATTGTTGGGGTGTGTTCGTGTGAGTTTGGGACGGATAATAGCATCAATTTCCCCCCATCATAAATGTGACAACTAGGTTAATGGATGGGTCACCACTTATGGGTATAAGTATGTATATGTTTTCATGAATGTGTGGATGGGAAAAAATGATTCTAGTATTATAAAATATAATTAAAATTTTAGGTTTAAATAATTATTTGGTTTCATTCATTGTAAAATTGGTTGGTTTGTAAAATAGTTTGACTCTGATATAAACTATTTTAAATTGTTTTTAACAATTTTATATAAGTGTGAATAAATATTCTATCATAGTATTGGGATTGGGGATTTCATTGGTGAAATATTGACAAGTTTTATACCAAATAGTTCTTGGGAACATTTTTATATTTAAAGATGTTATATATCAGTAGAAATGTAAACTAAAGGAATATCATTTATTTAGTGATGCATTGTGATTACATGGGCTTGGATTTTGGAGTCATCTCTTGTACAAGATTAAGATTTTTGAGTTCATGTCTTCCAATTCATTGCTTTTTGTTGGTATTCATTTTCATTTTGTTCTCTGATATAGTTCATTGTTGGTTTGGTAACTCATTCAGTTATATTACATTGTTCTCAATCATTATATAGTGGTTTTCTAGTTATGATTATATGGTATGGTTATTTTATTTCAAAAAAGAAAATAATCCACCAATTATTATGAATCCCTTGGAATTTATTTTAAGCCTTTAGAGTCTTGGGGATGTCACCTAAGTCCAATAACATCCTCCACCTCTTTCCAATATAATGAGTGAGGGGCGGCATGTTACAAATGGTATCTATTTTCCATGTCCTGGAGTTAAATATCATTCTAGTTTAGTTCTAACATTGGATTGGTAGAAATAAGTAGGATTTATAAATAGGGAATATAAATCATAAACTATCATAGCTAACCTAATTATGTTGAACATAAAGAAACCTGGGAGTTTAGATACATGGGTGTCTTTAGACACATAAAGTATTTGTAACCACATTGTCATGGGTTTATCCAATGATAAGATCATTACATGCATTGATAGATGTGAATATTACATCTTCAATAGTGTTTTATGATTCGGTGAAAATCATTGATTTCAGAAAATATTTTAAAATGGTTGGATTTTAAAATACCTTGGTGGAATTTTTACGAATGGTATGAAAGTGGAATTTTTTTGATTTTTGGAAATCCTTATTGTGATATGTGAGATGTGTTAAATTTGAAAATGTTATTCCTTTAGTTTCTAAAGAGTGAGAATAAATGTAATTTTATATTCGCTATAGATAATGGCACCCATTAAGAATCATAAAAACAAATTCGAAGAAGCTACTAAGATTGTGGTATCCCCTAAGCCACATGTGAACCAATTGTTTGTGCGAAGTATTTTCAAGGCACTTCAACCCATTGAAAAAAGGAATTTAAGGGATGAACCATGATAAGAAGTTTATTCCATTCAATTCCAAAATTAGTATCCACCCATATTTTGGGGTGATTAATAAGTAGAAAATTTATAGGTGTGGCTAAATATAATGTATCAAATCATAAATTTCCATGGGACACAATTTGAGCAAAATGTAAAGGGGGCTATGTATATGTTGGAGGTTCTCACATTCTAGTGGTGAGATTTGCTAGTTCTAGATAAATTTGAACATTGAATTTCATTAGAGGATTTCAAATAAAATATCAAAAAAATTATATCCTTAAACTTGTACAATTTATTGAATGATGGATTTCATTATTTTTAAGAATAAAAAAATTACGGTGAAAAAATATTCAGTTAAATTTATGAATTCATTTCTCTTTAAACCTGATGTTGTTATATGTGATTTCTTGAATGCATTCATTTTTTAATTGGGGTTGAGGACAGAGATTCACTCAATGATTTACATGATTCATATAATATATTATAAAGAGATGATTAATAGATGGATGGTGGAAGAAAGAGATATATCTTTTACTAAGAGTGGGGGAAACATGTTGATACCTATGGGAAATTATGTGAACTCGAATTCTTGGAATAAGTGGAAGAGTGACACATATTTTCAAGGTGTAAATATGACTCAGAATTAGAAAAAAAAATGGTGAATCTTTCCCTTTGAACAAAGAGTTCTCATGGATTTGTTCAATGTGATTATTTTGTTCACATTAAGTAGCACAATATAACACCGCCAAGATCATGCCACAATTGAAACCGGATGGGGCATATTTTATGCTACTGTCATAGTGATTGATGGTCATGTGCTAGAGATGTATATTATATTTTGATGATGTAGTCTGATTAGATGAGGCAATGTGTGAAAAATTATTCTTGTTTTCACAATTGAGTAATCTTTGTTGATTCGAGGACTACCATGACTCCTCAACCAGTACAATCACAATAGGGTAATAATGCACAAAGTGCAAAGAGTAATAAATTAGATGAAGTTGATAAAATGATTTTTGATGTTCAATATGGACCATAAATGGAGAGAGTTACAATTATTTTCAAATATAACCTTATACAATATATTTTTGATATGGGTACACCCCATTTATTTATTACTTCATATGTTGCTGATGTACTAGGTTTTCAGGTTGAGATGCTACCTTCTATTTGATAACTTCAAACTCCTCTTAAAAAAATAATGTCAAGTATTTATATGTAAGCCATTGTCTATAACCATTTATTTGGATGGACTGATTTGGTATTAAAATATACTAGATATGGATGTATATGACATGATCTTGGGTATGGATTGGTTGACATTTCTCAAATCCCACATCTACTATTATAACCAAAGGGTTAGTTTTATAAATGTTGGTGGTGTAGAGAACAACATTAGATGATATAAAATTATAATGGAAAGAGGAGGAGAATATTGGCTCCAGTATTTTGACAATTCTAATTCCAATTAGTATATTTTATGTCATCTATAGTGGATGATATTATGAAAAATAGTTTTCTAATAGTTATTTATCAGTTTGATGAGGTTTTCCAGATTAATTCTCTAAGTCTCAACCGAATGGATAAGTAGAGTTTATGATTGATATATTACCAAGGACCAATCATATATCAACTCTATGTTATCATATGAAACTGATATAATTATGGTAATTGTATTTTTCAGTTGTAAGATATTTAATGAAATGGGTTCATTTTTCATAGTACATCCCTCTACGCAGTACATGTGTTTGTAAACAAGGAGGATGAAACTCTTTGTCTTTGTGGGGATTATTATGTGTTTAATCATGTTATGATAAAGAATCTTTATCCTCTTCTATGGATTTATAATGTGTTTAATCAATTGATGGATAGCCAATGGTTGTCTAAAACTGACTTACATTTTGGATACACTAACTTTGGGCTCTGAAAAATTATATTCCAAATATATCATTCAGATGTATATATGAGATTTTTGAGTATATAGTTATTCCTTTTTTTATTATGAATGCACTCTTTACATTTATAGAATTGATGAATCAAATATTTTAGAGGTATATAGATTATTTTTCAGTTGTTCATTTTGATGACATATTGGTGTATTCATGTAAAATGGATGAGCATGAAAAGGACTTGGTGACTGTGTTAGGTATCTTGTGGGATCATTGATTGTATGAAAAACAGTCAACGTCTACATTTTGGATACAAGATGTTTGCTTCAATGGATATTTTACATCTGATTGAGGTGTTTTTGTTGATCCATAAATGACATAGGCTATGAAATCATGGATATTAGGAATGAACTTCTTTGAGATACATAGTCTCCATGGCTAGGATCATTATTACGAAATTTTTTTTTAACATTTCATAAATATATTCAGCATTGATAGATTTTATAAGAAATGTTTTCCCATCTCAATTTTACAATGAAAAAATAATTATTTTTAAGATCTTAATGTTCACCTTAAATTAGAACCAATCATGAAATTACTAGAAATAGTACAAGATTAGGTGGTGAATTTTTATTCTTTGGGATTTGTGTTGTGGTTTGTTCTCATGTTGGGAGATAATGTTATTTATTGTGGCTCATATAAGTTATGTTTTTATAATAATAACTACCCAACACTCGATTTTCAATGAGTTTTTGTAGTCAATTCTTTCAAGACTTGGGGTCATTCCCTCATTGGTATGAAATTTATGGTGTTTCTGGATCAGAAGATTTTGAAACATATTTTATCGCAAATTGATTTTAATTTTAGATAACAAATATTGTTAGAGTATCTTGAAATTTTTGTATTAGACATTATGTATACACTGGGGAAAGGTAATATGGGGGTGGATTCATTAAGTAAAATTTCATAAGGTCATTTTACAAAAAATTCCTTTGATTAATGGAATCTGATGTAAGTCACAGCCAACATGCCATTGGGTTGTAAATACAAAGGTATTTTTTTGGTTTTATTTCTAGTTTAATTTGTTCTTGATTTGTTTGATCAAGTTAAAGTGGCACATAAATCTGATTCTGAAAGTGTTTCCATGAAGTCAAAACTCAATGGTGTGGATAATATCGAGGGACGAAATATTGACAAAGGATACAATTTTTGGTTTCAATATTTTATGATAGAACCTTTTTTGTCCCTACCAACACCATCATAAGGTACTTCCATTCTAGATGAGCTATTCATCTTTGAATATAGATGATGTATAAGGCCCAAAATTCACAATTTTGGTGGTCTGACATTAAATTAAAGGTAGTTGAGTTTTTCTGATAAGCCTCCCATATAAAAAGGTTAAGGTAGAGAAAAAATGGACAATAGGAATGATATTATATTTACTAATTCCCATGTGGAAATGATATTAGATGTCGATGGATTTTGTAACAGGTCTACAGGGGATGGGTTAGAAACATGATTCTCTGTGGGTTCTAGTGGATCAAATAACAATGTCATCCCATTTCATACCCATTTTTGAATAAAATAGGGTGGAATACATGTCCAAATTCTATATTGTAGAGCGATAGATCCATTGCATACCGGTTTCGAGAGTTTCAAATTGATATTCATGTTTTTCATCTGTTTTTTGGAAATCTGTACCGAAATACCTTAAGTCATAGTTAATTATGAAAATAAAAAAATCAGGCTCAAATAGATATACAATCTGAAAAGATGATAATTTTTTTGAAAATATTATTAGTGTTTATGAAATAGATTGTCATGGATCAAAGGAGGATCTTATTCTATTAATGGTGTGCTCCTATTGTAAAAGTTTTCATTATTTGAAACATATGGATTATTTCAAATATTGTTATGATTTTTAATGTCATTATACAATTTTTTGAAACCTCTATGCTACATTACTTTTCATAAACACAAATATTGTCAAACTAGATATTCTACTATGTCATACCATTTAGTATCTTTAAGAAAAATTAATTATATAACACAGAACAATATATTTCAATAAGTCAATAAAATATATTTATAAATCAATATGTTTAAAAGAGTATATTTACTTGTATTTTTGGATGTCACATAATCTTGTAATGTTATGTGTAAGACACACACTTCATAATTTTTTCAGAGTCCACGACATCAATAGTTTGTTCGAAGCACTGATGTTCGACACACTGATGTTCAATTCACAGATGTTCGACACACCGATGTTCGACACACCAATGTTTGAGACACCAATTTTTGACACATGGATGTTCGACACACCAATGTACGACACACCGATGTTTGAGACACTGATGTTCGAGACACAGATGTTCGACACCCCGATGTTCGACACACAGATGTTTGAGACACCAATGTTTGAGAAACCGAGGTTCGACACACTGATGTTTGACACAATGATGTTTTACACATAGATGTTCGTGACACCGATGTTCCACATAATGATTTTTGACACACCGATGTTCGACACACTTAAGTTCGACACACCGATATTCGACACGCCTTCGTTTGACAGACCGATGACAGACCGATGTTGTCAGACTGAGGCTAACAGACAGATGACGACACACCAATGCTAACAGACCGATGATGACAGACCAATTCAAATGACTCATTGATAGTCATAACTAACTAGTTCATGTTTATTAATTCAAATTTATTTATAACTTCCATATTTAGACAAATAAATGTTTCTGATATTATTTAATGTTGTCTATAACACAATTCGTAGACAGTACACGGTATATGAACATGAGGAGATCTTCATTCCAATTGGAACTTGAAGTATTAAAATATTACGCGCTCAACACTAAAGACTCTCTCAAGAACCCGTGAGAGAAAAAGGAAGACTTGGTGAATATGAAAGATATTTCAAATAGAATAACTCACAACTTGAGTACACAATAAGGTTAATATTTATAGCAACAACCTTCTAAAGATCACTGAACATCCTGACATATAATATCTAAACCTTTTAACACCTGGAAAATATATTATAGAGATTGTGATACTCTATTCTGAATCCAAATTCCGCAAGAGGTCTCGAATATAATTTTTCTACATCCATGAGTCGAGATCTTTACTGCACAACACACAAAGATTTCTAAACTCTATTCTTCTTTTATAACTATGTTGTGATCTTGTGTTTAATTTTTGAGCAGTGTGTCCATATATTTTTTTACATAAACTGCCTCCTAATTATATGTGAATGATACTAAAAACTTTTCACACTCAATCCCATTTTACTCTTGTATCCCACATAGAAAAGTGGAAGAGATCCTATGGGATCTGTTTGTCAGTTTTCCAACAAATAACTTTGGTAGAGTTCAAGTTTGACCTGGACAGCCCTGTGTGATGTTGGTAACCCTAGTCTAGTGTGTAGATAAATTTTTTTTATATAAAATTCTTGGTGGTAGGTGGTCACCAGGTGGAGAGGACTAATTGTCAACTTGAGACAGACCCACTTGTTTTTTATCCAATGTGTAGTTTGTATTTTGTTTTAATCTGATCTGTGTTTAACTCATATCAGATTAAGATAAATTTAACTTTGATAGTTAATTTAGAAGGGTTTTATATCTGTTTGGAAGCATTATATTTGTTTCCAATGTTTGACTAATATTTAGATTGGAAATGTTGAGAACTAATCAATCATCTGAGAAATTAATTTAACATTCCGGTGTTTTATAAATTCACTACAAACTGACATTGAGTATATTTTAATTTGGTAATATTATTTTATAGTTCAAATTTTGACTGTAATTTTTTTAGATACTCAATTCACCCCCCTCTGGAGTCATCTACATTGACCAACATTTGGTATCAGTGGATTTGAAGTTTATTGTCATTTTTTTAAATCTTGTCACCTATGATTATAGTTGTTTTCCAAAGATCTCAAAATTTCTATTATTTATAAATTTTTATCTCATTGAAATTAATTTATAAATATGTATCATTGATAATATATTAGAAGTGTATTCTTCCAATAGAGAACCCTTATTTAAGGGAACTAATTATGCTTAGTGTAAGCTTAAAATGCTAATACATCTTGAAAGCATGGGATTTAAAATATGGACTGCTATAGAAAGTAAATATGAAATTCATAGAATTGCTAAAAACACTTGGGATGAACCTACTAAGACATCCTATAAAAATAACTATAAAGTAATGAATGCTCTGTAATGTGCACTAGGAGATGAAGAGTTTAATCATATGTCTGCTTGTAAAATTGCACTAGAGATTTGGGACACTATGTCTATTTCTCATGAGGGACCATCTAATGTTAAAGAGATGAGATTACATACTTATACTATAAAATATGTCAACTTGAGAATGAATCCTGATGAGTGTATTTCTGACATCTATCTCAGGTTCAATGAAACTACAAATACGATGATTTCAATTCAAAGAAAACTAACAGCCAAAGAGAAGATTATGAGAATTTTTTGATGCTTACTAGAAATATGTCATGGAGCATTTTTTTCTATTAGGGAATCATGAAATATTTATAAGATGATAGTGGAAGAATTGATTGGGAAACAAATTATATATGACGTGGAATTGGTGGTAAATCTAGAAGAGGATTAACCAAAACGAAAGAAAGTATATTTCAAGACAATTGCATCTTAAATTAAAGATAAGGAGAATGTTCATGCTTCTATTAAAAGCTCCAATAGTGA
This sequence comes from Viscum album, assembly GCA_963277665.1. Taxonomy (NCBI): domain Eukaryota; kingdom Viridiplantae; phylum Streptophyta; class Magnoliopsida; order Santalales; family Viscaceae; genus Viscum; species Viscum album. The sequence goes on from OY728158.1 coordinate 315,574,661, forward strand.
TGACTTAGCTTCAGATAGCGAAGAAGAAATGGCCCAGTTGGCAAGAAGATTCAAGAAATTTTATAGTGAAAAGAATTTTTAAAAAATCCAATTTACAAAGGAATGTATGAAAAAAAAGGAAAATTGTAAAAAGGATTAGAAGATAAATAGTTAGTCAGACGAGATAATCTAATACGAATGGAAAAGTAAAGGTCATGTCATGGCTGATCGTCTAAAGATGGAATATAAGAAATATTATGAAAATAATGATACAAAGAATAAGAGAGTAATGATGGTCACCTGTAGTGCCTCCAAGGTTAGATCTATTGAATTTTCCTCTAATAAAAATAATAATGATGATATGACTAATATGTTTTTTATGAAATAACCAATTAATGTATCCTTATAATCTCATGTATGTAATTCTTGTTATTCTAAATGTGAGTATGAGAATATGACAAATGATGAATTATTCCAATAATGAAACATTTTAGTAGAATCATGTAATGAGTTTAAAGACAAGTACAGATCGTTAAAGAAACAACATTCTCTTACTATGACTATAAACTCTGAACTTTCAACTAAAAAAGAGAAAAATGTTCAGCTTCTCAAGGATAATAATGAGTTAAAAATGAATAATGTGAAATTGAATAATGACTTAGAAAATTGTACTAATGGAAAAAATAATCTTTCTCAAAATCATTGTAAAAAATAGCTATTAAGTATACTTCTAGGATAGAATATCAACTAGGTAAAATTTAATTTTTCCAAATAATATTCTATAACAAAATCTGGAAAATCTTTTACATCTTTCAAAAACCAGAATTTTAATTTATGTTCTAGATCCAAGAAATATTTTATTGCATCTAATTTGTAAGCACCAAACATAGTTTATTTTTTAAACACTCTATATTATGCATATAGGAATCCAATAAGGTAGTTCTGGGTTCTTAAATCTTATATCACTAATGTATGTGGACCTAGTCAAATATGGGTACCAAAGTCATTTCATAGATGAACTCTTTTTTAGGTAAACATCCTAATGTGCTCCTGTAAAAAGTTTTGGTACTTCGACAGTGGCTGTTCTAGACATATGACAGAGGATTATTGAACATTTAATAGTCTTATCAAGATAGATGGAGGATATGTCACATTTGGTGACAATAGTAAATGAAAAATTATCAGCCTATGCCATATTGGTTACCATAACTCTATTTCAATTTCTAAAGTACTGTATGTTGATAGATTAATGTATAACCTGCTCAACAAATCTCTGTTTGGGGATTATGGATTTAATGTTATATTCAAAAATGATTCATTCCATGTTTCTTAATGTGAAGAATAAATTACTGCTTAATTATTTTAGAAATAATAATGTATATGCTATAAATCTAAACACACTAGCCTCAATGAATGTCTCATGTATAAATGACTTTAATAAAGAGTTTTGGATCTAGCATAAAAGACAATGACATTAAAACATAAGCTCTCTTAAAAATGTAATTAGAATAGAATTAGTTAAATACCTACCCAAATTATAGTTTCCAGGCAATAATGTGTGTAATCCTTGTCAAAAAGAAAAGCAACATAAAATCTATTTCAAACCAAAGAAAGAATTAACTACTTATCAACCTCTTGAGTTGGTTCACATGGACTCGTTTGGACTATCTATAGTTTCATTTCACAATGGGAAGAACTATGTTTATTTTTATTTAGATGATTTCTCTATGAACACCTAGACCTTTTTCCTAGATCACAAGAGTGAATCTTGTTCACACATGACCAATTATTCTAGGAATGTAGAAATTACTAGCGGACATATGATTAAATCATTAAGAAGTGATCATGTTCGTGAGTTTGTGAATGAAGATAATGAAGTTTTGGATCAAAAATGGCTACAATCATAATTTCTCTGCTCCGAGGACACCTCAATAGAATGGTGTGTTAGAAAGAAGAAATAGAACCCTGTTGGAAATCTCCCAAACTATGATTAATTAATATGACCTATATATTTATTTCTGGTATGAAGCTATTAATAAATCTTTTTACATAATAAACAGAGTCTTAATCAGACCCATCCTTATGAATACTCCTTATGAGTAGGAGAATGAGAGGAAACCAAATGTAAGTTATTTGGAAGTGTTTAGATGTAATTTTAATATTCTGAACAGTAAAGATAATCTAGATAAATTTGATTCCAAAAGTAATTAGGGGTTATTTCATGGATATTATACATCATGAAAATCCTATAGTTTCATTAATAAGAAGAACGAATGTGTTGAGTAATATGTAAATATCATGTTTGATGAAGAAGATCCACATGAGAACAAGACCTCACTAGAAAATACTGAAGAGGATTTGTCCAAATCTAGAAATTAATGATAAAACCTCAAATCATTAGGTGAAGGAATATGTGAAAACATCATGTTGTGGAAATTCTTTAGATCCTAACCGTAATGAACTAGATCAACTTGACAAACCTAAAATATGTATTATGGCCTTTTCTAGACCAACTAGGACACTTAAATATCATCCCTTGGATGCTATTGCTATATATTTAGATAGAGGGACACAAATGAGAGTTTCTTTGAGAAATCAGATTGAACATCAAGCATTCTTGTAACAACATGAACCTAAAAATATAAATGATTCAATCAATGATGTGTTTTGGGTAATTTTCATGAAAGAAGGACTTAATCAGTTAGAATGAAATAATGTTTGGAAACTTGTAGATAGATCAAAGTATAATATAACCCTTGGAAGAAAATGGTTGTTTAAAACTAAAGTATATGAAGATGGAAAAATAGTTAGAAACAATTCTAGACTGGTTGCACAAGGATATAATCATGATGAAGGAATTTATTATGAAGAGACCATGGCACCACTATCTTGAATTGATGTAATTAAGAACTTACTTGACTATGTAGCATAGTTGGATTTTAAAAATTATCAAATGGATGTCAACATTGCATTCTTAAATGGTTATATAATTAAGGATGATTTTTTTGAACAAAACATAGGTTTTACAAATCCTCAGATTTCGAATCATGATTTCAAATTATCTAATTATTTTTACGGTTTGAAATAGTCTCTAAGATCTTGGAATGAATGGTTGAGTAATTTTCATATTTCTAGCCACATTACGTAAGGACATGCATATTCTACATTATTAATAAAAATAATTTAAAAATTTTATTAATAGCCCAAATATATGATGATGGTATTATCATTGGATCTCTTAAAAATTATTTATGTAATTATTTTTCCTAAATAATGAAAAGTGTGTGTGAAAAGAGATTAATGTGTGAACATTAATATCTTCTTGGATTTCAAATATTTTAAAATAAAGAATTTATTATTTTAAATCAATATATGTGTACTAAATATATTTTGAAAAGGTGTGGATTTAATAGCATTAATAGTAGTGAAACCCCTATGAATTCTACATGTAAGTTAGATCGTGATGAAAAAGGGAAATCAGTTGATCAAACTGCTTACAGAGGAATTATTGGTAGATTGATATTCTAAACTGCTTGTAGGTTAAATATTATGTTTAGTGTGTGTATGTGTGCATGATTTTAGGAAAACCCAAACGAATCACATTTGAATGCTGTAAAAATAATTTTATAATACCTTATGTATACAACTAATTTAGGATTGTTCTATCCTATTGGAAAATGTTTTGATATAGTTATCTATTCAGATGCTAAATTTGGTGGATGTATGTTTGATATAAAATGTACTTCTAGAACAAGTCACATTTTGGGAAGGTCTCTAATATCCTGGTTTAGTAAAAAATGAAAAATTCAGTTGCATTATCTACTATGGTAGAAGAATACATTGTTGTTGGTAGTATTTGTGTAAAAACTTTCTTGATGAATGACACCTTACTAGACCACAGATTTAAATTTATAAATATCCCCATAAACTGTGACAACACAAGTGGTATTAAAATTTCGATGAATCCAATTTATTATTCAATAAAGAAGAATATTGATGTAAGACATCACTTTTTGATATATTATTATAAAAAAGTTGATATAACTCTTGAGTTCATTGGGACTAAGCATCTTCATGCTGATATATTCACTAAACCCATAAACTCCAAGAGAATGAATTAAATTAGACATGAACTAGGAATGATAAATCTCTAATGTCCTGTCAAACTGATCTCTTGAAATCGATCCGTGAAACTTATCTCTTCAAACAGATCCATGAAACCGATCCTTGAATCTGATCCTATGAAATCGATCAATAAAACTAATATTTGAAACTGATCCTTGAAACCAATCTTGTGAAACTAGTCCTTCAAACCGATCACCTAAAACCGATCCATGAAACTGATCTTTGTGAAACCGATCACTTGAAACTGATCGTGTAAAACCGATTCAATGACACCAATGTATTTATGGACTCTTTTGAAATTCTGTCTATTTTAAATAAAATGACATTATTTATTATTATTTTTCCCATGTTTAAACTTTATTTTTTATGTTTTTAAGATCCATAAATGAAAAATTGAATTCAATACACAATGACCTTCCACATTCCCTCTTCCATAAAACCTTCCACACTTTGCCACTCTATCTCCGAACCCCCGTCCTCCAAACTCCTATTGGAATCTGATTCCTTGAAATGGAATGGAACAAGCACACAATGGAAGAGTCAAGAAAATCTCTATCTACTAATCATCATAAGGGTGAGACCAGTGTGCAAGCTAAACCATGATTGTAAATCTGAGTGGTTACAAATGAAAAAGAAGTGTCCTCTAAGGGGATTTTTTCAAGCAAGTAATTTTTATTGACAGTGTTGGAATCTCAATGGTGGATAAGCTAGTTCTCAAACAACGAAAGACCATATTATCCCCAGATAGTGCATTAATTTTATCTACATTTGAAGATATCCATGGATGAAGCTGAGGAATGAAGGATGAAGTTGGTGGTAAAGGTAAAAGAAATAGCTTTTTCATCTACGGAATGGGTTGAGTGCTTGGAGATTCCTCATGAAGGTGTCTATGCTGATTATCAGGGTAATATTCCACCTTCCTCTAATTAGTTATATTATGATGATGCTCTGATGGATTTTACTAGAAATGGAGAATTTAAGGGGACTATTGATAGTTAATTTGATGGAGAGGCAAGGTTACTTTTTATGATTATACATCATCAAATATGCCCAAGGAAGGGAGGTTTCTCTACTGTGAAGTATCAGGATGTATTCAAGATCTATCATTCGAGAAATGGGGAAAAGGTGAACATGTGTAGGTATCTAATGGTTCTTCATTCTGATACGACAAATCTATCCAAGAAGGAAACATGTTTGTACCATCCTAGGATGATCTCTTCCATGTTAAAGAATATGAGTTATGAGGAAGATGGAAATGAAGTGATAAGAGCATGTAGTATTTATTGTCATCAAAAAGATATTTTCAATGGAATGATGATATTTTGGAACCCATGGATGGAATTATTGATTGGATACAAGGAAAGGTTGTATGAGGAATTCAATTCGATTTACCATCCTACCAGACCAAAGGATCAAGTTGATCTAGGCCTCAAACTCGAAGAGGAACCTATTTATTCTGATGAGGAAGACGAGACTGAGTTTACAAGGAAATAAGGATCTCCTTTTGATGACATGAGTGGCCCTAATATTGCTAAAATCCCCAAAGATATTTCTTATGTACCATCTAGTCCACCTTTGGATTAACCGTCAAGGGAACCTCTGTTAGGTGATGAGGATGAGGAAGAGATTGAGGTTAGTGGAGTTGAAGGCTATGTAATTAAATTAGTCGAAGAGTATGATGATGATGATGATGATGATGATGATGATGATTAAAATGATTGAGGAGGAAATAATGAGAATGTAAGTGATTCTTTAAAAGTGGGAGACCAATTAGTTGATAGATCCAGTGTGGAATCTGTACATGGAGTGGGTGGTGGTGCTAATATTATTGAACAGGAGGCTGTTGATCATGGAGATAATGTTCATGAGGACATATCACCCTATACTAATGATGAATATGAAGAAATCATTCAATAATTTAATGAACCTAAGGATGGTGGCCATGAGAAAGAAGTTGAGGATCAGGTGCCTCGAATTGGGGATGTTCCTGGAGATATTGAAGTGGCTGGAGAACATGCAGAACCTCAAGTTCAGTTGGTACATATACCATGAAATTTAATTATGGCTAGACGAAAGGATGAAGAAGTAGATGCAGATAAATTTGTTCTTGAACATTTGGGAAGAAGGTTCAGGATTGAAACTGTTGAGCCAAGAGACTGGACATGTACTCAGGTGTGGAATAATGATCCTGGATACATTCATTTTAGGTTGGAATATGACTAATATGAGGAGAGGTTGTCTCCTCCTCTCACTCCACACGCCCGAGCTAAAGCAGAACCTCTAGCACTTATTTACCGGTTGCACCTCTACCAGTAGAGCTAGTAGCCCAGACAGTGCCTATTTACTATGTAACTAAGGCTGATTTGGTGTGATTATAATATTATATATGTGAGTGAGTGAAATCATCAGTTGGATCTAGGATTGAATCCTTCACTTCAATATGTACATCATATGCAGATGCAATAATGATAGCAAGGATGGTGATCCAGGATATTCAGAAAAATATCATTACCACATCAAAAACAATAATTAGACATAATACATTGCTGAGAGAAGAAGTAAGGAAGATGAGCAATGAGTTAAATTCTCTAACCTCTTATTTCACGACCTCCTTTACTGGTGTAATGTAAGTTCATAGGATCTTGTTGACTCATCTACGAAGTGTATATCTGAAGAATCTGAAAGTGGATCAAGGAGAAATGATTACTGGAACATCCAGTTCTAGGAGTGGGAAAAGTGATGTTGTTGATTTGAAATCTATCATGGCTATGATGAGAGAGGAACTCCAAAATCTTTAGAGTGTTTCCGAAAAATAAACTATTGAAATGGTACATAGAAATACAGACCTTGTGTACAATAAGGTATGGTAGTTCACTAATGAATCCTCTGCAGCTCAGAAATATATAAAATAGAAAGTGGATAAGTACTTTACTACGAGCTATACCAAGCGTTATCTCATCAATAACATCATATTTTTAGCATAAAATCTCTAAATTTCTAAAGTCACATAATCTTTAAAGAAGAATGATACTCAATTGAATTATATTACCCCTCTACTGTATAAATTCATGGATAATAAGGATGGAATCAAAAAATACATGCAATATAGTGGTGAAATCATTAATGATTTCATTAATATTTTAAGCCATATCTATATGATCAAGTTGAAGAAATTGTTGTACCTCCTACTTCTACCATTGTTACTTTATCTTCGCCTAATGCTCTAATTCTTATCTCTCAGGATCTTTCTCACATTCGACCAGTCATTAAATAGAAATCTCCCTGTCACATGTCATCATAAAGAAGGCCTAGACTTGCAGCCACTGTCCCTATAGGTGTTTCCTTGCCTAGTGTTATCATTAGACCACCTCTTCCCACTGGCACTCCCAAAACATCTCATCCTAATATGTATCCTTCAAATAAATGATAATCCACTCAGAATCCCAACCCTTAATTATGGATTGTTTCTTCGATTGGAGTTTTACCTTTTTTTACTATCCTTTTTTATTTCTTATTGGAAATCATTTTTGTCTTCTCTCTGTCTCTCTTTTTTTAATGATATTTCTCTTCTTAATTTGTCCTTTTTTTTCTAATACCAAAAGGGGAAGAAAGGCATACATTATTAATTTTAGGGGGATAAATTATTGAATATGACCAATGGAAAGTATTCAATATAATCTAAATACATTTATTGAGTGGGGGAATTGTTTTATTAACTAAAAAAGGGAATGCTTTAGTTATATTGACTAATGAAATTCAGTGAAGTATGATATGTCCTGTTATTTTTATTCCTTATATTTACATGTATTCCATAATTTCTGATTATCAAAAAGGTGGAGATTGTTGGACCCTCTATTATATAGTAGTTTTCATAATCAAAAAAAAAATTCAATCTAATGATTCTAATATTTCATGCCATTTAATATCTCTAATAAATAATTTATGTCATACAGAACAATATATTTCAATAATTCAATAAACTATATTTATTTATCAATATGTTTTAAGTGTATATTTACATGTATTTTTGGATGTACCAAAATCTAGTAATGTTATGTGTAAAACATACACTACATATGTTTCTCAGAGTTGCAGGCACAAATAGTTTTTTCAACACACCAATGTTGGACAACCAAGGTTCGAACACCGATGTTTGACACACCGATGTTCAAGACACCAATGTTTGACACACTGATGTTCGAACAACTCTTGTTCAAAAAACCGATGGTCGAGAGACCATTAATCAACACACTGATGTTCAACAAACTGATGTACGACACACCGATGTTCATGACACGAATGTTCGACACACTGATGTTCGGAACACCGATGTTCGACACAGCCCTATTCGACAAACCAATGTTCAACACACTGATGTTCGAAACACCTATGCTTGACACACTGATGATCGACTCACCAATATTCGACACACCGATGTTTGAATGACTGACGACAAACCGATGTTGACACGCCGATGCTGACACAACGATGATGACATACCAATGTTGACCCACTAATGTTGACATACCAATGATGACATACAGATTAAAATTACTCGCCTATAGTCATAAATAACTGTTTCATGTTTATTTATTCAAATTTATTTATGATTATCATATTTAGACAAATTAATGTTTCGGAAAATATTTAATGGTTCTTGTAGAAAAATTTATTGATAGTATGATGTACATGCACGTGGGGAGATCTTCATTCCTATTGGACCTTGAAGTATAAAAGGATTACAAGGTCATCATTAAAGACTGTCTAGGAACTTGCGAGAAAAGAAATGGTAGACTGGGTGAATATTCAAGATATTTCAAATATAAGAACTTGCAGATTGAGTACACAAGAAGTTTAATATTACAAGAAACAACCTGCTAAAGCACATGGAATATCCTGACATATAAGAGCTGATCCTTTTCACACTTGGAAACTAGATTTCAGAGACTACAATACTCTGTTCTGTATCCAACATCCAGAAGAGGGGTTGAATATCATTTTCTCTACATCCAATGAGTCTAGAGAATTACTGCACAATGCATAGAGATTTCTAAACTCTATTATTCTTTTATAACTCTATTTGTGATCTTGTGATTACTTTTGGAGTAGTGTGTGAATCTATGTGTGTCATATACACAATATTCTGAGCATAACTAAATGATACTAAAATATCCTAACATTAAATCACATTTTACAATTCTATCCCACATAGAACAATGGAAGGGATCATGTGTGATCTATTTGTTTTTTTTCTATGAATAACTATGGTAGAGGTCAAGTGTTATCTGGATAGCCCCTTGTGCTGTTGGGAACCAGATATGGTGTGTGGATCAAAATTATGTTAATATAAACTACTTTCTGATAGGTGATCACCATGTGGTGAGGACTATGTCTCATCTTGAGACATAACATCTTGTATTTTATCAACTGAATAGTTTTTCTTTTGTTTTAATCTGATCTGATTTTAATTCATTCCATTAAGATAAATTTATCTTTTATAGTTAGTTCATAAAATGTATATATATGTTTTGAATTAGTATACTAGTTCCAAAAGACTAACTAATCAATAGATTGGAAAATCTGGGAACTATTTAATCATATGAGAAATTAATTTAACAATTATGTTTTTTTATAAATTCACTACAAACTAACATTGATTATATTTTAATTGGGTAATATTATTTTATAGAGACAATGTTGATAGAAATTTATATAGATACCAAATTTATCCCCTCTTGATCCATCTACTCTGACCTACAAACTTTTTTGGGGGGAATAATTTGAGACTTCACTGGTTGGACTAAACCTTGTTCAAGAGAAAATAGAAAAGATTCTATTGATCGGTAGGAGAATGGTGAAGGATTAATGTTGTCAGAAACCATATAAAGATAATTAGCGGTGACCATTTCTATTCCATGAAAGTGATCATATTTTCATGAGAATCTATTTCAGGCATGGGAATCATCATCTTCGTAATTATGGAATGTTATTTCATTAAAATATTTTCCAGTTTGAGATAATAGAACAGATTTGTGAGTTGATATATTGGTTAGGATTTCCACCAATGTTTTGTTTTCAGTATAATGTTATTTTTGTATCTCAATTGAAGAAATGTCATCCTTATACTGACCATGTGACTCAGTGGAATCATATTGACCTATATCTAGATTCTATATCGGTTCAAATTCTATTGTAGCTTGAGTATAGGACTGAGAATGTCATAGATAGGAAAAGCATCAATCTAGTTCTTGTTTTATGAAATCATGATTGGATTTTTCTAGAAACATGTGAGCATGAAAAGTAAATTATAGAGAAGTTTCAATAATATTTATGTCCAATGTTGGCTTTCATCTTTTTGTTGACAACAAGTCCTATTGTGGGGAGAATTTATCACCCCCCAGTTTGTGGTAATTAACCCATTATCTATGTATTTTATGTTTATAAAGTAATGTGGTAATGTGTTGGGAGTGTTTTAAGAGTGTTTTTAAAAGTTTTTTTAATCATTTATAGAGCTTCATTTTTTTCTAATTGTTTGTAGTCACTATAAAACACCTCCAAGAAATAGTGCAATAGAAAATGTGGGTACTAGGTAAGAGCATAGTTAGTCACATATTTTTTTCCAAACTATGCATCAAACTAGGAGAAACCGTGTGATGTTGCATATAGGGTATTAGAATATTAGGCTCAAAATATGTATAATCGTAAGATCCAACTACGATAGGAGGTTTATATGAGGATTCAAGTGAATGGTTAGAACATAGTTTTCCTAATCATTAACCCTAACCATGAAACAATAAAATTTAGAAACATGTTTTGTAGAACTAATAAGATTCAAATATGTAATCCAAAATTTCCCCTATATTTTGGAAATAAAATAACTAAATTTCCTCCCAAAGTCTATAAAGGCCATTCCACTTGATTTTAGATTGATTCCGAGTTGAATCTAGGTGAGTTGGAGGTTAGGTTTAGTTGTAAGTGGTAATTCATCGTTGTTTTACATTGTTTATTCTTTCTTCTTACATATCTTAGATTCACGGATATAATCCATTGGGCATAGTTTCATATTCATTTATTAAAATAATGATGAGATATGGTTTTTTTTATTGTAAAAATATCTAATTACATTTATGAATGATTCAAGATGGATTTTTGTAGTTTTTGTGCCATTATTTGGTTTCTCCAACATTTGAGATGTAGGTGGATTCAATCTCAACTCATCTTGTTAGAACATAAATGAATGATTTAAAATTGATCAATTTTTTTAATTTAATCCTGAAATTGATGTGAAAATATGGATGGAAACCCAATTCAGTAATGTTTTTCAGAATTTTGGTAATTGTGGTAATTGGTTGTTTTGTGGAAGGTTCCATTGGTCCTGATTTTAAAATGATAGTTTTCAAATTATGGCTTGGTATTGATTTATAGAAACAAGTTGGGGGAATATTTTAAAAAGATAACTGTTTTATTTAAATTTTTTGGCATGGGATTTGGAATATATAGTTGGCATGTATTCATGTGAACTTGATACATATAAGGCCATGATATTTATCCTACTAAAAGAATGAGAAAGATATGGGAGTGAAGATTCACCAAAAAAAATCATTCACTAAGTGACATCTTGGTGAAAGGATGACTCAAAATTTATGAGTATAGAGATGTCCATGGTTACATCGATGTATGGGTATTTTTATTTTTAAAAATAGAATGGGTATGAAAACATTATATTTGAGAATTTTTTTGAAGAATTGTTTGGTTTCCTTCTTCTGATTTTTTTTTGGTTTTTTCAATTGTTTTTATTTGGTATAAACTAATTAATATTGATTTAAATTATTTTATATAAATTTTCTAAAATGATATATCCTATTGGTGTGAGTAGGGAAGTCATTGGGGAATTATTATTGAGTTCTATACTCACCCCCAAAATGGGAACATTGTGCATTAACATATGTTTTATATCAAGACACATGTAACGGCAAGGTGTCTCATTTATTTAGTGAAACATTGTGACACAATGGTCATGGATTGGTGTGTTTGATATTAGATATGATTTGGATTTTATGAGATATAGTTTTATGGTTCATTGAGATTTGTTGTATTTGTTTCCATTTTGTACTCTAATATAGTGTGTTGTTCATTTAATCAATGATTGAGAATTGTTCTCATTCATCATGTAGAGTTTTTGTGGTTATGATTATATAGTATGATTGTATTATTTTCAATGGTAAAATCATTCCCCAACTATTATTAATCCATAAACATATATTTCCAGCCTCTCATGTCTTGCTGATGTCACCTATGTCCAGTAACACCCTCTTCTTCTTCCCAATCTAATGGGTGAGGGGTGGAATATTACATAACATCCCCAAACATGTATGTATGAAAAAATAAGTTTTATTTCATTCAAAAATTGTTAGGGGATACTATTATAGACATTACTTGATACTCAATTTTGTATGTATGCTACTATTTGTACCGTTTATCCCCAAAAGGAGAATGAAAGACTCATTTAACTTATCATTTATCTAACCATGTCCAGTATGGTGAGGTTTCTCCATTATATTACACCATTCCACAAAAGGTGTATATAGAGGAGTGGGTTGTGTTATGATCCCATATTTTTATAAAAAATCAATAAAGTCTTGAAATATATTATCTCCACCTTGGTATGAGTACACACCCCTTTATTCAAAAGGAAATGGTCAACACATGTTTGTATTCTCTAATTCAATAATCTCATTATCTATTTCATGTTTTTAACTAAATAGAGATTTGGTCATTTTTTCATGTAAATGTGTCTGACTTACGACAAGCAGTTTTTGTTCAAATAAATCTAAATATTCAACTTTGTGTAATTTGTGGAAACAATTTTTGTAAACACGACTTATATGGGGATGACAAATTTTCATGTGGTATTATTTGTTAGAAGTGTTTTTTACAAATTTCTATTACATTGTTCTTATACTCTATCATATAAAGGACATTGTTAAATTGTGACATAACATAAAAAATTTCTGCATTACAAAATCAGAAACATTTATCCTTGAATTTGAAAATAAATCCATCTATATCATGTATAGATACAGAAATAATGTTTTTGATAATGAATGGAGAATAATAAAAATCACTTAAAACAAAGAATATTTTAGTTGGAAACATGACTTAATAGTCACTGATATCTATAATAGAATTATCATCTCCATTGAATGCCCACAGATCTTCCCACCCTTTACCAATATTTATAAATTTACATGGATCCTTTATTTTAAATCATATATTATCAAAATATGATGTATCAAACAAAAAATTTATAGAAATATATAAATTTAAATTGACAAAATATTCAATTGAATCTCCCTTTTCTTATGAGGAAGGGATCAATTTTTATTATAGTGGACCTTATTACCACATGAGAAACAAACACCATCATATTTACTTGCTTTTACCTCTATCTTCGTCATTATGGAAGGGTGTTGAGAAAAATATATTGGATTATAGCTATTTTCACGGACTTTCATTTTTTTCACTATTATAACAAAATTCTTTTCATGTTTCATCTTTTCATTTACTAGGTGAAGAATATTAATAAGATCTAAGAGATAATTATAAAATTTTTACGTATTAAAATTAATAATAATTCTTCTGAATATTTGACGGAGTGATGCATGGATGAGATCAGTTCACAATTTTGTAGTGTGTTTAAACCCTCTAACTTATTGATGCTCAATGTAGATAGTAATATTTAATACATGAGGATCAAATAGTAAACCATCCACAAGCTTACACTGAATGATTTCTTTGGAAATATCAAATATTTCTTGTCTTGATCTCTCCTGATAAATACCATTAATATGTTTGACCATGCTATAAGAATCATTGTTTTCATGGGAATTCATGAGTTTACTATGTATAAATCATAAAATAAAACATTTTACATTGAACACACAATTCATATTATTTTCATAGACAAGGATCTCTTAATCACTTTCCTTCTTGGAATGAAAATATGGAATTTGGTATTCTTGGTGTAATATTTATATTTGTGGAACAACACAACAAGAAGACCACTAAAACACTATTGGATGTTACTACTATTGAGAAGATGTAAATTATCATATATGGATCATAGGTATAGTGTGGATGAAGAACATGGAATTTTATTCTACAATTTAAGTGTTAATATTATATATACTTTTTGTGATTATAATTTATGTGAGAAACTATAATAATTACATTTTTATTAAGTATCCAATATTTTTATCAAGTATCAGTAGGCCTCACTATTGAACTAAGAATTTATAATAACAAAATATATTATAGTGCAAAATTCTATTTTTTTACTTCTGTATGGTCCAAACATTGGCCATAAAAACAATAAACTCGAATTTTGGTGGGCGGTCTTCCAACTATAGAATTTTAAATCCCTAATCCATTGAGTAGAATATACAATCCTGAAATCCTGTCATAGATTTCCTCAAGACCTACCTTTAAATTTTATTTAATAGAATTTGGTTGTTAACATCAATATGTGTTCAATTTTGTTAACCTAAAAACACTAATAATAAATTCTGATAAAAGAAGGTGTCCTAACATTATCCATGTAAAAAATTGATTATATTATATCATTCCCAATCACGTATGGAAGGTCCAGTCTGACTTAATTTAATATTGAGGGATTTCTAATGATTACGTATTAATTTTATTTTTTTCCTTTACATTACATGTTAATATTATGTAAATTATATATAATTAATTCCCATATATGATACAATATTTACAATTAATCCTTTATTTAAATTATTATTTTTACATTATTTCATTTATTTGTGTGATAACAGTCCTACAATAATGAATGAAATAATATAAAGATAGATATAAATAAATATTTAATCAATTTAATCAAAATCTTATAAAATACTAGATTTATTCGGGGGGGATTAATCAAACCATTACATAGGGGGATACTCAATGTGTCTATATTATCTTGAGTTGCATCTCCACATATCCACCTATGTATCACATTGGTTGGAATCATCTTGTTCCATTTTTACTAGCTCCACATTCCCTAAGAAAATACAGTGGATAGAATTATTTATAACTCACATTCGTGTGAGGGGAACCGAATGATTGGTTAAGGGGAATTACATAAATCACCTTTGATACACATGTTCTACATAATTATAAAAGGAGGGATGATACCCATGAAATCATAATTTTTTTAATAGTAAATACTTATAGTCCCATTCAATAAATTAAATTATAAAATTCCAACACATACACTGGTCTACGTCAAGGTAATGATCAATCATAAACATTCCATGATTAATCATTTCAAATAATTAACAAAAATTCATTTAAATTATTTCATTGATAAGATAAAACACACATCAATTAATTTAATTAAAAATATTATAAATAAATCATTTATTTATATGTTATTTTATCCTATCATCTAAAAATTCCCATCTTCTAGGATTTTAAATAAACTAAGTAATTTAATTTTTTAAGAACTGATGAAATTAGTACAAAACAGTTTACATGAATGTAACGTAGTGATTACCTATCTGAACTAATAAGTATGGTTTAAATGTAAATAATGAAATCATACAAAATATATTTTACACAACATGAATCATAATTACATTACATTTAATATCAACTTAATAAACTAAAAAAAGGAAAATTATATTTCCTTTACAATTTAATTTGTTGAGTCATTAATATAGAATAAGAATACATGATCCATAATATAAAATATTATTCAGAAAAAATTATTTATTTAATATTATATTAAACATATTTATCAGCATATACTATCAACATAATTTCACAAAAAACATGAGTCTATAAGGTATAATGGTTAATTATTAAATTATAGTGTTTCTATGTAAACAGGTAATGTTCACAACATGTATAATCCAGTGACAATTTGTGAACATATTTTCACATATTTTTTATAGTATACTATTTGGGACTTAGTGTACACTTATCCTGAATATTTATGACATACTGGATGTGTATAAGGAATACACAATGTGTACGTATATTTACATGGCTTCTGGACATTACAAATCATGTATTAAATTCATGTTTTGTATTAATTACATGATGTAGTTTGACCCAATGTTTTTTTTATTAAAATAAAATGAACTACATGATGTGTAGTAAAACTACATGGTGCATACTCAAAAAAATAAGTCTGCCACCCTCGCATCTCTAGATTTGATGCAGTTTTTTTTGACAAAGTTTGTATTAATAATAAAAAAACCAGAAATCCATGTGGGCATCCTTGTGTATTGAACATGGTTACATGCAATGTAAAAATGTGGTACATGTCATGTGGTGTTTTATTATCTACCCAGGATCTTTAGAAATTGTACAGTGGATCTTCATATGTACATTTTTTTAATCATTAACCAATACTGGTTATATTTTCGAAAAACAATGAATAGGGGGGGGGGGGGGTAGTTTTTTATGATAGATGAATATCTAATTAAAACATGAAATAAATCCTAAATTTTATATTCACAATGATTAAAAAATACATAATAAATTTGAATGTGACACCTTTAATACCCTTAGCAGCTTTAGGCACATCACAATCACCTTTTATAGGAGTTAAATTGAAATTTATTTTAATTTAGAGTTTCTAGAAACAACAATAGATGATATTTTCATGTTAAATCTACTTTTAATTTATTCGAATTTGTAATAAATAAATATATGTAGTATATTACTTTGATGATAATTATGGTTATCATATTAAATAACTTTTGTGGATTACCATTTCTGCATTATAGGATC
Source organism: Viscum album (assembly GCA_963277665.1). NCBI lineage: Eukaryota > Viridiplantae > Streptophyta > Magnoliopsida > Santalales > Viscaceae > Viscum > Viscum album. Next base: position 315,591,566 of record OY728158.1, read on the forward strand.
CATGGTTTGAACCCCTCTAGTAGTGATTCACACATGCACCTTTGATCTCTGAAAAATCACTAATCGATTGACTTTCGAAAACAAGGTAGATCAGTCATATTTATGTTTACCATGATCACTCATCTTCTCATCATGAACGATTTATTCCAATTATTGATAATATGAGAGGATATGGATTTGAGAGAGAAATTATTTGTGTAAAACAATTATGAATTTCTGTTTTACCAACAAAATAGTCAAAAATATCTATTTATAATGCTAGGTTTTAGGGTAAAAAATTATATAATTGCATATTTTCCCATAAACAATTTAACAACACATAGAAAACCACATTCCATTATAATTATAATAAAATATGGTTATTATTTTATGTTTCACATGTTATTTTGTGTTATAATAAATTTTATTTTACCACCAGGTAAATTAAAATTTACCACCCTACAATTCCAGGGCCTTTTCAAACTCCTCACAATTTATTGAACACCCAAATAATTATATAATTAAATGTTTCATTCAGAAATAACTATTTATGATCAATAAAACATGAATAAATGTATTCCTCAGTATTGAGAATAATATTCATTATATTGATTAAATTAAATTATAATTTAATCAATATTAATGGAAAAACATTATGTGTGATCATCTTGAATTATTTCTTATTGGAATTTGGTAGGGTTTCCAAAATTCCAAGATTTTTATCTTGAAATGAGTCATTGAAACAAATATAAATAATACAATGTCTCCATGTAAACAACCACATATGAAAAATCATTTCTTAATATTATCCCTCTATCTCAATATCTCATCATGGAGGTTTCAAATCATTTTCATCAACCTATATGATCAATATGTCTTTATTTCTAATATCTAAAATTATATAATTACACCATGGACATTGAATTTAATATGAAAGTTAAATTTCAAAAAAAAGGATAACATATAAACTTCCATAATGATGGAAGGGATAAATTCTTCCTTGACTTATCTATTAATAACATGTCATGGGTGACACACCCAATGTATGAAACTTCTCTACAAACTATTATGATCGTGGACCATGAAATTCATCAATGTTCATTAGTCATGATATACATCAAGGATAATATTAAATTCTACGGACCATTATACACTCTCATAGAGAGGAATGTTTGAAGACACCAAAAATTGTGTAATTTCTACTTCTGGGTCACCTATCATAATCTCCAATATTGGAGATTACCAAGTGTGAACTTCATGAGAAGAAGGATCATATGATTAGGATTAGATAAACCTAAGAGTCTCATTTAATTTCACCAATCATTGAATGCTATCTTTCTATAAAACTATATTTAAGAATATCATCGTAGCATTTCAAGGTACTCATCATTGATAGAACAATTATGACATTATCAACATAATAAATATTAAATGACATTATTATATTAACTTCATTCATAAAAATGAAAAATATGAAATAACATGTTTCATTTATATTATAATCATTGAATATACATGTAATCCTAGTATAAAAATTTGGTCCTAGGATACCAAATCCAACTTAAATTCCTTATGACCCAACACCTCTAATTTTTTCGTAAACTCCAGTAATTCCACAGTGTCCATTATATATAGAGTCTTCAAAATATTTCTTTAATAAAGGATTAAATAAATGGAAAACTCAACTCCATGATCTGGTGGATGCCTAGTAGTTATACCCGAATTCATCAATTTATTCCAATATAATAGTTACATCGTCAAATTGAATATTACCTTATCCATAAGTATCATGTGTGATCCTTTCTTCCTTAATTATATTATTCAGAAGAGCTACAGGGGTGGATATATACATGAATCTGATGATGAAGTATCCCCTCTAAAGATATTCAATTCCACAAATTCTTCCAAAATTTTAATTTCCTTCTTATTTATATAAACATTTCAATTTTATTTTGAAAACTATTTGATACAACAGATTATATTAAAATAAACCATAGGTGTATTAATGAATTCATTAAATTGTTCATGTTTATGTTTGATAATGGGATCATGATTGAACATCATTATTGTGGTGAGAATTCCATTTAGAGTTTTGACTGATAAATCCTTTCTTAAGGTGCTAACAAAATATGTAATTTTATTAGAAACCATGTATGTTATCAAAGTGTGAGAAGCTAAAAAAGAAAGTTAATAATTAGCTAATAATTTCAATATGAGAAAAGTACCTACGATCACATCATTAAGAAATTCAAACGTAGATTTTTTGATCATATAATATTTTCCTTTCTCTATTATATGTTTCTTGGAAAATTTTCTTTAATGCTTGGGACAATTATTTTTAAAGTTCCCCATATGCTTACAATTGAATAATTGAGCATTATAATAGTCTCTCTTTCCAATGAAATAATGATCCTAGTGAATTTTCTCTCTACACTCGTTTCAAAATCCCATACTCAGGATGCATGTTCAATGGTGTTTCTTTCGACATGCATCAAAATTTGTAAATTCTAGCCTTCCTTTATTCTCATTTTCTAGTATTTCGAACCACCCACTTATAATAATTATTTCCTTCAAATTAATAAGAATTGGTTAATTATTTCCCTATATTGATAGAAAATGATACTATATCGTCATATGATTGGAATATTTTATAGAATAATTCCCTTCAAATGATTTTCTTTATACAATGAAATTAATTGTCAACATTAATTTTTGTATTTTATACATTGTCCTCAACATTTCATTCTATACATATAAATTTAGATTCATACATAGAAACGTTTTTCTATTCTTTTGTCTTATACTCCCGAATTTTCTCTCCATATCTACTCATTATTATTGGGGAAGAAATTATTTAATGAAAAGTTCATTAAAATAATTTAATTACATAATCACTATTTCCCCATTATCCTCTATGTTTTTAATCAATTTACACTATTTATCCCCATCCCTAGAGAGGTGATAAGATTCCATGAAAACCTTTTACCATTCATTAAATTCCAATTCGAGAGATATGTTCTAAAAGGAACTTATCTACTTATCAACCACAAATTGATTTATTGTTCTATTAAATGATGGAATTTGTTGATGCATGACGTGGTATAGCGTTGTTACACTAAATTTTGGATAAGTAGGATACTTCATATAATAAATGTTATTGGTTATGTCATGAGTGAGTTTCCCCAATAAAGTTATAATTTGTTCATCTACAACTCTAGCTTCATTATTATTTCGGTACAGGAAATCCCTTCATGGATTTCATGCATAGATACATTATACATTCATTCAAAATTGATACACTAGTGCAGAAAAAGGTTTTTACGTTGGTTATTTTTCATTTTTTACATCGGTTTCTAGCCGACGTTAATACGAGAGACGTTATAAATAACTTTTTGACGTCGGTTATTTAAAAACCGACTTCAAAAACATAAAATCTTGATTTTTATGACATCGGTTATATTAGAACCGATGTGATAAATAAAATGGGAAGGGTTTATCGCGTCAGTTATTTAACAATTGACATGATAAAAGGCCTCGAAAATGGTTTATCATGTCATTTCTTAAAAAAATGACGTGATAAAAGGATGGGGAAATGGTCTATCACATCGGTAATAAAAGAACCGACATGATAAACCAGGGGGCAGGGGGTTTATCGCGTCAGTTATTATAGAACCTCCGTGATAAACTGGGGGGTGGGGTTATCATGTCGGTTATTAAACAACCGACGTGATAAACCGGGGGGAGGAGGGTTTATCACGTCGGTTTTTTAACAAACGATATGATAAACCGGGGGAGGGGGGTTTATCACGTTGGTTATTATATAACTTCCGTGATAAACCGGGGTGAGGGGGGTTTATCACATCGGTTATTATATAACTGCCCTGATAAACCGGGGGGAGGGGGGTTTATCACGTCGGATATTAAATAACCGACTTGATAAACCATTTTCCGGGCCATTTATCATGTAAGTTAATAAATAAACGATGTGATAAACCATTTTCCAGGCCTTTTTTCACGTCGGTTATTAAATAACCGACGTGATAAACCATTTCCCAGGTCTTTTATCACGTCGGTTATTAAATAACCAATGTGATAAACCGAATTTTTTTTAAAATTGAATGCAGTCATCTGCTCCCCACCAGAATCAACCAGAAAAAAAATCAAGAAATCATAACACCAAAACAAATGTAGATCAAAATTAAGCATGTACATAGATAACATATATAACATACCCCCTAAACAGGCCCCACCCTAATGTATACCCCATGGACAGCCCTCCCCCACCCCGTTGGAGCCCGCACCCCCATGTATACCCCCTGGACAGCCCTCCCCCACTCCATTGGAGCTCCCACCCTCATGTATACCCCTAGGACAACCCTCCCCCACACCATTGGTGACCCCACCACATACTTGGGCTGCCCCCCGACCCCCGGAAAGCCCCAAACACCCCTCGACAACCCCCCCCCCCACCTGAACAGCACCCCTCACCACCTCACCCCACTTGACAGCCCCCACCACACCCCTGGACAACCCCACCCCCCCACCCTCATGTATTCCCCCACCCCTGGAAAGCACTCCCACACCCTTAGACTGCCTTCCCACACACCTGGACAGCCCTTCCACCCCCTGGACTGTCCCCCACCCCACCGGACAGCCCTCCCAGACCGTTGGACACCCCCCAACCCCAATGAACACACCCCCACACCCTTGGAACCCCTCCCCCACAGACCCAAATCCATACCAGAAAAACCATCATAAGTAAACCAAAACAAGAAGCAGAGAAAAATTAAACATTCACTTATATAACATTCAAAACATACACTGTCAATTTCAAAAAAAACTAAATCCAACCTAAACAACTACCAAATACACAATTACAACGACAATATTCAAAATTACATTTTTCATTACAAACAACTAAATGTCAATCAAACCTATAAAATAATTTGACCACTCCACTGGTAGGTATTTGATGTCTTCAGCAGTAGAGGGTTTAGGGTCATCAAAAATCTACAGATGAAAAAGAAAGTAGTTAACATGTACAATGAATAAATCAAATTGAAATATTATGGAAAAGTTTAAGAGGAAATCGTACCAGGTCAAAATTCACAACTGTCCCAGTTGTTATTATTTCATACATAAATCATAACATATAATATCCGCATTCGATGAGGCCTTGTTGTTCATGAAAATTCTGTTTGAATGAGTGTAAATTCAATATATTATTATTATGTAATAAATCAAAAAGTACAAATTATAAATGGATATTTACCTTCACATTTACATATTTGAACTTTTCACATCTTTTCTTTGTGTTTTTTCGAATGTAGGCCCATTCACTGTTAGAAAATAATACGAATGGGGTAAATTTAAAATTCATTATAATATATAAAACTATTGAGAAATTGAAACATACTTTTCTAATATATTATTAAAACTATCCCGCACATCACCATGGACAGAGCATATCCAATAAAGGGATTTCTCCCTTTGGAAAAAAACCCCTAACATCCAATGATCACTGATAAAAGGAAATTTGATGTTAGTGGTTTTTTATGTTAAAAGATAATTAACTCATTGAGAGAAATGTCTTTTATACATCTCACCAAAAGGCATCATCCAACATTGTGTGATTATATTCTTTTCAAACTTTCAACAATATAAACCATTATTTGTTCCTCATTCAATTCACATGCTTCAGGGGAAATCAATTGAGGGTCCATGAATCCATATACTTCTTTCAGCTCATTCCTCTCACAAATTTTATAAAGATACCTAATACAAAACATACACAAGTATAAATTTTTAATAAATTTAATTCAGGTAAAAGGTGTTAGACTTACATGAAAAAAAATTTCACCACGTTGATGCCCAACTTATCTCCAGTAACAAGCTCCATGATATCATTTTTTATAATACCCACTCTCATTTCAAATCCACAAACATGAGCTTCCATTGGAAACTCATAATAACCCGAAAATAAATGTGAATATCTTGACAATCTGTCAAGACCATTTGAATTTGTATCTGATGTCATAGCCATTTGTCTTTGTTGTTTTCTATACAGTATTTCTTTACCTTTGAAGTATTCCTGTAAAAAAATTTGAAAATTATATTAGTTTTCGAATGCTAAAACAACTTTAATAAAAAAATAAAATAAAAGATATAACATTCATACCTCTATGGTAATGAGTCGAAGAAGTCTAGATGGAGAAATTAAAAAATGGCTGATACTCTGTCCAACTGTCGCCACCTCATCTTTAGGTATTGGTACCCTAGCTGATCTATCTATAATATCCTGTACAGTGACCCTATGATTCTATACCTCTAATTGTTGATGATGAACTGTATCTCCTATACAATATATCAACCCATATGCTACTATATGATGTTGAGAATCATCAACATACAACTCGCAATAAGTAGGAAGCTGAGGCAGAGGTGTAGGATAAAAAATGGGGTCCGTAGGATGAGGTGGGTGAGTGGGAGCTACTGGCGGAGGTGGAGGATAAATAATGGGGTCTGCAGGGGGAGGTTGAGGAGTGGGAGCTGCAGTCTGAAATTGTCTTTGCATTTCTGCAAACATAGACTACACCGACTCTTTAATCTTTTCCTCCATCGTCCCATTAATATTATGAACATCAGCCTCTGAGGATTCTATTTTTTTATAAAATCCCTCAATGTTAGAAGTTGAAGAATGTGGAAACACTTTTCTTACTGATACACCTACCGGATATCCTCTTACACGACCAGGATGTTCGGGCCTTCCCAATGCTGCAAATAAAATATCTTCCCTGACAGTAGCTGTAAATGTCCCCTCTGAACTCTGCTCCTCAAGGGAGTCCTATATTAATTAATTGAACGTTTCTGTAATGATTGAAATTATATGAAGAATATAGTTAACTTAAATAAATAAAATAGATATCTTACAATCCTCTCATCTACGATTCTCGATTCTTCCGAAAGATATTGCCCTTTTTTTCCCTACCGAGCTCTCTTCCATTTTTCATGTCTAGATGGAGGGGATGGAGGGGCCACCTCTCCAGAGCTTGAAGACTCAGCTCTTAGTTGTTGAAATTTTTCCGCCATCATTTGTTTTTCCAATAATGCATACCCTCCCCGAGATAAACAATGATGGTATACATTTTTAGATTGGATCTCGTGATGAGCTTTCCTTGTTTGCTATAATTTACGAATAAGAAATCATTAACAAAAAATTAATAAAATCATTTATATAAGAAAGTTTATAAAATTTTACATTGACCTTACCAGAAATGACTCTTTTCTTCTACTTTCAAAAAACTGCCTCCATGTGCCTTCATCTATAAAAGGATATATACGACATGGATGGTCATGACTCCTATGACCATAAATGAAATCAGATGAGAGGGTTGATTTGAAATCCCTCCATCTACTGGCATCCAATGATAGGAATTACTTCCTGACTCCTCCAGTGTCAGGCATATCAAATGTCATCTGATAAAGAATAGGTTAAACATATTATATATAGTAGAAACATTAAATTAATAGTCAAACAATGACAAACAATCTTACCAAAATCGTCTCCCAGAACTGAGAGATAATCGCTTTATCCACACTTCTCCAATAATCATACAGAATGCTTACATTTCTCTTAGCCTGAGTTGCTAAGAAACTCTTAAAATATTTTTCATTCGGACCTCTATGAATATCATCATCATCAAACTCAACGACTATCCTCTGATCGTGCGTTTGGTCAAGTGATAATTTTGGTAAACGTGTGCACCCACGTTTACCAACCTTTGAAATATTTTTCTAAATAGGAGCATGTGAATTTTCATCCCCAGAGGTATGACCAGAAATATGCTCCTCTCCAAAATCATGTGGTTGATCATCTGAATTATCTGTCATTATCCTTCACATAAAAAAAACAAACGTCAGTTCCCAAATATTCAAATTCAAATATTTTAATAATACTGTAATCAGAAAATAGAAATGTTTACTAAGATACATAATAGTAAACATTGTTAATATGTTAAGAATGTTAAACAATGGTAAAGATGGTAAAGATGGTCAATATGGTCAACATGGTAAATATGGTAAAAATGGTAAACCTGGTAAACTTGGTAAAAATGGTAAAGTAATTGTCAGTTAAAAAAATAATAGATATATAATTCATGTAATGGTTATAAACATGATAAAGTAAACTAAACAAACATAAAACAAACATAAAACAAACAAAAACATATACTTATTTTATTTTAAAACATGTTTTAATAAATAAAAAACTTACAATATCTGACATTTATGGGAAAAAAAATGTAAACAAGAAATAATCATATGTTTCCTGTAATGTTAGGAATGTACAAATGGATTGTTTTCCCAAATTCCTTCGTCATGATCGTTCCTTATGGCACAAACTATGTCTTCAACATGATCATCATTATGTTCTGTTAATCTTTCCATGGAAGTAGGGATCTCGCATAATTCAGCATATTCATCAACTTCATCCTCACCAACATATTGTTTTTTCCCTTGTAAAACAACAGCCCACTGCATATTTGATTGATCTACTACATAGAAAATTTGTTTTGAATGTGTTTCCATTATAATAGAATCAGTTGTGTCTTCCAATCTATTCAGATTAACAAGTGTCATTCCAACTTCATCGTGTCTAACACTGTTGTTACCGTCAAACCATTTACAGTTAAAAATGGGAACATTAATTTTAAAGTAATGAACCTCCCATATGTCTTAAATCACTCCAAAATATGCACTTGATGAAGAAATTGGGGTTTTTTCCTTAGCACTCGAAAAATGCATTGCATCTGCAAACACCAATACACCACTATTCTGAACTGCACTTCTGTTGTCCTGAGCTTTCATATGAAATGTATAACCATTAATTTTATAACTGGGCCATGTTATCACATTTAAACATGGACCTCCCACAATCCATTTTAATGTCTTTGATACATCTGATCTACCAAGAAAAGTCTTTTTAATCCATGAAAAAAAAGTTCTGTTCTGCTCATTCAAAATCCACATTAATTTCTTCTTTGGATGACATTGTTTCAACTCATTAATATGAAATGTGATATACGGTTGAGCATCAGCTACGTTATTCAAGATTTATGATTCTAACTTCTTCATCTGTTCAGCTGACAATGATTTGACTTTCAATCCGTGAATCCCATTTCCCTCATTATTAACTCGTTCATGGCGAGATGGAGGCAAACCTATGTATTGATCCACACCCAAGTAGCTCGTACAAAACTCTGCTACCTCCTCAGAAATATACTTTTCAATAATGGAGGCTTCAGGTCGATATAGATTTTTAACATACCCCTTTAATATTTTCAAATACCTTTCAAAAGGATACATCCAACGAAGATATATAGGTCCCCAATGCTTTATTTCTCGAACCAGATGAATCATTAAATGCACCATTATATCAAAAAATGATGGAGGAAAATACATTTCCAATTGACAAAGTATAAAAATTGCATCCTTTTCCAAAATTTTCAATGCATTCACATCAATCGCCTTGTAACAAATTGAATTGAAAAAATAACACAACTTCATTATAGTCTTTCTAACACGAATGGGAAATATTCCACGCAATGCAACTGGTAGAATTTGTTGCATCACGATGTGACAATAATGTGATTTCATACCTATCAACTTCAAGTCCTTCAATGAGATAAAAAAAATTTCATTAGAAGAATAACTTTGAGGCACCTTGGTATCATGAAGACACTAATAGAAGAAAATTTTCTCCCTCTTCGATAATGTATGACAAGTTGGGGGAAGAAATGTTAGTCTTATTTTAGGAGTGGGAGCTAACTCCAAATGAATTCCCATTGATAGCAAGTTTAATCTTGCAGTCAGCCCATCATTAGTATTTCCTCTAATATCTAATAATGTTCCATCAAAGAATCACAGATATTCTTCTCCACGTGTATGACATCAATATTATGTTTAACTTCATGATACCTCCAATATGATAGCTCAAAAGAAATTGACCTTTTCTTCCAAATATGTCTATCATTACCATATTTCTGTGTCTTTCCCAATGTCACATCAAGGTTTTTCACCCTCTCAAAACACAGATCTGGGGATAAAGGTGTTGGAGCAGTATCAAATTCTTGTGAGCCATTGAATTCCTTTTTTAGTTTTCTATAAGGGTCTTCCATATGCAAAAACCTTCGATGACCCATGTACAATATTTTCCTCCCATAATGCAATTGACAATATGATGTCTGTTGTTCACAAATTGGACATGCTTTTTTCCCTTTAACACCATATCCAGACAAATTTCCATACACTGGGAAGTCATTTATAGTGAACAGAAGCACTGCATGCAGTTGAAAATATTCCATTTTATAAGAATCATACACCCTAATACCATCAGCCCATAACAGTTTCAAATCATCAATCAACGGTGACAAGTAAACATCAATATCATTACCGGGTTGCTTTGGACCAGAGATCATTATACTCAACATGACATATTTGCGCTTCATACAAAATTCAGGAGAGAGGTTGTAAATTACCAATAAAACAGGCCATGAACTGTGTGTGCTACTAAGGGTTCGTTATGGATTCATTCCATCTGTGCACAACCCTAGTATGGGATTTCTAATTTCATTTCCAAATGTAGAATACTACGCATCAATTTTCTTCTATTGTGGACAATCAGCTGGATGATGTATTTTTCCATCACTTACCCGCTCTTCAGAATGCCATCTTAACCTTTTTCTATCATGTGAATTAGCAAATAAATGTTTGAAATGATTAATTATAGGAAGATACCAAAATACCTTTTAATGGAGCTTTGTAATCTCTACACCAGCCTATGATTTTTCTTTCACCTTATACCGTGATGTCCCACATTTAGGAAACTCTGACAGAAATTCATATTCCTTCCTATATATAATGCTGTCATTCAGACATGCATGCATTTTCTTGTATCCCCATCCCATCGGACATAATATTTTCTTGGCATTGTAATGTGACTCTGGAAGATCGTTATATTTTGGAAGAATGTCTTTCATCAATTGTAGCAGCTCTGTAAAACTATTGTCACTCCATCCATGTTTCGCCTTAAGGTTAATCAATCATAACACTGCCTACAAAATCGTAAAATCTGTACAACCAGGATATAATGGTTTTTCAGCATCAACATATAGATGTGCAACTGTCAGTTCTATCTCATTTTGTTCTTCTACAATATTGCGAATCATTTCTTCAATTCCATTGGAGTTACCATCTTGTGAATCATCATCATCAGTGCCATTCTGTCCAGTTTCACCATGAAAAATCCACGGTATGTAGCTCGGATTAAAACCATTACAAATCAGATGATCTTTTATCTCTCTACCTTTCAACTTCTTTATATTCAAACATTTCAGGCATGGACAGAAAAAAAAATTCACTACTTGGAACATTTCGTTTTGCAAATTACAAAAAGGCATCAACACCTTCCTCAAATTCATTGCTCATTCGATGTGCCGTAATCCAACTTTGACTCATTATTACATATAACAAATATCAACAAAAAATATATATTTTTAAGATAAGGCAAATATATGTTTATATGAAAAAAATCATAATTTGAATGTAAAACAATTTAAAATATAAAAAAAATCTATGGGTATTTAAGAAAATATGCTTGAATATTATTTTTAAAACAAAATATAGTTAGATATAAGAGTATTAAATTTCATTGAATCAAAGAAAACCATGCCGCCTACATAGTTGATAGAAAATTGGAGAAAATGGAGTAAACGTGAGAATCACCCCCACCCCCCGGACAACCCCCAAAATCCTCTGGACAGGCCCCCATCCCCTTGGACAGCCCCCAACACCACCCACCCCCTTGGGCCACCCCTGGACACCCCCCCAACCCTCCGGACAGCCCCCCACCCCTCTAGACCGCACCCCCACCACTCTTGGATACCACCCCCACCCCTACCCCTTCAATACCCCCCCTGGACACCCCCCAAACCACTGGACAACCCCCCACCCCCCGGACAACCCCCAAAACCCTCTGGACAGGCCCACACCCCCGTGGACAACCACTCACACCCACCCACCCCTTCGACACCCCCCCCCGAACACCACCCGTTTCCACATCTTTTATATAACATTTTTTTTAAAAACATGACATTTATAAAAACGTTTCATGAAATATGATGAAGAGTCCAATCATATTTCTTATGAAATTTTTCATACTAGAAAGGGTCTTAGTATTGGATAGATTAATAAATAAAGTGGCATAAAACAGAAATATAATCCTAAAAAATGCATATAATCCTGCTTAAATATTTGAATAAATATGTTTGTAATCAACCATCAAATCCAAAAGGTGTATCATGGAATAATTAGATAAAAACTGGCAATGAGAGATCATAGTCATTGAGGGGGGATGGTGTAAAAGGAAACACAAAATCAAATGAACTGAGACAACTTTATGATGTAATCCATGAAAAAGAGAAACCTACATCAAATAAAATCATAAAACATCAAAAAACAAACAAATACCCATTTGAAAAAGAATCTAGTATTTGGATTCAGAAACTCTAAAAAATAAATAAATAACAATTTCATTGATTGAATCCTGAATTTCTAAAATAGAACAATACACTTGTTTCACATTGTTTGGTGGTTAAATTATTTGTTGTATTCGATCATCAATTAGATTTGTGACATAAAATCAAAAAATATTGTGTTATACATATAAGTAACATTCATTATTCAAGTTCACATTATTTTTGTCAAATTACCCATGTCTATATTATCATTAATAAAAAACAATATCATTATTCTCAAGTAAACCCATGAGAATTGTGATATTCCCATTTTTATAAACTTATATTAATGATGTTATGATAGATTTTATCATAACTAATAATATAAAAAATGGTATACTTATCTATAGTAGTGTCCTATAAGACAAAATGGATGCACGATATTTCTGTGACATTTTGATTTTTTAAAGGGATATAATGATGTTTAATGCTTCCCAGAAGGGTGAAATTATAAGGGAGTTTAGTGTCTTCTAAAAATACAAGGTGGGTAAAAGTGAATTTGTTTCCATTAAAGAAAACAAATGGTTTATCAAAGATTTATTAGACTCTATGAGGGTGAATGATAAATATTTATTTTATTATGTTCCATTATAACTCACGTGTAAATATTTATTTTAGTTCAATTAATGAATGATAAATGGTTTACATTAATGGTTTTTGTTTTCTAAAAAAATGACATCTTCAATAAGGATGATTGATTCCTATTCTATGATAAGACACTCAACAAGGATGAATCACTATATATAATGATAATTTCTTTTAATTCTATAATCACATAAACATTATTGGTTATCCAACTACAAAATTGTTAGATGATCCTGAGTGTTAAATGAAATATAGGATAAAATAAATGGATGAATCAACCATACCTAAATTTCTTTTTGATAATGAAATTCAAACATGTCAAATTAGGAAATATTCCAAATCTTTCCTTAATCGCGCCATAGTCCTTCAATAAATAACCCCAAAATATGTTTCCAACATAGGAGGATTTTGAGTCATTAAATGCAAGGTAATATATCAAAATTTGATTTGTAATGAAATAAAAAAACAAGACACTCAAGATAAAAAATAATTTCCGGTGCCAACAATATTCAAAAAGTTGTAATAGGGTTTTAAATTGAAGAATCTGACCTAGTTTAAACAAAAAAATCGCAAAACATAAATATAGACTATCCGGGAAAAGAAATGAATGAAATAAATTCGTGGAATGCTTACTTGAGTGTTGCGAGTTGAGATGATATATCCGAGGAGACTAAAGATGATAAATGTTGAAGCCAAAATGAGATTAATGCAGGTTGATCGACAAGCCGATTAGGGTTTACCGCGCGAGGGAGATGAGTCGGAGGACTGTCGATCGAAAAAACATAAATGACAGTCCATGGGGCATAAAATTTTTAAATGTTTTATAACATCAGTTATTATATAACTGACATTATAAACTATTTTTTTAATTTATAACTTTGGTTATTTGAAAACCGACGTAAAAAAAACCCCGCACTTTGGATTTTACGTCGTTTATTTTAAAACCAACGTAAAAAACCCCCCGGGCTTTTGTTTTTTACATCGGTTATTTTATAACCGACTTAAAAAAACTCGTTGATATCTCGTTTTTTACGTCGGTTATAAAATAACTGACATAAAAAACCCCCCGCGCTGTGGTTTTTTACTTCGGTTATAAAATAATCGACATAAAGAACTCGTAGATATCACATTTTTTACGTCGGTTATTTTATAACCAATGCAAAAAACCAAAGCGAGGGGGTTTTTTTACATCAATTATTTTATAACCAAAGTAAAAAACCCGTAGATAACTCTTTTTTTACGTAGGTTATTTTATAACCGATGTAAAAAACTCTTAGATATCTTGGTTTTTACGTCGGTTATAAAATAACCGACGCAAAAAAACCCCCACGCTTTTTTTTACGTATGTAATAAAATAACAGACATAAAAAACTCCTAGATATCACGTTTTTTACGTCGGTTATTTTATAACCGACGTAAAAAATCCCCCACGCTTTGGTGTTTTACGTCGGTTATAAAATAACAGACATAAAAAACCCCCACGCTTTGGTTTTTTACGTCGGTTATAAAATAAACGATGTAAAAACTGAATACGCGTGATTTGTAACGTCGATTATTCAAATAACCAACGTTAAAAAGCTACTCAACGCATTTGTTACGTCTGTTATTAATTAACCGACATAAAAAACCACATTTCACAGATTCTCACGTTGGTTATATATAACCGACCTAAAAAATGGTGATGTAAATAACGTTTTCTGCACTAGTGATACATTTATAATAAATGGGATACACTATATTAGATCATAAAATTGTGTATCATAATGTATAATTTAAATATTAGTTAAACACATAACATAAATTGAATATTTATGTGTAACAATTCTCAAAATATTAATAATGGTATCTTTGGGAATAGTCTCTTCAATAAAAGTGGATTCAAATTCTTCATTGTCATTTTTAATGTATATGTGAATTAACCCATGAATATCTATCAAGTGTTTAACACTATGTATAATTACCCGTCATTAAAATATTACATAATATTTAATTTTACATTAGACCGTACATTAATACACATAAAGGACCTTTTTATGTTTAGAGATTAAAAGAATTAGGATATCTTACATACATGTCATCCCACTTTCATACAAGTGGATACTAATAAAATAATATCAATTTTCTTAAAATAGAAAACATTAAAACATAAAACATGATTTTTTTAAAAAACACATCATATAATATATCACAACTCCCTTATTTCCCTTACCCATCTTTTTATACTATGGATTTAATTTTAAAAAATGTGATGTGTATAAAACTCTGTAAGGGATATAAAGAACGAAATCGTTAGTCATGTGATAACATAAATACCAATAAAACCCATAATCATAAAAACCCTAATGCATAGAATGATCATGTATTTTCCTTGGGACATATTTGGCATATAAATCTTACATTAACTATATCACCCCATGATTTCATAGTACGTTAGTTCTTCAATGTAATTCAATTACTTACACTACAAGCAACATCGAGTTTAAATGCACCATGACTTACCAAACTAGCCATTCAGAAGTGGTAATAAATAGTATTAACATAATTTTGAACGTTATATAAACCTTATAATTTTAGAATCCATATTATGAGTTTATTAGACACAATGTAAGGACAAATTAATTTTGTTCATATAAAAGAAGTATTTTAAAAAAATGAAAGTTTACCATCTTATAATGGCGAACCATTTTCAAATCCAATATTTGAAACTATTATATATTAAAATTTTCAAAATATACTTCTTCTTTCGGATCAGGACATAAGAATTTAGTTTCAGTTAATTTGTGATGTTATTCTGATAACATTCATATTTGGTGAATAGTGAAAAATAATATATTTTAACAGAAAACAATATTTTTAATCAAATTAATTTATAGTGTTCCCTATACATATGAATCGTTTGGATGTATAATTAGATTATATTTTTACCATTTAATCCAATATTGTTCATTTTAAGTAATTTCACTTTGAAATTGGATATAAACAAATGTCAATCTTTTGGTAGTTATTATTTCATAAAAATACTCTTTTTGTTTTGACAATGGAATTAGTTTTAAAAAAATAAATGCAATTTCAAAGTTTTTTATTTTGTATAATTGACTTCATTTTTGAATTTATAATATCAAAATTATCTTTGGGTGAATTTTTTGTATGTTTCTGAAAACATTTATTTTTTGATGAATAGTGAAAAACACTAAGTGAGAGTTTAAAACCGAATTTTTTTTATATAATTATTTATTTTTTTAAAATTTATTTTAGTTCAAAATAGATAAATAATACCCATATATGTTCAATGTAATTCATTGGTTTTATTTGGAAATAATATTATATATATATAATTTTATTGAACTTTTTACCATCTTTTACCCACCTCCTATGAGAATTTGTAAATTTGCATAAAACATAATTTTACTTCTTCTGTGAGTTGAATTTATAAAATCGCAGAGACCTGGTTAATATCAAGTATTAAAATGTGGTTCTAGAAGATAAAACTAATTTTGGATGAATATTAACTTTTTACTTTTATTTACCACGATTAAAAGTAAATCATGAAATTAAGGGTAAAAATTATATCATTATTATCCTAACAGAAGTACTAATAATATTGGCTAAGTTTAATTTGACCAAAAAAGGCCTTTGGAATAAAATATAAACCACTTTTGTCCACTTGGATTAGATTAGGAAATTTATAATTATTTAATTCAAAGAAGAGTTAAAAGAGTTAAAATCAATTTTTAATAAACAAAAAAAATTAATATAGCGTTACACATAAGATAAATTTGAATATAAATATTATTTAGAGATATAAGATGATTTATTACATAATTTTATTTTATTTATATTTTTTAGACATTAAATAAGTTAATTTATTAATGACACAATGATGATGCAGTAATTGCCTAATTAATGAAATATTAAAATAATTGTTATTATAAATATAAAAATAAATGTAATTTGAGAATTTTTAGGAATTAAAATAATTTTATAGGTTAATAATACATATTAGAACTATTTATATGAATTCTGTTTGAAGTAATAATGCTGTTATGAATTTAGAAAAAACAAAATACCAAATAATGTCAAAATTGACATCAAATTGTTTTTAAATGAAATATTATATTATTAATTGATATTCTATTCTGAAAAATATATGGATAAAAGAAACATATATTATGATATATTTATCATTAATGAGCCACTTGTGGTTTTCTTGTAAGTATATAGTATGTTTATTAACCATATAATATAAAAATTCAAAGAGACATGGTAAATGTCAAACAATTTAACTAAGAGTTTAATCCAAAATTCAGGGTTGATACAGCGCCCCAAATCGATCTAAAACCTTTTGGATGAGTGGTATTCGACCCATCTCAACCTTAGGCTTTAAATAATCCAATTTGGGTCCTTTATAAACCGAAAATTATTTTATTATAAAATATTATTTTATGTTTTTCCTAAGATGCCCCTCACCCCTCTTATAAATGGGCACTTCCCCATCTCTCAAATTCACACCTTCAATGCCTTTTGGATCAGCCAAAGCCATCTCAATATCCTCTAAAATTACCCCAATTCATCCTATAGGGCCTCCATTGTTCAGAAACCCATCTTATAAGGCCCTTTTGATCAAATAAAATGGAAGAACCCGAAGAAGAGGTAATAATTTCACCACCCTCTTTCAAGTTCTTTTCTTCTTCCACTTCTTATTTGTTATTTATTTCTATTCTAAAATTGTAACTATAGTATACTCTATATAATATGATTTTATTATAATTATTTTATAGCCATAATCATTATTATATCCATCCTTCGATTGACAAGTCACCATACATGCATATGTACAGATTACCGTCTCCACGCCGTGGTGTAATTGTTATTCAATACATTATTTTTTAGATGTGTATAATAATGATGTGTAGTTCATGTAGATAAAAAAATATAACATTATAATGATTCTTTATATATGATATACCATCCAATTATATATTATTTTAATATCAAAAGAATGATATTGTCGCTCGTGCGTATATTCGGATTACCATCTCTACGAACACGATGAGATTCATTACCCATCGTATCCATTCAAGACTAAATTTCATTTTATGATTGAAAATAATTTATAGAGACATGATATAATTCTGGATATGAATAAGATAAATCTCATCCATAACAAATATGGCTCACGTAAAAATGAATATAAAGGAAAGTGAATCTGTTAACACCTGAAACAATGATAATACCAAGATATTATTAACAAATCAATGTTAAAAGATCATATATGATATCATATTAAGGTATATTATTCTTGTATAATTCAATAAAAATTATTTTCATAATTATACAGGAGGTTAATTTACCCTCGACCATGTAAAAATTACAATGTATTGGGTTTCTTATCTCACTTTTAATTCAGTGAGATTTCCATTATACACCACTTATTTATTGCATGTGGTGTGTGTACTACCCATGATTGTATTCATTGTGTAATATACATTAATTTATGGATATTTACATCATAATTTTATGATCATTATTTAATGGGTGTATGTTTCATAAGTTACCAAATTCATAACAGAATTTCAAATTTAAATTTCAACTCATTCGGCTTTACGCATACTTCATTGTTTATTTTACTCCAAGATTATGTGTGGAATAACTATTCATTTTCTTATATCATTATTCACACTCCCCTTTCTATGGATATAATTTTGAAAAACATAATCACTCCATTGATAAATTCTCAATCTATCGATATGAACTTGATATGATTAATTGTAACTCAATCTCCATTTGTTGAGTTAAATATACAATTCATTGGTGTTGTTTTTATAAGATTATGTGTAAATGTCATCTGATTGATTTACACTGAATATCCAATCATATTGAGTGTATTTATATTTTTCACACATAATTATGTCATTGATTTATCCTTAACCTAAGGATATGGTCTTTATAAGAGATTTCATATCAATTTACATTTCATTGAGACTTCTTTGTTGTTATACACAAAATCACTTTTATATATGGTGTATATAATGTACATTGACATAGTATATCAAGAATCCCTTTGTTCTCATGATATTACAATGTTTTGATTACCTCAATTGATTGTATTCAAGTGTCTCTCTTTTGGTTAGGAACTCTAACTAATATATCATTTTAAATATTTTAAAGACTTATGTTTCTATATATTTCTCATTAATGTCCATGTTTTAAAAATGGTTTGAAGGATTTATTTATATGGAAATTAATTTTTTTAAATTAAAAATTCATTCAATAGTTTTTAATGTGGTATGAGACACTTTTATACAAAAATCTATTTTTAAACGGTATCTTGACATATAATGTGACTTTTAAATGTTTTCATTAAAAAGGGGATTTTTCTCTCAAATAGTTTTGATGTTTATTTTCATCTATGTAAATATCCTTCAATATTCACTATTGAGGTTAATCTGTTATAATAGAATCTTCCATATTGTATTTAATGAGTTTTGTTTGACTATGGATATGCTAATTTTATACCATTCATGGTTTGTGGATAAAGTATTGACATTTCATATGGTAGTTTTTATACGAATTTTTAAGTTATATTTCAATCTTTTCATATGAAAAATGCATTAGACTTAGTAAGTGATGGGTGGAGCCCGCTATAGATCCTCGATGCATCGGTAGGTCCATGAGACAAACTAGTTTCTTTGCATAAGTCCTTGACAAAAACTTAATTGTAGTCTTGGCACAAGCCATTGGCTATGTGGTTATGACAGTCTGGCATTATGCATTCCATCATTATGAAAGTGGTTATTGATATTCCATGTGATTATTCGGCCAATAGAATATCCATTTGAAAGAGTTAATGTCATTATTTCATTTTGTTCATATTATGCTGATGATCATGTTTAGAAGGATTTTTTTGTTATAAATTTCCTTAAATGTTTATGTTTATTTATGAATGATTCTGATATATTGTTATCCTTACTGAGAAACTTAGCTCACCCCTTTCTATGTTATATTTCTTCCAAGATGTGATGAAGTTAGTTATTAGTGACTGGAATGCATAATCTATAAACCAGGGATGTTTCTAATGGAATAATTTAGTGTTGTTTTTCTTTTGTTGTTGTAATGTTGGCCTTATGAATGTATCTAGTATTTCCAAGGCTACTAAACTGATCGGTCTTTCAGGACATGATTTCCTAGTATAATTCCAATGTTATGTAATAATACACCGACTCTGGGTAATTGAGGTTGGGGCATTACAGTTGATATCAGATGAAGTTTAGTACAAACCTTGGAAGCTAGATTTAGATAAAATCTGATTAGAGAACATAACCCTATGATTGACTTTGAGGATTATTATAGAAGAACATTTTAGAATTTTGGTATTGTAGAGATTTTGTGTGTTTTATAAGCCATAAATCTCTATCTGGATACGAGCATGTAGATGCGGCTATGGCACAGATTTACCTAGGGGTAAAACCTGAAAACAACGCTTTGATCTAGACTCAAATGAGATCTGGTGAACCACAACGGGACATGTTGCACTCTTGGTTATGAATCTTCCAGGGGATATTCTTATAAAAATTTACATTTTCATTACAAACTGATTTGAATTATTTTAACAAAAGATGAGAATAAATGATCTTGGTTAATCCTAAGGTGTTTCAAATTGAAAATATGGTGTCATTATATTCTCTAAATTATTTTATGACTACTGTTACTAACACAATGCTTTCTAGTTTTAGTTAACGGCTGGATACCATGAAAGTCATAGTAACTTTGAAAATAATGTACAAGGTTGGAACGGTGGTGGATTTGAGCATAAAAATGGAATATTTATAGGCGTAAAAATATCATGTTCATGAAAAATCAGTTTTCCAAAAATATGATCAAAAACATATATATTAACTAACTCACGGACTCAACAATGAAGAAAAAGGTGATGAATGATAAGAGCTCCAACAACAGAGTCCATGGAGAAAATAATCCTCAATTTCCATCTTTTAGGAAATGTGGAAGGAGACACCCATGAATGTGTCTCAATGGAACAAATAAATTCTTTACATGTGGGAAAGAAGAACATAATGTGATGAATTGCCAAGGAAAAATGTAGAGTACTATGGAAGATAATAAAAATGGTCTCGAGAGTCCATTTACAATAATTTTCCGTAAATATAGGAGATCTAGATAGTACCCGAGTGAATTCCCTATTCACTATGATATTTTCTGGGTCAAAGAAGAAGTTATGTGGAAATAAATGTTTGGAGAAATTTTTAAAAGTACAATTGCGTCTTATTGATGGGATTAATTTGGAATAATTTTCTCTTGTATTTTTAACCCTGCAGTTTTTCATGTGAAAATGATATTTGAGGAAGACTTATCTTTTCTCTTGTGGATATCCATATAAATGACCATTTGGTTTTATATGATCATTGGGTTTGATGAAATTACATGTTATTATATTTTGGTATTAAAATGAAAGGTATGAGATAATATTTTTTGTTAAATTTTGTTATGGTTATTTTTAGGAATTTATCACATTTTGGTAATGTTATAAAATATAGTTTTTGAAAAAGGACAACATGCAGACTATGTGACAACCCGTCGCATCGGACAAAGCTTTGGGAACAGAACCCACAAGTAGAGTGAGATAAGGATTTATTGCCTACCATTAGAATACGTGATGTCCCTAGTCAGTGTGACTAATTATTTTTGGTTAAAATATTTTATTGATCAAGAATAAGTTGATTTTAAATATTATGTCTTATCAAATGAGTACGCTTAGTATCAGAAAATGATTTGTTGATTAAGTGATAAATGTTATTTTAGAAGAAGTTCACTATGTTGGGAACACTATATTCCCAAAGCAAAAAAACATACCATGTGATTTTATTTGAGGAGTAATGGTGGATTTTTATCTATGATTTTATTGTAGATTTTTAGTTATTTATTGTTATTTATGGAATTGAAGAACCTATAATAGAGAATATGTGATTAGCTTAATTACTTTTAAGTATGTTACTTTAAGAGTAGTTGATGTAATTTTGAGATAAAATTTATTGTGGAAGTCTACACAACTAAATTCTTCTATGTTTTGGATTTCAATATTAGTTTGGATTATATTGAAGGATTTTAAGGACAATTTTTTATTGAATGGTATTTATTTAATTTTGGGGTATTTTTGGTTTAATTTTAGAAATTAAGATTAGTATTTCTTTCTATAAAGGAATAACCTTTTAGGTGATCATCAGATCTTGTACTAACCATTTTGGTTTTGATTATTCTCTAAAGACAATGTAAATATATAGTTTACCCATCATGGATCATGTTATTCTATAGAAGTTTATTCTAGATCATCCGGTGAGACCAGGTCTTCTTGAATACTCATCGTTTAAAAAAATTAGTTAGTGGTAGAAATTTATTAAATATTGAAACTCTACTTAAAAATTAATTATATCTCTCTATATTCTTATTCAATATCATAATTGAATTCCCAATATTTATGAAATGTAACCTAAACCAAAAAAATATATTGTCATTTTACTTTTCCTAATGGGAAACTAATGACTGTTTGTCCCATCACAAGTTTGTGTTTTTCTTATTGTTAACTTTCTAATGATCATGTTTTCTACCCCTATCCATTAGAACATGAAAATTTGTTTATCTTCCATATCTGTGATTTCCTACATGGAATCCTAGTATGGGATATCTTGGGTGACCTTTGTACATATCTTTCTTTCTTTTAAAGTGATAGTTTTATTTACTCTTTTTCTGATGTGGGAATTTCCATTATATTCCCAAGAAAAATTTAAAAAATTGTGAAGATTCAATTTATTGAAGGAGGGAAAATGTAACACCCGATGATTTCATAGTATGTTAGTTTTTCAAAATAATTCATTAAGAAACACTACACACAACATCGAGTTCATGCGCACCATGACTTACCAAACTAGCCGTTCAAAAGAGGGTATGAATAGTATTAACCGAATATTGAACTTTATATAACCCTTATAATTTTATAATCCATATTATTAGTTTCTTCGACATAATTTAAGGACAAGTTAATTTTTTTTAGATAGAAGAAATATTTTTCAAAAAATGCAATTTTACCGACTTTTAATGGAGAACCCCTTTTAAATCCAATATTTGAATCTTTTATATATTAAATTTGAAAAAATAAACTTCTTTCTTTTTTATCAGGACATAATATTTTAGTTTCAATAAATTTTTGGTGTTTTTCTGATAACTTTCATATTTAGGTGAATAGTGAAAAAAATATATTTTAACTGAAAATAATATTTTTAATCAAAATAAATTATAGTGTTAAATTATACATATGAATGTTTTGGATGTATAATTTGAATATATTTTTACCATTTAATTCAATATTAGTCATTGGAAGTAATTTCACTTTGAAATTATACATAAACGAATGTCAATCTTTTGGTTGTTGTTATTTCATAAAAATACACTTTTTGGTTTGGAAAAAGGGAATTAATTTTAAACTAATTTATGAAATTTATTTGTTTTGAATTTGGAAAAATAGACTTCATTTTTTCATTCAGAATATCATAATTACCTTAGGGTGAATTGTTGGTATGTCTCTAAAAACTTTTAATTTTTTATGAATAGTGAAAACACAGAGTTATAGTTTAAAACCAAATTTTTACTTAAATATGTATATTTAGTTTCTAAATTTATATTAGGTCAAAATATATACATAATACACATATATGTTCAATGTAATTCATTGGAGTCATTTCATAATAATAGTATATATATAAAATTTTATTGAACTTTTCACAGTCTTTTACCCACCTCCTAGGAAAATTTGTTAATTAACATAAAACATAATTTTACTGATTCTGTGAGTTGTATTTCAAAAATATGATATAAAAGTTTAATATAAAGGAATAAAATGTGGTTTAATAAGATAAATATAATTTTTGGTGAATCGTAACTTTTTTTCTTTTATTTACCATGCTTAAAATTAAATAGGGTAATTAAGGGTAAATATGATATTATTATTATCCTAGAAAATGTCCAAATTCTATTGGATTAGAATAATTTGACAAAAACCAACCTTTGGAATACAATATAAACCTCTTTGGTCCACTTAGATTAGATTATGACATTTATTATTATTTAATTCAAGGAAGAGTTCAAAGAGTAAAAATCAATGTTTAATAACTAAAACATTTTTAATATAGAGTTACACAAAAAATAAATTCAACTATAAATATTCATTATAATTTTAAAAATATTTCCTACATAATGGTATTTTATTTAGATTTTTTAGATCTTATATAAATATATTTATTAACGACACAATGATGTTGTAGTAATTAACTAATTAATGAAATATTAAAATAGTTGATATTATAAATATACAAATAAATTTAATTTGAGACTTTCTATGAATTCCACTAATTTTATAGGTTAATATTACATATTAGGGTTGATTAGATGAATTTTATTCGATGTAATAATACTGTTATGAATTTAGAAAAAACAAAATACCAAATAGTGTCAAAATTGACATAAAAGAGGTTTTAAATCATATATTAAATTATTAATTGATATTCTATTCCTAAAAATATCAGGTTTTACCAAAGGACTTAATTAATGATATGTGTGTCATTAATGAACCATTTATAGTTTTTATTGGATGTATATAGTATTTTTATTAACAATATAATATAAAAACACAAAGAGACATGGAAAATGTCAAATTATTTAACTAAGAGTCAAATCTAATTGTGATGGTTAATATAGTGACCAAATCCTATATAAAAAATATTGGTTGAGTGGTTTTCAACCCATACCCACCTTAACTTTTATATAATCCCCTTAGAATCCATTAGAAACCTAATATGATTTTATTATAAAATAATATTTTATGTTTTTCATAAGGTACCCTCACCCCTCATATAAAAAGGGCACTTACCCTTCTCTCAAATTCACACCTTCAAGGCCATTTGGTCTGGCCAAACCCGGCCCAAATATCCTCTCAACATCCATCAATTCCTCCTAGAGGCCCTCCTATGGTCAGAAAGCCATCTTAAAGAGCCCATTTGATCAAATAAAAAGGAAGAACCCGAAGAAGAGGTAATAATTTCACCACCCTCTTTCAAATTATTTTTATCTTCCACTTCTTCATTCTTATTTATTTACATTATAAAATAATAAATTCAGTATCTTATATATACTATGATGATATTATAAATTTGGTACAACCATATTCATTATTCTGTCCATCCTTTGAATGACATGTCACCATACATGCGTACGTACAGATTACTGTCTCCACGTTGTGGTGTAATAGTTATTCAATACATCAGTATTTGGATGGGTATAATAATGATGTGTAGTTCATGTAAATAATAAAATATAACACGATAATGATTCTTTATATATGATATAAAATCCAATTATATATTATTTTAGTATCAAAAGAATAATATTGTCGCTCATGCGTACGTACGGATTACTGTATCCACGAACACGATGAGATTCATTCCCCATCGTATCCGTTCAAGAATAAATTTCATTTTATGATTAAAAATAATTTTTAGAGACATGATATCATTCTGGATATGAATAGGATACATCCCATCAATTACAAATATGGCTCAGATAACAAATAATATGAAGGAAAACGAATCTGTTAACTACCGAAACGATGATAATACTAGGATTATTAACAAATAAATGTTTAAAGATTATATATGATATCTTATTATTTTATATGATTCTTTTATAAATAAATAACAATTATTTCACCATTATAAAGGAGGTTACCCTACCCTCGACCATGGAAAAAGTGAAAAGTAAGGGGTTTTTATCTCACTTTTAATTATGTGAGATTTCAATTGTTCACCACATATTTAATTCATGGGGTGTGTGTACCACCCATGATTGTATTCATTGTGTAATATACTTTAAATTATGGATATTTACATCATCATTGTATGATCCTTCTTTAATGGGTGTATGTTTCGTATGTTACCAAATCGATAAGGGAATTTGAAACTTCAATTTCCACTCATCCGACATTATGCATACTTCATTGATTATTTTACTCCATGATTATGTGTGGAATCACAATTAAATTTCTTATTTAATAATTTACACTCCTCTATCTGTGGATATAATTCTGATACACATATTCACTCCATTCATAAATTCTCAAGTCATCTATATGAACTTGATCAGAGTAATTTTAACTCAATCCACATTTGTTGAGTTAAATATCCAATTCATTGGTGTTGTTTTTACAAGAATATGTGTGAATGTCCTCTGATTTATTTACAATGAATATTAGATCATATTGAGTGTATTTATAGTTTTCACACATAATTATGTAATTGATTTATCCGTAGAATAATGATACAGTTGTTATAAGAGATTTAATCTCAATTTACTTTCCATTGAGACTTCTTTGTTGTCATACACCAAATCACATTTATATAGTGTATATAATGTACATTAACATAGTATATCATGAATCCCTTTATTATCATGATGTAACAATGTTTGTATTACCTTAATTGTTTGTATTCAAGTGTCTCTATTTTGGTTAGGAACTCTAACTAAAATATCATTTTACATTTTTTAAAGATTTATTATTCTAAATAATTCTCATTAATTCCCAAGTTTTTAAAATGGTTTTAATGATTTATTTATATGGACATTAAAGTATTAAAATTAAAATTTATTTTAAATTTTCAAAGTTCCATGGGACACATTGATTCAAAAATCTATTTTTAAACCAATTGTTGACAAATAGTGTGACTTTTTAATGTTTTCAAGAAAAAAAGAGATATTTATCTCAAATAGTTTTGATAATTATTTTAATCTATGTAAATATCCTCCATTATTCTCAATTGAGGTTAATATGTTACAATATAATCTTCCATATTGTGTTTAATATGTTATGTTTGACTATGGATATGCTATTTTTATACCATTCATGGTTTGTGGATAAAGTGTTGACATTTTGTATGGTAGTTTCAATACGATTGTTTATGTTATGTTTCAAACTTTTTATATGAAGAATAAATTGGACTTAATAGGTGAATAGGTGTAGCCCACTATAGATCCTCGATTCATCGCTAGGTCTAATGAGACAAACTAGTTTCTTATCACAATTCCTTGACAAAATCTTATTTTTAGTCTTGGAACAAGGCCTTTACTATGTGGTTATGATAGTCGTGTTTTATGCATTCCATCATTATAAAAGTGGTTATTGATATTGCATGTGATTATTCAACTAGTAGGATATCCATGTGAATAGGTAAATGACATTATTTCAATTTTTTTCCATATTATGCTGAAGATCAAGTTTAAAAGGATTTTTGTGTTATACATTGCCTTAAATGTTTATGCTTAGTTATGAATGTTTCTGCTATATTGTTATTTTAATGATAATCTGAGCTCACCGCATTCTATGTTTTATTTTTCCCAAGATTCGATAAAGATAGATATGACTAATTTTCCGGAATAATCTAGGAATCTTGGATGTTTCTAATGGAACAATATAGTGTTGTTTTTCTTTTCAAGTTGTAATGTTGAACTTATGAATATATATAGTATTTCTAAGGCTTCTTAACTGATCAATATTTCGGGACATGATTTCCTTGTATGATGCCAATGTTATGTAATAATACACTGACTCTGGGTAACTAGGGTCGAGGCATTACATTAACTCTTACACATGGAATAAACTTTCGGTCAACTTCCGTCTTCGGATTACCAAATGCATTAGAGAACTACAATGGGTCTCTCCCGTAATATCATGAGCTATAATGGGCTCAACCCCACATATCCTGAGCTATAATGGGATCAACCCAACATATCATGAGATATAATGGGCTTAAACAAACATTAATAATGTCCAAGGAACATATCATGATAATAATGTTTCTTTAAATAAAATGAAACTACTAATTCCATATACATAAAAAAATAATCATTTTTAAATTTATTAAAGATAGTTTTAAAAGTATATATAAGAGAAAGTCCCTTAACATATAATTGGAATAAGAATTAAATTAATGGAATGTATATTCATATAAACTATAAATGCACATAGTGCAACATAATATAAAAAAATTATCACACCAATATTCATAGTACTGCATATGAATAAAGAAGACGGTTAACCCAAACAATCACTACGGCAAAAAAGGCATTTAGCGGTGATTTTTTTTCGTTTCGCTGCGGTTTAAAGCGACGCTAAATCGTGCGCTGGGAAACTATTCACGGCGGTTTTCAAAACCGTCGCAGAACGTTTCACGGCTGTTTTTTTGCGGTAGTTTTTTTTAATATTTTTTATTATATTTTTTAATTTTTTTTATATGTATATATTTATTTATATATTTATTTATATTTATTTATTTATTTATATATATATTTACTTCTCGTATTTATTTTTCGTATTTATTTATATATTTATTTCGTATTTACTTTATTTATTTATTTATTTTATTTATTTATTTATTTTATATATTTATTTTATTTATTTTATTTATTTTATTTATTTTATTTATTTTACTTATTTTATTCATTTTATACATTTTATTTATTCATTTAGTTATTTATTTATTTATTTTTCGTATTTATTTATTTATTTATTTTTCGTATTTATTTCTTTTATTTATTTTATTTCGTATTTATTTTATTTCGTATTTATTTTATTTCAAATTTATTTTATATCAAATTTATTTTATTTTATTTTATTTTATTTTATTTATTTATTTTATTTATTTAATTTCGTATTTATTATTTATTTCTTTATTTCGTATTTATTTTATTTATTTATTTATTTTATTTCGTATTTATTTTATTTATTTATTTATTTCGTATTGTTTTATTTACTTTATTTATCTGTGAATGCACATCCCATGCACATGCACATGCACATGCATACCCATGCAATATAATGAAATTCTGCGTTTGGTGAGATTTGAACCCCTACCTCTTGCATATTTTCCAAAGACATTACTACTCTAGTGAGCTCGCCATGTGGTTAATAAACAGAATTTAATATACTTATATATATTAATTGAAAAAAATAATACATAAATAATAGATATAAACTCAATAAGAATAAATAATAAATAATAAATAATAAATAATAAATAAGGAATAATAAATATAAATATAAATAATAAATAAATATAAATTATAAATAAATATAAATTATAAATAATAAATAAATAGTAATAAATATAAATAATAAATAAATATAAATAATAAATAATAAATAATAAATAATAAATAATAAATAATCAATAATCAATAATCAATAATCAATAATCAATAATCAATAATAAATAATAAATAATAAATAAATATAAATAATAAATAGAAAATAATAAATAATAAATAAATATAAATAATAAATAAATATAAATAAATAATAAATATAAATAATAAATAATAAATAATAAATAATAAATAAGAAATAATAAATAAATAATAAATAATAAATAAATATAAATAATAAATAATAAATAAATATAAATAATAAATAATAAATAAATATAAATAATAAATAATAAATAAATATAAATATAAATAATAAATAATAAATAATAAATAATAAATATAAATAATAAATAATAAATAAATATAAATAGTAAATAAATATAAATTATAAATAATAAATAAATAATAAAAAAATAATAAATAATAAATAATAAATAATAAATAATAAATAATAAATAATAAATAATAAATAAATATAAATAATAAATAATAAATAGAAAATAATAAATAATAAATAAATATAATTAATAAATAAATATAATTAATAAATAAATATAAATAATAAATAATAAATAATAAATAATAAATAATAAATAAATAATAAATAATGAAAAAATATAAATAATAAATAATAAATAAATATAAATAATAAATAATAAATAATAACTAATAACTAATAAATAAATATAAATAATAAATATAAACAATAAACAATAAATAATAAATAATAAATAATAAATAATAAATAATAAATAATAAATAAATAATAAATAATAAATAAATAATAAATAATAAATAATAAATAATAAATAATAAATAATAAATAAATAATAAATAATAAATAAAAAATGAAAAATAATAAATAAATATAATTATTAAATAATAAATAAATACAAATAATTAATAATAAATAAATATAAATATAAATAATAAATAATAAATAAATATAAATAATATATAATAAATAATAAATAATAACTAATAAATAATAACTAATAAATAAATATAAATAAAAAATAAAAAATAAAAAATAAAAAATAAAAAATAATAAAAAATAAAAAATAAAAAATAAAAAATAAATAAATATAAATATAAATAATAAATAATAAATAGAAAATAATAAATAATAAGTAAATATAAATAATAAATAATCAATAATAAATAAATATAAATAATAAATAACAAATAATAAATAATAAATAATAAATAAATATGAATATAAATAATAATTAATCAATAAATATAAATAATAAATAATAAATATTAAATATTAAATAATATAAAAAATAAATAAAAAATAAAAATAAAAATAAATAATAAATAATAAATAATAAATAATAAATAAATATGAATAATAAATAATAAATAAATATAAATATAAATAATAAATAATAAATAAATATAAATAATAAATAATAAATAAATATAATTAATAAATAATAAATAAATATAAATAATAAATAATAAATAATAAATAAAAATAAATAATTAATAATAATTAAATATAAATAATAAATAATAAATAATAACTAATAAATAATAACTAATAAATAAATATAAATAATAAATAATAAATAATAAATAATAAATAATAAATAATAAATAATAAATAATAAATAATAAATAATAAATAATAAATAATAAATAATAAATAATAAATAATAAATAATAAATAATAAATAATAAATAATAAATAATAAATAATAAATAATAAATAATAAATAATAAATAATAAATAATTAATAATTAATAATTAATAATTAATAATAAATAATAAATAGTAAATAATAAATAATAAATAATAAATAAATATAAAAAAAATAAAAAATAAAAAATAAAAAATAAAAAATAAATATAAACAATAAACAATAATTAATAAATATAAATAAATAATAAATAATAAATAATAAATAATAAATAATAAATAATAAATAAATAAATATAAATATAAAATAATAAATAAATTTAAATAATTAATAATAAATAAATATAAATATAAATAAAAAATAATAAATAAATATAAATAATAAATAAAAACTAATAAATAATAAATAATAAATAAATAGAAATAATAAATATAAATAATAAATAATAAATAATAAATAAATAATAAATAATAAATAAATATAAGTAATAGATAATAAATAAATATAAATAATTAATAATAAATAAATATAAATATAATTAATAAATAATAAATAAATATAAATAATAAATAATGACTAATAAATAATAACTAATAAATAAATATAAATAATAAATAATAAATAAGAAATAAGAAATAAGAAATAAGAAATAAGAAATAATAACTAATAACTAATAACTAATAAATAAATAATAAATAAATAAATATAAATATAAATAATAAATAATAAATAATTAATAATTAATAATTAATAATAACTAATAAATAAATATAAATATTAAATAATAAATAAATATAAATAATAAATAATAAATAATAAATAATAAATAAATATAAATAATAAATAATAAATAAATATAAATCATAAATAATAAATAAATATAAATAATAAATAATAAATAATAAATAAATATAAATAATAAATAATAAATAGTAAATAAATATAAATAATAAATAATAAATAATAAATAATAAATAATAAATAATAAATAATAAATAATAAAAAAAAATAATAATAAACAAATATAAATAAAAAATAAAAATTAAAAAATAATACATAAATTTAAATAATAAATAAATAATAAATAATAAATAATAAATAATAAATAATAAATAAATAAAATTAATAATTAATAAATAATATATAAATATAATTAATAAATAATAAATAATAAATAAATATAAATAATAAATAATAAATAAATATAAATAAGAAAAAAGAAATAATAAATAATAACTAATAAATAATAACTAATAAATAATAACTAATAAATAAATATAAATAATAATTAATAAATAATAAATAATAAATAATAAATAAATATAAATAATAAATAATAAATAAATATAAATATTAAATAATAAATAATAAATAATAAATAATAAATAATAAATAATAAATAAATATAAATATAAATAATAAATAAATAAAAATAATAAATAATAAATAATAAATAATAAAAAAATATAAATAGTAAATAAATATAAATAATAAAAAATAAATAAATATAAATAAATAATAAATAATAAATAATAAATAATAAATAATAAATAAATAGAAATAATAAATAAATATAAATAAATATAAATAATAAATAATAAATAATAAATAATAAATAATAACTAATAACTAATAACTAATAAATAAATATAAATAATAAATAATAAATAATAAATAATAAATAACTAGTTAAAAATAATAGATAATAAATAAATTAAAGTATATTATAAATAATAAATAATAAAAAATAAAGGAAACACATGAAAAAGTATGAAAAGACGTGATAAGGGATGAAAAATCATGAAAACGCATGCAAAAGGATGGAGAAGCATTTGAAGAATAAGGCATTAGAAAAAATTGAGAACGCAAGAAAACTCGTAACAAATCTGGAAACCTCCTTAATAATTCAACATAATCATCATAATAACCCATAAAAACCATTGATAAAGATAAAATGTCATGGAAACCCAAATAAACAGTAATAAATGGAGCTACCGTTAAAACCCGTCAAAACGGTTATAAAGAGACAAAAACATTGGAATCACATTAATAAAAATAACTTATGATCCGAGAGTTCGTTTTAGATCCGCGACCTGTCAAATCAAAGATCCTGAAACGCTCTTCAACCTGAAAGGTGAAAGAGTCCGAATGGACAAACGGATTGGAAGTTATGACCATTTAAAAAAAGCCAACAGAGAACAGGTGATAGAAACGAGGCATTGAAAAACATAACAAACCCGATACCCACTAAAAAGGCCATAACATATGATCTAAAAGTGCATGTGTGCGCCGCGACTAGTCAAACTGAAGCTCATGGAACGAGATATGATCTGGCAGGTGGAGGAGGCCGAAATGACAGGCAGATCGAATGTTAGGTTTGTTTGAAGAAAAGTTCGACGGGACACCGGTGACGGAAACAGGGTTTTGGAGGCCGTTGGAAGGGTTTTTGGGGTCAAAAAACTCAACAGAAGCAAGCTTCTGTGGAACTAGTGCATAGCACTCTTCGCTGGCTTCGATTTGATATGTGGTAGAGCCCAAACGGACACCCAGAGCGAATGTTATGGCTGTTTGAAGTTGGAGATCTTTTTTCAACTTTCTTATAACTCAAATATCTTCTGCACCTTAGACCGTCTCACGATTTTGATTATATGTGCCTCTAGATCTCTTCATGATCTTCGATTTGACTGGTCGTGGCGCTTCAACGGACGCCCTGATCAAATTTTATGGTCGTTTTAGTGATTTCGGGGATTCTTGCATTTTTTTTATTTTTTTCATTTCATTTCGCGGCGGTTTTACGGAAACCGCCGCTATTTCGCTGCAGTTTTTTAAAAGACCACCACTAATCCTCGAATAAATATAAAAAAATATAAAAAATTAATAAAAAAATATTTTTTTTCCATTTAGCGGCTGTTTTTTCGCGGCGGTTCTTTAAACCGCCGTGAAATGGCAGCCCGAAAACGTGTTTCGCAGCGGTTGTGAAAACCGCCTCGAAAAAACCGCCGCTAAACGGCGGTTTTCTTGTAGTGAATTGAAATTAGGTCACAAAATACCTTACCTCGGGTTCTTCTTACTTAAATTTTGTTTAAATCTAATGTATAATGTTTAAAAAAGTGTTCTTAATATCTTATATAAACATATTCATGTTTATAACACCTTATATGATCATTTAATAACATCATTTCACCCTTTAATTATTAGTATTTTGTTCCTTCTATTGTTTTGGGTGCTTTCATTACAAGTTTTTCGTGTTCTGATCTTGATGGGTCCTCTTGTGGATTGGAAGTGAAATTCCCGAATGGGAAAGGAATTATAGTTAAATATTTACAAAGTTATAAATTATTCCATTTATCATTTTTAATTATAAAATGAGAATGATTTATATGTTAAAACATTAATGATGTCCGTTTAGATCAGTTTAGTGGTTCTCTGATAATAACAACATCATTTTGTTTTATAAATTAAAACCATGTGTAAAAAAAGAATACAGAAAAATGGATGATACATAATATATATATTGTTACCAGGTTCAACTATAAAAATGATTTCATGTCTGGACTTTAAATAATTAATGTAAAATGAAATCACATCTTCCACGATGTTGGAAATTCAACACATCACAAACAACATTTTTATTCCTTGAATAAGTTGGATAGGAGAATAAAATTAACGAATAATTTTCCATGTACATGACAACGTACAAAATATATAGGATTTATGGAGCTTTCATGCCTATTGGATATGAGGTGTGGAAGATATAGAAAGTGAAATTAAAGTAAATCCAAATAAAAAAAGTTTGGGAAGTCCGTTATGAATATTAGGCAACCTAACGACGTCGCTTAAAATTTTATCAAATATATTGATTAGAGAAAAAGGGATCTATCATAATTATTAAATAATAAGGGTGGTAAGGGGGGATATGGAATGAGATATCCCAACAAAAGCCAAATAAAATTAAAATGAATATTAGAAAATGAAACAAATAAAATAGGATGTTAACTCTTGATCTCTTCTCCTTGAGATCCTTTTTAAGGGATTTGGTTTTGGACTGTTGGTGAGACCATATGATAATGGAACTAGGGAAGAATATTGTTGATTGAATTTGGTAGATATTACACAATGACCAAGGCTTGAGAGGTGTGTGAGGAAGATGAGAATGTGGGTGGAATTTATAGTGGGGGAGGGGAGGTATTTTACATTATTTTAATCATTATTAGTATATTTTTCTGAAGACAATGAATATTATTAATTCATGTGACCCAAAATAGTAATAATGGATTGTGAGTTAAAAACAGGTGGCCTTAAAAAAATTATGATGTCATAAATATTGTATTCTAATGATAATTTGAATATATGTTATTTTATCGTATTTCACTATTCATAAAAAATTCATGTATTTTAGCAAACTTCAAAAAAATTCCCTTACCATTTTTAGACATTTATAATTCAAAAATGAACTCCATTTTTTAAAAATAATTTTATAAATATTACTAATTATATTTTTAAATAAATTCATTCTTTATTAAAAGATTAATGATTTTTATACTATAACTGATTTTATATAACTTTGAAAAATTAAACAACATGTCATTATCATAAATCCCTGTGAAAAGAAAATAATAATAAAATTTACTATTCATTAGGGCCATTTTACAATTCATATTACTATTAATAAGTGTATATTACTATTCACCCAAAATAAAAGTTGGTTCCATCTAACTCCAAATAACATACTAAAGACAAATGTATATGGCCATTTTTCGTTATTCAAAACATAGAAGCTGCCAAATTAAGTTTAAAGGATAGTTATAAATATCTAATTACAAAAAGATTCTTGACATTAAGTTTATTTTTAACAACCTTGGGGTGTTACATTTTCCCCACCATCTGGGAATTTCATCCTCACAACTTAATTTTCACATTAAACAAGTTAGGGTACCTTTACCTCATAACATTTTCATATTCTCATTTTGCTCCTTCAACCATGTGGTTTCATGAAAAAAACCTTTATGGGTGGATTACATTATTCCGAAATACCTGTTCTCTTCGATCAAGAATCTGAACTTGTTTCTCTTCATAAGAATAGTTCCCTTCCTTCTGAACAACTTTTGGGCTCAATACATGTGATGAATCTGGAACTTACTTTCTCAGTATAAAAACATGAAAAACATTTTGTACCTGAGAAAAACTTATAGGCAAAGCTACTCGATATGAAACTTCTCCATATTTGTCTAGGATTTCAAAAGGACCGATCAACCGAGTGCTTATATTCTCTTTCATACCAAAAATCTTCTTAGTTTTCCAAGGAGAGATTTTAAGGAAAACATAGTCACCTACATCAAAAAAGTAGTATTTCCTTATGTTATCTATATAAATTTTCTACCTACTCTAATCTTTCCTCATGTGCTATTGGATCATCTTCACATTCTTAGAAACTTACTCTATTAATTCTGGCCCCATAAAATTTCATTCACTGAATTCATCAATAAATGATGGTGTCTGGCACCATTTCCCACACAAGGCTTGAAAATGTTCCATCTTTATACTAGAATAAAAATTTTTATTATAAGAAAACTCAACTAACAAAATATACCGATCCAAACTTCCCTGGTAGTCTTTTGAAGAAGCTCAAAGCATATCCTTCAAGGTCTGAATCATTCATTCTGACTGCCCTTCTGATTGAGGATAAAAATTTGTACTGAAATTTAATTCTGTACACAAATATTTCTAATGGCCTTTCCAAATGTTAGAAGTGAACATGTGATCCTGGTTAGATACAATGTAAGGAGGAACCCCATGTAACCTGACAATATATTTGAGGTACAGTCAATAATGTTGATCCAATGACATATTATCTCGAATAGAAAGGAAATGTGATGATTTGGTCAGCCGATCAACAACAACACAGATCACATTGTTACCTCGAGAATTCTATCGTAGTACAACCAAAATATCCATTGATATATTATCCCATTTCAACTCTCTCATAAGTAAATTCTGAATTATCCCCATAGGTTACTTCCGCTCTACTTTAACCTATTGACATGTCAAACATTTCACAGAAAATTCTGCAATATACTTTTTCATTCCATCCCACCAGAAATACTCTCAAAGGTCTATTTACATCTTCGTACTTCTAGGATGAACTAAAAATGGAGATCTATGAGGTTCAGACAACAAATCATTCTTTAACTAAGAATAAAAATGCACACAAAATTTTTTATAAATCGTAAAACACAATCATTATCAAGGTTTAATTCTAGAAACATACACATTTTAACCAACTCTACCTTTTTTGTAGCTCACAGTCTTCCTTCTGTGATTTCTTAATTCTATTTTATAACAATTATTGCACTAAAACCATAAATAAACATATGTATTCCTTGTTCCAATAACTAATAATCCAAAATTCCTTATGTCATTAATCAAGGGATAAGGTTCCAAAAGTAACATCGTTAATGATGCATGATGTTCTCGACTAAAGGAATCCACCACAGTGTTTTCTTTTCCAAGATAGTAATTGATCATGAAATCATAATCCTTTATCAGTTAAAGCC
Organism: Viscum album; assembly: GCA_963277665.1. NCBI lineage: Eukaryota > Viridiplantae > Streptophyta > Magnoliopsida > Santalales > Viscaceae > Viscum > Viscum album. Next base: position 315,629,162 of record OY728158.1, read on the forward strand.
ATATTATCTGACTCATGATTAATTCTTGGGGAGTGAATATATTGTTCAGTATTTTATGGTCTGTATATATTTCACATTTGGCTCTGTATAAATGATGCCTCCAAATTTTCAAAGAAAAAACCACAGCTTCCAATTCTATATCATGTGTGGGATAATTTATCTCAAGAGGTTTTAGTTGTTTTGAACCATAAGCAATTAATTGATCATTATTCAACAGAACACAACCAATTCCATTCAATGAAGTCTCACTATAGATAACAAAATCACCATTTTAGGAAGGCAAGGAAAAAAATGGAGCATTCCAAAATATCTTCTTCAGTTCATAAAAAAAAATATCACATTGATCGGTCAAGAAATAACCCATTTTTATGTTAACTCTGTAGGATAATTAACCATGTGAATATTTTAACAAACAGTTGGTAATAACCTGATAATCCAAGAAAACTATGAATCTCTGTAACATTTTTAGGTCTTTTACATTAATCAACCACTTTTGCTTTTGAAGGATAAAATGTTATTCTATACATATTTACAATGTACCCAAGAGAAGAAATATGTTGCAACCAAAAATCACACTTGCTCAATTTTCCATATAGGTTTTTTCCTTTAAAGGTATTAAAAACCACCCTAAGATGTTTTTAATTCTCCTATCTACTTCTAAAATATACCATAATGTCATCAAGAAACACAACCAAAAACATATCCGTGAACTCATGAAATATACAATTCATAAGATCTATGAATATAGAAGGTGCATTAGTTACCAAAAAAGGCATAACTAAAATTTCAAAATGATTTTATATAGTATCGAACGTAGTCTTTAGGATGTATTTATCCTTTACTTTCAACTGATGGTACCCCATCCTCTGGTCAACCATCAAAAAAATACTACGTTCCCGGGAGCTGATCAAACAAATCATTAATATGAGGCAAAGGATGGTTATTTTAAATAGCAATGTTATTCGAGGCTCTATAATCGATGAAAAGACTCATTAAACGATATTTATTCTTAACAAACAAGACAGGAGTGCCCCATGGTGAAGTTCTAGGTCAGATGAAGCATTTATCTAATAATTATTGTAACTACATTTTTAATTCTAGAATTTCCATTTGGTCCATTTGATACATATGTTTATAAATTTTCTTAGCATCATGAATAAAGTCAATAGAAAACTCAACCTCTATATTAGGAATAACATAATTAAAATCGTTGGAAAAAACATCAAGGAATTCATTTACCATTGGTACATCACTAATCATGATAGTTCCCATATCTTTAAAAATATATGCAATATAACAATCATTTCAATCTATTATCTGTTTCATAGCTTCCTAATATGTTATTAATAGTATGTGTTCATTATTTTTAAAAAACTAAAACTCTTTCAAATTTTTTTTTCTCTTCAATCTATCTTAGCATGATAAAAAAGAAAGACAGTCCATACCTAGAATAACATCAAAGTCTACTAGAAATAAAACAACATGGTTTGTAGGTAAACTATTTTCACAAATAGGGATAGATAGATTCTTATAATTCTTTTTTCCAAAATATTTCCCACAAGTGTTTTTACCAAGATATCTGGTTACATTTCATGAGGTGGAATTCAATATTTTTTCATAAATATTACAGAAATGATGTTATGTGTAGACTATGAATCAAGATACACAATTTTTAAATCTGTAAAAACAATAAATGTACATGATACGACCCCATTTGCTAGATCATCATCTAATGATGTGGTTAAAAATTACATAACCTTCTACTTCCTATCTTTTTGATTCCCTGATTGAGTAATTAGCTTCAGAAAAACATTAGCAAAATAAACCAATTACTTACAGTTGAAGAATCTCACCATCAACTTCTCATTAGTTTTAGGATCAATTTCCATGAACTCATGAGTCATGAATGAAAACTTCCGTCATCGGTATAATTTCACTGAATTTACAAGACATTCACCAAGATGCCTTTTACAACACTTTTCACAAGAAGCGAAATTAATTTTATTACCTCCAATCCTCTTTGATGAGTTCTTACCCATTTCTTACAAACCTGACCGCTTATTATTCTTATCATCATGAGGTAGATATGTGTCAGAAAACTATATTTCAACCTTTTAGCATAATGAACAATATTTTTGTATCTTTTAAACTCTCATGAGGCCAAATCCATTTGAAAAAACGATATCAAACTAGATTAAAACATATTAATTTCACTTTCAAAATTCCGAGTAAAATATGGTACATACCAAGGCAGTATTGTAATATTGGTTTCATATGATACCATAAAATCATCATCTTTCTAATTTAGTTCCAAATTTGTTTTATCCATTCTGAGTCGAATAGTTTCGGGAAAATATTATTCCAGAAAAAGAATCTTAAAATAATCCCATTACAGATTGTCAAGATTAACTATTTATCTTTTATTATAATCCAGATACCACCATTGATCGGTTTCACCTTCCAAACAATTAATGGATAATATTACCTTTTGACTTTTTTAATAACACATGACATCAAATTACTTTTCTAGAGAATTGATACATCCTTCGGCTATCACTACATCTACGGTTCCCCGGAATGCTGGAGGATATTGCCTCATAAAATTCTCCAAAAAAGACATATTTCTTAATGGTTGATCATGTTCCACTCTAGCATGGATAAGACCCCCATTTGTAACTTGATTCAACTGATCCATTTCTATCAGAAATTGCTCAGTTCTGATTCCAACTATTTCCAGCTGCAGATTCTGATAGAAATCAGTCTCTTGGTGCCTTGCTACATCAGCATCCCTATATATTCCGTGGAAAACCATTGTGATCAAAAATATCATAGATGCAGCACCATGATAATCTTTAAATGATATAAAATTTAAAATTAGTAATAGTGTCAAAATTAGTTATGGTATTCATTTAAAATCTTCATAACCCCTAAAGTTATCTAAATATCCCTCTGATGCCAACCATAAGGATACAACCTTAAAACATTACTTAATCTTGAATTTTACACAATACCGTAAATTAATACACATTGGAAATATTTTGGGGTTTATAGATTTAAAGAATTAGAATATCTTACATACATGTCATACCACATTCATAGAAGAGGATACTACTAAAACACTATCCATTTCTTAAATATAAATCAATAAAACATAAAACATGATTTCTTTGACAACACTTAATCTCAAACATCACGAATCCCTTATTTATCTTACCCATTCTTATATCTTATGAAATCATTTTTAATACTTGTATTTTTATAAAACTCAGTAAGGGATATAAAGAAATACTGCATTTTTCATGTGATAACATAAAAACCAATAAAACATGTAATCATAAAAACTCAAATGCATAGAAACATCATGTAGTTTATTTGGAAAATATTTACCATATCACCCTTAAATTTACACTTACACATGGAATAACCTTTTGGTCATGTTCCATCTCCTCATTACCCAATGCATTGGATAGTTATAATGGGGCTCAGCTGTCATATCTTGAGCTATAATGGGCTCACCCCAACATATCTTGAGCTATAATGGGCTCAACCCAATATATATTGAGAAATAATGGGCTCAAGAAAACAGAAATAATGTCCAAGTAACATATAATGGTAATAAATTATCTTGAAATCAGGATAATCTACTAATTCCATATACATATAAAAGCCATCCTTTGGAAATTTATTAAAGAGAGTTTTAAAAGGATTTTGAATAGAAAGCCCCTTAAAATATAATTGGACATAGAATTATTTAAATGGAATGTATATGTGTATAAATTGTAAATACACACATTGAATCATATTATAAAAAAATCATCACATCAATATTCATTATACCACATAATGAATATATAAGAAGGTTATCCCAAATAAAAAAAATTGGGTCAAGATTTCCATTACCTCAGAATATTATTAATTAAAATGTCTTTAAACATACTATATAATGGTTAAAATAGTGTTATTAATATCTTAAAAAAACTTATTCATTTTTATAACACCTTATATGATCATTTAATATCATTATTTTTTCAATTAGTTTTTAGTATTTTTTTTCCTTCCATTGTTTTGGGTTCATTCTTTACATATTTTCCATGATCGGTTAATGACATATGCTCTTTTCAATAGGAAGTGAAACTCTAGAACTGGAAAGGAATGGTATTTACATATTTACATAATGAGAAATTGTTCCATTTATAATTTTGAATTCTAAAATGATGATGATTCATAATTTAAGACAGTAATGATGTTTGTATATATCATCTTAGTGGTTCTTTGATATTAAAGACCTCATTTTGTTTTATAAATTAAAACCATGTGTGAAAAAGAATTCAAGAACCAAGGATGAGACATAATAAAAATATTATAACATGGTTCAACCATAAAAATGGTTGCATGTCTAGAATTGAAAGAATTAAAGAAAAATAAAATCACATTATCCGTGATGTCAGAGATTCGACACATCACATACAATGTTATTATTCTTGGAATAAGTGGGAGAGGAGTTGATGTTTAATGAGGAATTTTTCACAAACTGGAGAAAATACAGAATATATTGGATTTCTTGATCTATCATGCCTATTCGATAAAAGGATTGGAAAAGAGGGAAGAAGAAATGAAAAAAATATATAAATAAAAGTGAATTTGTGAAATCCCTTATATAAATTCGGTAGCCTAGCGACGTCACTTAAAATTTCATAAAATATTTTGTTGAGAGAAAAGGGGTATATTATAATTATTACATAACATTGTAATTAAGGGTGGATATGGCATGTACTATCCCAATATAAGACAAAAAAAATTAAAAAGAATAACATAATATGAATGAAACAAAACATGATGTTTACCTCCGGATTTCTTCTCCTCGAGATCCTTCTTAAGAGATTTGGTTTTGGTCTTTTAGAGAGACCAAAAGTTTTAGGACGTAGAGATGAATATTGGGGAGGTAATTTTGCTGAAATTAAATAATACTCCAGATATTAGGGGTGTGGGAGGAATAGTGGAATGAGGGTGGTATTTATTGTGGAGGAGGGGATGTATTTTACATTATTTTTACCATTATTATAATTTTATTTTCAAGATTATGAATTTTTTTAACTCATGTGACCCAAAATAGTAATAATGGCATGTTATATCTAACCATGTGGACTAAAATCACTTATGATGTCATAAATAGTGTATTTTATAGATAATTTGAAAATACGGTATTTTACTATATTTCACTATTAATAAAAAATTCATGAATTTCATAAATGTCCCAAAAATTCCCCCTAATGATTTTTCAAAATGTATAATTTAAAAATGAAATCCATTTTTTTAAAATAATTTTATAAACATTATTAATTTAATTATTATATAATATTATTGTCTGTTAAAAAATTAACTATTTTAAAACTATAACTGCTTTTATATGACTTTTAAATATTAATTAACATGTCATTTTCGTAAATACTAAAAAATAGTAGTAAAATTTTCTATTCATTATGGCCATATTACTATCAAATTATTACTCATAAGGGTATGTTACTATTCACTTTAAACACATGTTAGTTCCATCAGACTCCAAATAACTTACTAAAAACAAATGTAGATGACAATTTTTTGATATTCAAAAAATAGAAGCTTCCAAATTAAGTATAAAAGCTAGTTATAAATATATACATAAAACAAAGTTTCATTCAGTTCAATTTATTCATAAAAACCTTGGTGTGTTACACTAAATGTGAAGAAAATACCATTCTTGTGCACTTTGTGACAATCAAGTCAAATTCCCATGAAAAAATTTTAGAGCTATTACCTCTAAGTATAATTATTCCAGATCCACATCAACCTATAACATCCAAATTTGGATGGTTTTATATAAAAACAAAATAATATATACATAAAAATATTTATAATATTATTCTATACTTACAATTATCCAAAATTTCATTTATATTGTTATATTCCAAAATCACTGTTTTATTAAATTTTGTTCCCAAGATTTCTGATAAACTTTCTATGTTAGAAATTACAATGAATCCAACTCAAGTAGACCAGAATCAATTATTACATTATTACATTGGAATAAGATAAAATTTAATACATCTATAAGTATTTAAAATTTTAGTTGTCTTGTTAAACATGATACATACTTTTATATAACATTATAATAGAAAAATTAAAATACAACATTTTATGTTCTCTGAAAAAAATTATTATTCACTATAGAATATCCTTTCTTATTGATCGCAATAAACATATAAGTATCATGAGTAAAGGAAATATAAGAATGGTGTGATCTTAAATGATCAAAAAGTTTTTTCATACAACAGAATATATCATAAATAAATAAGGCATAATCAATATAATATGGTAAATTTTGGAAAACTCATGAATAAATTGAACATGATAAATAATATGGTAGGAATAAATGATTATTAAATTACTACATATAAAAATAACATGATCCTAAAATAAATCTATGGATATCATAACTAAACATATAATCAGATGGAAATAAATAACTAAATTCTCAATTATGGAATTCATAATTCATAAACTTCATATGATTATTATCAAGGCATCGTGCAAATAAATATTACATAAATAGATAATGACTCAACCAAAAACACAAATTAGTTTGACTCACAAGGCATAAAAAGAATCAATGGGAAATGGATAATCCTTTACATTACTAACAATTTCTAATTAATTCTTAATATTAAAGGGGGTAACATAATCAATATTAAAAACTATATTGAAATTTTTCTTATAAAATTTTAATACTTATTCATATCAATAATCATATTCATAAACCATCATGAGTAATAGGAAATATGGTATCAAAATTGTACAACCTTGGTAAAAATAATCAGAAAACTTTAAAATTAATAATAACTATGGTTTCATTATAATATATCCATAGTGGAGTATAACATATTGTTTTCTATCATTGATGAATTGAAATACCATAAAAGTTTCTTTAAAAACAATCTCTTGGAAAATACACTTTTCACATTGAGAGAAACTTTTTAAAAAGAAATGTTTCAAAAATATTAGGTAAAATATTTTCTTAGAAATTAATTATGGAAAATATTAAGGTAAGATTCAAATAATTTCATGGACATGATGTAGAAAATAAAATTCATACTATGTATGTTAAAATAATGACACCTTTCACATTTTTTGGAAAAAGTTAAAAGTACCTCATTCAGAATAAAAAAGAAGATTATTTTTAAAAAATGTTCAAAAATTAAAACACGGTTAGAAATAAATTTAAAAAATCTATGGAGGCTATTAAAAACATTCTTGAAAATATTTTTAGAAAACATAGACATGGAAGTGAACATATATTTGACCGAAGAGAGAAATGATTCAATTTTCCTAAAAATCATATTTTTTATATCTTGATTTATAAAAAATGGGATGATGAACGGAAGAATATTAATTTAAATAAATAAAATGATGATAATAAATCATATTGGGTTGTACATATAACAATAATATTATTCTCCCAATAGAGACACAAACATAAACAATTTTGAATAATGATGAGATTCTAAAATAAACTCAGACCATAGGTCTGAATTTCTTTGTATGTTTCTGATCATCTTGTATAATTAATATATATATATTTAAAATATATTAAAAAAAAATAATCCTATATATATCATACCTTATATGATTTACTTATAATATTTTATCAACTATTTATGAATATTTTTTTGTTAAAATCAATGTTCAGTGTAATAACTGATTCATTTTTCACATATGTATTGGTTTAGTAGTTTTTGTCATTGTACAATGATAATGATTCATAATATACAGAAATTTAATCATAATTTAAATACAATATACATTCATTATATAAATATTTATATTCATACATCAAATTTAGATATTGAAAAATAAATTCAACTATTCATAGAGATGGTTTGTTGCACATATTCATGAACATTGTTACTATTTTTTAATGGATGGAATAAAATACAGGTAAATGAAAAATCACCCTTTTAAATAATTATTATATAATTTAAAACATATATTGACTTCAAATCTACACTTATTACAATCTATTTCAAGAGTAAATTAAAAACAAATCACTTTTCATTGTGGAGATTGTTGTCCACATATACGCACACAAGATATTATTATTCTCCAATGGATTTGAAGGTGAGAAGGTTGGTAAGATATAATATTTATATAATTATAATAATTCCACTAATATCATATATATATATATATTAAAAAAATCCATATATCTTTCCATGGGAGGTGGTGATGGAAAATAAATTTCATTGGTGTGTGAGGATGTAGTTCACTTTACACATGATCGATGTTTTTTTCTCACTTGATGGAAGAGGATATAAATATAGGTGATTATATATATATATAATAACATATAAATATATTCTATATATTTGTGTTATTATAATGTGTTAGCTCTAATAGGTTGTAAAAACTGAGCGAGGGGGTGAATCATGGAATGGGGGATTAAAATTTCTTCCCATTAGGATCTTGTTTCATTTTAAAAAAAATATTTATTTAATATTCTTCCCATTGAAAAACATGAACATAATTTAAATCATTCACAAGGCATAGGAATTTTTACTTGGTTCTCCCTCCCTGGGCTATTTCAAAGGAGCATACAATGGAGGTGTGTCGATGTACCAAATTCACTAAGGATCACTGCCAAAAATGAGTACAAGGTTTAAGATAGATCTTATACTCCCAAGATCAATTAAATTATAAGGTTTAGGGTCTGCTCACTGCATTACAATGGGTCACTTCTTTATCTTATTTCTCTGGATCATTGTCGGTGGAAACAATCACCATTACCTATAAGACCCCAGCCTAAAACCTTACTTAATATTGAATTAAATGAATAATTCACATTGAGGATCTTTTCAGGTTTGGAGTTTTCGAGAATTACGACATAACTATTACATCTCAAAATATTACAAAGTAGAAACTTATACTAAGTTTCCATAAAATAAAAACTCTTAAAAAGAAACATGTATAGTTCCATGTTTTAGGTAGCAAGACTTTCCCTTGATCCCATCCTTGACCCTATTCCACGTTACGTCCTGTGAAAAACTTTTCAAAAACCTAGGATGGGAATAAAAAAGCTCATTAAGGGATACACAAAGAATGAAAACTGTTAGTTATTCAAAACAACAAGTAAACCATGTATACTTTATCAAAGTAATAATTTTCAACTTTTCGAAGTAGTAAAAACTCTTCATAGAATAAAAGTTCATTACTTAAACTTCTGTAACCAAAATATTACCATAAAACCCATATAAAGATCACATAACATATAAAGGTAACTTGGGACAAAAACATACTTATGTGGAATAACCATACGGTCGACTTCCACATTTACTTAATGGAATATCCTTACGGCCGACATCCACACATACTTAATGGAATAGCCATACGACCAACTTCCATACCCAATGCATTGGAGTTTATAACGTAACCACCCTTCCTAGTATTCACGGCACCACCCGTCATATAGTTTATCACGTAACCACCAATCAAATGTCCAAGTACCATTATAAAATCATAAGACATAAAATAAACACAATGGAAAGAAAACATTTCCACATTCTGATCACAATATATCACATAAATATATTGACATAAAAAATCCATTATAAAAACCATTTTCAATACCATCAATACATAAAAGAGTATATGGTATTTATTTTATTTAAAAAAGCATTACGACTTGTTGAGGAATCCAAAGACCAAATAATACTCACGACGATGAAAAAGGTCGTTGTCACCGTGTAGGTTAAAAAAACATTCCTTTTTTTCGTTTAGTAAAACGCTTCGTAGAAAAATATTCTTTTTGTATAAAATTAAAAGTCAATGGGGTTTATACACCATATAAAAGAAAGTTGTGTACAAAACGAAATATGCCTCAATGAAAGGCGATTGAGACGAACTCCTTTACAAAGTCGGTATCCTTAGATTAAGGATAAATCAATTATATGATTATGTGTGACAAATACAAATACAAAAAATATTATTGTATATTAAGTGTAAAAAAATCAGAGGTAATTCAAACATAATCATGGAAAAACAAAACCAATGACATAGATATTTAACTCAATGAAATGAGATTAAGTTATTATTTTCCGATACAAGTCCTTCTAAATGACATAAGAATTTATCAATGAGATGATTATGTGTAGAAATAGTATATCCACACAAAGTTTTGTGGAACCTAAAACATAGATATTCCACACATAATCTTGGAATAATAAAATCAAGAATTAGAGGTTTAACCCAAAGAATTGAAAGTGGGTTAAGAAGTTCCCTTATAGAAATTCGACAGCCTAACAGCGTCCCATCAAAACTTATAAAATGAGTTGATGAGAGATAAAAAGGGTATCTCATCACTTGGAAATAAAATATACATTAATAAGGATATAGAAGAACATATCCCAACATGATATTATCTTAATGAAAATACATAACGAAATAAGTCTTTTAAAAAGAGGAGGGTGAACGGTTCCCTTACTGACTTGGGTCACTTTTGAAACATACACCACATTGAAGAAGGGTCATTCAATGAATATGTAAGTACCCATAAATGAAATTATATTACACAAAGATTATAATAATGGTATGTACTTACACCACTCAAAGGAAATGTTGGCTAATGTAGCATAAATATCACGGCAATAAAAGTGAGGTGAAAAATTCCTTACGAAAACTGGGCAGCCTTACGGTGCCACATAAAACTTTCAAAAATGGATTGATGAGATCAAATAGAGTGTCTCATAATATTAAAATAAAATGTACATAAATAGTAATATAAAATAACATCCCCCATCATAACAAAGAGGAGCTTAAAAGAAGTGACATAAATGAGAGTACATAAAAAAAGAGAGAAGTTAGATCTCTTACGAAAATTCGGCAGCCTAACGGCCCCACTCAATACTTCCAAAATGGATTGATGAGAAAAAATAGGATCTCTCACCATATGAACATAAAAAGTACAGTAGGAGTAATATAAAATGAGATCCCAATAATAATATAGATGATCTTAAAAAGAATGACATAAAAGAGTGTACTTAAAAAGAAAAAGAGGAGTATGATCCCTTACCTCTTGTCCGATATGACTCGATCGTTCTTTAATCTCCTGAATAAAACAATTTGGTCAATTTATAATTGCTTAAGGACCTAATTTAAATATTATTAATCAGTTCATATAACATATTATAATTTTATAATTATTGGTTAATAAAGTGAGTTCGTATCAGACGTTTTTGTTGATGTTCAGTACATGAGTAAAAATTGAACTTGATGGAAATGAATTTTCCATGTAGTTATAGGTACATGATATATAGAATAGTATTTATGTTCTAAATATCATATATATCCATTATATATTTTTTATAATATTCCATAGCATTTGGAGATAAAAAATTAAAAGCACCGTTCATTGAGACGGTAGGTCGTACGTATGCATGAATGCTACTTTCATTTGTTTCCATAGTAATGGAATTAAAACAAAATGAGATATATATATATATATTATAATTCCAGAATTATAACCATCATTTAGATGTAATATATTACATATATATCCATTATATATATGTACTTATAATAGTACATAACATTTGGAGATAAGAAATGAAATGTACCGTTCATGGAGACGGTAAGACGCACGTACGCATGAACGCTATATTCATTTGTTTTTTTTTTGAATTCAATTGAATGTAATAATAAAGATATAAAGTTATATTATAATTTCATTAGGATAACATATGTAATACCATTAATTATATCCTTTATATGTCCCACATATGGCATTAACGAATCAAATCACTTTGAGGGGGCGGTAGTCCGCACTTCCTAAAATGAAGATATCATGTTTACCCATAGTGGAAACCATAAAGGTATGCCATAAATTAAAAATAAAGAAGATTAAGGAAAAAATAAACATATTATATATCATATATAAATATAGTGACATCTTAATGGCCAACTTTTAAGGTGTTAAAAGAATGTTGAACAATCATCGTTTCGGGAGGCAAAAATTCGCCATCCACAGAAACAATATGTTATTCAAACATTAGATATAAGTGTGTTTAAGTGTAGCTCTAATAATTCTTATAAAAACATCCTAGTATATTGAAGATACTGTATTTTATACAAAATAAATGAATAAAAAGTGTTTAGGGGGTTGGAGAATCAAAATAAAACAAAAGGACACAAGTGAAGACATTACCTTTAAATCGGGAAACTTCCTTTGATTTGAGCTCAAAGGCTTCCTTGGAAACGATTATGCCCAAAGTTAGGCATAAAGAAGTTATATAGGTATGTGGAGAGATGAAATGGGCAGGGGTTGGCTGAGCCAAAGGCTTGAGATGTGTGGGTAAGGAGGTAGAGGTGGGGGACTTTTATAAGAGGAGTGGCAGGGCACTCTTGGAAATTAAAGAAATGTAACATTATTTTAGAATTAGTTTCGGATTTTAGTGGTCCCAAATTGATTAGATTCTACGATAAGGTGATAAGGGTTCAAAATACACCCATCCAATAGGTTTTGGACATGTGTAGGTATTATATTTTACATTATCTTTCCATTTTATTTAAATCGTTAAATAATGTGGTCATCACTGCATCATCATGATGTCATAAATAATTTAATATATATAATCTCTAAAAATAAAAAAAGATACTATGATGTAGGAAATATATTTATCTTTCCAATGACAATTTATAGTAAAAAATATGACTTGTATAACCCCATGTAAAAAATGTTTTAGTAAAACATTTCATGTTTGTGTCATTTTTACTTTAACATTAAATAAAAAGTTATTTATGTCATTTTCCAACCACAGTGGCTCCATGGGGTCCCCAAGTTGACCGATGGATTTTATTGGTCGTCCATGACACATCCAATGAGTGTAGTACATGTTTCTAGGTCATTTCATTTTATTAAAGCATTATTCTTACCTTAAACTACACTAATTGCCTCTAATCGCGATTAAAAACTTAATAAGTTACTATTCACCAAAAAATTATTTTAATCCCATTGAACCATATTTTACTTCTTAATGACAACCATGTATGTCGGATTTTTGAGATTAAAAATACAAAGGTGGAAAAATTTCATTTAAACAGAAAATCAGTTTTTATAAGTACCACTTAGTGGATTCACTATTCATCAAAAATTGATGTTTTTCAGAAAATTACCAAAAATTCACCCTAAGCTATATTTGATATTCCGAATTCAAAAATGATGTCTATTTTACAAAGTTAAAAACATATAAGTAGCATTAATTAATTTAATAATTAATTACCGCTGTCAAAACAAAGAGCATATTTTTATGAAGCAAAATGTATCAAAAGATTGACACTAGTTTAAGTTCGATTTCAAAGTGAAATTAAGTCCAACGACCACTATTGGGTTAAATGGTAAAAATATATTCTAATTTCACATTAAAACCAATTCAAAATATAATATAATCATACAAATAAATTAGATTAACAAGATGTTTTGATATAAAATACAACATTTTTCAATATTCATTAAAAATTGAACTTTTTCAGAAAAATACCAAAAATTTACACAAAGTAAATTTTGATGTCCTGATTATAAAGAATAATTTTATTTAGTCAAATATAACACATAATATTGTCAAAAAGTGGATTTAAAAGAGGTTTTCCATCAAAAGGCTGTTAATCGACCTTTTAAAGAATATTAGAATGTTTAAGCTTAAAATTGGATTCATTCGCATTTTTTATCCTCTAACATTAATTATAAAAAGTAAAAATATCTGACAAACATATATAATAATTTTGTAGTTAGTTCTATTCATTCCCGCCATTATAATGGTTAGGCGTTAACTACTATTTAAAAAATATTATTTTATTATTAGAGTGAAACGTAAGATTCCCAAGAAACTCGTTGTTGCGTGTTGGGTACGCCATCGAGCATAGCATCCCCTTGAAATTCATATTAATATTTTATTCACAAATATGGATAAATGTGAAAATGTCATACTCTTTATTTTCCTAGGGTGTTACATCCTTACCCCCTTTTGGGAATTGCGTCCTTGCAATTTTAAAATTGGGCTCGGAAACATCTTTGAAAGTCCCACATCCGAACAAGAGTCGGTAAAAAAAATCACTTTAAAATAAAAGGAGAGAAGTACAGAGGTCACCCGATTTAACCCATACTATGATTCCAAGTAGGAAAATATGGATATGGAATAAAAAACAAACGGTCATGTTCTGATGGAGAGTGATAGTAAACATGTCTAGGAGAAAGTTAACCATAATAAAATCAAAAACTTGTGATGGGTTTTATGGTATTCGATTCCCCAGTAGGAAACGTTAATAGACAAATTTTTTGTTTTAAGTTACTTTTTATTGAGGAATTTATTCATAAGGAAACATAATCACTTATCATGTTGACTTTCAACTTTTACTAGATTTCTTACACGAACTCATTTGTTCTCTAAAAGAAGAGTATTTAGGAAGACTTGTTCACATTAAAAGTACTATAATCAACTTCTAAAGAATCACCTAATCCACAAAAGAGAACTATATATTTCCCATGAATTTAGAAAAAATCCGAAACCAAAACCAAAAAGGTTAGTAAAAGATCAGATAATCCAGAAAAGGATAAACCTTTATAAAAAGAAAATCTATTCTTAATCTCCAAAATTTTTCCAACAAAACCCAAAGTTCAACGAGGACCATTCGATAAACAATTTGTCCATAAAATTCTTCAATGTAAACCAATATAAGATTGAAACCCAAATATTTGAAGGATTTAGTCACATAGTCTTCCAAGTTAAATCGTAACATTTATCTCCAAACAATATCTGTTTCTCCTAAAGTCTCGTATTGGAAGGTAATTAACCTAATCACATATCCTCCATGATAGGTTAATCATTTTCATAAAAAACCAAAAATAAGCTTACTCTTAATTCATAAAATCATCTAACTAAAAATAATCATTCAAACTAACTAGGGACTTCACGTAGTCCAGTGGTAGGCGATATATACCAGTCGCACTTTGGTTGTGGGTTCGATTCCCGCAGCTTTGTCCGATGCGAAGGGTTGTCACACGGTCTGCGTGTTGTCCTTTTTCCAAAACTATATAATTTTAAAACATTCCCCAAAATGAGATAAAATATTCAAAAATGATCATAACATATTTTAACCTCATGTTTATCTCATGCCTTTCATTTTTCAACATATCATATAATAACCCATAATTACCTCAAAAGTAAGGATCATATAAACTCTAATGGTTACCTTTATAATTTTTACCTGAACTTCCACATCGATTGGTCATATCGTACATGATGCCTTACAGAACATACCAAGGTTCAAGTGGTTGATCATTACTCATTGATAGTTAGTTTAGAACAACCACAAGTTTCCTCATCGAATCCCCCATTTTATCTAGTATCTTAATCAGAGAACCACCACAGTTTCCTTCAAACCTTTTGTCTCTTTGGTGCCTGCTAGATCCATCCATTCACTAAAAATAGAAATGTCAGTGTTAGTATATCCACAAAACCATCATGTACTAATGAGGAAGATAAACACTAATATATAATTACTCATTCACTTTATATATAACTAGGACTCTTTCTGAAATCCTAACCATTATGGTAATGCCACTTATGCTTAGAGGATACCCTAACCTCTAAAGTTATCTAAACAGTCCTTTGATACCAACTATAAGACCCCAGCATTAAACCTTACATAATATTGAATTAAATGAATAATTCACATTGAGGATCTTTTCAGGTTTAGAGTTTTAGATAATTAGGACATAACTATTACATCCCAAATATTACAAAGTAGAAACTTCTACTAAGTTTCCATAAAATAAAAACTCTTAAAAAGAAACGTGTCTAGTTCCATGTTTTAGGTAGAAATACTTTCCCTTGATCCCATCCTTGACCCTATTCCATGTTAAGTCCTGTGAAAAACATTTCAAAAACCTGGGATGAGCATAAAAAAGCTCAGTAAGGGATACACAAAGAATGAAAACTGTATGTTTTTCAAAACAACAAGCAAACCATGTATAATTTATCAAAGTAATACTTTTCACCTTTTCAAAGTAGTAAAAACTCTTCACTGAATAAAAGTTCATTACTTACCCTTCTGTAACCAAAAGCTTACCATAAAACCCATATAATGATCACATAACATATAAAGGTAACTTGGGACATAAACATACTTAAGTGGAATAACCGTATGGTCGACTTCCACACATACATAATGGAATAGCCATAAGGCTGAATTCCACACATACTTAATGGAATAGCCATACGGCCGACTTCCATACCCAATTCATTGGAGGTTATAACATAACCACCCATCCTGCTATTCACGGCACCACCTATCATATGGTTTATCACGTAACCACCCGTCAAATATCCAACTACCATTATAAAATCATAAGACATAAAATAAACACAATGGAAAGAAAACATTTCCACATTCCGATCACAATATATCATATGAATATATTGACATAACAAATCCATTATAAAAACCATTTTCAATACCAAAAATACATAATAGAGTATATGGTATTTATTTTATTTAAAAAAGTATTACGACTTGTTGAGGAAGCCAAAAACCAAATAATACTCGCGGCAGCCGAAAAGGTCATTGTCACCACGTACGTTAAAAAAAACATTCCATTTTTTCGTTTAGTTAAATGATTTGTAGAAAAAGATTCCTTTTTTATAAAAGTTAAAGTAAACGGGGTTTATAAAACATATAGAAGAAAGTTGTGTATAAAATGAAATATGCCTCAATGAAAGGAGATTGAGACGAAGTCCCTTACAAAGTCGGTATCATTAGATTAAGGATAAATCAATTATATGATTATGTGTGACAAATAAGAATACACAAAATATAATAATATATTAAGTTTAAAAAAATCAGAGGTCATTCACACATAATCATGGAAAAACAAAACCAATGACATAGATATTTAACTCAATGAAATGATATTATTTATGATTTTCCGATATAAGTCCATCTAAATGAAATAAGAATTTATCAGTGAGATGACTATGTGTAGAAATAGTATATCCACACAAAGGTTTGTGGAAAATAAATAATAGAGACTCCACACATAATCTTGGAATAATAAAATCATGAATTAGAGGTTTAACCCAAATAATTGATAGTGGGTTAAGAAGTTCCCTTACAGAAATTCGACAGCGTAACGACGTCACTTCAAAACTTATAAAATGAGTTGATGAGAGATAAAAAGGGTATCTCATCACTTGGAAATAAAATTTACATTAATAAGGATATATAAGAACATATCCCAACATGATAGTATGTGAATTAAACGACATAACAAAATAAGTCTTTTAAAAAGAGGAGGGTGAAAGGTTCCCTTACAGACTTGGGTAACTTTCGAAACGTACACCCCATTGAATAAGGGTCATACAATAAATATGTAAGTACCCATAAATGAAATTATATTACAAAAATATATAATAATGGTAATTACATACACCAATAAAAGTAAAAGGTGGGAAATGTGGCATAAATCTCACAGGAATAAAACTGAGGTAAAAAATTCCTTAGGAAAACTGGGCAGCCTAACGACGCCACTTAAAACTTCCAAAAATGGATTGATGAGATCAAATAAAGTATCTCATAATATTACAATAAAATTTAAAAAAACAGTAATATAAAATAACATCCCTCATAATAAAAAAGTGGAGATTAAAAGAACTGACATAAATGAGAGTACTTAAAAAAAGATAGAGGTTAGATCTCTTACGAAAATTCGGCAGCGTAACGGCGTCACTCAAAACTTAAAAAATGGATTGATGATAGAAAATAGGGTCCCTCACCATATTAACATAAAAAGTTCCCTAGGAGTAATATAAAAGAACATCCCAATCATAATAAATATGATCTTAAAAGGAATGACATAAAAGAGTGTACTTAAAAAGAAAGAGTGGAGTAGGATCTCTTACCTCGTGTCCGACATGACTCGATCGTTCTTTAATCTCATGAATAATAAAATTTGTTCAATTTATAATTTCATAAGGACCTCCTTTAAATATTATTATTCAGTTCATATCACAAATTATAATGTTATAATAATTGGTTACTAAATTGAGTTTGTATCACACGTTTTTTTCGATGTTCAGTACATGAGTAAAAATTGAACTTGTTGGAAAAGAATTTTCCATGTAGTTATAGGTACAACATCTCCAGAATATTATTTATGTTTTAAATATCATATATATCCAGTATATATTCGTTTTATACTATTCCATAGAATTTGGAGATAAAAAATTATAAGCATCGTTCACGGAGATGGTAGGTCGTACGTACGCATGAACGCTACTTTCATTTTTTTGCCATATTAATGGAATTAATTCAAAATGAGAGATATATATATATTATAAATCCAGAATAATACCCATAATTTAGATGTAATATATTACATATATATCCTTTATATATATGTACTTATAATAGTACATAACGTTTGGAGATAAGAAATGAAATGTACCGTTCATGGAGACGGTAAGCCGTACGTACACATGAACGCTACTTTCATTTGTTTTTTTTTGTATTCAATTGAATGTAAAAATAAATATATAAAGGTATATTATAATTACAGTAGGATAACATATTTAATACCATTAATTATATAATTTATACATCCCACATATGGCATTGACGAATCAAATCACGTTGAGGGGGTGGTATTCCGCACTTCCTAAAATGAAGATATCGCGTTTACCCATAATGGAAACCATAAAAGAATGCCATAAATGAAAAATGAAGAAGCTTAAGGAAAACATAAACATATTATATATCATATATAAATATAGTGACATCTTAATGGCCACCTTTGAAGGTGTTAAAAGAATGTAGAACAATCATCGTTTCGGGAGGCAGAAATTCTCCATTCACAAAAACAGTATGGTCTTCAACCATTATATGTAAGTGTGTGTAAGTGTAGCTAGAATACTTCTTATAACAAAATAATATTATATTTAAGATAATGGAATTTTTACAATATAAATGAATAAAAAGAGTTAAGGGGGTTGGAGAAGCAAAATAAAACAAAAGGACACAAGTGAAGACATTACCTTTAAATCGAGAAACTTCGTTTGATTTGAGCTCAAAGGCTTCCTTGAAAATAATTTTGACCAATGTCAGGCTTCAAGGAGTTATATAGGGATGTGGAGAGATGCAATGGGCAGGGTTTGTCCTAGCCAATGGCTTGAGAGGTGTGGGTAAGGAGGTATAGGTGGGGGCCTTTTATAAGAGGAGAGGAGGGGCACTTTTGGAAAGTAAAGAAATGTTACTTTATTTTAGAATGAGTTTAGGATGTTAATGGTCCCAAATTGATTTGTTTCGAGTATAAGGTGATAAGGGTTCTAAATCCATCCATACTAGATGTTTTGTACATGTTTAGGTCTTAGATTTTACATTATCTTTCTATTTTATTTAAATCGTTAAATAATGTGGTCATCACTGCATCATCATGATGTCATAAATAATTTAATATATTTAATCTCTAAAAATTATAAAAATTATACAATGATGTAGAAAATCGTTTTATCTTTCCATTGAATATTTAAAGTAAAAAATATGACTTGTATAACCCCATGTAAAAAATGTTTTAGTAAAACATCTCATGTTTGTGTCATTTTTTACTTTAACATTAAATAAAAAGTTATTTATTACATTTTCCAACCAAAGTGGCTCCATGGGGTCCCCAAGTTCACCCATGTATTTTATTGGTCGGCCATGACAAATCCAATGAGTGTAAGACATTTTTATAGGTCATTTCATTTTATTAAAACATTATTCTTACCTGAAACTACACTAATTACCTCTAATCGCGATTAAAAACTTAATAAGTTACTATTCAACAAAAAATTATTTTAATCCCATTGAACCACATTTTACTTCTTAATGACAACCATGTATGTCGGATTTTTGAAATTAAAAACACAAAGGTGGAAATATTTAATTGAAATGGAAGATCAGTTTTTATAAGTACCACTTAGTGGTTTCACTATTCATCAAAAATTGAAGTTTTTCAGAAAATTACAAAAAATTCACCCTAAGATATATTTGATATTCAGAATTCAAAAATGATGTCTATTTTACAAAATTCAAAACATATAAGTTTCATTAATTAACTTAATAATTAATTCTTGCTGTCAAAACAATTAGCGTGTTTTTATGAAACAAAATGTATCAAAAGATTAACACTAGTTTATGTCCGATTTCAAAGTGAAATTAATTCCAATGACCAATATTGGATTAAATGGTAAAAATATATTCTAATATCACTTTAAAACCAATTCAAAAGATAATATAATCATATAAAATAAATTAGATTAAAAAGAGTGTTTGAATTAAAATACAACATTTTTCACTATTCATTAAAAATTGAACTTTTTCGGAAAAATACCAAAAATTTACACAAAGTAAATTTTGATGTCCCGATTATAAAGAAGAATTTTAATTTGTCAAATATAACACATAAATTTTTCAAAAAGTGGATATAAATGAGGTTTTCCATCGAAAGGCAGTTAATAGACCTTTTAAAGAATAATAGAATGTTTATGCTTAAAATTGGACTCACTCAAATTTTTTTATCCTCTAACATTTATTGTAAAAAGTAAAAATATTTGACAAACATATGTAATTATTTTTTAGTTAGTTCTGTTCATTCCCGCCATTACAACATCTAGGCGTTAACTAGTATTTAAAATAATATTATTTTATTATTAGATTGCAACATAAGATTCCCAAGAAACTCGCTGTTGCGTGTTGGGTACGCCATCGAGCATAGCGTCCCGTTTAAAGTCATATTAATATTTTATTCACAAATATGGATAAATGTGAAAATTTCATACTCTTTATTTACCTGGGGTGTTACATTACCCTCTTTCTGTGATCATTGCAATTGGAAGGGATCCACTCATAGTGTATAGATTGGTAGGTTGACCACAATTAGTGGAAAAGTAGGTCCCTTAATTTTCAAGAACTATGAATCTCCTACTATAGGTAAATTTTCTATTGAGTCCCCTTTCTCACCCACAAATGAAATATACCTTTCCGAGTACATTTAAGTAATTGAAATGACTTTCCTAAACTTATTTTATGATTTTTCAAGCTTCCTAGTGTGCTATGTGAACTAGAATCTACTCAATTGTACTATATAGAGGGTTTTATATGTAGAACTCCCCATCTGTGTATCACTTCCAATTACTCCAACTACCCTTCTTCTGTGGACTTCCTCGACCTTCGTTGTCGTGTACTACCTCCACATACAAACTCATCAAACCTCCTCTATGAACCAACCTCTATCCATGAAATGTTCTCTATTAGTAGGATACCTTCGCTTACTCCATCTTGCTCCACTAATAAAGACTTCTTCCTTTTTGGGATTTTGTGACTCACAACGTCCTTCCACAGAATTGATTCCGCGGACTGCGTTACCATTTGAGGTATAACATCCCACAATCCACTTCTCCTTTACTGAATCCTCCTAAAGAACCACATCCCCTTTACGAAATCATAATATACCTACCATGACTACATCCTATACATACCACGTACTTTGGGGGATATAATTTCCTATAAAACACTTTGGTGGAATATCCTTTTTTGCAAACCACTTCAGCCTTTGAGGAATTCTTCATTGAGAAATTCCTATGGACATTACTGAATTCCCAGAGAAAATATATTCTCTAATGAAAATTGATCTCTCTTCTAATTGTTGGGATTATAATTTTTTTAAAATGAAATGATATCCGAAAAATACAGTAATCCAAGATTTAACAAATTATTGATTCAGTACAGCCTTCACCAGATACTGATCCTCTTACGTTGAACCACACCCATTCTGTGAACCAATTTTCCACTACAATTTACATAATACCTTTGCTCCCACGTGGTGCCATTTTATTTCACCGTTTCAGAAACTTTCATTCCTTCCACATACAGCACACCCTTGACCATAAACTATCATCGTGAATCATTTTTGGTTCCATGAACTACTCCTACATACCGTTCTCGCTGTCTGGTACACACCCACGAACCATTCCCATAAATGGTATGTCGTTTGCATTCCAGGATCTACATTTCAATTTCTTTTATTATTTCATTCCCCAATTCAAACATTTTTCACTCCTATGTGGATATTGTTTTTTCCCACATCAAATCCTAATTTTATGTTGGAAAAATTTGGAAAACATTGGGAAACTACATCACCTTAAAAAACTGTCATCAGAGAACACCAACCATAAACAATTGTGGTCATCTGGGTTTTTCAAAAATCATAATCACACAAAAATCATATATATAGGATTCAATGAGGGATTTTTTCTCGATAATATCACCCTTTGAGTTTGTTGTAAACACATCTCATAACCATACATCAAATTATGATACCTCATTACGGATTTTTCATTCTTCAATCAATATTTTATTCTTGCAATGAAGATAGAAATCAATGATATACTCAACACATACTCTAAGAACCCTAGAACCCTTCTCAGTGTGGGAAACAATATTATAATGAAATGTTCACCAATTAATAACTTCATTCCTGAAATCAAATCTTGAGACAAATCTACAGGTTTCATCATGAACCCTAGTAGTCATGATATTTATTATTTGATTGATCACTTCTAGAATCATCATATTTAATACTCCACCAATGTTTTAGCTCATCCAAATAGATTCAAATCAGCCTCAAATCTCCCTATCTTTCTATTCTACTAAATAGATTCTTCTCATGTATTTTCCCCTAAATAGTCACACTTTAACTATCGTTGTCAATAAACCCGAAGGGAACTTCAAGGTTGTCTGAAATAGGGTAAAGAACACATATCAGTACATTAGAGAAAGACACCTAATAAATCAGGGATATGTGTCCCACAAAAACACTATTTAAGTTGTGGGGAGTCTACTAGACTCCCAAATCAGTCAATGCCTTTTGAAATTATTCTTTGGTAAGGCCTTATTATAAATATCTACAATATTTTTTTCTATTGGAACATAATCCAAAATCACAAGCCCATACACCACATTATGATTGATAAAATGATATTTGATTATAATGTGGTTTTTTCTTTGAGTGATGCGCGATATTATTTCTAATATTTATAGCACTTGAATTATCACATTGGATCATGATCTGAGAATTCACTTGAACTCCCATATCATTAACATGTTTCTTCATCCAGAGTAACTATGTGAATTATTGAGTAGCTTAAATGTACTTAGATTTATTAGTTCCAAATGAAATGAAATATTGTTTCTTGTTCATCCTAGAAATAAAAAATCTACCATGATAGAATGAACCTTCTTGTGTTGATTTCGTATAATATTTTGATCTAACCTAATATGAATCTGTGTATCCAAATAACTATGTCTCATATTTTTCTTTATACATTAAAATAAAATCCATTGTTCCATTGATATACAAATGTATTATTTTCACTACTATCATGTGTCTCTTTAGGGGATTTATTTGATATATCATTGATTAGCATGTAGAAAATACAATATTATGCCTTGGTGCTGTTAGTTATAACATTATTCCAATGTTTTGATTGTATTCTGTGATATTAACTTTCTTGCCATCATAATCCCATGACAGTTTCATCAGAGTAGAAACTCGTGTCTTCATATCTTTAGAATTATCTATTCAAAACCTTATGAATAATTCCTTGAAAATTTTATATTGATAAATCAATGTTTCATTCTTTCTGTGTGTTAACTTTAATCCAAGGAAAAATTCCATTTCACCAATCATTGACATTTCATGCTCACTTTTCATGAATTCAAAAATCTGTTTTCATTGTGCTCCATTTGATCCAAAAAAAATTATTCTTTCAAAATAAACCGTCCCCATCATCCTTTGATTACTACCATTATTTAAATATAGAATTTAATCAACTCCACCATGCTACAAACCAAGCTACTTCCAAACCTGGTCATTCCTTGAATACCATTCCCATGGTGATTTCTTCGATCCATACAATTTTTTCTTGTGCTGAAAACTCTGTTCTCTTTTTAATTAATGTGAAAAATATCTTACTACTAAATATGAACTTCTTCTTCTATTACTGAATTTAGAAATTATAACATTACATCTATATGGAAAACTATGATCCTTATTTGATGAACTATGTCCCAGAATAATCTGATTGTCTCAAACTTCGCAATAGGTCCAAATCTTTCATCAACGTCTATGGCCTCTATCAGGGAGATGTTTTTTCACAATAGTCATTCTATATATTCAATCATCACACCAAATTCATTCATATATTTATGTAAGACCCATTTAATCCTGATGAAATTCTTGCCTGCTCGTCTCAAATCAATATCCCATGTTTGATTCTTTTCAATTTGGTCATGCTCATTATTCATACCTTGAACCCAGTTTACATCTCCAGCTGATTCATCAAAACATTTAGCTTCCACATATGATAAGTGTGTCACTTATGGTAGAGTCCTCATTCTCCTTGTTTATACTGATGTTATATTATCACCTATTATGTTCTTCCTATCAATTTCATCACTTATCAGTAGTCTCTATCCAGATACTAATTTATTCTCATCATCTGATCCTTTTTCTAAATTATCCTTTAATGTTACAGCATCTCCTGACCTGTCATCTCTTCATCACAATCCACCTGAGTATGATCATGTATTTGTTAAAGATTCATTTCATTCTCCAAAATAGTTACATCATGAATTTCAACTATCTTTCATAGCTGATTATTGTCACATATATATTATTCGATTTTTTTTAAGATGCCATGAAATATTTCTTCATCCCCAAAGGATTCAAACTTCATACGTTTCTCCTTATTGATTATGAAATATTTACTTACAAATACTCAAATTCACTTCAACTATGCTTAATTATTGACCCTAAATCATATGGATTCTTCTTTTTTTTCTACAAATTAAATCTCAATATGAAGTGTTGACTCCAATCATCACATATTCTTTAAAAAATTTCTCTAAAAGGTCATTCTTAATGATCATAGTTCTGTATGTGTTGTTGAAACTATGATCTATTCTTTCAAGTAATCCATTATTCTATAGAGGTCTTACCAGTAAAAATTGATGTCTTATCCCATTTTTTTCGAGATAATCCTCCACTTGAATGTTTGTGAACTCTGTTCTATTTTCTGTTCGAATCCTTCAGATTTTTTGATCAAGCATCTTTTCACATTCCCATCGATATCTTGTAATGAAATGAAACACTTTAAATTTGTGATTAATAATTAAATTCCATTCCATTCATTTATAATCATCAATGAAAAGAACATAATATCTCCTCCCATCAATATCCCTTGGTGAAATTGTCCCACACACATCAACATAAATCTACTGAAGCAATCAGGATGACATTAGATCCTTTGGATTATATGTATTGGGAATGATCTTCCCTTATTTGTACGAATAACACTTATGAGTACAATCACGTGATAATCTAGGGATATTTTGATCAATACTGTATTTTAACAAATATTCCAAGGACATTTGGCTTATGTTGCTAAGTCTCATATTGAAAATCTTTTTTTTCATCCTTGAATAGTAAACACATATCTTCTTATCCAATAATAAGATAGACATCCCCTTTTGTATTCATTCCAAGAATCACAATAGAACCATAATTTTCCTTGATGATAAATAATTTCTTATAAAATAGAATGAAATTCCCTAAGTCACAAGATTGACTGACACTAAGATAGTTGTGACTAAGCCCTTTAATAAAGAAGACATCTGCTCGTATAATGTCTTTTCTTCTAAAGCATAATTTTCCAAAACCAATAATTTTCAGGCCCTCATCATTAACAAATTTGATGATACCTTCTTTATCGTACCTGATCCCGATCACTATATCCTTATTTCCCGTCATATGAGAATTGAATACATAGTTAATGATCCATAACCCAATATGATCTGATGCCTTGAATTCCCTTTCCACAACCACTACCTGCTCAAACCATTTCATTTTTACCCAAGTTGTTGACTTCATACCCAACATAAATTTTAATCTTGATATTTAATGGTATATGATGGACCGACATCAAATTTTAGATCTGAAAATCTATTTTGAATGTTTAGCTCTATTGATAGTGCATTTGGAAACTTCTTGTGAATATATTTCATCTGCCTCAGCACATTCCTCTGCATTGTTGATGTGATATATCCTTCTATGTGTCTAATTGTTTTACACTAGAAATAAATACCATCAAATGTTTACCTGGAATATTGATTTATGAATGACCACCTCTATTTGTATTTTACCCTTTAGTACCTATTATCTATGGTAGAAAACATTTTTAGAGTGTCCCATCTTACCATGATAATAGAATCTTATGTGAGGTATATTCATATATGGAAATGATGCACCACTTTTTCTATCTTGGGTTCTTTAAATATTTTGATTCTACTTCTCACCCAAATGAATCTTCAATCATGGAGTGGGTGCTTGTGAATTGACTTGAACTGTAATGACTTTTTGTTTTTGATCAATCCCTATACCAGCCTTATCATTTAATGTTGATTGTTTTTTTGTTTTATTGGACCACTATACTCAAATTTCTTCTTCTCTATTTTTTATATGATCTTAATTCCTAATGATGAATTGAGAGTTAATAGTTTCTCATGATAATTAATTGGTCCTTTCGGACCGATGAAATTCTATTTTAGTTCATTGATACATTTTATTTGATCTTTTTCACATTTAGTCAAACAATCAATTTCTTTTTTTTTTATTTTGAGTTTGTACTCAACAAAATTTTCTGAGATTTCTGGCATTTAAGACCTCATATTTTTAATTTCTATATTCATCCAAGATTTATCTTCCTCCTACTATGGATTATAATGTTTTTTATCATTAACAACTTTGTTAGCTTTCATTTTTTTCACTCTCAAAATATTTATTTTTTCAAGGAAAGAATATTATTCATCTTGTAGATCATCTTTTCCTTTAATTTATCCTTCTTAATGGTCATTTTATTCTCTTGTTAAATAATTTCTGACAATTTCAACCATGGAATGTACATTATGATCCTTGTAGTCCTCTAACTCTTCTACATCATATTTTTCTGAACTATCACCTTATTTTAAAATGGATTCTTCCTTCTGAAGAACTTTCTCTTATTACTTCTCCTACCATTCATATTTGATTAATACTTCTTCTGGGGAATTTCAACATTGTCTTCATTATCATCATCAAACTTCATAGGAATCTTTACTTCAAAATACCCAATATTTCAACATTAAAATCATTATAATGGAAGTTAACCTTTGAAATTACATTCCCCCTATGCATATTTGAGGTGCAAAATGACATGACATCATCCAAATTTTCCTCCTCAGGAATATCTTCAACAGAAAGTTTATTCATGGCCTCGAATTACATGAATTTGGACTTCCACTTTTCCACTACATCGTTATCATCATTTCTCATTTCATATGCTAAAAGGGTACTATTTAGGTTATCTAGTGTTAGCTCTTTCGAGTCTTTCTCTTCCAATACAAAATCATCCAGATTTAACCGTGGTGGATGTTTTATCAAGATATGTTTCACAATATTTATATCTTCCGTGAATTCTATAATACCAACATATCTTCCATAATAACATTTACCATAAAGAAGAATACATCAACAATCTCATTGGTTATATTTCATAGATCTTCATACTTATTTCATAGAACCCACAACATTTTTTATATACTTTTATATCACCCTCATAAAATTTCAACAATTTTTCCAATATAGAATATGATGTTTTACAAGACATCACCTTCATATAAATTTCATTTAATAGGGCTCCCCCTAAATCATTGATCCCTTTAGAATCAACATAAAATTTCCTTATTTAAGCTTTTGATAAATTACCACTATTGATGTAAGTTGATATCCTAGCCATAGTTGTTGTAAAGACATCTATTCCTAATGTTTAGAAGTAGTGCAAGATCTAATTATTCCATAGTTGAATATTATTTCCATAAATTATTTTAATTCCTTTATGAATAACCACATATATTTCTTATTATTAGAGAGATCCAGTGACTTTCATCCTTTCCCTCTAATACCAATTTTTAGGTCCACTAGGGAGAATTACCCTGAGGGGGGGTAGGAATCGGGGTGTGAAAGAATAAAATTTCATCCCCTTTAGATATTATTAGGACACTAAACAAACTCTATTCTATATCATAACCATTGAATGTTATGAACTTAATTTAAATCATGCATGTGACACTGAAATTTTTACCTAGTTCAACATCACTGGGATATGTCAAAGGAGTATAAAATGAAAATGTGAAGATGTAAAAAATTCACTAAGGCTAACTTCTAATAATGTGTTAGTGGTTCAGGAATGATCTTCTATGCCCTAAATCACTGCCTTTATGGAGTTTAGGTTCTGCTCACTACATTCCCAATGGTCACTCCATATCACACTTTCTCTGGATCACTATAGGTGTAAAGGGTCAAAATCTTCAACTTATTTCCCTCAATACTCTTGGAGGGGATCTACACATAGTTTATAGACTTTTTGGTTTAACATAGTTTATAGACATGTATGACCCTTCATTTGGAATAATTACACATCCTCAACTGTAAGTAGGTTCTCTTTTTATGTAATTTTTTCACCCACAAATGAAATAAAACTTTTCACATAATATTATGTAATGGAAATTATTATAATGCTTCATAGTGTTTTCCTATAACCACCTACTCCTCCAACATATTTTGTAGTGGGATTACTATGCAAAATGTCTCATTCACATATCTATGCCGCTTCTGCAAACCACCATCCATCTGTAGACTGCATCTGCCATTGTTGTCGTATATTGCTTCTGTGTATCGAGTCCACAAATGTCCTATATGAACCACCATAAGTCCATAAAATATTCTTTTATCATGTAATTACTTCACTTACATCATCTTCATACTCCACAAACCACATATTCCTTTGCAGGCTTTAGTGCAACGCCAAATCCTTCCATGGAATTGTTTCTGCGGGCTATTTCACCCTTTGAGGAATCACTTCACAAAAACCACTTCTCCTTTACAGAATCCTCTTATGTATACCGTGACTTCTTCCTAAACATACTTCATACTTTTGGGATATTGATTCCCACAAAATACTTTAGTGGGATTTCTTTTATGCGAACCACTTTAGTATTCACAGAAATCTCCCTTGTGAATTTTCTTTGGACATCACTAAATTCCGAGAGAAATGTTATTCTCTATTGATATTTATTATCTTTTTTAATCAGTGGGATTATATCTCTTTATATTGGAAATAATATCCAAAAAATCCTTGAATCCATGATTTACCAAATCTTTGATTTGGTATAGCCTCTACCGCATATCTATCCTCCTACCACAAACCACACCCATTCCACGAATCCTTTTTCCACCATTGTCCGCATACGACCTTTTCACCTACACGGTTCTATTCTCTTCTTCCATATCATGAAGAATAATTCCTTCCATATAATGCACTCACTTCACCAAAAATGACATCGTGAACAATTAACTGTATCATTAACTGCTTGCGTGTACTATTTTCGCTTCCTGGTATGTGACCACGAACTATATACATACATGGTATTTGGTCCATGTTTCGGGCTTCGAGTTTATCTTCCTTTACCAGTTTCATTCATTGTTCTTCAAAACATTCAGTTTTCTAAGTAAAACACTACTTTTCCAACATCAAAATCATGATTTTATGACACAAAAATTTGGAAAACATTGGGAAACTGCACCACCTTTAATACCTATCTTTGGAAAAAAACCAACCATTATCATTTTTCATCATATAAATTTTTCAACAAACACAATGACACCAGAAACATATTGAGAGGACACATTGATTTATTTTTTTCCCAAGAATCCCCCACTGGTATTTTTTATAACACTTCTCATAACCATTCTTCAAGATCTATTAAATCATTAAGGATCATTCCTTCTTCAATTGATATTCACTTATTGTGATTAAGACAACGATCAATTATTTACTCAATACATACTCTAATCCTACATGAGGAATGCTTAACATGAGAAACAAGAGTTTAATGAAAAATTTAACAAATGAATCACTTAATTTATAACACCAACTCTTGAAACCAATCAAATGATTTTATAACGAACCTCAGCTATCGTGATATGTAATATATGATTGATCACTTAATGTATCATCATCTTTAATACTCCCATATGTTACAGCTTTTCCAAATAGATTTAGATTAGCTTCAAATCCCACTATCTCACTGCTCCACTTAATAGATACTCCCAATGTATTCTCTTCCCCTAAATAGTCATATTTTGTCCAAATTTTTCAATGAATCCAAAGGGAACATCATGGTCTCCTCCAACAAGTTAAAGAACACATATTTGTAGATTATCGAATGAAACATCATACCTCTGGGAGATAGGGTCCCACATCCACACCTTCTCACGTGTGGGGAGTCCGCTAGACTCTCAGAGCCAATTGATGCCTTTTAAATTCATCTTTAGGTAAGGCCTTTATAATATTATCTACAACATGTAATTATATTGGAACATACTCCAAAATCACAAGCCTATGATCTAAATTCCCCTTGATAAAATGATATTTTATTTCAATGTGATTTGTACATGAGTTATGAACTAATTTTTTCCTCATATTTAGAGCACTTGAATTATTGCAATGAATTCCGATCGGAGACTTCACTTCGATACCCATATCATCAAGTTGCTACATTATCTATAGTAACTATGTAAATGTTTAAGTAGTCGTAATGTACTCATCTTATTTAGTTCTTAATCAAATGAAATATTGTTTCTTTTTCAACAAATAAATACAGAATATACCAAGATAGAAATCACATTTAGACACTGATTCCATATCATCTGCTAATCCGGACCAATATGCATATGTATATCCTAATAAATCTAGATGATATTTTTCATTATACATTAAACCAATATCCACAATGTCATTGATTTACCAAATTATTCTTTTAACTAAAATAGTGTGGATATTCTTGTGATTCCTTTGATATCTCTCTTCTTGGCCGGTGAAAAATACAATAATAGGGATTTTCACTGTCATATACAATAGAATTCCAATGATTTTCCTGTATTCTGTGATATTAACTACCTTTCAATCATCATCCCATGAATGTTTCAACTAGGTAGGAACAAGATTCTTCATTAATTTTTAATTATACATTCAAAACCTTATTAAAACTTCCTTGGAATATTTATATCGAGAATGTAATATTCCACTCATCCCTTGTGTTACCTGTAAACCAAGGAAAAATGTTAGTTCACCAATTATTGACATTTCAAAATCAATTTTCATGAATTGAGAAAATTGTCTGCATTTTTCTTCATCTGATCCAACAAAAATTAATTCATCAATATAAAACAACACCATCATCCGTTGTTTACTACCATTATTGAAATATAAATTGTAATCAACTCCATAAATATTGAAACCGAGCTTCTTTAAAAACTAGTCAAGACCTGAATACCACTTTCTTGGTGATTTATCCAAACCATAAAAATCATCCTTACGCCAAAAACCAGTGTTCATATCTTCATGAATGAGAAAACCATCTGGCTTCTCAATGTAAACTTCTTCATTTGGTAATCCATTCTGATATGTTGACTTGACGTCCATTTGGAAAATCTTGAACAATCATTGAACTGCTATGGAATTGAATAATCTGATTGTATCTAGCCTCACAATCGGTGAAAATGTTTCATCAATGCCTATACCCTCTATCTGTGAGTATCTTTTACACACTGGTCATGATTTTTTTAAAATCACCACACCATCTTCATTCAAATGGTTATGAAAGACCCATTTGGACCCGATGAAATTCTTGAATGCTACTCTTGAAACAATCTACCATTTTTTATTCTTTTAAAATTGGTCATCCTCTTCATTCATATATTGAAATGTGTTTTCATATCTAGATACCCTGTCAAAAAAAATTAGGTCATAACTATGATAAGTATGATTCTTGTTGTAGAGTATTTATTCTCCTTGTCTGCACAAGTGATATCTAATAACCAATTATGTTTTTAAATTCAATTTCAGAACTTCTAGATGGTCTGTGGGTATACACTGATCTATTCTCATAATTAGATTCATCTTTTAAATCATTTTATAGAGCTATATCATCTCTTGACCTGCTCATCTCTTCATCATGATCCTCCTAAGTCTGATCACTTATTTGATGAAGATTTTACTCATTCTCAACTATAGCCACATCATGAATTTAAATTAGCTTTCCTAGCTTCATATTGATACATTTAAATGAATTAATTTTCCTTGAGAAGCCATGATATATCTATTAATCCCCATGAGATGCAAACATCTTGTGTTTATCCCTATTGTTAATAAAGCATTTAATTATAATGACTCGAAAGTAAAAGAATGATGGATTCATTCCTAACCATAACTAGTATGGATTCTAATCCTCTTTTGGACAAAGTAAATCTTGAGTTGAAGTGTAGACTGATGTCATCACTACATCATTCCAAAATTTATCCAGAATGTATTTCTTGATGATAATCTTTTTGGCTATGTTGTTGAAAATATGATTTCCTCTCTCTACAACTCAATTCTTCTTTGGAGTTATTACAGCTAATATATGATATGTTATCCCATGCTCCTAAAGATAATCCTCCACTTGTCTATTTTTTAACTCTCTTCCATTATCTACTCGAATATTTTAGATTTTTCGACCAAGCATCATATCACATTCTCATAAATATCTTGTAATGAAAGAAAAAAATTTATATTTTTGCGTGATTTTGAAACCCATGATATTATTCTATAATCATGAATGAAGAGAACATAATATCTCCTCACATCAATATCCCTTAGCAAAATTGTTCCACACAAATCAATATGAACCAACTCAATTAATCTTTTCGAATTTGTATCCTTTCACTTATATATTTTTTGAATCACATTCTCTTATTGATAGGCATCCCATGTATGTGTACCATCATGTGATAATCTTGGGAGATTTCAAGCAGCATCATATTTCACCAGATCATCCAAGGAATTTTGGATTCTGTGGCTAAGATTCTTAATCCATAAATTGTTTTCTCCATCATTAGATATAAAGAATATATATTCTCTTCTCCACGAACATGATAAATATTCAATTTTGTATTATTTTCTTGAATCACAATAGAACCATCCTTTTCCTTGATGATACATAATTTATTGAAAAAACATATGGCTTGCCTTGATTCACACAATTGACTGACACTAATCATGTTGTGACTAAGCCCATCAACAAACACTTTATCTTATTGTCTCATGTATTTTCCACAAAACATGGATTTTATTGAACCAAAAATTTTCAATCCCTCATCATTACCACATCTCATGATGCCTACTTTATGTGCCTAATTCTGGTCACTAGATCCTTACTTCCTATCATGGGGAAGTGCATCCAATTTCAATGTTCCATATCCTAGTATGATCGGATAACTTGAATGCAATTTCTGTAGCCACTGCATGCTCATCCATTTTCTTTTTGACCCAAGTATTTGACTTCATATAAGACATAGAATTAAAATATTGATCTTCTTTGGTATATACTGGACTGTCTTTAACATGCATATATGAAAATATATTTTGAATTTTAATATCTCTTAATTATACATTTGGGTGCTTTTTATGAATAAATTCAGTCTACCTTTCAAGAATCTTCTACATTATTGATGTGAAATATCTTTCCATATGTTTGAGTCCATTACACCTGAATCAAAGAGCACCAAATGATGACATGGAATATTGAGTTCTATACGACCACATATGTTGGTCTTATTCCCTTTGGTACCTATATTCTATGGAACATACATTTTGAGACTATCCCATTATATAATAAAAATAGAATATTAAGAGAGGTATATTCATGTGTGGTAATTATGCACCACTAGTTGTACATTTGGTTAAATGAATCATCTGATTCTTCATGATACGCAAATAAATATACAATCTTAGAGTTGTTTCTTGTGGAATTACTTGAACTCTAATGCTTTATGTTTTATATTATGCCTTTAAGAGCCTTATCATTTAGTGTTGATTGTTGCAAATGTTCGGCTAGACCACTATACTTAATGTTCATCTTCTCTATTTCTAGTATGATCTCCATTCCTGATTTCAAAACGTGAATTACCAGTTTTTCCTTATCTTTAACTGTTTATCACAGACTGAAGAATTCCTATTATAGTTATTTGATAAGATTGATTTAATATTTTCCAATTTCTTTCAATCTATCGATTTCTATTTTATGGTCACTAATTTTGAGTTTTTACTCACCCAAATGTTTTGACCATTCTAGAATTGAAGACTTCAACTTTTCCATTTCTAAATTCACCTAAGATATCTCTTCTTCTTACTGATGCATATAATTTTTTCCATCACAAACAACAGTGTAAGATTTATTTTTTTTATCTTAAAATAAATATCTTTTCATGGGAATCTTCTAATTCATCCTGAAGATCAACCCTTCCTTCAATCTCTCCTTCTTCATTGTCACTGTATTATCTTGTTAAATATTTTACGAAAACTTCCACCACAACATCTACATTATAATCCTTGTGGTCCTCCAAATCATCAACCTCATATTCTTCTAAAATTTATTCTACTTTTGAAATAAGATTCTTATTTTTGAAGAAATTTATCTTAGTACTTCTCCTACATTTCACATTTGATGAATAAATCTTTTTGGGAATTTCATCATTATCTTAATTGTCATCACCAATATTCTTAGAACACATTAATAAAAAATTTCCAATCCATCTGCATCAAAATCAGGAAAATAGATGTTTACCATTGAAATTACCTTTTCCCCTTTTCATATTTGAGGAGAGAAATGACATGAAATCATCGATATTTTCCTCCTCATGACTATCTTAAATAGATAGATTATTCATGCCCTTGAATGACACTTCATTAGACTTCCCTTTTTCCAATACATACTTATTAGGGTTTCTCATTTCATATTCTAAATGGGTAATGTGTAGTTTATTTAGTGTAAGATCTTTTGGGTCTTTGTCTTCCAATACTGAAACATTCAGATTGAACTGTGGTGGAATTTTCCTCATGATACGTTTCAAAATCATTATATCTTCGACGAATTGTCCAATATCCCACATTCCTTCCATAATAACATTTACCTTGTTTTATAATGCATCGAAAATCTCATTGGGGTTCATTCTAAGATCCTCATACTTATTCCACAGAACCTGAATCCTTGCTTCTCAGACATTTGTGTTACCCTCATACAAGTTAATTTTTTTACCACATGTCATGTGATGTTTTATAGGACAAAACCATACTATGAAATTTAATTTGGTAGGTCTCCCCTAAAGAAATGATCCCTTTGGAATTAGAATCAAATTACCTTCTTTCATCTGCTGATAAAGAACCACTTTTAATATAAGAAAAAATTCCATTAATAGATGTTTTAAAGACATTCATTCCTAATGGTTGGAAGTAATTATACAACCAAATAATCCATAGTTGAAAATTATTTCCATAAGATGATAAAAATTCAGTTATGATTATCCACCATCAATTATTCTTCTGAAACAAAACCACTAGCTTTCATCTATTCCCTCTAATACTAATTGTTATGTCCACTTGGTCAAAAAACTTGAGAGGGGGGGGGTGGGTGTATCAGGGTAAGACAGATTATAATTTTTTCCCATTAAGATATTGTTTCTTCATTAAAAAAACTCTCTTCCTTATGGTTCCTGTTGAAATGTACGAATATAATTTAAATCATGCATGAGACAGAAAATATTTTTCTTGGTTCTCCCACACTATGTTATGTTTATGGAGCATACAACTGTGGTTTGTTGAAATACAAAATTCAATAAGGCACATTAATAATAATGAGTACAATGTTCATGCTATATTTTTTTGGCCCATGCCCACTGTATTTACAAGATTTATGGTCTTCTAACTACATTCCAAAGGGTCACTACATATGACTCTTTCTCTAGCTCACTGCTGGTGGAAAGGGTCACCATCATCATATTCCTTCACTCACTACTCTTGGAAGGGATCCACTAATAGTTTATATAAATTTAATTCAAACATATTTTATGGACATGTAGGTCCCTTTATTTTCCTGAATTCTGCATCATAAACTATTGGTAGATGCTACGTTGAAGTCCCTTTTTCATCCAAGGATGAAATAAACCTTTCCGCATACTAATAGGTAACATAAATGACTTTCCCAAACTGATTTGATGATTTGGAAAGCATCCTTTTGTCTTCCAAAAACCACTTTCTCCTCCCACATTATGTGTAGTGGGTTTTCTACATGTAATTACTCTCCCTTCAATCACTACAGCTTCCACGAACCACCCTCCATCCACGGATTTCCTCGTCCACCGAAATTGCATACCACCTTCGCGTATTGAATTCATGAACCACTTCTAAAAACCACCCTCAGTCTATGAACTATTCTATGTTTGTGGATTGTCTTCACATAATATATCTTAATCCTCTGTGAAACACTTCTTACGTTGTGGAATTTAGTGACTAACAAAAACCTTCCATCGAATTACATCCATGTACTTCTTCACCATTGGCAGAATCACTTCCCACAATCCACTTCTCCTTTGCGGAATCCTCCTTGCGAACCACTTCTCCTTTGCAGAATCATCTTATGTGTATAATTCAGTCTTCCTCCATATACCATATCCTTTTTGGGATATAGTTTCCCATAAAAACCATTGGTTAAATTTCTTCCACTTGAACCACATTAACCTTTGCAGAATTGTCCCTCACGAACCACCACCAGACTTCACCGAATTCCCAAAGCAAAGATATTCTCTAATGAAAATTATCTATCCTATAATCAGTGGGATTGGATCTTATTATATATGAAAATATATATTCAAATTATTATAATCCAAGATTTACCAAATCTTTGATTCTATATAGTCTCCACCACATACAAATCCTCATACCGCAAACCACACAAATTCTGCCAACCAGTTTTCCATCGTGGTCAACTTATATTGTTCTACACAATGCTATTCTCTTCCACAAACCCACGAACTGTCACACCATTCACATATCACATGAACTTCACTGTAAATAATAATAGAAAACCATTTTCGGTTCCACATACCTCTCCTACATACAATTCCCTATGCTTGGTACATGGCCACGAACCATTCCTGGACATGGTACGCGGTCCATGTTCCAGAATCCACATTTCTCATCCTTTTTTGATTTCATTATCCATTTTTCACACCATTCAATCCTATGAGGACGAAATTATTTTTCCAACATCGAAATACCTATATCAAGGCCCATAAATTTAGAAATCACTAGGGAACTACATCACCATAAAAACCTATCTTTAGAAAATTCCAACCAATTTCATTTGCGGTCATCTAGGTTTGTCAACAAACACAATCACACCCAAAGCATACCAAGAGGAAATACTGAAGGATTTTTCCCAAAATATTTTAATTCATAAAACATTGATGTTGGTTGTATGAGAAGTAAAATGTAAAGGAATTAGTGAATATAATTTCATTCACTTAGAAAAAAGTTTTTTGGATATCTTATTATAGACCCTAGAGTTTGAATTTTGGGACGAAAGTAATCTATGGGACATGGATATGGATTTTTAGATTTATATTCATAGGTTGTATTTGATATAAATTTATTAATAAGTGTGAATAAGTGATAGTATATGTTTCCCTTTTCTAAGTGGGGGATGGACCATCTTGGAAGAAACTAGGAAATTTCCTAAAATAATACAAAATGATAATATCATTCCCATGATTAATGCATACAAATGACCAAATATTAGAATTTTGGATTAGATATGGTCTATATATGGCTATAAAAGGTGATTTTGATAAGTTTAATCATAAAAAATTGGCTTATCCTTTGGTTAAACACCACCAGTTAACCAATTTTATCCTTAGATATGGGAATTAGTTTTTACAATTTATACAATAAGTTTTTTTTAATTTTAAGTAGAAATTGTAATATATTTTTAATTAAAAATATTAAAAATTTCATATGAATAATATTAAATTATGTTTATAAAATTGAAAAACATTAATTAAAAATTAAACCCTTAAATGCATCGAAAATACAGTTTTCAAAAGAAAATGTTTTCATAATTATAAAACATTTTTATATCAAATTTGAATAAAAAATTGATTAAAATTTCTTAAATTTGATTATTTAAAATTTGATTTTACAAATAATAATTAATAACAATATTATAAATAAAATAAATATTTGTAAATGCTATATACTATAAGGCGGTTTTCAATAAAAATCAATAATTTATACTATTAATAGAAATATTAATCTTCTCAAAAAAATATAAACAATTTAATAAAGTATAATTATGAAATGATTATTTATAAAATTAAGATCATTTTATAAAATATATTTTCTGAAAATATAGAGAAGTAAATTTAAAGGAATCTATATAAAACACGATGAAAAATTATTTTAATTAAAAAAAATTTACGAATAAAATTTGTTAAATTCTGATCTCATGTATAGAGAAATTATTAGATGAATAGAAAAATATTATATTGATTATTGAATATAAATATTTCATCATTGAAATTAACCAATAGTGATTAATTTAAAATATTGAGACAAAATAACACTTTTCTAATTAAAAATGTTTTCCAAAAAATTATCTTCAACATTTAAATGATTTATTTTTTCATTTCTAATGGAGTGATACCTGATGTGTTTTTGTAAAAACATAATTTTTAAAATTTAGTTAGTCAAATTCATAACAACCAATATTTATAGTTAGGTTATAATAAAATTTTATATCACGGTTCACATAGACATATGGTTGCATATGTCACAAGCTATTAGACAGATTAAATTTAAACAGAAATATATCAAAAAATCCTGGGGCATCAAGCTACATATCCTGAAGGGAATCACATGGAACCTATAATTTTAGTGTAGTTCTATTCCAATGGTACTCCAAAACAAGTGCTTTCAACCCTTTATACTGAAGGCACTGGTTGAGAAATTACATCACATTGTTTGATGAGGACATTTCTCATTCAACTATGGATGCATAAGTTCATTGTGATTTTTTATTATTCCATTTAGATTGTAGAGAGTCTTGGTGGATGTTTTAGGTATGAAAAAACAAACACATGAATTAAAACCATTCAAATTAGCATCACATTTAAACAAACACATGAATGGATAACTTATTTAATTTATCCTTGTTGGGTCCATTAATTTTAATAGAATATGTATGAAAATATTATCCAATGTGTGGGTAAATGAAGTGTTTTTTAATAAAATATTCATTTCAGGTTCGACATTTCTTTACATGGTTTTGATTTCAGTTATTCATGTATTAGAAATTATTCAAACTCTTAAAATGGATTCTAATGATGTTTCTACATGGAATACAAAAAAACCCAATAATTCACGCATATGTGACATGAAACAAACCTACATTCTGAAAGAAGGTTGCCATCGTAGTATCATAAAAACAACTCCATTTAACTCAAATTGAATGTGTGGATGTGTTTTTAGGATCATCAAACCCAATTGGGATTAATTTTTTCATACTATGGGATTTTCTTATAGAAGTTGGTTTGGTTCTTCAATCCTTCCCAAATCTTAATAGGGGACTCATTTCCACCCATATTACACATTATTTATTATCACTTTTTGACAAGAACATATTTATGTGTCAGAGGTTTATCATCAATGTGAACATCTAAATATATCATATGTTCACAATCAATGATTCAATTAGAATATATCAAATGTTCTCAATCTTTTTTAATTATTATATATTGATTCATGTTTTATGGGAATATTGTTTATAGACACAGCATTGGTAACTCTAGTGTATTTATCCATATAGGAAAGGTGCATATTAGTTTGGTACAATGATTATGATCATGATGAGGCTTAATGTGTATCCTTTTGAAAGGAATCAAGACCCACATAGGATGGTGACAGTAAACATGAAAAATCATACCCTTTAAGGTCATGTGAAAAGGGTAAATCAATTTAGTTTAATATTATGGGGAAATAAGACAATAATAATGGTTCTATGAAGTGTTTTTATGGGACATAAATTTGAGAATCCCTTTATAGTTTTATTCTTTGAAAATATGGCCCCATGAGATTATTTTGGTCTTACCAGTAATTTGACATTAGTAAGACAAATCCCACTAGAAATATGGTTTGATTTGGATGATATGATAGGACTTGGATGGTGTATTGACCTCATGGTGGGGGTATAGTATTATTAGAAATATGGTTCGATAAATATTATAAAATAGTTGATGATATTGTGTTTTAATTTCCAGGAATATGACTCCCTATCCCATCAAGACATGAATCAAATCCCACATAGTTATGTGGGAGGCTAGGGATTACACCATAGAAGGTGGAACAAAATTTCATCATTCTGAATGTGGATCATTGAAGGATTACCTTTCATGGAATATAGTCTATTTAGTGGAATGTAATATATTTAGGTATTAAAACTATGAAGGAGGGGTAATATAGATTATTAACACAAATGGAATGATTAAATGAAATATAAAAAACCATATGAGTCATTCTTAGTGTGATAATAAAGATTTAAGGGAGGATATAAATCACTTCAGAATTGATTGAAACTATAAATTCAAAGGGATTATGTACAAATATTTCCCTAGATTATAGGTTGAAAATTCCATCTAGTAGGAGGGCCAATATGGATTCATTATAATAATTATAATGTAATGATAACATTTATTCCCTAATACCACATGATTCATGTTCTGTGTGTGAAACATGGGAGAATATAAGATCAATCACATCAAATAATTTGGTTTGGAAGGGACATAATTTGAAATAAGAAACACATAATTGAATTTGGATCCATCTTCACTGTTGGATGAGGGAGGGTTAATGGATGGTAAGAGGGAAATGATTTAACATAAGAAGGGAAAAAGGATTTCTATATTAATATTCATTTATGGATTTTCCTCTCGGTCTTCTACTAGATGTGATAGTCAAAATAGAGGGATATTCATCAGGAAATATTTTGGTATTACTATTGGATAGATTCTAATTCATATATCAATGTCCAAATATAAACCCCATTTTATGGATTATTCATACAATGATTGAAAAAAATATAGGAAAATGATGCCTATGTGACATCATGATTTATGATGTAGGTGAGAAATAATTGTTACAACCTAATCTTATATAATTCCCACCAATACCTCTAGTATTGGGGTCCACATTTCATAGTGGAATCATGATTTAAAAAATCATAAGGAACCAACTAATTAGGGAAGAAAATTGGGTAATATCTTTTACCAAGGGAATGCATGATCAAAAGGGGGCATTTAGGTATGCCCCATACCTTGAACCTATAAATACGATGGCCATGGTACTGGAATTAATGGAAGTATAATCAAATATGATATTCTGGTAAATGAGGGAGTAATTATAATGAACAAGTATTCATGCGTGAATGGATGCATAGGTGTGAAGTCCTTGGGGAAGAGTCACATAGGTGGACAGTCGAGGACGAATGATTATATAGGTTAGAGGAACATAGCATCTGGATGATTATGTGTGATTCCATGGGATAATATATTCTTTGTTGGGTATACCAAGATAGTTTTTAACATTGTTAATGAACCAACAATGGTTGTTTATATAGTTGGGGATCCCTAGGATATTGTTCATCCAGGCGAGGAACCCCAGGTGGTTCGTCATCGAGGTTATCCTTTGGTGGTTAGTCACCCATGTAAGGAGACATGGGTGGTTGGTACCATAGGTGAGGAGACCTAGGGAGCTGGTCACCTATGGAAGAATTTGAATAAACCATTATTAAAACATATGATAATTTTATTATGTACTTGAATTTCATAGGCTAATGAAAGGATGCCATGATGTCCGTGGTGAAACATCTTATAGAGGAGTAAATTTACTCTATAATTTAATATTTTCATATTCTATATTGGGGAAAATGGTGTCAATTTATAGGAAAATATAAAGGCATGAGAGAAGTCTTGAGTAAGTAAGGTGGTATGTGTGGCTGATCTGGGTGAGGAAGGTTGAGAAGAAGATGGAGACCTAAAAGAGGAATAATGCGAATAAAAAGGGGACCCATTCTAAGTCAAGTGGCTCTCATTCTATGATTTATTGGAATTTTATTTCATTCCCATTA
Organism: Viscum album; assembly: GCA_963277665.1. Classification (NCBI taxonomy): domain Eukaryota; kingdom Viridiplantae; phylum Streptophyta; class Magnoliopsida; order Santalales; family Viscaceae; genus Viscum; species Viscum album. The sequence goes on from OY728158.1 coordinate 315,671,426, forward strand.
ATAATCAAAATGGTAGTGCTAATATATTCCTCTAGAATGGGATTGACAAGGATCAATTGGGTCAGATTAGTGGTCACATGTTCACCTTTCACAAAAACGGGACAATTCAAACCCCACATACTAAGGTGTTTTTTTTGTCCAAATCTAGCTATTTTGAACAGACTATATAATTAGGGATATGTGAGGCATTCTAGTAGTAATGGGTGGAATAAGGAACTTTCTAATAAAAAGGGGTGGTTCCCCATCACTTGAGTGTGAGATCATTATCTAACTTCCAACATTTACTTCCTTGTATCTCAAACATCAGTAATGGTAGTATTTACCATAGTTGGTACACCCTAGTTAGGGGGTATTAGTGAGTCCACCCTTTTGTGGTGACCTTAGTGAGGCTACTTGGGTGAAGTCACTTGGGATAAAATTTTAACATTACAGAATTATCACAAAATTTTCTTCACACCTAGATAATACTAATTTTTAGGTAAACTATCATACATTCTTGATATATTGTGTTTTCATATTTTTCAAAAGTATTTATAAATTATAAAATAAATAGATCTTCCATTTTTTTCTCCGATGTCAAATATAATGCATGTATCGATGAAATAAGCATGAATGGTGAACCAATATCATTAAAAAAATTATATTCCATCTAAATCCTGAAATATTTCTCAGTGTGAAATATATTAACTATCAATTATTAAATATAATTCCCTTATATGGGTTTATCACTTTGATTAAACCCCCTATCCTTGATTGTGAACTGTACCACATAAGAGGGATATTTAAAACGTATTTGAATTTATGAGGAGATATGGAATTTATAATTCTAAAGCTACCATTATTAAGATCTCATCCCTGAGTTAGTTGTTCAGTGGTGTTTTGAGTCCAATATTTAATCTCTTTCACAAGGATGTTTTGATTAGCCTTTGGGATGTACATTAAATGAGATTAATCCCCATTCCAAGGGATAAGGATGATGAATTACTTCCTCCAAAAAGCACATGGAAAGATTTCAAATGAACTTTTACACTGGATATGGATAAATTACTATTGGTTACAAGGGATATGAAGAAGAAAAATTAAATTTATATTAATTATCCATTTTAATGGTCTGTTTAAATGATGGTCATTATAAAACATGTGTTTTTCTTAGTAGTATAGATTGGATCTCATATAACCAACTATAAGGACTCATAGACATGTTTCTCAATGGATGGATGTTGTCTTATCAGGATGAACATATTAGGGAATGGGAAACCACATTCATAATGGTGGATCAACTTGAATATAAGATACTAATGAGTCAAAATATTATAGATTTTTGGAGGATCTATCATGTGTCGATAAATATCATTTTGGTATATATCATCACATATCCAAATAACACCATGCCCATTATTGGGAAAACCAAAACTATACCACATAGGATGGATATTTAAAAACTATTTGAATTTATGAGGAGATATAGAATTTATAATTCTAAAGCTACCATCATTCAGGTATCATCCCTGAGTTAGTTGGTCAGTGGTGTTTTGAGTCCAATATTTATTCTTTTTCACAAGGATGTTTTTTTAGCCTTTGAGATGTACATTAAATTAGATTAATCCCCATTCCAAGGGATAAGGATGATGAATTAATTCCTCAAAAAAGAACTTGGAAGGATTTCAAATGAACATGTACACTGGAGAGGGATAAATTACTATTGGTTACAAGGGATATGAAGAAGAAAAATTAAACAACTATTAATTAAACTTTTAAATGGTCTATCCAAATGATGGTCATTATAAAACATGGGTTTATCTTATTATGGTAGATTTGATCTCATATATCAAACTAAAAGGAATCCTAGACATGTTTCTCAATGGGTAGATGATGTCTTATTGGGATGAACATATTAGGTTAAGGGAAACCACTTTCAGAATGGTGGATTAACTAGAATAAAATATACTAATGAGTCAATATATTATAGATTTTTGGGGGATCTATAATGTGTTGGTAAAGATCATTTTGGTCAATCTCGTCACATTACCCACAAACTGATCTAAAACAGTCTTGGATTGTTTAAAATTATCTTTAGTAGTTATGACACCATATATAAAACCATTCCCCCTCAACTTTCTTGTTTTCCTACATTTATAGATATTATAGGAACACAACCCTTAGTCATTGTTGGAAAATAATTATCTTATATTATTGGAGACCATTCATTATTTTACCTTAATCATTTCATGACTCACATTAAAACATTTGTGGATGGAATCTAAGACATAACCATCAACTAATCATTCTATATTGCACTAAAATATGGGGTTCTCATTGTGAGTTTTGAAGGTGTCCCAATTTATGAATCCTACAGTGAAACCCGATTTGGGAACTAATTTGGATGCACTCATTAGATGACAAGATCTCCTTTTTTTAGGTGCATGGGGAGAAACACAAAAGGATCAAAAATAAATTTTTAATAATGTTGATAAAAACTGATATTAATGTTGAAATTACTTTTCCACCGGATGAATCCACAATTGTTATGACCTTATAACATGCTTATACAGGGATTGTATGTTATTATAATATATCCTCAATGGTGTTGTGTCCATTAATACAAGGACCACCAATTATGATTCTAGGGGAAACCTATGAATAAGCATCAAATGATGTAGAAAAATCATAGGATATTGATATTGTTGACCAAGTTTCCTCCAATAATGTATCAAATGCCCTAACTCTAGGACATGAAATTGTAATTTCATATCCTAGGGATATGTTCATGAGGATAAAATATATATTGATTGAAATAACTTCAAAAATTAAAAAAAACTAGTTCCATTCAATACTTTCCTTGTCCACTACCCTTTGATCGAGAATCCTTGAACCCTATCCCAATAACCTCATTTCCAGTGAAATGAAGAAAATCATAGAGTGATAATATACCATAATACATTTTGGTTTCTAAGGATGTGTCCATTTCCAATGATGGGGATATCAATATATATTTATTGTCTCAATAACAGATATGGAAAACCTTAACTCTCAGCATAAATCACTATTTTTTAATGAAGCGAAATGATAGTCATCTCTATAAGTATTTCACAGGTCGTGTCCCATGTGAAATTGATTATTAGAGGTTATTTTCAATTATAATTAATACATGGATTATCTAAGAGTGATTAGTGATTCATGAAAATGATATTCACATGTTAAAACTATTAGTCACCAAGATAATATTTCATCAGGAATTTCCCATGATCTGACACAATAGACTGTTGAGGAATTAGGGATTGAGGGGAAGGTATCATTCTTGAGTATAAAATTAATACAATATGACGCCATCATATTGAATTGGGGGGTCCATATATCTAAATAATTTACTATAATTGAGTTTAACAAGATAAGGGGACAGATGTCATCTGATCGAGTGTGAGAAATAAACTCATTGGATCATGTTGAAGAAAAATAGTAAACACTTATTTAAAAATTAATTAATTCATCTCAGTTACAATTAACTAACCTAGGACATTTGGAAGATTAGTTCTAATCCTATAAATTTCCATTGGATTATTTTTTTCCTGAAGAGAGGGAGTAAAATATGTGGTTTCTCCACAAATTTTTTATTTTTGAATAAATTATGAAATGGTTTATTTTAGTAATGAATATATTGTTCCATATTAGATCACTCATTTTATAATAATTCTAATCTCCTAGAAAAATAATATCAACATATATTTCATCATTAAACCTATAAAATATGAATAAATAGTTTTTTTTAATTCTGCAATACTTGAGTCAAAATGATCTCCCTATAGGCATGGATCACAGATAGGAATAGGTATAATTATCCATCCCAAAAACACTATATATGTTCTATTTGAATCGAAAAACATTCGTCACAGTTTTGGGCGATTTTATGGAAATATACAAACAAATATATTAAGAATATATTGATAATCAAAATTTCTCCTGATTTGTGGGGCATAACAGTCATTCTTTTGGTATTTTCTATTGGTGTATATTGGTTCATATAAATTATTTTTAGTTTTCTTCATTTTCATAATTTATCCTAATAAAAAATAAATATTTGAATAAAAAACATGGAATTTTCTTATCCCCCTTCGTGGGTTTTTGACTAAAATAGTTCTTTTCCTATTTAATTTCAAGTGATAGATATTTCCAACACCATGAAAAATTCTTGTCTTCTAAGATAAGACTAAACTTTTGGTCTATAATTCCTTTTATGGGTTTTAATTCTAGAATATATTATGTTTATTTAATTAAAAATATTAAGGGTGTGAAGGTGAGACCAACAATGATGGTTTTTATGCTCTAGAACATTTTACTAATGGTTATTGTAGTTTAAGGTCATATAACATTGACTGATGGTGGATCTAGTATAAGGCAACATAGCTTTAACTAAAATATTGTGGCAATATAATCAGTGAAATTGGTGATATAGAACCAATGTGAATTTTATATTCCATGTGTTACTATCATGGTAAATTCCATAAATTCATACATTTAACTCATTTGAATGACACCAAATCAGAGTGACCATCACATTCTACCTCAAAATTCTTGCATTCGAAAAGACTGTTCTAGATCATACTAAATTAAACATAGCAGAAAAAATATTTGGAGACTATCAGTGAAGGAGAATGGGGAATTTGGTTTATGGTAGCGATGTATGGACCAATATTTTATATAGTTTCAGGTCCCAAGATAAGGAACAATTATCATATAGATTGGGTATGATACACAAGTCTGTAACATAAAGGTTACTAAAACTACTTGAATAGTTGGAATATGGATTGGGTAAATCAAAAATCATGAATATTGAATCGAGATTGATGGAATGAGACACATATAGTAGGGATGACCTGTAACGCCCCGACCCCAGTTACCCAGAGTCGGTGCATTATTACATTACATTGTCATGATCACAAGAAAGATTAAATCTTGAAAGACCAATTAGTTTAGTAGCCTTGGAAACACTAGATATATTCAAAAAGTTTTACATTACATCATAAAGTGAAAAACTACTAAAACAACATATTCTCCATATTCCACACTCATATCCCCACATAAAATCTCTGCAAGTCATTCATAACTTTACTTCTTCACATCCTGGGTAAAATAAATCATAGAAAAGGGGTGAGCTCAAATGCCCAGTAAGGATAAAAATATAGCGGAAACTTTCAAAAATAAGCATAAACTTTTAAGGCAATGTATAACTAAAACAAAAGCCTTTTAAACATGAACATCAACGTAGTATGGAAAAAGTAAAATGAAATAATTACATTTACTTATTCACATGGATATTCTACTAATCAAATAATCACATGCAATATCAATAACCACTTTCATAATGATGGAATGCATAATGATAGACTATCATAACCACATAGCCAAGGCCTCGTGCCAAGACTAAAAATAAGATTTTGTCAAGGCCTTGTGCCAAGACACTAGTTTGTCTCATGATACCTACCGGTGCATCGAGGAGCTATAGCGGGCTCCACCCGTCACATATTAAGTCCAATGCATTCCCATACGAAAAGGTTTAAACATAACATAAACCTTCGTATTAAAACCAGCATACGAAATGTCAATACTTTTTACATAAAAAATGAATGGTAAAAATAGCACATTCACAGTAAACATATCACAAAACATTCAATACAATATAGAATTTTTGTATCATAATAAATCAACTTCAAATAAGCGTAAAATCCATCAAAGGATGTTGACATAGATGAAATCAAAACTCTTTTTAGAGAAATATATCATTCTATTTTGAAATCATTTAAGAGTCATATTTTTATAAAATAAAACATTTTATTTGAAAATATTCTTATAAGCTTGTAAGGGAAGCTTCGACGATTTTATAACGGCGGAAAATAGCCGCACACGCCGTATAAGTTAAAAAAAACATTCTTACCTTAATTTTGTTGAAAAGGTTAAAAAGCACCTTGTTTGGAAAATGACGGAAAGATTCCTTTATAAACCTCTTATAAAAATTCAAACAAGGGTATATATGACATTAACCCATATTCTTGTAAATAGTAAAAATGTTTTGAAATACATTTTAAGAAACATGGATGTGGATGATAAAGAGATCCCAGTAGATTATTACGTATAAACAACCTCGGATAATGAAGAGATTGTGAAATAACCCCTACCCTATACTTTTCCTTGGTTGGGGTTGGTTAACCTCCTATATAATATTTAAATAATTGTTATTAAATTATAAAATAATCATATGCATTCATATGATATCATATATGATCTTTTAACATTGCTTTGTTAATAATATCTTAGTATTATCGTTGTTTCGGGTGTTAACTTACTCGTTTTCTTTTATATGTTATGTTACGTAAGACATGTTTGTAATGGATAGGTTGTATATTATTAATATCCTGAATGATATCAAGTCCTTAAACATCAATTTTAAATCATCAAATGATAATTATACTTGAATGGATACGATGGAGAATGAATCTCATCGCGTTCGTGGAGACGGTAGTCCGTACGTACGCACGAGCGGCAATATCATTCTTTTGATATTAAAATAATATATAAGTTGATAGTATATCATATATACAGAATCATTATAATGTTATATTTATTATTTACATGAGTTAAAAATCATTATTGTACCCATCCAAATAATAATATATTGAATAACAATTACACCACGACGTGGAGACGGGAAGTCGTACATACGCACGTATGGTGACATGTTATTCAAAAGGTGGATAGAATACTGAATATGGTTGTACCATATTTATAATAACATCACAGTATATATATAAGATACTGGGGTTATTATTTTATAATGGTAATAACAAAGAAAGAATAAGTGGAAGAAGAAAGGAACTTGGAAAAGGGTGGTGAAATCATTACCTCTTCTTCGGGTTCTTCCTTTTTATTTGATTAAAAGGGATCCCTAGGTTGGATTTCTGATCAAAATAAGGCCTCTAGGTTGTAGTGAGGGAAGTTGGGAGAGTATTTGGACAGCGTTTGGCCGAGCTAAAAGGCTCTGAAGGTGTGAATAAATGAGAAGGAGGAGTGCCCTTTTATAAGAGGGGTGAGGGGCACCTTTGGAAAAGCTAAAAATATTAATTTATAATAAATTCATATTCGGTTTCAAATATCTCCAAAGTTGATTATTCAAAGGTTAATGGTGGGGATATGTCTAAAACCAGTCGTCCAATATAATTTAGACAGGTTTGGGTTTCTATATTAACCTTATCTTTTAGTTTTATCTCTTAGTTAATTAGTTTGACATTTACCATGTCACATTGTATTTTTATAATATATAGTTAATAAACTTACTATATACATCCAAGCGACCCCCAAGTGGTCCATTAATGATGAAACTATCGTGATATAAGTCCTTTGGCCGAACCTTATATTTTTAGGAATTTAATATCAATTAATAATATAATATTTGTTTTAAAAACTCTTTTATGTCAATTTTGACACTATTCAACAATTGATTTTTCTGAAAATCATAACAGAATTATTACTTCTACAAAAGATAATTAAATCAATCATAACATGTCATATTAGCCTATAAAATCATTTTAATTCATTAAAAGTCTCAAATTATATTTATTTTGGAATTTATAATATCAATTATTTTAATTTTTCACAATTATGGTAATTACTGCATCATCATTGTGTCATAAATAAATTAAATTATTTAAAGTCTAAAAATTATAAATAAAATATAATTATGTATTAAATCTTATTACCTTTCTAATTAATATTTACAATCGAATTTATCCCATGTATAACACTATATTAAAAATGTTTTAGTAAATAAACATTGATTTTAACTCTTTTAACTCTTCTTTGAATTAAATAATAATAAATGTCCTAATCTAATCTATGTGGAACTAAATGATAATATTTTATTCCTAAGGCTGTTTTGGTCGAGATAAACTTGTCCAATAGAATTAGGACATGTGTTAGGGTAATATTAATATCATTTTTACCCTTAATTACCCTATTTACTTTTAAGCGTGGTAAATAAAAGTAAAAAGTTACTATTCACCAAAAATTATTTTCATCTCATTGAACCAAATTTTACTTCTTGATATTATCTGTGTCTCTCGAATTTTTGGAATTCCATTCACAGAAGCGGTAAAATTAAGTTTTATGAAAAAATCAGTTTTTTTAACTACCACTTAGTAGTTTCACTATTCATAAAAAATTGATGTTTTTCAGAACAATGCCAAAATTTCACCTTAAGCTATAATTGAAATTTCGAATTTAAAAATGATGTCTATTTTAAAAAATTCCAAACATATAAGTTGCATTAATTAATTTTATAATTAATTCCCTCTGTCACAACAAATAGCTTGTTTTTAAGAAACAATATATATCAAAAGATTGATAATTGTTTATGCCCAATTTCAAAGTGAAATTAATTCTTATGAACACCATTGGCTAAAATGGTAAAAATATATTCTAATTATACTTTAAAACCACTCAATAATATTATTTATCACTATAAATTATTTTGAATAAAAACGTTGTTTTTAAGTATTTTTCACTATTCATAAAAATTGGAAGTTCTCAGAAAAATACCAAAAATTCAACTTAGGATAATTTCGATATTTCGAATCCAAAAATGAAGATAATTTTGAAATATAAAATATATATAATTTAAAAAAGTAGTTATTAATATTCATAACGGCTAGTTTTATTGGTTGTGGTGTGTTAGAACTCGTTGTTGCGTACAACACACGCTATCACATTATTCAAAGAGAAGTGTACCGTAGAAGCTTGGGGTATTACATTCTCCCCTCCTGCAAATAATTTCGTCCTAGAAATTTCTAGAATACTTATCACATGAAAAGACTCGAGTGGTTCTTCATCATAAGTTCCACGGGTTCCCACGTTGCCTCTTCCATCTTATGGTTTCTCCACAAAACTTTTGCCAGACGCGTCGTCCGGTTTCGTAGTACTTGTTCTCTAGTATCAAGAATCCTGACGGGCTCTTCACAATAGGAAAAATCGGGTTCCAGTTCTAATTCTTCATAGGTGATTACATGCATTGGTTCAGGCATGTATTTCCTCAACAGAGATACATCGAACACATTGTGAACTTTGGAGAGACTTGGCGGCATTGCCAATCGGTAAGCTACAGCCCCAATTCATTATAGAATTTCGAAAGGTCTGATGTACCTGTGACTCAATTTACCTTTCTTACCAAAACATATGACTCCCTTCCATGGAGATACCTTCAGGAAAACATGATCACTGACATGAAATTCCAAATCCTTCCTTCGATTATCGGCATAGCTCTTCTGCCTACTTTGAGCTGCTTTGATGTGATTTTGGATTACCTTCATCTTTTCCATCATTTCCTCCCCAAGTTATGGGCCTAGAAGTTTTCTTTCACCAACGTCATCCCAACAGGTTGGAATATGACATCTCATTCCATATAACGCTTCATAAGGTGCCATCTGAATACTCGGATGGAAGCTATTGTTATAGGAAAATTCTACCAGAGGTAAATATTGATCCCACATACCCTGAAAGTCAAGTGAGAAGGATCTCAAGATGTCATCTAAGGATTGAATAGTTCGTTCTGATTGTCCATCCATTTGAGGGTGGTAGGCAGTGCTCAAATAAAGATCAGTATCCAGGGATTTATGAAGACTCTTCCAGAATCTTGAAGTAAAATGGGGATCACGATCAGAAACAATCGATAGGGGTACTCCATGAAGTCTCACAACTTCATTAATATATAGTCTTGCTAGACGTTCCAGTGGTAGATCTTCTCTTATAGCAAGAAAATTTTCTAACTTTGTAAGATGATCAACCATAACCCATATTGCATTGTTCCTTCTAGGAGTCTTTGGAAGTCCCATGAAAAAGTCCATTGTAATATTGTCCCATTTCCACTCTGGTATGGGAAGAGGTTGCATGACTCCTCTAGGCTGTTGACTTCCTGATTTCACTTGTTGACAAACCATACATCTTGACACAAGATCAGCAATCTCCCTCTTCATGTTGTCCCACAAAAAATGTTCCTTCAAATCTCTATACATTTTTGTGCTCCCAAGATGTATAGTGAAATTAGAACTATGAGCGTCATCCAACAATTCCCTTTTTAGACGAGTTAATCGGGAACACAAAGTCTCTTCCCGAATTTCAAAATTCCATCTTCATACACAAAGTCTCTCAATCTCCCATCATTCACAACTTTAATCTTCTTTTTAAATTCTTCATCATCGGTCTGAAAGCTCTTAATCCGTTCTAGTAAATATGGTTTGGAAACCCTTTGAAAAATAATTTATGTTTCGCCTTCCCTGGTTATTCCCATGTCCATCTTCACTAGATCCATGAAAATTAAATCCCTTTAAATTCTCATAATTTTCAAAACTCCATGGTCTTTTCTGCTCAAAGCATCTACCACCCTATTTTCCTCCCCTGGGTGGTAGTGTATTGTGCAATCATAATCCTTGAGTAATTCAAGCCATCTCCTTTGCCTCATGTTGAGTTATTTTTGTGAAAAATATACTTCAAACTCTTGTGATCAGTATAAATCTCACATTTTTCACCATATAGGTAGTGCCTCCATATCTTCAAAGCAAAGATCACATATGCTAACTCGAGATCATGAGTATGACAGTTTTGTTCATGAATTTTCAACTATCGTGATGCATAGGCAATAACCCTATCATTCTATATAAGGACACAACCAAATACTTTCTTCGATGCATCACTATAAATAACAAAACCATCATTCCCTGATGGTAGAGTAAATATAGGAGCACTGACTAATCTTCTCTTCAGATCTTCGAAACATTCTTCACACTCTTTTGTCCAAATAAATTTCACCCCTTTACGTGTGAGCTTCATTAATGGGTTAGCCAATCGAGCAAAATTCTGGACGAATCGTCGATAATAACCTGCTAAACCAATAAAACTACGTACCTCCGGTATACTCGTAGGTGCTGGCCATTCTTGGATTGCCTTGGTCATAGAAGTATCAAAAGATATTCCATCATTAGAGACAATATGGCCAATAAAAAAAAATCTCCTGAAGCCAGAATTCACACTTTCGAAACTTCCCATATAATTCATGTCTTCTTAGAGTCTTCAAGATAATGCGCAAGTGATTTTCATGATCTTCGTAGATTTTGGAGTATACCAAGATATCATTAATAAATACCACCACAAATTCATCGAGAGACTCCTTGAAAAATCTATTCATCAGATCCATGAATATAGAGGGTGCATTAGTCAATCCAAAAGGCATTACAGTAAACTCGTAATGCCCGTACCTTGTTCGAAATGCTGTCTTCAGAATGTCTTCCCTCTTCACACACAACTAATGGTAACCAGATCGAAGGTCAATCTTTGAAAAGTATTGAGCTCCATGATTTTCGTCAAATAAATCATCAATGCGTGGTAGGGGATACTTGTTCTTTATTGTTATTGCTTTGATATCCCTGTAGTCGATACATAACCTCATAAATCCGTCTTTCTTTTTAACAAAAAGAACAGGGGATCCCCATGGAGAAATACCAGGGCGAATAAATCCCTTATTACTCAATTCCTCTACTTGTAACTTTTGTTCAACTAATTCTACAGTGGCCATTCTATAAGGGGTCTTTGATATAGGCCTTGATCCAGGAATTAAATAAATGGAAAACTCAACTTCTCGTTCTGGAGGATGTCTAGGTAAATCTTCCAGAAATACATCTACAAATTCTTTCACAATAGGTACGTACTCTATTTGAACATTCCTTTCCTCACCAACAATTATTTCATTCTCTTCCTCCCCAATAATTGAATTTAGTTGAGCTACTGGGGGTCGATCTAAATAAGAAATAGGTGGTGACGATTCTGCTCTAAAGATAAGGTGTTCCTTATCATTATCATCAAGAATCATAACATCTTTATTATTACAATAAATCTTCACATCATAGTCCGAAAGCCAGTCCATATCGAGGATTATATCAAACTCAATCATAGGTATGACGATGAGATCAGCAGATAAAGAACATTTATGTGCTCTAATGGGGACTGATTCACAAAACATTGATGCAATGATACTTCCCTTAACAGTTTTAACTGACAACTCCCTTGTTAAATCAAATTGGAAATATCTAATTTTCTTAGCAAACTGGGAAGCTATGAAACAATGCGATGATCCAGAATCAAATAATGCATTTTATAAACTTGAGGAAACCATTAAATTACCTGCCACCACGTCTTTCGCAGCTTCTACCTCATAAGTAGTGATAGCATAATCATGGCCTTGATCCCTTGGCCTTTTCTGAGGAAAGTTCTCCTGACACTTAGGAAATTCATTAGCATAATGCCCCATCTCCCTGCAATTGTAGCACTGAACATTGGTAGCTTCCTTCTTCCCTTTGAAATCACGAGCTTGGTGGCCTTTTCACCACATTTGTAACAGACACCCATTCCCTTGAAGCAAGTACCAGGGTATTTCTTCCCACATTTACCGTAGGATGGATATTAAACATTTCCTTTCTTCCCCTTATTTCCATTCCCAGATTGATCAGCAGGCCTCTTCTTCTCTTTCTTTTCTTTAAAGTCATAAGACTTAGAGAATTCCTTTTCGGTCTTGATAGCATATGAGACAATGTCTTTGTCTGATGAAAAGGATTATGAGACTAATGCTTGATGGAGATGTGTTTTAAACCATCCAACAAATGATCAATATTACTTCTTGGGTTACGTATATAATCTCTAGCATACCTTGCCAACCTTGTAATGTTAGCCTCATACTTTGTGACATTCTCATCCTCCTTTTGTCTCAGACTCAGAAATTGCCTTTCCATATCTGCTCGATGGTCGTAAGGAAAGTATTTTTCTAATAACAGATATTTGAACTCCCTCCATTCCATATTTGATACTTCATCATCTTCCTTCGTATTTTGAATCAATGACCACCCTTGATCAGCATCTCCAGTGAGGCGGTAAACCAACATGATAACTTTTTCCCTTTCACTACTCCCCAAAGCCTGAAATATTTTCTCTAGGGAAAATATGCATTGCTCAGCTACTAAGGGATTTGTACTCCCATTGAACGTTGGTGGTTGTTGTCTCATTAATAGATCTAACATTGATCCTCCACGCTGCGGATCAGGGTGCTCCATACGGGTAAGGTTATTATTCATAACCTGAGTGAGTTTTCCCAGTATGGTGATTAGCTGATCGGCACCAGTTGCATCACCAGCTCCACTATAATTATCTTGAGCAGGAGGGAAATCTCTACATGGATTACGTGCATTGATACGGTTTCCATTTCTTCCACTAGGCACCATTTCTAAACAATGGAATAAACTAGATCTGTTTATGAATCAAAATACATAATCTCATTCTTATAAAACACTTAACATAAATTGAACTATTTATGGATATAATCCATAATCATAATAATTTTTTCTTTGAGAATTATATACTCATAAACCCTACATAATGATTTGTAATGAAAATTAGAGTTATACAAAGCATATCCCCCGAGATTTTCGTAACCAAGATTGCAGCAAGGCCCGTTGTCGTGCACCAGTTCCCGTTCGAGTATAGATCAAAGCGGTGTTTTCGGGTTTTACCCCTAGGTACATCTGTGCCAGAGCCACCTCTACCTGCTCGTATCCAGACATGGATTTTTTGCTCGGAAAACTCACAAAATCTCTACAATACCAAAATTCTAGGAAGTTCTTCTATATTAACCTCAAAGTTCATCTTAGGTGTACGTGCTCTAATCAGAGTTTATCTAAATCTGGCTTCCAAGGGTTGTACTAAACTTCCTCTGATACCAACTATAACACCCCGACCCCAGTTACCCAGAGTCGATGAATTATTACATTACATTGGCATGATCATAGGAAAGATCAAATCTCGAAAGACCGATTAGTTTAGTAGCCTTGGAAACACAAGATATATTCATAGAGTTTTACATTACATCATAAAGTGAAAAACTACAACAACAACATAGTCTCCATATTCCACACTCATATCCCAACATAAAATTCCTACAGGTCATTCATAACTTACTTCTTCACATCCTGGGAAAAATAAAACATAGAAAAGGGGTGAGATCAAATGCCTATTAAGGATAACAATATAGCGGAAACTTTCAAAAATAAGCATAAACTTTTAAGGCAATGTATAACTAAAACAAAAGCCTTTTAAACTTGAACTTTAACGTAGTATGGAAAAAGTAAAATAAAATAATGCCATTTACTTATTCACATGGATATTCTACGGTTTTTACAACATCACTTTGATATGAGAATAACATATATCATTTAAAAAACATTACATGAAAATATATACATAACTTTGATATGAGAATAACATATATCATTTAAAAAACATTACATGAAAATATATACATAATTTTGAGTAACATTATATATTTTAAGAAATAATTTTTCAATTACAATCCTATATTTGATATTTCATATCATATTCAATATTTTCTTAATAAATATATTTTTATTAACAATACATTAATATTTTAAAATAATTTTTAATCAACTGAATAAAATGAAATGGATTTTGAATTTAAATCTATGAGTCCATATTATATAATAATGAAACATTATTTTTATGCATAACGATAAAGGTATATAGAATAAATATTTGTTAGCTTCAAAAAATGATAATTTTATATAGAATAATTATTTTTAAAATATCGTGTATTTTTTAAAATAAATGAATAATTTTTTTGTGGAATATTTTAATATGATGTTGAAAAATATATAATAAATAATTGAAACTCATTTTAATGGAAATAAATGTTAAATATGAATAAGAACACTTAATGATAGAAACAAAAATTTATTTAAACTTTTTTCCCAACTGATTAAATTTCATGATTTAAAAGTTAATTTTATTGTATTTATAAATTGTATTAGGTTAAATACAGAACAAATTATGAACCATAAAATCTAAATATAGTAATAATGGCCATATTATTTTTTTAAAAATGAAATAATTGACATGATTAAAATTTAATAAAGAGTTATAAGTGTTTAATTGACTAATATAATGTGGCTTGAATTTTTAATAATTTACATGACCTTTTTGAATATTAGAAATAATTTTTAGGATGTAAATTATTGGATACATGTTGAACCAACATTCAATCACCTAACAAAAATAACATTTATTCAATTCCATTCTTTCCCCTTAAGGTTTGTTTCCAATGAAAAGCATATCTTCTTCAATTGTAATAGTGGGATCAATTTTACACTGTTAATACTCCACTCCAATTTTAAAATTTCAAGGAATCCCAACCCAAAATTTCTATCCTTAACTTGATTTACACACATTTATTTCAATTTTCAACAAAAAAAATATCGTATATCCCTCAAATATAATGCCTTCATCAATAGGTAGTTCATGGTCTCAATATAGGTATCATTTCATTCACAATAGTTATTTCCTATTATTTCATTTATAAACTGAATATAACAATAGTATAAAAATAAAATTACAAAAAATTAAATATTTTGAGATTTTATTATATTAATTATATATATATAATTTATTCCTTTCCACCTATAATAAATAAACTAAAACATCATCAGTGGGTGGGAGAAAATTGTCACATTTACTGTATAATTATTTCCATTTTTCAAAACAAAATAAAATATATAGTCAATAAAATTTATTTACAATGATAATAAAATTTTTATAAGATTTTAATTATTCAAATATTATAAGACAATTTATCTTCTATTTTCTTTTCATTATAAAGAAATAGGATCTCTTCTATGTGAACATGTAGAATACCGCATCCATGTGATGGAATATCTCATTAATTTTCATTATAAACTTGCATGAATCATATAGAAATGTTTTTTATTTATAAATTTTAATATTTAATAAACCAATAATATTATATAATGACATTATTATTCATTATATATGAAATACTGGTAATCAACAGTTATAGTAAATTTAATCGCTAAAATTAAAATATTAATGTAACTTTTCAAAATTGAGTATATTGGTGAAAAATGTATTTAAATATATAAAATTTATTACAATGAAATTTTAAAGGATATAATAACCTTGAATTATGGATATAATGAAAATATTTTATAATACCTTTGACCATGATCAAAAAACCAAACATATTTCAAATAACAAAACTACCCTGAGTGTCCAATGAATGAAAAAACTATATTAAAAATAAGTAAAAAAAGATAATAAATAGAACTTATAAAATTATGTATATAGCAATATAGTTTTATGGTATATATCTATTGACTTAATTTTATTATTCCAGATGTTATGTGCATGTAATTAATACTTTCCCGCATAGGTATGAGTTTTAACTAAAAATTACTTCTTTGAGAAACAAGAACTTTTCTAATACAGATTTATTTTAAATATTTTTTATACATAAAATTGGAATTTTAACATTTATAATTGTTGTTATTCAATTTATGTTGAATTTTAATTTATTCTATCCCTTTTTCAATTGATTTTTGTTTACACATCTTTTAATTTTTAACAATTTTCATCTCAACTTCTCTTTATTGAGAGATGTTTTAATGTCACCAACAAATATCTTATATCTATGGTGTATATATTTACAAAGTATTTATTTTATCATATAATATAATTTAAATTAGGGAATTTATAGAACCTTATAGATCTCAATATTACAAAGACTATTAATTCAAAATTTGCTAAAGTGGTATGTGTTTCATTGCCTCAAATTTGAATCCTTTGAGACATGTTTAAGTTACACACCATGTATCCCATACAATGGTGTAAATAATTACCTCATATAATTTTTATCATGATAATATTATAACATAATATATTCAATGTTCTATTTAAAATTTATACCTCTAATGACTGTTTTATTCAACATTTAAAAAAAAATTAATGGTTTTTTGTGACTCAAATCTTTTTTTCAAGCCATAATAACTCTTCCTGAAAAATTGTATTTAAAAATTGATATATTCTAACCTAAGATAATTTTAGTAGGTATTACACTTTATTTTCATGGAAAATATAATGTCTCATAATTTATAATTCCTAAATTATTTTAATGTTCCATTGAAATTCATTTTTTATGAATAATACCCATTACTTTTATTGGATTTTAATTACAATACCATATCATTAATTTCCAAATAACAAATACTTTACCCAGTGGGAACTGATTTTTTATCCAATTATCCATTTATTGACCTTAAATAATTTTAATTAAAATCTTACCATATCATTTTTAATTGGTTGGGGATTCAGCAAGGTTATTTCAAAAATTTAAAAACATTTTCGAACACATTAAAAATAAAATATTTATCACCCAATGGATATTTTATTTTGAAAATTTTACCTATTATACAATTATCCATTATGATTTATTATTTTTAAATTAACATATTCTAATTTATTTTCCAATCCAATTTTAATACATTATTTCATTTTCAAGTCTCAATTTAAAAAGATTCATTTAAATGTACAATTTATGTATTCTTAAGTATGCTTTAATTGAATCTATTTATATTAAGGTTTCGAGTAGTCTTAAATTTTCCTTCACAAATATGTTTATGAATGTAATTTTTTTAAATTAATGGTTTAAATGGTATTGTGATATATTTTTTATATTCACAATTATTTATCATTCAAGGTTTATCTTTCGTGAAGGGATGTTTTGATCACCCAATATTGTGTTATTTTGATATGATTCCTTTTAAAAAATGATATGTTGATAACATATAAATTCTAAAGTTAATGATATGAGATTTTTTTAAAGGATTATGAATCCCTATATTTATTCATGGGTAATTTATACGATTAATTGGAAATTTCCTAAAACCAATTATTTTTATGGGTTTTTTATGATGTGATGATTTATTGTTTAGTGGAAAAAAGATATATTGATTAATATATGTGTAAAACTACATATCCATCCAATTAATTTGGTAATTTATTATATCTCATGAGGAATAAATGTGATTTTAATGTATTAACAAGTAGTTAGGTTAAAAAATGGTTATTGTGATGGTGTTTAGCTATAATCAAAATTTTATGAATGAAGGTACTCACAGGTAACTAGGTTCAAAAAGACAAGGGATACACTTTTTATGATTTTGAATCATTCTTCATTATATTCTACGTACCATTTTATATGATTCATGTTTTATTTTCTCATTCCAATGTAAAATTGTTATCATTTAATATTTTAGTAATATATTTCAGGGTTATGTTTAAAATTTATTATTTTATGTTAGTTTAAATATAATATTATTCATTATTAAATATTGTCCTCATGTTTATGATATAACTATTATTTTAATTATTGTGTTATCATGTACTAGTCATTTCATCTCACCATATATTATGTATTTTCACCATGATTTTAAGAGTATTATGTCTAATGGAATATATAGAAGTAGATTTAGGTTATCTAGAAATGTTCACAAAATATGAAATAAGTGTTATTGTGTTTCTAGTATCAATGACACTAAACCTTTAGATAAATGGTTTTTTGGTGAAGTTTGGATGTAATAATTTAGCCATGTTATCAATGTATTATTTATTTATGTTTAGATTTGTTTAATTTAGTTAGTATCATGGACTATTTTTATTATTTTGGAGACTAGATTATTTTTTTTGATTAGTTTACAAAACAATAGTGAAAACCCTACAGTTGTTACTATGTCCCATAAGAAATCCTATAATATTTTTAATATCTTAATTAATTTTTTTACCCTAGAAACACATCCAGAGTAGATACCAATTGTGGATACATATATGTCTTATATGCACCTATGTTTAATCCCATTAAAAAGGTTTGTATGAGCTTTGAATCGATCAAGACCATTATATAAGATGAGTATTCCTATAACTATAAACATGTTTTGAAATTCATTATTTTATATTCATTGGTTGGTAATACACTATTGAAAAACTGTAATAAATGATTTATTTCAAAGTTAAATTGATGTAATTGGCTGATAAAAATAATATAATCAAAATTAATTTAAAATAGCAATCATATTGGTTATGTTATAGGAATTGTGGGAAAAAAATATAAAACAATTCCATTTATGGTTAAATCTATTTAATGATAATTCTCCTAATTTTTTTGTGTTTTGTCACTAATGTAAACAATTTTTTAGAAATGACTGGAACTAGAAGGGTCTAATAGTATAATGTATATTATAGATATTCCCTCAAGGAAAAGTCCATTAAAATGGAAACAAAAATGAGAATATTTTTGATTGATACAAACTAAATGTAATGAAATAAGATTAAAAATGATAATATAGTCAAATACCCAAACATATAAAACAATAAAAATATATTGTCACAAGAAAGATAAAATGATAAAGAAGACGGAGGAGAAATTGATCAATTTAACAAATGTCAAAAATATTGAATAAATAATTATGAGAATTTCCTCAAGGGGATAAAAAGATAATATAATTCTTACAAATGAGAACATAGATAAATACAATTATGATCGAAAATAAAGAGATTAGTTTACATAATGAATGAAGATAGAACTCATGAAATGGATCCACTAACAATATTTGGTATTATGTGTGGGGAAGTCAAAAATTATCCAAGTCAATTCCCTAATCCACAGATTTCTAATGATAGTAGGGATCCACAACCTCCTAGAACTATGGATAAAGGAAGAATATTTTCAATGACTATCGATGCAGTGGATAGTGGTAATTATCTTTCATGTACCCTCCACCCCGAATTACAGGATGTATTGTAGATATATCAACCCTATTGTATCTAGGACATTTTATAAGAGAATAAATTCACCAACCTCAATGATTTTTGT
Organism: Viscum album; assembly: GCA_963277665.1. Taxonomy (NCBI): domain Eukaryota; kingdom Viridiplantae; phylum Streptophyta; class Magnoliopsida; order Santalales; family Viscaceae; genus Viscum; species Viscum album. The sequence goes on from OY728158.1 coordinate 315,691,242, forward strand.
TTTAAGGAAAATATTTATTGGTTTTATTTTTGTGAATGTGGGATGATTCTTTTTGAAAATCATAATATACATAAGACAAATAAATTGATTTTTAAAATAGTATATATATATATTCATATTTATTATATTAAATTTTGGAATAGGAAAAAAATCATTATAGATCAACTACGACCATCTATTAGTGAATGTTTAACTATAGGTTTTCTATAAAGGAAATTTAGTCCTTTCCATGAGCTCTAATACCTATTTATGAGACAATTTTCCTTGAAATGGTTAGAAAATATTAGTTTTTTTCAATTTTTACCTATGATATTTAGAATCAAATCGGAATAGAGATAATATTTTGTCTCATGCAAATAATTCCTCAACATTACCTATACATGAATGTATGTCATGTTTAAAATGAGGGAACAATATTTATTTAACGTTGGAATAATGTAATGTCCCAAAAATTCCTCATTAATTAAATATCATGTTATATAGTTTTATCCACACAAAATATAATAAACAAAACTAATATAGAACATAATAAAGTATCTATAGAATTATTATGTATAAATAGTTGTAACATAATTATGAAATACCTATAAATGAATATACACATATATATGATCAAAACAGAATAAAATTATCAATAAAAATTGAACTCAATTAGCATAACAATGAAAATGATAAAATCACTTTGTATGCGTAACAAATATTTAATAAAATGAATACTTTTCTTGTTTGATACATTTATCATTAACCCTTATTTTATAAGAAAACCTAATAGTTCAAAAAATTATTCCCTTCAAAAACTATCATTTAAATATATTTTTTAGTTTAATTTGATAGTGTATTTTTCAATTATATGATGTGAATTTAAAAAAAATAACACAATTTTTTATTCTTCATGGTAATATTATCTTATGTTGAATTTTTGGATTTTTAAAAAATAATTTATTATCATTTAAATTATGTAAAATAATATTTTTTGAAAATATATAACTTTTAAAACATCACTTGGATAAAAGAATAACCTAAATTTTAGGAAAGGTTATTCTTGACCAAATATATGTCTTTTAATTAACATTATATATTTCAAAATAACATGTTTGAATATGAAACCTCTAAATAATATTTTAGTAAAAAATTAGTATTTTATTAAATATTGTTTTAAACACATTATACATTAGTATTCTAAAATAACTTTTTATTAAATTGATAAATGAAATGTTTTTAAAATTAAAATTTATTTTTTCCTTATTATATATTAATAATAACATTATCACTATTGTTAAATAATAATCTACCTTTGGTAAATATTATTTGTCCTCATAAATTGACTATTTTTCAAAGGATAATAATTTTATAATTATTGCGTATTTTAAAAATTAATCAAATAATTTTTCTTAATAAAAACTCTATAATGATGTTTAAAAATATATAAAAATAAATTAATAATTATTTAATTGTAAATTAACGATAAATTTCATTAATAAAACATAATTGTTAAAACCTTATTTTCCTAGAAATATATCTTTTCAACATATTAAATGTTTTATTTAAATGTATATCTTCTTATATTTGGAAAATAAATATGGTAAAAGAGAGAGAACAAAGATTTAAGATGCTGAAATTTGTTAATAATGGTTATATTATATTTTAAGAATTAAAATATTTGAAATGATAATATTTAATCATGAATAATTTTTATTTAAATGGCCAATTAAAGGTGGATAAAATTTTCCTAAATTAACAATACCATATACCTTCTAGAAATAGTATTTATATTTCAATGTCTTGACTAAATGTCTTACTGAAAATTATTCACCTAAATCACCTGAATTTCATTCTATCCCACTCTTAACTCTTACTTAACATTCATTACCATTGATAAATTTCTCTACATCACTTATAGAAGGGGATCAATTCCACCCTTTAAAAAATCTACAAATATTTATTAATTTACATGAAAACCAGCCCAAAATTCCTCTCCTTGATTTCCTTTACCTTTAAAAATTATCCTAGTCACGAAATAAATATCGTAAGTCCCTCTATTCGAAGGCCTATATCAAGAGGAAGTTTATGGTCTCAATATAGATATCACATAATTATTAACTTTTTTTTCTTATTATTTCCACACTACACCAAGCATAAAAATAATATACAAATAGAATTAGAATAATTATTATTTTGAGATGTTATTATAATAATGTTATAATAATTATTAATTATTTTCTCTCTGTATGGATGAAATTAGAATCTTCATTGGGGAGTATGCACAGATTAACACCTCAATGAAGACATAATTTTAAGATTCCATAAGAACCTTTAATGGATGGTAAAAAGGTTATTTACTAAGATAATATTAAATTAATATTATTTTAATGATTTAAAAATTATATGGTATTTTATTTCCTACATTCTTTCCATTATAATAAAATTTGAGTGTTGTACGTGTGCATGTAGGGAGTAAAACCTCTATGAGATGATGTTTTTATTTAATTTATCATATCAAATACAATTAATGAACATAAAATTTATTTTAATATATAAAATTGGATATTTTAAATATTTAAAATTACGATATTATAATATTATAATTTACATATGTAATATTATAAATAAATGGTTATAGTATATTGATTAGCTAAAAAGGAAATATTAATGAATCTTTTCTAAATTGTTTAAATTCATAGAGAACCTTTTGTATTAAATATATTATGTTATAATAGAATATTTAATTACATAATAATGTTAATTTTTTTTGTTATTACAAAACTATTTGATAACACATTTGACCATAGTTAATAAACCTAATGTATTAGGAAGAAATTAACCGAACAACCCAGAATGACTAATGTAATAAAAGATTATATTAAAAATAAGATCCCCAAGATAAGAAATGAACCGTATAAAATAAAATATATATGAATAATTTTCTTGGATATATATCTAATTATCTTAATTTATTTATTCTAAAATTTATGTGGATGTTGATAATGCTTTCATACAAGGGCAAGGGATAAATATCAAAACATCATAATTTGAGAAACAAGATATTTTATGCTCATTGATTCTTCTAAATTGGTTATATTGGTAAAATATGTTATTAAATATCATTTATTATACCTAATCATAATATTTTTTACTTAAAAATCAATTGATCTCCCATTCATGTGGTTTTTATTAAGAAGTTTCTTAAGAGGAGTGGGGTTTTCATCTCAACATGTTTTCATTGAGTCATAACAAAATGCTATGAACTAATTTATTATTTATATTATTTAAATACATCAAAAATTTAATTTTTAAATGAAAAAAAAATTATTTCATGGTATTTATTATTACATATTAATTTCACGCTTCAAGTGAGTTTTGATGAAACAATTACAAAATCTATACAGGTTTCATTGACTAAATATTAAATACCCTAAGACATGTTTATGATACACATAATTTTTCATTTTAAATAGTGTATTGAATTACCTAATTTAATTTTGTATCATGATCCTATTATAATTAATGATATTTAATGTTTTATTGAAAAGTTATACCTCTCATGGTATTTTGATTCAAAAGTTACGAAGGTTGTAAGGGGTTTTTGTTATTCAAATACCTCCCTCATGTATAGTAAATAATCTTCATCTAACGTCCTTAATAATTGACATATATTAACCTATAATAATTTTATAATTCATTCAACATTATTTTTTGGAGAAATTATGTTTCAAAAAATATTCTACTTCCTTGATGATTTTAATGTTTTGATAAAATTTATTTTGTTAAGAATAATTCCCATTATATTTAATTTAATTTTCTTCCACGTCTATATCATTAAAATATTAAAATATCATTATTTATACACCTTATTTAATTTTAAATAAAACGATTATTTATCCTTTTTAATTATGTGGATTTTCAATAGTTTTATTTCTGAATTATAAAATTGTTTTTCCATCCCCTTTAAAATAAAATTTTTTATAATCTAATCCAAATTTTATTTTGAAATTTTTTATGTCATTTTATATTTTGAGAAAATAAAAATTAACAAAAAATGAAATATTTTTAGTGTATTTTAACGTTTCTTTTTTAGAGTTTATATCATTTAAAAGAATCCTCTAGCAAACCTTTATTTAAAAGTAAATGTTTTCAATGTATTTCACTTCTAATTGCTCATAAAATTAATGTATTTTCAAGGATGTTTTATTTAAAAATATTTATGTAATAGTATTAAAAATAACTCTATTTCCCATAAATAAATTGTTTGAATGTAATTTTCACCTAAATATATAGAAATATTTTTTTAACATTTATATTCTAACCTTTTTTTACCCTCAATGATAAATCATCATTGGATTGACGTTTTGATCAAACTATATATGTTATTAAGTTATGATTCCTTTAATAAAATTATTTTCTTGATAGCTATTTTTTCTTATGTACATATTATGTGATTTTTATTTTCTAGTTTTCTGAAAAAAAAAATTATTATGTCTATGAGTTCTTTATATGATAATTTGGAAATGTCATGAAACCCCTTTTTATTTCTACGAGTTGTTTTATGAATTGTAATGTGAGATAATTTTTTTATATTTTTCATTTATAATTAAAACTTTTTATTCATGAAATATTATCTAATTTCTTATTTTTAATTGAGTGCATCCTTGAATGTCATTATGTTTTGATTTTTATAATGTTTTGTTTTTTATTTACTTATAGTACGTAAATAAAAATTTTTAATGAATAATTTATGTTTATTATTTATTATATAATAACATTTTTCTTCTTAAAATATCATTAGATTTTATATTATAATTGCTTTCAACAATTTATATAAGTTTCATGATGTTTTCATTTGTTAAATCAGTCATTGGGGAAAATAAAATATCATTCATATGATATTTTCACTATACCAACATACCCATGTTAAGGCACATCACATAGCTAAATCAAAATCAATATATTGTATTTTTGAATCACATAACAATTTTTCCAGTTTTGGGTTCCTTTTGTATTTCAATCATATCAAGATATAGAAAAATTCAAATTGAGTGATTATTTGATTTAAAAATATACTAAAATTAGCTACTTATAATTAAAAAAAATAAACTTTTGAATCTACCTATATGAGATCTAAAATTTGGTTAAAAATCATTATATGTTTTGAATTTCAATTCTGTAGTTTTTATATATATATTTTATTTGGTTTTTTAATCATAACATGAGATAAATTGGTCTATTTAATGTGATTATTTATTTTTATAAATTTAATGAATTTTTTTAAATATAAAAAATGTAGAAAAAAATTCTGGTTATACAATTTATTATGTCTATCTTATATCTATATTTAGATAACTCATTATATTTATAGATGTTAAAAATTTTGAAACAAGAATTTGTTGTGTTAGTAAAATTATATTATTTTACTACAATAATTTTCATACATGAATCACTGGCATCAATTCACCCATTTTATCTTCTCACATGATGAGTTTTAGCTACATAGAGAAAAATAGTATATTGAAAAACAATTACAAGAATTTACATATGAGGTTTAATGAAATATTGATAGGATGTTCTAAAATATATAATTTTTGTCTATATTATGTATTATTTCAAAATATTATATGTTTTAAGTTCATTTCAATATTTTAAATTTTATTAATGAATATATAAATACATATTAATTATGTAGAACCTATACGAAGTGTTTTTCATTATTTAAATAATATTTTATGATGACTAGTTGCTTTTCAATTTTAATGCATGAGATATACATATTGACCCTAAAATAATATTTTTTATTATTTTATTTTTTATTTGATGTTATTGAATCCAAATTAATATTATTTGATATTAAAATCATTTAAATTTATCAATATTTTTAATGTATTGTTACTATTTTTCGGTTCTCCACATGATTACAACTTATTTTAATTGGATTGTTTTAGAATTTTGTATTTCAAATTAAATAATGATATACTAATGGAATATTTCATTGAACTGTAATTACATATTTTTTTAATCATTTCTTTCTAATTATTTCAAAATTTATTGAATGAGTCATCATTATTATTTAATATTTCAAACGTAGGTTGAGAAGTTATTATTAAAATTAAATTTCTCCCTTTTCTTCCTCTTTCTGATAATATAGTATCATCATTTTTAAGTTTTTAATTTTAGAAACTTTCTTAGTTGTATTGAATTTATTTATTTTTAAAGGGAATAGATATATTATTTTTTATTGTGATCAAGTGATAGACTATTCTTGTAGTACTTCTTTGAGAAAAGCATTAATATTATTATGTGATCTAGTTATACGAGCATGAAGATTATGATACCATGAAATTATATTGAATATGACTATTATGATCACTTATCACTGATATTTTATGATCTCTCAATATAAAAAAACATTATGAATTCTTATAATAACTTTTTGATATAATCAGGGTGACTAAACATTCAAGAACTATTGAATATATTTTTATTCATATTTTATATATTTCATTATGGTTACTTAATTATATAATATTTCATTCCATATCTCACATACTTTCACTTTCTATTTATCATTATTTATGTAAAATATTTCATTATCATTTATTTGTGACTCTTTGAATCTAAATTCATGAACAATATAGTTGTGAGTCCACGTATCCAAAGTCACGTTAGTAATATGGTTGTGACTCATTTTAGCCCAACTATGTTAAATACCATGTGGGGATTAATTAGGATATGAAATATGAAATCAATTTCCCCTTTATATTAAGAACATTCATTAAAAAAACACTTCTCTACATTTCTTATTGACATGTAGGAAGTGAAATTATAGTATGAACGAGACAATGATATTTTACTTTGTTCACCCACACTAGGCTACGCCCAAGGATTATATAATGGAAATTTGACTTTGTACCAAATCCACTAAAAACTAATATTCAAATTATTGAAATAGACTCACTACCCCTCTTGGTTTACAACCAATCACATTTTGAAAATTTATTACCCTCTCAACCGATGTGTGAACTCTGCACCTTCATATTAAACATCTATTGTTATAAATCACCTAAAAATTGATTCACATATATATGAGTGCTTGAGGAAGTATTTTTATCATATATAATATAAAATAAAACTCACAACATGGAGTTTCCCTTACTGAGATTCATTTCAATAAACTCTTGTTTGCTATATAGAAACCTGCTTCATGAACCACCTACTTCATTAATCACCTTCTTTGCGAACCAACTTTAAAAAAATAGTGTGTGTTCTTCATGCACTACATATTTTTTCAAATAACAATCACATCCTAGAAAACATTTTCCTTTTTGAAAAATAGTTCCCCAAAAACACCTTTGATGAACATCTTTTTTAAACTACATCCATCATGGAATCTCTCCCCCATTTACCACTTCATAAACGTTTTTCTCCATGAACTTCTTTAGAATTAGGTGAATTCATCTATAGATGATATTCTCTGAATAATATCAATTTATATAATGATATAATTGATGGTATTTATATTTTAATATATTACCCACAAAACCTGATAATTATAATTACCAAAATATCCTTTGTGGAGTAACAATCATCATGGATTGAACATTACAAACAGTCCTCAGAGCGTAAAATAATAATCGAAGAATCAATTTACCACCATCATTTGTAAATGAAAATTCCTTAATTAGGGTCCTAAAAGAACCAAAATCTAAAAATGATTATCCTCCAATGAACTAACATCATTTATGTGTTGAATAATTAACCAATTACATCCATAAATAATAATTTCCTTTGTGGTTTCACATACCATCTCTGTGTTGTACATAGTGTAGTTGTGCTACTATATGGTGCGATAACACCACCCTTAATGGTCTATGAACTCCATTAGATTCTTTTAACTTCACAAAAATGATTTGATGAGATCCATCATTTTTTCATAAACTAATCCAAATTTGGAGTCCTAATTTTTTTGAAAGTTGTAGGAAAATGTGCCACATTAATCAAATTTGATTCAAAAACACAAAACATATTGAAACATGTCCATCATGATTTCAAATAAAAAATCACCTTAATAACAAAAATACAATACCTTGAGTTATTTTTTCCCAATAATTTACCCCTTTGGGTTTGATGAAAACACTTCAAAATATTAATTAGTGATCAATGATTTACTTACCACACACTCTAAGACCACATGATCCATGCTCAGTGTGACAAGTAAGATTATCATGAAATGTTCATCAGTGAATTGTTTAATTCCTAAAACAATCAACTTCGTTCATAAAATCTCAATTTATAATGATATATAACTTATCTTCGAACATATTTAAAATCATAATATTAAAAAAAAAATCCTCCATCTTTACTGCTCCCCCAACCAACTTCTCCACTATATTGAATAATACATTTCAACTACATTTTATAGGCACAAGTGCACCCCCTTTGTGAAGAAACAAAATTTCCACTCCTTTGCTGTCTATAACTTTATAAAGAACACAGATCACCACTGTAGGGGAAAAAAATCATACCTCAGGGAGATATTGTCCCACATCCACACTTTTTCATGTATCGGTAGTCGACTAAACTGCAATATCTTGTCGATGAAATTAAAATGCCTCATTGGGTGAGTCCTACATTAGAATGTCTACAATGTGTAGTTCTATGGTCACATACTCCAACTTCAGAAGCCAATGATCTACCTTTTCTTTGATAAAATGATACTTGATTTCATTATTCTTTGTCCCTAAGTAATAGAATAGAATTTTTCTAGGATTAATAGATCCTGATTTATAATAATATATTCTGATCGAAGACTTAACTTAAACACCCATATCATTATGATGACATTTCAACCTTATTAATTCAATGTAGGCTTGAGTAGAAACAATATATCCAATTTTTTTGGTGCCAATGAAATGTAATATTATTTCTTTATTATACAAAAAAATAGTCCACTAAGATAAAATGAACCACCAAATGTTTATTTTCTATCATGTTCTGAACCAGCATAATCTGCATCTCTATAGTCCAAACAAATTTTATGAGATTTTTCTTTTTATACCAAACTAAAAACCAGCATTCCCTTGATATAAATAAGTATTATTTTCATTACCAAAAAGTCAAATAACTTTGGATTTCATTGAAATATTAATTTTTTGGATATTGGAGAAATAGTATTCAGGAATCCCAATGTTATGTAAAATAGCCTTTTAATGGTCTCCCTGTATTCGGTAACATTAACCATATTGATTTAATCATATATTTATAGTTTCATCGAGTTATCCTCTGGAGTTATCATCTACATGGAATTATACATTTGAAATTTTGTTTGAACCACCTTGTAATATTTGGACTATCAAATAAATATGCCATTTCATGCTTGTGTCACATGTAACTGAATTAAAAAGGTCAGTTCACCAATCATCGATATTTCAAACATATTTTTAATGAATTCAATTAACGTCTCCACTGATCTTCATTTGAGTCACAAAAAAATAATCCATAGTAATATAATATCACCATAATCCTTTAATTATCATCATTATTTTCGTAGAAATTTTAAACAACTCCACTATTCTAGAAACCAGGAATTTTACAAAAATGATCCAATCTTTAATACCACACTCTCTATGATTGATTCAACCCAAAGAGAACCTCTATCATCTGAAAAAAACTATTTCAATCGTCATTAATGAGAAAATCATCTTTCTACTAAATATACACTTATAGTTCTTGGACATTATTTTGAAGTGATTTCTTGACATCCATCTATAAAACATTGAAATTTATTTACACTATTATGGCCATGAATAATATGATTATCTTTATCCTTGAAATAGGTGAAAATGATTCATCACATCAATACCATCTATCCATAAGTACACTTTTCACGTAAGTATTTCTTAGTTTCATATCAATGTACCATATTCATTCCTATCATTATGAAAGACCCATTTAGACTATATGAAACTCTTATATGATGGTCTCAACCAAATCTACCATGTCTGATTCTTATGAATTTGGTCATTTTCTTCATTCAATGTATAAACCCACATGACATATCTCACTAATACCTCAAAACATTTTAGAATTACTTAATATAGGAACAATTTATATTTTAAATACATCATTCTCCATGTTTTATCTAGAACTTCATGATAACCTATAACACATTCCCTATTAATTTCATATGGACTCATTTGATTTCAATCAAATACTGATTTTACTTCCTCCTTCTCATCATCAGAATCATATTCTTAATCTACATTTTCCATTTTAGCCCCCCTTGAGTTGCTTATATCCTATTCACTTTCCTTAGGGAATTGTACAATGTGTTATTGAAGATTTTTTTAGTTCTCTTACATAGTTAAATCATTACTATTAAATACATTTCCCATCCTCTTTTTGAAACAATTCTATATTTTAACATATCTTGAATATAAAGGGAATATCCCATCATCTCCATGAGATTCAAATTTTATATGATTCCCCTTTATAAGAATAAAACACTTACTTTGAAAGATTATGATGTATTTTTGTGTTTGATTATTTCCATGCCACATCAAATATGAAGTATTTTATTGTTACAGAAATAATATATCTCTATTGGATATGTATACCGAGGTTAATACTGGTTCCTTCTAAAATTTATATGGTAGGACCCCTTCAAGAAGCATTATTATAACCATATTTTTTATGATCTGATTTATCCTTTGAAACAAAAAAATTTTTTATGAGGAGTTATCACTACCAATAATTGATTCCTTATCCTATGTTTCTCAAGATATTCCTCCGCCTCTCTATTTTTGAATTACATACCATTATCAGTACAAAACTTCAGAATATTCATTGAAACCATCCTTTTAGATTCCCAACGATATTTTTGTATACATATGAATACACCAAACTGGTGGGTAATGATATACACCCATTCCATAATACTAACATAATCTAAGAAGTGAATATAACACCTCTTCCCATCAATATATCTTGGGGATATGGGTGCACACACATCCACATACTCCAATTCAAGCACTGTGGTTGACTTATATTCTTTTCTCTTGTACTTATTTAGAATAATATTCCCTTATTAAAAAGCATCACATGTGTGATTAAGATCATATTATAACTTGGTGGGGATCTATAGATGCATCACATTGGACAAAATATTATAGGGATGTTCTAAATAGATGGACATGGATTTTATTCGACTACATGTTTTCTTCCCATCTTGATAGAAATCACATATCATTTTCTACTATCATAAGGTATAGATTCCCTGTAGTGAACATTCCATGTAAAACATCTATAACAAATTTTTACATGATGATAAACATAATAATTTTAAATATTATATACTTCCATGATTTATATAGTTGATTGACACTAAAAAACTGTGACGGATCCCTTGGAAAACTAAGGCATTAATAGATCTCATTTCATTTCCGCAATATTTTCCTTTTCATATTGTAATAATATCTATGAATTCGTCATTTCCAAATTCAACACCACCATCCATGTAATATAATATTCCTAAAAAATATTCTAATTTTCAGTTATATGAGATGCACATCAACTATCAAGGATCCACACATTAGATTGATCTGCTAATTTATTGGTGCTCTCTACAACCGCTACTCGCTTAGCACTCTTCTTTTTGATCAACATCATTAGCTTCATAAAAATTAATGATTTATGATCATATTAATTTTTGGAGTATGATGAACTACATTCATTTGGTATATATTCATATATATTTTAATTTTTCAACACATTCGATGATACAATTGGTTTCTTATTATTTGCACTATCTGTCTTCTTCAACACATTTTTCTACATTATTGATGATAAATATCCATCCACATGTCTGAATCCAACACTCCATAAATTCTAACCATCAAAATAATTCTTAGAATATTGAACTCTTTTTCGATTCCTTTTTTGAAATTATTTTCATTTGTTTATTTGTATATGTAATAAATTTTTTGAGAATGTCCAATTTTACCACAACAACAACACTTGATGTGGGGTGAATTTTTGCAGGTTGTTTCTACACGACTAGTTATCCCACGGATTAATAGAATCATTGGGTATTTTTTTTACCGAAATCCATTTTTAATAAAAGATTAGGTGCTTGTGGTCTCACATAATTCACTATTTTTTGATCAACTTCTATACCAGCCTTGTTATTTGGATATGATTCTTCCTTGTATTTTTTTGTGATTTTATGCTCCACTTTCATCTTTTGATTGATCTGAGTAATCTGATTTCCTAATATCATACCAGTAATCAATATTTTATTAATATATTATAAATTTATTAGTAGGTTAACAACTAATCCTTAAATAATTAAATATGTTTGATTTTATCTTGTATGTGTTTTTGAAACCATTTTTTTCTCTTTTCTATTCGTTGATTTTAAAATTTTACTAAAAACTCATTATTGAGTTATCTAGAATTGAGGAAATAATTTTCACAATATTTTTCCTCATCTCATACTTCTCTTCTTCCTGATTCGGCATATAATGTTTAAAATCATGAACCACTCTATAGGATTTCATTGTTTTCAATCTCCAAAAATCTATCAACTCGAGAGTGGATTCTAATTTAACATGTATGTGAACTGTTCATTGAACTTATTCATCACAATTTTCTCTTTTTTCTATATTTTGGTAGGTAACTAAATCTGCAACTATAGAATATTCTCCTTATTATTGGTAGTTCTCTATCTCTTCATCATCATATTCTTCTGGATTGTCATTTTCTTATGAAAAATTATCCCTCTTTTTGCTGAAATTTCCATTGAACTATTTATTACCATTAAAATAGGATTAATACTTCATCATGGGGATTTTAACATCATTATTACTATGTTCTTATAACTTCTTGGGTAACCTTGTTATAATATTTCCCAAAATTACACATCAAAAGAATGATCGTGGGAGTTCCCTTTTGATCATTCCTTTTATTATTTGAATATTTGAACAATAAAATCACATCACTCCATCCATATCTTCTTATTCCTAAAAATATTCAACATTTTCCTTCTTTATGCCCTTTAATTCCACCTCTTTAGACTTTCCTTTTTCCATAGACTCATTATTGTGATTTCTAATCTTTTAAGATATAAGAGTACTATGTAAACTATCTAATTTTATCTTCTTTGGACATTTATCATCTAGAAAAGAATCTTTTGGATTGAACTAATGGGGAATTATTCTCTTAAATCACATAAAAATATTTTTCTCTTCCAAAGTATCTCCAATAATTTTCATGTCCTAAACTGTAACATTCACCTTGTCAAGAAAGTGATATATTGGCTCACTAGTGTTCATTATTTGATCATTATACATTTTCCATAGATTCTATAACTTTATTTAATTAGATTTGGAGTATCCCTCGTTAATATTTAGCAATTATCTCATATATCATGTAATGTTTTACATGAAATACCCTTAAATATTTCATTGTATTGGGCTCCCCATAATGCATTGATTATTCTGGTGTTAGAATCCAAAAAACTTTGGACATCTTTGGATAAATCCCCACAATCCGTATTGGCCAAAATACCACTCATCACTACGTTAAAGACATTTATTACTAAATAATGAGAGTAGTGATGCATCCGAATCTTCCATAAATGATAATTATTTCCATGTAGTTTCAGAATCCCTTTATGATTGAGAGCATCCATCGAATCCCCTTAGAACGAAAAAAATATCCTTTGGATATGATATCAATATCTAGAACAACTATGTTAAATAGACTAAGAGTGGTGGATAACTAGGGTATTCTTGATTTTAATAACATCCTGTTTAGTTCTTGATTCATCATTAAACAAAATCATCTTCTCTATCTCCTATAGAAATGTATGATCAAATATGAAAGCATGCAAGTGACATAGCAATTTTAATTGTTTCAACCATAAGTGGTGAAATATAAGGAGAATAAAATGTCAAAGTTCCTATATAACAAATCCACTAAAGTGTACTGCTATAACATTGTCTAATGTAGACTCACTGCCCCTACTCGTTTTCAACCAATCACAATATGAATTCTCACTTCCCCCTCAATTGATGTGTACTAATTTCTCATTTAGATGAATCTTATACTCTTAGAAATAACCTCATAATTGATTGAAACATATTTGAATGTTCCTTAATAGAATGTTTTCATCTGGTAGATAAAATACAGAACACCATATTCTGTATTATTTATGGAGAGTAATTTAACAAATTATTTTTCCCTTTGTGGAACCCTACATTGTGAAACTCCTACTTCACAAGCCACATTTCACCACATAGAGAGAGTGCATCATGATCCACATATACTTTTTAGATGATAATCAATTAATGGAAATACTTTTCCTTTATTGAAAATCAATCCCAAAAACCCCTTCAGCAATCTATCTTTGTGAACTACCTCCTTCACGAAACTGATCCCTCGTGAACTACTTCATTATATTGTTTCTTCACGAACCCCATAAGAGATAATTCAATTCATTTTGAGAAAATATTACCAAATTAATGCTTCTATATTAATGGATCTTATTAAGGGTTTTTATATATGATGATAGTTTTAGAAAACTCTTAAAAAATTTACCAAAATATCCCTTATGGATTAACAATCACCACGAACTGACCTTTTCATGCGGTCTGCATAGTGTAAACCCATTGTTTATTCTCAATTTAATTATTTAACATGAAAATGAAAATTCTTTTTTAGTGCACCTTAAATCACCAACTCTAGTAAATAATGAGCCTCTTGTGATCTGACTTTCTTTGTATGTTAATTAATTCACTTATTCTTTCCATGAATGAGAATTTCTTTTGCAATTCTACAAACCTCCATTGTGGTCCACATAGTGATACATAACTACTATATATCATGTGAACTCCCTAGTTCATGGTCTCTGAACAATGTTCTATTATCATATGTAGACAAGTTTTGGTTTTCCATAGATGATATGTGGAAATCCCTCATTTTTCCTAAACAAATTCTCATTTTTTGAGGACAATTATTTTTGAAAGTACTACAAAATGACAACACCTTAAAAGAATATTCTTTGAAAACACCAACCATACTGAAACATAGTCATCTAGAATTCTAATCAATCACAGTCACCCCAAATGCTCTTTGATGACACATTGATGGATTTTTCCCAACAACACCCCATACAAAACGATTAGTGTCTTTTGTTTATAATTCCAGAAGAAAAAATTTGATTTAATAGGTTAATTATTCCCCTTTAAAAATATATTATTGGGGGATGTATCTATTGATAATTATAGGTGTATATGAGTATAATATATCAACTTTGGACCAAACTACTATAAAAGACATCCTTATGTTATTTATTTATATATATATATATATTAACTGTTTATTAAATTTGATACCTAATGTAAAAAATTAATCCATATATTTAATTTTTTATCATGAATATTCACCACTATCTAGACCATTTTATATCACCCATCCATCCTAACAATTGGTATTAATGTATAGCCCTTGTAAAATATATATTATGCCATCTATTTATTTTTATTGATACTAAAAAATTGTTTTAATGGTTGAAAATTTTATGAATTTTTAGTTTATAATAGGATGTTAATATTTTTTTATGAAAAAATTTTCTTAAAAATTATTTCCTATTGAAATGATATATAATATGGAACGAATGGATGAAAATGATCGATAGATTCCAAGAAAACAACTTTTTGATGAAGATGATTTTAGTTACAAGAAATTTAAAAAAGATTTCTACCAAAAATAGCTAAATATAGAACATTGTTCAATCATGAAAAAACCTTACAAGTTATCAGATGTAAACAAATATACTATTATAAGAAAAAATAGTCATAAATATGTTTTAAATTAAAATGTATTATTTATATTATATTGTGATTTTAACATATGTTTATTTAGGATTGTTTATGCATATAAGAAAACTCATTATGTCTAGAAGAATCAAAAATTTACTCACCAAGTATTAGGTAAGATGATCCGAACTAATCTTATAATACCTCTAGTATTTTAAAAATGTGTCATGATTTGTGATAATGAAAGTGTAAATCATATTTTCTAAAAATACACATGAATTATAGATGGAATGAATTCCCTTAGAGAAACGTCAGAGAAACCCATACTGGCTGAAAGAGTCTTGAGATCAATACTGAATATATGTATTGAAAATAAGATTATGTTTAATGAATCTAATATTTCTAAATGAATAAACCATGGATAAACTCATTAGAACACCTTTTCAAAATGAAAATTAGTTGATGATTATATTCTAAGAAGATACTTGAATGGAGAATTTTATAGTTTCAATTCACATTTAATTTTATTTCTAATCATTATGAATCTAATGAAATGGAATGTGATAATGGATAAATTTCACATATAAGAAAATATATCTATAAATTAATGAATATAGAGACGATTTTCAATAATTAACCTTTGAATGTTCAAAAGAATACATGAAAAGATAAAAAAATCACTATATATTGACACGATGTAGCCTATTATGAATTTATAAATATGTTAAATATCAAAATTGAATATCCAAATTTAAATAAATAATGGATTTATATAAAATACAATAAATAATTTAAATGTACATATTATTTTGGATGTAGTTGCACTGAAGAATCTGAATAATATCATGAATCTAGTTGTCAAAAAAATAATCTGATATATATTTCACATTGAAAAATATAAATCAAATTAATTATTATTTTTACTATAGTTATTATTTTGATATTTATTGTTACAACATTGATGTATTTTATAAATAAACTAAAAAGCATCAAAAAGATATTTTTAATGGGTTTAAATTTATAAAGAGTTGAATAATTGCAAAAAAGTGGCTTATAATGGAATGAAATAAATTAAATAATAATTATGATGATCTCAAGGATGAAATATAAAAATCACTTTTATATTATAGAGATATGATCTCTGATGATTTTGACTTTTACTAGAAGGAAAATAATAATATTCGAAAAGAAGTTTCAATTTTTAATGAAACAACATATATTTTTATTTTTTGAAATGATTAATATAAAATATTTATGGATGTGATGAAATAAATAAATATCAAATTAGTTTTACTTAAAATCCATATAATAATATGTAAAAATGGAAAATTTTGTTAAAATCGTGGTTAAAAAGGTTTCATCAATCAAATTATTTAAACGTTATATAAATAGAAATTATGAAAATATATTTTCTTTTAGTCAACCCCAATATGTAGGTCATATCAAGTCATTTGTTTCAAATTATATATATAGTATAGTACTATAGAATTATTGTTTTAAATCTATTTTGGTATCAAAGAATTCTATTTTAACCCCTATTAGATACAATATAGCAGGGATAATAAAAATATGAAGTAATTGATTTTTTTCAGAAAATGCCTTGGATACCTCAAGAATGAAACATGGTACAATTAAAGTTTCTATTTCTTGGACATAATTAGTGAACTATTGAAATTACTCTCTTATACAAAATGTGATAGAGACTTTTTCACTTTTCGGGATAACACTAATGGCCTGATTTAGGTTCTTGGTGATGTAGTCATTTCATGTATTGATTTAATTTTTAATTTTTTTTTAAATATTTGAAATATATCATAATTATTATTCACCAATTTTTTGAATATGGTTTATATGTTAAATTTGAATATAACAAAATCATTGTTTTTGAATTTTTTTTAAATTTCATATTAATTGAAAATAATTTATTTAATCTATCATGTTCCCTGATTTATCTAATCGAAATATTATATGTCTCAATACGATTTGAAAAGTTGAATTAATTTAAAATAAAAGATTTGAAAAAATAATTTTTGAATTATTCCCAAATTATCTTTGAATGGTCATGTCCAATATTTACACAAGTTAATGGTAAGAAAATATTAGGTTGGTGTTTCATGCATACAGGGTATTTAAAATACTTAATTTTTCAAATATATCAATCTTGTTTATAAATTTATACTTCTTGAATTATAGCTTGTTGATTTTTATATTCCAATGAAAACAACATGATTAAGTGGAAGGAAATATGATTATTATATTTTTAATGATTTTTTATATTTAAATTTGTTTAATTAATATCTCATAAGTATGAAAACATATATAGATTTATTAATTTTTTTTATCTTCTTGAAAATAAAAAAATATTTGTTTAATTGTTTATATAAAAAGTGATAATGAGGGTGAAATTGTTAAATTTATTTTTGAAACCTTTTGTCGAGTAAATACTTTTTCCAATAATTTTTCATCTCCTAGAATGCCAAAACAAAATGTAGTTACAGAACAAATAATCAAACTATTCACGATATTGATTGAATAATTATTAATGAATATATTTTAAAAAGATTACAAAAAGGTGAATTTGTAAATAATAATTTATAAGTTTTTAATAGAGTTTATATTAGAAAATTTTTTGAGGAACATCCCTTATAAATTAAATAATAGTAGAAATCCAAAGGTTCATAATTATAGAGTTTTTGATTTTAATATTTTTATCTTGAATATAAAATATAATTTAGATAAGATTTATGCTAAAAGTGTTGAATATAACATTCATGGTAATTATATTAATAGTAAAAATTAGAGAGTTTATAATAATTATACCATTCATGTTGAAGTATATATAAACATATTATTTGACGAATCATGTGATGTTTGGAAATATATTTTTGATTATATTGATGTTGATACCCAATTTTCAATTCTGATGAAGAAATACATCTAGAAAATGATTCTATTAATGGGGAAAAATATAATTCCAAATTCTAGACAAGATCTTGAAGGATTCACAATGTCAAAACTAATGAAAATGTGATTGGAAATTTTGGTTCTAGAATGAAATCCAAAGTCTCTACTTTAACTTTTCATTATAATCCTGATTTCAATTCAAATTGTGTGCCTAATGTTGTTTCATATTATTTGAATGATGCTAACACGATTATTTCTATTCAAAGATCAATTTAACAATTCATATAGAAATAATTCATGGGATTTTGTTAAACCTTCTATATGAAATAATTCCATTGGATCTAAAGGTATTTTTTGAAATAAAATTGATGAATCTGGTCAAATTGATAAAAATAAATCCAGACTTGTTTATCATTGTTATTTTCAAGAATAAGGTATTGATTTTAAGGATTAGTTTATAGATATGTCACAAATTCAATCTATTATAATCTTATTAACAATTATCAATATTCCTGGTATTGATTTATTCAAATTAATGTTAAAATAACGTTCATAAATAGTTTTATTTCCTAGAAATATTATTTTCCTCAACACCCTAGATTTTTAAATTAATAATTTACTACTAATATTTACAACTCTATAATGATTTATATGGTCTTAAATAAGAATACAATGAAATGTATGAATGATATACATTAAAAAAATTATTTTAATAGAAGTAAGTTTCATCCTACTTTTTTTATATACAAATAATTTCCAATGATGTTATTATTTTTACATTTTATGTTGATGATATTTTTTTCATATAGAAATTATTTAATTTGTAAATAATTTTTTAATATGATGGATGGGTAATTTGATATGATTTTTGGGTGTGAACTAATATTGTTTTTAGGTATTAAAATTTATCAAATAAATGATGGATGTTTCTCAAATCTATCTAAATATGCAAAATATTTAGTTAAGTGTTTTGGTCTTGATAATTGTAATAATTTCAAAAACCTTATTAGAATTAATTATGTTAGGTCCCATAGGTCTAATACCCTAAGAGGGCGGGGGGGGGGGTGATTCAGGGTATGAGAGATTAAAACATTCTCCCTTTCCAATATTGTTTCGTTCTTAGAAAAAAACTCAATACTCACTTCATCCTATTGAAATTTATGAAAAGAAATTAAATCATGCACAAGACACATCAATTTGTACTTGGTTCACCCTCATTGGGATAAATCCAAGGATTATACAACTATTGTGTGCCGATGTACCAAATTCACTAAGTCACACTGCCAATAATGAGTAAATTGGTAAGGATAGATATAATATGTCCAGGATCACATCCATTACAAGGTTAAGGGTCTGATCACTGCATTCCCATGGGTCACTCTATACGCCTCTTTCACTTCCACACTACCAGTTGAATGGGTCACCACCATCCACTTCTTATGCACACTTCTCTTGAAAAGGAATCCACTGAAAATTTACCAACATGCAGGTCAAACACATTTTGTTGACATGTATGTATCATTATTTTCATTAATTCCTACATCCACAAGTATAGGTAGGTCCAATATTTATGTTCCTTTTCACTTCTATAGTTGAAGTCTACCTTCCCGTGTACTATTCGGTATGGGAAAATACTTTCACAAAACTAATTTGACGCTTTCACAGGATTCCTTGTTCAAATCAAAAACCAAATTATGTTCCTGTGTATTGAGTAGTATGTTGGGTACGTCAAACACTTCCTTTGTATACCACTTCCAATAACAAGACCCTCCCTTAATCTGCGGACTACCACTGAATTTTGTATCACATACCACCTCTGTGTACCGTCTTTGTAATCCTCTTCTGCAAATCACCCTTTTTCCATGAACTGTTCTCTATTTGCATGCTGCCTTCACAAACCTCTTGCATACCATGCCTTATTACTCCACATACCATGTCCTTAATGGGATACCATTTCCCAAAAAAACCTTTTACTAAATTTCATCAGCGCGAACCACTTCAGCTTTCATAGAATTCTCCATTGTGAACTTCGTTCAGGCTTTGCTGAAATCATGTAGAAGTGAGTTTTTCTATAATGATATTCAGACTCTCTTCTATTTAGTGGGATTAACAATCGATATATAGTCAAAGATAACCATAAAATCTATTAATCAATTATATACTAAATAATTGATCTAGTATAGCCTCCATCGCACACTGATCCTCCTGCCACCACAAACCGCTCCCATTTCACAAACAATTTTTCCATATCGGTATGCGTCATGCCTTTTCTCCTACATTGTCTACCTATTATTCCAAGGAAAATTAATTTGTCTACTGCACCACCTTCTGGTGCTAACTATTTTTTATTTCATGGACCACCCCCTCATATCATCCCCATTACCTTATACGCAACCACATACCTTTCCCACACATGGTACATGATCCATGTCCCGGGCTCCGCGTTTCTCCTCCTTTTTTGATTTTTTTAACCTTTATTCACACCACCCAGTAAAATTTTGGAAAAATTACATTAACAAATAAAATTTCTGATTTTGAGGCCCAACAATTTGGCAAACACTTGGAAACTATACCACATTAAGAACATGCTTCCAAAAAACACCCAAAAAACTCATTTGAGGTCATATGTTTTTTTTCCACAAACACAGTCACACCCAAAACATACTATGAGGACACCTTGAGGGATTTTTACCAAAAATAATCCCCTTTGGTTTTGTTGAAAACCCTTCTCATAACAATTCTTCTCATTTTGATACTTCATTAAAACACCATCCATCATCAACCACTATTTACTTGAAGCAATTAATATAGTTATCAAGGATTTACTCAACAAATTTTCTAAGCCCACATGAGACATGGTCAGCATGAGAAAAAAGTTTATATTGAATGGTTCATCAATGAATCAAATCAATGAATCACATCATTTCTGACACCATCTCATGAAACCAAAACTACTTTCATCGCAAACCACAAATATCGTGATATGTAAAAATTGATCGAACAATTCTAGAAATTTCATATATAATGCTCCCTAATCATATTGTTCCTCCAACCATATCTTCCTCAGCTTCAACTTACACTATTTTGAAGCTACACTTAACAACTTCTACCTATGCCTTTTCTCCCCTTGGTATAGTCACACATTCTACCCTTTTTCCACAAACCCAAAGGGCACGACAAGATTGTCAGCAACTAGGAAAACAACACATATAAGTACATTAGAGAAAACCATATCACACCTTAGGGAGAGGAGGACCCACATCCACACTTTTTCCAGTGAGGGAAGTCGACTGGACTCTCAGAGATAGTATTTTCCTTTCAAATTCTTCTTTGGTTATGTTTTTTGTAACAATATCTTCAACCTATCATTCTATTGGCACATGATCCAACTTCAAAAACCCTTTCTCCAAACTCTCCTTGATGAAATAATATTTGATTTTTATGTTCTTTGTCAATGAGTGAAGGAAAATATTTTTTATAATAATTATATCTCTTGAATTGTCACAACAGATTTCGATCAGATATTTCACATCAATTCCCATATCATCACATTGTTGGTTCATCCACAGTAGTTGCATGCATGCTAGAGTATCCATTTTGTATTAAGCTTTTATGGTGCTCAATGAAATGAAATCTTGTATCTTTCATATCAACGAAATTAAAAACCCTCCAAGATAAAAGGATCCTCCTAATATTGATTTCCTATCATCTTCTGAACTGGTCCAATCCTCATATGTATATGCAAATAACATTGGATGATATTTGTCACTATAAATTAGGCCAAAATCCATTGTGACCTTGATATAACGAAGACTTATTTTTACTGAAATAATGTATCTTTCCATGGGATTGTTTTGATACCTTGATCCATGACATATGGAAAATAAAATATAAGTCATTTTTTTGTTATTTAAAATAGTCTTCCAATAATTGGACTATATTCTATGGTATTAAATGCATTTCCTTCATCATACCATGAAAATATCAGCTAGGTAGCAACCAGAGTCGTTATTTCTATGGAATTATCTCTTCCAAACGTTCTCAAAAAAATATTTGAATATTTATATTGGGTAATAAAAGTCCCGATTATTCCTTACGTCACTGGTACTATAAGAAAAAATGCCTTCTCACCAATAATCGACAATTATAACTCTCTTTTTAGGTATTCAAAATACTATCTACATTGAGCTTCATCTGATCCACCAAAAATTATGTCATCATCAAAAACCAGCACAATCATCTTTTGACTACTATAATTATTGAAATATGTATTGTAATCAACCCCACCATGCTGGAAACTGATCTTCTTTAGAAACTGATTAGGCCTTGAATACTATGCTCTTGGTGCTTGCTTCAAACAAGATAAATATTTCTTCATCCAAAAAACAATGTTCTCATCTTCATGAATGAGAAAACCGTTAAGTTTTCCAATGTATACATTTTCATCCAGAACTCTATTTAGAAATTCTAACTTGACATCCATATGGAAAAACTTACACATTCATTGAACAACTATGGCCAAGAATAATATGATTGTCTCTAGTCTTTTAACACATGATAACATATCATCAATATCAATACCCTCAATCTAAGAGTACCCTTTGCACAATAGGTAGGCTTTGTTTCAAATCACTACACTATCTTCATTAATTTTTTTTGCAAAAGACCTATTTTATCCCTATGAAATTATTGTATTCTAGCCTCAAAACAATTTCTGATGTCTGATTGTTATCAATTTGGTCAACCTCTTCATTCATTTCCTTAACACAATTCTCATCTCTAGCTGCTTCATCAAATCATTTAGGCTCCACTTGTGATATATATAATGCTTGATATAATGACTTCATCATCCTTGTTTGCACTAGTGTTTTCTCATCACCAATTAGGTTATGGTTATCAATTTCATATCTTCTCTATACTCTCTGGGTTGTCACAAATTTATTCTCATCATCTGAGTCTTATTCTAAATTATCCTCTAGAGTTGGTACATCTCATGACCTTCTCCTCTCTTCATGACTATACTACTGATTCTATTCATGTATTTTCTAAAGATTATGTTTAGTCTCCAATATAGTCACAACATGAGTTTAATCTATCTTTACTAACAGCTTATTAAATCATTTTATGATTTTTTTCTTGGATTAACTAATAAATACACCTTCATCTCCATGAGATTAAAATATTATATGTTTCTATTTATTAGGAATGAAACATTTACTTCTGAATACTTTAAATTACTTTAATTATGGATTCTTTCAATACCATAAGTCATATATAGTCTTCCCCTCTTTCAGACAGAGTAAAGATCTATTTGAAGTGTAGACTGCTGTCATCACTGATTTTTTCCAAAATTTCTCAATAAGGACTTTCTCAATGATCATTGTCCTAGCCATATTGTTGAAAATATGATTTCTTATATCAACTAATCCATTATTTTGTGGATTTATTACTACTAAAACTTGATTACTTATCCCATTTTTCTTGAGATAATTCTACTTTTGTCTGTTTGTTAACTTTTTTCCATTATCAATTCGAATTGTCTGGATTTTCTGTCCAAGAATATTTTCACATTTTCATCGATATGTTATAATGAAATTAAACACATCATATTATGGTAGATTGTTGAAAAAAATAACATGTGTATATTATTGTCAATTAATAGAATATAATATATCTTCCCATCAATAATCCATTGAAAAATTTTCCAACACACATCAATATTTACCATCTCAAACAACCACGTTGTCTTTTTCTCCTTTGGATATGTCTTTAAAATGAACTTCCTTTGATTGAAGGCATCAAACCTATGATTATGATCACGTGATAACCTAGGATGATTTCGAGCAACATCATATTTCAACAAATCTTCAAAGGATGATTGGTTTTTGTGACCAAGACGCTTATTCCATAACTTGTTTTCTTCATCCTTGGATAGAAAACACATATCCTCTTCTCAACTAAAGAGGTAGATATTCAATTTTGTATGAATTAATTGAAACACAACAACACTATAACTTTATTTAATGATACATAATTTATTAGAAAAACTAATAGAATATCTTGAGTCACACAATTGACAGACAATGAGCATGTTTTGACTATTCCTCTAACTAACCAAGCCATCTGATCGTCTCATGCCTTTCCCTTAAATGGAATGAAATAAAGTAAATAATAATTATGATGATCTCAAGGATGGAATATAAAAATCACTTTTATATTATAAAGATATGATCTATGATGATTTCGACATTTATTATAAGGAAAATCATAATATTCGAAAAGAAGTTGCAATTGTTAATGAAATAACATCCATTTTTATTTTTTGAAATGATTAATATAAAATATTTATGGATGTGATTAAATAAAATAAATATCAAATTAGTTTTACTTACAATCCATATATTAATATGGAAAAAAGGAAAAATTCGGTTAAAATCAGGGTTAAAAAGGTTTTATCAATCTAATTATTTAAATGTTATAGAAATAGAAATTATGAAAATATATTTTCTCTTAGTCATCCCCAATATGTAGGTCATATCAAGTCATTTGTTTCAAATTATATATATATTATAGTACCATATAATTAATGTTTTTAATCTCTTTGGGTATCACAGAATTCTATTTTAACCCCTATTAGATACAATATAGCAAGGATAATAAAAATGTGAAGTAATTGATTTTTTTTCAGAAAATGCCTTGGATACCTCAAGAATGAAACATGGTACAATTAAAGTTTCTGTTTCTTGGACATAATTAGTGAACTATTGAAATTCCTCTCTTATACCAAATGTGAGAGAGACTTTTTCACTTTTCGGCATAACACTAATGGCCTGATTTAGGTTCTTGGTGATGTAGTCATTTCTTGTATTGGTTTAATTTCTAATTTTTTTTGAATATTTGAAATATATCATAATTATTATTTACCAATTTTTTGAATATATTTTAGATGTTAAATTTGAATATAACAAAATAATTGTTTTGGAACTTTTTTTAATTTCATACTAATTGAAAATAATTTATTTAATCTATCATGTTCCCTGATTTATCTAATCAAAATATTATATGTCTCAATACAATTTGAAAAATTGAATTAATTTAAAATAAAAGATTTGAAAAAATAATTTTTGAATTAATCCCAAATTATCTTTGAATGGTCATGTCCAATATTTATACAAGTTAATGGTAAGAAAATATTAGGTTGGTGTTTCATGTATATAGGGTATTTAAAATACTGAATTTTTCAAATATATCAATCTTTTTAATACATTTATAACTCTTGAATTATAGCTTGTTGATTTTTATATTCCAATGAAAACAACATGATTAAGTGGCAGGAAATATGATTATTGTAATTTTAATGATTTTTTTATATTTACATTTGTTTAATTAATATATCATAAGTATGAAACCATACATAGATTTATTAATTTTTTTAATCCTCTTGAAAATAAAAAAAAATTATTTAATTGTTTATATAAAATGTGCTAATGAGTGTGAAATTATTAAATTTATTTTTGAATAATTTTGTAGAGTAAATACTTTTTCCAATAATTTTTCATCTCCTATAATGCCAAAACAAAATGTAGTTACAGAAAAAATAATCAAACTATTCACGATATGGATTGAATAATTATTAATGAATATATTTTAAAAAGATTACAAAAAGGTGAATTTGTAAATAAGAATTTATATGTATTTAATAGAGTTTATATTAGAAATTTTTATGAGGAGAATCCCTTATAAAATAAATAATAGTAGAAATCCAAAGGTTCATAATTATAGAGTTATTTATTTTAATATTTTTATCTTGAATATGAAAAATAATTTAGATAAGATTTATGCTAAAAGTGTTGAATATAACATTCATGGTAATTATATTAATAGTAAAAATTATAGAGTTTATAATAATTATACCATTCATGTGGAAGTATATATAAACATATTATTTGACAAATAATGTGATGTTTTGAAATATATTTTTGATTATATTGATGTTGATTCCCAATTTTCAATTCTGATGAAGAACAACCTCTAGAAAATGATTCTATTAATGGGGAAAAATATAATTCCAAATTCCACCAAATATTTTGAAGGATTCAAAATGTCAAAACTAATGAAAATTTGATTGGTAAATTTGGTTCTAGAATGAAAACCAAAGTCTCTACTTTACCTTTGTATTATAATCCTAATTTCAATTCAGATTGTGTGCCTAATGTTGTTTCATATTATTTGAATGATGCTAATAAGATAATTTCTATTCAAAGATCAATTTAGCAATTCGTCTAGAAATAATTCATGGTATTTTGTTAAACCTTCTATATGAAATAATTGCATTGGATCTAAAGGTATTTTTTGAAATCAAATTGATGAATCTAGTCAAATTGAAAAAAATAAATCCAGACTTGTTTATCATTGTTATTTTCAAGATTAAAGTATTGATTTTAAGGAGTATTTTATAGGTATGTCACAAATTCAATCTATTATAATCTTATTAACAATTAACAATATTCATGGTATTGATTTATTCAAATTAATGTGAAAATATCGTTCATAAATGGTTCTATTTCCAATAAATTTTATTTTCCTCAACACCCTAGATTTTTAAATTAAAAATTTACTACTAATATTTACACCTATAATATGATTTATATGGTCTTAAATAAGAATGTAATGCTTTGTATGAATGATATACATTAAATAAAATTATTTTAATAGAAGTATGTTTCATCTTAATTTTTTTATATTCAAATAATTTCCAATGATGTTATTATTTTTACATTTTATGTTGATGATATTTTTTTCATACAGAAATAATTTACTTTGTAAATAATTTTTTAATATGATGGATGGGTAATTTGATATGAGTTTTGGGTGTGAACTAATATTGTTTTTAGGTATTAAAATTTATCAAATAAATGGAAGATGTTTCTCAAATCATTCTAAATATTCTAAATATTTAGTTAAGTGATTTGGTCTTGATAATTATAATACTTTCAAAAACCTTATTAGTATTAATTATGTTAGGTCCCATAGGTCTAATACCCTGAGAGGGGGGGTGATTCAGGGTATGAGAGATTAACACATTCTCCCTTTCCAATATTGTTTCGTTCATAGAAAAAAACTCAATACTCACTTCATCCTGTTGAAATCTATGAAAAGAAATGAAATCATGCACAAGACACATCAATTTGTACTTGGTTCACCCTCATTGGGATAAATCCAAGGATTATACAACTATTGTGTTCCGATGTACCAAATTCACAAAGTCTCACTGCCAATAATGAGTAAATTGTTAAGGATAGATATAATATGTCCAAGATTACTTCCATTACAAGGTTTAGGGTCTGATCACTATATTCCCATGGGTCACTCTATATGCCTCTTTCTCTTCCACACTACTAGTTGAATGAGTCACCACCATCCACTTCTTATGTACACTTCTCTTGAAAAGTAATCCACTCACAATATACCAACTTGTATGTCAAACACATTTTATTGACATGTATGTCTCTTTATTTTCATTAATTTCTACATCCAAAAGTATAGGTAGATCCAATATTTATGTTTCTTTTCTCCTATATAGATGAAGTCTACCTTCCCGTGTACTGTTCGGTATGGGAAAATACTTTCGCAAAACTAATTTGATGCTTTCAAAAGATTCGTTGTTCAAATCCCAAAACAAATTATGTTACTGTGTATTGAATAGTATGTTTGGTATGTCAAACACTTTCTTTTTATACCACTTCCAATATCGAGACCCTCCCTTAATCTGCAGACTACCACTGACTTTTGTATCACATACCACCTCTGCGTACCGTCTTTGTAAACCTCTTCTGCAAATCACCCTTTGTCCATGAACTATTCTCTATTTGCATAATGCCTTCACAAAACTATTGCATCCATGCCTTATTAATCCACATACCATGTCCTTTATGGGATACAATTTCCCAAAAAACCTTCGACTAAATTTCTTCAACGCGAACCACTTCAGCTTTCATAGAATTCTCCTTTGTAAACTTATTTCAGGCTGTGCTAAATTCATGTAGAAGTGAGATTTTCTCTAATGATATTTAGCCTCTCTTCTATTTAGTGGGATTAACAATCGGTATATATTCAATGCTATCCATAAAATCTGTTAATCAAATATTTACTAAATCATTGATCTAGTATAGCCTCCATCGCACACTGATCCTCCTGCCACCACAAACCGCTCCCATTTCACAAACAATTTTTCCATATCAGTCTGCGTCATGCCTTTTCTCTTACAATGTCTACCTCTTATTCCAAGGAAAATCTATTTGTCTACTACACCACCTTCTGTTGTTAACTATTTTTTATTTCATGGACCACCCCCTCATATCATCCCCATTACCTTGTACACAACCGCGTACCTTTCCCACATATGGTACATGATCCATGTCCCAGGCTCCACGTTTCTCCTCCTTTTTCGATTTTTTAACCTTTATTCACACCACCCAGTAAAATGATGGAAAAATTACATTACCAAATAAAATTTCTGATTTTGAGGCCCAAAAATTTGACAAACACTTGAAAATTGTACCACATTAAGAACATGCTTCTGGAAAACAAAAACAAAACTCATTTGAGGTCATATGGTTTTTTCCACAAACACAATCACACCCAAAACATAGCGTGAGGACACCTTGAGGGATTTTTACCAAAAATCATCCCCTTTGGTTTTGTTGAAAACCCTTCTCATAACAATTCTTCTCATTTTGATACTTCATTAAATCAACTTCCATCCTAAACCACCATTCACTTGAAGAAATTAAGATAGTTATCAAGGATTGACTCATCAAATTATCTATGCCCACATGAGACATGGTCAGCATGAGAAAAAAGTTTATATTGAATGGTTCATCAATGAATCACATCATTTCTGACATCGTCTCATGAAACCAAAACTACTTTCATTGCAAACCACAAATGTCGTGATATGTAAATATTGATCGAACAATTCTAGAAATTTCATATATAATTCTCCCTAATCATATTGTTCATCCAAACATCTCTTTCTCAGCTTCAACTTCCCCTATCTAGAAGCTCCACTTAACAACTTCTACCTGTGTCTTTCCTCCCCATGGAATATTCACACATTCTACCCTTTTTCAACGAACCCGAAGGGCACATCAAGATTGTCAGCAGTTGGGAAAAGAACACATATAAGTACATTAGGGAAAACTATATCACACCTTAGGGAGAGGAGGACCCACATCCACACTTTTTCCAGTGAGGGAAGTCGGCTAGACTCTCAAATCTAGTAATTTCCTTTCAAATGCTTCTTTGGGTATGTTTTTTGTAACAATATATTCAACCTATCATTCTATAGGCACATGATATAACTTTAGAAACCCTTTCCCCACACTCTCCTTGATGAAATAATATTTGATTTTTATGTTCTTTGTCAATGAGTGATGGACGAGATTTTTTATAATAATTATATCTCTTGAATTATCACAACAGATTTCGATCAGATATTTCACATCAATTCCCATATCATCGCATTGTTGGTTCATCCCCAATAGTTGCATGCAAGCTTGAGTATCCATTATGTATTATGCTTCTATGGTGCTCAATGAAATGAAATCTTGTTTCTTTCATATCAACGAAATTAAAAACCCTCCAAGATAAAAGGAACTTCCTAATGTTGATTTCCTATCATCTTTTGAACTGGTCCAATCCTCATATGTATATCCCAATAATATTGGATGATATTTGTCACTATAAATTAGGCCAAAATCCATTGTGACCTTGATATAATGAAAACTTATTTTTACTGAAATAATGTATCTTTCCTTGGGATTGTTTTGATACCTTGATCCATGGAATATGGAAAATAAAATATAAGTCATTTTCATTGTTATGTAAAATAGACCTCCAATAATTGGACTATATTCTATGGTATTAAATGCCTTGCCTTCATCATACCATGACAATTTCAGCTAGGTAGCAACCAGAGCCGTCATCTCTTTGGAATTATCCCTTCCAAACATTCTCAAAAAAATATTGGAATATTTAGATTGGGTAATAAAAGTTCAATTTATTCCTTGCGTCACTGGTACTCTAAGAAAAAATGTCTTCTCACCAATCATCAACAATTATAACTCTCTTTTCAGGTATTCAGAATACTATCTACATTGAGCTTTATCTGATCCACCTAAGCTTATGTCATCAACAAAAACCAAAACCATCAACTTTTGACTACTATAATTAATGAAATATGTATTGTAATCAACCCACCATGCTGGAAACTATTCTTCTTTAGTAACTGATTAGGCCTTGAATACTATGATCTTGGTGCTTTCTTCAAACAAGATAAATATTTCTTCATCCAAAAAAAAATGTTCTCATCTTCATGAATGAGAAAACCGTTAAGCTTCTCAATTAATACTTTTTCAAACAGAACTCTATTTAGAAATTCTAACTTGACATCCATATGGGAAAACATAAACATTCATTACAAAACTATGTCCAAGAATAATCTGATTTTCTCTAGTCTTTCAACATGTGATAACATATCATCAACATCAATACCCTCAATCTGAGAGTTCCCTTTGCACAATAGGCACGCTTTATTTCAAATCACTACACTATCTTCATTAATGTTTTTGCAAAAGACCCATTTTATCCCTATGAAATTATTGTATTATTGCCTCAAAACAATTTCTGATGTCTGATTGTTATCAATTTGGTCAACCTCTTCATTCGTTTCCTTAACCCAATTCTCATCTCTAGTTACTTCATCAAATCATTTAGGCTCCACTTCTGATATGTATAATGCTTGATATAATGACTTCACCATCCTTGTCTGCACTAGTGTTTTATCATCACTAATTAGGTTCTCCTTATCAATTTCAGATCTTTTCTCTACTCTATGGGTTGTCACAGATTTATTCTCATCATCTGAGTCTTATTCTAAATTAACCTCTAGAGTTGGTACATCTCATGACCTGATCATCTCTTCATGACTATACTACTGATTCTATTCATTTATTTTCTAAAGATTATGTTTAGTCTCCACTATAGTCACATCATGAGTTTCAACTATCTTTACTAACAACTTATTAAATCATTTTATGCTTTTTTTCTTGGATTAACTAAAAAATACACCTTCATCTCCATGAGATTAAAACATTATATGTTTCTATTTATTGTGAATGAAACATTTACTTATGAATACTTGAAATTACTTTAGTGATGGATTCTTTCAATACCATAAATCATATAGAGTCTTCCCCTCTTTCAGACAGAGTAATGCTCTATTTGAAGTGTAGACTGCTGTCATCACTGATTTTTTCCAAAATTTCTCAAGAAGGACTTTCTCAATGAGCATTGTTCTAGCCATATTTTGTTGAAAATATTATTTCTTCTATAAACTAATCCATTCTTTTGTGGAGTTATTACTACTAAAACTTGATTACTTATCCCATGTTTCTTGAGATAATTCAACACTTGTCTGTTTGTTAACTTTTTTCAATTATCAATTCAAATTTTCTTGATTTTCTGACCAAGATTCTTTTAACATTCTCATCGATATGTTATAATGCAATTAAACACATCAGATTATGGGTGATTGTTGAAACCAATGCCATGTGAATATAACTGTCCATTAATAGAACATAATATATCTTCCCATCAATATTCCATTGAAAAAGTTTCCAACACACATCAATATTTTACATCTCAAGAAACCACGTTGACTTTTTATCCTTTGGATATGTCTTTAAAATGACCATCCTTTTTTTGATGGCATCAAACGTATGAGTATGATCACGTGATAACCTAGGATGATTTCGAGCAGCATCATATTTCAAGAAATCTTCAATGGATGATTGGCTTATGTGACCAAGACACTTATTCCATAACTTGTTTTCTTCATCCTTGGATAGAAAACACATATCCTCTTCTCAACTAAAGAGGTTGATATTCAATTTTGTATGAATTACTTGAAACACAACAACACTATAATTTTTTTTTGTGATACATAATTTATTAGAAAAACTAATGGAATATCTTGAGTCACACAATTGACCAACAATAAGCATGTTTTGACTATTCCTCTCAATTACCAAGTCATCTGTTTGTCTCATGCCTTTCCCTCCAAAATTTTATTTCCCTAAGCTAATAATTCTCAATCCCACACCATTACCAAATATTAGGATACCTTCTTTATCATACCTAATTCGGGTCACTAGATCCTTATTTCCAATCATATGGGAAGTGAATCCAATATTAATGATCCATATTATAGTGTGATCTAATTCATTGAATGTAATTTATGAAACCACTGCCTACTCTACCCGTTCATTTTCAACATAAGAATTTGAGTTAATATCCATCATGGAATGATAATATTGATCTTTCTTAGAATATTACACTCCATCTTCAACCAGCAGAGCCTAAAATCAATTTTGAATTGTTATCCCTCTTAAAGATACATTTGGCTATTTCTTATGAACAAATTCAGTCTTTTTTGTCACATTCCACTTCATTTTTGATGGGAACTATCATACCATATGTTAGAGTCCTTTACACCTAACACAATTACCATCAATTGATGACTTGGAGTTTTGAGATATGTACGACCACATTTATTGGTCTTATACCATTTGGTACATCTTTGCAATAGAACATATATTTCCAGTGTCCCATCTTACAACAACAATATATTATTATATGATGAACATTATAAGGTGGAAATGATGCACCACTACTTGTGGCTTGGGTTCTCTAAATATACTAATTATGCTTCATACACAAATCAATCTTTCAACATTCGAGTGTGTTCTTGTGGTCTGACTTGATCCATAACTTCATTATATTTTAGATGAATCCCCATGCCAGCATTATCAATCAGAATTTATGGTTTCTTCTATTTTTATGGACCACTCTACATAAATCTAATGTTAATTATTTGTTATATGATCTTCTTTCCTGATGTCAAATCGAGAGTTAACTGTTTCTTCTGATCATTAATTGTTCGTCATAGACTAAGGGATTCCTCTTATAGTTGTTCGATATGTTTGATTTGTTGCTTTACATTTTTCCTAAAACTATCAATTTCCATTTTTTGTTCTTCAATTTTTAGTTTTTACCCAACCACCTTTTCTGATCTTTCTTGCATAGAAGACCTCATCTTTTCAATTTCTGCATTCAGCTAAGAATTCCTTTCTACCTGCTACTGTATAAGGTGTTTGGCATCATGAACAACGTTTTTAGCTTTATTCTTTTCACTCTCCAAATATATACTTCTTCAAGGGAAGCTTCTAATTAATTTTGTAGATCAAAAATTCCTTCAATTTATCCTTCTTCATCGTCACTTTACTCTATTATTAATGATGTTATAACAACTACCACCAAAGCATCTATTTAATTATACTTGTAGTTCTCCAACTCTTCTGCCTTAGATTATTTTGAAAATTCAACCTCTTTTGAGGAAGATTCTTCGTTATGAATAACATCATCCAAAACTTATCATCCCTTTGAAATTTGTTGAATAATTATTTTGCCAAATTTCATCATTTTTTAAGTTTCATCATCAAACTTTTTATTAAACTTTTCTATAAAACACCCAATCATTTAGCATCGAAAGAATGCAAATAGAGGTTTACCTTTGAAATTCCCTTTTTCCATTAGTAAATTGGAGGAGAGAAATGAAATGAAATCATCCATAATATCCTTCTCAGGAATATCTCCAACAAATTGATTTTTCATGGCCTTGAATGCCACTTACATAGACACCCCCTTATCCAATGCATCATTATCATAATTTCTCAATTCATATGCTACAAGGGTACTGTTTAGGTTATCTATCATCATCTCTTTCAGGTATTTGTCTTCCAATACTAAAAAATTTGGATTAAAGAGAGTTTAGGGTTTCCTCAAGATACGTATTAGAATTTTTACATCTTCAAGGACTTATCCAAGACCCCACATGCCTTTCACAAAAATATTTATCATGTCGAATAATTCACCAACAGTCTCAATGGAATTAATTTTGAGACCCTTATTTTTTTCCATAGAACCTGCAGCTTCGCTTCTTGGACTAATGTGTCACCCTTATAGATGTTCAATAATTTTTTCCCACATTTCATGTGATGTTTTATAGATCAACACCTTCGTATAAATTTCATTTCATATGGCTCCACCAAAATCATTGATCTATTTATCATCAACATCAAATTCACTTATTTTAGATTCTGATAAGGGACCACTATTAATGTTAGCTAACATTCCATGCATATTTTCACTGAATACAACCATCCCTACTGATCGGAAGTAGTATAGATTTAGATTCTTCCATAGTTGAAAATTATTTACATAAAGGATCTGAATTCATTTATTATTAAACACCTAAATTTCTTCTTCTTATGAGAATACCTCCAACATTCATAATTTCCCTATAATACCAAATTTTAGGTCAACTAGGTCGAATGCCCTATGGGGGGTGGGGGTGAATTAGGATACGAAAGATTAAAACTTGCTCTCTTTCTCATCTTTTTTTGTTGTTACAAAAAACTAAAACCTCTTTTCTTCAAGTATCAATATATGAACAAATTTGAAATTATGCACAGGAACCAAAAATTATTACTTGGTTCACCCTCACTAGGATACATGCATGGAGCATACAACAGTGGTGTTTGGATTTACCAAATTCACTAAGGATCACTACCAATAATGAGCACAATGTTTAGGCCATATATTTTATCCTAGGATCACTGAATATACATGTTTCTTGGTCTACTAACTACATTCCCAAGGGTCGCTTTCTATGCATCTTTCTCTGGCTCACCGCTGGAGGAATGGATCACTGTTTTCCCCTTTCTACGCTCACTGATCTTGAAAAGAAATCCACACACAATGTATTGACATGTTGGTCAAACACAATGTATAGACATGTATTTTGCTTCATTTTAATGAATTCCTACATCCTCAACTATAGGTAGATTCACTGTTGATGTTATTTTTCCCCTCGTAGATTAATTCCATCTTCCCGAGTAATACTAGGTACCAGAAAATAATTTCATAAACTGATTTGATCAATTTGGAAACTTCCTTGTGAAAATCGTGAACATTATTATTGTCATGTTTACAATATACTAGGTTTTGTATGTGTAACAACCTCTTCAAATACCTCTTCTACTTCTCTGAACCTCACTTCATCCACAAACTACCCCTTCCTTTGCGATCATGTACCACCTTTGTGTACCAACTCTATGTGCCTCTTCTGGGAGTCACCATTTGTCTGCGAAGTGTTCTCTATTTTCAGACTTCCTTTACAAAAAGACTATTTAACACACCTTATTCCTCTGCGTACTATGTATTTTACATTGTACGGTTTCCCAAAAAATCCTTCTATGCAATTTCTTCTGTGTGAAAGACTTTAGGTTTCGTGAAATTCTACCGCTTGAACGTCCTTCGAACTTTGCGGAAATATTGATGAAAAAAGATGTCCTCTAATAATATTTAGTACCTATTCTAATTGGTGGGACTAGATATCCTTATATAGGATAATATATCATTAAAATTGGTTAATACAAGATTAAATAAGTGTTTTATCTAGTGTAGCCACCACTACATACCAATCCTCCAGCCACTGCGAATCGCACCCATTCCGTGAAAATTTTTTCCTTGCTGATCTACATACTTCTTTTTCTCATACGCGGTCAATCTCCTCTATAATTGATAATCCATCCATGTACCACATCACCTTCTTCCATGAACCATTTTCGATTGCGTGGAATACTTTTGCGTACCATTCCCACATCCCAGTACATGACCACGTACCCTTCCTAAACATGTTATGTTATCCTTGTCCCGAGCTCCGCATTTCTCTTTTGTTGACGATTTTTTTCATTGTTCTCCACAACACCCAGTATTATAAAGAAATACTTATACTTCCAAACATAAATTTTAGATTTTGAGGCCCTAAAATTTAGAAAAAACTTGTATCCTATGCCACCATAAAAACTAACTTCCTACAAACACCAACCATACTCATTCGTGGTCACCAGGATTTTTCAACAAGAAAAATCATACCAAAAACATTCATAGAGGACACCTTGAGGGAATATTGAACAATAACATGTAACTTAGATTGCAAGATTTC
Source organism: Viscum album (assembly GCA_963277665.1). Classification (NCBI taxonomy): domain Eukaryota; kingdom Viridiplantae; phylum Streptophyta; class Magnoliopsida; order Santalales; family Viscaceae; genus Viscum; species Viscum album. The sequence goes on from OY728158.1 coordinate 315,728,082, forward strand.
TTGAAAATCTATTGATCTAAATTATTTAGAAGAAATATTGGATGTTTGTGGTATTTATTTTTTGTACACATGATATAATATTATAGTCTACTTATAGGATAGATTTCATTATAAACATAAACAATATCACTTAAATGATATTAAATGTATTATTAGATATTTTAAATGAACTACTAATTCTATATTATTTTAGTATACACAAGTTTTTTGACATAATAAGTTACTCTAAACATGATTTGGGAGGATCCAGACATGAAAGAAAATGAATCTGAGGACTGTGTTATTTTCTTAGTAAAATTTAATTTTCATAGAGTATAACAGAAAAAAATCTCTTTCATGATCTATTTGTAAGGGTGAATATACTTCTACTGCATAATTTTTTACTCAATCACTGTAGATTAAATAATCATAATCTTATTCGGGTTTTATTTTTGATAAGATAATAATATTTTGTGATTATTATTCTATTATTTCAATTTTAATAATCTTTTTACATCATTATATAATTAATAATATTGATATGAGATATAATTTTTTTCAATATTATGTTGACAAAAGGATATGATATTTTAGATTATGAATCAATTCAATATCAAATTGCTGACATTTTTATTAAATAAATAGGCATTTATAGGTTTGAGAAATGAAATTCTGATCATGATATGATGGATTTTTATATTTACAATTATTGGGAATGAATATTGGGTGATTTTGAGTTTACAAATATGCTAAAATTTTTAGTTTCACTTTAAATCGTTGAAATATGAAAACTATTATTCAGATTACAAATATATAATTTTTATATTTTTTAATTATTTTAGTATTTCAATAATTGACATACATAGTGTATAATGTTAACTTACTTAAGAAACTGTTATTTTTATAAGAAAATATTTTATGAAGGATTTATAATTTATGATAACAATAGGCATTTAAAATTATTATCAATGTATCATGATTCATTGAAAAATGTTTTAAAAAATAGGATGGATTTATGGTGTCTTCTAGACATATATTTTAGAATTTCATTGTTTATGAAAACTATATAAAAATATTTACACTCTTTTAAAGGGAAATACTTTTTATATTAAAACCATAACTTTTTGATAATATAAAATGTTGGAGATTTTTCGAAATTATTTATGGTTTTGTAGTTATAAAAAAGTGAGAGAATTTTTGTGGTTCCTTGAACCAATTTATGTTTTTATAGTTATAATTAAATATTTTTTTCCATTTTAGTAAAATTAATTTAATTTTAATTATTTCTTGATTTAATTATTCTCGTTGAGTGGATCCACAAACCACTTAATGTTTTGATAAATAAAAATATTTATTAACGTTATTTTCTTTAAATGTCTTAATATTTTTCATTATGTATTGAAAAAATTATGCTTAATCATTGTCATATAATAATATTTAATTTATTACAATCTCTTTAAATTGAATGTTTTTTTAGTAATAACATAATCTACCAATTTCAGAAAGTGTTATTAGTCTTACTAAGTCTTGTGAAAACATAAAATACAATATATACATTATGTTCATTGTGCCTAAATATACATTTTTACTTTAATGAAATAGAAATATCAAAATCCATATAGCTGATTCTTGAACACCATATCCATTTTTTCAGTTTTGTTTTCTTAATATATTTTAACCATATCATGAGTTAAAAAACACCAAATTGAATCATTATTTTTTATAATGAATAAATAATTAAATAAATTTCATTTTTAAAAATAAATATCTCTGGTGATCCTTATCATATATTAAATTAGGTTAGAATTCATTATATATTTTAACTCCAAATTCTATATTTTTTTCATTAATTTTTAGGTTTATTTATTAAATCATAAAATAACCAAATAACTCTAATTAATGTGATTATTGATTCTTTATAAGTATAAGGAAATTTTATAATTATAAATAAACTGCACCAAAATAATATTATTACATTTTTATAACTATTTTATGACTTCATTTATATAAGTTAATATGTTAATAGATTTCAAAAGATCAGATACATGAATCCCTTACATAGATTAAATTATCTGATTCAACTATGTCAATATAATTACATGAATCACCAAAATCAATTAAAATGTTTTAATTGATTATATATTGAGTTTTATCTACATAGATAAAAATGACTATATGGAAAAACCGTTGTGAAATTCATTTATGTGAATTTTCATATGTGGACTAATAACATTTCATCATGTTGTTATAAAAACTATAAATGTGAAATATTTTATGCATTATTTTCTATTATGATTTTATTCATGATCATTTCAAATATCTAAATTTTTATAGTGAATTTATACATTCATATTAAATATGTATAACCTATTAAAAAAATTTGCATTGTTTTAATAATTTTTTATAATGTTTTAATGGTTTTCTATTTTCACTAATAAAACATATAGCTTGAAAATAAAAAATTGATTTCTATAATTTAATGTAATTTTATTCAATTATATTATTTGAAAATTATTATTAGTTAATATTAAACGCAATAGACTATTTCATTAATATAGTTAATATAAATCTATTAATTTTTTATTCTTCACATGTTTACTACTTTTTAAAATAGAATGGTTTAGAATTTTTTATTCGAAATGTAAATATTCTATTTTCATTAGTTATTTCATCGAAATATTATTATATAAGTATTTTTAACTATTCTTAGAAGGTTTTAAAATGTTTATGAATAAATACTTAATATTTTTTTAAATATTGACTGTGATTTGAGCGATTAGTATGAACTAATAATTTATCTCTTTTAACTCTCTTTCTTATATTCTTGTTTAATCAATTTTTAATTTTCATTTATATTACATATCCTAAATGTGTTGATTTTGTTTAATTTAATTTTTTTTTATCATTTATTTTATGTAGTGGGAATTTGATAGACTACTAATGGGATACAACTTAAATGAGGTATTTCATATTTTATTGTGTTAAAATATGGAGTGCATAGTGGTGTTGATAGTATAATGTTATTTACATTTTTCATATAATAAAAATTTATAAATAATACATTATGATTTATCAAGGTATGAACACAAACCTCCATGAAATTTTTTACTACCTTGAATAGATTAAAAAACATATAAAAAACTCAAGAACCAGTACCTATGTGTTAATCATATTCTATCTAGTTCATTCTACTTTCTTGAGTCTTTAACACCTCAACCCATCTCTTAATTTATTTAAGTTTATCTTTTTGATTTTGGATACTAAATCATTTTTTATATATGGTGTGTGACTCACATATTCTGTAGTATGGGCTTTTTGGGTTGTGACTCTCATTATCTGACATTAGAGTTGTAATTGGGTGGTCAGTCACCATATATATGAAAACAGTATTTTGGTTATTCGTCACCTAGAAACATTATATTATATTTGGTTTATGAATACTGATAAAAAATTTGGTTAGTTCACCACATATCACTCACTCTATATAGATCAATAAGAGTACACTTAGACTACTTTAGACTTAACTACTTTAAAACAACCTTGTGTTCATTCTTTTATTATTTTGATTCTAAATAACATTGTTAATTTACTTTTATTGTTAATTTAGATAATTAATACACATATTTAAATTTTTTAATCACGCATATTCACCCCTATATAGCCCATACTATATCACCTATCCAACCTAAAATTTGTTTATTCTAGATGATTTGGAACATAATTTTTTATTATTTGAAATCTTTTTTACATGTTTTATTCATTTCGGTAATAATTTTTAATCCACATATTGAATAATTGAATTAAAATATTTCATGGATTTAAAAATTAATATTTTATTTTATAAATTACTTCTATAAAAAATTAATTAATCCCACAATTAATTAATAAAATTTTAAATTTTAAAAATTTAGTTGATAATTTTATATTATTCTTCTCAGAGAAGATTTTTCGATTTTATTTTAATTGGAAATAAATTTCTATAAAATTATTTAGAATTTGATTTTCATTGGAAAAATTTATGATTCAATTTTTCTATTAATATCAGTTTTTAGGAAAAATTACATTGAAAAAAATATGTTTTTGAAATTAAGGTTGAAATGGAGAAAATTTCATAGGTGATCATGTGTAGAAATATTTCACAAAGGAATGAGACCATGAGCTATCCTCACAATCACTTCCTTCAACCTTCTACATCTTCACAATAGATTAATTTACCATGGCTGGATCCCATGTTTATGTGGAATGATGCAGCAACATGAAATTATAATGTAATAAAATTGTATATGATAACATATATGACATTAAATAGTATGCATAGAATGTAATATAACATCCTGAGTCTATTTGATATATTTACTATTTTGAATGAATATAACACATTTAATAGATTTAAATACATGAAACAGTGAGTTTATATTAAATTAAATGAACCAATAAGATTTTATTTCTAGACACGGAACCCAAAGATATATTCCATTACACATAATAAATCCTTTCTTCAATGGTTTGCATTAAAAGTAAGATCTATTTTGACAGAACAACAATATATTATTATTTAATATAATAAGATATAACCATTCTATTAAATTGGTGGTTATGAATATTATTTAATATTCAATAAAAATACATGGCTGAATTCATTGTTTAAAAATTAACTAGATATTAATATAAAAACTAATATAATATAATGGAAATGTTATTATAAAAAAACATTTTTACTCACTGAAAGGAAACTTTATTAATAAATAAATTAATTTACTATCAGGTAATGATAATAATTATATATATATATATATTAAAATTTTAATTAAATATTTTTTACCTTAATACAATGAATTTGAGAGACATATTATTAGAATAAACACAATTTTATGCATAAAATTTTATATTATTATTAAGATATTTTTGATTCATTTAATGGTGCACCTATTTTAAAATAGAATTTTAGAACATTAAAAATTTTATTTGAAAAATTAAATATTCTTTCTGAAATTATAACTCAAAATTATCTTTTGTTAAATTTTTAATTTTTTTTGGAGAGATTTAATTATTTTGATGAATAGTGAAAACATTGAATTTTAAATGAACACTTCATTTTCAACTAAATAATTTATATGGTTAAAAAAATATTTAATTGGTTCTAAATTTTAATTAGTTAAATTATAAATATATATATCCAATTTATTATCTTTGGATAAATTGTATATCGATCTTGGTTATACAAAATTTTCAAACTTTAGAACATATCCGCATTAAAAAATTGCTTTCTCATTATGTCTATGAGATTAAATTTTAAATAATTTCTAGAATTTAAATTATATGAATTTATTAAAATATATTGAATATTTTCAATCAGAATTATTTATAATTTATAGTATGTTGAACTTATTATTTTTTAAAAATAATTAGTGAAATATTTTTAAATTAATTATAGTAATTAAGGTGAAAATGTGTTTCCTTATTAGTCAAACATCAATCTGAATGGGGAAAATGAAAAAAAATTCTTCAAAATTCTATATTTTGAAATATTTAGAACATATATTTCATTGTATTTGAAATCAACCATTAGTGGAGTAAAATTATGTAAGGGATACTTCTTAATAGTGTTTCCCTTTTTATATTTTTAAGAATTATACTCCACCACTACAAAAGGGAACTCGACCCCTAAATTATTAACACCATTAAAGCCCTTTGGATCATCCAAAAGCATCCCAAATAAGATCAAAAAATTAATTACCTCGTCTTAGAATCCTCACTTTTAGAAGAAATCTCTCCCAGAAAGTATTTAAAAAAATAAAAGTAGTTACCCAATGAAGAGGTATCATTTTTGAACGAGCTCTTTTGTTTTATTTCTTTATATACCAAAAAATTAATTATTATATATTTTATATATAATAATATAATTATCATAAAATTATTGGTATGTTTTGAAACTTATTTTAAAACAGAGATCTTCAAACACATTCATCAGATTGGATATAAAATCATCATTCACTAGTGGAAAAACATTTAAAATGTCTAAATTTTTTACATCGGTTCTATATAACCTACAAGAAAATATTTAATGATCGATATATCACATCAATTACTTTATAAAAGATTTTATATATTGACCATGATCCATATATTATGTCGGTTATAAAATAACTGACGTAAAATATACAAATATTATCTTTTTTATGTTGGTTATTGTATAACCTACATGAAAATCAAATCTAGCGCACTTTATAAGGTCGGTTATCAAATAACCGACATGATGAAGGAAAGCTTGGTGCTTTACCTTGTCAGTTATAAAATAACAGACTTGATAAAGACAATCTCATCAATTTATCACGTCAGTATAAAGTGACATATATCACATCAGTTATTTTTTAAACAACATGATAAATTCTTTTCTACGTCATTTATTAAATAAATGACGTGATAAATCTTTTAAATGATTTATCACACCTCATATTCAGTCATTATATTTTCTTTGATCGGTTGACCTGCGACTCGTCTCTCTCATGTGGAAAACATTGAAACGATTCGTCAAAGTCGTGCACTCCAGCCTCGTTTTTCTAACATCTTTCTTCCAATTTACTATTCTCAGATCTTTCAGGTCTACTCACAACACTCATGTTAGCCTCAAAGGACTCCTTTTCAGTTTTTTTCCACGATGCCCTAAACTAATTTTTTGAGATGTTATTTTTCATTGTTCATGCAATCATGGTATGTTTCATAGTGTTCAAATATACAATTACGAATTATTTTCTAGTAAAATAAACATATGGATTTGATATCAAGCAATTTTATGATTTATGTGTGTTATATAATTTGTGTGTGCATGTATAGGGGGTTACCAAAGGGGTGTGTGGGGGAGGATATTCAAGTTGGTGGGGATTTCCACGGGGGTTGGGTGGGCTTTCATGTGGGGTGGGGGTGTCCAGGGGGTTTCAAAGGTGGTAGGGGTGGTGTCCAGGGGGTGTAGGGGCTATCCAAGGGGGTTTGGGTGTCCAAGGGGGTGCAGGGGATGTCAAACGAGGTAGGGGTGGTGTCTAGGGAGGTGTGGTGGCTGTCCAAGGGGGTGGGGTACTGTCCAAGAAGTTTAGGGGGTTGTCCAGAGGGTTGGGGGTGTCCAGGGGTTCCATGGAGGTGGGGTGAGTCTTGGGTTGTGGGGGGGGGGATCCAAGGGGTGTGGGTATTGAAGGGGGCGGGGGCTGTCCAAGGGGGTGGGTGGGTGGGGTTGGGGGGGGGGGGGCTGTCCAGAGTGTTGGGGGTGTCCAAGGGGGTGTCCAAGGGGGTAGGGGTGGGGGTGGTGTCTAGAAGGGGTCAAGGGGTGTCCAAGGGGGTGGGGGGGGGGGGGGGGGTTGTCCAAGGGTGTGTGTGGTTTTCTATGTGTGTGTGTGTGGGGGGGGGGGGGGTTCCAAGGAGGTGGGGGTGTCGATGGGGGTAGGTGGTTGTCCAATGGGCTGCGTGGGTGGGGTGGGGGGGGGCTGTCAAAGGAGGTGGGAGCCTGTCTTGAGGTTTTGGACGGTTATCCGGGGGGGGGGGGATGTCGAGAGGGTTGGGGGTGTCCAGGGGGAGTCTAAGGGGGTAGAAGGTGGTGGTGGTGTCTAGGAGTGGTGGGGATTCTGGGGGGGGGGGTGTCTAGAGGGGTGGGGGATGTCCATGGGGTGGGTGCGGTCTAGAGGGGGGGTCTATATAAGGGGTTGGTGTGTCATGGGGGTGTCTAAGGGGGTGTGGGTGGTGTCCAAGGCGGTGGGTGATAAGTGTCAGTTGAGATTGACTATTTCATCATGGTTTGTGAGATTATGGCATGATAATTGTATTGTTTCATGTATATTAGGCTATAATTTATTATAGTTCATTAAGTGGGTGGAGGTTATGTCCAATGGGGTGGGGGTGGTGTCCAAGGAGGTCGGTACGGTCTATGTTTGAGGTTTACACTATGATTTTTAGGTATTCAAGCATTATGAAAAGATAAGGGGTTTTGAAATATGTTTATATATGGTTATATATATTTTGAACAGATAGTGACTATGAAAAAATGGGTTATGGGGGAGACCATGTCATGGTTTTCAATGATGCGTAGTTATCCTGACCCCATTGTGTCTTGATGATAGGATTTACACTGTGATTTTCTCCATATGAGTTATTATTTTATATTTTATTTGATTCTTAGCTTTACTCCACTTTCTCCAATTTTATATCAACCATTCGAGGCCCCATGGGTTTCTTGGATTCTATAGAAATTTCCTTAAATAAGTTATTGATTCCATGTTATTCTTCTTTTCTTCATTGTTTCATTTTTTTCTTCTTCATCCACTTCTTCTTATCCTGCATTCAATCTATTATTAGGGATGTTTGGTCATTTTTAAACTGACAGATTAATTGTAATCGATCTGTTCTAGGGTTATTAGTAGGGGTGGGGGTGCCCAATGGTGTGTGTGTGGGGGGAGGGGGGGGGGGTCTAGAGGGGTGGGGCTGTCTAGGGGGTGGGGGCTGTTCAAGGGTTTGGTGGTGTCTAAGGGGTGTCCATGGGGGTGGGGGTGGTGTCCAAGGGGGTGGGGGTGTTTAGGGGGTAAGGGGTTTCTAGGGGGTGTCCAAGGGGGTAGGGGGTGGGGGTGGTGTCCAGGAGGGGTGGGGGTGACCAAGGGGGTGGGGGTGTCCAAGGGTGTGGTGGTGTCCAGGGGGTGTCCATGGAGGTGGGGTGGTGTGCAGGGGGTGTGGGGCTATCGAAGGGGGTAGTTGTCTCCCGGGGGTGTCCAAGGGGGTGGGGGTGGTGTCCAAGGGGTGGGGGTGTTGTCCAAGTGGGGTAAGGGTGTCCAAGGGTTGGGGTGGTGTCCATGAGGGTGGGGATGATGTTCAGGGGGTGGTTTCCAGGGGTGGGGGCAGTCCATAGGGGTGAGGGTCTATCAAGAGGTTTCAAATATTTAGGATCTATGTAATTTTCATTAGTTAATGTATAAATATTTTAATATTTATACTTTTTATTTTTTTACGGAAGGGTGAATTTGGTATCCTGTTGCACCAGGATGTATTCTTCTTGAACCTTAAGAAGAAAAGATCCAAGAAGAATTTAGAACTGTTATACCTAAATATATTTATATTAAAAATCATATTCACAATTTTTTTAAATACACATAGATTTGTATTTTATTTCAAATTTTTTTACATTCAAATTATGATTTTTTTCATATAATCATATATTTGTCTTATCATAGAAAGATGTATAATTTTTATATTTGTTATAGGTAAAAAAGAGTCAATGTTGGATTACGACACATCGAATGAGCAATGAATATGAGGATGGTGTTGATGCCTTTTTGGAATTTTCAAAACAAAATGTTCCAAGTAGTGACATTTTTTTTCTATCGAGGCCTAAAATGTAAGAATATGAAGAAGATTTAAAAGGAGGGACACAAAATATCCTCTGATTTGTCATGGTTTTAATCCAAGTTATAGCCCATGGATTTGACAAGGTGAAATTGGATGGAATGTCACTGATGATGATGATTCACAAGATGGTAACTGCGATGGATTTGATGAAATGATTTGTGATATTACAGAAGAACAAATTGAGATAGAACCGAAAGTTGCTCGTCCATATGGTGGTGCTGAAAAACCATTGTATCCTAGTTGTATAGATTTTACGGGTTTTTACAGTGGTGTTATGATTTATTAACCTACAGGCGAAACATAGATGGAGTGATAGATGTTTTACAGAGCTACCATATTTGATGAAAGACATTCTTATAAAATATAACGATCTTTCATATTCACATTATAAGACCAAAAAATATTATCCCCGATGGGATTGGGATACACGAAAAAACATGCATGTCCGAATAAATGTATAATATATTGTAAGGAATATGAATTTCTATCAGAGTGTCCTAAATGTGGGACATCATGGTATAAGGTGAAAGAAAAATCACAGGATGTTGTAGAGATTACAAATATCCCTTCAGAAGTATTTTGGTATCTTACTATAATTAATCATTTCAAATGTTTATTTGATAATTTATATGATGCAAAATGGTTATGATGGATTGCAGATGAGTGGTTATGTGATGAAAAAATACATCATCAGGCTGATTGTCCACAATGGATGAAAATCGATGAGCAATATCCTATATATGGAAATGAAATTAGTAATCTCATTCTAGGGTTGTGTAATGATGGAATGAATCCATACCGAACCCTCAGTATCTAACATAGTTCATGGACTGTTTTATTAGAAACATACAACCTCTCTCCTGAAGTTTGTATGAAGTGCAAATATTTCATGTTGAGTATAATTATCTCTGGTCCGAAGAAACCTGTCAATGATATTGATGTTTTCCATTCACCATTGATTGATTATTTGAAATTTTATGGGAATATGGTATTAGGGTGTATGATTCTTATGAAATGGAATATTTTCAACTGCATGAGTGGCTATGTTCACTTTAAATGACATCCCTGTACATAGAAATATGTCTTGATACTTTGCTAAAGGGCCTAAAGCATGTCAAATTTCTAAACAACACACTACATATTGTCAATTTTATCATGGAGGAAAACAATATACATGGGTCATCAAATGTTTTTCCCTATGGATTATTATTCCTATATAAGACTAAAAATGTAATTCAATGGCTTCCTTGAATTTTAAATTTCTTAAAAACCTTTAACCCCTGATCTGTATTTTGAGGGGGTGGAAAACCTTGATGTGACATTGGGGAAGAAACAGAAATATGGTAATGATAGATATATTTGGAAGAAAAAGTCAATATTTTTGGTGCTACCATATTGGATATATAATGAAGTTAAACATAATATGGATGTCATGTATGTGGAGAAGAATGTATATGATAGTTTTATTGGATCACTGTAAGATATTAATGGAAAGAAAAAAGATGGGTTGAATGCAATATAAGACTTACTATCAATGGGAATAAATTTGGAGTTAGCTCCCACTCTTAATGGAAGTTGAACATTTCTTCCCCCAACTTGTCATAAATTTTCCAAGAGAGTGAAAATTAGTTTTTTTAAGTGTCCTCATGATATCATAGTGCCTCAAGGTTATTCTTTAAATGTAAAAATATTTGTCTCATTGGAGGACTAGAAGTTGATAGGTATGAAATATCATGATTGTCACATCCTGATGCAACAAATTCTACCAGTTGCATTTCATGGAATATTGACCATCAATGTCAGAAAGACTATAATGATTTTGTGTTATTTTTTCAATTCAAACTGTAATAAGGTGATTGATTTGAATGCTTTAAAAATTTGGGAAAAGGATGAAATTTGTGTAATTTTTCTTTTGGAAATGTATTATCGTCCAAGTATTTTTGATATAATTGTGCATTTGATGATTCATCTGGTTCATGAAAGAAAGCATTGTGGACCTATATATCTTCGTTGGATGTATCCTTTTGAAAAATATATGAATGTATTGAAGTATTATGTTAAGAATCCATAATGACCTGAAGCATCCATTATTGTAATGTATATTTCGGAGGAGGTAGCATCGTTTTGTATGAGCTACGTGCCTATGGAGCAACCCATAGGTTTACCTCCATATATCCATGAACGAGTTAATAATGAGGGAATGAGGATTCGTTGATTGAAAGTCAAATCATTGTCAGCTGAACTGATGAAGAAGTTAGAATCATACATCTTGAATAACATAACAGATGCTTAACCGTATATCACATTGAATATTAATGAGTTGAAACAATGTCATCCATAGAAGAAAGAAATGTGGTTTTTTAATGAGCACAACAAAACATTTTTTATGGATTAAAAATACCTTTCTTGGTAGATCTGATGTTTCAAAGACATTAAAACTGGAAGTTGTTGGTCACTGTTTATGTGTGATAACATGGTTTGGTTATGACATTAATGGCAATACATTTCATACGAAAGCTCGGGACAATAGAAGTGCAGTTCAGAATAGTGGTGTATTGGTGTTTGCAGAAGCAATGAATTTTTTGAGTTATAAAGAAAAAAAACCCAATTTCTACATCAAGTGCATATTATGGAGGGATTAAAGACATATGGGAGGTTGATTACATTAAAATTAATGTTCATGTTTTTAACTGTAAATGGTTTATTGGTAACATCAGTGTTAGACATGATGAATTTGGAATAAAAGTTGTTAATATGAATAGATTTGATGACACATCTAATTCTTTTATAATGGAAACACACAACTTTTCTATGTAGTAGATCAATCAGATATGCAGTGGTCGGTTGTTTTACAAGGGAAAAAACAATAGTTTAGTGAGGATGAACTTGATGAAGATTCCGATTTTTGTAAGATACCTACATCCATGGGAAGATTAACAGAACATAATGACGAGCATGTTGAATACATGGTTTTTGCCATAAGGAACGATCACAACGATGTAATTTGCGGAAAAATCCATTTGAACATTCCTATCATTACAGGTTACATTTTTTTATTTCTTGTTTTCATTTATTATTTGCATAAAATGTTTGATATTGTATTTTTATTTATTTATTGAAACATGTATTAAAACAAATAACTATAAATTTTTGTTTGTTTTAATTTTGTTTAGTTTAATTTATCATGTTTAACATTAAATAAATTATATATCTATTATTTTTGTTCAGTGACAATTACATTAACATGTTTACCATTTTTAACAAGTTGACTATGTTTACCATGTTTACCATGTTTACCATGTTTACCATGTTTACCATATTTACCATCATTATAATTTTTTAACATGCTTACCATATTAACCATGTGTACTATTGTGTAACTTAGTACAATTTTCTATTTTTTCACATTAGTATTATATTATTTGTATTTTTATTTTTATAAAATAATGTTTTCATTTTTTATTTGAAGGATAATGACAGATCAATCAGTTGATCAACCACATGATTCTAGATATGAACATACTGGTCATACCTCTGGGGAGGAACATTCCCATGCTCCTCTTGATGTTCCCCAATCTTCCTCATGTGTTCTGATTACGACAAAGAGTTTAAGAGTTAGTAAACGTGGGTGCACACATTTACCAAAATTATCACTTTCTCATACACAGATACTCATTGAGTTTGATTAAGATGATATTCCTAGATGTCTAAATGCAAATTATTTTAAGAGTTTTGTATCATCCAAGGGTAAGAGAAAATTAAGAATTTTGTATGATGACTGGGGAAGGGTGCACAAAGAGATAATCTCTCGGTTATGGGAGATGTTTTGGTAGGATATTTTGTTATTATACTCTTATTTATTAATTGTTTCTAGTATATATAATATGTTTAATGTAGAGACCCGTAAATTTCAAGGAAATTTTATTTTCTTAATTTTCATTGGAATTTTACATGAACACAGTTTCTAACGGCACCTGATTCCAAGGCCTAGTGTGCCCGGAATCATTTTCCGAAGATTGGCTCGGGTATGTTCAGTGAACGGACAAGAAGGTTTTTCTAACTTTTAAATCGTTGCTTGGAATAGAATTCTGAGGGCACCAATGGAATCGCAGCGCCGGTATATGATTAGAAACGCCTCTTCAGGAGTTGCGTTTGCTCAGTTGTGGTTTTTAATTTTTGGGTTTTAATTTATGAAATAAAATAAAGTTGTGCGACAATTTTATTTTTATTTCACTTAAATCCAATTGAAAGCCACTTAAAGCTTCTTAAGCTAAGTTGATGCAGATATGGTGCTATCCAAAAATATCCTACCCCCTTGGTAGGATATTTCTGAGGTGGGGCCCGCACGAGCCCCACCATTTCTTTTCTGCTAAGTAACGCACCCGCAAAAACCTGTCATTTTGAAAGTCAACTGAAGCGTTTTCTTAAATTCTTAACGCACCAATTAATTGGGCAGTTATCTTCGTTGAATTAATTCTATGAATTAATTTAATCGTTTCTTAACCTGTTTGAAATCTGTTGGCGTAATAATAAAATAAGACCAACACACGACATCTTGAGGATTGATCGTTGGGAGGCTTTTGAAAAAGATCTTGTACCTTCATCCTCCTTCGCAAAGAACGCGAAGAACGCGAAGAACGCGAAGAACACGAAGAATGTCTTCACCCTCAGAGATTGATGACGCATCATCCGAGATTTTCTTCTGTTCCACGATCTCCTACCACCAACGGCTTGAGGTAGGAGATTTCGGGATTCTTTTAAAACTTCTTTGTGGTTTATAACAACATATGGATTTAATCGATATAATTAAATCTGTTGTTTCCTGGTCCTCAGAATTCGTCAACGCAACTCAGGATACCGCAACAACGCAACGATATCCTCCTTCCACGACGACCAATTCCACGAAGAATGCACGTGCGACGACTTGATGAGGTAGAGATTTTGTTTGGAAATTACTTATCATTCCCGTAGTTTTTTTCTTCTAAAACAAAAGAACCTGGATCAAGTGCAATTTTAAATTATTAAAATTGTTTTTGATACCTTTTTCATGTGTTATTTATCTTCCCGGTTGTATCATATAACGCAGAGGGTGCGGGCCAAACAAACACGGCCTGACAACCCTCTGCAGTTCTTTGTTGATGTGCGGATTTGGCGGGCGACGATGGAACGTGCCGTAGAGGCGATTTGATATTTCTGCAGTAAAGAACGGGACCCGGGAGGAGCAGCGGCGCAGACAAAAATGGAAACGGACCACTGGAGCAACTCCAGTGGCCCGCGGAAGCCAACGGCGGTGCGGGTCGCCGGCGGGTGGAGGCGGCGGCGCCAGCGGACTTGCAACCATGCGGGTCCGGCGCACACAGGACGAGGCTTTGCGACGTCCGTTGACCAAGGCAGCCCCCCGCGGGGGCCGCGGTGTTGTCACACGAGGGTAGCGTGCCCACCGCATTGCCTGGCCGCCCGGCTGAGCCGGGCCGGACGGGGTCCAGCCGGGTCAGACCGGGGTCGGGTTGACCCGGTTCGGTCGACCCGGGGGGGGGGGGGGTCGTGCTGGGTCGGCCCGGGCATAGACCCCCCGTTCCCGGACCTTTTCGGTCTTTTTCCCGTAACATGAGCAACGGGCCTCGGATTGATGCGCCGTTAGAGGCAACACGATCCTCGGATCGAGTCAGTCGTTTCGGTATACTTCACTCAAGGTTTCAGAATACTTTGGGATTCGGCCGGGTTGGTTCGTACACGAAACTAACCGGGCCCTCGGAGCGGAAACACTCATATCATGAGCTTCGGATGTCCGATTGACGTGCAGTTGACTTTGGAGGATTCCTCTATGTGAGACGGATCTTTTGGCATACTCCTCCCAACGTGTGGATACAGGTGGAGTACGGTCCGGTTGGTTTTGCCTTAAAAACCAACCTGGCCCCTGTGACGAAAAAGCCAATAACTCTCAGACCGGGCGTCCGATTGATGCGCCGTCCACGACGATGAGTTCCTGTTGACAATACGGAACTTTTGGATAATTCAAATCTGGTCTTTGTGTCAGTTGATGTATCAACCTCTCAGCTCATGGAGCGGACCCTCCCGAATGAGCATGCTGTGTGCGGGAACCCTAGTGCTGGCTGTGACTTCGACGACAACAACTGTGCAGAGATCCTCAGTGGACTGCGACGACGACTGTACAGAGATCCTCAGTGGATTGCAACGACTACTGCACTCAGAGATCCTACGTGGATCAGTGCTATAGATCTTGTGTGGATCCGATACTGTGTGGGTCAGCGGTCAGCGGTTCTGTGTGAGCCAGCGCCTACAGGTCTTGTGTGGGCCCGATCCTATGTGGGTATTTGCGGGGGTTAGTAAGCTATGGATCCTGTGTGGGTCCGATCCTGTGTGGGTCATTGTGGGGGTTAGTACCTTTCGATCCTTTGTGGGTCCGACGACTTAGATGGATCAGTGATCATCTTTATCGTCATACAAAGAAGTATACCTGTGTGAGATGAAACTCTGTTTTACTTTCCTATGTGGATTGTGTTGAGATATCCTATGTGGATTTACGTTTTACTTTCCTTTGTGGATTGTGTTGAGCTATCCTGTGTGGATTTACGTTTTACTTTCCTTTGAGGATTGTGTTGAGCTATCCTATATGGATTTTATGTTTTGATTTCCTGTGTCTACTGAGTTGTGCTTGGGCTCAGATGTTGGAGTCGAACGGGAATTGATGACTTAGGTATATGTATGGGCATATACCTAAGCAGTGTCGGTTATTACTTCGTGATTGTATCTTTCCTTTGTGGATTATCATTTGTGGACTTCGGGAGACCTTAGGGGATCTCGGGGTCCCTACTGAGTAGCTTATACTCACCCCTGCACGGGCTATGACCGCACTTCGTTGTGTTGGTTGCAGATGATGGACATCGCTGATCATGGTCGAGGATTGCGGAGCAGGACGATACCTGGAGGTGGACCACTGGGCGGGACGTACTCGGAGCAGATGGCTGGACCGAGGAGCTGTGGAGGCTATTTGTGCTCACCGTTCAGGTTGGACTTCCAGAGGACGGCTCGACACTACAACTTTTCTTTTCAGTTGCTGTTTTCCCCTTTCAGTTGTACTTTACTGTTGGGCTTGTATTTCCGGCCCCTTTTTATTTCAGCACAGCTTGTTACAGTTTTAACATAGTGTTTACTCTTTCCGCTTGCTTACTCTGTGATGGTTGTTTACTTTACAAAGGCAATGCCTTCCCTGTTAATCGGGATTTATGCCTTGGTGCTAGTCGCCAGCCCCTGGCCTATGGAAGTCGGGCTTGGGGTAGTCACGACACGGGCCCCGAGGATGGGTCATGACAAATCAGTATCAGAGGGGGGTCGGTTCTACCAAAGACTCTGATCTTTCTTCTATGTGAAACAACAATGTTTAGCGTATTGTGTGTGGTTATCAGTCTATGGAGTCCAGTGTTGGTGCAGTGGCCGACGTATCTGTACACCAGGACCCTGACTTCTGATTTCGGACTTAATGCACGAAAACATTGATTGCATGTGTGTTTCATGTTTTCTTTGTGATTACATTGTATCATCTCACCAGGTATACTGTTCTGACCATGGCGCACTTTTTTCCTTTTCATGATGGCCCCACGACGGCAGCCAGCTAGGGTTCTGAGAGTCGTACGTGACGACATCCCACCGAGCGACGAGGCCTCGTTACAGGGCCCGTTGAAAGCAGAGGCACCGGCGGTACCTCTACCCGCCGAGCCACCGATGCTTCCAGCACCAGCCACTGACAATGAATGTTCCCTCAGTGCACTGCATGAGTTCTTTTGCCAGCGAACACCCAGGTTCCGTGGGGAGACGGACCCCCAGGCAGGCGAGGACTGGATGGAGGCAGTCGTATGAGTTTTCAGGCTAGTGAGGACACCAACAGATCTCATGGTGATCCTCGTTGCGAGCCTACTACACGCAGCAGCAGGACGATGGTGGAGCTTGATGCTCCAGGTTCACGATGAGGAATCTCTCATCTGGAAAGACATTGAGGGCCTCTCCTGCTCAGAGTTCGTCCCGGCCACCCTCCGTGCGGTGCGCATCCAGGAGCTTCTTCAGCTGCAGTAGGGCTGCTTGACGGTCGCCCAGTACGCGGCGAGATTTACCGATCTCTTACGCTACTTGACAGATATGGTGTGGGACCCATTCTTCCGGGCACAGACCTTCGAGAAGGGATTGAGACACGAGATCAGGGCACCATTGATCTCCCTCAGCATCCCGACCCAGTCAAGAGTGTTGGAGCGAGCCCTTCTGATCGAGAGCATTCTTGCTGAGTCTACTTCAGCAGCGAGACCTGCCGCAGGGCGGAAGGTAGCAAAGTATTTAGCAGTAGGTAGCCAACATATGACTAATGGGTCCAGGCAAACTAGACCTTCCTGCAGACGACCTCAGGACACTGGCTCAGCAGTGCGGGGCACACAAGGCGGAGCCAGTCTTTTGAGAGGCAGGCAGTGCTACACATGCGGCGGGCAGGGCAACATGGCTCGTGACTGCCCAACCCGCCGTACTGAGGAGCAGTAGACGGTAGAGGGGCCACCCAGGCAGAGGAAGCGGGTCGACTGTGGAATTCCGCAGAGAGGAGGACGACGAGGCAGAGGAGCTGGCCGAGTAGTAGGTGGTGGACGACGCTTTGAGGCTCTGCCACCAACACCACTGGGAGATCCGCCCTGACCACAGGGAGCTGGCGGGCAGAGACAGGCACAACTCCCGGAAGCGGAGGCCTATGACCACGACATGCCAGTGATGATTTGAGGTACGATCTGTCTCAATTCTACCCTTGTTTCAGTTCTTATAGACCCAGGATCGAGTCACTCTTTCATAGCCGCTTCCCTTGTTCGGAGC
Source organism: Viscum album (assembly GCA_963277665.1). NCBI lineage: Eukaryota > Viridiplantae > Streptophyta > Magnoliopsida > Santalales > Viscaceae > Viscum > Viscum album. Next base: position 315,746,307 of record OY728158.1, read on the forward strand.
TCAGAGATTCCGACAGAGCCGTTGGCTCGATCCTTACTGCTAGAGACTCCTACAGGAGCAGACTCGACGATTACGCACTGGTTCCAGCAGTGTGAGCTTACTTTCGGAGGCGAGATCTTCGTCTAGGATCTACTTTTAGTAGCGCCGAGGCCTTACGACGTCATCTTGGTCATGGATTGGTTATCTATAGTCCATGATCAGATTGACTGTATTAGTAACAAGGTGTGATGTGTACGCACCGACGGGAGTAGGTTCACCTTCACCGGAGAAAAGGGAGCCTTCGTAGCACTGGATGGACTTCTGTAGAGGAGAGGACAACCCATCACCCATCATTTGGCTAGTCTCATCCTAGGAGCAGTTGAAGTGCATAGTCCTAGTTTTCTTGCAGAAGTGGATCAGTAGGCAGACGTCTTTCCCCACGACGTTCTAGGACTACCTCCTCGCAGAGAGGTAGACTTTTATATTGATCTGTACCCCGGGATAGCCCCGATATCTACTCCAGCGTATCGGATGGCCCTCGCTGAGCTTCGAGGGCTACGGGTACAGTTGGAGGACTTGCAAGTCAAGGGATTCATCCGACTTAGTGTTTCACCCTGGGCTTCCCCGATTTTGTTTTCCAAGAAGGCGGACGGTAGATTTCGACTGTGTGTCTAATATCGTCGCCTGAACGAGGTGACAATGAGGAACAAGTATCCTCTATTGAGGATTGATGACCTCTTCGATCAGCTCAAGGGATCAAGGTGGTTCTCGAAGATAGACCTCAGGTCAGGCTATCATCAACTCAGAGTTCGAGACGAGGACGTGTAGAAGACGACCTTCAGGTGTCGGTATGGCCACTATGAGTTCTTGGTTATGCCATTTGGTGTAACCAATGCTCCAGAAGTGTTCATGAGCCTCATGAATAGGATCTTCCATCCATACCTCGATCGATTTGTCATGGACTTCATCGACGACATTTTGGTATACTCGACGACTAAGGAGGAGCACGCCTACGAATTGCAGGTTGTACTAGACACACTTCGAGAGCACCAGCTTTATGGAAAGCTCTCAAAGTGCCAGTTCTGGTTACGTGAGGTCCACTTCTTGGGGCATGTTATTTCTGAGACAGGAGTTGCGGTTGATCCTACGAAGACCGAGGGAGTGCTAGCTTGGGAGCCACCCTGGAGCGTGACTGAGGTGCGAAGTTTCTTGGGTCTAGCCGGATACTATCGGAGATTTTTGCCAGGCTTCCCCAGAGTTGCGGCACCACTCTCAGCTTTGACAAAGAATTGGAATCCCTTTGTGTGGTCAGACAGATGTCAGCAGAGCTTCCAAGAGCTTAGACAGAGATTGACCAGCGCACCTATCTTGAGGTTGCCTGAGGAGGGAGTCAGATACGTAGTCTAATGCGATTCATCAGGGACCGGACTCAGATATGTCCTGATACAGGAGCAGGATGTGATTTCCTATGGGTCATGTCAGTTGAGGATGCATGAGCAGAACTACGCTACCCATGACCTGGAGTTAGCAGTAGTGGTCTTCGCTCTGAAGACATGGCGGCACTATCTGATGGGCAAGCGCTTTAGAGTATTTTCTGAGCACCACAGTCTCATGTACATCTTCTTGCAGAAGGACCTGAACCTGAGATAGCTGTGATGGATTGATTTCCTCCAGGACTATGACGTTGAGATAGTCTATACTCCTGGGAAGGGGAACATAGTAGCTGATTCCCTCAGCAGGAGGACGGGCATTCATCTATTTGAGGAGGTGACAGAGCAGCTAGACGCCTTGCAGATATCCTCCGTGGATAGGGACGGAGCAGACTTCCTTCAGTCTCTCATAGTCCCTCCTCCACTTCTACATCGGGTCAGAGAGTCATAGCATGGGGACGCTGACTATGAGACATGACGTGCACATATATCCTCAGGACAGGCACCTGATGGTTTCTCCTTTGGAGCAGAGCACAACATCCTTTTCATAGGAAGTACCTTGGTACCAGTCGCTATACGGGAGGACGTGCTGAGAGAGTTTCACACTTCTCCTTTGGCGGTACATCCTGGAGTGGCGAAGATGTACTGGGACCTTAGACGACAGCACTGGTGGCCGGGCATGAAGAAGGTTGTGGCAGAGTTCGTCTCTCGATGCCTCACCTGCCAGTAGGTGAAGGCAGAGCATCAGGTACCAGCATTCTTGGTACAACCCTTGGAGGTCTCGGAGTGGAAGTGGGACGAGATATCTATGGACTTTGTGACTGGACTTCCATGCACTTCCAGAGGTCACGACTCCATTTGGGTGATTATTGACTGACTCACCAAGTCATCTCACTTCTTACCCATCAGAGAGTAGGGCTCAGTGGAGAGCTTGGGGCGTCTCTACGTTCAGGATATTATACGGCTTCACTGTGTGCCATCATCTATCGTCTCCGATCGAGATGCTCACATTACTTCCCGGCTTTGGAAGGGGTTTCAGGAGGCGTTCGGGACGCGGCTACATCTGAGCACTGCCTTTCACCCTCAGACGGATGGTCAGACGGAGAGGACCATTCAGACTCTCGAGGACATGCTCTGTGCATGTGTCCTCGACTTTGGTAACAGATGGGAGGACCACCTACCCTTGGTGGAGTTTGCGTACAATAACAGCTACCACTCCACTATCGGGATGACACCATATGAGGCGTTGTACAAGAGACCATGCAAATCTCCCTTGTGCTGGACAGACCCTGGGGAGTCAGCACTTGTGGGACCAGAGATGGTCCGGGCCATGACAGAGAAGGTCCAGGTCATCCAGTAGCGGATGAGGACAGCTCAGAGCCATCAGAAGTCTTATGCTGACAGGAGGTGGAGGCCACTAGAGTTCGAGGATGGCGACCACGTCTTCTTGCGTGTCTCACCTCGACGCGGATTACGGAGATTTGTCCAAGGCAGTAAGCTGTCTCCATGCTTCATCGGACCCTTCCAGGTCCTCAGCAGGATTGGAGGGGTGGCTTATCGCCTGGCTCTACCGCCTCAGTTGCACCGGGTGCACGACGTCTTCCACGTATCTCAGCTGAGGAGATACGTGCACGACCCGACGCATATCATTGACTATGTGGAGCTGGTCGTTGATGATGGGGAGACTTTTGCGGAGGTCCTAGTGGAGATTGAGGATCGACAGAAGCAGGTCCTACGTGGATGATCGATTCCTCTTGTGCGCATCAGATGACAGCACGGGAATCGCCAGGAGAGAACTTGGGAGCGGGAGGCTCAGATGCGTGCTCAGTACCCACATTTGTTTCTCTAGTTTATGATGTATCTTTACGGGGATGTAAAGCCCTGAGGTGGAAGTAATGTAAAGACCTGTAAATTTCAAGGAAATTTGTATTCTTAATTTTCTTTGGAATTTTACAATAACGCAGTTTCTGACAGCACCTGATTCTGAGGCCCGGTGTGCCTGGAATCATTTTCTGATGTTTGGCTCGGGTACGTTCCGTGAACGGAGGAGCAGGTTTTTCTAACTTTTAAACCGGTGCTCAGAATCCAATTCTGAGGGAACCGATAGAATCACAGAACCGGTATTTGCTTAGAAACGCCTCTTCCGGAGTTGCATTTGATCAGTTTTGGTTTTTAATTTTTGGGTTTTTAGTTATGAAATAAAATAAAGTTGTGCGACAATTTTATTTTTATTTCACTTAAAGCCACTTGAAGGCCACATAAAGCTGCTTAAGCTGAGTTGATGCGGATAGGGTGCTATCCAAAAATATCCTACCCCCTTGGTAGGATATTTGTGAGGTGGGGCCTGCACGAGCCCCACCGTTTCTTTTCCGCTAAGTAACGCACCAGCGAAAACCCGTCATTATGAAAGTCAACTGACGTGTTTTCTTAAATTCTTAACGCACAAATTAATTGGGCGGTTATCTTCATTTAATTAATTCTATGAATTAATTTAATCATTTCTTAACCTGTTTGGAATCCGTTGGCGTAATAATTAAATAAGACCAATGAACAAAATCTTGAGGATTGCTCGTTGAGAGGCTTTTGACAAAGATCTTGTGCCTTCATCCTCCCTCGCGAAGAACGCGAAGAACGCCATCACCCTCGGTGATTGACGACGCTTCATCCGAGGTGTTCTTCCCTGCCACGATCTCCGATCACCAACAGCTTAAGGTAGGAGATTTCAGGTTTCTTTTAAAACTTCTTTGTTGTTTATAACAACACATGGATTTAATGGATATAATTAAATCTGTTGTTTCTTGGTCCTCAGAGTTCATCGACGCAACACTGGATACCGCGACGACGCGACAATCCCCTCCTTCCGCGACGACCAATTCCACGAAGAACGTGTGTGCGACGACTTGACGATGTAGGGATTTTGTTAGGAAATCACTTTTTATTCCCGTAGTTGATTTCTTCTAAAACAAAAGAACCTGGATCAAGTGCAATTTAAAAATATTAAAATTGTTTTTGATACATTTTTCATGTGTTATTTATCTTCCCGTTTGGATCATCTAACGCGGAGGGTGTAGGCCAAACAAACACATCCCGAAAACCCTCCATAGTTCTTCGTTGATGTGCGGATTTGGCGGGCGACGATGGAACGTGCCACAGAGGCGATTTGATGTTTCCACCATAAAGAATGGGACACGGGAGGAGCAGCGGCGCAGACGGAATTGTTAAAAGACCACCAGAGCAACTCCGGTGGCCCGCGGAAGCCACCGGCAGCGCGCCGCCGTGGTTGAAGCAGCGACGGCGGTGGCTCCAGCGTGCCCGCAGCCGCGCAGTTCCGGCGCACACAGGACGCAGCTTTGCCGCGTTCGTTGACCAGGGCGGCGCCCCGCAGGGGACGCGGTGTTGTCACATGGCGGCAGCGCGCCCCCCGTGTTTCTCGGCCGCTCGGCTGAGCCGAGCCGGGCCAGCCGGCCGAGCCGGGCCAAGCGCTGGCCGGGCCGGACCGGGTCCAGCCGGGTCGGACCGGGGTCGGGGCGACCCGGTTCGGTCGACCCAGGGGGGGTCGGGCCGGGTCGGCCCGGGGCCAGACCCCCCGTTCCCGGACCTTTTCGGTCTTTTTCCTGTAACATGAACAACAGGCCTCCGATTGACGCGCCGTCAGCAGAAACGCGATCCTTGGATCGAGGCGGTCTTTTCGGTATACTGCACTCAAGGTTTCAGAATACTTTAGGTTCGGCCGAGTTGGTTCATACATGAAACCAACCAGGCCCTCGGACCGGAAATTCTCATATCTTGAGCATCGGACGTCCGATTGACGTGTCGTCGACTTTGCTGGATTCCTCTAAGTGAGAAGGATATTTTGGCATACTCTTCCTGAGTTTTGGATGCAGGTGGAGTACGGTCCGGTTGGTTTTTCCTTAAAAACCAACCGGGCCCCTAGGACGAAAAATCCAATAACTCTCAGACATGGCGTCCGATTGACGTGCCGTCTGCGATGATGAGTTCCAGTTGACGATACAGAACTTTTGGATACATCAACTCTGGTATTTGTGTCGGTTGATGTATCAGCCTCTCGGCTCGTGGAGCGGACCCTCCCGAACGAGCTTGCTATGTGCGGGAAATCTAGTGTTGGCTGCGACTTCGACAATGACGACTGTGCAGAGATCCTCAGTGGACTACGACGACTACTGCACTCAGCAATCCTACGTGGATCAGTGCTACAGATCCTGTGTGGATCCGATCCTATGTGGGTCAGCGCACATCGGTTCTGTGTGAGCCAGCTCCTACAGGTCCTGTGTGGGCCTGATCTTGTGTGGGTCTTTGCGGGGGTTAGTCACCTATTGATCCTGTGTGGGTCTGATCCTGTGTGGGTCAATACGGGGGTTAGTACCTTTCGATCCGTTGTGGGTCTGATGACTTAGATGGATCAATGATCATCTTTATCTTCATACAAAGAAGTATACCTATGTGAGCTGAAACTCTGTTTTACTTTCTTATGTGGATTGTGTTGAGCTATCCTGTGTTGATTTACGTTTTGATTTCCTTTGTGGATTGTGTTTAGCTATCCTGTGTGGATTTACATTTTCATTTCCTTTTGGATTGTGTTGAGCTATCTTGTGTGGATTTTACATTTTGCATTCCTGTGTGGACTGAGTTGTTCATGGGCTCAGATGTTGGAGCCGAACGGGAATTTATTACTTAGGTATATGTATGGGCATATACCTAAGCAGTGTCGGTTGTTACTTCGTGATTGTATCTTTCCCTTTTGGATTATCCTTTGTGGATTTCGGGAGACGTTCGGGGGTCTCAGGGTCCCTACTAAGTAGCTTATACTCACCCCTTCACAGGCTATGCCCGCACTTCGTTGTGTTGGTTGTAGACGACGGACAACGCTGATCGTGGTGGATGCTTGCGGTGTAGGACGATACCTGGAGGTGGTCCACTAGGAGGGACGTACTCGGAGCGGACGGCTGGACCGAGGAGCTTTGGAGGCTATCTGTGCTCACCCTTCAGGTGGGACTTTCAGAGGATGGCTCGACGTTGTGACTTCTCTTTTCAGTTGATGTTTTCCCCTTTTAGTTGCACTTTACAGTTGGGCTTGTATTTCCAGCCACTTTTTCTTTCAGCACAGCTTGTTACAGTTTTTACTTAATGTTTACTCTTTCCTCTTGCTTGCTCTATGGTGGTTGTTTACATTACAAAGGAAATACCTTCCCTGTTAATCGAGATTTACACCTTGGTGCTAGTCGCCAGCCCCTGGCCTATGGAAGGTAGGCTTGGGGTAGTCACGACACAGGCCCCGAGGACAGGTCGTGACATTTAACCTCTTCTTTATCAGATGAAATTTGATATTCCTAACACTGGAAGTGTCATGAAATTTTTTTTTATCGATTACTGCCATGAGATGGAGGGATTTCAAATCAAACTCTCGTCAGATTTTATTTTTGTTCATAGGAGTCATGACAATCCATCTCATATATATCCTTTCATAGATGAAGACACATGGATACAATTTGTTGAAAGTAGAAGAAAAGATTCATTTTTTCTAAAGAAAATGCAAACTTTTATAATAATTTTTATATAAATTATCTTATTAATATTTTTTTAATGATTTCATATTCATAATTTATAGAAAACATGGAAATCTCATCAGGAGATCCAATATAAAAATTTATAGCCTCATAATTTATCTTGGGGAGGGTATACATTATTGGAAGAACAAATGATGGTGAAAAAATTAGAAAAGCTAAGAGCTGAGTCTCCATTCTCTTGATAAGAGGCCCCACCATCCCCTCCATCCCCTCCATCTCAATATGAAAAATATAATAGAGCCCAAATGGAAAGAATGGGAAATATCATTCATATGATTCGACAAACATAGATGAGATGATTGCAAGATATTTATTTTATTTATTTAAGTTAACTATTTTGGTCATATAATTTCAATCATTATAGAAATGATCAATTAATTAATATAGGATTATCTTGAGGAGTAGAGCTCATAGGGGGTATTTACAGCTGCTGGGAGGCAAGATATTTTATTCACAACATTGGGAATGCCTAAACATCCTAGTCATGACGAGGATATTCGGCAGGTGTATTGGTCAGAAAAGTGTTTCCATATTCTTCAACTTCTTACAATGAGGGTGTTTATAAAAAAAATAGAATATAAGGATGCTATAGTTCATAATATTAATGTGATGATGAAGGAGAATATTAGAGAGTCATTACACTCTATGTTTGCAGACATGCAAGGATAATTTCAGAATGCATCTCACACTCCTCCACCTCCCCCTGTAGACCCCGTTATTTATCCTACACCTCCTCCAGTAGCTCACACTCCTCCACCTTATCCTACAGAGCCCATTTTTTATCCTACTCCTCCGCCTCATCTTCCTACTTATTGTGAGTTGTATGTTGATGATCCTCAATATCATATAGTTTCATATGGGTTGGTATATTGTATAGGAGATATAGTTCATCATCAATAATTAAGGTTAGAGAATCAAAGGGTCCCCATACAAGATATTATAGATATATCATCTCGACTACCATTACCTATATATGAGGTGATGACATTTGTACATAGTGTCAGCCATTTGTTAATTTGTCTATCCAGACTTCGTCAATCCATTACCAGAGAGGTATGTATGTTATATCTTCTATTTTATTTTTTTTATTAAAGTAGTTTTATCATTTGAAAACTAATATTTTTTTTTATTTTTACAGGAATACATCAATGGTAAAGCAATACTGTATAGACAATAACAAATAAAAATGGCTATGACATTAGATACATATTATAGTAGTCATTATAGATTGTCATGATATTCAAATTTGTATGCGGATCACTATGAGTTTCCAATGGAATCACATGTTTGTGGATGTGCAATAATTGTGGGGATTGTGAAAGAATATATCATGGAGGTTGTTACTTGTGATAAGTTGGTCATGAATGTGTTAGAAATATTTCATGTGTAAGTCTTAACACCTATTCCCTTAGTTATATTTATTAAAAATGTATACATATGTCTTCTTTTTATTTGGTATAATTATAACATTCGTGAGAAAAAAGAGCAGATAGACATATATGGATTCATCGAGCCACATTTGAATTCCCCTGAAGCATGTGCATTGGATGAGGAACAAATACTACTTTATATTGTTGAATGGCTTGAACAGAATATAGTCACACAATTTTGGATGGTTCCTTTCTTTGAGAGGTATGAAACACATCTATCTCAAAGAGTTCATTATCTTTTAACATAAAAAACCACTAACCTTAAATTTTCATTTATCAGTGATCATTGGATGTAAGGGGTTTTTTCTCAAGGGGTAAAACACATTAATGGATATTCTCTGTCCATGGTGATGTGTGGGAATGTTTTAAGAAAATGTTGGAAAATTAAGTTTCAATTTCTCAATAGTTATATATATTATAATGAATATTAAATTTATCCCATTCGTATTATTTTCTAACAGAGGATGGATCTACTTTTGAAAAGACACAAATAAATGGAGTGTGATGATCAAATATGTAAATGTAAAGGTAAATATCCATTTATATTTTGTACTTATTGTTTTATTACATAAAAATAATATATTGAATTTACACTCATTCAAAAATAATTTTCAAAAATAACAAGGTGTCATAAAATACGGATATTATATGTTATGATATATGTATGAAATTATAACAACTAGAACAGTTGTGAATTTTAACCTGGAAAGATTTCATTTTAAACATTCCCATAATATCTCATTTTATTTATTCATTATACACATTAACTACTATCATATTAATTTGTAGATATTTTATGACCCAAAACATATAGTGCTGAAGACGTTAAACAATTAAAAGTGGAATGGTCAAATTATTTTAAAGGTTTGATTGAATTTTTGTTGTTTATAGTGTAAAATGTAATTTGGAATATTTTCATTTTAATTGTTCATTTGGTAGTTGTTTACGATGTACTAAGTTTTTTTAAGTTGATATTTATTGTTTTGAATGTTATACATTTGAATGTTTAATTTTTATCTACTTCTTGTTTTGGGGAACTTATGATGGTTTTTCTGGTATGGATTCTGGTCTGGGGGGGGGAGGGTTCCAAGGGTGTGGGGGTGTCCAGTTGGGTGGGGGTATCCAGGGGTGTGGGAGGGCTATCCAGTTGGGGGTGGTGTCCTGGGTGTCCACGTGAGTGGGGGGGGGGGAGTCCAGGGGTGTGGGAAGGTCTCCAGGAGGCTGGGATGTCTGTCCAGGGGAGTGGGAGGCTGTCTAGGGGTTGTCTATGGGTGTGGGGGTGTCTTGTGGGGTGAGGGGGAATTCCAGTGGTGTGGGAGGGATGTCCAGTGGGGTGGGGGTGTCTAGGGTGTCCATGGGGATGGGGGAGGTGGGCAGTCCAGGGGGTGGGAGAGGAGGCGCTGCCATCCCTTGGGGCTGAACACCACATGAAGGTACTCATCACTCGCACATGTGAAACTTTGGCTCTCATAATGTTTCACCAATGCTTTCTTCCCCTGTCAACATCATTATTTCTATCACATTGATGCCAGTATAACCAGGGGATACACCATCATGTGTTACAGTGTTTTCCCCTTGTTATACTGGCATCAATGTGGAAGAAATAACGATATTTATAGTTGAATAATGCATTGGTGAAACATTTTGAGAGCTCAAGCTTCTCACATGGGAGTGATGAGTACCTTGCAGCGGGGTTAAGCCCCCCCCCCCCAAGGGATGACAACACCTCTTATCCCAACACTAGCTATCCAGGGGATGTCTAGGGGGTGGGGGAGGTCCAGGGGTGTGGTGGGTGTCCATGGGTGTGGTGGGGATTGTCCAGTGTGTGTGGGTGTGGGGGGGGGGGGGGGGTTGGAGTCTAGTTTTGGTCGGGTTTTGGTCCGTTTTTGGTCTAGGGTTGTTCAGTGAGGTGGGGGTGGAGGGGGGAAGGGGCTATCTATGGGTGTCTTGTGGGGTGTCCAGTGGGGTGGGAGAGTGTCCACAAGGGTGTAAGGGACGTCCATGTGAGTGGGGAGATGTCCAGGGGGTGTCTAGGGGTGTGGGTGGGCAATCTAGTGTGTGGGCGGGGGGGGGGGGGGGTTCTAGTGGAGTGGGAGTGCTGTCCAGGGGAGTGTTGTCTAGTGGGGTGGGAGGTGTCCCAGAGGATGGGGGGGTCAAGGGGTGTGGGAGTGCTGTCTAGGGGGTGGGGGTGTCTAGGAGGGTGGTGGGATGTCTAGGGGTGTAGGGGTATGTCCCAGGGGTGGGCGGGAGTCCAGGGGTGTGGGGGGGGGGTGTCCAGGAGGGTGGGGGATGTCCTAGGGTGTGGGGTCTATCTAGGGGTGGGGGCAGTCTAGGGTTGTGGGGGTGTCTAGGGGTGTGGTGGGGACTGTCTAGTGGGTGGGGCGGGGGGTTCTGCTGTGTGTTGGTCTTTTTTGGTAAATATTTTGTAAATTTCGGGGGTGTGGGAGTGCTTTCTATTGGTCAAGGGGGTACACTGGTGGGTGGGGGTAATCAGGGGTGTGGGGGCTAGTACAGAGGGAGGGGACAGTCCGGGGGGGTGTGTGTGTGGGGGGGGGGGTTGTCTAGTGGTGTGAGGGCTGTATGGGGGTGGGGTCGGGGTGTTCTATGTGTGTGTGTGTGGGGGGGGGGGTGTCCAGTGGTGTGGTGGGGGCTATCTAGTGGGGGTGGGACTAGTATGTTTTTGTCAATTCTTGGTAATTTTGTCGTCTGTTTCAGGGGTGTGGGATGGCTATCCAAGGGTGATAAAGTGATGTCCTGGGGGTGTGGGTATACAGTAGGGTGGGGGTTTTCCAGGTGTGGGGGGGGGGGGGGTTGTCCAGGGGGTGGTGGGGCAGTCTAGGGGTGTGGGGGGGGGTGTTGAGGGGGGTGGGAGGTTTGTCGAGGGGCGTGGTGGGGCAGTCCAGGGGTGGGGGGGCAGTCCAATAGTGTGGGGTGGTATCCAGGGGTGTGGTGGGGGATGTTTAGTGGGGGGGGGGGGTTCTAGTATGTGTTCATCTATTTTTTGTAACCATTTGTTCTGTTTCAGGTATTTGTTATGGGGATAGTAGTGGTTCTATTTTATTTAAAAAAAATTCTTTTACATTTTTTATTTGATAACTGATGTAAAAAATGCCTTGGGATTATTTTTAACGTCGTTAATTGGGAAACTAACATAATAAATTCATGGTAAATGGTTTTTACATCGGTTATTTCATAATTGACGTAATAAATGTAAATGGATAGGGTTTTATGTTAGTTATATAATAACCGACGTCGTACATATGTTTTCACGTCGATTGTTATATAACCGACATTGGAAACCGCTTGGTAGAAATGTTTATCACATCAGTTATAAAAATAAATGACATGATAAACACTTTGGAGGAGTGCTTTATGAAATCTGTTATTATATAACTGATGTGAATGGGTATATACCACTTTGGTTAATAAATAACCGATGTAATAAACCATGACTCTGAAGCGTTGTCTACATCGGTTTTTTATCAACTGATGTGAAAAATGCTTCGGATTTGTGTTTTTTAAGTCTGTTGTAAAAGAACTGACAAAAAAACTTTTTTAAAACATATCATGTAATAATTTCGTCCAAAATATGACATTAAAAATAAGAAATAACTACCATGAAATTTTTTTTAGCACTACTGATTTATGTGCATGGTGGTCTCCTGTTCCACGAACCGATGTCATTTTTTCATCAATTTAGATCATTCAAGGATGATACTAATGATGTATTTATTGTTAATATAAAATATATATTATATTTAAAAATTATTTATTCTTATGTTATTATTTTATAACACATATGTTCATGCTTACCATTTTTTGGGAATATGATAACATCATTAGTGGATGTGTGTACCACCACCACCTCAAAACGATGTGATTCATTCAAGCTTTACATGGAATATATTAAAGAATTTTTCATAAAAACATGATAAATATATGATAGAAAACAATATATGAATTATAATTTTTAAATATATATAATTTAATTTTCAGTAATTTAATACTATAATAAAATGGAAACAACGTTCATGTGTACGTACGACTAACTATCTCCTTGATTGGTGAATTTTATTTCCTATGTCAAAATTTTATAGATTAATATCAATACATATATAAAGAATATATAAAACATTTAAATAATTTTTTTATTTTGTAAATGATGAAATCCTAATCTATGTAATAATAAGAAAAATAAAAAAGTCAAAACATACTTGAACCAGAAGGGAAATTAAACCCAAAATGATGAATGTAATGAATGATTATTAAGAAATGGTTAATTATAAGTTATAAGAGGATCATATATGATATCGTAAATATTAATATGGTTATATTATTATTTATTAACATTCATAAAACCATTTTAATGGTTGTTAAATAGTATTCAACAAATAGAAAGTGTAAGGTAAGGGATTTCGTATCAATTTCATTTAATTGAGGCATATTGTATTATTATGCACCTAATATCTATTTTATGGTGTATATACATACCCTTGAGATTTAATATTTTGAATAGTCAAATATTCATGTTATATTAGTTTTTAAATTATTTTATTTTATTTAAGGGGATTTGGATTAAAAATTTATAAGTGTTAAATAATTTCATAACCCAATTCCTTTCATTGGGTTATATTACTTCTTCGTTGTCATTAATATAATAAGATTGTGTGGATAATAAATTTTTACTATCTATTTATATATTTCCACATTAATATTTGGATTTTAAATTTATACACAAAAATTATTTACTAATTAATTCTCACTGAAATGTTATGATCATATTAATGGTTTATTTTTTAGTCTCATTCAAATCGAGATTACTTACTCTTGAAATTTAATTAAATGAAATTATTTGATGAATTTTCAATAAAATTATATACTTTATTTTCATATGGCTATTCATGATATTTTCTATTTAATAATATTATTTTTATTCTTTTTGGTACTCAATATTATTTAGAAAAATTTATTATGAAAAGAAGATTTCATTTTTTTTGGTCAGAAACATATTTTCCCTCAAAAATGTATTTTTTAAAAATGTTTAAAAAAATTCATAAACCTATTAGAAAAAAATTATTAATGTTAATTTACTAATACGACTTTTAAATATGTATTCAAATGAATATTCTTTTAACATTCTTTACAAGGAACTTTTCTATCCTTTTATAATGCAGAAATAAATTTTTTTTTCCTCGCATGGAATTACCTACCACAATTTCATTGAAGAATAATCTGTAATTTATCAAACATATTTTTCAAAATAATAATATTCTGAAAATATGTGGATGCATTTCATTCTAAATATGTTGAATAAATTAAATTAGTTTTTTTTATTTAGCATTCCATTTTTTTACTCCATTTCTTATTAGTTATTGATTACATATAATGTGTTTTGAGATATTTACAATTCCATATTACTTACTCACTTTGTTCACAGATATTTGTTACATGGAAAGTGTTCCCATTTATTTACCCTACCATATTTATTAATCAGAATTGTTCCATATTTCTTATACAGTACTTTACCATTTTTGGGAATTTAACATCATCCTTATTTTTCATCTTTCCCCATATTACGTGAATAGTAATAAGAAAGATACACAAGGATATAAAAGATGAAATAAACTAATTATTAAAAAAATTGTCTTGTAAATAATGTATTAATTTTTAATACAAGAATCAGGTATTTATCTAGATTATCAAGACTAATAAAATGATCAGTACTTTGGGATGTGATTTACTTGTATCTTATTCAAATTTTATGGTAGAAGGCATTGACTTCAGGAAGCTGGGGTTGGGTCCTTACAATTGGTATCAATGTAATTTCAGAAGAAACTGTTAGAACTACATGTATGAAAACATAAATTATAGCACATATCCCTATGATATAATTTTATGACAATCATTGAAAAAAATGAAAAAGTTTTGATAATGTAAATATTCTTTGGGTGTTCTTTAAAATATTTCACCATCTGGTTACTATAAGTAGAGGTTGTTTTGGAACAAATGTGCCTTGGAGTAACAACTATGAAAAGGGCATGTTGAGATAGGCTCGATCTTAACATGGTACATGAGAATGGTCCTTATTGCGCACATGGTTTCATAGTCTCGAGAGATATTCTTAGGAATATTTACATTTTCGTTACATATCATTACATAGGATTTGAATAAATAATGAGAATAAATAAAATAGGTTAAATTTTTTTCTAGATTAATAAATATTTCTAATGAATTATAAATAAATTAAATGATTATACGGTCTTCTCACTATTAAAATTGTTTCTTATAATATGATTTCCATTTTTAGGAAATGGTTGGAACATTAAAGGATGATTTTAACATTAAACATGAAGATTAAGGTGGTGATAAAAATGAGAAACCCAATGGGATGTTTATAATATTTAAAATTATTCTTTTTATACCAAATTATTTTTCTTGAAATATAAATGAATTTATATACATCAAACAAATCACCATGTCACTAAAGAAGAGTAGGATTGAGTTTTCTAAGAGCTCGACTATTGGGGACCATGAAGAATGAAAGCTGACTTTACATCATGTATGAAATGTGGAAGTATACCTAGGAATGTGTATAAATGTAATGAGGAAATTATTTTTGTGTGGAAAATAAGGGCATAGCGAAAAAAAATTCTGAGGGAAAAAAGAGAATATTATAAAAAAATAAATATCGTCACGAGGAACCATTTAATGTGGTTGACTTAAATGTGGGGTACCTAGAAATTAACTTTGTTTTCATCTTATAAATGGTAACCTATAAAACATAGAAGTACCTAATGAGAAATAAAATTGATAAAGTTATTATGTATTGTGATTAATGAAATAAAATGTTGATTTTTTTTACAAATAGAATTTTAGTTATATGAACCATGAATCATATATGGGCCCTGTTAAATTTAACAAGCAAAAATGTATTCATTAACATAAGAGTTACATATTCAATCATAGGATTATGATAATATGGTTGGCCATAAATTTTTAAAAGCTTCATTTTGGGATTTATGTGATGAGATTTTATCAATATAAAAGACATTCAGATGAAATTTATGGCAACACAACCGATTAGTTTTGAGTATGATTTAGTGGAAATGTAATTTAATAAATGATAGATTAAATTTATATAGAAATAAGTATATAGTTACTATTAATATTTTGGGTTGGTATAAAAATAATATTATTATACTCTATATACAGATAGGTTTTATTGAAAAACCTAGTAAAAATTTTATTTATTGATTAATTTCATATCAATGATGTCCATCAAACTTTTTCAAAACATTATTATAATTATAGTAATATATTCTTATAAAAATGAAAAATTTATTGTATGTTGACAACCTCCACATTTAGAAAGGTGGTGGGGTTCGAACCCATGACCATTGGATAGTAAGGGTTTCACACCAATCATTGTCCTATATAATGTCCATGTTAATTTCTAATTTTTTTCAGGTAATCATAATGAAAAAATAAATTTTTATAATGTACTATTAGTATTAAATATTGGTTTTGAGATAAAGTTATTAACCATATTGTTTTGGTAAAATAGTTAGAGACAAATATAAATATTTTTGTATGGACTTAATGATCTCTTAAAGGTAAATTTCAGTGTTTGAGGAAAAAAAGGCATTTTCCTATATATAAGTAATGGATGAATTGAAAATTGATTTAAGAAGAACTATATTATGAAATTGAGTTTATAAAAATAAATAAATAAGCATATTTACTTATATTAGCATGTAGTACAATAATTACACAAATTTAAATATGACCATGAAATAAAATTCTATCCTAGTACTGTCATTTCTATTAATATAAATGACCTTTTCAAATATATAAGATTTGTATTCTTTTGGCCCTCAAAATTATATTGATCATTCAATTTTTTAAGACTAATTAACTCTATCAGGCTGTATAAATAATTACACATTTCCTCTATGTACACATGTTTATTTGTAAATTATATTATCCTACATGGGATCCTAGTTAGGTATTCCTTGTACCTCCCATTCCCTTTTATAAAGAAGATATTTTAATAACCATGATAGAATATGGGATTAAAAAAGAGTAATTTTTAAGAATGAACATATAGATTAAAAACATTCTTTTTAAATTGAGAGGATGAAACTTATTTATGGTGTAGAGAATGTAACTCACAAAAAAGATAATGTAGTAACATTATAATTGATAGGGTTTATGACATGCAACACCAAGCCTAGAAAGGAATATAACATCATACAAATTTATGATATATTATCCTATTTAAAAAATCAATACATTCTATAGATTTAAATACATGTAATATTCATTATATCATGCATTATATGCAACAATAAGATTATATTTATCTAAACGAAACCCTGAGTAATATTGTCCTACGTGCATGAATGTATTTCTTCAATGGCTTTAATTACATAAATTATGATGTATTACCAAACAACAATATATTATTAAAATTTTATTATTTAATATAATATAATATAAAAAGAAAATAAATTAGAAGTTAATAATAGTACTCATTAACTTATAAAAATAAATGGTTACATTCAGTGGTTATAAATTAAATACATATTTATAAAAAATCAAATTCAATATAAAGGAAATGTATATATAAAAAATATTTTTATGATCCCAAATGAGTTTTGTCATAATAAATTAAATTAATTACTATTATTGAATGGTATTAATGAAATATATTTTTATATATTAAATATTATAAAATACCTTTGAAAATATTATAATATATTTTATTGATATAATATCATAACAACCCCAAATTTTCACAAAATTTTATAATTTTATAAAGGTGGGTTTTGACACTTTTTTATTGGAGCACAAATTTTTTTTAAAAAATGGAACATTTATAAATATTATTTTCCAAAATGAAAATAATTTTTTTAAATAGAAACAACCTAAATATCTTATAGGTTTTTTTTGATATATTTTAAGAAATTTCATTTTTGATGAATAGTGAAAAACACTAAATTTAAATTAAAAAAATACTTTTTCATCTTAATAAATTTCTATGCTAAATTATATTATTATTTAATTTTAATGTTTAATTATATCAAATTCATAAATATTAATCCAATTATAATGATTTGGATCAGTTTTATATTGAATTTGGATATGAAATCTTTTCAATCTTTTAAACATTTTCACTTTAAAGACTCGCTTTCCCATCATATCTACTCGCTTAATTTCAAATTATTTTCTCCCAATTATGAGATTTGAATTTGGGAAAAAAGATTCCATATTTATAATAAAAATAATTGATACTGTTTAATATAGTCAAATTTCTTTTCACTATATATATTAGTGAATGGAAATAAAATCAGTTAAAGTGATTAAGGTAAAAATGAGTTTACATAATGGGTAAACAGCAATATTAAGGACAAAAATAACATAAAAACATTGCCAAAAGATATTGGTTAAACATTTAAAGAACATATAATCCATTTAATTGAAAATGGAACATTATTGGATGCACATTATGAAATTGAGACATATGAATAATGTTTACCTTTTTCTATTTACAAGAATTCCACTTAACTCCACCTTAAAAGGGCAGTCACCCCTCACTTCTTCAGGCATCCATAGTAATTATTTTCATCTAAAACCTAAAAAAATAATATATCAACATACTATTTAATCCATGATGTATAAAATTGGGATTAAATCCAACCAAGTATATATTTTGGTACAAACCAATTGGAGTTACTCAATGAAGAGGTAACATTCTTCAACGATAACTTTTGTTTTTTTCATTCTCAACCCCTTAAATTTTTATTATATCATTATTATATAATAAAATTAGTATCCTAGTTATAAGGACTTGTTTTTATCTTATGGTTATGACCATTCATTCACCAAATTATACTAAATGGGATACATAATCATCATTAATGTGTACATAGAACTACTGCCTTCTAAATCGATGTCATTAGTTCTTCCATTTCCACCATACAAGGTTGGAAATAATGATAGAATTATTGTTTATATATGATTTATATTATATTAATAAAATATTTATTCTTCCGTATTTTTTTAATAAAACATATATAAATGTCGGTTGTAAGGATACTTTTATATTTGAGAAGGGGAGGGGGTGAATCAATGATATATTTCTATTTTTATGCTTCATTGCAAATGAAGCAACTTTTTCCTATAATTAAATATTTCATTCATTGATGAAAACAGATAAAACGAACATCCAGCTGAACATAATAATTTAATAAGGATCAAAATTCAATAAGAATAACAACATCCTTGGTATGGTTTAAAAACAATCCAATAACACAAAATCAACAAGAAAAAAATCATCTTATGTGGAAGATAACAAGCTGAATATGACCTTTAATTGATGTAGCAAAATGTAAACAATCCAAAAAAGTGTGTTATTCAACTAGAATAAATGATGTAATATAGTGTTTTTTTGCAACAAGACATATTACATGTGCTTCATTATTATCTTCCAAAAATGCATTCTTTTAAACACAATTCTTTTCTCTTGTACAAATAAGGTGGTAAAAATTTTGTGGATTATGATATAAAACATAGTATAATTGAACATTCATATTTCCCAATATGATATTCCCTATATGATTTCTCATTATGAAAAATATATCTCTTCAAAATATGGTTGATGAAATTCATGGACACCTTCTTCCTCAGTATGGAAAACCAATACAATAGTCCCAATCTGATTATATAGCCCGGTATAATGACTAGTATAATACGATAATAAGATGAATATGATAGAATGATGAATATAATTATCTAAATAATACATGGATTAGGTGAATATATTTCTATTTTTTATGTTCTCCTTTTCATTCTTGTTTGATGAAACAACTTCAAAGATGATCAATACATAAAATTCTTCTTATCTATATAAAAGTAATCAGCACTCTACCTTCTCTCCTTTTCACCATTAACAATAATATCATAAAAAAATTATAATGTAGGTTTTTCCATTTATAGGAGACCCAAAAATTCTATTTGAGGATATCTCAAATTGTTTCCCAGTCAACCAAATTTCCCAAATTTCCATGTTTCATTAAATTTAATGTGAATCTTGGCTTTGTCTACGCTTCTAAATTATTCTCATTTCATCTTAATTCTTCTGGAATATTCTAACAACTTTAGCTATTATTTATAAATTCATTATAAATACAAGTACATTTTCGATTTTCTTAGTATGATTTCTTCATTATGATTT
Source organism: Viscum album (assembly GCA_963277665.1). NCBI lineage: Eukaryota > Viridiplantae > Streptophyta > Magnoliopsida > Santalales > Viscaceae > Viscum > Viscum album. The sequence goes on from OY728158.1 coordinate 315,765,967, forward strand.
TTATTACCATCTATGTAAATTGAATAAATATGCATCTTTAATATTCTTCTCACACCTCTATTCAGATTATTCAATCTAATTTCTCATTAAGATTACATTTTTCAATCAAATTAATTCATAAAAAATTTATATATTTTGTTTTTTATTCTGACTAAAAACTTGTTCCATCATTTTCTCACATTTTCCAAAAATCATCCCAACCATCATAAATCATGATTCTCCACTAACACCAAATCAAAATATATCCTTGATACTATTACCAAAATCAAGTACGATTCTAGTTCTGACTATGATCTATCTCATTAAGATGTATGTCCCACATGGTAAATGTTTTTCTGCATTATTGAATTGTATCTATCATTTCATTTTGATTCGACTTTAATGGTTTCAATTCTTTTACCATCAATCCTAATGTAATCAATTCATCCTTTGATGTATACGATTGTATGATGGTTAAATGTTCATCATATTCAACATTTAAAATTTTTTATCTTTTTTTCATTATTGTCATCCTTCTCTTCCTTTAAAAATATTTACATTTGAAAACTCATTTTAATGACCTTGGGGATGGAAAATTTCAACATCACCTACGTTATTTATTCAAAAATGTCAGATTGTATGATGACATATATAATGACATTGAATATGTTGAAGATCGTCATTAGCACTATCTGACATAAAGTTGAATGTATAGTAATTTTCATACCTACAAAAACATCTTATTTTCATAGAATCATTTTTATTTAAATATCAGCCTTAATACCATTTTCCTAAATATTATTGGGATGATTTTGATCAGGCTAAATTGAATTTGGTTGCATATATTTCTCTTCCCTTTTATTTAATCAAAATTTCAGTAATAGTTTTATAGAATAGTTGTGATTTATAAGAATTCCATGATTTTAAATGCATCATCACATTTAAATCACAATGATGTAGACTCTAATTTTCTAGCATTACAATCACTCCTCCATACTGAACTCAGGGAGAGTATGATGAACATTTACATTTAGTAATATTCTTACACCATAAGATCAACCTTTTCATGTAGGGTCTGTATGAAGTTATTTAAATATAATGTGATGTCATTTAACTTCTTCATAAAGTTTCTTTTCTTATAATTCATCATTAACAACAAAATTAATACATGTTTATCATTGCCCTCATCATATTGGTCCTAAATATTTCCCATTGTATTTTTATTCATATAAGTTTCATGCATTATTAAACATTGTATCCTCAAAAAATGGATTACATATCAACAATTCTAGACCAATGTGAGATAACTCTATATATGAATTAAGAACCATTGATAATAAAATCATATTGTCCATATGTAGTGATTATGAAAACATTCTCAGCTTTCTACAACATCCTCATATGTTATTTTCATCATTTCTACATCATCTTTTCTTCTTTCTTAGATTAATATTTTTTCTATAACAACTTCAACAAATACTTGGAATAGTTCACTCACAACTCCCTCAATTTACATGCTTCCAAAATTATAGATTTATGAAAAAAATTCTCCCCCTTTACCACACTTCACAATGTAAATGTGAGATAAAGGATGGAAACACATACCTATACCTTTATTAGACAGTGGGTGGATTACCATGTACAACCTCAATTAAGAAAATGAATCCTTTGGTAATTGTTTTTTATAATTTTAATCATCTTTTTCTGATTTAAGAATATACTTCAACATCAATTCATTATTTAAAACATGATCTATGATGAAATGATATTTGATATCAATATGTTTTTAATAAGAATTTAGTATTGAAATCTGAGTGAGATTTATTGGACATTCATTATCAAATCCCAATAGCAATTAAAACTTGACTAAAAAAAGTAAGTCTTCTAATTAGGTTTCAATCCACATAGGTTGGGTAAGAAGAACATATTCAACATTATCAATAATAATAGTTAGATAATTCTATTTAATTTTATGCCAACTAACCGAAGACTGTATTAGAAATAATACTCCCCTATATATGGATCTTCTATCATGAACATTTCTTTCCCATGCAGTATCTGAATACCCAAAAAAATCATCAAATTCTGAGCTAGCATACTAGATTCCAAATTTTTTTCCCTTTTATGTATCTAAGAATTATTTGTCTAGAATGTAAATGTGATTCTTTTGGAGTACTCTAAAATATGTCACATAAGGTAACAAAATAAACAATTTCAGATCACGAGGAAGTAAAATAAAACAAACTCCTAATCATCATATAAAAATTTATATGATATACTTGTTTCTATTCCCCATCATTAGACAACCATATTCCCAATGAAATTGGTCTGTAAAAATGTTTTTAGTTCCCCATGCCAAACATTGTAAAAAATTTCATAGATTACTTTTATTGACAACGAAATATGTTTTTTGCCTTTTATAAAAGTTTCAACCTATAAAAGTATTTCATTTCCCATTTAATGGACTTCTCAAACATCGTTTTCATTTATTTAGAAGTTATTTCACAAGATATTTCATCATTCCCAATAAAGAAAATATCATTAACATAAACAATTAAAATGAGGGAATAATAATGACTTTATTTGATATAAAAATTTATATCAATTATTCCTTTTTTTAAAACTCATCTCCTAGAAGAATGTATCAAATTTTTTATATCTTTCCCTTTAATCTTGTTTTAGTCCATACAAGGGATTCTTAAATCTGCATACATAACATTCATCTTTTCTGATATCAAATCCACATGTTTTTTGAATATAAACATCATCATGTAGATTTCCCTTCTTGAATGTAGATTTAATATCAATTAGAAATAATTTTTAAACATTTCTTTATGTAATGGAAATAAAAATTCGAATTATTTATAACATTTACTCCATAGATTATTTTTCATCAAAATAACCACCTTCAATTTGTGATTAACCTTTTTACAGTTATCATTCTTTTTTTATTATCACTTTACCTTCATCATTTATATTGTTCTGGAACACCCACATTGTACCAATGAAATTTTTGTTTCCTAATTTAGGATCATGTTCTCATGAATCATTGTATTCAAACTAATCGATCTCTTTTTTGATGAATTAATCCCATTCTAGATACACAAAAGCTTTATTTACATTATCTGTCTGGTATTTTGAATAAAAATAATTATGTGTAATAGCATTTTTTGTTCTTCTTGTTTCAACATTTTTATATCAATAAACAATAATATATCGAGATTCCCTTGTTTCTGTAGTCTTAGATGAGATTTTTGAGGATCATACTCATCACTAGAAATAGTTGAGTCTGATTCTTATTGATTAGGATTACATTTTTCTGTATAGTAATCTTAATTTTTTTAATTATCATGCTCATCTTCCTTATCTTCAAAATCCTATTGGTATTCCTTATTATTTTAATTAATATTCACTTCCAAAGAATAAAATATTCTTCTTATTTATTTATTGAAAAATCTATATTTTCGTCCTTCTAAATCATTCCAAAAAAAAATTCCATCTTCACCGATTAATTCAAACTTTGTTATGTTTCCAAATTTCATCCTTATAATACATGTACTCTTGAAATCTCAAAAATTAAAAAATACATGGAGTTTTTTGATAAAATAATTCATATAAAGTCATATTAGAGCATATAATATATTAGCATTTGGTTGGATTGTAAATATATGTACTCATGGCTTGCCTCTAATAGCAATGGGAAAGACTATGTTCAAGTAACATAGTTATTCTCTTTTCCACCAAATTTCTATTCATTCTTTCAACATCCCCATTTTGTTGAGGAGTGTATGTAGAACTATAGTCCAGTATAATTCCAATATTTTCTTGATAAAATAAAAATTATTAATTTAATTATTCACCATTATTGTTAGTTCTCATCTTCTTCTCTAAAGACTCACATTCTTTCTTATCTATCCTCTGAACACCTTAAAACATTTTCAGAGCAACTAAATTAGGTTTTATATACATGAAGTAAGAAATGAAAAAAAAATCATCAATGAAATTTATGAATTACATATCTAAGTTTTGAGATTGATTTATCATTGTCACAAAAATATCAGAATGAATACGATCCATAGGTTGTTATGGGCAAATCTCAAAATTCTTATGTACTAAATTTTTATATTTCCTTTCTGAAAAATTATACAATGTAAATATTTATGTGGGAAAATAACGAATGTATTTGAAATAATATATTTTAGATAACTTTCACATATTACTTGGACACATGATTCCCATCATTTTATGCCACAATTAATTCTCTTCTACCCTTCCCATGTAACAAGAGTATTTTATTTCACTACCTTGAAATAAATTTTATTTTGTACATTGGCCTCTTGTAACTATATTTCCATCCTTACCACTATTCACAACAAATCCATGCTTTATGAATGTAAATTTATTACATTCCTTAAAAAATTGTGAAACACTAATCATGTTATTTTTCAACCCACAAAAATATAAAACTTTCTTATATTTCATTTTTTCCTTTCTAATAAAAATTGATACAATATGTTTGATTCGTGGTGATTCATTATTTCCAAATATCATTGCGACTTCATTGAAATATTTCACATTCTTTAGCAATGTCAAATATCCTAACACATGAGAAGAACACCGACTATCAAGAATCCAAATTCGTTCTCCTTTTAAATATTTCAATGAATTTTCAGCAATACAATCTTTTTCATTAGTTTTTAATTATTCACTTTTAACATTGAATAGTTTTGATGAGAAATGTTTTTCTCAATAAAAAAACAATACATCATTTTGTATTGATTCCCGGTTGTTTTCTAATATTTTACAAATAGATTCTAGGAGTAGGAACCTATTTTCAATATTTACACCACTCATCTCTGGTTTCTTCAAAACAGGCTTCCCTGACATCATTCATTGATGAGATTGACTCCACCTCAATTTTTTCCTTTAATAACCTATGAAATAATAGTAATATTTTTGGTTGTACTAACATATATTTTATATAAGTTAAAATCCACCATAATTCTAGTATTATATATAAAAAGAGTATATACCTATAAAATATATATACTATCCAAAAATCTAAATAAATTTCACATCAATATTCTCTTCATTATTATCTGATCCACTAAACATTTTGTTATCAATCCTAATGTTGTTTCTATTTTTTGATTTATTGGAATTATAATTATTAGGAATATTTTGAAATTCAGAATGCATAGAATCATTTTTGTACTCTGGGAATTTTGAAACATCTAAATTACTAACTTTGTTGGTTTTGCCTATATACAAATATTTACCAACATTATTCTTTCAGAAATAATTCCATACATATTCTCTTCTTTCTATTGTAACTTTTGTTGATCCTTATAACGTTTCACATTATGATAGATTACATCAATTTTGAGTTAGTGGTTTTTAACCTTTTATTTTAATTTTCACCATTAGAGTAATTTTTAAAGAACTTACGACTCTTATTGTTTCTCATTCATCTTAAATTGAAAATTATTATTGTGATTCCATTCTTCTTAAAGAGATTTCAGCATATCATTAGTTTAATTTACAAACTTAACCTTCTCATTCATAAGAAATTATATATCTATTGTTAAGGAAAATTCTTCTTGAAAGTTATTTTTTTCCTTTTCAATTCTTATAATCCTTCTTATAAATTCATTCAACTCTTCTTTGAAATGAAATCCAATTTGATTTCATTGTTGTTTAGAACTACTGATTATAGAGCCTTTATGATTAACTATTTCAACAAAAGTATTCACAACACCATTCTCAAAATAATATTCAGATTCATCATCAGTTTCTTCTTCATCTTTGTCTTTAGATAAGAATTTTCTTCTATTGGATTTGAAGAATGATCTATCATTTCCTATGGAAAAATTTTTTCCATTATCCCTCTATTTTTTCTATGATATTCTTGGTCTTATTTATTTTTCTTAATTATCTTTTTATTTCAATCTTTCAGGATAATTATATACAATGTTCCCAATGACTCAACATTAAAAACATTTCAAGGATTGTTTTCATATGTATTTCTTTGTACCTCTATTTACATTTTATTATTCAAGGATAGAATATCATCAATATTATTACAAAACTCATTTTTGGAATCATCCTTATTAAATTTTTATTCATTATGAATGATCTTTGAATTCTATTTGTTTTCATCCTTGAAAACATTTCTTTGTCAAATTTTATTTTTTTCATAGATTTATCCCTTCTCATTTCATAAGTAATGATAGTGTTATGCCAATAATCTTGAGATATTATTTTTATATTGCAACCTTATAATGAAGAATCTTTGGCATCAAATTTTTATATAAGGATTCATATGTTCTTTTCCAAAATTGTAGAATCATCTATCTTTTTACTAAGACTTCGGATAGTGCTGACAATTTCATTCGAACTATTAATGAAGTCCCAAAAATATTTATATTCACCCATTTTAAAATCATTATACTTCAATCTCATTATTTTTAATTTTTCTATCTTTAGTTTTTTATTCCATTCGTCTATGTTTTTCAATTTCAACCATATTCCATTGTCTGTGGAAAAACCTTTCACCCTTTCGAATTAACATTCAGAAATTGATTATAATAAATCATTATTTTCCCTTCCATCATTCTCATGATTCTTCTTATCAAGAGATGTAATAGATTCTTCTTCATCAATAGGTGGAAACCCATCTGTTTTAACTTCATGAATGTCATATCTAATAGACATGAGATAAAGCAACATTATATATTTTTAGATATGATAATTATATCAAACAAAAACCATGATTTCATTAAAATTTTCTGAATTAATATTCTCCATCAAATTCCCTTAAAATATTATATTAAGGAACAAGAAAAAGGATCTTATTCTATGATATGAGATGAATTCTCCTAGTCATGATAACGGTAAAAATGAGATGGAAAGCTGGTGAATAAGTAATATCCTTTATTTTTATATTTCTTTGTAAAGAAACACCCTTTTACTCATATTAAATATTTTATTCCCTACAAAAAACAAAACATATAGCTATATACACGAACATAATAATTTATAAGGTTCTCTATTTTATAAAAATAGTTATGTCCTTGGTATGGTTTTGGAAAATCCAATACCATTCAATCTACTAGAAAAAAAATCCTAATTTTTGTAATAAAATGTGTAGGTTATTCATTTTCAATCATGTAGCACTATATAAACAATCCTATAGTGTGAGTAATTCTTCTACCATTAATGATGTAATATAGAGTTTTTATAAAAATACATGATACATGTGGTTCTTTAACAACTTCCAGTAATGTATTCTTTAAAACACAACTCATTACATTATTACATATAATCTGGTAGGAAATTCATCGAATTTGATATGAAATTTTGTTTGATTACCCAGTCTGATTATTCCAATAAAATATTCCCATTCTTAATATGGAATACAAAAAATATCTGTATTTGAATACAGTTGATACAATTCTTCACACCTTCTTCTATAATCACCAAAACTAATACGATAGTCCAGGTCTGATTATACTACCTGATTAAATGACAAGAATAATATGTTGACATATAGAGTATTATAGTTAGATTAATAATATGATGAACTAAATATTATGACTATCTAAATACAATGAAATGTTCCCACTTCTCCATTCACTCACATCCGATGAAACATCTTCAATATAGAAAATTATTCTTTCTATCTAAAATTATTCAGTTCTCATCCTTCTCCACTTTTCACCATGATCAATACATCTATCCAAAAATTACATATATTTTTCATCTCTTAAAGGTGAAGAAAATATGGTTTTGGTGGGAACATCAAATGATTTACCATATAACAAAATTCACTAAATTTTCATGTTTCCTTGAAGTTATTGTGCCTCTTGGCTTCATCCATAACTCCCGATTCTTCTTATTTATTCTTGATCCTTCCCAAATTTTCTATCAACTTTAGAACATTCCAATATTTATAAAAAAATAGAAGGCAGATTCCAATTTTCGTAGTCCAATTTATTTTTTACAATACTCTGTACAAATTATGTTTATTAATGAAATAGACAACATTTATCTTATTCTGATTCATCTATCTAATTACTCTATATAATTATGTTTCTCTATTAACCTCACTATCCAAATATTTATATTTTCTAGCTTTTGGTCTAACAAAAAATCCATACATTCAGTTTCTCATAGTTTTCAATGATCTTATCAACCTTTAAACATCATACTTCCACTTTAACACCACATCCAACAATCTCCTTTACACTCTTACTGAAGTGAATTCTTATTCCAGTTTTGATTATGATATTTCTCATTATGATGTAATTCACACCTAATAAATGGTAGAATACAATGTTGATCAGTCTCAATCATTATATATTGAATCAAATTCGATAGCTTCAATTCCTCAACCATCAATCTTGATGTAAACAATTCTACCATTTAAGGATATGATGGTATTATGCATTAGTGGTTAAAAACATCGACTTATGAAACATATTTCACATCTTTATTACGATCATCATCTTTAGCTTGTAAACCAATATGCATCCAAAAAAGACATTATGATGAAATTGAGTCTGGAAAACATCTAATTTAATAACAATTTTCATTCAGAAAATTCATTTTTTATGTTTTATTCCTTTATAATGTTGAATACATTCATGTTTCAGATTAGCATCGTCAGACATAAAATAGAAATTATGGTCACATCCCATACCTTTAGAAATATCTTATTCCCCTAGCTACATTTTTCATTCCTACTCATCCTGAATATAATTGTACTAAATATGATTAACATGATTATGATCAGGCTGAATATGATTTTGTAGCATCTCTTTATCTCCTCCGTTCACTCAACAAGATTGAATTACATTTTTTATAGAATACTTGTGACTTATGAGAATTACAATATCTTCAAAGCATCATCACATTTAAATCATAGTCATAGAGAGTCTGATTATCTACCATTATGATCACTCCAGCCATAATGATCTCAGGATGTGTCTATGACCAATTACATTTAAATATATTATTTTTCAATATGATCGACCTTTTTAAGAATTGTGACTCTGATTCCTTGAATATGATGGCCAACCCTATTTTATTGAAATATAATATGATGTCATATTATTTCTTCTTAATCATCATTTTCTAGTAAAACTTCATTAAAAAAAATAGAAATGTCCTGATTATTACCACCCTTATAATCTTGGTCATAATAACATATTCATGCATTTTATTTTGGGGGAATATGATAAAATCTTTTTTGTATACTGGATGATTTCATCCTCAAAGTGTGGTGATTCATTTATGCATTACTTGTAAATTTATTAAGGACGAGTTTAATAAAAATGTAACACATACATGACAAATAAATGGTACTATATTTTAATAAATACATATGTAGCATTTACTTTAAATGATTTTAATAGAACAAGACAATATAAACATCATTCATGCATACATATGACTAACTATCTCCATTAACAATGTATTTCATTTCCTATTTAATCATTTTATAGTTTAATATAAATACATATATATAAAATATGTATAATAAATAATTTTTTTATTTTTTATATGATTAAATCTTGATATATGAAATACAAAAAACATAACAAGTCAAAATGTACTCGAAAAGACATGGAAATGAACACCCAAAACAATAAAAGTAATGAAATATTATTAAAAAAAGGTTTAATAATATGATAAAATAGGTTCATATATGATATAATTAACAATAATATTATTCCAGTGTAATTAAATAACATTATTAAAACCATTATACATGATTTTAAATGTCATTATATGTGAAAAAAGTGTATGGTAAGGGGTTTTGTCTCAATTTCTATTCATTGACGCATATTTTATTATTATGCACCAAATATCATTTTTTGATGTATGTAGTTCCCCTGGAAATGTAATATTATCAATAATTCACATTTCAGGGTATTTATTATTCAATTTGAATTATTTATTTTATGGTAATTTTAAATAAAATGTTATCATGCAGTAAATAAATTCATAACAAAAATCCTTTCATTAGGTTAAATTACATTCTCATTGTCATTAATATTATATGATTATATGTAAATTGTCTTTTGACTATCTATTTATGCAGTTTCACTTGTTTTTATTTTGATCTATAGGTGATGCAAAAAATTTATAAATTGATTGATTTTTTATTCAATGTTATGTCCATTTAAAGTGTTTATTTCACAGCCTTATTCTAAGCAATATTATTTATTATAAAATTTAAATTAAATGAAATCATTTGATAAATGTTATATAAACCTTCTAATTTTCTTGTAATATAGTTATTCATGATATTTCTCATGTAATTGTACCATTTTCTACTCTTTTTTACTAAATGTGTTTTAGAACATGTTTTTTAGAAGATCATAGTTCATTTCTCTATTCTGTCGGAAACCTATTCTCTGAAATCCATTTTTTCTAAAAATATTTTAAAAAATTATTTCAACCATTTGAAAATGTTTTATTAAACAATTTTTACACTTTTTTACTTTAATTTTTATTGAATGTAATATTCCTATTTCTTTCTAAATATGGAACTTTTTTAGCCTTTTAAAATTAAGAAGGAAAATTCTTTTTAGCTCGAATGAAATCACCTCCCTTCATTTCATTTAATAAACCATTGAAATTTTATAAATATATTTTTTAAAAGAAAATGTTTTTAAATGTGATTTTAAATGAAAAGGATTTTAAAAAGGTTATGCAAAATGGAATGTATATTTTTCTCAATATTTTTTTAAATATATTTCTATTTTAGAAATGAAAATAACCATTATTCTTACACTATGTGTATACTATTTATTAATACCATCATTATTCTTACTCTAGATAGATTCTACAAATTTTGACAAGGGATATTATTGACATTGAATTCCTTGAGTTATTCAGTTTTCAATGATCATTAAACATTACATTTACTTCTAGATATTCACATCCTTTAACATGGATATGATAATTTCCTAAACCATAAACTATATTTATATTTTGTGGTCACTTTGATAGAAATTTTATTACCTGGGTTAATACTAAAAAATCCATATTCTTTAACCAACAAGAATATTTTATAAGGCACACAATTCAGTAATTACCATAATTATTTGATATATGAATAATGCTTTAGACATGTTGTAATGCATAGGACCTAGAATTTACATAGTTTCTTGATGTATCGAAAGGTTATCATGGGACAGATTAGTTGGCCAAATTAAATGGGTTTCTAAATATAGTTTTAAAAAAACTTGTGAAATGTCTTGACCGTATATGGGTTCATGTGCCATAAACAAAATTTCAAATAATTAAGCCTTACTTCATTCAAATTTCTGTAATTCTTATATATGATATTTTCACTATGACGATATGTATGGATGCATTTCATTATTAATTTATTAATTAATTGTAATTTCTTTTGGTTAATTACATTTCTATATTATTTAATCACTTCCTCATCGTGTATTGATTACAGGGAATGTGATTTCAATTACATAAAATTCCATATTGATTACTCACTTCCTTCTTCATTATTGATTAAATGAAATGTGTTCTCTATTATTTATCATTCCATATTTATTATTCTTATTGTTTTGTTATTTATTTCAATACACATTACCCTTTCGGACCAATTGAGCTTAACCTGGTTTTTTTCATTTCACTAAGATTCAAGCATGTCTATAAAATAAGATATAAAACAATATACTACACAGAATAATGCTATTATTGAAAAAAATTGGATTTAATTTATGTTGTTATTGGTAATAAAAGAATCATATATGTATCTAGTTTACCATGATTTTCAGTCTTTTTGGATTTCATTTACTTGAAGCCTATATTAATGTAATGGTAGTAGTACTAGATTTAGGTTGTGGGATTAGGGTGCAACAAATGGTTAGTTTGTAAAATGGATACTTGGATATTTATCCCCATTTTGTGAATATGAACCCCATGCTATATATGTTTGATATTGTTGTCACATTGTACCGGATTCCACATTAGCGATGAACATGGGCTCAATGAAAATGATAAATTTCTGTAAAAAACTAAATCCTAGTTGCAGTCTATACCAAGTTGACGATATATGCAATATCATCATGAATAAGACAAATTCAAAAAAATCAGTAATATAGATCTCAAGAAAAATGGAATCCATGTGTGCCACACATTTATTCTGACCAAAGAATCGAAATCACCAATTTCAGGAGTAGAAGACAATAGTCCTTTATAAAAAATGAACCCAAATCCATTTGATCCTTCTAGATTCATTACAACATTTTCCAACTATTTGATTTAATGTTCCCCTGATATATTGGGAGAAAATCAATAAACATGAGTTTCAAACACATTCGATAATGAAATTAAAAAAATAGAGCTCGAAAATGTTGTATAGAATAACCAATGATGAGATTCACTAAATGTTTGTTTGGATAAATTTTGTTTGTATGATTTTAATGTATGATTGAGTATAGGTTAGAAATAATGATACACATCTATGAATTTTCAAATGAGAGGGAAATCCATGCATGTATGATGATAAACCCGATGAGAGGGAAGACAATAGAATTGAAATACTTTCAAGGTCTAAGTGTAGTACCACATATAAGATTTTAAAGACCAATTAGGTTGATGTACATAACCATTTAAATTTAACATATAATCCAAATTCCAATATCTGTAAACATACACAAAATTTTTCCCCAAGGTGTAATTCAAAAACTATTAAAGCTCCGGATAAGTGTATACTTTTTCATCCGACCTTAATGATTCAGTATACTGATTAGAAATGGGAGGAAAACACAATAATGAGAAGGATTTGGTAAATAATTTTACGAAAGACAAACTTTAATGATATAAATGTAGTGAAAATATAATGAAATTGTGCTGGACTCATAATTGGAAGAATAATTTAGACTTTATATATTAGTTGGTTAAATATTATGACATTGACATGGTTAGATATAGGAGATTGAAGAAATAAAAAAAAATTCTCTATAAAAAGAACTATACACTAAATAATAAGAGGTCCACTTCTATGATCATCAAACCTTGATATTTTTCATCTTCATTTCATGAATTTTCACTTTTATTATTTTTGTTTTCTCTAGTTATAGAACTCTGAGCCATTGGGGGATAATTTTAGGAGACCCCCTTACCCCGAGTTATTAAATTCCATGTTTTAATAGTTTTATATCTTATATTAATCTATGGTCCTATTTGAATTTTTTATATGATTTTAAATTTAAAAATTCCAAAAATATTTTAAATCATCATCCCTAATTCATTATATTTCACACAAATTCCTCATAATAACTATAAATTACTTATGACCATAAGTAGTGTGTTGAATTAAGAGTTATTAAGGACCTTTATTACTAGGAAATGGGAAATTGGATGTTATAGTGATCATTACATCCTTAAAGTTAAACAGAATGTTCTAGGTGGGGGGTATCAAGAGAAGTCTCACTTGATTAGAGGGAAAATTAGACTGTATTAATTGAATATTGATTTATCTATAAAGATAAGGTTTTTATTTAAGGTTAAAACACAACTTATAAAATTAAATTTAATACCAATTAAATTTAATTCTATCACTTTTTCACCAATTGAAAACAAAACATTGGAGCGAAACACACCCATAACACTATCATATGAAAAGAAAAAATTGACACCTGCTACTACTACATTTTTCTCCATCTCATTTTTTTGTTTAGAGACCATGTGATGCTCTTTTTTTCAAACCTAGCATCAATTTCAAGGTAAAAAATATATTATTTTATCCTTATAAAAATGATTTCATTAACTAAAATTAACCAATTAAGCTGAACTCGTTGGATTCGATCCATAGGATGAATATATATTTCTTTCTAGATCTAGGACTTTGACAATCCAAGAGAAATTTTAAAGGGAATATATCAACCTCTTATTTAATAACTCCTCACGAACTTATTTACCTTTATGAAGAGTCACTTTATGAAAATAAAATTTTGAAAATGATCAAGATATATATAATTTAACATATGTGATCTTTTTTCACTTAACATAATTAACAAAAATAGGCTATTGAAATTGAATAATCATTTAGATTGTTATAGTATATATACAATTCTAAGTCACTTACATAGGTCTTCTTGTTTGTTTAGAGAGGAACTCAATATATATTAATATTATTTTTGAGAAGGTTTTAATGGATTTAAACCTTGAGGATCCACTATGGATCGTTTTAGCTAAAAATGATTTTCCCTTAACTCTTGATGGATCTACCAAGGATTATATATTTAATATTTAACCTAGAGAGACCACTACTAGGGATGAATTGATCTGATAGTTTCTATATATGTATTTACAAAAATCAATGAGTGTCCACATGAGAATGAAGATGTATGCAGTAGAACAAGAATGGTGAAACACAATTTATGTGTATTATGATATATTTAATGACTTAAAAAATTCCTGCCCACATCAACCCTATGAATAATATCATTTATTTTTAGTCATTTAAAAAGGATTGATGGATAAATACCATAATATTTTGGATACATCATTCATGGGAGAACATATCTAAATATTACTTACTTAACTCCATGATCTAATTGATATAATTTCTCAGAACTCTCAATAAAGAGGAATGTGAATGCTCACAAGGGAAGTATATTACGTGAATGAATGTAAATATTTGTTAGATAAAATTATTGAAAAACATTAAATAGTGAAATAAATTCTAATAGAATAATATAAAAGAGAAATCAATAACCATAACCCCTCAGGTAATCCAAATCTACCATTCCATGGAGCACTGTAATTATCATTTTCATCAAGCTCAACAAAACAATAATGTAATGTACCAATAACCATTCCTGCTACTACCAAGCCATAACCACTAATGGAGGGAGTATTATGACACTATGAATAGATATTTAAATCAATAACATTAGATGAAACCATTTCATGATGGTTATAAAAATTATTACCCACAACCATTTAAAAGATGAAACCCCTCATTTTTAATCTATCATCTAAGGAAATCTCAAGAACCATCTCTGTGGGATTATATGAATGGAAATTTAAATTTCAATAGCCATACACTAACATCCAATGAACAATTTAACAACCTGAATTTAAGTAAGAATCTAACAATTCCATTACTACCATGAGAGGAAACATTTTTTCTAGTATAAAAATAAGGAGAAATAGCTCGATGGATGTATAGAATTCCCATCATGGGAATAATATGGAAGTTGAGAACCCAAAAAAAAGTCACAACATAAAAAGTACCTTAATTAAATTTTCTCATGAAAAATACCCATGTGAGTTTAGATAAAGGGGAATCCAAAATAGAAGTCCAACTTCAACCCCATAATCTGTTCACTTCATGGGTACAATTTTCCAATTAAATATTGAATAATCATTAAAACAGGAAATTCTGGAAGTGTTCAAAAAATTTGAAATCATCATACACCTTCTTACGTACTTCAACCAAATTCAATGTTGTGGATAATTTATTAAATACATATTCATTATAAGGGGGATATTTGAATGGAATAGAAAGGTAATATGAAGTAAAAATGTTTATACAATTTTAACCCCAAAAATAACCTCAAAACCATAAGATCAAGATATCTTCTATATCCCTTGTACTATTCGAATGATTATTTCTTACAATTATATTTTTAATTTATGATCATTAATTAATGTTAAACCTTACTTTATATATTGATCATGGTGGATATGGGAATTCAAATCCACCTGAGTGGTTGTGTATTTATCCAACCACACTATTTTCTACTGAATAGTTTTTTAAAAGATAATTGGGGGATTGTACATTGTTTTTTGAATTTTTTTTGATAATTTATATAAAGAAACAATTGAACTATTTATTGGTAGGATTTATCCCCCCATAAACATAGGAAATAAATTTTTCAAGATATCCAAAAATTAAATTTTAGTGAAGGACATCATTCCATGAACATCTATATGAAAATTGATGATTTGTATAGAAATGATTCAATTAGACACCCACATAAATAACAAAATAATTTATCTGGGAACCAAAATGAATTTACAATATTTTATAGAGAAGAAATTAGAATTTTCAATGGAAAAACTAATTTTAATTAGTATTTGGAAACTGATATTATTTCAATTGAAAATGATACAGAAAATCTGTTAACTCTAGAAAGTATTTTTAACAATAAAAAACATAAATGGGAAGAAATATGTCAATTAATTGATAAAAATTTTCTTTATAAGTAGGAGAATAAATATATCCATGAAACATCTATGTAGAAAATAATCTTCTAAGTAGGACGAAAAGTGATTCTAACTTCTTGAGAAAGGAAGTTGATTCATAGTAAAAATCATCCCAACTTTACGAGAGTTGTCTTGGTGATATACATTTCTCAATTTGGTGAAATAAAAATCAATAGAAAATAATCATAGATCTTATTCAAGTTCAATGGTTTTAAGATAATTTTTCTCCTTTAATATAATTTTATTTAACTCAGAGAGGAGTCCCAACTCATCCATATTAAAATAGATTGAAGAAGACCTAGGTTTCCTATTTCCATTACAATAATTTAGATAATTTAATTTACTACACACGTTTACTAATTAATGTATGAATGAAATTTAGTGTTTATATGTCCATATTATGTGGGGGGAGGAAAAACTATTTTAGGATGTAAATACTATTGTGTTTTCTTTTGTACAATTTATATTTTTTAGCATCATTAATATAAAAACATATTAGAATTTTTGAATACATAAAAATTTTATATATGTTTTCATATTTAATATTAATGAGTGTAAATATATAATTAATAAATAAAAATTTGGACATAAAACTAGGGAAGTGAGTGTGAGTGATAATATTATCAAGGAATCCTAAATTTAACTTGAGGTCAATTGAATTTTCAAAAATAATCATAGGAAACTAAAACTCTATAAAAAATAAAAAAATAGGGATCCAACATATATGAAATTGATATACTTCCTCTAAATGAATAGTAAAAAGGAAAATTGGGATCCCATGGTTAATCCTTGAGTCACAAGATACCAATTGTGTTATAAATCCGCATGTACATATCCAACAAGTGTTTCTTAAAAGTTTTTTATTCAAACATATATTGATTAGTGTATTAATAAGATCATAGTTGTAATAAATGATGTTATTTAGGTGAGGGTAATATAGAATACAAATGAAAAAGGGATCAATTAAATTATAAAAAAAATTAGTTATATCAATAATTTCGAAAAATAAACATCTGTTTAAGAAACATATGACTGTAGGAAATAGGAATTTATTGTTGTTAAATATTTTATTCCACTTGAATATAATTTTATCAACTTATGTACTTGAAACATTGACTAGGTTGAATTGAATAGTGAATTCAATTTCATAATAAAAATGATAATTAAAAATATGGAGAGATCCATTAATATATTCTTCTATCACTTTTATTTTTTGATATAGGTAGGATGAATGTTTTTTTTGTAAATACAATTAAATTGAGAAATCACCTTAGAGTGCAATATTTTAAGCGTGGGGAATGATATGATCTAAAAATTAGAATTTTTAATATTTTTTTCATTGATAGATTTCCCAATTAATATTTGAAATCCACGGTATATATTTTTGAATTTTAGAAATATTATGGCTTAGTTATTAATTTATATAAATCATTATATTTTCATGTTTGTTTGTTTTATAAATTAATGTGAATTCATAATTTAAATATTGAAATTATAATGTTTTATGGAATTCTATATTAAATTTTCATTATTAAAATTCATTATGAAGTTATGTAATCAAAAAACAATTTGAATTGATAATTTTAAATAATAAAACCATAATGATTTTAGAATGTGATGCTCAGAGTTCATTTAGAAATTTTATTTTAATTATAATTAAATTTCAATGAAATTATTTAGAATTTAGTTTTCAAATTTTAAGAAATTTGTTTATATATTTTTATTATTGTATAATTGTTTTTGGAAAAAATAATCTATAAAATAATGTTTTTGAAATACATATTGAAATATGGAAATGCCCCAATGTGACCATTCATATATACATCTTCTAACATGGTATGATTTTAAAAGATGAAAATTATATTTGTTAGTGAAAAAGACCCACAAGACTGAGCTTTGATAAGAATATAACTCCTGATACATTATTACCTATTTCTTTTTAAATTAATTTAATCACAGTAAATTATTTCTACAAATACAACCCTAATATTTTTATATCATATAGCTTATTCATCATGCAATACAAAACTTTAACAACCCATGATATATAAAATTGTTATAACATTGTCGTTAAATTGATCTATATGGTTAATATTATGTGCCTTATGAAATATATATATATATACATATCCATTAATTTATTAGTAAATATAAATTATTGATAAATTTTTAGTAAATAATCAATCAATTTTTAGAAAGTTTATTTTATTTTCCAAAAACACATTTTCCTCACAAAAAAATTGTAT
The DNA here is from genome assembly GCA_963277665.1 of Viscum album. Classification (NCBI taxonomy): domain Eukaryota; kingdom Viridiplantae; phylum Streptophyta; class Magnoliopsida; order Santalales; family Viscaceae; genus Viscum; species Viscum album. Next base: position 315,784,446 of record OY728158.1, read on the forward strand.
TTATTTTTATGGAAATATATTATAATCAAAAATTTTTAAATTTAAGAAAAATAATTTGTTATTATTTAATTCATTTTTGTAATTGAAATATTAAAATTTTCTTTTGGGTAAATTTTGGATGTTTTCAGAAAAAAATTATATTTAGGGAATAATAATAACTACAGATTTTAGTAAAACTATTATTTATTTTTAATATATTCAATAATATATAGATCCCAATATGAAAATAATTTTTTAAAAGTAATATATGAATTATTTTGATATATTAAATCTAAATAAATAATTATTATTCAGATTTACATTGAAATTTAGTATGAGTTTGTTTTAAAGTTTAAAAACGGATTTTTTAGAAAATTATTTTAAAGCTTATAATTATTCTGCATTTTATTAAATTAAAATATAATCTAAGGAGGAATGTTTTAAATGTTCATTATATTTTATAAATAAATATATTTTTATTTATATTCATTCCATGATTTCTTTTAGGGATATATTTATTAAAAAATCTTATATTTGAAAAACACCTTCTTGAAAAGCCTATTTTTCATCATACCTCTGTTTTTTTATTTATATTTAATTTTTTACCCATATAAAAAATTTATTTGAAGAAAATAATCATGATTTTTTAAATTATTTTTACAAAAAATATTTGGGTGATTTTTTTATATTTATCCGAAAAGATTTAATTTTTTATCGGAGATATAATTACATTAGTTTAATTAAAAACCGCCTTTTAGTAAAAAATATTGAATTTTAATTGAAAACTGCCTTTTAATTTATTTAATCAATAAGGTTAAAATAATTTTTAGATAGGGTATTTAATAAAATTTGTCAATTTTTTTTATCATTTTAACAGATTTATTTATTTGGATTATATTTCATATTTATAATAGATATAATAGCTTTGTATTTTTTTAAACTGTTTCTCTTTAATAACCTGATTTTTTATTCTGTCTGCAACATTAATTTTGAATTGAATTTTTCTAATTAATAGAATGGAATTTTGATAAATGGTTTTCAAATTTTGAATCATAATATTTTATATGATTTAATAAGGTCAAAATAATTTTCTATATAACTAAACAGTTTATCTGGTACAAATTAATTAATATAATTATGGTAAAAATTGGTTTACTAGGGGTTAAAATAAAAGGATAAAGGAAAAATGAATTATAATATTCTCTAAAAACTATAATATATGAATATTGTTTACCATTAATCCTATGAGGATTGATAATAGTCCATTTTAAACTATTATTACATATAAGAAATGTGAGAGAGGTAATTTATTCCAAAAAAACGATTCATGTCTTATCCCCAAAATATCAAATGCCACCCACTATACTATCATGGTAAAACATTATAACAACTGGGTTTCAAAAAATATCTACACAAATGAATTCAAAATATTCTCATCTCATCCTAGAATCCTTTTTTTCATAAATCTATCCTTTAAAGGCCTTTGTTGTGACCCTAAATAGGATATTCGAATAAAAGGTTTGATTCTTTAATGACTATTTTTATTTTAATTATTTTTCCAAAATGTATAATTATTTTTAGAACATACATATATAACAACCCCAGTATCTTAAGTATTTTTATATTTTCTTATGTTAATGTAATTAGATAAATAATTTCCCTCTTCCATCAAATGTGTTACAATATAATCATATATGTGTATGGTAGAATACATCCTTGTAGAACGATGTAATTTGATTTCATTAACAACAATTATAGTTCGGTATGATGAATGTTATAATGACAATATATGATATTTATAGCACAATTATAACTTGTCGATTTTTTATGACATATAAAATTTTTAAATTCTATAATATAAAGAATATGATAACGTCTCTCTTATGTACGGAGGACTACCGCCGTGCAAAACAATATGATTCATTTTTCAAGAACGTGTTACGTGGAAGGTAATATGGGTAAAATTAATTAATATATGTTATATAAATGAAATAATAATGATATTCATGACATATTTATCATTTTTTATATAAAATATTATTTTATTAGTTACAATATCACCCATTTAAAAAATGATAATGTCGTCAATGGATGTGTCGACCACCACTTTCTAGAAGTGATAGGATTTCAATTTTCATCACCCCAAAAAAATTATAATATCTATAAGTATATAGAATTATATATTTTATTATTTATGATATAATTTTAATTATGTAATGATAAAATATTTCTTAAATTTTTTATGTAATTAGAATTGAAAAATAAGAATGTTACTCATGCATACATATGACCTAATATCTTACTGATTGTATGATCGACCATTATCCAGAAAAATATATCTCGATTTGATTAAAAGTAGAACAGATGCATAAATATTATATTAATTTCATGATTATTATTCTAGTTTTATTTATTTAATGACATCTTTGACCGTTGTGAACATACCAAATACATTTTGGACACATAATTTAATTATGGTCAAAACCTCTAATTCGAACCAAATTTATATATTAATAATATATAATATGTTTATAAGTATCATATAAGGAATATTAAACAAGATAAAGGTTATTAATCAATTATGTAATTAAAATTAGTTTATTATTTATGAATATAATGATCAATCATGTCAAATCAATCTCGATGGAATGGTTTTGTCATCAAAATTTAATTTTTTTGATATATATTCCATATTGAGAGCTCAATTTTGTCAGGTTGTTTCTATAATATCCCTAAATGTATTTTATGATTATTATAATTAAATTTATTGGTATTTACATATCTTATTTATCGTCTACCATTCATGGGGTTTACTCTTTTAATGTTTCAAATTTGTTTTGAGACTTTTGTGTCAATTTTTCTTTTTTTGGGATGCATATTATGTTATGCACTAATCTTTTTTTATGAGGTGAATATAATTACCCTTTTACATGTTATATCATGAATATAGATTTTTATTCACATTATATGTTTTATTTAATGTAATTGCTTCATTTGTTATTACAATTCAAATTACCATAGATAAAAGATTTTTATATTAGAATCTCATTTTTATTGGGATTATTTGCAATTAAGTCTCCAAAGTTTAAATATTTTCATTCACCTATAAATAATTATATGATTTTTTATATAGTATTTATTTAATAAAAATAATTTTTTCCCTTCACATTCCTCTATTAATGTACAAAAATGTTAAAGAAATGTTTTTACGAAACATTGACTTTTTTATCTTTTCAAATGAAAAGACATTTTCTTTTAAAAATAATTTTTTCTAACAATTGTCTAAATTTCCAACTATTTTTAAAATTATTTATTAATGGAATTTTTACCCATGTTTGAAATTTTATAAAATGCTTCAAAATATATAATCATTTATTATTAAAATAATTCATAAGTAGACATAAATGAGAAATTGAATAGAAAATTTGTATTAATGTGTAAGGCTTGAATAGAATTTCACACCACAATGACCAATATTTTATATGAATATTCCATTATATTTTATCAAGGTTACTTGAATAGAACTAATTTAAAATTTTTTATGTTTTAAAATTAGTTTTCAAAGTGGAAATTATGTTAGCCTCAAGAAATGTTTTGAATTATTTTAATTTTACTTTTATATGATTTTTATGTACTTTTAAATAAAAAGTATATCGAAAATATATTGTTTATTATTATATTTTTTAATAAAAAGTATATCCAAAATGAAAAGGATTTTTTTCCAAAAAATGTATTTAATGATATTTTAATGGTAAATCCACTAATCAATATCAACAATCCTTATTGATACTTGTTCCCTAATGGAAATAATTTTTAATGTTACCATCCTCATTATTTTTATGGATGAAATATGATTGTTTCAAATAGATTTTTATGGAACTAATTCCTAATACATGAGTCAATCATGTCATAATGAGATTTTTTTGGATTCCATTTCATTTTCCCTTATTTATTATGTTTCAATGATATTATTGTAGAACCCATATATTTTCTACTGGTTAATATTATTTCATTGAGATTGACATGTAAACCATTTATTGTCCATGGTTTAATCATTTTATGATAGAAAAATTATTTTTCAATGAGTTTTACATTAAAATTAAATATCAATGTAAATTTTTCAAGGTGAGGTTCTTAAAAATAATATATGATGGGTGCACCTAGATAACACTGGGTGAACCTATTATAGTTAGACGATAGGTGGACCCAGATATAAACACAATGAATTGGGTAATTATTATATTGTTAGAGGAATTATATTTGAGGTCTACTATATAATTATTCCAATTATAAGGGTTCTATTTGGATTATTCAATTGTTCTAGGATGATGATATTCATAGATACCAATATATTTTTTCTATTATTTCTATGGGTTTATGATATTTTATTTGATGAAGATTGGTATAACAAAAATCATGATCATTGATTACTATGAAACATTAAAATTTTAATTCCTTTTTTCATGTTTCCATATTTGATGATCTAGGTGTTGATGGTTATGAATATTCTTTTGTTATACTCGTGCACATTGATTATTTCATCATACCCTTATTCACTTCTATTTCTAGCTGATGATATTCATTTGTCAATGCTTTTATTTTCCCTTACCGATCATTTGAGTTCACCCTTCCGATGATTCATTTTCTACATGTTATAAATAATGAGGTTTGACAAATTAACTATATATGGGATTCCATATTGATAATGATGATTCATTAATGTGAAATAAGAAAACCAGGATTAAGCAAGGGATAGGATCAATAGACCACATAGTCCATGATCGTTACGAGTTTTTCCAAATTATATAAAACATTAAATATTAATGGTCCTCATGAATATAAGTGATATATTTTTTCCAGTTTAGTTTTTAATATTAGGATAGAAAAAATGGGTCACAATAATTGGCATGACTATCAAAAAGGAAAATTGTACAATTCTAGAACCAGATATGGGAGTACGAGTTCAAATATATTATAATTAGTATCAAAATAATGGTTTTGATATAATTGGAGATTAAGATGTTTTAATTTGAGGTTATATTAATCATAATGTATACATACATAAGACTATAACCATATGGATAAAAATGAGTTCAAATTATTAGAGACCGTTTAAGTTATTAAGTGATGATATCTTAACATTATTATGAAAATTTTGGATGTTTCAATAGGTTGAATATTTTGTAATGATATGGTTTAACATGATGTATAAATTTAAATTATATGGAAATATGATTTATGGTTTGGATAACCTTGAGTGTTTGAATAATTTTGAATATTTATAACACATGTTTTATCATATAGATATCCACATGATTGAAATGTGATTTTGTGGCCAAGTTATTAATGTAATTTAAAATGAAGATCACTATATTTTTCATCTTAAATTATAAAATTTATTATATAACCATTGAGGTAAAAACTCTATTTAATTTTTAGGTTATTAATATTATTTTGGAAATTGGTATATTGAATGATTTTTTTTCAATATTTGGTATTAATGTTAAAATTTTATGATTACTGTATTTTATGATGGTGTATTATTTTTGGTTATTGTCTTACCAGGTTCTACCTATTTTGGTTATGTAAAATGTTTAATGTCAGGATGAATACCATATTATATGTTTTATGGATATTTGGTCTTTAAAATTTTATTTTAATTACAATGAATGAAAAATTCATCCCGAATATGCATTGTTTGGAGAAAAAGAAAATGTTTTTCTTGAAATTGATTAATGGTTGGAATTATACTAATCAAATATGTATATTTCCGTAATAAATTTGACTAAATTGTAAGATATTTCCTTAAATCTAGAAAAATGATACTGGAAAAAATGTTATCATAGTACTTTCATTTCTCAAAAACCAATGGTATATTAAATCATTATAGGTTTATGTTTATGGGGCCCTTAACGTTTCATTGACTAATCACATGATGGTGATTCATGACCTCAATAAATATCTATAATTATTTGTGATTTTCCTATATTCCCATCTATGTTCCCATATATAATAATCTTGTTATCTGTTACAACATATGACCTTTTTTATAAACTTTTATATCTATTTTAGAGGACTTTTAATTAAAACATTTTAGGTTGTGTGGTTACAAGAAATGTATTTTCAGATTTCCAGCCTTTGATTACTTAAATAAAACTCAAAATGTGAGGAATAATTCTATAATTGTAGAGGGGGGGATGTAACACTTCAAGATATCAAAAATATATCTTAGATAGCATAAAGGAAATGAAACACTACACTTAGGTGAGAAATGTACCTCCCTGAAACATTATTTTAATGCCCCATCCATTGAAGCCTAGAGCCGGTGCATTATGTTATTACTTTTTCATGATTACAGATAATCAAATCCTAATGGACAAAAAAGTATAGATGTTTTTGGAAATGATATTAAAAACGTGATACCCATATTATAAAGTTATGTATAAAATAAAACATAATACCTAACAAAGACTAATAAGTTGCATCCTTGAAACATATTCCAAGAATACATCTTTTATCCTAGAGAAAGGAATCAAATAAGTGAGTTAAAATAATCTATAAGGGTAAAAATAAAATGGACGTAAACATGAATAAATAAGATTATACAACATGAATAGGAAAATAATTGAACATAATTTCCATTTAAAAAAGCTGGGTAAGTTATAATTAATCTTGTATGTTAAATGACTAAAGACACATTCCATTTTATCAATTAAAGGAATCCTTATATACTATAAAAGAGAAAAAAAATGGATAATAAAAAAACTGAATTATCAATAAAAGAAATAATCAATTATTGGATGTTATGTTTCCTAGGTACATGGTACCTTTATCATCAAGAATTTTCAAAAGATAGTTTACCATATCAAGTAGAAACCCATCTAATTTGACTAATTAATTAATCTCATGAGCCAACCAATGCATTGTGTAGATCAAGTTAATCATTCCAAAACCATATAATAATAGTCCAAATATTTCCTTATATATAAATTATTATTTTTAATTAATATGAAATATTTCTTATTAAATATCTGTATGCAATAAAAGATACAAATTTATTAATATTTACTCAATTAATTATATAACAATCATAAAGGACGTTATTTGTAAAAATGGTGTATAGTTTAGGAAATAATGGTATTAATTAAATTAAAATATATATAATTATGATAAATGAAATATAAAATCAAAATGAACATAATTAAGACATTGATTCAATAAAAAGTTAATTATCAAAAATGAAAGTGGTAAAATAAACAAAACTTTTTCAACTTGGATATATTCAAGTCCAACACATTGGATGAGATAATTCAGTGAAAAATTTAAAATAATATGAATTGTGTGTGACTAATGATATTAAATTAAAAACATGTAGTATATACACTAGAAAAAATAAATTTGTTTAGAATATTACATTTATTTCACAAATGTAAAATTTTATGTAAAAATCCCATACCTTTAGTCTGAATTGTCATGTGTGTCATTATCATTAAGAATAATAAACTAATGTTAACTATTAACTTTATGTAGAAAATTTTTAATGTTTATTATTATAATTATTTCTCATATTACAATCATTTATACAACTATTTAAACAATTATGTTTAGATCGGGTGTTTTCACCAAATTCAATTCAAGTGTCAAATATGAATTTGTATGTCGACTATGGTAAAAGGGGTAATTATATAAAAATAGAAAGAATATTAATAATGAAATAATTATCATATTTATATATGTATTATAATTTTAAAACAAATCATGAACTTTTGTTCTGAAAAATGAACCAACATTACAATCATGGAGAAGATATTCCATACATATGCATGAGTAACGTTCCCATTTTTCAGTATCATTTTTGGGACATGGTTGTGAAAAATGTATCTTAAAAAAGTGATAAAAATATCATAAATACAAATTTATTTACTCTATATATATATATATATATATAATTTTTTGATTTAAAAGAAATCACATTACGTCAATGAGGAGGTAGTCATCATGTGCACAAATGAGTTTATCAAATTTTTTGTGAGAGAAAAGGGTAGTAAAAAATGATATTTTATATTTAAGGATATTTAATTATTTCATTAAATAATAACAATTACATGTATTTCAAAAAAAAATTTAAACCCATACTTATACATTCTAGGTAATATGTGAAAGTATCACATTTTTTTGAGGAGGTGATAGTCCCCATGTCCAAAAATGATGTTATCATATTCACACAACATGGAAGGAATGATGGATTATGTTATCTAAAAATTATATTAGTATGAATAACAATTAAATACCATAAATATAAAATAAAAAATTGTATGTTCATCATAATTTTCAATCATTATAGGTGGTAAGGGAAAAAAGAATTACATCATTTTGTCATGTAGTAGTCTGTCGTACTCATGACTTGTAATTTCGTTATCTATTTGATGGAAGTGTGTGTAGGTTTAGGTAAAAATAAAAAATTAAAAACAGATATGTATATTTTGGATAAATTTATAATTAAATAAATATTGAATGAAAATAATTTAATTTTTTGAGAAAGAAATAAAACAAATGTGACCCTGGAAGAATATTACCTCATTTTCAGGTAACTCATTTTGGTTTTACCAAAATATCTTCAGAGTATTTCATTCATCCCAAATTTAGGATTCTTTTTTATGGTAAGGAATTTTGGATCTCATGTAGGATAATTTTGGACAACAAAAGGGCTTTAGAGGTGTGGATTAGTGGGAGGGGTGAGTACTTATTTATAGTGAAGGAGAAGTGTCATTCTTATAAATATTTGGAAAGGGAATTCACACATGTTTTTCATGTCCAATGGTGCAAAAGAATGAAAAATATTATAAAAATGACTGAAAAATTGTAAATATATATTTTAAATATATTTTTTATATGTTTATTGGTTATTTTTATCCTTAATATTATGGTTTTGTCTAATGTTAGGAAAATTTGTCTCTTATTCGTTTTAAATAATTTTAGTTACTTTCAATAATATTATTAGAAAAATCGAATTTTTCATTATTATAAATTATAAATTTTTATTATTACAAATAATGTTTCATTTTATACAAATTCTTATCATAGAATTTGCAATAATTAATTTTAAATTAATCTCTTAGACGTGGTGAAAAAGAGAATTTTTCAGGTAAAAATGTTCAGAAGTTTGAAATTTTTTATATACAATTTCACTGTAAAATAGATTACAATGAAATAAATTTTGTTATTTATGAATAAAGGATCTAATTTTACATTAAAATAATTTTAATATATAATTTATCCACATAAATAAATTAGTTGAATGCACAGTTTTCGTTTAAATTTCTGTATTTTACACTATTCATTAACAAAATAAACTTCTCCGAAAATTTACAAAACATCACCCAAAAGTAATTTTTATGTTTCTATTTAGTGAATGATGTTTATTTTTTTATATTAAATATAAAAAAGAGTAAATTTTTTATATAAAATAAGAAATCTAGTAAAAGGATGGAAAACAACTTTTAAAAAAGTATGGGGGTTTAAGAGTAAAATTATATTTATTATTATATTATTCCTATAATATATATTATATTAATTTAAAAGTATTTTATTGAATATATAATATATATATATATTATAACATATCATCTTTTAAGATAGAAACCCTATGTTTAATAGAGTACATGATACTCTACATCAGCCATAAACAAAAAAACTAAATACTATTATTTAAATATTACCATTATAAAATTGTCATTGGAATGAGGAGAATGAATAATATTAACTAAATTATGAAAATATTGTTGAAAAATGTTAATATAATGATCATTGGTTACCAAAGTTTTTAGAAATGGAAATAAAACCCAATTGAATATAAAGGATGTGTTTTTATGAAAACATATTTAAATGTGAATAATTGTGTTTATATAATTATATCACTATTTTAGTATTATATATAATAAATATAAACTCAATTTTATGTTTAAAATTCATTATATTTGTTTTCTATAAAATATATAAAAACAAAATCAATTTTATAGATAAAAGGAGTATTTTTTCTTAAAATGTAGTTTTACTGCCTTTTGATGTCAAATCCATTTTAAATAATATTTTGAAAATATTTTAAGTTGTATTTGACCACATAAACATATTATTTTTAATAGGGTCATAAAAATGTACTTTTGTTGAAATTTTTGTTCTTTTCTAATAAAATTCATATTTTAACGAGTAGTGAAAAATTCTGTATTTTAATTCAAAACCGCATTTTCATCTAATTTTTTGTATTTTTAAAATTTATTTTTGATTGGTTTTAATTTTTAATAGGAATTTTTTATCATAAAATTCAATTTTTTTCATTGTAAGAAATTGCACCAAGAAATATGATATAAAACTTGTCATTCTTTTGATGGTTTTATTTTTACAAAACATATTTTCTCAGTTTAATAGCATGAATTATTTTTAAATTAATTCCTACAATATATATGTTATTAATTTCAAAAAATATATTCAATATTTTTAATCAAAATTTCAAAATTATGTAAATAGGTCCCATTTATATTTAATGGTGATGAAATGTAACTTCAGTAACTACTAATTTTCAATGGTTAAAGGGTAAATCAAGTAAAGAAGTGTAAATATAATATTATAATAATATAAAACAACCCTAAAACTTGTCATCATACTATTGGATGAAATATGTTCGACCAATACAACACTTGTGATGAAAATTTGTCATTTGGAATCCACTTGGGAATGGATATGACACTTATAACTTTTAATTTAAAGTAAAGGAAAATATGTTATAAACATAAATCCTCTTACTAATTTTATATAATATTTTTTTATATAAATTTTATCTTATACAATAAATATTAATTATAAATACAAGAATATTTCCTACATCATTTTATTTTATTTATAATTTTTATATATTAAAAAATTAAATTAATTTATTACAAAATGATGATGTAGTGATTTATTTATTAATGATGGAATCAAATAAATGATATTATAAATATAAAAATAAATATTATTTGAAATAATTTATGTCAGAAAATATTTTTATAGGATAATATGAAATTTTTTAAGACTATTTAATTATTTGGTGTGAATTTATCTTTCTATTTTTATTTTATTTAAACTCAATGTAATGAATAGTGTCAAAAGTGACATAATTCATAACATAATATATAAATTAGTTTATTAAATGCTATAAATTTACATAAAATATAATATTTGATCAAATGGTTATTATAAGTATTAATATGTCATTAATGATACTTTTGTGTTTTTTTACAAGTAATGGTAATTAAAATAACACAAAAGTGTAAATAAAAAGTTATCATGGTAAATTTAAAAAAGATTAAATAAGGTTTAAACAAAAATGATTAGGATTAAAAAATATTCAAAAAATATCTACTTTTAATTAGATAATTGGTATATGACCCAAAATAATCATATATTTTAAATAAATGAGTTTGGTTCCATAAGAAACCAAAAATAAATTTTTAATAATCATATATTTCAATGCTTTCTTAATGTGACCCTCATCGGTCCTATAAAAGCGATCCTTTCCTTCTTTTTTATTCACACATCCTAAGCCTCTTGGTTCTGACATTATCTATATAAAACTATTTGTGTAATCCCTACCCACATTTTGAAATATATTGTTTTACAGATGTACACACTTTTTAGAGGTGTTCTTCAAAGGCACTCAACTGAAGAAGAAATATCATTTTTAAGTGTTTCTTATTTATTTCTTCCTCCACTTACATAAAATACAATCAAACCATGATGAGATAATATCTACAGTATACTTAATATACTAATATGTTATTATGTTAATATCATCACCTATATCCATCTCCATATCCATTAAATGGTAAAGGAATTAAAAATTCGTGTGTATGTGTGAAATATCAACCCCACAAAATGATCCAATTCATTTTACATAACCTTATCTAATGAATGGTTATAAAAATTTAATTCATGTCCATATTTTATATTCATGAAACAGTATTCGTTATTAAATTACAATATATCAATTATTTTCTTACTTCCATGATCATTAAAATGATAATGTCATTCGTGTGTACGTGTGGACTATCACCTCCATGAAGCGGTATGACTCATTTTGATTCATTATATAAATGATATGATATATATAATTATATTTATATGATTATTAGTATTTTAATAAAATCATGATAATTATGTAAATTCTAAATTATAATTACAATATCTCTATAATGACCAATGATTGAAAATGAAATTTTATGAGTGAAATGTTAATAAATGCAATCAATTATGTTGTATAAATATATAATGGTACTTGTGAATTTGATGGGTGGTTATGTGATAATCTATAGATGGGTGGTTCTACTATAAACCAAGTATGGGTGGTTCGATTATAAACACCAATGCATTGGGTATCGATGTTAGCCATATGACTATTCTATTTATAAGAATGATATGTGTGGAATTCAATAGTATGATTATTCCATTTAAGTATGATTATGTCTCATTATACATTTTATATGTTATGTTTTCCTTATACGGGTTTTATTGGAATATATTTGTTATAAAATGCTAATCAATGAGCTTATATTCAGTGAATAATATTTACTACTTCATAAAGGTGAAAAGTATTACATTATGTAAATGTATTCATGGATTACATGTTTTTAATGACTAAGATTTTTTCTTCCCTTGTGTATCCCTTATAAGGATTTTTTCCCTCCACTTGTTTTTGAAATATTTTCTATTGGGAATAATGATGGGTAAGATAAAGTAATATGTTAAGAATATTTTTATCACCAAAAGAAAACACATTTTATTTTAAATGTTTTCATTTCTTGAAATAATGGAGTGTGAGTTGAAGTGTATTCTTTGTAATATTTAAGTTTTTATATATTAATTTTTACCTAATAATATAAATATCTAAAACTGAAAATATTTCATAGGTGAACTAATGTGAAATTGTCAACTTATCTCAATATTAAGTATTGTTTGAGGATGATTCCATATAGTTGGTATCAGAGGAATGTTATGACAACTTGAGAGATTATGTTGTTTTTATAAGTGTTATGGTTATCATCATGGGTTTATAATTTTAAAGTTTATCATAATATCAATGTCTTAAAAACCCATTCTTAGGGTTTATGTTTTGAAATATTAAGGTGACTACTGGTATTTTTTTGTGACATTATCCGTTGAGGAAATTAGGGTTTATTAGTTTCTGGGATAAAAAATGTGAGGCCTGAAATAACATTGAGGTCATAAAATGAAATTGTTATTTGTGAGGATTTTATAATATTATTGGGACTGGTATAAAAATAAATATTATTTTGAAAAAAACAATAGATTGGTTGTGTGACAACTTGTCACATCGTTCAAAGCTATAGGAATAAAACCAGCAACCAATGTGTGAAAGGTATTTATCACCAAACACTAGTCCATGTGAAGTCCACGGTTAGTAAGATTATTTATTTTTATTTATACTAGTTTATGGACTAATATGAAGATGATTTTGGGAACTTATGTTTTTTCAAATAGATATCCTTGGTATTGGAAAATGACTTGGGGATTAAGGGATAAATATTATTTTAGAAGGCATTCCCTACTTGGGGAAATTAATATGATTATGATAAATAAAATACCATGGGATTATATTTTAGGAGTAATATTTTAATTATTTCGGGAGAAATCAATGATTTAATTATGTGCATATAGTGATTTTAATTATTTATAGAAGTGACGAACCTATCTTGAAGAAAATGTGGTTAGGTTAACTACTATTTGGTATGAAAAATTTAGTGTGTTAGATGTTATTTTGAGATAATTATTTCTATTTATCTAGGAATACTATGTTATCATACCCTTATAAGTTTTGTGTTATAAACAGTTTTTTTATTATTTTGAGGAATTTTAACAAAAATTATTTATCAAATGGTATTCATTGTACTTTGGAAATTATTGTTGAATATTTGAGATTTAAAACTAGATTTTCATCATATAATGGTTTATATTTTTGGTAAATTAATTGATTTTATTAGAAACATTTGGGTTTTGGTTAATATGTAAAGATAATATTAATATATAGATAAAATTTGGTGGATTAAGTGGTTCTCTAGAAGTTTATTCCATTGATTCAGGTGCGACCAAGCCATCTTGAATACTCATCGTTTGGAGAAAGGATGTGTTTATAGAAGAAATTTATTAATACATGAAACTCTACATGATAATTAATTATTTTTACTTATGTTCTTTATCATCATCTTAAAAAAATTTATCAACTTAATGAAAATGATTGTAATACAAAATAATTTTTTACTTACCTTTCGTACATCGAAATCGAAAATCGTTTAATACAACATGTAAAGACCTGTAAATTTCAGGGAAATTTTTCTCTTAATTTTATATGGAACTTTACAAGAACGGAGTTTTTGATGGCACGTGATTCCGAGGCCCGGTGTGCCCGGAATCATTTTCCGAAGTTTGGCTCGGGTACGTTCAGTGAACGAATGAGCAAGTTTTTCTAACTTTTGAACTGGTGCTCGGAATCGAATTCTGAGGGCAGTGATGGAATCGCAGTGCCGATATTTTCTTATAAATGCCTCTTTCGGAGTTGTGTTTTCTCGGGTGTGGTTTTTAATTTTTGGGGTTAAGTGAAGAACATAAAATAAAGGGGTGCGACAACTTTATTTTATTTCACTTAAAGACACGTAATGAAACTTAAAGCAGCTTAAGCTGAGTTGAAGCGGATAAGGTGGAACACAAAATATCCTACCCTCTTTGTAGGATATTTTTGAGGTGGGTCCCGTACGAGCCCCACCGTTTCTTTTCCTCTAAGTAACGCATGTGCGAAAACTCCTCTTTAATGAATGTCTACTGATACGTTTTCTAAAACTCTTAACGCCCCTATTAAATGGACTGTTAAGTCGTTACAATTAATTCACCAAATTAATGGTTTGTTTCTTAACATGTTTTTCAAACTGTTGTCATAATAATAAAATAATACCAACACCCTTTTTGTTGAGGGGTCGCTTATTGAGAGGATTTGGAGAAACTGTATCTTCATCCTCCTTCGAAAAGAACGTGAAGAACGCGAAGAACACGAAGAAGACCAGCATTCGATGAAAGGCGACGAAGAATTCCAAACCCTCGGAGATCGACGACGCGACGCCGTGTACCGCGACACCGATGATTCTCCTTCTCCGACGTTCTTCTGCGACGATTATCCGCTCGCGACAAATATTCGATCAACTGCTTGTGGTAGGAGATTGAGGATCTTTTAAATTTCCTTTATGGATTTTATCCTCAACATGGATTTATTTCGTGAAATTAAATCTGTGTGTTTTTTGTAACCCTCGGAGATCGTCGACGTGACGCCGTGTACCGCGACGACGCGACGCCCCTTCCGCGACGCGACGATCCTTGTCTTCCGCGACAGTTAAATCCGCGAAGAACTTGTCCGATGACAACGACGAGGTAGGGGTTTGGTTTATTGAATATTTGTGATTTATACCCGCGGTGTTTCATTATTAAAATTGTTGTGAGACGTTTAAACCGCTAACGTGGTGGGTGTGGACTAACGACCAAGTCCAAACCCACCGCCCCTTTCGTTCTTTGTGTGTGAAACGGCGGACGTCGACCAAGAAGGCCACATGGGCGATGCGGGGTCGTCGCAGTGAAGGAAGGACCCCGGGAGGACTTTTGGAGAAGACGACAAGGATTTCCGACCACCGGAACTCATCCGGTGGTCTGTGAAGAAAACCGACGGCGCGCCACGCCGGCACGGCGGCGGAAGGCGGCGGCGCCCGGTGCGCCGCTGAGGAGAACCGATGCGGCTGAAGCCGCGGCGGTGGCAGGAAAACCCGCAACCGCACGGGTCCGGTGAGAGACGGGATGCGGCCAGCTGCCACGTCCGCTGGCAAGGGCGGCCCCATGCGGCGGTGCGGTAATCTCACGCGGGGGCAGCATGCCCCCGGCGCTGCTCGGCCGTAACCGGCAGAGCCGTCCCCTGGCGGCCGGGCCGGACCCAGGCCGGGCCGGGCCACCCCAGCTGGGCCGGCTCACGCCCAGCCGGGTCGGACCTGGACCCGGGTCGGGTCGACCCGGTTCGGGCCGACCTAGGGGGGTTGGGCCGGGTCGGTCTGGGCCCAGACCACCCATTTTCGGACCTTTTTGGTCTTTTGACCGTATCATGAGATACGGGCCTCCGATCAATGTACCGTCAGCAGCGATGCGATCCTTGGACTTAGTCGGTCGTTTTGACGTATCGCACTCAAGGTTTCAGAATACTTTGGGTTCGATCGGGTTGGTTCGTACACGAAACCAACCGGGCCCTCAAAGCGGAAACACTCGTATCTTGAGCTCCAGATGTCCGATTGACGTGCCGTCAACATTGATGGATTCCTCTTAGTGAGGCAGGACTTTTGGATTACTCTGACCGAGGATTGGATGCATGTGGAGTACGTTCGGGTTGGGTTTTACATAAAAACCAACCGGGCCCCTAGGACGAAAAAGCCAATAACTCTCAGACCGGGCGTCCAATTGACGTGCCGTCTGCGACGTTGAGTTCCTGTTGATGATACAGAACATATGGATACATCATATCTAGACTATGTGTTAGTTGATGTATCAGCCTCTCGGATCGTGGAGCAGACCCTCCCGAACGAGCTTGCTGTGTGCAGGAACCCTAGAGCTGGCTGCGACTGCTACTGCGACAATGACGACGACTGTACAGAGATCCTTAGTGGATTCGACAACGACTGTCCAGAGTTCTTCAGTGGATTCAACGACGACTACAACACTCAGCAATCCTTTTTGGATCTTTGCTACCGATCATGTGTGGGTCTGATCCTGTGTGGGTCAGCACTCAGTGGTCCTGTGTGGGTCAGTGCCTACAGATCCTATGTGGGTCCGATCCTATGTGGGTCTTTGCGGGGGATAGTAACCTATTGATACTGTGTGGGTCAGATCCATTGTGGGTCATTGTGGGGGTTAGTTACCTATCGATCCTTTGTGGGTTAGATCCTTTGTGGGTCATTGTGGGGGTTAGTACCTATAGATCCTTTGTGGGTCCGACGTCTTAGATGCATTAGTGGCAATATCTGGTCATCTTTATCGTCATATGAAGAAGTATACCTGTGTGAGATGAATCCTGTTTTTTTTGTAATTTGTGGATTGTGTTGTGCTATCCTATGTGGATTTACATTTTTCTTTCCTGTTTGGACTGGGTTGTACTTGGGCTCGGATGTTGGAGCTGAACGAGAATTGATGACTTAAGTATATGTATGGGCATATACCTAAGCAGTGTCGGATGTTACTTCGTGATTGTATCTTTCCATTGTGGATTATCCTTTTTGGATTACCCTTTGTGGATTCTGGGAGACCTTCGGGGGTCTCGGGGTCCCTACTGAGTAGCTTATACTCACCCCTTCACGGGTTATGCCCGCACTACGATGTGTTGGTTGCAGACGACGGACAGCGCTGATCGTGGTTGATGCCTGTGAAGCAGGATGGTACCTGGAGGTGGACCACTGGGCGGGACGTACTCGGAGCAGTCGGCTGGAACCGAGGGGTAGTGGAGGCTATTTGTACCCACCCTTTAGGTGGGATTTCCACTGGACAGCTCGACATTGCGGCTTTACTTTTCAGTTGCTGTTTTCCCCTTTCCGGTTGTACTTTACATTCAGTTTGGGTTTGTATACTGGCCCACTTACTTTTCCTCACTTACTGTTGTACCATTTTTTACATAGTGTTTACTTCCGCCTGCTTGCTCTGTGGTGTTTCTGGTTACCTTACAAAGGCAATGCCTTCCCTTTTACCAGAATTTACGCCTTGGTGCTAGTCGCCAGCCCCTGGCCTATAGAAGGCGGGCATGGGGTAGTCACGGCACGGGCCCCGAGGACGGGTCATGAAAAAGTGGTATCAGAGGAGTTCGGTTCTACCGCAGACTCTGATCTTTCTTCTATGTGAAGCAATAGTGTTAAGCGTATCGAGTGTGGTTATCAGTTCAGGGAGCCCAGTGTTGGTGCAGCGGCCGACGTATCCGTAAACCAGGTCCCTGACTTCTGATTTCCAACTTAATGCACCAAAACATTGATTGCATGTGTGTTTCATGTTTTCTTTGTGATTACTCTGTGCCAGCTCACCAGGTATACTATTCTGACCGTGGAACACCTGTTTCCCTTTCAGGAATATCCCACGATGGAAGCCAACTAGGGTTCCGAGAGTTGAGCATGACGATAGCCCGCCGAGCGACGAGGCCTCGGTGCAGGGCCCTTTGACAGTAGAGGCACCGGCAGTACCGCTACCCGCTGAGCCACCGATGCTTCCAGCCCCAGCCGCTGACGATGAACGTCGCCTTATTACACTTCACGAGTTCCAGCACCAATGACCACCCAGGTTACGCGGGGAGACGGACCCCCAGGCAGTCGAGGACTGGCCGGAGGCAGTTTTACGAGTTTTCCGGTTAGTGAGGACACCAGCAGACCTCATGGTGATCCTCGTAGCGAGCCTACTGCACACGGTAGTGGGAAGATGTTGGAGCTTGATACTCCAGGTTCACGATGAGGCATCTCTTCTCTGAATGGACTTTGAGATCCTCTTCTGCTCGGACTTCGTCCCAGCCACCCTCTATGGGGTGCACATCCAAAAGCTTCTTCAGCTGCGGCAGGGCAGCTTGACGGTTGCCCAGTACTCGGCGAGATTTACCGATATCTCACGCTACTTGACAAACATGGTATGGGACCCATTCATTCGGGCCCGGACCATTGAGCAGGGATTGAGACATGAGATAAGGGCATCGCTAATCTCCCTCAGCATTCCGACTCAGGCAGGAGTACTGGACCGATCCCTTTTGATTGAGATCTTCCTTGCTGAGCCTTCATCAGTAGCGAGACCTACCGCAGGGCGGCACGTAGTAGAGTCTTTTGCAGAAGGCAGTCGA
This sequence comes from Viscum album, assembly GCA_963277665.1. Lineage (NCBI taxonomy): Eukaryota > Viridiplantae > Streptophyta > Magnoliopsida > Santalales > Viscaceae > Viscum > Viscum album. The sequence continues at coordinate 315,803,359 of OY728158.1, forward strand.
CGGATGAATCAGGGGTCTAGGCGGACCATACCCTCTCGTAGACGACCTCAGGACACTGGCTCAGCAGTGCGGGGCACACAGCATGGATCCAGTCTTTTGAGAGGCAGACAGTGCTACCCAAGCGGCAGGCAGGGCCACATGGCTCATGACTTCCCGACCCACTGTGCCGAGGAGCAGCAGACGGTTGAGGGGCAACCCAGGAAGAGGCAGAGGGTCGACCGTGGCGGTCTGCATGGAGCAGGCGGACGAGGAAGCGGAGCTGGCCGAGTAGCAGGTGTTGGGCAATGCTTTGAGGCTCTACCACCACTACCACAGGGAGGTCCACCCCGGCCACAGGGAGCTGGCGGGCAGAGACAGGAATAGCTCCAGGCAGTGGAGGCCTATGACCACAGCGCGCCCGAGATGATTCGAGGTACTATCTGTATCTATTCCACCCTTGTTGCAGTTCTTATAGACATAGGAGCGAGTCACTCTTTCATAGCTGTTGCCCTTGTTCGGAGATCGGAGATTCTGACAGATCTGTTGGCTCGATCCTTATGGCTAGAGGCTCCTACGGGAGCAGACTCTACGATTATGCACTAGTGCCGGCAGTGTGAGCTTAATCTAGGAGGCGAGAGCTTCGGCTGTGATCTTCTTGTAGCAGCGTCGAGGCCTTACGACGTCATCTTGGGCATGGATTGGTTATCTACAGTCCATGCACAGATTGACTATTTTAGGTGCAAGGTTCGATGTGTACGCACCGACGGGAGCAGGTTCACCTTCACTAGAGAGAAGGGAGCCTTCGTAGCATAGGATGGACTTCTTCAGAGGAGATGACAACCCATCACTCATCAGTTGGCTAGCCTCATCCTAGGAGCAGTTGACGTGCGAAGTCCTAGTTTTCCTGCAGTGGTGGATCAGTATGCAGACGTCTTTCCAGACGACGTTCCAGGGATACCTCCTCGCAGAGATGTAGAATTTTATATTAACTTGTACAATGGGACAACCCCGATATCGAATCTAGTGTATCGGATGGCCCCTGCTGAGCTTTGAGAGCTACGGGTACAGTTGGAGGACTTGCAGGGCAAGGGATTCATCTAATCCAGTGTTTCACCCTGGGCTTCCCCGATATTGTTTGCCAAGAAGGTGGACAGGATCTTACAAAATTGTGTCAACTATCGTCACCTGAACCAGGTGACGGTGAGGAACATGTATCCACTACCGAGGATTGATGACCTCTTCGATCAGCTCAAGGGAGCACGGTGGTTCTCGAAGATAGACCTTAGGTCAAGCTATCATCCGCTCAGAGTTCGGGACGAGGACGTGCAGAAGACATCCTTCAAATGGCAGTATGCACACTATGAGTTCTTGGCTATGACTTTCGGTATAACCTATACTATGGCAGTGTTCATGGGCCTCATGAACAAGATCTTTCAGCCATACCTCGATCGATTTGTCGCGGTCTTCATCGACGACATTTTGATATACTCGACAACTGAGGAGGAGCATGCCTATCACTTGCGAGTTGTACTGGACACACATTGAGAGCACCAACATTATGGAAAGATCTAAAAGTGTAAGTGCTCGATACGTGAGGTCCACTTATTGGGACATGTCATCTCTGAGGTAGGAGTTGCAGTGGATCCTGCGATGATCGAGACAATGCTAGCTTGGGAGCCACCCAAGAACGTGATAGAGGTGCGGAGTTTCTTGGGACTAGTTGGATACTATCGGAGATTTGTGCCAGACTTCTCCAGAGTTGGGGAACCAGTCTCAGATCTTACGAAGAATAGGAAACCCTTTGTGTGTTCAGACAGATGTCAACAGAGCTTTCAGGAGCTGAGACAAAGATTGACCAGCACCTCTATCTTGAGGTTGCCTGAGGAGGAAGTAGGGTACGTAGTCTACTGCGATGCATCAGGTACCAGACTCAGATGTGTCCTGATACAAGAGCAGGCAGTGATTGTCTATGGATCACGTCAGTTGAGGCTACATGAGCAGAACTATGCTACCCACGACCTGGAGTTAGCAGCAGTAGTCTTCACTCTGAAGACATGGCGACACTACCTGATGGGCGAGCGCTTTACAGTCTATTCTGACCATCAGGGTCTCAGGTAGATATTTTCTCAAAAGGACATGAACCTGAGACAGTGGCGATGGCTCGAGTTCCTCGAAGACTATGACATTGAGATAGTCTATACTCCTGGGAAGGGGAACGTGGTAGCTGATGCTCTCAGCAGGAGGATGGGAATTCAGCTACTCGAGGAGGCGATAGAGCAGCTAGCCTCCTTGAAAATATCCTTCATGGATTGAGATGGCGCAGCCTTCCTTCAGTCTCTCACAGTCTCTCCTCCACTACTAAAGTGGGTCAGAGAGGCACAGTGTGGGGACGCTGACTGTGAGACGTGGCGTGCACAGATATCCTCAGGATAGGCACCTGATGGTTTCTACTTTGGAGCAGACCACAACATCCTTTTCAGAGGATGTACCTTAGTACAAGTTGCTTTACGAGAGGAGGTGCTGATAGAGTTTCACACTTCTCCTTTGGTAGTACATCCTGGAGTTGCGAAGATGTACCAGGACCTTAGATGACAACACTGGTGGTCGAGCATGAAGAAGGTTTTGGCAGAGTTCGTTTCTCGATGCCTCACCTTCCAGCAGGTGAAGGCAGAGCATCAGGTACCAGCAGGCTTGATACAGCCCTTGGAGGTTCCAAAGTGGAAGTGGGATGTGATATCTATGGACTTCGTGACTGTACTTCCATGCACTTCCAGAGGTCACGACTCCATTTGGGTGATTGTCGACCGACTCACCATGTCAGCTCACTTCTTACCCATCACATAACAAGGCTCAGTGGAGATCCTGGGACATCTCTACGTTCAGGAGATTATACGGCTTCATGGTGTGCCATCATCTATCGTCTCCGATCGAGATTCTCGATTTACTTCTCGGCTTTGGAAGGGGTTACAGGAGGCGTTCGAGATGCAGCTACGTCTGAACACCGCCTTTCACCCTTAGACGGATGGTTAGACGGAGTGGACCATTCAGAATCTCAAGTACATGCTCTGCGCATGTGTCCTCGACTTTTATTTCAATTGGGAGGACCACCTACACTTGGAGGAGTTTGAATACAAAAACAGATACCACTCCACCATCGGGATGGAACCATACTAGGCGTTGTAGGACCGACCTTGCAGATCTCATTTGTGCTGGACAGACCTTAGGGAGTCAGCACTTTTGGGACCAGAGATGGTCCAGGCCACGACAGAGAAGGTATATGTCAACCAGGAGCGGATGAGTACAACACAGAGCCGACAGAAGTCTTATGCTAACAGGAGGCGGAGGCCACTAGAGTTCGAGGATGGCGACCATGTCTTCTTGTGTGTCTCACCTCGACGTGGATTATGGAGATTTGGCAGAGGCGGAAAGTTGTCTCCACGCTTCATCGGACCATTCTAGGTCCTCAGTAGGATCGGCGAGGTGGCTTATCGCCTGGCTCTACCACCTCAGTTACACCGGGTTCACGACGTCTTCCATGTATCTCAGTTGAGGAGATACGTGCATGACCCGACGCATATCATTGACCATGGGGAGATGGACGTTGATGATGGGGTGACTTTTTTCGGAGGTCCCGGTGGAGGTTGAGGATCGACAGGAGCGGTTCCTACGTGGATGATCGAATCCTCTAGTGCGCATCAGATGGCAGCACGAGAACCTCCAGGAGAGCACTTGGGAGCGGGAGGCTCAGATGTGTGCTCAATACCCACATTTGATTCCCTAGCTTATGATGTATCTTTACGGGGACGTAAAGTCCTGAGGTGGGAGTGATGTAAAGACCCATAAATTTCAGGGAAATTTTATTCTTAATTTTATTTGGAATTTTACAAAAACGTAGTTTTTGACGGCACGTGATTCCGAGGCCCGGTGTGCCTGGAATCATTTTCCGAATTTTGGCTCGGGTACGTTCAGTGAACGAAAGAGTGGGTTTTTCTAAATTTTGAACCGGTGCTCGGAATCGAATTCCGAGGGCACCGATTGAATCACAGTGCCGGTATTTGCTTAGAAACGCCTCTTCCGGAGTTGCGTTTGCTCGAGTGTGGTTTTTAATTTTTGGGGTTATGTGAAGAAAATAAAATAATGTGGTGCGACAAATTTATTTTATTTCACTTAAAGCCACTTAATGCCACTTAAAGCTGCTTAAGCTGAGATGAAGTGGATAAGGTGGAACCCAAAATATCCTACCCTCTTGGTAGGATATTTGCGAGGTGGTGCCCGCACGAGCCCCACCGTTTCTTTTCCTCTAAGTAAAGCACGCGCGAAAACTCTCTTTAATGAAAGTCAACTGATACGTTTTCTAAAACTCTTAACGACCCTATTAAATGGACTGTTAAGTCGTTTCCATTAATTCACCAAATTAATGGTTCGTTTCATAACCTGTTTTTTAAACTGTTGGCATAATAATAAAATAAGACCAACACCCTTTTTATTGAGGGGTCGCTTGTTGAGAGGAGTTGGAGAAACTGTATCTTCATCCTCCTTCGCGAAGAACGTGAAGAACGCGAAGAACGCGAAGAACGTGAAAAAAGCCGGCTTTCGATGAAAGGCGATGAAGAACGCCTAACCCTCGGAGATCGACGACGCGACGCCGTGTACCACGACGCCGACGATTCTCCTTCTCCGATGTTCTTCTGAGACGATTCTCCACCCGCAACAAATCTTCGATCAACCTCTTGAGGTAAGAGATTGCAGATCTTTTAAATTTCCTTTGTGGATTTTACCCTCAACATGAATTTAATTTGTGAAATTAAATCTGTGTGTTTTCTATAACCCTCGGAGATCATCGACGCGACGCCGTGTACCGCGACGACGTGACGCCCGTACCGCGACGCGACGATCCTTTTCTTCCGCGACAGTCAATTTCGTGAACAACTCGTCCGACGACAATGAGGTAGGGGTTTGTTTTATTGAATCTTTGTGATTTATACCCACAATGTTTCATTATTAAAATTGTTGTGAGACTTTTAAACTGCTAACGCAGTGTGTGCGGACTAACGAACAAGTCCTAACCCATCGCCCCTTTCGTTCTTTGTGTGCGAAACGGCAGACGTCAACCAAGGAGGCCACATGGGCGATGTGGGGTCGTCGCAGTGAAGGACGGACCTCGGGAGGACTTTTGGCGAAGACAGCAAAGATTTTTGACCACCGGAACTCATCCGGTGGTCCGCGGAGCAAACCGCCGGTGCGCCACGCCGGCATAGCGGCGGGTGGCGGCGGCGCCCGACACGCCGCTGAGGAGAACCGCCACGGCGGCGGCTGACAATCCCGCAACCGCGTGGGTCTGGCGAGAGATGGGAAGTGGCCAGCTGCCACGTCCGCTGGCAAGGGCGGCCCCATGCGGGGGCGCGATACTCTCATGCGGGGGCATCATGCCCCCTGCGCCGCTCGGCCATAACCGTCCGAGCCGTCCCCTGGCGGCCGGGCCACGCCTGTGCCGGCCGGGACGAGTCGCACCCAGCCGGGTCGGACCCGGACCCAGGTTAGGTCGACCCGGTTTAGGCCGACCCAGGGGGTTGGGCCGGGTCGGTCCGGGCCCAGACCCCCCATTTTCATACCTTTTTTGTCTTTTGATCATATCTTGATATACGGGCCTCCGATCGACGTACAGTCAGCGGAGATGCAATCCTTGGACCGAGACGGTTGTTTTGACATATCGCACTCAAGGTTTCGGAATACTTTGGGTTCGGTCGGGTTGGTTCGTACACAAAACCAACCGGGCCCTCAAAGCAGAAACACTCGTATCTTCAGCTCCGGACGTCCGATTAACGTGCCATCGACTTTGATGGATTCCTCTTTGTGAGGCGGATCCCTTGGATCACTCTACCCAAGGTTTGGATGCAGGTGGAGTACGGTCAGGTTGTTTTTTCCATAAAAACCAACCAGGCCCCTAGGACGAAAAAGCCAATAACTCTCAGACCGGGTGTCCAATTTACGCGCCTTCTGCGACGTTGAGTTCCTGTTGACGATACAGAACTTTGGGATACATCAACTCTGGACTATGTGTCAGTTTATGTATCAGCCTCTCGGCTCATGGAGCGGACCCTCCCAAACGAGCTTGCTGTATGCGGGAACCCTAGAGCTGGTTGCGACTGCTACTGTGACAATGACTACGATTGTACAGAGATCCTTAGTGGATTCGACGACGATTGTGAAGAGATACTCAGTGGATTTGACGACGACTACTGCACTCAGCGATCCTTTGTGGATCAGTGCTACCGATCCTGTGTGGGTTCGATCCTGTGTGGGTCAGCGCTCAGCGGTCCTATGTGGGTCAGCGCCTACAGATCCTGTGTGGGTCCGATCCTGTGTGGTTCTTTGTGGGGGTTAGTTACCTATTGATCCTATGTGGGTCAGATCCTTTGTGGTTCATTGCAGGGGTTAGTTAACTATCGATCCTTTTTGGGTCATATCCTTTGTGGGTCATTGCGGGGGTTAGTACCTATCAATCCTTTTTGGGTCCGACGGCTTAGATGAATTAGTGGCAATATCTGGTCATCTTTATCATCATATGAAGAAGTATATCTGTGTGAGCTGAATCCTATTTTGCATTCCATTGTGGATTGTGTTGTGCTATCCTGTGTGGATTTACGTTTTGAATTCTTGTGTGGACTGGGTTGTACTTGGGCTCGGATGTTAGAGCCGAACGAGAATTTATGACTTAGGTATATGTATGGGCAGATACCTAAGCAGTGTCAGATGTTTCTTCGTGATTGTATCTTTCCTTTGTGGATTATCCTTTGTGTATTATCCTTTGTGGATTCTCGGATACCTTAGGGGGTCTCGGGGTCTCTACTATGTAGCTTATACTCACCCCTGCACGGGCTATTCCCACACTATGTTGTGTTGGTTGTAGACGACGGACAACGCTGATCATGGTTGAGGCTTGCGGAGCAGGACGATACCTGGAGGTGGACCACTGGGCGGGACATACTCGGAGCGGTCAGCTAGACCTGGGGAGTAGTGGAGGCTATCTGTACCCACCCTTCAGGTGGGATTTCAGTGGACAGCTCGACGTTGCAGCTTTACTTTTCAGTTGCTGTTTTTCCCTTTCCAGTTGTACTTTACATTCAGTTTGTGTTTGTATACCAGCCCACTTAATTTTCCTCACTTACTGTTGTACCAGTTTTTACTTACTTCTTACTTCCGCCAGCTTGCTCTGTGGTGTTTGTGGTTAATCTACAAAGGCAATTCCTTCCCTTTTACTGGGATTTACGCCTTGGTACTAGTCGCCAGCCCCTGGCCTATAGAAGGCGGGCAAGGGGTAGTCACGGCACAGGCCCCGAGGGCGGGTCGTGACACAACACATGTTTTTAATTTCTTAATTATTAAATTTCTCTGGATCGTGTTTTCTATTATGATCTATTATAACAATATGGTTAGTTTTTATTCCATATCCATTTTTTCATACATAGAATCCTAGTATGTGTTATATTGGGTGACCTTTTTTAATTCTCTTTCTTTCTTTTAAAGTTTTAGTTTTATTAACACTTTTTATAATGTGGGTATTCAATAAAGATATTTTGAAAAGTCAAGCCCTAGTTACCAACACCAGATTTCAATTGCGAGGATGAAATTTTTTAATATTGGAGGATGTAACATGCAACAGTTAATGAAAGAAAAACTTTTTTCAATAGCGTACATGATACAATGCATCAAGCCAAAATAAACAACTAAATTGAATTATTATAATATTTCTATTATAACCAAGTACATGGAATGGAGAGAATGAATTATATTACCTAAATTATGAAAATATGGTTTACAACTGTTTATATAATGATCAAATGGGGACCAAATTTAATAGAAATGGAAACAAAATTAAATTTAAAATAATGGATGTACATTTATGAAAACCTATTTAAATGAAAAAAATAGTGTATAAAAATCATATAATTATTATTGGAATATATTAATAAAATATTAGCTCAATTTGATGTTTAAAATTCATATCATATGTTTTCTAGATAAGATGTAAGAAAAAAATCAATATTATAGCTAAAAACATTAGTTTTTTATTAAAAAAAGTTTCCCAACATTTCAGGGAGAAAAAATTTTAAATCACATTTGTAACACTTTTAGAAGTTATATTTGACAAAATAAAAATCTTTATTGGAAATATGTACATCAAAATTAACTTTTTTTTAAAATTTTTGTATTTTTTTTTATAAAATTCCTATTTTAATGAATAGAGAAAAAAACTGCATTTTAATTCAATGTTTTCTTTTCATCAAATTATTCATATTGGTATATTACAAATTTAATTGGTTTTAAAGTGTAATTTTATTAATTTATTATAAATTAATCCAGTTTTTATCATTGTAATTAATTTCACATTGAAATTTAATGTAAAAACACACCAATGTTTTGATGGTTTTAACTTTTAGAAAGCATGTATTATCATTTTGACCACATGGTTCTATTTTAAAATAATTACTATAGGTTCTGGATTTATAATTTTAAAAAATATTATCAATATTTGGAATCAAAAAATCTAAATTATTTAAATAGTTACCTTTTATTTTTGGATAGTATAAATAGTATCTTTAGTGATTATTTTTTATTTACCATTGTTAAAGGATAAATCGGGTAAATAAGGGTAAAAGTAATACGATAATAATATAAAACAACCCTTACACATGTAATAATCCTATTAGAGGTCATATGGTTAAATATAAAACCATTTGGAGGAAAATTTGGAATATGGATTCTAGTTGGGTTTGATGATGGCACTAATAACTTATAATTAAATGTAATGGAAGAAATGTTGTAATCAATAATATGCTTACTAAACCAATTTTAATATGGGGTTTTATAAATGAGAAATTAGTCTATAACTAGTAATTATAAGACTAAAAATATTTCTGATATCATAGTATTTTATTTATATTTCTTAGACATGAAAATCATAAATTAAATTATGACAGAATGATGATGCAATGATTTCTTTATTAGTAAAGGAATCAAATAGATGAAATTGAAAATATTCAAATACATATTTTCTGAAATATTTTATATCATCGACGATTTTTTAATCTGAATATGACATGTTATAAGACTATTGTATTATTTTTTCGATGTTATCTCTCTCTTTAGATTTTATTTATACTCAATGAAATGAATAGTGTCAAAATTGACATAATTCATAACATAAAAAATAAAATTCAATATTAAATTATTTAAAATTACTAAAAACTTATGATTCATCCAAATGGTTAGTAAAAGTAATAATTATTTCATTAATTTTTTTTCAATTTGACCAATTATAGTAATTACAATAACATAAAAAAGAGTAAATAATAGGTTATCATGGTATGATTAAAAAAGATAAAATAATCATTAAACCAAAACGATAATGATAAAAAAATATTTACAACATGATTAATTTTAATTTTATATTGATTATATGACCCAAAATAATATAATAATTTAAATAAAAGTGTTTTGGGCTATTAGAAACCAAAAATAAAATTAAAATAAATTAATATTTCATGACTTCCCTAAAGTGCCCCTCAACTCTCCTATAAAAGGTAACTTCTCCTTCAATTTTATTCACACATCTAAATCATTTTGGTTCAACCAAGAAACATCCAAATAAGTTACTATAATACCTACCCACATTCTCAAATCATTGGTTTTTGTGTAACTCATTTCTTAGAGGTGGTATGGCGTTCTTCAAAGGTGATGAACTGAAGAAGAGGTATAATTTTCTTTAAGTGATTCTATTTTATTTATTCTTCAACATCCTTCAAATCTACTCCAACCATTATGAGATAATAAATCCATTATAAGTAATATATTAAGATGTTATTATGTCAATATCATCACATAAATCAATCTCCCGTTACAATAAATGGGAAATGAGTTAATAATTCGTGCATAGAGGTGAACTATCTGCACCACAAACTGATCTAATTTGTTTTCCATAAGAGTCTCTCATGACTGGTCATAATAATTTAATTAATTTTAATATATTATATTCATGAAATATTACTTATTATAAAATAATAATATAACATTTTCTTTCTTAATTCCATGTGCATAAAAATTATAACAACGTTCATGCGTACGTGTAAAATATCACCCCCACGAAGCAATGTGACTCATCTTGATTAATTATATAAATTTTATGACATATGTAAGTATATCTAATTTATTATTTTGTTTTTAATAATATAATGATCATTATGGAAATAAAATATTATAATTACCTTATTTACCGAATGATCAATGAAAAATGTAAGTGTAACTCTTGCGTACATATGACCTACCTTTTACATGATTATGGCTTTGTTCAATTTTTATATCCCTAATTAATGTTTTCATTTAAAAAATATGATTAATATATAAAAGTGATAAAACTATAATTAATATTATTCTTTAGATGATGGAATATTTACCACATTGAAAATTTACATCAAAACAAGTTCATTTTTTTACAAAAGTGACAAATATTGAAAGACCATCTGATATGAACTTAAATAATATTGTAATTTTTATAACATTGTCATAAGTGTTATAAAAGGAATAAAAAAAATCTTCTCAAAAATTAAAAATTAACCTATGGTTTTTTAGGAAAATATTTTTTGATCGTGACGATTTAGACTCAAGGTAAGGGAAATCTTAACTCAATCTCCATTTATTGTGTAAAATATCCATGTCCTTGGTTATGTTTTTCCAAGAATATGTGTGAATGGCCTATGATTGTTTTACACTGAATATCCTTTTTTTGTGTGTATTTATATTTTTTATACATAATTATGTCATTAATTTATCCTTATCCTATTTATGTGATATTTGGATGGTACTTCCTCTCAATCTCCTTTCACTAAGGCATATTTTTATAATATACTTGACCTTATATTATACAGTGTATAATAAACCCCTCTGAAATTTAATTCTAAGGGAATCTTTTCTCTATTAATCATTTTTCTAAATGAAAAAATGAATGTTTTTTAACATATGTTGTTACAATGAATTTTCTACTCTCGAAACTGTTATTTGATATTTGGATTCCCCTATAAGATTTAATGTTATTATTAAAAAAATACCTTATTCACTTTTTTTGGGTGTTTTGGTATTGAAAATGGGTTTGAAAGTGGATTGACTATTTAAATATCATGAAATGATTTATTTTGATTCCAAATTATTTTTATGAGTGAAATGTTGATAATTGCATTCATTTAGGATTTATGATTATATAATAGTATTTGGACATTTGACAGGTGGTTACGTGATAAACCATAGAAGGTTGGTTCCGTGATTAACCAATGAAGAGTGGTTACACTATAACATCTAATTCATTGGGTATAAAATTCAACCATATGGCTATTATATTTGTATGAATGATATGTTTAGAAGTCGACCATAGTTTAATTCAATTTATGTATGATTTTGTACTATGTTACCTTTATATGTTATGTGTGATTTCTATTCATTTTATAGTAATCATTTTGTTACAAATGGGTGAGAAATGAATTTATATTAGATGAATAATATTTCTTACGATATAATGATTAAAAGTATTCTTTTATGATAATGTTTTCATGTTTTACATGTTTTTTAAAGACTAATAGTTTTTCCTTCCTTCTATTTCCATTACTAAGATTTTAATTCTCACCCTATGTTTTGAAAATGTTTTTCACAGGTCATAAGGATTGGTAAAACAATGGAAGAATTCAAGATTATTTTTAATATTTATGTTTTCATGTATGAGTTATGAAATAATTCTCTAATGCTCTAAACCTGAAATTTTTTTTGATGTGAATTACGGTCAACTTACTGATGTATCAAAAGATTATGTAATGTTTAAGGAAAGGTCCTTACATTTACTTAATATCACTCACTAATTTTAATCAATTTTATTTATTAAGATAAAACACTTTCTAATCATAAAAATAGTTTTTTTATAAAAACATTCCATTTATATTAAATTGGTTCTTATTTTTATTTGAAATTAAATTTTATCAAATGAATTCCATAATATATTTTTAAATTTTATTAAATAATGTTAATAGCTATCCATTGAATGGATAGAATATATCATACCATACTGAATAAAAATATTTTAACAATATATTATTGTTTTGTAAAACTCTCTCTGGATTTCAATGAAAATTATGGAACAAATTGGTTATTGACTGTAACACATGAAAACTCAGTGTTTGATAAGTTACAAGACATTTAATTAAATTATTTAAAATATTAAATATATTATAAAGTCTTGGGATATTATATTATTTTCTAAAAATTGTGTTGCATGGCACACACACTAATAAAAATAGTGTTCTAAACATTTAATTTTGGCGTGTCACATTCTCATCACCCTAATTAAGTAGTGTCCTCACAATTTAAACTCGATTTCGGTAATTGAGGTATTTATATTAAAAATACTATTATTAGAAAAACAACATCATAAATACGTTTAATAATACATAATCTTAATAAGGTATAAAAGGAAATGTAATTGTCACCACAAATCTAGGATTTTAAATAGGATAATGTTAGAGAAAAAATGGACATGGTAAAGAAATTTAAGAATAAAATTTTGATATAGAGAGATAGATAACATGTTCATCTGAAAGATGATTACCAAAAATACATATACTAATGTTAAGAAACATTTTAATGATATCATAAAAAACAATTACCATAGGATAACATTTTTTATTCAAGAACATTTTTCTAAGGCTGTACAATTTTTTCACGCCCAAAAATATAAGTAAATAAATGTTTCTATTTTATAAACATAATTTTATCTTTTTGTTGTAACTTGAACATTTTATAATCCATTTCATAGCACATGTTCAATATAGGGTGATTGTAACACCCGATACTTTTATGTTATATAAATCATCAAAGGAATATTTTTCTACACAACACTTTCTTGGCTTTCTTTACACGAAATCACGGCCTTCCTCGATAGCTTGCGTCGTACGCAATACCGAGTTTCACTAAACAATGATATGCTATTAAAATATTATTAAAACTAGCTGTTATGAATAGTAATAACCACTTTTTTAAATTTAATAAATATTATTTTTCAAAATGGACTTCATTTTTGGATTCGGAATATCGAAATTAGCCTAGGGTGAAATTTTGGTATTTTTCTGAAAACTTTCAATTTTTGATGAATAGTGAAACCACTAAGTGGTAGTTAAAAAAACTGAATTTTTCATAAAAATTAATTTTACCACTTCTGTGAGTGGAATTTCAAAAATCTGAGAGACACGGTTGATTTCATTAAGTAAGATGTGGTTCAATGAGATGAAAATAATTTTTTGGTGAATAATAATGTTTTACTTTTTATTACCACGGTTAAAAGAAAATAGGGTAATTAAGGGTAAAGATGATATTATTATTACCCTAACACATGTCCTAATTATATTGGACAAGTTTAATTCGACCAAAAACAATAATAGGAATATAATATGACCATTTAGGGCCAGTTGTATTAGATTAGGACATTTATTATTAATTTATTTAAAGAAGGGTTAAAATAGTTAAAATCAAAGATTTAATAAGTAAATGATTTTTAATATGGGGTTATACATAAGATAAATTAGACTATAAATATTCATTAGAAAGATAAGAATATTTCCTACATAATTGTATTTTATTTGTAATTTTTAGACATTAAATAATTTAATTAATTTATGACACAAAGATGATGCAGTAATTATCTTATTAATGAAATATTGACATAATAGAGTTTATAAACACCAAAATAAATGTAATTTGAGACTTTTTATGAATTCAAATAATTTTATAGGATAATATTACATGTTAGTATTTATTTAAGTAACTTTGTTTGAACTAATAATTTTGTTATTATTTTCACAAAAATCAATTACTAAATAGTGTCAAAATTGACATAAAATAGTTAGTAAAACAAATATTATATTAGTAATTGTTATTTTATTCCAAAAACCTAAGGTTCTGCCAAATGACTTATATAAGGTTATATATATTAATATTAAACAACATGGGGTTCGTTTTTCTTGATATACTAAGTTTATTAACCATATAATATAAGAACAAAAGAAGACACGGTAAAAGTAAAATTATTTAACTTAATGTTAAAATCTAATTGATAAGGTTAAAATAGGAACCTAAACTTGTCTAAATTATATTGGATGAGAGGATTTCGACCCTTTACCACCTTATCCTTGAAATAAATCAATTTGGAGCTATTTAAAACCGAACATGACTTTATAATAAAATAATATTTTTAGTTATTCCAAAGGTGACCCTCTCCTCCCTTATAAAAGGGAACCTCCTCCCCCTCTTCCTCACACCACATTGAGCTTTAAAGCTCGGCCAACCCCTGCCAATTACTCCTCTACACTTCCCTATAGACATCCTAGAGGTCCTGGTATTCTTCAAAGACCAATTTTAGTGCCCTAAAAGAAGGTCTCAAAGAAGCACTTCAATGAAGAGGTAATGTCCGTTACCGATTCTTTCATCATTATTTATTCTTCCACTTCTTCTTCCTTAGTTGTTTAATAATGAAGTAATAACATCAGTATCACTAATATAAGGATATGTTATTATAAGTATGAAACAATTCTATTTCACCAACTATCCATCCTACGAAAAAATAAATCACCACACGTGCTTACGTACGGAATACCGTTTCCACGCCGTGGTGTAATTTATTTTCCACCACCACCTTACTTGGATGGGTATAATGGTGTAAATAATTACTATATATGACTATTATAAAGTTATACTGATTCTGAAATAGTATACATACACTCCAATACAATTCCACGATCATAGGAATGATATCATCACTCGTGCGTAAGTACGGAATACCGTCTCCACGATGTGATGCGGCTCGTTCTACATGATCATAATTTCATAATGATTATATAAATGAATTGAATTAATGAATATGATATATATTACACTAATACCATTCTGTAAATGAGGTATCTATAACCTAAAGAGAAGAATAATAACTTATTCGACAAGACACAGATAAGAACAAAAAGTTATAAACACCCGAATAACAAGTAGCAATGAAATACTACTACTAGGAAGCTAATCATATGACCATATATGATATCATAAAAATACGTATGATTCAGGAATAAGTCAATAACATTATTTAAATCATTATACAGGTGTTTCAGACACTTACAAAGAAAATCAGACCTATGGTAAGGGAAATATCACAATCTCATTTTTATCCGAGATTGTTTATACTTTGGTATTTACTGGGTGTATTTTATCATCCACATCCATGTTTCCTAAATATGTAATATTATTTCCATCCACCTACAAATTTTTAAATCCAATTTTACCCTTTGGGGAGTTTTTAGTAAAAGATAGGAGAAGGAATCTTTTGTCATTTTTCGAACGAGGTACTTTTTGACTTTTCCGACAAAAGTACGAAGAATGTTTTTCGTAACGTATACGGTATGAATGGATTTTTAAAACATTGTTTCCACGAAGAAACCTTTACAAGTTTTCAAGTTTATTTTTAATCAACTTCTTTTAGTTTATAATATTATGACTTGTTATGAAAGGAAAAGTGTTTTTAATGCAGAAAGGATATTTTCCTCAAGAATGGAGTTCAAGTGTTTTATCAAAAATATTTTCCATCTAAGATAATAAATGGTTCTGTTTTTATCCCTATTGATTTGATTATGATGTGATGGAATTATATTTTTATGAATTCTTTTATCTTATATGAATTGTTTTATGATGTCACAATGTTTAAGATTCCCATTTTTATTACGTTGGTTATGCAATGATGCATGATTTATGATTTTGTGGAACACATAATAATGGTATCATTATGGGATGGGTGGGACCTATATCTCCCTCAAATGCATTGGGTAATGATTTTATATCTCATGAGATAGACATGGCTGGAACGGTAGGTTATACCGGTTTAGTGAAACAGGACTGAAATGAGGGTAACTCGGTTCAGAAATGGACTTTGTCCACTAAGATAGTCTTGGAAATGAGTCTTGACTAATAAGAAGTGATTCTATATGATTGTGTGTGTATGCCACAAAGTTTCATGTTTTAAGATATGATTATTGTGATTACATTTCACTGTCATGATTTATCCCATGTTATGAAATTATGATCTCTTTTGGAGGTTAAGATTTCTAAAAGTTATGTGCTTATGTATATGATGTGATTGATATTTCTTTTGTTTACCCTTACTGAGCATTTGATCTCACCCTTTTCTATGTTTTCTTTCCCCAGGTCAGGAATAAGGTTATTACATAAGCAATGCCAAAAGGGACTATAGATATGATGAAATAAATGGGAGACAGTGTAGTCATTTTATGAACCAATTGTTTATGTTTCCTAGTTTCTAAAGTCAATATACCTATACGGTCCTTTCGTGGTTTTGTTATATGTTGTAATAATTATGCTTCAATTTTTAAGTATTAACAATGTATGTAAAGTATGGGTCGTTATAGTTGGTATCAGAGGAAAGTTATAGTCAACCTTTAGAAACTAGGATGTGAAAGCCTTACTAAGAACCCTAAGGATAAGTTTAAGCATAGAACCAAATATTAGTGTTTTAGAAATGACCATGAATAACCTAGGATAAGACCATAACTGTGAAATCTTATTCTTGATTATGTGGTTTTCCTATTATAATTAGTGTTGCTCACACTATTCTTCTTGGTTTTAGACATTGGCTGGAACCCGAAGGAATCGTGTTAATTCGGAATGCGACGGGCAATGAAATGATTGTCCCCCTGAGCAAACAAATGTTATGGGATATGGAATGCAAAATATTGTAGCCATTCTCACACAGCTTTCTCAAGCTATGAATAATGCAGGACTTCCAAACGAGCAAAGGAAGAAGCAACATTCTGTTGAATCATTCATGAGGCAGTGTCCACCTTCTTTCAGCGGGTCTACTGATCCATTAGTTTCTGAACAATGGATTAGTACTACTGAAAAGATATTTTCAGTTCTTCAATGTTCTGAACATGATAAAGTCATCTTAGCAGTGTATCATTTGGAAGGTGATGCTGATCAATGGTGGAATCTTAATAATAATATGAGGCAAAGGGATGAAATTGAGTCCATTGAATGGGACGAGTTCAATAACATATTTTTCAATAAGTACTTCGCTCGTATTCTCCAAACAAAGATGGGGAAAGTGTTTCTTGAACTGAAGCAAAAGGATGATAAATCTGTTGGTACCTATGAGGAAAATTTTACAAGACTTGCAAGGTACTCTTCTGGTATTATTATCCAACCTGAGAGTAAGATCGATCGATTCTTTAGTGGCTTAAAACCAAGTCTTCGAAGGGCCTTATCCATAAGGGACTTCAATATCTATGAGGAAATTGTTCTATGTGCTCTCAATGTTGAGATGAAGATTGGAGAGGCCCATCAGTCATATGGGTTTGATAAGAAGAGGAAAATGGAATTCAGAGGAAAATCTAAAGAGCACACTGAAAAGAAGATGAGCTTTCCCTTATGTTAAATGTGTGGAAAGAAACATGGAGGGAGTTTTCTAAATGGGACAAGTAAATGTTTCAAGTGTGGAAAGGAATGTCATCAGGCATTTGAATGTCGTGATGATGGGAAGAAGATGTCTAATGATGCAAACAAAGGAAGGGATAAATAGAATGAACCTACTACACTTCAATTATTCATGTGCAAGGAGATGGGACATTATGCCAATAAATGCCCTAATCCCATGGTTGATGATGATGGTCAACGTCAACAAACCCTTAAGGATAAAGAAAAAGGAAAGTCACATGCAATTTCTATCAGTGATGTGGAGTACGAAAACGATGTTTTGAAAGGTACACTTACCATCCACTCTAAAGTAGAAAATGATATATTTGATTATGGATCCACACACTCTTTTTTTTATGAAGAATTTTCTAAGGGTATCACAGTATTACCTCAATAATTAGATTTTGAGTTAGCTGTGACAACACCTAATAGCACAACAGTCGCATCAAAAGTTTATAATTCTTCTCTGATCGAAGTTTGTGGGAAAGTGCTTCCTGCAAATCTTGCGATCCTTCCTATAGTGGAATTTGATGTGATTCTTGGCATGGATTGGATTTCTTTATATGGAGCTCAAATCAATTGCCAAATAATGCAAGTCGAATTTCATATTCCAGATCAATCTATGATCATCTATCGATGCAAGGATGAACATAACCTTCCAGTGGAAATTTCTTCCATCTTATGGGTCTTGATTCCACTAAATGAAGGTTATTTATCTCAAATGGTTGGTGAGAAACTCATTATTAATAATATTCCCATTGAAAGGGAGTTTGATGATGTCTTTCCTGAGGAATTATCGGGTCTTCCACCAAATCGTGAAGTTCAGTTCTCAATAGAACTCGTACCGGGTGCTTTGCCTATTTCAAAGACACCTTATAGAATGGAACAAATTGATTTGCAGTAATTGATGAAGAAACTCCAAGAGAATCCTGATAAGGGATTCATACGCCGTATTGCGTCACCTTGGGGAGCACCTGTTCTATTTGTTACGAAGAAATATGGATCAATGAGACTCTGCATTGATTATCGAGAACTTAACAAGATCACTATCAAGAACAAATATCCTCTCCCACGCATTGATGACTTATTTGACCAACTACGTGGAGCTCAATACTTTTCCAAGCTTGATCTTCATTTAGGGTATCATCAATTAAGGTTCAAAAGGGAGGATATACCAAATACGGCTTTCCATACAAGGTATGGACACTATGAATTTATAGTGATGCCATTTGGTCTTATTAATGCCCCTGCTATCTTCAAGGATCTGATGAATAGAGTCTTTAGAATCTATCTTGATCAATTTGTCGTAGTCTTTATAGATGATATTCTTGTCTATTCAAAGAGCATGGAAGAACATAAAGATCACTTGAGAATTATATTGAAGACCTTGAGAAAGGAGCAGCATTATGCCAAATTTACCAAGTGTGAATTTTTTCTTCAAAAAGATTCATTTTTGGGTCACATAATCTCAAAAGAGGGGATATCTGTGGATCCAGCAAAAACAGAGGTTATTGAAAGATGGTCGAGACCAACAACATTGACTGAGATCTGAAGTTTTCTTGGTTTGTCTGGATATTATCAAAGTTTTGTGAAATATTTTTCACGATTATCTAATCCACTAACCAAGTTGACTCGGAAAGGAGTTAAGTTTGTTTGGATGGAGGAATGTGAGGAGAATTTCAAGGAGTTGAAAAGAAGGTTATCCAGTGCACCTGTGCTCACACTGCCTTGTAGTGGAGAAAGGTTTTTGATCTATAGTGATGCATCCAAGAAGGGATTGGGGTTTTTTCTTATGAAAAATGATATGGTGATAGCTTATGCCTCACGACCGTTGAAAATCCATGAGCAAAATTACACAACACATGATTTGGAGTTAGCTGCGGTAATCTTTGCATTAAAGATTTGGAGGCATTATCTTTATGGAGAAAGGTGTGACATTTATACTGATCATAAATGTTTAGAGTATATTTTCACACAAAAGGAGATGAATATGCGCCAAAGAAGATGGTTGGAGCTGATTAAGGATTATGACTGCTCAATCCATTACCACCCTGGGAAAGCAAACAAGGTGGCAGATGCATTAAGTCGACAAGACCAAGCTAGTTTATCCATGATGAGGATCACAAAAGATCCAATATTTATGGATTTACAGAGGATGGATCTTGGAATTATAATGAAAGGGGAAAATTGTATCTTTTCTCAAATGAATGTTCAACTATCTATATATGTGAAGATTAAAGAGGCACATAAAGAAGATGTAGAGTTACAAAAGAAGGTGAGAAATGTTCCTGAATTCAACCTTGATTGTGATGGGATAATAAAGTTCAGGAATCGGTTTTGTGTCCCTCCCATCCCCGAATTAAAGAAGGAGCAGCTGGATGAGGCCCATAGTTCTTCATTCTATATTCATCCTGGAAGCACGAAGATGTACAGGGACCTGAAAGAGTACTTCTGGTGGGATGGCATGAAAAGATATGTTGCGGAATATGTCTCTCGATGCATGGTTTGTCAGCAAGTTAAAGCTGAGAGACAGAAGTCTAAGAGGATGTTACAACCATTACCCATACCCGAATGGAAATGGGAAAACATCACTATGGACATTGTCATAGGACTTCCTAAAATATCCAAAGACAATAATGCTATTTGGGTCATAGTTGATCAACTTACAAAGTCTGCACACTTCATTGCTATTAGAGAGTATTTTTCTCTGGATCAGCTTGCTAGGATATATGTAAAGGAAGTGGTAAGATTGCATGGAGTACCACTTTCTATTATATCTGATCGGGATCCGTCGGGATACAGAGTTGAGTTTCAGCACTACTTATCATCCTCAGAAAGACGGTCAGTCTGAGAGAACAATTCAAACCCTAGAAGATATGTTGAGATCTTGCTCTATGGATTTCAAAGGTGGTTGGGATCAACACCTACCTTTGTTGGAATATTCTTATAATAATAGCTTTCACTCTAGTATTCAGATGGCTCCTTATGAAGCTCTCTATGGAAAGAAATGCATGACTCTAAATTGCTTGGATGAAGTTGGGGAAAGAAAGCTATTAGGACCTGATCTCGTTGAATAAATGGAAGAAAAGGTCAAATCTATTCAACAAAACATAAGAGCAGCTCATAGTCGACAGAAAAGTTATACCGACAACCAAAGAAAAGACCTAGAGTTTGAAGTGGGTGATAAAGTGTTCTTACGAATATCTCCCTGGAAGAGGGTTATGAGATTTGGCAAGAAGGGGATGCTGAGCCCTAGATATATCGGTCCTTTCGAAATACTGGATCGTTTTGTGAATGTAGCTTACCAATTGGCGCTTCCACCGAATCTCTCTCAAGTTCACGATGTGTTCAATGTATCTCTCCTGAGAAAGTACATACCTGATCCTCCACATGTAATCATCTCAGAAGTCGTACCGCTGGAGCAAGATCTTTCTTATGAAGAAAAACTGATAGAGATTCTTGATCGTAGCAAAAAAGTCCTACAAAACAAGACCACTCGATTGGTGAAAGTTTTATGGAGGGACCACCAATTAGAAGAAGATGCATGGGAGCTTGAGGAAATGATGAGGGAGAGGTATCCTCATCTGTTTGTTACAAAGTGACAAATTTCAAGGGCGAAATTCATTTTAAGGGGGGTAGAATGTAACACCCGAGACTTTTATGTTATATATATCATCAAAGGAATCTTTTTCTACACAACACTTTCTTGGATTGCATTACACCAAATCGCGACCTTCCTCGATAGCTTGCGTCGTACGCAATACCGAGTTTCACTAAACAATGATATGCTATTAAAATTTTATTAAAACTAGCCGTTATGAATAGTCATAACCACTTTATGAAATTTTATAAATTTTATTTTTAAAAATGGACCTCATTTTTGGATTAGGAATATCTAAATTATCCTAGGGTGAAATTTTGGTATTTTTCTGAAAACTTTCAATTTTTGATGAATAGTGAAACCACAAAGTGGTAGTTAAAAAATTTGAATTTTTCAGAAAACTTCATTTTACCGCTTCTGTGAGTGGAATTTCAAAAATTCGAGAGACATGGTTGTTGTTAGTAAGTAAAATGTGGTTCAATGAGATGAAAATAATTTTTTGGTGAATAGTGACTTTTTACTTTTTTTTTACCACGGTTAAAAGTAAATAGGGTAATTAAGGGTAGAGATGATATTATTATTACCCTAACACATGTCCTAATTATATTGTACAAGTTTAATTCGACCAAAAACAAACTTAGGAATAAAATATGACCTTTTAGACCCAATTGGATTTGATTAGGACATTTATTATTAATTTATTTAAAGAAGGGTTAAAATAGTTAAAATCAAACGTTTAATAAGTAAATCATTTTTATTATGGGGATATACATAATATAAATTCTACTATAAATATTAATTAGAAAGATAGAAATATTTCCTACATAATGGTATTTTATTTGTAATTTTTAGACATTAAATAATATAATTTATTTATGACACAAAGATGATTCAGTAATTATCTTAATACTGAAATATTGACATATTTGATGTTATAAACACCAAAATAAATGTGATTTGAGACTTTTTATGAATTCCACTAATTTTATAGGATAATATTACATGTTAGTGTTGATTTAATTAACTTTTTTCGAAAAAATCATTATGTTAGTATTTTCACAAAAATCAATTACTAAATAGTGTCAAAATTGACATAAAATAGTTTTTAAAACAAATATTATATTAGTAATTGTTATTTAATTCCTAAAAATCTATGGTTCGGCCAAATGACTTAGATAATGTTATATATATTAATATTAAACAACTCGGCATTCGTTTTTCTTTATATAGTATGTTTATTAACCATATAGTATAAGAACACATGAAGACACAGTAAAAGTAAAATTATTTAACTTAATGTTAAATCTAAATGATAAGGTTAAAATAGGGACCTAAACTTTCTAAATTCTATTATATGAGAGGATTTAGACCCATCCCCACCTTGGTCTCGAAATAAATCAATTTGGAGCTATTTAAAACCGAACTTGACTTTATAATAAAATAATATTTTTATTTATTCCTAAGGTGCCCCTCTCCTCTCTTATAAAAGGGAACCTCCTCCCCCTCTTCCTCACACCACTATGAGCCTTCATTCTCGTCCAACCCCAGCCAATTCCTCCTCTACACTTCCCTAGAGACATCATTGAGGTCGTGGTCTTCTTCAAAGACCAGTTTTAGTGCCCTAAAAGAAGGTCTCAAAGAAGCACTTCAAAGAAGAGGTAATGTCTGTTACCGATTATTTCATCTTTATTTATTCTTCAACTTATTATTCTTCATTTGTTTCATTATGAAGTAATAACATCAGTATCAATAATATACTGATATTTTATTATATGTATGAAACAACCCTATATCACCATCTATCCATCGTACGAAAAAAGAAATCACTGCGCGTGCGTACGTATGGAATACCGTCTCCACGTCGTGGTGTAATATATTTTCCACCACCACCTTACTTGGATGGGTATAATGGTGTAAATAATGACTATATATGACTATTATAAATTAATACTAATTCTGAAAATGTATACATACACTCCAATACAATTCCACGATCATAGGAATGATATCATCACTCGTGTGTACGTATGGAATACCGTCTCCACGATGTGATGTGACTCGTTCTACATGATCTTCATTTCATAATGATTATATAAATTAATTGAATGAATTAATATGATATATATTACACTAATAAAATTCTGGAAATGAGGTATCTATAACCTAAATATAAGAATAAGAATTTATTCGACAAGACACGCATAAGAACAAAAAGTTATAAACACCCGAATAACAAGTAGCAATGAAATACCACTAATAGGAAGCTAAGAATATGACCATATATGATATCATAAAAATAAGTATGATTCTTGAATAAGTCAATAACATTATTTAAATCATTATACATGAGGTTCAGACACTTACAAAGCAAATCGGACCTAAGGTAAGGGTAATATCACAATCTCATTTTTATCCGAGATTGTTTATACTTTGGTATTTACTGGGTGTATTTTATCATCAACATCCATGTTTCCTAAATATGTAATATTATTTCCATCCACCTACAATTTTTTAAATCCAATTTTACCCTTTGGTGAGTTTTTTGCAAAAGATATGAGAAGGAATCCTTTGTTGTTTTTCGTACAAGGTACTTTTTGACTTTTCCGACAAAAGTATGAAGAATGTTTTTCTTAACTTATACGGCATGTATGGATTTTTAAAACATTATTTCCAAGAAGCATCCTTTACATGTTTTCAAGTTTATTTTTAATCAACTTATTTTATTTTATAATTGTACGACATGTTAAGAAAGGAAAAGTGTTTTTAAAGCAGAAAGGATATTTTCTTCAAGAATGGAGTTCAAGTGTTTTATCAAAATTATTTTCCATCTAAGATAATAAAGGGTTCTGTTTTTATCCCTATTGATTTGATTATGTTGTGCTGGAATTATATTTTTACGAAATATTTTATCTTATATGAATTGTTTTATGATGTCACGATGTTTAAGATTACCATTTTTATTACGTGGGTAATGCAATGATGTATGATTGATGATTTTGTGGAACAGATAAGAATGGTATCATTATGAGATGGGTGGGACCTATATCTCCCTCCAATGCAATGGGTAAAGATTTTATATCTCATGAGATAGAAATGGATGGAATGGTAGGTTATACCGGTTCAATGAAACAGGACTGAAACGAGGGTAACTCGGTTCAGAAATGGACTTTGTCCACTAAGATAGTCATGGCAATGAGTCTTGACTAATAAGAAATGATTCTCTATGATTTTGTGTGTACGCCACAAAGTTTCATGTTTTAATTTATGATTATTGTGATTACATTTCACTGTCATTATTCATCCCATATTATGAAATTATGATCTCTTTTGCAGGTTAAGATTTCCAAAAGTTATGTGCTTATATATATGATGTGATTGATATTTCTTTTGTTTACCCTTACTGAGCATTTGAGCTCACCCATTTGTATGTTTTCTATCCCCAGCTCAAGAAGAAGGTTATTACATAAGCTATTCCAAAAGGGACTATAGATATGATGAAATAAATGGGTGACAGTGTAAACATTTTATAAACCAGTTATTTATGTTTCCCAGTTTCTAAAGACACTATACCTATACGGTCCTTTCGTGGTTTTGTTATATGTTGTAATAAGTATGCTTCAATTTTGAAGTATTAACAATGTATGTAAAGTATGGGTCGTTATAGTGTTGTAATATATCAATCTCTAGAACCACATCCAAATTTTAACTAAAAGCAATTCATAAATTTTCAACATTTCTAAATGATTATGATCCAATACTTTAGAATGAAGGTTACCGAGATTCCAAAACAAACATAACATAATAATATTCACAATATGGAGTATATATTATTTTTTACATTTAAATCATGTAAATTACTTCATTCTTTATTATATTGAAACATAGAAATAACCTAAATTAATATAAAATGTCCATTGGAACATGCATTATTCATTATTAAGTATGTAAAACACAAGTTCTTGGATATATTTCATAAATCCAAAAGTGTTTTAAACTACAACAATGATAGAGTATACAAATATCTCTGCAAATCACCAATCAATTCCAAGGTATTTAGCACTTATTCAATTTACATTATTCGAATCAATCATATATTTATCAAAATTTCATTACCTTTGCATTAGGAACATATTAATTCATATATTTCCCTCAACCACATGCTTTATAAATATTTTGAATTTCTCCTTAATCAATTCTCTTAATACTGTTAAACATATGATACCCAATCATTAATGAAATTGTACTCTAGTAGAATCCTTTTATATTTCCTAAAAAATTAGTAAAATAGTTTTATGACATATTTAATAGAACCAAATAAATAATCACATTTATCATCCCACGTAGGTTGTTTTAATAACATATTCTTGTACTTGATCACATAGATTTTATGGGGTATATCCTCTTTACCCATGGGGAATTTATTAATTTAATATACCATCTTTTTGTAGTTGTTTAACATAATAACAGTTTTTTCCTTCTTACCATTACATTCCTTGATATGATGAACCCTTTATCTTAACATATAACAAACTCCGCTTTTGTTAATGAATTTTCCAAGGAAATACATTCCAAAATTCTCACACGATGAAAATATCTTCATCCCTTTATTTGATACAATCTCTTTCTCTTATTGATTAGATGAAATATTGTTATCTATATTCCCCTTGAATATATTGATTCTATTAAATTCCTTATCTATAATTATAGAAAATTAAACTACTTCATTGTATGATTAAAATATCTAAGAAACTAGTGCTCTTCGGTGTTAATCATGATCCTCATGTTTTGTATAAAATCTGTTTCATACCATTATATCATTGTGAAGAATGCTTCATAATCCACGAAAATTTCTTCCTCATATTTCATTAAAAATGAAATTTATATTCATCTTAGTTTGTTTCTCATGATGAAAATATTTTTCAAATTATTTCTACTTAATATATTTACATTCAATGAGTTATATTTCAACACATTCCCTAATACATTGGGTCAAATAAAACTATTATTCAGAATCACCACTAATAAAAAACATTTCATGTGTAAACATTTATATTTCACCACAGTCCAATTTTTTAAATATATATTACAAATACTTAATTAATTTCTCTTCTTCCATTGGATCAATAGAATAACTAAATAATAGGGGTACCCATCATATAATTTTATCCAATATTTTGAAATCTCATTGTGGAATTATTTTCTCTATCAAGAAATTGTTATGTGTCATTACATGATTTAGAATCCCAAATATACCAATAACATAGTTAATTACAACACCAAATATATAGGAATCCACATTAGGGAAACCTCTATAATGGACCTGAGTATTAATACACATATTCCCTAAAATATCAATTTATAAATAATGGCACACACTTGATTTGAGCATACTATTATGTAACATAATTTTTAATCCAACAAATAGTGAAATACATATCATAAATTGAAAAATAAATACATAAATAATCTCATAATCATAAACATGGTTTCTTTGGGTTGTTCTTATATATACATATTTAAATTATATCTCAGGTTTATGTTCCCTAATATAAGTTTTGATAAATATTGTTTCCAAGGATTCTACTAAATTTATATCGATAAAAACTATAACACCTTGACCAATGAAGCCTGGAGCCGGTGCATTACATTATTACATTGAAAATATTATAATGATTCAAATCCCAAATGGCTGATCATTTTAAGAGTTTTGAAAAACTAGATTACATAAATTAATCTAATATTACACTAGGAAAAATAAGATAAAATATAATATATAACAAAGAATAATAAAATGGATCCTTGAAACTAATTCTTATAATTCATCTATATATCCTAAAGAAAGGTGAAAAATAAGGGTGATCTCTAATGCTTAGTAAGTGTATGTGTACATTGGAAGTAATCATGAATCAATAAGAATAAATAATATGGAAAGGTAAATAAAAAAAATACTTTTCATTTAAAAAATATATATTTGGCATAATCAATATTCACTAGTAAATAACTGAGCACACATGACATATAATCAAATAACTACAAATGAAATGCATCCACAGAAAATTTCAAAAAAAAACTAATGGATATTAATAATAATTATATATCAATAATTTAAATTCTTAATTGTTGGTTTCCATGTTTCCTAGATACATAGTACATTTACCATCAAGACATTTCACATGATGGTTTAGAGTATCAGGTAGAAACCCATATAATTTTGACAACCGTTTTGTGTCACATGGTTATAGATGCATCATGGGACTTAATTTAAATAGTATATAACCTATTTCAAACGTGTCAACCCCATTTCTCATATATATAAAATAATTCATTTAATTTTAAAAAAATATTCCTTATCGAATATTAGTATTTAGTAAAGGATACGAGTTTATCAATATTTTCCCAAATAATGAAATAACTATCAAAGTGAAAAACATATGTAAAATTAGTTTGAAAATTATGAAATAAAAATATCCATTTCATGAGAATATTGATATTAATTGTAAATTTAATGTAAAATAGAAATGATCATATTTAAGTAACAGTTTCACGATAAAGCTAACAATCCCAAAAGAATGCGATAATGAAATTACAACTTTTTCCAGTTGCAAATTTTAATGTAAAAACCGCTAGATAAGATAATTCCAAGTGAAACATGAAATAACATGAGTAGTGATTGAATCATGATATTAAATTGAAATGGTCTTGTATATACAAAAAAAATTATGTAAGTTTTTAATATGAAAATTATCTCAAAAATTAACAAAGTTAGATGAAAATCCCTTACCATGAGAAAGACTTTTCAAGTGTGTCTTTATCCTGAAAAATAATAAAATAATTTCATGAGAAATTTTTTAATGATGATTATTAATTTTATTTCACTTATTATAGTTTTTATATAAATATTTAAAAAATAAATTTTATATCGTGTGTTTTGAAAAAATTCGGTTCATGTATCAAAATGACATTGGTAGGTTGAAATTGGTCAATGAGATTATTATATAAACACATAAAAATTAATAACCCAGATATAATTATCTTATTTATATATAAATTATACTTTTAAGACCAATCATTAAGTATGTTTATTAAAAATTGACCTATGTTACAATCATGGAGACAGTAAGTTGTACTGGAACATGAGTAACAGTCCACTTTTTCAATCATAATTATAGAAAAATTGTAAGAAAAAATTTATAATTAAATAATGTTAAATATATCATAAATTAAATGTTATTCAATCATATAAACAAATATATATAATAATATTTATATAAAAGGAATCAAATCAAGTAGAGGAGGCGGTAGTCCACACGACCACGAACGACCTTAAAACATTTTAGTGTGTGAAAATTGTAATAAAAAATGATAAATTATATTTAATGAAAAGATAATAATTCATGATTATCATATATACTTTATTTTATTATCATATTTTTAATTAATCGTATATTAAATAAATTCCATGTAATGTGTGAACGTATCACCTCATGTTGAAGAGGCGGTAGTCCACATGTTGACAAATGATGTCATCATTTTTCCACAATGAAGATATCATGAAGATATGTATAATATAAGAATTTATGAAGTATAAAGAAAATAAAAATACAATGAATATCATATAATAAGTGTTTCTATCATATTTCAAACTATGATAGGAGGAAATAAAAAAGAGAGTGACATCATTTCATGCATTAGTAGTCCACCATACTCACGAACAATTATTTTGTTACCCATTTGATGGAATTTTGAATAGTGTTAGTTAAAATTATTTATATAAAAACATATTAGTATATTGTGGATACTAATTTTATTTTAAAAAAATGTAACAAAAATATCTTAATAGATTTTAATGAAATGAAACCAATGTGATCATTGAAGAATGTTACACCTTTATATGGTAACTCCTTTTGGATTTCAGCAAAGGACTTCCTTGGATTTCATTCTTCCAAAAGTAAGGATTCAATGGGAATGGGAGGGATATTGTGAGATTATATGGTTATTTTTGGGATTATCCAAAGGGATTTTGATGTGCTAATAAGTGGGAGGGGTGAGTTATTTTTTATAGTGGGGCTGAGTGGAATTCTTGTAAATATTTAAAAAGGAATTCCACCCTTTTTTTCCATATCAAGAGGATAAAATAATGATAAAATTATATCTAGAAGAGGATAAGGTCAAAATTATGTTCTAAAAATAGTTTTTTGACAAGTATCATAATCATTTTGGTAGTTTGAATTAGGGTTTTGTCCCTAGTGAAGCTAATTTTTTCTCTAATCATAGTAATTAATTTCAACAACATACAATAATATTTTTTGTAAAAAATAAGTTTAAATTATTATAAATTATTAATTTTTATGATTCAAAATATGGAATAATTTTTTTGAATTTCCAATAATAAAATTGGTATAAATATGTATATAATTATTCCCACATATGGGTCAACAAAGCGATGTTTCAAATAAATTTTTTTCAAAAGATTGAAAAGTATATTTGTACAATTTCATTATGAAATTGCCTAAATTGACCAAAATTAGATTAATTTATAAATTTTTTATCTAATTTTAAATTTAAATAAATTAAAAATACAATTTATCAAAATTAATAAATTAGACAAGAAACCAGTTCTGAATTTAAATTCTTTATATTTCACTATTCATCAATAAATGTAATTTCACAAATAAAATACATAAATTGACCATAAACTATATTTTTTGTTTATATCTGAAAAATGATTTTTATTTTATCATATTAAATTTATAAAAGTATCAAAATTTCCATTTAAAATAGGTGCACCATTAAATGGTTGCAAAACTCAATATATAAAAATATAGGATTCTATGTGTAAAATTGTGTTTGTTATTATCTTATGACTTTCAAATATATTGATGAAATATAAAAAAATATAGGATTTAATATATAATTTTTAGATTTAAATAATATAGTTAACTAATTTTAAATAATTGAATTTATTAAGATAAAATATCTTTGGGAGCATAAATTTTTTTCTGAATATAAAAATATATGACTGATTATAAAATATACATATTTCATTAATATAAATCACTAATTGTAACTAATTAAATATATTAAGATAAAATGTCTTTGTGGGTATAAAAATAATTTCTTATAAAAATTTTCTCTTTATAATCATGTGTATATTTTATTCATTTATAATTAATTTCTATCCAATTAATTGAAACACATGTATTAATAGGTTAGTTAATCATATTAATGACCAGAAAATTAGTGGTTCAATTTTATTTTATTATATTAAATATAAATATTTTATTAATATGTTTTTTATTTGGTAAATCTCAGTCATTAATGTAACATACACAATAAAAAAAATACATCATTTCAAGTTAGACAAGGGAACTAAATATTTTGTGCATTAAAATATATAAAATATATTTATTTAACATATTAAATATATCAAATTTTTGGGAAATCATATTTCTTTCTATGCATAGTGTTGTGTGACAAATGTGATATTAAATACAATGTTCTTACTTACCAATTTTAGGGTTTTTCATTTGGGATATATATTTTTTAAAATATGTTTAATATATTAATTATCTTGCAGTATACACAACCTTGATATTTTATTATTTGATAGCATATTCAACACACAACAATGAACATAGACACCCCATGATATATATTACTATTATAACCAAGTTGTTAAATTAGTGGGTACGAAAAGTTTTAAATACATTATTTACTATATATATATATATATCTGACACAATATAAATTAATGATAAATATATATATTAAATAGTAATTCAATTATTAGTAATGTGATTTTTTTCAACACCAATATGTATTCTTCAAAAATGATTATTTATTCATATTCATATAAAAATATTATAATAATTTCTTGGAACATTTATAAAATTAAATTTATAAAATTTACTTTATTACTAGAATCCCAAAATCACAATTTAGTTTGGGTGAAATTTTTTGACTTTCAAGAAAATGTTGACTTTTAGTGGATAATAAAAAAATTAGGCATTTGTAAACTCTCTTTTGGATTCAATAGATATTGTTATTTAAATGTACCAATATATTTTAAATATATATTAATGAAACATAAATATTTTTTAAATATATTGAATATTATCATTAAATTTTTGATAAACTTTATTTTATTTATTATTAAAAGTTTGGTTTTGGTTTTTAAAAAATGTTTTTCTGAAAATTATTTTAACGTACCCAATGATTCCCTATTTTAGGTAATAAAAATATTTCTTATTTATAATTTGTATGTATAAATGAACATATTACATATCATGAAAAAATAAATTATATTCATACCATGATTATTAGTATAAACTGAGTTAATATAATGTCATATTTTGTTTGAAAAATTCATTTCTAGAAAACCCTCAATTTCATTACATTAGTGAGTTCTATTTTAAATATATTTTTTACAAACTTTTTAAAAAAATTATATTAAAAATCATTGTTCACTTTTTAAATCGAAATTTAGAACTAATATTAGGTTGATTTTTTTTATTTTTTAAAATGATTCATTTTTTATAAAATGAAAAAAAATATTGAATTTTTATTAAGATCTACCTTTTAATTTAATTTTTTTATAAGGATAAATTAAATAAAATATTAGTATTAATGTTACATTAATTTAGTTTAATTTATATTAATACAATTTAAGTAATTGTAATCAATTTCCTATTGAACTTAAATATAAAAACATTTTATACTTGTAAACTTTTTCCCCTTTAAATCCCTCTTTCTCATCCAATATTTGGTATTACTTTTAAATTAAAATGTTCCACTAATTTCAATTGAATTTGGAATATGGATTACATTTATTAAATTATTATAATTTATAATATATAATAAGGGAATATTAATTTTTTACCAAAATGAATTGTGAATCTAGAAAAAATTAATTACCATGGTTAAGTTAGAATTGGTTTACTTGGAGAGAAACTAAAAACATATGTGTAAAATGTCATATAAACTAGTCTAAATACTATTTTATGGACTTATATCTACCACTACACTAGAAAAGGGTTCATAATTTTCCATTTTGGACTATTTTTACTTATAAAAATGTGTGATCACTCATTTATTTTCAAAAATACCATGTGTGTGCTCTCCCCCACTTATAAAAGGTAACCCCATCTCATCTTTTCTTCATACCATAAAACATACTGGGTTTATTCAAGAACATCCCTATAACATCATAAATTTCTTCATATATTCCTAGAGGAATTATCTTTTAATATATTATTCCTTGTAAGGAATTTAGTGGAAGCCAAAAGAGAATACCTGAAGAAGAGGTAACATTATTCAACTAGCTTTTTTATTTTAATTATTTATCCATCTCATTAAGTTATTATTAAACCATGATTCTATAATAACCTTAGTATCATCCATAGAATATTAACACCCAATGGTTTTCTAAAAATAAATTGAAATCCCTAAAACATTGGTTTAATTAGATATTTATAACATTCATTTAAAAATATGTTTTCTATTTATATGTTTTGAATTTCAAAAAACCCTCATCTACAATTATGTTTAATAAGTCATTTCGAGCCTAATGGAACCGATTTGTTTTTTGTGAATAGTAAAATACCCTTATGAATATTAATATGAATAGTTATATGACTCTACTAAATAGTGAATTATATTAATATTTTATTTTATCAAGGCTTTTTGGTAATGACATCTTGATTAATTTTTCAATGTGATATAAAAGTAGTTAAAAAATTGAAATTATTATTTTTTGAGAAAAGTTTTATTTTATTTAAAAACTAAATTAATGATATTTACAAAATTATTTCCAAAAAATGGTGTTCGTTTTTTCATTCTACACTTTAAAAATTAGTAAGGGCAATTTGTTTTGTTATTTTTCTGAAAGTCGTGATTTTTTTAAGAATAGTGAAATACAGTAAAATATATTATATCCAAATTATCATATAAATACACTATTTATGACATCATAAGAGATGAAAACCAACTTGGTTAGAAATAAAATTCCCTAATTACTATTTTCTTTTACATGGAGAAAGACTATTCATAGTCCTCGGAAAAATATTATAATAATGATTAAAATAATGTAAAATTTCTCCTCTTCTCCACTATAAATACCACCCTAATTTCACTCTTCCAACCACACCACTGAAGCCTTGATCCTTACCTATGTTCTTCCTAATACTCCTCATAAGGAACCTTCCCACCTCATAAAGCTATTGGTCCCTCCAAAACACCAATACCCAAGGCCTTAAGAAGGATCTCAATGAGAATAGATCAATACGTAAACATCAACTTTTGTTTTCATTATTTTCTTTAATTTAATGTTATTCTTTTACATATATTTTGGATTATGTTGGGAAATCCGATTACATATCCCCCCTTAATTCCCATATTTTGAAATAATTTTTAGAGTCCCATTTTCCTCATAAAAACAATTTATGAAATATTAAGCGATGCCATTAGCCTACCAAAATTTCATAAGGGATTTCTCAAATCTTCTTTTATTTTGAGTTAATTTATTTTCTTCTTCTTTCCACACCTCCTCTTATCCAAGAGGCATGAATGCTTCAGAATCATGTATATTATAGATTTTTCATGTTCATGAAAAATTCATCATCACTATTATTCTCTTCTAGAACTAATTCATTGAATAAAATCATTTTCCATCATGTGTCAAATTACCAACATAGTTGATTATGTGATTACAATGTGATTTAATTAATTCAATTATGGTCATGAAAATATTTTTTTAGTTGAACCATGTAAAATATTTGTATTATTTTTCTTCCATGGTTATAGAATTCATTTTTACACCTGATTTTAATTTATAAAACATAATGAGGACGTTAATATCAATGAACCACTAAAATGAACTAAAGGAACATCATTAATGATTTAATATATTAATCATCTTCATTTTAGATTTATAACTGATAAATAGTATATGGATTCTAGAAATATGTCAATACCACTAAATTCCATTTCTATATTTTCACACCCAATTGACATGAACATCTATCATAAACCGATCATGGAATTCATTTTATGAACCCACCCAGAACAATGTAAGGAAAAAAATACTAACAATTAAAGGGAGAATGGATTTAATGAAATTATCATATAAGGTATTATAAATATGGATCGGATTCTATAACATATTAATTACATTCTTTTAACCACTGTACATGATGTATAAATGAGTTTATGTAAGACAAACCGGTGGAAAGTGAATTCTTAACCTGATTTCCATTTATTAGGTTAACCATATAATTCATTATTTATGTGGTATTAAAACATTTTCTAGGATAAAAATTGTTTTAATTTTGATTAATTATTTGTATTTAAAGTATATATACATATTCCATTAACTCTATTAAGTATTTATTTAATTTTATGATATTTATAAGGATATTTTCTTTTGAAATCCTATTTCATAACTCTTTTTTACAAAATTAAAATATAATGTTTTTAGGAAACTATTCATGTTTTATTATTGTCTAATGGTTCTTGGGCATTGATTACAATGAATGGTGGGACCTATATCTCCATATAATGCATTGGGTATGTTTATGTTGGAGGTCGTCTCTATGGTAACTCCACATGTCAATGTTATGGTTCCACAAATTTCAATGTAGTTGTGAGGGTTACAAATTATAAGGTAGTTTTTGGGGTTATAATATTATGTAATTATTTCCCCAAAATTATTTTTCGATTCTAATTATGTTATTAATTTTTCTGGATCTTGTGGAAATATCCTGTTATATAAAGTCAGTATATTTGGGTGATAATATGTCATTTGAAAATGATTTCATATGTTACAAGTATTCATGGACTAATATGATCATTCTGTAATTTCAAATATTTTACTAATATTTTTGTGCTCATATCATGATTGTAAAAAAATTTCATAGGTTAAAAGGATGTGTTGGAAAAATAAAGAATCCATGTTAAATGATTTAGTAATTTTCAAAGAAAATCATGTTATATTTGAAACTATTATTATTTTAGAAGAAATGAATATGGTTTTTCTGGTTTCCACATTATATTAATATGAAATGTCATAACTATAATATTTTTTATTCTCTAAAGTTATAAACATGAAAATATTCTCATTGTGAAAGATGTGTTTTCTAGACTAAATTCAATATTATGTAATGTAATATGGTCGAGTCCTAATAGTTGTTATTAGAGGATGGTTTAGATATCATTAGGTGTTAAGATGTTGTTAAAAGAATAACATAAAAGATTTTTACTCTATTATTATTTTGAAATGATATAGAATTAAAATATTACCATGTTTATTTGACTAAGATATGTTTATTCAGAATAGTTATCCGTAGAAGAAACTGGGAAGCTGAAAAGAGGCAATGAAAAATGATATCCTTATCAATCTGCCGCCTAGAATGGTAGGAATTAGAACCGAGAAGTTTGTGATAGTAATCTCTTAGCTAACATAGGAAATAAAAGGTTGAAGAATCCATTATAGAGAACTACTAGAGGTTCCAAAATAGAACATGAAAATAGTGGAACATTTTATAAGACAATACAATCATGATTTCAATGGATCTTCGGGCCTTGTAGCGGCTGGAGGATGGATTAAATCCCATGAAATGATATGTGATGTAATGGGTTGTTTAGATAGTCAAATGGTATGTCTTAATATTTAACATTTTGAAGGTGAAGCTGATCAGTGGTGGTCAATGGTAAGGAATATTAGGGATAGAGAGTATATTGAAGTCTTAGAGTGGGATGAATTTAAAACATTTTTCCTTGCAAAATATTTTCCTAAGGTAGTGAGACTTAGAATTAAGAAACAATTCCTTGAATTAAAGATGAGGAAGTAGTATTAAGTGGATTTGTAGTAAGCTAAATTCACTCTACTGGTAAGGTATTCTCCAAATCTTATTCTAGATATTGATAGAAAAATCAACCTTTTTTACATGGGATTGAAGCAAAGGAATTGAATGGAATTGACCTCCCGTGAATTAAAAAAATAGGAGCAACTTGTCCTATGTGTTGACAGGGTAGAGATAGAGTTTGATGATGATCACGTGCATTTTGGAAACAAGGAGAAGAATTTTTCCAGTTGGAAAGTGATGGGGATGAATCAATGAAAGAAATATTATGGTAAGAAAATCCAATTTCTAGTTTTTAAAAAGTGTAGAAGAATCACCTTGGGGAATGTCTTACCAAAACTGGGAAGTGTCATTGATGTAGTAATTTTGAATATATGGCCAATGATTGAGCTGTATTAGGGCCTCCATAGCTATTGATATTATCATACCAGTGGCTCGAGGAGAGCAGTTGGGAAGGGGGGAGCTGAGAGCGCTTGATGGCTAGTTGACAATCAGGTTGTGATTGGGGGCTACAAGACCCGGGCTAGCAACCTGTGAAAATGGCCATATGGAGTATCAGCCCCATAAGAGTACAAATCCCCCACTGTATTACTCTGACACCATTTTAATGAAAATGATCATAATACTAATCCAAATAAGAAAACTGTTAAGAGTTTTAAATGTGGTGAGATGGGTCATTATGCAAATCCCAACCCAAAGAGAGATCAAAATAACGCAAATATGTCATACCATAAACAGAAAGGTGTAGTTAGATCCTTTGTGACTACATCTATAAATTTCATGCAATCCAATTTCCTTTTATTAGGTACAATGTTTTTTAATCATATTTTTCTAATGTTATGTTCGATACTAGGTCAACACATTCCTTTATTTCGGAGAAATTATCCGGTAAATTAGAAATACCACCTCAATAAATGAGACAAAAACTTATCGTTAAAACACAAGAGGAAATATTATAGAAACAAATATTTATAATAAAATTTCTATTATAGTATGTGGAAAGAGTTTACCTACAACCCTTGTTTTTTCCTTAGTTGTGTTTGATGTTATTTGGGGAATGGATTATATATATTTTTTATCATGCTATGATTGACTGTAGAGCTAAAGTTTATTTTTTCCAAATGTTTTTTAGTTTTTGTATAAGAATGAATCCATACAATTGATAACATATCAATAATCTGAGAAAATATAGAAATCGTGAAATGAGTGTTATCTTGATCATATTATTGAAAATAAGGTAACTGTTTAGATTAATGATATGCCAGTGGTAAATTAATAACGTGATGTTTTTCCTGATAATTTACCAGGTGTCATACATGATCGAGATTTCAATATCACAATTGGCTTAGTACTTCATGATACGATAATTTCAAAAACCATATATCGTATGGCTCTAATTTAACTTCTTGAATTGAAAAATAAATTTCACGATTTCATTGATAAAGGATTCATGCTTCCTAGAACATCAACATGGGGTGCTCATGTTTGGTTCGTCATAAAGAAAGATGGTTTCATTAGACATTACATTGATTATGTAGATTTGAATAATATCACTATTAAAAACAAGTATCATTTTATTCATATCGATTACTTGTTTAATTATCTATAGGTACCTCATTACTTTTCCAAGATTTACTTGAGATCTAGATACCATCAGCTGAATGCAAAAGAGGATGAAATCACAAAAACTGATTTTCTAACAAGATATAAGCATTAATAATTTGTTGTTATGTAATTGGGGTTAACTAATGCACATGTTGAATTCATGAATAATATTATTAGAATAGTTCATGAGTTCAAGAATATTCTTGTTGTTTGGTTTATTGATGACATTCTTGGATTTTCTAAGAATAAAGGGGAGCATAAAAAACATTTCAGGGTTGTTTTACAAAACATAAAGGAAACAAAATTGCATGGGAAACTCAGAAAGTGTGATTTATGGTTGAAAAAAATTTCTTTTCATGGGATCATTTTAAATAAAGATGGAATAATAGTTGATCCTGCCAAAAAAAAATTGGTTGATGAATGGACAAGACCTATAAATGTTATATGAATTTATAGTTTTCCTGGATTAGAAGGTTATTACAGATATTTTGTTATGAAAATTTCACGTTTATATAGCCCTCTAACCAAGATAACATGAAAAGGGAATAAATTTATTTTCATAGAAGAATGTGATATTTTTTTCAGGAACAAAAGAAGGGATTTGTGAATTATTTAGTTTTGGCCTTGCATTCTAGTAATGGTGAGTCTATCAAAAATAATGATTCTTCTTTGACGAGACTGGGTTCTGTTTTGATGAAGAATGATTAGGTAATTTCTTATGATTAATAAAAATATAATCCTCATAAGTTAAATTATACCACACATGATTTGGAATTGGAAGTTGTGGTTTTTTGCTTTGAAAATTTGGAGGCATCGTTTATACAAACAGAAATGTCAAATATATCCTAACAATAATAGTCTATGGTATATATTCACTCTGAAGGAATTAATAATTAGGTAGAAAATTTGACTAGAACTGATAATGGATTATGATTTAATGATCAATTGTCATCTAGGAATATCCAACATAGTGGTAGAAACCTTGAGTCGAAAACATCATGCACCATTAACAATGTTACATTTGGAATATGGTAGTTTGATTAATGATTTGATGAATTTTGGATTTTATTTTGTTGGTGTAGGAAATAACTATGTTTATTCAGTTTTTAGTGTAGTCATAATTGTCATCCAAAATTAACCCATCATAGAAGGAAGATCGTGAGCAACAGAAAAAGGTAGAATTGGTTAAAATGGGTATGTTTCTAGAATTTAACATTGATAAGGAATATGTTTTATGAATTGGAAAAAGGTTGTGTGAGGGTTGAGATTCTTAGGTGAAGAAAAATTTCTTTTGTGATGCTCATAGTTCTCAATTTTTAGTCTATCCGAGCTATAATAAGATGTTCAGAGACCATCAGAGTATTATTGGTTGGATGGAATGATAAGAGAAATTGCTAATTTTACCATGAAATTTTTAACTTTTCATCATGTTAAAATAGAGTGACAGTTACTGAAAGAGATTCTTCAACCATTTCCAGTGCTAGAGTGGATATGGTAGAATCTATCCATAGACATTGTGGTGGGACAATGAGAGACTTCTATAGGTAGCAATGTTATTTTTTTATTATTGACTGGCTAATAAAATCTGCAAATTTTCATTCTATTCTAGATACAATGTATTTGAATTAGCTTTCTCGATAGTACCTCAAAGAGATTATTAGGTTTAGTGGATTTCCTATTTCCACATTAACTGAATGAGATCCCAGGTTTACTTATAGCATTTGGAAGGGGTTTTAGAATTCTCTGAGCACAAAATTGAATTTCAGTACAACTTTTCGTCCCCAATCAGATGGAAAGTCAGAACGAAGAATTCAAAGAGTGGAGTATATAATTTTATGTTTTTCAAAGGATTACTATGGGAGTTGGGATAAATATATTTATTTATTGGATTTTTATAATATTAATACATTTCATTATTGTATAAAAATAATTGTTTTTGAGGAATTTTATGGGAAGCAATGTTGGAATCCATCGTTATGTGATGATGTTGGTGAAAAAAAGTTGATGGGTCTAGAATCAGTAGTGGAAGTGGATGAGAAAGTGAAGAGAACTGCATAGCAGATAAGGACAGCATATGGAAGGTAGAAAAGATATACAGATAATAGAAGTAATGACTTATATCTCAAGGATGGTGACTATATTTTTCTTAAAATCTATCCTTGGAAAAGTGTGATGCGTTTTGTTAAGGAATGAAAGATAAGTTCGTGGTTCATCAGCCCTTTTTAAATCCTAGGTAATGTTGGACAAATTTCATACCGAATAGATTTTTCTCTATGTTTTTCTCAGGTACACAATGTTTTCAAGGTTTCGATGTTCAGAAAGTAAGTGTCAGATTCAACTCATGTTTTTGAGCCCAAGAGTGATTCATCTGGAAGAGAAAATTTCATATGAATAGAAACTAGTTTAGATTCGTGATCGAAGGAACCATTTATTGTATAATTATGTAATCCACTAGGTAAAGGTTTGGTGGAGAAACCACATGGTTGATGAAGAAACATGGGAGTATGAAAATTCTATGAATGAAAGGTATTGTAACTGGTTTAATAAGTAAATAAAATTACAAGGAATCAATTTTCAGATGGTGGGGATAATGTAACACCAGAAGGATTTCTAAAAATAAAATGAAATTTTTGACACACTATTTAAAGTAGATAGTTATAACAAGCCTTTGATAATAATATATCCACTTGTATTTTTTAAATTTCAAAAAATGGTTATCTACATTTTTGTTCAACAATTAATTTGGAGCCTAATGAAACCAACATTCTTTTCTGGTTAATAGTAACATACTCATATGAATAGTAATATGAAAGGTAATATAACCCTAATGTATAGCTAATTTTATTAATATTTTCATTTTTCAAGGCTTTAAGATAATGATATCTTATTTGATTTTTCAATGTGATATAAAAAGATGTTATAGAATTAAAATTGTTAATTTTAGAATTAAGTATGATTTTATTTAAAAATTAAATTTTGAAAATTTTGAAAATTATTCACAAAAAATGGAGTTTATTTTTGAATTGTATAGGTTAAAAAATGGTAGGGGTGTATTTTTGGGATTTTTCTGTAATTCCTCAAAATTCGATGAATTGTAAGATATGGTAAAATACTGTTTATTCAAATTATTAGTTAAATACACTATTTATGACATCATAGGTGATTTAATCCCACTGGGTTCGAACTCATGTTCCATAATTACTATTTGGGGTTACATAAAATGAATCGATTTATAGTCTTTGGCAAAAAAATTTAATAATGACTTAAATAATGTAAAATACCTTCTCTCCTCCACTATAAATACCACCCTAATTTGCCTCTTCCTCACACACCTATCAAGCCACATGATTTAATATGTTATGTGCAATACTCCTCCCAATAATCTTTCACACATCTTAGAGATGCTGGACTCAACAAAAGTCCAAAACCCAAGGCCTTAAGAAGGATCTCCAGGAGGATAGATCACGAGGAAAACATCCTCTTATGTTTTCTTTAATTTCTTTAATTTTATGATGTTTTTTCAATTTCTATTGGATTATTATGGGATATTTAATTCCATATCACAATTATATACCATATTATGTAAAAATGGTGATAGACTCCTTTTTCACATCAAATCATTTTATGAAATATTAAGCGATGTTGTTAGGCTGCCAATATTTCGTAAGGGATTTCTCAACTCATCTTTTAGTTTGATTTCCTTTATTTTCTTCTTATTTTTTCTCCTCCTATTATATTACTACTACTACTAAATTCAATTTTCTATTTCAAGAACCCGCTTTAAGGATATGTGGTCACCAAAGATACTACATTGGCAGGAATCCAATGTTGTAATAAAACATAACCAGATGCCTAATTCGAAAATAAAAAACAACGTAGAACCCGATGCATTGATTTTTGAGATGCCCGCGTCCTCTGGGGTCACTTTGCCTACCATTTTCCATTATCCGCGTTAGGAAACCACACCACCCATCACCGATCTTCAGTGAGGAATCCGCTGGGATCTATCATCATCGTCAATGAGCACCGCCACCATCATCAAAAATAGCCACTCAACGTCAACATTGTGAACATATGAACCACTATTGGAGAATCCACCATCATGCATGTCACACATCCTAAAATGCCAACCATAGCTCAAACAACACCATCCCAAAACCTCACCATGATCCAACGCACTAAACCGACCTGGCTTGGATAGAAGGATCCAGAGTCCAGAGCAGAGTTTGGAAAGGGAAGTCCAAATCATAGAGGGGAAACCTTCAACTGGACCACAAACCACAATCTTTGAACCACTATTGGCATCTCACCAAACAAATCAATCCCACTGGATGAGCTAAAAGTTGAAACGAAAGAGCCAACGAAAACCATCAGCAAATCAAAGACAAAATGAACGGAAGAAGATAGAACAAAATACCATTCTTAACGAGAAAAAAGGACATCACCAAATGAATATTTCGATATCAAGGAAAAATCTCAAAAATGGGAAAAATACGAAATGAATAGAATAAGGGAAGATTCGAGAAAGGCCATAGCGCCGATCCTCAACCATGAACCCCATCACATCCCAAACCACCATGAAAAACACCAAACCAGACCCAAAATGGAGTCTGGAAAGGCTGATCCTATAAGGCCCCAGCCTTAAACATTACTTAATCTTTAGTTATTATAAGATTACACATTGAGGATCTTTTCGGGTTTAGAGTTTTAGATAATTAGATCATAAAACTTGCATTACATTCCACATATAAACAAAGTGGTTACATAAAGATAGTATTCTTCATTCCTATCAATGGAAACATATTTAAAAAAAACATGGATTATTTCTTGACACTTCCTTGACACTATCATCATATCATGTACCTTTCCCTTGACCTGTCAAAAATTTAAAAAAAACATGGGATGAGCATAAAAATCTCAGTAACTGATATAAAAATATAGAATGAAAACATGGGTACATATATACATAAGAATGAAATCATACTTTACCCATAAAAAATATGCACTTTAACATACCTCATCAAATCATGAATAAATCATAGAAACCATAAGACATAAATGTAACTTGAGGCATTCATAACATTCATACACAGGGAGTAACCATCTTGGTTATGTTTGGAATACCCATCACAGTATATTCCCTAAAATCTATTTGGAGAAACCTTAACGTTTCACTCCTTCGCGTTACCCAATGCATTGGAGAGATATATCGGGCTCACCCGCCCATAGTCTATCACGGAACCACTCGTCTTCATAATAATGCCCAAGAACCTCAACATAATCGTATCACATAAAACATGCATAAAGGAAACATAACATTTCCACCTTCCAATCACAAGATATCAATACAACACATTGATATAAAAACATTATGAAACCCATTTTCAATACCAAAATAAATGAAAATTAAAACATGGTATTTATTTTTCTTTTAAAAAGAAGGTATGTCTTGTAGAGGATACCGAAACTCAAATAATGGCCCTAGCGGCGGAGAAGTCGTTGTCGACGTATACGTACGACAAAAACATTCCCTTTTGTCATTTAGTAAATGATTCGTATAAAAATATTCCTTTTGTATAAATGAAAAAGTCAAAGGGGTTTATACACCGTATAAAAGAAGGTTGTGTATAAAACAAAATATGCCTCGATGAAAGGAGATTGAGACGAAGTCCCATACCTCGTATCCGACTTGACCCGACCATTCTTTAATCTCCTGAATAATAAACATGAGTTAATCTCTACTTGATTAAGATCCTTTTCAAGTTCATTATTCATTTTATACCATTTTATGAACATCATGTAATCATTTAAGTTAATAACGTTCATTTTGTCGGTATTTGGTTCTTAA
The DNA here is from genome assembly GCA_963277665.1 of Viscum album. NCBI lineage: Eukaryota > Viridiplantae > Streptophyta > Magnoliopsida > Santalales > Viscaceae > Viscum > Viscum album. The sequence continues at coordinate 315,846,812 of OY728158.1, forward strand.
GTCAAAAATAGACTTCTTACACTTACATGTTGTTAATTTGGTCAAAGGTTCGTTATATCCAGAATGATATTAATGATTTCAATACCATATATATCATATATATTCATTATATACATGTATTTATAATATTACATCACATTTAGAGGTAAGAAATGAAATGCACCGTTCATGGAGACGGTAAGTCATACGTACGCATGAATGCTAGTTCCATTTCTATTTGGTATTTTCTGAAATGGAATCATAATGATATAAGAGTATATTATAATTCCAGTATAATAACATATATAATATCATTAACTTTATCCTTTACACATCCCACATATGGTATTACCGAATCAAATCACTTTCAGGGGGCGGTAGTCCGCACTTCCTAAAATGAAGATATCGTGTTTACCCATAATGGAAACAATAATGGTATGCAATAAATAAAAAATACAGAATATTAAGGAAAGAATAAACATATTATATATCATATATAAAAACAGTGACATCATAATGGCCACCTTTGAAGGTGTTAAATGGGTATTGAACAATCATCGTTTCGGGAGGCAGAATTTCACCATCCATAGAAACCAGATGTTCATTAACCATTTGATGTAGTTGTGTGAGAGTGTAGCTATAATAAATCATATAACAACATCATAGTATATTGAAGATAGTGGTTTTGTTACAAAAGAAGTAAATAAAAAGAGTTTAGGGGGTTGGAGAAGCAAAATAAAACAAATGAACATGAGAGAATGAATTACCTTTAAAAGTGTAACTCCTTTTGATTTGAGCCTAAAGGCCTCCTTTGAAAGGATTCTTCCCAAAGGGAATCCTCTAGGATGAGGATAGGGATGTGGAGAGAGTAAATGGGCCGGGGTTGGCCGATCCAAAGGCTTGAGGAGTGTGTGAAATGAGGTAGAGTTGGGGGCCTTTTATAAGAGGAGAGGAGGGGCACTTTTGGAAATTAAGATAAGTTACTTTATTTTAAAAAGCGTTTAGGATTCAAAAGGTCCCACATTGATATAATTCGAGTATAAGGTGATAAGGCTTCGAAATCTACCCAACCAATAGGTTTTGGACATGTGTAGGTTTTAGATATTACATTATCTTTCAATTTTATTTAAATAGTTAAATAATGAGGTCATTACTGCATCATCATGATGTCATAAATAATTTAATTTATTTTAAGTCTAAAAATTATACAAAAAATACAATGATGTAGGAAATATTTTTATCTTTCCAATGAAAATTTATAATCAAAAATCTGATCTGAATAACCCCATGTAAAATTTTTTTTCATAAAACATATGATGTTTGTGTCATTTTTACTTTTACATTAAATAAAAAGTTATTTATGTCATTTTCCAACCAAAGTGGCTACATATGGTCCCCAAGTGGACCCATGGCTTTTCTTGGTCGGCCATGACACAACCAATGAGGATAGGACATGTTTCAAGCTCATCTCAAACTATTAAAACTTTATTTTCACCTTAAACTACACTAATTACCACTAATCGCGATTAAAAACTTAATAAGTTACTATTCACCAAAAAATTATTTTAATCTCATTGAACCACATTTTACGTCTTAATGACAACCATGTATGTCGGATTTTTGAAATTCAAAACACATTACTGGTAAACCTTCATTTAACTGAAAAATCAGTTTGCTTGATTACCACTTAGTGATTTCACTATTCATCAAAAATTGGAGTTTTTCAGAAAAATGACAAGACTTCACCCTAAGGTATATTTGATATTCTGAATTCAAAAATGAAGTCTATTTTTTCAAAATTCAAAACATATAAGTCACATTAATTAATTTAATAATCAATTCCCGCTGTTAGAGCAAATAGCGTGTTTTTATGAAACAATAAGTATCAAAAGATTGACACCAGTTTAAGTCCAATTTCAAAGTGAAATTGATTCCAATGAACACCATTGGATTAAATGGAAAAAATATATTCTAATTTAACTTCAAAACCAATTAAAAAGATAATCTAATCATATGAATAAATTATATTAAAAAGCAGTTTTGATGTAAAATACAGTATTTTTCACTATTCATTAAAAAATGAACATTGTCAGAAAAATACCAAAAATTCACACAAAGTAAATTTTGATGTCCTAATCATAAATAATAAGTTTATTTTGACAAGAATAGTTTATAAAATTTTCAAAATATAGATTTAAAAAGGGTTTTCCATCATAAGGCAGTAAAACAATCTTTTAAGAATATTAGTGTATTCCATGCTTAAGATTGGATTTATTTTCATTTTAAGCCTCTAAAACACTATCTAGTTCATTAATAGACATATATAAAAATATATATTATTCATTACTTACTTGGGATGTTACATCCTTCCCCCCATTAGAAAATTGTATCCCCGCAATTTATTTACTTATCGAATAAATGGGGGTACTTATCCCTCATTGCATTTTCAGATTTCCATGTTTCCTCTTCCATCATGTGGTTTTTCCACAAAACCATTACCTGAATAATCACCATATTCCATAACACTTGCTCCCTATGGTCAAGAATTTGTACCGGTTGTTCCTCATAAGATAGGTTCTCTTCCAGCTGAACTACCTGTGGACTCAAAACATGAGATTGATCTGGCATATACTTTCTCAACATCGAAACGTAAAAAACATTGTGTACCTGAGATAAACTCGAAGGTAAAGCCCCCCGGTATGAAACTGATCCAACTCTCTCCAAAATTTCATATGGTCCAATAAACCTTGGACTCAGCTTTCCTTTCATACCAAATCTCATCACACTTTTCCATGGTGATACTTTGAGAAAAAATAATCACCTACCTCAAAAGATAGATACTTCCTCCAGTTATCCACATAACTCTCCTACCGGCTCTGAGCTGTTCTCATGTGATTCTGAATCAGCTGAACTTTTTCTACCATCTCTTCTACCAATTCTGGTCCCATCAACTTCCTTTCACCCACTTCATCCCCGAAAGATGGAGTTCGACACCGCTTCCCATATAATGCCTGAAATGGTGCCATCTGTATACTGGAATGAAAACTGTTATTATATGAAAATTCAAACAAAGAAAGACGTTGGTCCCAACTTCCCTGATAATCCATAGAACAAGCTCATAGAATATCCTCCAATGTATGAATTATTCGTTCTGACTGCCCATCTGATTGAGGATGAAAAGATGTACTAAAATTTAATTCAGTACCCAACGACTTCTGAAGGCCTTTCCAAAAGTTAGAAGTGAAACTGGGATCACGATCAGATACAATGGAGAGGGGAAATCCATGTAACCTGACTATCTCTTTAAGATACAAACGGGATAGTTGATCTAGGGAAAAAGTATCTCGTATAGCAAGTAAATGAGCAGATTTAGTCAAGCGATCAACAATAACCCAAATTGCATTATTACCTCGAGATGTCTTCGGTAATCCCACAACAAAGTCCATGGATATATTCTTCCATTTCGACTCTGGCACTGGTAAAGGCTGAAGCATCCCTTTTGGTAACATTCGCTCTGCTTTAACCTATTGACAAGTCAAACACTTCACAGTAAAATAAGCAATATCTCTTTTCATTCCATCCCACCAGTAATACTCCCACAGATCTCTATACATCATAGTACTGCCCAGATGAACTGAAAACAGAGAACTATGAGCTTCACATAACAACTCTCTCCTCAACTGTGAATCACAAGGCACACACAATCTCTTACCAAATCTCAAAACGAAATCATTATCAATGTTGAATTCAGGAAACTTACCTTTCTGAACCAGCTCTACCTATTTCTGCAACTCATGGTCTTGCTTCTGTTCTTGCTTGATTCTATCGGATAGAGATGATCTCACTGATACCTGAAACAAAACAGAAAAACTTCCTGCACCAACAACTTCTATGCCAAAGTTCATCAAATCCTTAACCAAAGGATCACGTTCCAAACGCAACATTGCTAATGAAGCATTACTTTATCGACTCAAAGCATCATCCACTTTATTTGATTTTCCCGGATGATAATGAATTGTACAATCATAATCCTTGATTAATTCCATCCATCTCCTCTGTCTCAGGTTTAACTCTTTGTGAGTGAATATATACTTTAAACTCTTATGATTGGTATATATTTCACACTTTACTCCATACAAATGATGCCTCCAAATTTTTAAAGCAAAAACAACAACAGCTAATTCCAAATCATCTGTTGGGTAATTTACCTCATGAGTTTTCAACTGTCGTGAAGCATAAGCAATTACCCGATCATTCTGCATTAGGACGCAACCAAGTCCTTTCAATGAAGAATCACTGTATATAACAAACTCACCATTCCTCAATTCCTGAAAACAATCATTACATTCTTTTGTCCAGATATACTTAACACCCTTCCGAGTTAGCTTAGTTATTGGACTAGATAACCGTGAAAATTTCTAACAAACCTTTGGTAATATCCTGACAAACCAAGGAAGCTACGACTCTCGGTTACATTTGTTGGTCTTGGCCATTCTTCCACAACTTTTGTTTTTGCAGGATCAACAGTTATCCCATCTAATTGCACTTATAACATTTCACTAACTGTAAGTAAAATTTGGTTTTACCTTCACCTTGATCCTTTTCAGTGCAATCACGAGTCTTATGTCCCATCTTACCACATCGGTAGCACTTTCTAGAATTCAGAAGACATTCCCCAGAATGCCTTTTGCCACATTTTTCACAAATTGGAAACATAGTTTTCTTACCATCAGACTTTTTGGAAGAATTCTTACCTTTCTCCTGCCACCTCGGTCTCTTCTTATGTTGGTTGTTATAGAACACTTGATCATCGGAAAACTCCATTTCCACCTTCTCAGCACATCGAACAAGCTTTTCATAACTTTTAAACTCATGAGAAGCTAATTCCCTTCGATATTTTGGATTTCATCTTGAGTAAAAACGATTGATTTTACTATCATGGTCTCGGATAAAATTTAGAGCATACCTTGCCAATCGAGTGAACCTTTCTTCATAGGTAGCCACTTAGTCTTCCTCTTGCCTCAATTCCAAGAATTGTTTTCCCATACTAAGTCGAACAGACTTAGGAAAATACTTCTCATGAAACATACCTTCGAATTCATCCCAGTCAAGAGCATCAATCTCATCAGCGTCCCTGATATTTTTAACCATAGACCACCACTGATCCGCCTCACCCTCCAAACGATAAATAGAATGACTAACCTTTTGATTGTCTGGAAACCCCATGACATCAAAAATCTTCTCCAGGGCTTTAATCCACCCTTCAGCTAACACAGGGTCAGATGATCCTCAGAATGATGGGGGATGTTGCCTCATGAAATGTTCCACCACTGACACGTTACTCTACGGTTGATCTGGCTGATCTCGTGCATGGATACCACCACCATTTATAGCATGAGTCAACTGCGCCATTACTGCAACAAACTATTCAGTTCCAATTCTGACCATCTCAGGATGCTGATTCGGAAGGTTATTTCCTTTTTATGCCTTCCTAGCACTGCTTCCCTGTTTCGTCTGCGGAAAACCATTCTGAACAAACATGTCTTAGATGAAGCAACATGGTAATCTTCAAAAGATATATCACTTCAACATGACCATAAAAAATATTTTTGGATAATCATTTATTAGAATTCTAACTCCTAAAGTTATCTAAACAGACCTTTAATACCAACTATAAGGCCCCAGACTTAAACCGTACATAATCTTGAGTTATTACATGTATACACATTGAGGATCTTTTTGGGTTTAGAGTTTTAGAGAATTAGATAATAAAACCTGCATTACATTCCACATATAAACAAAGTGGTTACATAAAGATATTATTCTTCATTCCCTTAAATGGAAACATATTTAAAATAAAACATGGATTATTTCTTGAAACTTCCTTGACACTATCATCATATCATGTACCTTTCCCTTGACCTGTGAAAAACATTTCAAAAAAACTTGGGATGAGCATAAAAAGCTCAGTAAGGGATATTAAAATATGGAAAGGAAACATGGGTACATATATACATAAGAATGAAATCATACTTTACCCAGAAAACATATGCACTTAAACATACCTCATAAAATCATGAATAAATCATAGAAACCGTAAGACATAAAGGTAACTTGAGGCATTCATAACATTTTTACGTAGGGAGTAACCCTCTTGGTTACGTTTGGAATACCCATCACAGTATATTCCCTAAAATCTCTTCGGAGAAACCATAACGTTTCACTCCTTCGCGTTACCCAATGCATTGGAGAGCTATATTGGGCTCACCCTCCCTTAGTCTATCATGGATCCACCCGTCTTAATAATAATGCCCAAGAACCTCAACATAATCATATCACATAAAACATGCATAAAGGAAACATAACATTTCCACCTTCCAATCACAAGATATCAATACAACAGATTGATATAAAAACATTATGAAAACCATTTTCAATACCAAAATAAAATAAAATTAAAGCATGGTATTTATTTTTCTTTTAAAAAGAAGGTATGGCTTGTAGAGGAAGCCGAAACTCAAATAATGGTCACAGCGGTGGAGAAGTTGTTGTCGCCGCATATGTACAACAAAAACATTCCCTTTTATCGTTTAATAAACGCTTCGTATAAAAAAGATTCCTTTTGGATAAATGTAAAAGTCAAAGTTGTTTATACACCGTAGAAAAGAAGGTTGTGTATAAAACAAAATATGCCTCAATGAAAGGAGATTGAGACGATGTCCCATACCTCATATCCGACTTGACCCGACCGTTCTTTAATCTCCTGAATAATAAACTTGAGTTAATATCTAATTTCTTAAGAACATTTTTCATGTTCATTATTCCTTTTATACCATGTTATGATCATCATGTAATCATTTAAGTCAATAATGTTCATTTTGTCGGTATTTGGTTCTTATGTCAAAAATAGACCTCTTACACTTACATGTTGTTAATTTGGTCAAAGATTAGTTATATACAGAATGATATTAATGATTTTTATAACATTAATATCATATATATTCATCATATTCATGTATTTATAATATTACATCACATTTAGAGGTAAGAAATGAAATGCACCATTCAAGGAGACGGTAAGCCGTACATACGCATGAACGCTACTTCCATTTCTATTTCGTATTTTCTGGAATCGAATCATAATGATATAAGAGTATATTATAATTCCAGTATAATAACATATATAATATCATTAAATTTATCATTTACACATACCACATATGGTATTAACGAATCAAATCACTTTCAGGGGGCGGTAGTCCGCACTTCCTAAAATGAAGATATCGTGTTTACCCATAATGGAAACAATAATGGTATGCAATAAATGAAAAATACAGAGACTTAAGGAAAGAATAAACATATTATATATCATATATAAAAATAGTGACATCATAATTTCCACCTTTGAAGGTGTTAAATGAGTATTGAACAATCATCGTTTCGGGAGGCAGAATTTCTCCATCTATAGAAACCGAATGTTCTTTAACCATTTGATGTAGTTGTGTGAGAGTGTAGCTCGAATAAATATTATAACAACATCCTATTATATTGAAGATACTGGTGTTGTTACAAAAGAAGTAAATAAAAAGAGTTTAGGGGGTTGGAGAAGAAAAATAAAACAAATGAACATTAGACAATGAATTACCTTTAAAAGTGTAACTCCTTTTGATTTGAGCCTAAAGGCTTCCTTTGAAAAGATTATTCCCAATGGGAATCCTCTAGGATGAGGAGATGGATGTGGAAAGTAAAGATAAGTTACTTTATTTTAAAAAGAGTATCAGATTCAAAAGGTCCCACATTGCTATAATTAGAGGATAAGGTGATAAGGCTTCGAAATCAACCCAACCAATAGGTTTTGGACATGTGTAGGTTTTAGATATTACATTATCTTTCCATTTTATTTAAATCGTTAAATAATGAGGTCGTCGCTGCATCATCATGATGTCATTAATAATTTAATTTATTTAAAGTCTAAAAATTATAAAAAAATACTATGATGTAGGAAATCTTTTTAGATTTCCAATGACTATTTATAATCAAAAATCTTATCTTTATAACCCCATGTAAAAATTGTTTTCGTAAAATATATGATGTTTGTATCATTTTTAATTTTACATTAAATAAAAAGTTATTTATGTCATTTCCCAACCAAAGTTGCTCCATGGGGTCCCCAAGTTGACCCATGGCTTTTCTTGGTCGTCCATGACACAACCAATGAGGTTAGGACATGTTTCAAGCTAATCTCATACTATTAAAACATTATTTTTACCTTAAACTACACTAATTACCACTAATCGCGATTAAATACTTAATAAGTTACTATTCACCCAAAAAATATTTTAATCTCATTGAACCACATTTTAATTATTAATGACAACCATGTATGTCAGATTTTTGAAATTCAAAACACATTAGTTGTAAACTTTCATTTAACTGAAAAATCAGTTTGCTTGATTACCACTTAGTGGTTTCACTATTCATCAAAAATTGGAGTTTTTCAGAATAATACCAAAACTTCACCCTAAGCTATATTTGATATTCTGAATTCAAAAATGAAGACTATTTTACAAAATTCAAAACATATACGTCACATTAATTAATTTAACAATCAATTCCCGCTGTCAGAGAAAATAGCGTGTTTTTATGAAATAATAAGTATCAAAAGATTGACACCAGTTTAAGTCCAATTTCAAAGTGAAATTGATTCCAATGACCACCATTGGATTAAATGGTAAAAATATATTCTAATTTCACTTCAAACCCAATTCAAAAGATAATCTAATCATATAAATAAATTAGATTAAAAAGCATTTTTGATGTAAAATGTAGTATTTTTCACTATTCATTAAAAAATGAACATAATCAGAAAAATAACAAAAACTCACACAAAGTAAATTTTGATGTCCCAATCATAAAGAATAAGTTTATTTTGACAAACATAGTTCATAAAGTTGTAAAAAGATAGATTTAAAAAGGGTTTTCCATCATAAGGCAGTAAAACAATCTTTTAAGAATATTAGTGTATTCCATGCTTAAGATTGGATGTATTTTCATTTTAAGTCTCTAAAACAATATCTAGTTCATTAATAGAAATAGATAAAAATATCTATTATTAATTACTTACTTGGGATGTTACAGATCCAATCATTAGAGAAGTCCATATTCATGGTCTAAGGTCCAAAAAACCAGAGACACAAGCCCATTGATGGAAAGAACGACAAGGAGACGATCTACTCACCATCGAAGAAGTACTCCAGAAGCAAAGGAAACAGAAGGAGATCACCCGAAAGGAAGATCCGGATGAGGAACTGATGATAAAAAGAAATAATAAGGAGAAATAGTGGAATGAGAGAAGAAGGAAACAGAGGTCAAGAGGCAACACTACATCTCGAGGTAGAAGAAACCCTAGGGTGAGGAGGAAAGCACTCGGTGGCCTCCCCCCCCCCACACCCATGTTGCGCTCCTATTATAAAAGAGGAATGAAAGCTCTGGAATCTTGTATATTCTGGATGTTCTCATGTTCATGGAAAATTCTTCATCATTCTTCTTCTCTTCTACGACTTATTCAAGGAATATAAACATTGTCCCTGATGTGTCAAATTACCGACATCATGGACAATGTGATTTCAAATTGAATTAATTATTTGATGTATAGCGATGAAACCATTTTTATGGTAGAAATAGGTTATAATATATATATTATGTCTTATCCATAGTTTTAGATATCTTTTTTTACACATGGATTTATTTATAAAGAAAAATGAGGTCGTTATTATCAATGAACCACAAAAATGATTTAAGTGAACATCATTAATGTTTTAACTTATAAATAATCTTCATTTTATAATTCAAATTGATAAATGGTATATGGATTCTAGAAATATTTAAATACCACTCCATTCCAATTCTGGAGTTTCACTCCCAATCAACAAGAATATACATCATCTACTGATCATCGAATTTATGTAAAGAACACGCCCAAAATTAAGCAAGGAAGAATATAATAACAATTAAAGGGTGGATTGATGTAATGAAACGATCATACAAGATATTATAAAGATAGATATGATTATTTAAGATATTAATACCACCTTTTTATCCAGTATATGTGAGGTTTATATGAGTTTAAAGTATGACAACCCTGAGGTAAGGTAATTCTAAAAATTATTTCCAATTTTTGGGATAACCTTCTACTTCATTATCTATATCGTATTAAAAATTTTTGTGTGATGAAAATTGTTAATATTTTGATGAATTATGTGTATTTATAGTATATATACATATTCAATTCACTATATTAAGTCTCTTTTCAAATTTATGATATTTATAAGGGGTTTTATTTGAAAATCCTATTTTAAAATTCTGTTTTTTAAAAATAAAAAGGGCTGTTTTTAGGTAATTATTAATGTTTAAGGATTATGTTATAGTTCTTGGGAATTGTTTATAATGAAGGGTGGGACCTGTATATTCCTACAATTCCTTAGGTTTTCTTATTATGGAGGTCAGTCTTATATTTACTCCATGTGTAACTGCGATGGTTACACAAATTTTAAGGCAGACGCGAGTTACAAATCATAAGGTAGCCGTGAGGGTTAAAATATTATGTATGTAATGACCCAAGATATTCTTATGGTACTATTTGTGTGGTTATTTTTTTTGTGGATCTGGTGGAAATATCATGTTTGACAGAGTATGTATATGTGGTTTACAAGTATGTTATTTGAAAATGATTTCATATTTTATATGTATTCATTGGCTAATATATTCTTGACTTGTTTTCATATCCCTTACTGAGCTTTTAGTGATAATCACATGTTTTAAATGATTTTTACATGTCATAAGGATGTATAGGGAAAAAACAAATCCTAGTAAAATGATTAAATTTTATACAATGAAAATCATGTTATATTTGAAAAGTTTTTTATTTTGGAATAAATGAATATTGTTTTTATGGAATCCACTCTGTATTAACCTATAATGTTATGACTGTATTATGTCATATTCTCAAATGATCTAAACTGGAAAATATCTTCAATTTAACAGGAACTATTCTCTTGGATAAATTAATGATTATGTAATTTAACAAGGTTATATCCTTATAATAATAATATTTTAGTATGCTAATATTAGAACCTAAATATTATCCCTCATCCATCAAATGGGTGGAAAAATCATTATTCGTGTGTACGAAAAACTACCACTTCATGAAATGATGTCATTCAGTTTTCCATTACCACATATCACAATTGGGGATAATTATGCTTATAAATATTATATATTATAATTATAAAATAGTAACACCTATATAGTCATTATATCATATATATAATTTTATATTACACAAAGTAGGGGACACAGTAACATTTCTTGTATGTACGACAAACGTCCGGATCACGAAGCGATGCGATTTGTTTTTCACTAATGTGTTTCATGGAAGGTGTAATAGGAAATAATAATTAATAAATGTGATATGGATGATATAATTACTATATTAGTGATATATGTATCATTTTTTAAATATAATATATCTTTCTCTTTTTTATATTTTCACTCACTAAAAAAGTGATAACGTTATTTATGGACGTATAGACTACCGCCGCCTCGAGAAAATGGGATTCCATTTTTCATCACCACATCATAATAATGAAATATATAATTATATATAACTAAATATTATTCCATTTATGATATAAATATATTTATTTAATGTTAAAATATTACGTAATCCCTTTACATAATGATCACTGAAAACTGGTAATGAAACTCATATGTATATATGACAAACTCTCTCCATGATTATAACATAGATCATTTTTAATAATCATATTTCGTTATTGGATTAAATTTATAATTGATATATAAATATGATAATAATTTCATGGTTATTATTCTAGATATGTTTATATAATGTCAACTTTGACTATTGTTAACCTCTCGAAGTCATTTTTGATTAATAATACAAATGTGGTCAAAAAATCCAACGTAAACCTAATTTATTAGATGATCATATATAACATGGTAATAAGGTAAATAAAAGAAATATTAAATTGGAAAATGTTTATTAATAATTTTAATAATTATAATATGTTTATTCTTATGGATAATATTGAAAAATATTGTTGAATCGAACTCAATGTAAGGTTTTTCGCTTCTCACATTTATTTCAATGAGATAGGTTCCATATTTAACACATAGTTATTTTGTTTATTGTATTTACTATCAAAAAATATAATTTATTATTGATATCATTAAATTTATGTAGAATTACATATCCATTTGAGGATATCCCTTTCATGGAGTTTACGATTTTTATACTTGTCAAAGCGATAAGGGATTTTTGTCATAATTTTCCTTCTTTGAGACTTATGATGTATTTTACACCAATATTATTTTATGAGGTTTATATAATTACAATTTTTAATATTATATCATGAATATCCTTATTTTTATTATATTATATGTTTTATTTAATGTTAATATTTAATGGTGCTTATGATTCAACATTACCAGTCATAATAGTTTTATGTTATAATCTCATCATGTGTCGAGATTGTTTCTGAATAATTATCCAATATTCATAGTTTATAATCAAACCATCAATAATTCCCATGAATTTTATTCTCCTCTGAATATTGTATGAGAATTAATGTTTTAACATCATTTTCCTGCATATATTTTTTCAATAGTCTTAATTAATGTTTTTTTAAAAAATAATATTAATTATTATCTTTAAATTAATGCATTATTTATTCAAAAAAATCTCATTTTGTTCAATTTATTTTTTATTCATTTTATAATGATTTGGTTAATAATTATTTACCCATGGTTTAATTTTTAGGAAATACTTTAAAATGGATATTCATGTAGTTCAAAAAACAATGCTTGATTGGCTGTTACAAAAATATTGAATAGAATATTTTTTTAATGTGGATGAAATGAACAAAATATACCACAATCATAACAAATATTTTATTTAAATAGTCATTCGATAAAATCATTTTATTTTCATGTAAATTTTTTTTTCAAAATGTTTTATGTTTTATAATTTTTTTTCAAATTTGTAAGTATATATTCCTCCGTAAATTTTTTAAATGAAAGTTAAATATCTCTTTATATGTTTCCAAGGTAGTTTTCTAAGAAAAGGGTTTTCAACATATTTTTTTTATTTTTAATTTTATAAAAAATAATTTTAAAAAAGAAATGTTTAGTTAATAATAATTTATCTATTAATATTTAAATGCTAATTCCATTCATCAATGTCAACAACCCTGGTAGTTACTTATGATCAAATGGGTGTATTTGGAAATGATACCATCCAAGTTCTTTTTATGGATGGATTCTTATTTGTTCAAATAGATTTTTATGAAACCCATTTCTTTTATGTGGGTTAATCATATTTCCAAGGGATTTGTAGGGAACCCTTTTATTTTATATGGGATAATATTGTTTCAATGTTATTTTTATTTAAAACAATTCATTTCCAGTATTTAATCATGTTTTAATAAGATTAACATGAAACCCATTTATTTTCCATGTGTTAATCAATAAATGAATTAGTAATTATTTTTATAATATTTTTAAGGTGAAATTAATGCTCTATATACTTTATTCATGTTCTGGTTCTTGGAAGTTATATTAGATGGGTGGGATCACATTGTTTTGGGTGATCCCACTACAGCTTATATGATGTTTTTTCCAAGATATAACTCAAATTCATTGGGTAATGTTTATGTTTTTGGAAGATTTAAATTGAATGTCAAACTTATGATTATTCAAATCATAAGGGCTCTCTTTGTGTTTTATTAATCTAATGTTCCATGATTCCAATATTTTTTATATATGTATGTAATGGGTTTATAATGTTTCACTTGATCAATATTGGAATCACGTCACTTATTATTATATATTATTATGATTATTTCAATTTTAAATTCTTATTCCATGTTTTCATGTTTGATTATATAGATATTTATGGGTATATATATTCTTATGTTACTCTGGAACTTGGATTATTTTATCATACCTCTATGATATTCTTATCCTCATTGATGGAATTAATTTTTTAATGCTCACTATTTACCTTAAAAAGAATATCATCACACACTTCCAATGTTTATTTTCCTTGGGTAATAAATAATGTGGCTGAAAAAATTATTTCTATAAGGGATTTAATATGGATGAAAATGATGATCTAATATGAAATAATAAAATCTGGCATAAGTGGAATAAATCTTCATTTTATGAAAAGGGTATTGTTTATGTGGGAGGTTTTCCCAATTCTTTAAAACTCACACATAAATGGTCATCAAGAATGTACGTGATTCAATATTTTCATTTTATGTGGTATTATTTAGATAAAAAAGGGTAACAATTATTGGTATAAAAGACGGAAGTATATTTTTTTTGATTTATACATCAGATTTGGGAGTGTGTGTTCTAGGATGCTATATATATAGTAAGAGAAACTATCCGTGAGTTATCCTCATGGTTAATCACTTTAAAATGAAGCATCATTAGGGTATATTCAGTTATGTATATGAACCAAAATATTAAATATAATATTAACTTTTAGAAGCTAACATTTGAAATTCAATTCATATATGTTTATAATGATCCCCACATTTCATAAGCCTAATGTTACTAGCTCGATGTACCTAAATCCAAATAAGTGACTAATAGTGGTTTTAATCCAATGAATTATTGGGAATATAAAAAATAAAACATAGAATAATGAAAATTTTAATTCACGCCATATAAACTATCTTTCCTAAAAGGATAGACAGCCTAATCCCTCTAATGGATATTTTCAACCGAATATAAACTGATCAAACCAAAATTTTTTATAACAATGGAAACCAAATATCTAGGATTTAGAAGAGGATATGATCCACCTATCAAAATATGAATCCAAATATGATTGATCCTTTTGGTGGAATTATGATGCCTGTAAAATGATTGATTTCATATGGAACTGATAGTTTGGGTGAAAAATGAATAACATGTGTTGTAGAAACGTTTGATGATGAAATTCAAAAAAACTAGAGCATACCAAAGTTAAGATAAAAACTAGTGATTAATACACATTAAATTCTATTTTAATAAAAAGTATTTCAAAATTTTAAATTTATGGGATAGTATAGGTTGAATATTATGAGCCATATTCATGAATTTTCAATGTATAGGATAATATGATCTTATATGATGATGAACTATATGGGAAATATTAGACTATAATTAATAGAATTTAAAGACCTTAGTGTAGACTAATATCTGATATTTTGAAGACTAATCATGATAATGACCATGTTAATTAAAATCCCACATAAAATATAGATTCTAAGTGACAAAAACATACATCATATCATTCCACCAAGAAGAATGCAACAACTATTAATGATGTTTCACATCAAATTCTTTTTGATCATTACTTCATTAAGCAGTACGAAGGTCAATAGTGGGAGGGTGACACATTACATAAAAATATTCAATACATGACATGATGAAATATTTACCGTTGAGCTATGAACTCAGAAGAAATTTAAATAAATGACCATGAGATCATAATTTGATAAATTATTCATAATTTTTGGGTTCAATGAATGATGGTTTTCTAAATCAGATAAATGATGATATAATATTTAATAAATTAGAGCATTCCTCTAAAAAATGAACTATTCAATAAATAAGAAGGAGGCCACTTCCATGATCGTAAAACCTAAATGCTACAAACTCTTCAATTAAATTTTTTGTTTCATTTTATTTTATTGCATAACACTATTGATTATACCCTAAGCCATTAGTAGATGATTATAATCGATCCCTTTTATACCATCTGGATTTATATTTTTATTTAAATAGTTCAATCACTCGTGTTAACCATTAGATCTATTCAAATAGAAATTATATTAGAATATATCCCTATTTTACATGATTAATTTTTCATTACTTATTCATTATATCACACACAAAAACCACTTAGGTCCTCTATATTTTTTACATTCTTATTTAGATTTTTGAGTTAAGCGTGATTGGATATACACGATTACAAGGAAAAATGAGATTAGATGTAGAAGTTATCCTTACATACCACCAATTGAATAAAAATTCCAATATGATGGTAAGTGAGTTAGATTTGGATTTATTTGAGAGAAAATGGACTGTAAATGTGAAATAATGATGGAATATGTAAGGTAAGGGGATATTGTATGGGTAGGTAAAAACCTTTCAAATCGAATTTAAAACTAATCCACTTTATTTCCATTAGTATATTCACTAATTGATCCCACAAAACAATATAGAAACAAATCCATATCACTATCCTCTATTGATACAATGTCTAATCCCACTAATAATATATTTTAGAAGGGTTTAATTTTTTTTACTTAGACTCCCTCTATAGAATCCTCATCAATAGATTTTTTGGAAGTGGCACATAATTATATAGATTAGGAGAATATTGAGGCCTTTATCTCCCTCTAATTAATTTGGTAAAGGATTATATATTATGAGATTAAAATATAATTTTTACTATTTATCTCATATATATGCTCACAAAGGGTGAGTGTGATAGATTTTATCAATTCTCATAATTTAATGATTGAATAGGTTGGTGGTTAATTGAGTTTATTAAGATAATAATTCCAATATTTATTAGTGTCACACTTTTATTCCTAAAATATATGTCCCTTGTAATATTATTCATGTTTTACTTTCTCATTTCATGGTAAACGTGTTTTTTTAGTTTTTCAGTCTTTCTATCATTCATAGGGATAAAACATATTTTTTATATATTTTTAAATAAATAATTTCATCATTAAATATTCTCATCATATTTATTATCTAAATATTAATGAATTATTTTTGTTATAAATTATTAATATTAGATCTCATCCAATCATATGTTTTCCCATATGTATGATTTGATAATAATTATATATCCTAGAATTTCTATGAGTGTATTTTTATTATAGAGATATATTCATGGGATGTAAAATAGTTTTTTATGTTTTTCTATTATCCAAGATACTAAACCTATATGTATTATGGTTGTGTTACCATTTGTAAATGTAAAAATTGAAGAATGTTATTAGTGAATTATTAAATTATGTTTATCTTAAGTGACCTCATGAGGATCTATTGGATGTATTTCACTCAGGTGATTAGCCTTGAGAATTTTTTCACCGTGGTTATGGATTAATATAATCCCTTTATTTCTATATAAGTTAATTTTACTATGTACTAGAGTGATGTGATCTATATGGACAATGTCCTGATGGCCTAAGTGAATAATTTTTTTGGAATATATCAATTTTTTTTACAAAAGTTAGAAACATTTATTCTATATAGTTTCTAAGTGGGTAAATTTATTATAAAAATATCAGACTAGGTGACTAGTCTTGAATGAGAAAGGTCGTGTGCATATGTGATTTCAGAGTGATAGGATGGGGGGCTATAGGAGACTCAAATAAGAAAAAATGGGAAACGAAAGGGGATACTGGGTGTCTTAGTGGGAACTACTCTATGATTTTCATGGTTTCCACTATTCAAACTTTATCTTCAATAATGGATCACTAACACCATCAATCCAAAATATTTTTTAAAATCTATGCATTCAAATTCATTATAGTTATGTTTTTCTAACAACCATACTGTCTCATATACTACAATCTTCTAGATAACAAAAATATTGTTCCTGTAATATATATATATATATGGATATACATTAAATAAATCAATATTAAATTCTCAATTACTGATGTAATCCAACAAATATTATTTCCAATATAATGTACTATTATTATCACACATAAAAAATAAATTTATTTAGATAATTATCCAATAAATAAAAATATGATACATTATAGATTCATAATTGTCTAGAGTATTTTATGACTATATAAACAATATTATAATATTTTAAAATATATACAATATATCCAATAAAGATAATACCTCATATTACACTTCATAAGAAAAAAATACTAAAAATATTCTTCATAATGTAAGGATGGGAATCAAAAGAAAAGAGGGATAACAGATTCAATGTGAGGGAAAATGTGGATGATATCAAATGAAGATCTTGAAAAATGATTTGATATTAATTAAGTTTTGAGGTCAGTACCATAACATAAAAAACTCATAACTAATCAAGTAATGATCAAAAATATGAGTTGGAGAATAAAACACGAGTATTTAAAAAGACATCATTACTATGATTGATAACTCTTCATAAATCATTTTTGATCCATTAGTTCATTTCATAATGGTGTGTGGAATTGTTATTAGTATAGAAACCACTTAATATGTTAAGTATATTAATAAATACTATGATATCATCATCAATACCAACTTTCTGTTTTGGATCAAGGGAATTATCTTGATACAAATAACAGATCAATCACTTATTCTTGTTTCCAATAAAGGATCAAGAAATTGGACCTACTTCTCATAACTATAGCCTGATATATAATACATTAACTAATGAAATATAGGGATATATATGACATAATCATAAATTAGTTATAGTAATATATATGAGTGACATATCATCATCAAGCATTAATCATAATATAATTCATAAAATGGAATGAATTTCATAAACACTTGATCATAGCATAATTGATGGATATGGATTAATAAAATGTTGTCATAATAATTGTAATCTATATAGAGGATGAATAATAATGGTATATTTTGAAAATATTCCAAATAAATAATAAGTATAATCAGTCTTTGTTTTCATTGATGAGTAGAGACCCGACAAATAAATCATTAAATATATCTTAATGAAAATACACTTTTAAAATAACATATCATTTTTGAAATTCTAAACACTCCACAAAAAATAAAGAAACCATTTTCATTGATAGTAACAATATAAAATTGTAAAAATGTTTTCAAAGGATTTAGGATTCCAGATTGTTGGGAACTCTGTCCATTACATACATGTTAAAAAACAATCGTTCTATAATTTTATTGGAAATGTCATAAAGTGCCTCATTTGGAAAAAAATATAACCCTTTCAAAATGTTTTATAACAATTCAAACAATAATAAAAAAAATATTTCAAATAATCATAGTACTATATTAAAAATACTTATTATATTTTTATTATAAAATATGGATATGGAATAAAAATATACCCAATCAGAGGCATAAACATGAACAATACAAAATTTGGGTGTGATTGGGAATTAAACCCCTACCACTTCAGTAACCTTTGAATAATAATCCGCATTAATTAAAGAACCATATATGTGTTTTATATATTAAAATTATAACCAAAATAATCATTAAATATATTCATTGTATGTATATACACTAGAAATAGTGATTTATTGTATATGTATTACAAAAAAATATACACATATATCATGCAATATGTGATTTATTTTGGACATTTTATTACCTATTTAATTATAATAATTATTAAAATAATTATTCCAGGTAATGAGTGCTTTTTTTTCAAATCATGTTTTAGTTCGGTAGTTCCAATCATTATAAATTTATCATAGTTCCATTGTTTTTAAAATGTTAATCATGGAATAAATATATAATATATATTATTCAATAAATAGTTATAAATAGATATAAAATGTATATATTGAAAAATTAATTACACCATCTATTAAGATGTTATGTAGTTTGTACACAAGAACACAATTATCATTTTTCAAAAGATGGAATGAAAGAATGGTAAATAGTAATTTACTTTTAAAGAATCATTTTCAGGTCATATATATCATATTTATTAATAAAATTCATCTCTATTACAATTCATGAAATATATAAATGAAAAAAATCACATCACTTCGTGGAGGTGGTAGTCCACACGTTCACATAGACAGGGTTATTGTTTACCAAAGGATATGATTTTAAGAAGGTAGATGGTATATTGAAATTAAATAAGAATTATTATTTCTTATTTATCATATATTAACAATAAAATCATTATGATACCCATTAATAAAATGTGGATATGAAAATTGAATTATATAACTATGTGGATATGTTATGACATACGTACGAACAAGAGATGCATTCAATTTTTATTTAAGGTGAGATAGGATTAATAATGGTGTTGTCAAAATAATAATAATAATTTATATTATTTAAGATACAAAATTTTTTATGTAAGCATAAACACCACATATTTATAGGTGTTATGGATTATTAGAAAATTAATTGATTGATTAAGGAGATTTCCTCTTCTTTGAAATGTCTCCATAGGATATCCTCTAAATTGATATAGGGCTAGTCTTTTTTGAAGAAAAATCCACAAGGATGTGTATATATATGTTTATAAGTGAAAGTGGTATATTATTGTTGATATATAATTTTAAAAATGGAATAAAGAAGTGATAGAGAAGGTTCACTTTTATAAATAAGGTAATTGAATATTTAGGAATTTTCAAAAGATTAAATTATAATAAACTAATTCTAAAGGAAAATATCTCACGATGGTCATAAATTCGTTGATATGGTTTGATAGGTTCATCATAATATCGAAAAATATAATTTATATAGGTAATTATGTAATTTTTAACCTTACCTTTTTCATTATCCATTAAATAACTGATTATAATTTTAACATAGGAATAAATTTTTTAATATTTAAGCTTCATAAGTTTTACTTTTATGGTAGAAAATATGACCACAAATGGTCAATTAATTATATATCAGACCATATAATACGCACCTTTTCTTATTTAATTATTTTCTTGTTTTTTAAATAATTTAATATAATATTATTTTTATAAAATAACATTATTGTCATTTTTGACACTATTAATTTGATTTAACATTTAATACATCATGCCAAGGGGGTATTTTGAATATAATGATTTTAAACTATATAATATGTTAAATATAATTATAATTTTTTAAATTAAATCATTCAAATTATATAACATTTAATACATATAAAATGTTATATTATATTATTTTAATAATTTGAATATAAGGAATTTATGTTGCATAAGAAATTAAGGTCATTATTTAAATATTAAAAATAAAAAATTTAAATTTATTTTTTTAGAGAGAATAGGTGACATGAAACGGTCTCCCAGTTCATGACCTAATCAAAATTTATTAAAAAACAAAGATTACAATAAAATCAAGACGTGTAAATAATTTACACCAATAGGGAATTGAAAGGGGGAGCATAATGTTCTTTGAAAAAACAGACCATACACATGTGAAACATTCTAGATAGAAGACTCCCCAATATAATTTCATGCATCACCAGATGAAGAATTGAATATGAAATCTGAGAAAAATAGAGGTTATGACAATTTAAATTGTATTTTAGGATGTTATTATATCAACTGGGGCTTGCCTTCATAATCTTCCAAACATGCTTTAGAGGAAGGATAAATGCATCTGAAACATTCTTGGAAGAAGACAACCCAATGAAGTTTCATGAACATCCATATGAAGCTGGTAATCTAAAAATGTGAGAACAATGTAGTTCATTCTAGTGGTAATTGTATTCCAGGATGTTGGCTTGTTGACCAAGGAATTCCTTCATAATCATCAAAACTCCTTTACACCTGCTCCCTGAAATTCATATTCCTCAGGAAACAACCATATTACAAGATGACACAAGTCCACAGTGGTGTCCATCATTAATTCCATCAATAAAATAGCCTTTAGAACATCCCAAATGACCATCGATGGTAATATGATTTGTAGTGAGTCATATCAAAATGAGGGATCCATTCTGATAAACCAGAATTATAGATGAAGATAGTCCACGGATGTGCTGGACAATGCAGTTTGAATTCATTTCTCTTCCAGAAAAGAAAACATAGTCTGCCTGAAAAAATAGTGCCACTATGTTACTCTTGTTTCATGAAGAGAATGATCCATGATGATTCCTAATTTTTCAAAGATAAATCCATTTTTCCTAATTTTCAGTTCATTTTCCTCATGACCTCATGAAGAATTATTGATATCATACAATGCATTGTTTTAGGCCAATGATCCTGATAAGCATTGAGAGATGATGCCGCCAGATACACATCAACAGAATTCAGAATTGCAAACATCCAACCAAAAAGAGATAACCAAGTAAAATATTCTAATTGTAAATCAAATTGAAATAGACAGCTGTTCTTGAACCATAAAAATTAGGTTGAAACAATGGGTAGATCATCATCACACTAGTGAGAAGTATGTCCGTAAAAAACAAAATCATAGGTCAAAACCACCCACCTGTCAAGATTTTCTAGGAAGAATAAAAAACCATGGGAAGAAAAATGGGGAAAAATACTCGGGTGAAAACCATCAGTTCCAGAATAGAAAAAAATGATGTAAAACAAGACCCCCTCATCAGTAGATATAAAGCATTGAAATCCAGTTAAATCACTACAAAAAAGAAAATATTAGGCACAAACAGCGGTCCATATAACTATAGAAGAATATTTCTCAACAAGGGAAAAAAGTACGACTCATTGCCATGGAATATATCTGAAGTTATAATAAGGATTATGTTTAAATTCCTAAACCAATTTGACGAACATTATTTATATTATTTGAATGTAAATTTCCATAGATATTTCACCATTCTTGTATATTTCGAATACAATTGTGTCTTACTCATCAATCCATGCTTTTAGTTCATCAGAAACATCATCAACATATTGATAAGCATCCCTCACAGTTGGGTAAATGTTTTTATTATCACTATTGTCAGTCATATTATTTTAACTAGAGGATGTACTAGAATTATCAGAAGGGGCTATCTATGGAGAGGTATCTGGAGTCATCATTCAAGAAGCCTCTAAATACCTAGAGACCATTGTTCTCTCATGATTAGTGTAATATCTATGTTCTTGAGTATTCATTGTCTTTGTAATAATGAATCCATCCATGTCAATAATAATCATTTTACTTTTCTTGGAGCACCATTTTAAGTAAGCATCCCGAATTAGACAAGATTGGTCAAAAACATCATGTGAAGGATCACAAGAATCCGAGTGGTCACTGTGCTTCTTCTCTTAGGAGGCCTTATGTGGTTCATTATGTTCATTCTGAACATGCACCGAAGTGGGGGGAATTCACATAAAATCTAAAGCGGCGTTAACTGCAATAAAAAAAATCCAAAATTTCATTGGTCTTAGAAAGATGTCTCACCAATTGTCAAAACTGTTCATTTAACCCATCATATTAAATAACCACATAAGTCATTTTATTGACATAAATTTGATCTCTAAGGGGGTTGTGCATCCTAGAAGGGCCACCAGTAACTGTATGACATTAGTTTTCATCTTTTATATTTAGTTTTCTCTTTCTATCCATGTTAGTTTACGTGTTAGTGGAAAGAATAATCTAGTATCACAATCTATCTTTGAATGTCCAAGCTTGTGGAAAACACTGCAATAAGCAGACTGATGCTCATAAATCACTTCCTGGAAGAACCCAGAATTTCCATTTTGTATCCATATTTGGGATTGGAGTATTTCAGATATGACAATCTCTGCACAAATCCTCACAACAGAGTGCCTTGATAGATTCTTCATTACAAATTCTAGTTTAAGATGTTTTCCAATGAGGATGGATATGAGAAACAAAGTAGTTATCTTTAAAAGAAAAAGGGGTAAATTGGGGAAGTCATGCCAAACCGGAACAACATGTGATTCAGAGAAATAATTGGAGTCTGGGGTCCATTTGAGAACATTCCTAGAAGAACCCCAAAAACACAAGATATTCATTCCCAAAGTCTATAATATTTATTTTTAAAAGAGAATCTAATTTTTTTTGAAGAGTTTAATAATCATATATATAAGCCCATAAAACCTATAACATCGAGAAATTTCCTTAAATAAATCAGTGATGAGTGACGTTTGATTAATTTCCGAATGAGTGAAAAGCATAAGTCTGAGGAAAAGAGGTTTACTTCATTTTCTTGTGAACGTGGTCGCAAACTAACCTCTATGTAGAGAGATATTTGGCTTAATGTGGGGTCCATGGTTCTTTGCATCATTGACATCGGGGACAATGGACGATTTTATAGTAATAATGACGACGAATATTCGAATATTAGGATTAGGGTTACTTGGAGACTCCCCCAAGAGTTGGATCGGTATCTGTGAAGACATCCTCATAAAAAATTTAAATTAAATTTTTATAATGTAAATAATTATATTAATCTCAAGATAGAAGCTTATATTCGTTCATGACATAATTGTTTCCTTATTCAGATAATGGGAGTGACTTTTTGTAACTATATTTGATTTAAAAAAATTACAATACATTTTCAAGTTAATGTTTCCATTGAATAATTCAATTTAAATTCCAAGGAGTTAAGGGTTATATTCCATTCAACCAATAACAATTAAGAAGGGAAATTCTTTCTTTATCACATATTTTTAACCTAGATTGATTTATTTTTCCTTTTACCAAGGTGATATTTTTAAAATTGTTACTATTTATATTGATAAAAAATAACAGGTTAATAAATAAAAAATTTAACATACTAATTATAAATATTTATTTAATTTTATCTAAATAAAAGAAAAAAAATTCATAATTTAATTTTAATATATGTTTAAAAAATTTAATAAAACAATTTTTAGGAAAAAATTATTTTGTACTAGAAAATACATTTTTTCTAATTCCTAGAAAATTATTTTTGAAATATTTAATTAATTTAATAAATTAAATAGTACAAAAATTTAATTAAAATCATTGAAAAATATTTTTTAATATAATTTTTTTATAAAAATATATTTTTTTCATAAAAACAATTTTTTATAAAAATGTTAGTTTTATTTTTAAATTATAATAATTTTGTAATTATAATCTATTAAAAACTAATAAATTATTTTTATAAATGTGTATAACATATATTTGTATTATCTTCATTATTATAATTCATTCCCATTAATGTAGTATCCATGTGACAATAGACATGTAATATTTTAATAATGTAATGTTATTTTTCTAAACATGTTGTTACATGTAACACATTCTATTGATGAAATACAAATATTTAAACTAAAATATTTCTTGAAATCTATTTGTTTCATAATCTAACACTCTTTAAATGTGTTTCCCCACTTAATTTTTATCTTTAAAAAATTGAGTTTATCTCTAATTCATTATATCTTCAGTATCCCATGTGGCTTCTTCAAATTTTTGAAATTTACAGAGGATGTTAACCAAGAAAGTAATGTTTTTCTTTAGAAAATTAACTAGATGGTAAAATATATGTACTAGTTGTTCCTCCTAATAATTATCATGATCTATTTTTATAATCTATGAGGGTAGTACTTGTGAATGATCAGTTGTGTACTTTAATAGGAGAGATGCATGGAATATGTCATGAACCTAATAGTGGTTTGGTGGATACACTAAGTGATAAGATACCATTTATAATAGATGTTGAATTTAAAAGGGGTAAATATACCTAGGGAACATATTTACTTTGTCCAAAAATTTCATAAAATTCTTCTATGGAGAAATTCAGTGAAAAAATTTCTCACAAATAGTATATTCAAAATATTCTTAATGACTGGTATCATAAATCTTCTTTAGAATACTAGTATCCTTGATGTACGGATGAATATTTATAAACTCAATTTCTATTTTAATAGCTACATAAGGTCCTAATAGATTTCTTTCGTCAGATTTATCCTTGAACGATGGAGTTATAGACATATTTTTATAGGGGTATTCATAAGGAGACAACATAATTCTTTAATAAAAGAAATTTTTTATGAAGGATAGGCTAGAGGAAGGTATTGATCGCAATATACATTGAAATCCATAGAATATGTTCTCAATATATCCCTAATGGTTTGAATGGTTCTCTTATGCTGACCATCTGTATAAGGACTATACA
The DNA here is from genome assembly GCA_963277665.1 of Viscum album. NCBI lineage: Eukaryota > Viridiplantae > Streptophyta > Magnoliopsida > Santalales > Viscaceae > Viscum > Viscum album. The sequence goes on from OY728158.1 coordinate 315,872,637, forward strand.
CTGTATTAAAACTCAACTATATATCTAGAGCCTAATAGAGACTTCATTAGAACATTGATCTAAACCTCATATCCCTATCAAATACGAGGGAAGGTGGTACTCTATGAAATCATACCACTTCCAAAATTTATATAATGGAATGATTTTCAAAGGAATCATCTTCTCTGATAAAAATTATTTTTTCTGAATTTACAAGGGGATTAACTATAACCCATATAAAAATATAAAATTAAGATATTTTGGGGAGTAAGATGAATAAATACAAGGAGATGTCTACCCATTTCCATTAATATATGGTTAATGGTAGAAACAAAACCATAAATTTTAACCCTAAAAATTATCTTAATGAAAAACCATGCACTGAGAAACATATTCTACACTATCAACAATTATTTCATCCTAAAAATTACTATGCTATGTCTCTATACATCATTGTGCTTCTTGAATGAATATAGAATGGTGAACTATGAGACTTATACAATAGGTACTTATCAAAATATGGTATGGGTAGGACACATGAAAAGTTCCAAAACCTTATTATTCTCACACTATCAAGGTCAATCTCAGGAAAATTTCCCATCGTATTTTTTCATTCCACATCTTTCTTAAGAACCCCCTAATCCTAAAATGGATATAGGGTTTATTATTTATTTGAAATGATAATATTTATCCCCTTAAATAAATATTTCATGATCCATACATTGTAATTACAAAAATACTGGATCTTTTGGGATCCTCATCATAGATAGGCTAACATAGACCATTCAAATAAAATCATATTCCACATTCTTCATCATCACAAGGTTATAATGTAATGAAAAGTCAAAATCAATTGTACGATCTAACCATACTCTTTGGAGCTTTTTCAATTGATATTATTTAAAATATACATTAATATATTTTTATTATTATATACATCACATCTTACTCTATATAGATATTTACTCCATATCATTAATAAAAAAATTAAATTATCTAACACAAAATCATGTGTTGGGTAATTTTGTTCAAGAGCCAACAATTGGCTTGAGACATAAGCTACCGCCTTATTATATTTCATGAGAACAAACCCCATTCACTTCATTGATGAATTAAAACAGATCATAATACATTATCCCATCATGACCCATCTCCCATGGCCCATGACATACCTACCCAAGCCCACCTTTCATAGACTAGGGGTTGGGGTCTAGTACTAGAAAGGAAAATCCCAAGAAAGGGACGGAAATGACTTTAAACATGTACAAACACCCCCAAACACATCCCAACAGACTAAAAAGAGAAAACATGTATTCCAATAAAACAAAACTGAGTGCAAGTACATCATAATGTAAGTGGGACAGAATACAAATCCAACAAGGGGCTGAAAATAGTAACGTACAAAAATGAATCTCTAATGGCCATCCACGGAAAACCCCACCTGATCATGAGAGTAGTGAAGGTACTAGAAGCAGAATTATTATGCCCTACCCACCCAGTTCAACTAGGCTCCTCCTGGTCTTAGGCCACTAAGTCCACTATTGTATCATCCGTCACCCCATCCCACTGAGCACCTATATCGAAATGTTGATCGTCTGCACCCAACACAATACATGCAGGAAAATACCATAAATGTGTGTGTATAACAATACTCAGTTGGGACGTTGAGACCCCCAAAGGTCTCTCAGTAATCCATGAAGGAAAACAAACCATGAAAATACCACATAGTTCATACCTCCATGAAATATCTCAACCACATATCACAGAGTAAAAGATACAGATCAGACTTGGTATAACATAAGTACAGAAATTATGATGATTAGTCATAAATCTTGATCATCTTATTCTGTCAAGATGCTATACAGCTGACCCACACGGGATTTCTTGGTGTTTCCCATAGTGGATCTCTAGGTTCTGACCCACTAAGGATCACTGGGTGCTGATCCACAGTGGATCACTTTGTGCTGACCCATAGAAAACCCCTCAATGTTATCCCACAGAGGATCCCTATGTGCTAACACATGGAGGACCACTATTTTTTCACGTTAGAGACAACCACTGCATTCTCTCACTTAACACACATTATTTCTATAGGATCCTCTCCTGAATCGATCATTCATTAATAACCCCCTGCGATGTCCCATAAAGAGTAATCCCAAAGGACCGTCTCGTTGTAAGGGTCCTGATGAAAAATAAAGAGAGTCGATAAGAAGAACATTCTGTATGTTATGGGATTTTATTAAAAAGGGACTAGTTGGATTCGAGTCCGATCCAACCTAGCCATACTCCAACTTCTTCCAAAACTCAAGAATAGTATTTTATAAGGACTATCTCGTCAAAAGGGTCCCAACACGATCGACTATGCGTTAATCAGATGCGCGGACGTAGTGGTACATGTGTTTTAGTAAATAGAGGTCTGGTTGTGTCTCATCCTGGTCCGACCTGGTCAGACCGACTCGAACAACCCGTCACGGGGGTTCCAGTTACCCCTATTAAATTAGATAAATGTGAATTGGCTCTGCTCAAGTCAGGGTCCGTGAGGTCTGACCTCGATGGTGGGTGAGGCCCTAATGAGTCTCACAGGACCCGGCCAGGTTTGGTCATGGGACCATCCCACCGGGTTTCTCGGAGATCATCTCTCATCCAGCCTAACCCATAGGGAACAGTTCTCGCCCACATGGAATGGGTTCAGCTCACCAGTGTTGTTCTGGCCAGTTGGTCACTGCTCGGACCCACAATCATGGGACCGGCCTGACCCACTAGTTGGACCGCATCTCGTCAGCTTCTTGGATGACCCGAACATGAGTTATCCCCTCGCGTGGTTCCCACCTGGCACCATAACTCCTGCCACAATAATGCACCGATGGGCACATAGCCACCCTTCTTCAGGAGTCACCACCACGGGCTGTTGCTGACACTATCACTGGTGCAGGTGCACAAGTATATTTCTTGGTTGACCACCGAACATGCTCTAGTGGCCCGTTCTTCATGCTACCTATGACAACGCCTCTGGGAAAAGTCATCTCTATTGTGAAGGTCAAAAAATCATATTTCTGCCACTTCGGACAATTGTTTCCCAAATAGTTCACCTACAAAGGGTTCTAAGCCTTCTTTCTTTTAGGCCTATGCCATCCGCATTAGAATTTTTAAATCTGGGGAGGCTTGGGAGATTTGTTCAAATATATCAAGTAATGTTGATACCCTGATAGATAAATTCCCAAATATAGTTACCCACCATATTAAACTCTCTAATTGAGGATCCACCAATTCATGGGTTGATCCACATAATTTATTTCTATAAATGAATGTTGAAGAACATCAAATATAAGAAAACCCCTACCTCATTGGTGTTCGATGACGAAGAGTTCATCCTCGATTTTTCAATAATTTGATGTCTCTTTCAGTTACATTATTTATGGAATATCAAATATGATGAAGTCTCGCTGAAGTTCATCATTATTCATTTGAGAGGAATACTTATAGTGGTTCTTTAGAGAATCTCCGTAGTTAAAATTACACATTTTCTCACATGTTGGCTGAGTTAATGTAATCATGTCACAGTTTTTTGGTTATGCTTACATTATTTCATCATTATGCTGCATGATACATACCATTATTGAGGCTCATTAATGTGCCTCATCCACGCCTGGTCACTACACCTCAGCGTCGTCGTCCCCCACCCAACAGTGAGTAATGAAATAAAATAATTTATTTAAATTATTTTATATTTTGGTCCAAAAGTATAAAAAATAACATTTCCACTCGGACCGTTCCTGCTGAAGTTGTTTCATTTCTAGGAGAATCCCAGTGTCCCAAATTCTATCGTGCCCTTATATTTTTTTTCAAAGCACCTATTCAAAATATATAAAAACCCTCTTTCATGTTTACTGGACGTACCTTAAAAGATGTTCAAAATTTTGTTCCTGGGTCTATAGGCCTCGAAATCACGTGTCGTCAGAGCCTTAGGATTCTGAATAATTACATATAAATAAAAACAATTATATGAAATTTTCGAGTCATCACATTATACCCATATTAGGGAATTATATCCCTAAAATCCTAAATAAAAACTAATCAAACAGATGAGGGTACTGAGCACTAATCTGAGCCTCCCACTCCCATTTCCCTCCTACATATTCCCTTGTTTCCACCAAACTTACACCAGAAGAATTGACTACCCATATAAAAACCACACCTATCAATCCTATGTCTATATTTTGAAATCAAAAACATCACCCCATCATAAATGTAGCTCACCCTAGTTGACGGCGTGTGATGGATCATGCACGTATCACCTCAACTATGACCCGTGGAAAACATTATGCAATGTGTGCATATTTGGGGGAAGATCTAGGTGGTACACCACCTCTCCAACTCTGACCAGGATCTAACAAGTTCTGATGAACATCGTAGATAGCTCGCCGCCTCACCCAAATCTATGTAATCCTCGTTTGAGTGAGACCCAAAAGAAAATATGATCCCCATCCTCAAACTCCCATGGTCTCTGTCTCCTATCAGAATAAGACTTATACCCTATTTATATAGTCCTCATATTCTCTTGGATTATCTTCACCTTCTCATTGATAGCTTGTACCGACTCCAGACCCATGAGTGTCGACTCCCCAGTGTCTTTTAGGCATGGGGGAGATTTTCAAGGCCACCCGTACAAGGCCTCAAACGATGCCATGCCAATGATGGATTGATAACTATTGTTGTATGAAAAATCCACCAGTGGTAGGAGGCCCTTCCAACATTAACCAAAATCCAGGACACATTCAAGATGAATTCCTTCCAAGGACTATATGGTCTGCTCCTTTAGAACATCCATCTGGTGGTTAAAAGCTGTGCTCAAGCGTAGGTGAGTCCCGAATTCCTCCTACATCCCCTTCCACAACTGAGATGTAAAGCTTGCATCACGGTATGAGTGATTTTCAAATCCACCATGTGGAGCCCTACTATCTCTTACACATAATGTAATCTCAATCCCTCTATTGGTCCCTATTCCAGGATGAGTATGAAGTGATAAGACTTGGTGAGTCGTTCAACGATCACCCCGATGAAATCATGGCCCTTGGATGTACATGGAAACCTCTCCACAAATCCAATCGAGATACTATTCCATTACCATTCCATTACCATGAGTGGCTGGGCCATTCCTACTAATACATTATGATCTTCCTTCACTTGCTGATAAGTGAGGCATCACATAACAAACTCGGTCAATGCTTACTTCATCCCTAGCCACCAATACTAACATCGGAGGTCCTGGTACAGTCTCACCACTCCAAGATGTACTTATAAAGGGGATGTATGTATCTCTCTCAATCCCTCCTCCTACAATGTCCTTGGTACTTCTGTGTGCCCGCTAAAAAGGATTACAAGCTCCCCACCTATCAAAAATCCATCAGGAGCCCTTCCTGAGGATAACTGAGTGTGTTGGGCCTCACAATCATCATCCGAAAAATGTGACTCCAAATCACATTGTTATAGTGGGGAGTGACAGTAATATACTGAAGGTATGATGGTCCATTACAGTCCCTGAAGGATATAGGCATCGTGAAAATATGCTCTGTTGCCTCACTCAGCAGCAGGAAACCAGACCTCTTGTTGAGTGTGTCTTCCACCACATTCCCATTCCATGAAATATTGACTATCTCAAAGTCATATTCCAGGAGGATGTCCAGTCATCACTGTTGTCTCACGTTCATGAACATCTATGAGAAGATATACCTGAAACTCATGTGGTCGGAGTGGTTGATAAACCGTTCACCAATCAAGTAGTGCCACCACATCACCAAGGAAAAGACCAGTGCTTCTAACGCTACGTCATGGGTGATGTTGTTCAGCTCATGATTCCTCAACAGTTGTGAGTTGTAGGAAACCACTTCTCACTCCTACATCTGTACATAAACCAATCCGGTCTATGATTCATCATAGTTGACTACATACCAAACTCTCTCTTCGGGTAGCATCAATATGGGGGAACAAGTTAGTCTCTGCATCAGCTCTTTCAAACTCTACTAGAATTTCTTCATCCATTCGAAGGATTTCCCACCATTTTCAAAGAAGACAAGGGTGCTTCTACTCTAGAAAATTTGGGTACAAACATCTGGTAGTACCCATAAAACACCATGAAACTCCTCAACTATGTCTTACTCTGGGGTGGATCGCAAGAAAACACTTCCCTTATAATTACTGGATTGATAACAACTCCAGCCATTGAAATTATGTGTCATACGAAGTGGAACTCCTGAATCCAGAACTGTAAATTTAAGAGCTTACCATAATGTTGGAACTCTTGGAGTGTGTCAAAGACTATTTTTAGGTTTGTAGCATGATCATCCTCCAATGTAGAGTACACCAAGATGTAATCGGTGAATACAAAAACAAATCAATCAAGGTAAAGTTGGAGGATCCGGTTCATGAGTCCGATGAACATGGATGGGGAATTGGTCCTACCAAAAGGCATCACCGAGAACTCATATTGTTCATCATGACACCTGAAGATTGTCTTCGGTATATCCTCATCCCATACCTGAAACTTGTGATAGTGTGATCTGAGTTTTATCATTGAGATCCATCTCTCACCCTTTATCTAGTGAAAGAGGTCATCAATCCATAGAATTGGATACTTGTTCTTCATGGTCACATGGTTTAGGCACCAGAAGTGCACACATAGACTCAATCTCTTGGATGCATTCTTGGAATACAACACTGGGGCTTCCCATGGAAGAACAATGGTCCATTAGAACCCCATTCCTCTGAAACACCTCCAACTATACCTTCAACTCAAGAAGATCCACATGATTCATTTGATATGATGTTGTAGATATCGATGTCGTCCCTGGGTACAAGTCAATGCAGAATTCTACCCCTCATTGTGGAGGTAGTCCTAGGAAATTTTCTATAAATGCACCCTCATATTCATCCACCACTACAAGAAAAATCTAACTCCCATAATCCACCAAATATAGGTTTAGGCTATCCAACTAGAGAGTTATCAGCTGCACCATGCTATGAGAATGTCCATCCTTTGCTACAAAGGTTCCCTTCTCATCGATGTAGGAAACCCTGGTCCCATTCTCATGGACAGACCACAATTTTCACCTAAAAAGGTAAATCTGAGCATTGGATATGGATAAATATTCCATACCCAAGATGACATTGTAATTCCTCGACCCTACTACTAAGAGATCCCAGTAGATTCTCTTGCCTCCTTGAATAATCTTTCATTTCCTGCACCAGTATGTAATCATCAAATCTTCTCTAGTTGGATTCTATAATCATAATTATTAATCCAACATTGCCACTAGAATCTTCGATCTCCGAACAAGAGATGTGGGATGTATGTTGTGACTAGAACCTATGTCTATAAGAAAAACTACTATGGTGGAATAGTCAGAGATCATACCCCTAATAATCTATCGAGTGCCATGGTCATATGCCTATATTTCTTGAAGCTAGATCCAACCTGTCCACATTCTCCAAGATCACGTGGTGGACCTCTTAGGGGTGGTGGTGGTGGTATCTCGAACCACCTTCCACCAATTACCACTCAGTCCACTCCCCTACCACGTCTGCCACCCTACGGACCTCCTCGCTTGAATCTATGTCACTATCTCAGTATTCCCTCAACCACCTGATGGTCATATGAATGGGGAGTCTGATAGTCACATTAAACATTCCCCTATCTACTGCAAGAGTAAAAAATTCTAGTTCCGAGATGACCTCTTCGACCTCGCGAGTTCTGCATCTCTGAAACTACATCCTAGGGTCGTACACTAGACGGTCTGGCCTTTTTTGGCCTTTGGATTATCTGAATATTTCCTATTATTGATGAATCTGCCACCTATCATCTGGTGGAGCCTCTAACATTTGGTTCCCACTCATATAAGAAACTCTCCACAAGTTGGTCTCAGTCTAGAACTACATCCTGCGTTGGGATGATGAGTGAAATCATCGACACAATAATTTCCCATTGGTGTCTCTACTCAAAATTTGGGTAACTGAAGAAAGCATCTGATACCATGTCAGTGGAGTATTGAGAGAGGTCAGAAATCCACATTGAGTATGGGGACCGAGTTAGGTTACCCTAATGCAGGTGTAGTAACCACCTCGTGAATCTGGAGTGTCATGTTCCACCACCTGCCTACCATTCCCTAAAAAAGGCTTGTGGTCTGTGATCACCACCCGGTCCTCTGGTGGCTCTACTTAGAGGAAAACCTGAGTAACATCCTCAATCCAAGCCGCAGCTACATGAAGATCTGTGTCACCGCAAAACATTAGGGGCCTCTATCTCTAGAATTCATGAAACCCAATTATTCGACATACACTGTTTGCTGGTGGGGTTGGTAGAAACTTCTTATCTTCGTGTGGTGATTCTACCGGTACACCACCCGAAGTTTCTATCATTGTGAGGGGTCCCTAAACCAACACCAAATCTTACGGTGGACCATCATTGTGGTCTCTCACTAGAATCATGGTTGGATATATTCATTTATGCATTCTGAAGAGAAGAAGATGTTCCATGATCAATAAGTTATAACTAGTGTTATGAATCAAAAGTGATCAAGAGAAAAACATTTCCAAAACACATTAAATGTGTGTTTTCAGATATTGAGTCTGAATTCAGGATCTTGGTGTATGGATGTGTTGGCCACCAATCCAACACTAGACTCCCTATACAAAAATCCGAACTCAATACACATAACACCATTGCATCAATTGAAAATACAGACTGTTAGTTTTTTGGTAGAATCAACCTCCCCATGGACTCCACTTTGTCATGACCCTTCCCCCAAGGCCTATGAAATGACTACCCCAACTCAACTTCCATTGGCCAGGGGATTTTGACTTGCACCCAAAGGAATATCCCCAGAATGTGAACATATTACCTTTAAAACCGTACACACACTCCCAACCACATCACAACACACTGAAATGGAAACAAAGTATACCACTAGAACAAAGCTGAGTGAAATTACAAGTGAAAGTAAGTGGACCAAAATACAAACCCAAAAATGAAGTGAAAATAGAAAATTGAAAAAGGTAGCTGCTATTGAAATCCATGGAAAACCCCACCTGGTTTTTAGAGTATTGAAGCTATTTTAAGCTGATGTAGTATGTCATACCCACCTAGTCCTACTGGGTCCCCCAGGTCTTAGGCCACCATGTCCACCATTGTAGCACTGTCAGTTCCATCTCTCTAATCACCTATGTAAAAATGTTGATTGTCTGCAGTAGACACAACACATGTAGGAAAATATTCTGCAGGGGTGAGTATAACAATACTGAGTACGAACCTCGAGACCCCCGATGGTCTCTCAATAAACCACGAAGGAAATAAAAACAAAGTAAATACCCTAGAGATCATACCACCATGAAAGACCTAAAACATATTTCAAGAAGTAAAATACAAGACTCACACATGGTATAACCTAAGTATAGATGTAAAAATGATTAGTTGAAAATCTAGGTCATCTAATTGTATCAAGAGATTCTACTTTTGACTCGCACATGGTATCTAGGTGCTGACCCCCAGAATATCACTAGGTTCTAACCCACATGGGATCTGTAGTTGCTGACCCATAGTGTATCCCTATGTGTTGAGTCACAGAGGATCATTATTCATTCCTCACATCATAGCTGAAAAATGGATTACCGCACATAGCATGCTTGATTTAGGGAGGATCTACTTATAAAGCCATTTGTCATACGCCAACCCCCACAATGTTCCATATAGAGTATCCCCAAAGGTCTGTGTAATCGTATGGGTGCCATTGAAATATACGCTGCATTGATCGGACTCTTGGTCTGTATGTGATTTGATTTGTTGTAAAAGGGCCCGATTTGATTTGAGTCTAATATAACCCGGCTGTAATCCAACATCTTCCAAAACTCATGAGAATTATATCAAAAGTACCAACCCATCGTAATGGTCCCAACCCCCCTGACAACACATCAATTGGACGTACGTTCTGAGAGATACGTGAGTTTTAGTAAACAAGGGGCAATTGTGTCTAGGACCGGTCCAACCGGGTCAGACTGACTCGGCCTACCCAGCCCGGGGGTTACAGATATCCCAGTTCAATTAGATGGACATGACTTGACCTAGTTTAGGTCGGGGTCAGTCAATTCTAGCATGGCCAGTGGGCCAGGCCTAATGGGTCTTTCTAGACCCGGCCCAGTTTGGCCGATGGTCCAACACGCCAAGTCTCCCTGCGATCCGGTCTCATCCAGACCATCCCATCAGTTTGGGCACGACACAGTAGGCATGTGTTCAGCCTGATCCACTAGCTACGGTGTAGATCCCTAGCCGAAGATCGTCCAGGTTGTGCGGCCCTTGGTGCACCGTCTAGCCGGGATACTGTAGCCTCCCCATTTCTGTCCCCCAGTGGCCCCACGAACATGAGGTCTCCTCTAGCTATGGTTGATGAACCGCAACTCACTAGCCTCACAGAAGGCCTGAATGCTGGTCTTCTATCCCCATGGTTCCTACCTGGCACCGTACCTCCCACTGCCACATATGGATGGCCGCATCCTCCAGCCTATGAGGTGCCCCGATGGGTGCGCCGCAACCCTCCATCCACAACCGGCATCGGGAGCTGTTGCGGGATGCCACTGGTGCAGCTATCGGTGCAAGGGAATATGAATATTTCTTAGCGACTACCAGACATTCTCCAGTGGACCTTTCTTCATGTGGAAAATTCCAACTACCACTGAGAAAAGTCCTCCTCACCTTGAAGGCCACGAAATCACATTATCACAACTTCAGACAATCAGTACCCAAAGAGCGCACCTACAGACTCTTCGATCAATTTTTTGTGTCATCCCACACTCTTCGTGATAGAAGTTTTAAATCAAGGTAGTCTCTGGGTAGATGTTCAATCATATCAAGTAATGTTGAAAACCAGATTGATAAATCCCCAAATATAGATACCCTCCCTCATAAACACATGAATCACATATCAACCTACTCATGGTTTGATCCGCGCTCCTCATTTCTAGAAAATATTGGAGAAGAAAATCAAATTTAAACATCCCATACCTCATCGAAATTCGATGTCGAAGTGTTCATCCTTGAGTTTTCATGATGTTGACATTGCTACTGGATCCATTCTTTGAGGAATGTTGAGGATGATGAAGTCTCACTGACATTAGCCATTCTTCGTTGGAGAGGGAAAGGCCAACAGTTCATCAAAGAATCCCCATTGTTTAAATTCCCCATTATCCCTCATGTTGGTTTAATAAAAAGTGTCACATCACATAGTCTGTGTTACATTATGTCATCGCGTCGTTACGCAGTTTCATTTATGAAAAAGTTTCTCTGTTATTCGTACTTTATTGCCTCATTATGCTATGTGATATGGGCCATTAATTATCCTCATTCATCTGCCTCATCTCCTGCAAATTGTTGCACCACTACGTCATTTGCTGCCACCCAATAGTGAGTAATGAAATAAAATAATTCGTTTAAATTATTTATTTATTTTTATTAATAAATCTGAAAAATAACATTTCTGATAACCCCATGTCATTCGATGTAAAGTCATTTCAAAGATATTGATGGAATTCAAAATTCAACAATTCCCTCATATTTTTGATCCGAGAAATGGTTCAAAAGATATAAAAACCCTCCTTCTCATTTACTAATTGTACCTTAAAAAATGTTCAAAATTCAGTTTTGGGCTGTCCCGACATCAGAATCATGTGTCATCAGAGCGTGCATTCTCAAACACATTCAGTATAAATAAAAACATTACATGGGATTTCCAAGACATTACATACCCACTATTGGTTTTTGCGATAACAGGTGTATTAGACATCCTTTATTTCATATCCTTGATATTCTATTTACATTCCCCCAACCATATGAACGTAAATCATTTTTGAGTCATCTTTGTGATTGGATTAGTTAAAAATGATAACTATCTAAAAAAACATCCATAATATCCATCAAACCCATGAAACGTATGTATTTAAATGAATGTGGTTGGTCTATCGCTTTCTAAAAAACATTTTTTGAAGGATATAATGATATAATCCCACTTGAGATTATTAGACATAGGATTGAACCTTTATAAATCTTAAATTTAGACTCAATAAATTTTTCATAAATATTTTTTTCCCCAGGGTCTTCAACACATTCCTCAAGAAATCATAATATTCATTGATGTTTTTTATATACAATAATAGGTTATATAAATACTTTGAAAAACTGATCAAGATAGTGTCTAAATACTCTATTTATTAAATATATACATATAAAAGTGGGAGTACTAAGAACAAAAGGAATCACTAGAATTTCACAATTTCTATACTTGTTATGGAATTCCTTCAAGGAATGAACCTATTTATTAAAACTCAATTGATGATGACCAAATACAAGGTAAATAGATGAAAATAATTTATTTATTTTAATGGATCAACAAAGTTATCAATATGAGGTAGAGAATACTTATTCTTTATAGTTATCTTGTTAGGTTCTTGATAGTCAATGCTGAGTCACATTTATCCATATTTAATCTTATCAAACATAAAAACTTCACTCCATGTTAGTTTAATTGGATGAATGAATACGTTTTCAATATTATTTTACTGTTTTTCCTTAATTTATATAACATAATTGGGGAAATTTAATAAGAATTATTTGAAATAAAAATATCATTAGAAAAGATTACTATTGAAAACTCAACTTCATGATTTAGTGGAAGACCCAAAAATTAATCTAGAACAACATAACATAACTCCCATACAATAGACATATCATTATTTTTTAGCTTCTTAAAAACAATTTGAGATCGATAGATGTTAGGTATATGAATTAAAAACCACATGATTGGAAAAATTCCTATTATATGATTATATTCATCCTTGCATCGAAAAATTGTGAATGATTCCTTCACAATATGAAATTTTAATTCCATTACCTAGAAATTAAAATGGGATCATATAGAATAAAAATCCATGATAGGAATCACCATAAATTCAATTAATGGGAGATCAATAATATTTATAGGACGAACACCCCATAAACACCAATCGAAGAGAAACTACAGATTAAAGATTTGACTATTATTCCATCTAGAGTTTTCATATATAAATCAACATATAGTTTTGAATTTAGACTATGTAACAGTTACAAAATTATTTATAAACAAAATATTATGTGGATCCTTAATGAAATAAAAAGCCAGCTACTCTAGTGTGGATGATTAGTTTAAATTTGACCACATCATTCTCAAAACCCACCTTAAAATTCATGATCTTATGAAATTTCCCTTTTTCATTGATTATAATAAGTTGTTAATACTGATCATCAAAACAATCAGATTCATGAACTGGTTTGAATAATTATCATAATCTATTTATTTGTAACATGGGATCTTTGGTGGGGCATTAGTTAAAATATTTTTTCCGCATTGGATTAACTGTCCAATTTTTCTCCATTTAATATTAATTGGATTTATGACCCACCCTTCTAAATTTACAACACCTCCCTATTATTTTAACTCATTTACCATTATATTTCATCCTACATTTTTTCATATAGAAGGATGAAATTAATTTCTACAATGTGATTAATTACAAATTCGTGAGATTGGATCTCTGTTTTCAAATAAAAACCCTGAGAATAATAAAAATATTTAAATTTTATTTATATAACAGGAGAAAATTGAATGATTTATTCATTGATAAATATTTATATTATAGTTAATTCTTTTTGGAGACTTTGTTTTAAGCTACTAAAGAATAAATAAATTTCATATTCTGGGATAATAGTTAAACCGTAGTAATTTCTTCTGTTCCTCATAAAAATTTCTTCATTTGTAGCTATGAATTTGTCATTATTTTTATTCTAATCAAGAAATTTATTCTACATGATTTTTTGAGTAATACATGGAAAATACTTACAAAATAATATCACCTTAAACTCATCACCCCATATAGATTAAATTTCCAACTCTATGATTGTATTCTTATAAGATTCCACCATTTTAGGTGCTTCAGATTCTTGATGACAAAATTATAGAAATAAATCTTCATTTCCTAAGCTATAAAGAAAAAATATTTCAGAAATGGTGTTTTTCCATCAATTATCAACATGTAGGTTATAGGATCCATTAAAAAATGGTAGAGTATGCCTTATTATATATCCAACCATATCTTGTTATCATAATTATGATCCATACTATGAAAAATTAATGATGGTATCCTTGGATCATAACCCATGTATGTCATATGTTAATTTATGCACTTTTTCTATTGATCAATAGAAATACCACTAAAATATTATTGAATCCATATTGTTGAAAATATAATTGGAAAGTTAAAAATTACTTTATAAAGTCTATATGATTTTCATATAATAATGAAACCATTTTCTTTTAAAAAAACCTTCTAAGATTTTATTGGAATCTTCAAATAATTGAAATTTTTTGATGAAGTGATGTTTTTTCATATAATAAATTCTAAAAATTCAATCATTTTGTACTTTTTGTTGAATAATTCACAACGTACCTTGTTTAGAAATTGAGAAAAAAATACTATTCAACCAATTTTGTAAACATTAAAAAATGGGTAAAAATGTATTTAAATAATTATAGGAGAATCTTAAAAAACTGTATTTAAAATAATTTTAGCAAACATAGATATGGGAGAATTATATTCCCCAATGGAGACTTAAACATACTCAATATTAAATTTTTGTTTGATTGTGAAATAAAACTCTTACTAATATATTAACATTTGAATCATATGAACCATGAAAGAAAGAAACATACATGGTTATTTATACATAATAATGCTCATGAAAATAATAATAAAATATATTAATTTGTATTATGTACACCCCAAAAAATGAAAAAGGGGTGATTATTCCATGTGTAACGCAGAAATAAAACTTAGATGAAAATACCATACTTTATGTATTTTCATTACTCATTAATGTTCAAACATTATTTATAATAAATATAGATTTATTAATCATGTTTTATATTGAAATATTCATATTGATCAAACCATTTATTATTTATATATTTCATATTATCTATTTTATATCAAGATTTTCTTATTAAAATCAATATTCTGGGATATAAGTGCTTACTTTTCTAACCATGATTCAATTCAGCAATCCCAATCCTTATAAAATAATCATTATTCCATAATTTATAATATTTTAATATTTTTTTAAAAATCATATATATTACTTATATACAAATCAGTAATAATTAATAAATGTCGAGAAATAAAAATAAAATACAACAACCATGTAGATTGTTGGACATACGTATGCATAAAGGGAATTTTCATTTATCAAAATATGGATGGAAAGAAATGTTAATAATAATTCATATTTAAAAAATAATTATTACATCATATATATATATATTATATTAATGAAACTCACCCTAAATAAAATCAATGTAAAATATAAATAAAAAACTAATCTCATTATATTGTGGTGGTAGTAGTCAAAACGTACACACAAACAACATTATTGTCTCCCAAAGGAATTTATAGAAAGAAGGTAGCTTTTATATTAAAACTAAATAAGATTAATTGTGTCATAATTATAATATCAAATCATTAAACCCATCATAACAGTCATCCATAAAATATGGTGATTACAAATGAATTGTAGCACTATGTGGAGATGGTAAGCCATACGTACACAACCAAAACACTTTCACTTCACATTTGATAGGAAACATTGTATATAATGGTGTTTCAATAATACTAATTTCATTAATTCATATTAGTTATAAAATTTTTTATGATATAAAAAATACCACATATTTTTTTAGGTAATTAATTTTAGAAATGAAAGTGATTGACTAAGGAAATTACTTCTCTGTTGAAATGACAATTTTTGATATTCACTAAAGGGTTATAGGGTTGGAAAATTTGGAAGACCAAATCAACTAGTATGTAAATTTTTATGTTCGGAAGGGGAATTATTAATAATTTTTTGAGATAGAAGGAAAATGTAGTTTAAATATGAGAGGTAGTGTAGCATCGATAGGTACAATGTGGGTATAGTAGAAGGTAGGTATTGTAGTATAACTATTTTCATAATGGGCCTTCGGCCAAACATTACGGGCCTACAGGTCATGTAATGGGATAAATTTATATTGGGCCATTAGGAAAAATATATATGATGTAATAAAGCGAGTAATAGGGTGGGTTATCCCTTCCAATGGGTGGCTATGACTAGCCTTCTGTCCGGTTTGTGTGTGTTTGATGTAATTATACCACCAAGAAACTAAAATTGTATATAGTAAGCAATTATTAAATGTTAAAGGGTAGTTATTTTAGAATTAAGCTGACAATTGGACCATAAAATGTCCATTTTTAAAAATTTATTCCATATCATAATCACAGTGTTTTGTTTCATGGTACATCTGAATTTTAATTAATTTAATGGAATATTATTTTTGATAAAATATCATTGTTTTTAATTTTGATCATATTCATTTAATTCAATGTTATATACAATAAGAATTAGGTTTCTTTCAAAAATAATGATTTTAATCCTCAGTAATATGTCATAAAAATATATAAAAGTCATAGATCACATTATATAATTCAAATTATATCATTTTTAATAACATTACATCATTAATTATATTTTCTACTAATTAGAAGATTACATTATTTATGTAACATTAGAAATTAAGTTAAATGTATAATTATTAAAAATTAAACACAAATTTTTACAATGAGTATAAATTTATTAATATCAAAACATATAATTATATACATTCATAAAATACTCTTTTATTATGTGGACACATATTAGAAATAAAAAACAAAGACTATTTCATGGTGTAACTTTATTTGATTTGAATTATAAATAAGTCATTTTCTATTACAAGTGTCCATTAATAATTTAAATCTAAAAATAAGGGTTTCATTGTATAACTATAATCATCCAATTAGAATTATGATGAAAAATGTTATCCTTATCATATATTTTTAACCAAGATTAGCTCGATTTACCCTTAAATAAGGAGATAAATTTTATCACAGTTATTATTCATATCTACCAAGAATAAATGATGCATACATAACAAATTATAAGATATTAATTTTTAATATATATTTAATTTTATCTAATTTCATTGTAACTAATATATATATTTATTTTTAAATCATGAGCACAAAAGGTTATATAAACAGTTTTTTTATAAAAACACATTTTATGTATAAAATTGAATTTAATAATATCTATTACCTTAAAAATTATTTATATAACTATTAATATACTTAATAGATAATATAATTTATCAATTTGTTTAAAATAAATCCTTAATAGTTATTAATTAAATTTATTAATATAAAAAATACATTATTGGGAAAATTGATTTTCAAAAAATCATCAAATTAATTTTAAAATATATTTTAATAATTATATAATTATAACTGTTGAATTCATTTTACAAATATATATATCATATATAATTTAAAAATTGATATATTAATATTCATACATACCTATCCCAAATATATGTGATAACATAAACAATTATTTTTAAAATATTACATTGTTCACATGACCTCGCTATTTCATGGAACACATTCCATTATAGAAATATAATTTTTAAAATTTATGTATACCAGTAGATTACCTGGAGTTACAATCAAACCCTTTTACGATATCCTATCTTTGAATACGAGTAACACTACTTTACTTTAAAAGTATATAATGATTTTTCACAGTAAAAATACAGTACTGGAATCATCGAATATAAGGTTTTCTTAATCATGAATACAGAGGCACACTAGTACCCTAGATAACTTATAGGGATATAGCTATAATCATGTCCTATTATATTAAGATTTAGTCACTAGGTGATCCATTTCATGATGTTTGGATAAACAACCATTTACTGACTCCTAATCATCTTTCTATAGTTCATCATCCATAGAAACAATATGTCTGCATCAATTAGTTGAAGGTATGTGGATGTGTAGTTAAAATAATTCTCATAAAAACATACTAGTATATTGATTATTCTGGTGTTGTTTATTAAAAAAATAATAAAAAGAAAATATGAAATAAATAAGTAAATTAAAATAAAAGAACTTGATGGAAGACATTAGCTTTAAATCTGCTAAATCCCTATGTATTGAAACAAAAGTCTTTCTTGAAGTTCCTTCTACCTATGATAATACCTCTAGGAGGAATAGAATAATTTTTGGGTCTTATTTAGGAAGATTTTGGCTGATCCAATGAGAATTTGACATGTCAGTAATGGGTTAGTGGTGAGGACCTTTTATAGGGGGGTGGGCTCTTTACGAAAGTTGGAAAGTATTATTTTATAGTAAAATTATTTTCTTTTTAAAAAATATCAAAACTTACTTAATTGGAATATAAGGTGAATATAAGTCTAAATAAAATAATCCAATAATAATTGGACAATTTTTTTATTTTTTAAACCTGATATTTTTTTATTTAACCATTTGTTAACATATTTAACTAATACCATGTCCTCTTATATATTCATACTATATGATAAATGTTTTTCATATAAAGTTTCAAGTGACCCAAAATGGATCATTAATGAAATTTGTAACATTATATATTTCATTTGGACAATATTATATTTTTAGGATTCTTTTAACATTTAATAAAATAATATTAATTTTAAAAACTCATTATGTGAATTTATAAAGTATTCAAATAATACTTTTATAAAATAAATAAAAACATGATTATTTCAAAAAAAACTTCATTATTTCATAGATAACATGTCCTTATTATATCTTAAAATTATTATGTGGCATAAAAAACATCAGAATAAAATTATTTTCATAATTATAATATCATTTATTTCAATCCATTATTAATGAATCAATTACTACATCATAGTTGTGTCATCAATAAATTTATTTATTTAATGTCTAAAAATAATTAATAAAATAGTAAGATGTAGTAAATATTCTTATATTTCTAATTAATATTTATAGTCAAATATAAAACTTATATAACACATTATCATAATTATTTTATAATGATATATATGTTTATTATAAAATTTCCTTAACATGAAAATATATCTTATAAAGTGTTATTTTCACTAACAAGTGGTTTGATGGGGTAACAAAATAAACCCATGGATTCCCATGGTAATAAATGTATCATAAAATCGGATTATGACACATTTTGGGGTTATTTAATATCATTAAAATTTTACTTTTTACTCATATTTAACAGATTTACCCTTTAACCATGACAAATAATATACTTTCAAAAGTTACTATTTATAATGTAAAAAAGTAAAATTTACATATTTACAAAAATTAGACCACCTGATTATAAATATGAGATCCATTTTTCATAATTCAAAATACATAATTTGTATAAATTAAATTAAAATTAATTTTTTTTTCAAATTAAAAATCTAGTTTTTAAGAAATAATAACCATCAAACAATTGACACTTGTTTATGTCCAATATCAAACTGAAATTAGATAAAATGACCAAAATTGGATTACATGGAAATAATATAAGCTAATTAAACATTAAAACTAATTAAAAATATAATCTATCCATATAAATAAATTATATTAAAAGGTATTTTTGAATTAAAATGTAGTATTTTTCACTATTCATTTTAAAAAATGTCCATTATCCCAAAAATACCAAAATATCATCCAAAGTTAATTTTTATGTCTGGATTTTAAATAACAATATTATTTTGTGAAAAATAATATATAAATTTTACTAAAACTGTATTTAAAAAGGGTTCACCATCAATAGTCGTTAAATAGGCCTTTTTAATGAATATTAGAGTATTTATGCTTGAAATTGGATTCATAAACATTTTAAGCCTGTAAATTTAATTAGACAAATGTTAAAACATTTAAAAAACACTTGAAATCATATTTTAGTAAGTTATTTTCATTTTTTTTCAATAAAAAAGCTATGTGTTAACTACTAATTAAAATAAAAATATTAAAATATTATTTTTCGGTATAACTCAATGGTGTGTGAAACATAATATATCAAATAAACTCCTTGTTCTGTTTTTGGTATGCCATCGAAAATATCATCCCCTTTAATGTAATATTATTACTTAATTCAAATTTAATAATAATTATGAAAATGTAATATTATTTATTTACCTAGGATGTTACAATAATTGTATTATCCATATAAATTCATGGGTTGATTCATCTATCCATGCAAGCCAATTTCTTAGCTAGACTTAATTCCCATATTCAAGTGCTCATTGAGGGGTTTAATTATATTTTTAGGGACAATGTCTATAGTACCCAAGAACATTAGACCAGGTCACTATAAAACATATGATGTACCCCATAGTCATATAGGCTACTAAAAACACAGGGGGCAGATTAATACTGGGTTTTTATATGTGTTTCCCTCTTATAATTGTAATTAGTAAATTTAAATGTTATATATTATTTTCAACATGACCATTGGGGATGTCGAGAAACTGAAGATTAATATGTATGAGGTTCAAATTCATTTATTTATTTTAAAAAATAATTTTAAATACTTATTTGTATTCATACTAAACAAAATAGACTAAATAAAATAATATTGATAAAAAACACGTGAAATAGACTAATAAAGTGATTATATATTATAATCATGGAAATATATTTGTAGTTATAAAACATGATGTTTATATAATTGAAATTTACAATAGATAATTACATCTATAACTATCATTAAATAATTAAATATAGCATTAACTATACAAAAAATTGAAAATGAATACCCCATGATCATTTAAAAAAATTATTTCATTATAAGGTTATATTTTCTTACTTGAACCCTGTATAAAAGTTCTCTAATTTATTTCATGTAGGTAATGTATTGTGTGTGGGTAAAAAATATACTCAATACATGGTCACCACCCATAATTTTAACATGCTATCATAATATAAAATGTATACAAATATAATATAGATAATGATAAGTACATAGCATGACCGAGAAATAATATTGATGTATTTTTACACAGAGATAAAAAATATAAAATACACCTTTTACAAGGATTGTCTATACCAAGATAACGTAATTTGGGTATATACCATGATATATGAAGCATTGGTGTTCAAGATTAGCGGAAAGACACCCTCACTCTAGAGTTATGATTCAAAATTAATTAATATTAATTTATATGAACTACATTAATAAATTAATTTAAAAAATTTGATAAAGATTTTGTTTAAATTGATTATATGAATAAAAACTCCCCTAATAATATTTTATTGATTAAAACCAATTAATTTATAAATTGAGTTAATTTTTATATTTTTAAAAGAACCATTCATTGAAATTAAATCTCCTACTCAAATTTTTATCTAAATAATTTTATTTAATTAACGGATAAGTACAAAACCTAAAAATATTTTTATTTATCTAAATCCTAATAGAATAATAGTTTTTTGGATTCATATTTTTTTATGATCAATCATATATATTTTCTATAATTTTTTTTATGTTTTAGTAAGGGTGAATGAATTTATTAATTATCACTTTCATATATAGGTTAAAAACATTTTACAGAATGTTTTAATGTTATATAATCCTTTAGTGTGAATAATTTTATAATAAAAAAATTAAAATAAAAATTTCTAGATAATTTGTTTTGTAATCTATTTTTTATAATTATTCAACCCTTTGGTTGTAGAGTCATGAAAATGAAATTTCAAAGTTGGTTAAGAAACACACTCATCATTAGATAAAATATTGTGTTATAACAAAAATATAATGATATTAATACTTATATTAAATCATATATATATATATATATTGACACTAACAATTTGTATCCATAAAACTAGAAAACTCATCAAGGTCAAATCATTTAATATATAGTACCGAAATATAGAGTTAATTTTATCTCAATATATTTGAATAAATATGTTAATTATAAATTGTGGATTAACATTAATTATTAGAAGGTTAAAAAACATTTTCATACTTCTAATTGAAACCAAATGTTTGAGATAGATATTATTATTATAAAAAAAATATTACATTCCACCATTTATTCCAATAATAAATGATAATCTTCAAGAAAGCCATTAAAAATTTATAAATATTTTACAATGTTTCTCTCAAAGATGAATCTAATGATGCTATCAAATATAATTATTTTTCATTTTATAAATTGGATAGAGAAATGAATTGTTTAAATAGAATAATTCTTGGATTAGTAAATATATATTCAACCATAGTGATAATCATTCAAATAAAATTGCCTCTATGTGAAACACCTCTATGATTAGAAATTAAATATATATGTATGTAAATAAAGGAGGTGAATCATATCTAAATGGATATGATTATTTTAGTGGAATTTTTATATATCACCACCAATATGGAATGAAATTATGTTTTCAAATTTATATTTTTGTTTATCAGTCATATGTTAATTCTCTTTAATACGATGACATATATTTTTAGATTTTTTATAATTTCTGAAATTAAATTTTATTAATATATACATTATAAAAATTCAATAATTATTGACTAATTGTTGGTATATTGCTTATCTCATAAAATTGGCATTCATAATGTGGAATATCATAACAACATACCTTTACTTTTATATGTAATTAAAATTTTGTTGGAATACATTCATGTGACCAAAGTATTGACCCCACATAAGAAATAAATTATCATTAGTTTTATATATGTGACGAGGTCCAAACAAATTCATGATTAAATACAATTTTTCATGGTTAAAAATTATTTGAATCAAAAAAAATTTAAAAAATTTCTATAAAATCTAATTTCAAAACACATATAATCAATAAAAGAGTTTGGTGATTCAAAATAAATAGTGTAATTTATAAGTAATGTCTCAATTTTAACATCAATTAAGGATAATAATATTTCATATGATCTTGAAATAGTATGTAAAGCATTCATATACTAATTTAGCCTATGAGGACCATTTATAAATCTCATGTATGGTATGTATAACAACATGACACAAGAAGAAATAATATGTGGAATATTTTTTAAAAATATTCAATATTAAACTAATTGATAGTTATAGAATCATGATACTATATTTAGTAATTAACAAAATTCTATAATAACTCTTTAAATATAAAATTTTTAAATTTAAAATCAACTCATATAGAAAGTATATAGTAATCTACTAGAAAAAATTATATCGATCATGTGAGATAAATTAATGGAAATCATTTTCAGTTTAAAAACAACTAGAAGATGTTTTTGAACTAAATTAGATATCTATAGTTGTCATTAGGACATAAATATGGTGGTAACTAGGAAATCAAAATAGAAAAAAGCTGATTTAACTAATTTTGTAATTAAATATGATATGAAATAGGAAAATTATTCAATAATTAAATCTATGATCATGGATTTCAAGATACCACTTCAATTTATGAAGAATTTAATTAGTGGAAAAATATATTTACAATATAAGAAGTTATGATGGATATCCAAATAACTTTTCCTTGAAATATCATTTATATATTTAATATCCAAATTTCGGTATAATGAAAATATTATAAAATTATTGTTTTTATTTATGATTAATGAGGTTCAAAAGACCTCTAATATCGAATCTGGTGCTAAAACACTTTCTTTAAACATTGGATTTGATACAAGATAATGTGTACTAAGCTAAACATTTCCTTATTTTAAATTATTTCTGTATGTTAAGTACCTAAAAAATAATCAAAGAATCTCATGAATGTTAGGATTATTGTTTTGATGATTGAATACTAGGAATTTTTTTAATGATTCTTGAGAACATTCTATATAATCGAACAAAACTACACACTGATTTAGACTCATCATAGGTAAAAATCATCTCCATAACCCAATTAATGGAGACATAAAAATGATGTGACCTATAACAAAAACCTGTGGAAATATTAAGAACCATTAAGTAAAGGATAGATTATAATATCATGATAAATCATTAGTAGGGGATAAATAATTTATTAAAAGGACATAGAGAAATTAATAGTCTCTTGTTATCCATGATTACAGGATATGTATTCTTTAATTTACAAACATGTTACATGACATATAATATAATGATAATAAACATGATACATGGACCATAATCATTGGAACATAATCTATAAATTTAAAATTCTATTGAAACATCACATTATATTTAAAATTGGAAAAATAAAAAACATTTGGAATATCACATTCACCAGTCACAACTCACACCCAAACATGGAGAGAAAACATAATTTAAACCACATATACTTATATCATTAGAATTAAACATGTAAATAAAAATTTAGAGTGATTTTGTAGATCACAACCATATTGTAAATTTATATAACCCAAATCATCTCAGGTATTTATATGGCCCAATCTATCATAGGGATTTAATGAACTCAAAACATCAATAGGTTTTATCAGTGCGAAATTATCATAGGGAATTATTAAACCCAAACTATCTCAGGGATTTATCCAACCCAAACAATTAATCATACATTGTTTTGTGTTACACATGAAATAAATAATTCATATTTTAAAAATCAATTAATTAACAAATCGAAAGGATATGGGTTTCAATAATACATTAGCCTAACATTTTATATAAAATCCATATTAATTTGTGAGATGGTATAATAAGAAAAAATCTAAATTGTAACATATATAATATAAAAAATTTATAGAGATGATGTAAAAAAATATTATAAAATTATTGGACAAAAAATGATGCCAAATATAATAAAATATTCACTTTTAAAACTATTGAAAACACCAAAAAAATTATTCTAAAAAAAATTCATTGAGCTCGATAAATTTTTTTAAAAATCCATCACATAATACCAAAAATGGTTTTAAAAAACATATTTTATGTAATAAATATTATTTATATTGTTTTATTTTGATAATAAATAAAAACACTGAAGACAAGTTTAAAAAAAAATTATTTAAAATCCCTTTTAAAATAAGAAAATTCATTTTTAAAATAAAATGTTGTCTTTTAAATATTATAACAATTTTTTGTTTTCTTTTAAATATAATTTATAAATAAAATAATATGGAAATTAATTTTGAAACAAATATTGTAATTTTCATAAAGAAGTATGCTCATAATTGTGAAAGAAAACCTAAATTAGATTTTAAAAAACATTATTACTATAGTTTTAAAATATGATGTTATGAGTGATATTTAAAAGTAATTTTCAAAAAGTTAAAGTGAATTTTTTTGAAAGATTTTCTCTTATAAAATAATATTCAATAATGGATCCTTAAAAAACATAAATGTTGTCTATAGGAAACGTGGATTGGAATAATAATGTAAGAACATGAATGATAAATCGTTTTTAAAATTTTGAAAATACCATTATTGAAACTGACATTGTAAAGACAGTGGAGAATATTTTATTTAAATATAGGTAACGAGATTTTTTAATATTAATATAAATGAAACATATTTTTATTTTAAATATTATTATGAAATTATATTGAAAAGAGAATGTGTAGACGGAAGAAAAATATATCATTTAGAGAGAATGAAATTTATTCATAGCAACCTCAAATTTAACAAATTATAGAAAATTTTAATTTAATTCCATAGAAATAAATTATTAAATACATTATAATACAGTTATAGTATATAAGAAAACTTCCGAGAAAGAAATATTTGTATATTGGAATCATTAGAACCCATTAAATAAATTTATTTCGATAAAACCTCATTGAAATAATCTCACATAGCTAAACATGGTCAAACCTCCTGTAAAACAAAAATATCTATGTTAAACCCTAATTTCATAAACTTATTAAATATATAATGTTATATATAATAAAGTAATGTAATTTATTATATGAATATAATTTATTTATATTTTTTTTAATTACATTTTAATAGTTCTGATTGTTTTTAGTACTTATTTCAAAATTTGGGTGTCTGTTCTTATTAATAGATTTATTATTCATCATTCTGATATGATTATATGTAAAACATACTAGATTACAAGGAACGTATTTCTTAGAAAGATATTACCACTTATAAAATGGGTTGATAGGTATCCTGAACATGTTATGAGACCCCAAGAAGACCATTGGCTCCAAATCAAAACCGAATTATATGATTCTTGGTAACAAATATGGTGATTTTCCTCTTATCAAAATTTATAACAAACTACAATTTGGTATAACAATAAAAAAATTAATATTATAATAAACCTTAAACCCCATAAAAAACATTAAATTCTCATTAATAAATAATCAAACTAGTAGATAATTTCCCCTAGTCATCCATTTTAGAAATTTACATCATTTTTCAAGTAAGTGGTTAAACCTAACAAAAAACAAACAATCTATATTCTATAGATGAGTATGGTAAATAATGTGAATATTTTGGAATAATATTATTAAATAAGTATTATAATTTTATTATTTGTATGATTTAAATATTATTAATCACATTTTAAGACATTTGGATAAGGAATGAAATAATATATGAAAAAAATAGTTCACATTCATGGATGAAGTAGTCCCTATATACGCATTGGAGAAACATATGTTTTTAATAAAATGGCAGGAAGATAGGTATTGATTTATAATTTTATAAACATATTGTGGTTATAAATATCCTATTAATAAACTAAATACCAACTTTTTATCTATACATGAAATGTTATAATTAGAAATCAAACACATCATTAATGGATGTTATAGTCTTCATACACGCAAGATGACATTTTTATTATCATTAGTAAAAGGGATAGGGTAGTTAATATTTATTATTTAGTAATTAAAAAATATTAGTATATTAATTTTTTTATTTTAAAAAGAATATATTTTATAAAATAGACTAGTAATAGATTGAATAAAAAATAATATAATTCAAAGAGAAATGGATTATTTGGGAATTTTATCCTTACTCCTTAGAATGGTCCTATCATAAAATGAACAAATCCATTGAAGGGTGGAATTTTTAGAATAATATATCCACTAGTATCTGGATACAAATTTTTGGGAGTGATTTGGGTATAATAATTGTTGAGCTATGTGGATTTCTATATAAGAAAAAATTTGGGTATGCAGGTTCCTTTTATTAGTGCAAGGAGTATAATTTTTTGTAATTACATAACACATAAAGAAACCAATAAACGAAAATACTATAAATGTGGAAGGGGTTTATATGATAAAGACACAAAATACATTTTCACACAAGTTTTTTACATATTTCTATGTGTTTTACTCCTATATTTTTCAATATTACATTTTTATATTTTATCATTTATATTTTATTTTTATGCAAATAATTTATTTTCCTTCCATAAAATAATATGTTCCATATTACATAACAAATAACAAATAATTCCAAATGTGAAATAAATTTTATATAATAAAATACCTTTTTGTAAGAAAAATAAATTTTTGTATTTCCACATGTAAATCATGAAAAAACATTTATGATGATTTATTTTCAAGCCTCAAAATAATGTTTATGATAAAATTATAATAGTTGTAAATTTTAGAGAAATTAATTGGTTTACTATTAACCAAATGTGAGTAATTTTGTATTAAATTATCCCAAATCAAAATATCATCATTATAAAACATTATTAGTATTTAAATACTAAAAATATATAATTTTTATAAGGTCCCTACCTTATTACATTAAATAATCTTTAATTTTAGTCAAGAAGTCACTTCCTTTCACATTGAGGATATTTTCATTGACCAAAATTCCTAAAATTTAAATTGGTGGAATTATTGTCAGAAAAAGACTTATAACCTATTTAAAACATTTAAAAACATGAAATTATAAAAAAAACCTTAGAAATTGATGTAAAAATAAGGAAACAAAACCTTAATCCATGAATACTTGTGACATATCAAATCATTTTCTAAAATACATACATGTCACCCATATAAACATACTTTTTATAACATGATATTTCTATGAGGTTTCAACATAAAACAATTATCATAAATAGAACCATAAATTCTTCTTGTTTCATTACATACCGAATCTTGTTATCCTCTCAGCTAACTTATTATTTGTAACTCTCATGGCTACCTTCCACTGTAACCCTCATGACTCCCTTATTTTGTAACCATCATAGTTACATTTGGAGTAACCATACTGAAGACCATCAACTTACACATACATAATTACTTGGAGGGATATAATGGTCCCACCATTCATCATAAAAATTCCCAGTAACCATAACATAATAATACAACATTAATAATTTCATAATAAAATTATTTTTGAATTTTGTAAAACAGAATTAAAAAAAAGGATTTTAAAATTAAAGCCCTTACAAATATCATATAATTGGTGTAAGACTTAATATAGTAGATGGAATATGTATATACACATAAATAAACCTAATTAAACATCATATAAAAAACTAATAAAATAATCAACTTTAATACCACATAATTAATGAAGTAGAAGGTTAACCCAAAGAATGAAAAATGGGTTAAGAATTCACTTACCTTAGCATTTTTCACAGTTCAAATATGATTAATCCTACTTTTTAATTGTAAAAAGAGTGTTATTAGCATGTTATAGAAATTTTTTATTTTTTATATCACCTTATAAGATCATTTCATAGCAAAATTTCACAATTTAATTATTAGTATTTTGTTTTATTCATTTTTTTGGGTGCGTTCTTTACATGATTTCCTTAGGTGGTTTTATTGGATTTTCATGTTGTATGGAAATGAAATTATATAAGTGAAATAAAAACGTAATAATACTTTTTAATAATATTATATTATTCCATAATTATTTTAGTTTATATGGTAAAAGGATGATTCATTAGATAAATATTTATTGACATATGTTATGTTCTATTTGGCAGTTCTTTGATAATCACAAACATGATTCATCAAATACAATTAATTTTATGCATTTAAATTTTGTCCAGAACATAATAAGGGTCATATATTAACAACAAAAATCTTAATTGACCATTAAAATAGTTTTACAAACATATTTGGTTGAATTAATAGAAATTGAAAACACATCATCCATGATTTTGGTAAATCATCAGATCACGGATGATGTTCCTATTTTGAGAATAATATGGTGATGATGTACAAGTAAATCGATGAATGTTTATATAAACATGACAAAATAAAAAATATATAATATTATAGTGATTTCATATACTGTGGATATGGGTAGGATAATATAGTATAAGAAATTGAAATAATTGAAAATAAATCACATTTAAATGAAAAAGAATTTTTTCCTCGTGATCTCTTCTTCGGGAGATCCTCCTTAAGGAATTTTTTTGGGCCTATTGGTAGTACGATAACGTCTTGGATGTGGGAAGATACTTAGGGAGGTTATTTGGTATAAAATACGAAAATATGATGGCCTGAAAGGTGTTAGAGGAAGAGGGGAAGGAGGGCGGTACTTATAGTGGAGGAGAGGAGGGATTTTACATTATTTTAATCATTATTTTAATAAATTTTACAAGACTATGAAAAGTTTTAATTATATTAATATAAATAGTAAAGATAGCATGTGATTTAAAAAAAGTGGCATTACATCTGTCATGATGTCAATAATAGTGTATTCAAATGAAATTTTGTATATATGCATTTTACAGTATTTCACTATACATTAAAAATTGAACAATTTCTGAAAAAATAAAATAAATTCAGCCGAACCATTTTTCGACATATAGAATTCAAAAATGAAATCCATTTTTTGAAAATAATTTTTTAAATATGATTACTGTAATTTGTTAATAAAATCATACATTATTAGAAATTTTAAAAATTTAAAACTATAACTCATTTTATATCACTATGAAAAATTAATCAAGATTTCATTATGTTAATTACATAAGTCAATAAACTTATAATAAAATTTACAATTCATTATGGTCATATTAATCCTAGTGTGAGTATTTATAATGTTATTTTACTATTCACCAAAATTATATTTGGTTCCATGAAACTCAAAATAACATAATGATCAGAATTATAGATGACCGTTTTTAGAAATTCAAAACATAGAAGCAGAAAAATTTTGTTTTGAAAAATACTTTATAACTATCTCCTTAAAACCTTTTTTTTTGATTCATATAGACATAATATTTCATGCATTGTATTTATTTTTAAAACCTTGGGTTGTTTTATTCTCCTAAAGTTTGGAAAATGTATCTTAAAAATTTGTTTATTTACTTATTTAACAAGTGAAGGTACCTTTCTATCGTAGCATTTTTAGACTCCCATTTTGTTTTTTCAATTATATGTTTTCTCCAAAAACAATTAACTGGTGGATTACCTTATTCCGCAATACTTGTTTCCTTCGATCAAGAATTTAAATTTTTTTCTCTTCATATGAAATGTTCCCTTCTAGATAAATAGATTCTGGGCTCAAGCCATGGGATGAATCTTCCACATGCTTTCTCAACATAAAAACATGAAAAACATCGTGCACTTGAGATAAACTCAAAGTCAAACCCTCTCAGTTTGTGGTTGGTCTAAATTTCTCTAGAATTTCATAATTTCCATTGAACTATGGACTTTTCAATCCTTTCTTACCAAAATGCATAAAGATTTTCATTTGTGAGATTCTACGAAAAACATGATCACTTACCTCAAAAAAACTATTTCTAATTATTATCTGTATAACTTATTCTCCTTCTCTGATCTATCCTAAAGTATTGCTGGATCATTTTCACTTTCTCATCCACCTACTCTACTAATTTTGGTCACATATAATTCTTTTTGCAGACTTCTTCAAACAATTATGGAGTTTGATAATGCTTACCATAGAATGCCTCAAAAGGTGCTATCTATACATTGGAATAAAAACTACTATTTTATGGAAAATCATCTAAATAATGATATTTATACAAACATTCCTTGTAGTCCATTGAACTATCTCAAAGCATTTCCTCTCTAGTCTGAAGCATTTTTTCTGAAAATCCATCAGATTAACGATGAAAATTTCAACTAATATTAAATTATATGCCCAATTACATCTGAAGGTCCTTAAAAAAATTAGAAGTGAATATGAGATCAATGTTAGATTAAATGGAATGAGGCACTCCATGTAACCTGACAATCTCTTTTAGGTACAGTCGAAAAAGATTATCCCAAGACATTATATTACTAATAGGAAAAAAATTTGTATATTTAGTTAGGTAGTAAATAATAACACAAATAGCATTGTTACCTAGAAAATTAATTGGTAGGCCCATAATGTATTCCATTCATATATTTTCCCATTTACACTATGTCACTATAATGGATGAAGCATCCCCTTCAGTAATTTCTGCTCTACATTAACCTATTGACATGATAAACATTTCCCAATAAAATATTCAATATCTCTTTTAATTCCATCCAACAAGTAATACCCTCAAATGTATCTGGGCATCATAGAACTTCCTAGAAAATCTAAAAAATGAGTACTATGAGCTTCATCAAATAAATATTTCTTCAACTAGGAATCACAAGGCACAAACATCCATTTTACAAATATAAAAACACAATCTTTATAAATGGTAAATTTTGGAAACATACACATTTTAACAAAATATACCTTTTTTATAGCTCACAGTTTTCTTAAGTTCTAGTGTAATTATGTCTAATAATGATATATACACTAAAAACTAAAACAACGATGATACATATCCTACACCAAAAACTTCTAAACCAAATATATTAAATCATTTATCAATGGAGAATGTTTTAATATTACATGGTTAATGAAGCACGATGTTTTTTACTCAAGGAATGCACTATGTTTTTTTCTAGATTTTAATTGATCATGCAATCATAATATTTTTATAAATTCAAGAAATATTCCCTACATCACGTTTAATTCATTCTGAGTGAATTTTTATTTCAAAATTTTATGGTCCATATATTTGACATTTGGTTATGTATAAATGATGCCTCTAATTTTTCAAAGAAAAAACCATAAATGTTATTTCCAAATCATGTGTGGGATAATTTAACACATAATGTTTTAGTTGTCTTGAAGCATAAGAAAATTCCTAACCATTCTACATCAAAAAATAACCAAGTCCCTTCAATGAGGCATCACTTTAGATGACGAACTCACCATTTCTGGAAGGCAAGGCCAAAACCGGAGCATTCATCCATCCCGTCTTCTATTCCTGAAAACAAAAATCACATTCTTATATACAAATAATTTTATCCCCTTTTATGTTAACATAGTTAGAATTACATATAATCGTGTAATGTTTTTAACAAACTGTCTGTAGTAACATTCTTATCCAAGAAAACTACGAATATCAGTATCATTTTTAGGTTTTTACAGTTCATGAAACACTTTAGTTTTGTAAGAAAATACTATTATTCCATCATTATTTAAAATGTGACCAATAAAAGGAATAGTTTGAAACCAAAAATAACAATTTATGAATTTTATATATAGTTTATTTTCTTTCATGTTTGACCGAACAACGCTTAGAATTTTCATGCTTCTCTTTAGTCTCAGAAAATAATAAAATTTCACCAGTACACACAACCACAAACTTATATAAGAAATCATGAAATATTCTATTCATATGATCCATGAATACAGTAGGTGAATTAGTTAAACCCAAAAACATAATAAAAACTCATAATGCCCATATATATTATGAAATGTTGTTTTCAAGAAGTAATCTTCCTTCACCTTCAGAAGAGTGTATCTAGATACTAATTCAATCTTGGAAAAATACTGATCTCCCGAGATCTAATCAAAGTAGTCATCGATATGAGTTAAAGGATACTTGTTTTTAATAGTGATGTTATTAAAGGCTCTATAATCAATGAAATTTCCCATAGAACATGATTTTTTAATGAACAAAAAAGGACAACCCGATGGTGATGTGTGAGTACAAATGAATCATTTATAAAGAAACCCTGTAACTATTTTTTCAATTCAAAAAGTTCCATTCGAGCCATTCGATAAGGGGGTTTTGAAAATAGCATAGCATTCAGAAATATGTTAATTGTGAATATGACTTCCTATTAGGTATAAAACTAGGTATCTCATCATGGAAATCATCGTGATATTCATTTAACATTGACAAATCAATAATATAAATAGTTCCTTTTTTTCAACAATATGAGTAAGATAATATTTATTTCCAAATTTTAACAGATTCTCATCTTCATACAATTTTATCAATTGTATGGATTAATTATTTTATACAAACAAAAATACTTTCTAAAAACAAATTCTTTAGCTTTATAATCAATATTAGCATGATAAACAAAAATCTAATTTATACTCGGAAGGACATCAAACAATACTAATGAAAAAACAAGGTTTTCAAGTAATATATTTCCAAATTCTACAATACTGAAATTCAAATAATTCTTATTTTTGGTTATATTTCACATGGTGTATTAACAGTATGTTCTAATATAATTTTTTGAGGTTATATTTCCAATTTTCCCTAAATGTAGTCGAAATAAATAAAATTTTATACCCCGTATCAAACAAAAAGTCATAAAAATATGAGTAAAAAATAGATCCGGCTATAACTTCCTTGAACAGACCAATGTCAACTTTCGTAGTAAAAAAGGATCTAAATACACCATTCTACTTATAGTCAAGCATCTTATAATCATTCAGATCTCCTTTTGGGAAGGCATTTTCATAATGACTCATCTCACCACATTTAAAACACATTACAGTTTTGTTATCATGACTAGTCTTATAGTCATTTTTATTACCATATCAGGCCATATGTCCAAAATTAACTCATCAGAACCACTTTTTAGTTTTGGTATGGCATTCCAGATGGTGATTTTTGGTACAAATATGAAAAACTGCAAACTGGACATTCATACTATAAAATTTTATGATTGATTCTTACCAATTTCCTTCAATCTATAACTCTTCTTCTTGTTGTTTTCAAAGTGCTCAAAATCATCACAAAACTCCATTTTTACCCTCTCAACACATAAATTTTTTTATAACATTTAAATTCATGGTAGTCCAATGTCCCTGGATATCTAGGCATCATTTCAGAGTAAAAATGGTTGATTTTTCTATTACGATCCAGAATATGATTTGTAGTATAACTTTCTAGTCTGGTGAATTTCACATTATACAAAACCATTTAATATTATTCCTTATTCTTCATTTCAATTAATTTATTCTCCATCCTATTTTAAACCACCTTTGGAAAATATATCCCACGGATAAGACATTTAAATTCATCCCACTCTAAGGCATCAATATCCTCTCTATCCCTCTTATTCATGACCATTGACTACTACTGATCAACTTCTCCATTAAAATAATAAATTGAAAGACATAACTTTTGATTATCTGAACATCCCAAAACAGAAAAAAACTTTTCAATATATTTAAACCATCCATCAGCTACTACTAGGTGTGACGATCTACTTAAAGGAGGAGGGTGTTAAATCATAAAATGTACCATTGTCGTCATATAACATTGTGGTAGCTCTGGTTGTTCACTTTCATGGATATAAACACCATTTAGTTCTTATTTCAGCTGATCCATTACTATCAAAAACTACTAAATTCTAATCCCTACAATTTTGAGCTTCATATTCAGAAGGATATCACTCTTTGGTGCATATCCACTTCAACATCCCTATTTCTTCTATGGATAACCGTTCTGAAAAAAAAATATCTTAGTTGAAGAAACATGGTAATATTTTAATTTTATTTCATTTAAAATTAATGATTGAGTAAAAATCCTTGATGGTATTCTATTATCTTCATCGTAATCCTTAATGTTATCTAAACTACCCTTAGACACCAACTATAAAGACATGGGAATATTACATTACCTAATATTGAATTTTAGTCAAGAACTCACATCCTTTAACATTGAGGATATTTTATTGTATATAGAAATAGATAAATGTAATATAAATAATTCATAACATTCCACATTTATATAGAAAAGATACCACAAAAATAGTATCCATTTCATCCAAAATATGAATTTTTTTAAACGTAACGTGTTTTCTTTGACAAAACATCATAACATTAAACTTGGCTTACTTCTTGTCTTAAACATCCTTAAAAAATATTAAAATAATATTAAATCATGGTATGAGAACAGAAATATCATTAATGGATATAAAAAAATTGAAAGAAAAGATTGGTTACGGAATACTTGTAACATATGAAATCATTTTCAAAAAGACATACCTATCACCATTTAAACCTACTTTGTAAAACATGAAATTTCAACAAGATTACCTCAAAATATAAGTAACATAATTAGAACCATAAAGGTATCATGATAAATTACATACACAATATTGTAACCCTCTTGGGAACCTTATTATTTGTTACCCTCACAGCTAGCTTACAATTTATACCTCACAGCTTCCTTATTGTCTATCTGTCATAGTTACAGTTAGAGTAACCATACTCCTAGCCTCCAACATACATGTAAAAAATTAATTGGAGGGAAATATAGTTCCCACCATTAATCATAAATAATTAACCAGAATCAGAACGTAACCACACAACATGAAAAGTTTCATAAAATCATTTCTTTTGAATTTTTTTAAACAGAATTATAAAAGGAAATTTTAAAAGAAAATCCCCTTACAAATATCATATAACTGAAGTGAGAAATAATAGAATGGATGGATTATGTATATACACATTATATAAACTTAATTAAACACAATATAATAAAATTCACATAAAAAATTTTAATACCACAAAATTACTGAAATATATGGTTACCCCATAGAATAGAAATTTGGTTAAGAATTCCCTTACCCTAGGATTTCCTTACTTCATACATGTATAAAAATCTTATATAATGGTCAAAAATTTGTTATTAGTACTTCATTGAAATATTATCATGTTTGTAACACTGTATATAATCACTTAATATCATCATTTCATTCATTAATTTTTTGTAATTTGTTCCTTTCATTGTTTCGTGTACAATACCTACATGATGTCAACGGTCGGTTTGTATTTGATTTTCATGTCATATGGAAATTAAATTCTACAAGTGGAATGAACTGGTACTAATATTTTTCCATAATATTAATTTATTACATAAATTATTTTGTTTATATGGTATTAGGATTATTAATTAGATAAATCTTTAGTAATATCTGTTTAGATATTTTTGGCGGTTCGTTGATAATCACAAACTTGTATCATCATATACCATTAATATTATGAATATAATTTAATTATAGATAATAATAGTGGTAATATTATACAAATTAAAATAAGATTCAACAATTAGAACTGTTTCATAAACATATTTGAATTATGTTATGGAAATTGAAAACACATCATCCACGATTTTTAGTAAATCGGCCGATCGCGGATGATGTTCTTATTTCAAGAATAATACGGGGAATGAGAAGAATTAAACATATGATTTTTTTCAAAAAACAGAATAAAATAAAAAAAAATATGAGCATGGATCTTTTATTCCTCAGTTACATGGTGAGGATATGTGATTATATGAAAAGATAATAATTGAAAAGAAATAACGTTAAAATAATAGTATTTTTACATCTTGGTCTATTCTCCTTGAGATCCTCCATAAGGAATTTGGTTTTGGCCATTGGGTGAGATCATTAGGTCATATATTTGGATGAACATAGAAAATTATCATGTCTTGAGAGGTTTTATATGAATAAGGGAATTAGGGTGGTATTTATAGGGGAGGAAAGGAGGGATTTAACATTATTTTAAACATTATTTTAATATTTTTTTCCATGAATCTGAATACTATTCATTATTGTGATCTATATAGTAATTATAGGATGTCAGATCATAAAAATTGGTCTTACATCAGTCGTGATGTATGAAATATTGTATATAATTAATAATTTGTATACATGTGATTTTAGCGTATTTCACTATTTATAAAAAATTCACGATTTTTAAAAAAATACAAAAAAATAATCCTAAACATTTTTAAACATGTAAAATTTAAAAATTAACTACATTTTCTTAAATTAATTTTCTAAATATGTTTAAATTATTTTATAAATAAAATCATACTTTATTAAAAAATTAACAATTTTAAAACTATAACTCATTTTATATCACCTTGAAAACATAATCACAATTTTATTATCATAATTGCATAAGATAATAAAATAACTTGAAAATTTAATATTCAACAAGGTCATTTTTATATTCATATATATAATCATAAGGTTATGTTACTATTCCACAAAA
Source organism: Viscum album (assembly GCA_963277665.1). Taxonomy (NCBI): domain Eukaryota; kingdom Viridiplantae; phylum Streptophyta; class Magnoliopsida; order Santalales; family Viscaceae; genus Viscum; species Viscum album. The sequence goes on from OY728158.1 coordinate 315,909,776, forward strand.
ATCATGCTGGTTCAATTAGACTCTAAATAGAATACTCATCACAATCATAGATGAATGTTTTTAGAAATTAAAAAAATACAACTGCATAAATTATATTTTAAGGACTATATAATACATATATCATTAAAACAACGTTTTTTCATAAATTCTTATCATCTCATGGCTTTCATATATTTGTAAAACCTTATGGTGTTGCAATATTTGATAAATTTTTCTTAGTTTTTTAAATGATAAAAATACGATTTCATAATTTTATATTATACTATCAAATGAATAATTTTACTCCTTAAAAATATTCCAACTTTTTAAATGTATTAAATAACATTTTATCCAATATTAGATGTTGGTAAAAAAATTCAATATTAATAATAAAAACTCAATTTTTTACTTTTACTATTAAATCCATCATTTTAGGAAAATTAAAATAAATACCGTAAGCTAATTTGTAATTATTACATTAAAAATGATGATAATTTTATAAAACCTAATTTATAAATATTTTTATATTTTTAAATTAGAAATATAAAATATAAAGGAAAGTTAATTTTTTAAAATAAAATGTTTATGTGTTCATAATAACATTTCATATAAATATCTAATTTAATGAATTTTGAAATATTTTGTAATGTATTATAATATTTAAAAATCAGTCAATTTGATTTATTAGGAAAATTTATAATACATTAGAAAATGTTTTACTTTTATAAATAATAATCATTATTCATATTAAATTATATTAATTATTTATACTTTAAATGTCATTAATTTTAGTGGAGTCTTTTATATTTTTTATTTACAAGAGGTTGTATACTTATTTTTATTATCTTAATCATATTTATCTAATATCTTATGAATCATTTTAGTTTAGGAATTAATCTGGAGTAATATACCAACCACATTATATTTATTTAACGAAAATATATATAATAGAATCTTATAGCATGACATTCTCCCATACATAAATAAATCCCATCATCACAATTATAATTATCACTTTTTAATTAAAATAAATAATGTTATCAAGAAGATATAAATCACTCAATATATAATTTATGATAAATTCTCATCCTCTCCATCCTAGATAAGGATTAATAATTTAAATATTCATTCATAATAGTCCAATATTCTATGTATAAACTATTTGAGGAAAATATTCCTCATTATAGTGATAATTATGTTAGGAGTTTCTAAAAACATAACATTCATATAATCATGAAATTATTCCCAAATGAACACAAAAACCAAAAATTTTTATGATAATATCCAATAAATATATATTAAATGATAATAAAAATATGAAAACTCAATCTTATGTTTTTTTCTCCAATTAAAATTTCATTTAATCCTATGATACTTACTACATAACTATGATATAATTGGATAAACCTGTCACTCCTTTAGGTTATCCCTGGGATTCCATGGAAATATTACTATATGATTTAATAAATAACATTTTATATGTTAAATTTACACATTCCATTTAAATCCTTTATAATGGTTCAGAAAGAGTAAATGTATCACAAAAAAATATCCCCTATTAGGGTTTATATAGATGTGCATTTCGGGTCGCACTCAGCAAGCATTGAGTGAAGATTTCATTACTATTAAACCATATTTTTTATGGTGATTACCCATGGGTTCATTTATTCTACAACCAGATATACTTTCAAATATCTTGAAAAAGATGAAATTTCTAAGAAACCCATATAATGTAAAATTTTCTAGAATTAAGGGATGCAATCTAATACTTATAATTATAAATTATAATTACCCCAATTATTTTATCTATGATTACCTTATTTTAATAGAAAAAAATAATATAAGTAATTCAGAAATGAAAAGTAATCCTGGCTAAAAAAATAAGGTTCCGTAGACCCACATTGATGTCGTACTAGAAATATATTCTGTAATCATTGGATTTGATAGAAGTTGAGGTAACAAAATATTAATATATTCTTATTTTATATAATTCCCTAAATTTAAACATTAAATATCACAAAATAATAATACAATATAAATAAGGGATGTTTATTTTATTTTGTTATCAACTATATGAGAAACTTATTTCATAATACTTATGATCACTTCTCCATAATTAAACTACACTATACCCCCTTTTAAAGTCCTCATAGGTTACATTAATCATAAAAAAAGATAATAAAAACCTATGAAAGGGGTTATATTAAATAATTAGTAAGGAAAAACACATAAACATGTTATCTAGGGTTGGATCAAAATAATATAAGAATAAATTAGTAGGAATTTTTTTTTATTTAAACGAACATTGAATAAACAGATTTATTCTCTTTTCATTATAGTGGGCATGTAACCCAATATGAACAAACCTGGACCATACCATATGTGTGTGAGATAATTAATATGATTAAAGGATCATTATCATATGAAAATAACATAAAAATTTGACTTTCCCAATAAATATAGCATTACAATGGACATTGGAACAAATATAAGGACACAAAATATCGCCTTCAGGAGTAACTACTTCCACCCATACATGGAAGGGAAAAATTATTGAAACGAAGTATACATATATAATTTTATATAGACTTATAAATAATACATTGGATTATTTTAATGCATCCATCCTATCTTCAGGCATAATCATAGAAAAATCATATGAGAGCCTAATCAGAACCAATCTATATTAGGGATTTATTAGGACAAGACCATCATAAAGATTCATCATACTCAAAACATATAAGGGATTTAACACACCCAATTTGGATCTAGTATATATTCGATTAAATCCATCAATAATCACAAACATGTTTGAATCATGAAATAAATCAGTTTTATTTAATACTCCACTTAATTTACAAATTTAAAATATATGGGTTTCTCGAAGACAAAAATATAATTTTTCATAATCGATCCAGAGAATGAAGTTGGATGGTATCATACGAAAATATATCATGTGTAACATAAGGTATGTCAAATGATATTGAAATAAATGTAAACCAAGATTTTAAAATTATTAGATAAATCAATTTGAAAAAATATGCCTTTTTAAAATAACTGAAAACACATAAAAGCGATCTATTTAAAAATAAATACATTAATGTGGATAGACATTTTATAAAATTACCCATTGTAAATATGATATTTATAAAAAAAAATTTATAAAATAAATATGTTCTTAAATAAATTTATGAAAATCAATAAATAGAATAGAGAGTAAATTATAAATATATACTTATAAAATCACTTATAGAATCGTCATTTTATTTTTAAAATAAAATATATCATTTTAAAAAATTACCAATTATTTCTTTTACTTTAAAAATAAGAATGAAGTAATATATTTTGTAAAACCAATTTAAAAAATGGAAATTAATATTGTGAATAATATTTCTCATAATATTGAAATACGTCATTATTTTTTAGAAATTGTTTCTGCCAATGTTGTACAAGATTAAGTTACATTTAAAATAAAAAATTCAATTTTAAAATAAAAAAAACTGAAAAAATTTCCATACAAAAAAATATTTAATCATCTAGTTTTGAATGTCATAATGGTTTTTCTAAGGAATGGTTCAGTGGAAGATAAAAATACAAACATGAAAGGGAGATCCTTTTTAATATTATGAATTCACCTTTGTTGAATCCCGCATCATAAAGAGAGTTGTATATATTTATTTTTTTAAAAAATAAAAAAAAATATAAATATTACTAGAAAAATATTTTAATTTTAAAATAATAATGGATAAAATTTTTGTGAAGATTAAATATAAACATTTAACAAAAAGAGAACATTTAGAGAGAATTAGAATTATTCTTAATATGAAAAATAATTGATGGAAAAAGGAATACATCATTGTAATTACCTAGAAAAAAATGATAATTCAGTATAATATGATCACTCTATATATGTGTACCATCATGAATGAAACTCTTTCAAATATCTATCATTATGACCCATGAAAATTTGTGGTGTAAAAATCTCTTAACCCTTAATCCCCTTAAGTTGAACATACTCTACCCTCTTATATAAAAAAATATCACAATAACCTATTTAAGAAAATTATTCATAGCTATAATCCTTTATAAGTTTCGTTAACAATAATATATTTCGTTTATATTATTTATTTTATTTAATTTTCATAACATAATTTCATTCATTTTGAAAGTTAGTTGAGTGAAAATTTCAGAATGAAGGTGTTGATTCTTGTCTAAATATTCATATTTCATCAATATATAATAATTATGCATAATCAAAAATTGGTTTTATAATTATTTATAAGGATTAAATTTCATATCATATGTATTTTTGTAATGATTCTCAATTAATATATTAGTGATGATCTTGTTTCAGTAATTTATAATGAACAAAAAGGATGTACAATAATAATAAATTTAATATTAATATAAACAGTATAGATACATAAACCAAAAATTATTTTATAGTTAATTTATGAAAATATTATTATTTATTTTTCCATATTCATCAATGACATTAATTTATATAATTTTTCAAGTTGTTAGCTAAATATACCAAAACTAGTATAATCAAGAATCAACAATTGGGTATTGTTACGAAAGTACTTATTTTGGCATAATATACTTATTAAAGATGTATAATTTTGTTATTTATATGTTTTCTTTGATGAAAACTATATTTTTAGATAATTTAATAATCAATAAAATACTATATAACAAAATTAAATACATCAAATTTTTAGAGGTATTAGACTGCATGTACGCATGAGTGACACATTCGTTTTCAATTAAATGAGAGAAATGATAGGAATGTTTTATAATTTCATAACAATAATAATGTTAATAATATAATATTAAACCATTATATATCCCTTTTAACTACTCATAAATTTAATTTATGAAAAATCAATCACATTGTTCATGGAGAGAGTTGTCCACATATATGGATGGTAATTTTTCTTATATGTAAAATATAACCAGCAATAAATGATTATTACATAATTGAATAATGTATTATTATATTAATAAAAAATATCTCATTATAATATAATTGAAAAAATATATGTTAAATATTTGTAAGAAGAAAATAATAATTGAATTAATAATTTTTACCTTACTCCATATAAAACATTATTTTTAAATAGAATAAGATAATGAAGGGTTGTATTTTGAGAAGACCAAAACAACAAATACATGAATATGAATATTGTGGAGATATTTGGGAAGTTTTTTGGTTAAAATATGTATCTGTGGGTGTGAGGTGAATTGGGATTGTGTAGGATACTCTTATAAGTGGAGGGAATAAAATTTTTGGAATAACATAAATGGGAATGTCACCATTCATGGGCCAAATAGATGTATATATGGACAATAATGGAGTGAGGTATGAATTATGGTAGATATATCCACATAATTAAATTCTATAACTTGTTTCAACATGATTATAATTGTTCTGCTCATATATTTTTCACTTTTACAGCTTCATTACAATGTTATTTAAATTGTTACCTACCTAATTTATTTTTAAGGACTAATTAAAAATATAAGATTTTAGAAATAATTTAGTGTTAGTAATTCCAAAATGAATTACATTTTTACCAATAAAATTTCTATTTGAATGATTTTTTATATTAGTACATGTCATGTGTGGAAACTAATTATTTTAAATAGTGTATTTTTCAGAATAAGAAATATATTTATGATAAAATAATCAATAATGTTGATTTGAAAATAATTCATTAGTTTATTATTTATAAAATGAGATTTACGTAACATTAAATTATTTCCAAAACATGATCTCAAATGACAACGTATTAACAAAAAACAAAGACTAAAAAATTATTTTTAATTGAAAAATATTTTTTTTCTTCAAAATACTAAACATCGGATTGATATATTAAATATTGAATTTTGAAAGAATAATTTTAGTCCTTGAAAACATTCATCATAAAAAAAATTTTATAAAGTTTCTATGTTATGTATATATCATGATAATGTAAAAAGAAAAATAGTACTATTAAAAGATGTATTCAACATTATTATATTAAAAATACAACATTTCAGAAAATAAAAAATTAATATCATTTTTAAAATAAAATTATGAATTATAAAATAATTTCCTATTAATAAATTCAAATCCTAAAATTGAAAATTTTAGTTTAAAATTGAATATAAAAACACAAATAAAAACTATTTTTTATTAGAAATATTAATTTTTTTGTGTGTTTCTAATACAATTTTATAGAAATATATAAGATAATGAATGTTAATATAATAGTTATTATATAATATTATTTTAAAAGATTTTCATTTAATTAATTTCTAATAAATATATAAAAAGTTAATAACATTATTTTTTTAACAAAGATTAATTATTTTGAATATTAAATAATATTAAATTTTTAAAATAAATGTAGGAAATTTAAGTTGAGTAATGAATGTTTTTCACATAATAGATGTTTTTTATTAATTTAATTTTTTTTAAATATTTATCTAATATGAAAAACTTTTTTTGGTCATGTGTGGAGATAATGACATCAAAAACATTTCATTTATATAAAGGAAATATATATATCTTAAAATCCACAGGATTTAGGAAATATAAAAAATAGTGATAGTAATTTTACTAAGATCGATGTTTTTCTTGGTAGGTCAATGAATATTACAAAGAATGTTCTATAAAATATTGAGTTTTTATATACTATATACATTTAATTAAATTAAATCATCAAAATTATTTTATGATTTTATGGATATAATGAACTTAAAGACTTTGAATATTTTCAATATTTTATGACTTGAGTTGATTACAACAATTTTATTATCAGTAAATCTTGATGAGCAATAATAGATACCATTAATGTTTTTGGAAGATTGGTTTTGTTTATGAACATAAGGGATTATAGAAAATTAGTTTTTTTACATGTGGTAAATGTTACTGTGAGATGAAATATCAATGTATTATATGTTTAGGTGATGTGGAAGATCATAATAAATAAATGTTTAATGATGAGTTCATTCTCACCCATAAATGGCCAATTTGGTTTTGTACATATTGATAAATTTTAAACGTATATAAGCACTACTGTCTTTGAATATCAGGTTAGACATGTTCAAATAATGGAACACCTACATGTGAATGATATTGAGATTGACATGTCATTGATAAAAATTATTTTTACAAGAAATAAGTAATTTCTTAAAAAAGTATCATGAGAAATTTATAAACTGGATCTCTGAATAAAATTTAAGAATTTATTAATATAAAACAAGGCTATCTTGAAGAAATGAGAAACTGTCCTTAAATCAATGAGTTTGTAGATTATTTTATCTTGTGAAAGAGAACCTCAAGATTATGTTTTTTATTGATGTTTTAAATGTTTTAGGACCCAAGAGAATTAATAATGATTTGAAATTATATTAATAAGTATAATATTGTTGAGTTGGATTAAATTATATACTTATTTTTTAGAATTGTAACTTGTTGGATTTAGATTTATTACCCATGACATCGTAAGTGTAACACCCCGAGATTTTGTGAAAAATATTTTTTTTAATTTAATTAATGTCATGTATTTTATGCTACACAAAACAGATCTTGCACAACACACATCCCTGACTTGGCTTTCATTACACGCCAACGCGACCTTCCATGATAGCACGTGTTGTACGCAATACCGAGTTTCGCTAAACAACGACATGTTATATAAACTAGCCTTTATGAATAGTATTACCCACTTTTTGAAATTTTATAAAATTTATCAATAAAAATGGACTTCATTTTTTGATTCATAATATTGAAATTAGCCTAGGGTGAATTTTTTGTATTTTTCTGAAAACATTCAATTTTTGATGAATAGTGAAAACACTGTGTTACTATTTAAAAAATGACTTTTTATTTAAATAATTATTAATTTTATTTAAATTTATTTTAGGTCAAACATGACACGTAATTCCTATATAAGTTCAAAGTAATTCATTGAAGTCATTTTATAATAATTTTAGATATATAAAAATTTTATTGAACTTTTCACCGTCTTTTACCCATCTTCTAGGAGAATTTTCAAATTCACATAAAATATAACTTTATCGCTTCTATGAGTGGAATTTCAAAAATCCGAGAGACATGCTTAATATCAACGACTAAAATGTGGTTCAGTGAGATGAAAATAATTTTTGGTTAATAGTAACTATTTACTTTTTTTTCCACGGTTAAAAGTAAATAGGGTAAATAAGGGTAAAATTGATATTATTATTACCCTAACACATGTTCTAATTATCTTGGATAACTATAATTCGACCAAAAAAAACATTGGGAAAAAATATGACCAATTAGGCCCACTTGGAAAAGATTAGGACATTTATTATTAATTTATTTAAATAAGGGTTAAAATAGTTAATATCAATGTTTAATAACTAAATCATTTTTAATATAGGGTTATACATTCGATAAAAAAGACTATAAATATTTATTAGAAATATAGAAATATTTCCCACATAATGGTGTTTTATTTATAATTTTTAGGTTTTAAATAAATTAATATATTTATGACACAATCATGATGCAATAATTATCTTATTAATGAAATATTGACATAATTGAGGTTATAAATACCCAAATAAATGTAATTTGAGACTTTTTACAAATTCCATTAATTTTTTAGGTTAACCTGACATGTTAGTATTTATTTAGTTAACTTTTTTCGAACTAATCATTCTGTTAAGATTTTCATAAATATCAATTATCAAATAGTGTCAAAATTGACATAAAATAGTTTTTAAAACGTATTTTATATTATTAATTGTAATGTTATTCATAAAAATCTATGGTTCGGCTAAATTACTTAGTTAAGGTTATATTTATTAATAATAATCAACATGGGATTTCGTTTGTCTTGTTATAGTAAGTTTATTAACCTTATATTGTAAGAAAACAAAAATACATGGTAAAAGAAAAATTATTTAACTTAAAGTTAAATCAAAATGATAAGGTTAAAATAAAAACCTAAACATGTCTAAATTCTATTGGATGAGAGTATTTCGACCCATTCCCACCTTAGCTTCTAAATAACTCAATTTGGAGCTATTAAAAACCTAATATGACTATATAATAAAATAATATTCTTAGTTATTCTAAAGGTGCTCCTCTCCTCCCTTATAAAAGGGAACCTCCTCCCTCTCTTTCTCACACCACTTTGAGCCTTCATGCTCGGCCAACCCCTACCAATTTCTCTTATCAACATCCCTAAGAACATCCTAGTGGTTCTGTTCTTCTTGAATGTCCAATGTTAGTTCCCTTAGAGGAGGTTTCAAAAAGGCTTGTCGAAAGAAGATGTAATATCAGTTACCGATTCATTCAACTTTATTTCTTCTTCTACTTATTCTTTAATTTTTTCATTATGAAGTAATAACATCAGTATCACTCATATACGGATATGTTATTATAAGTATGAAAAAACCCTTTTTAACTATTTATCCATCCTACAGAAAATGAAATCACCGCGCGTGCGTACGTACAGAATACCGTCTCCACGCCGTGGTGTAATCTGTTTTCGACCACCACCTAACATGGATGGGTATAATGGTGTAAATAAATAACTATATATGATTATTGAAAAGTAATATTGATTATGAAATATTATACATACACTTCAATGAAATTCCATGATCATGATAATGATATCATTACTCGTGCGTAGGTACGGACTACCGTCTCCACGACGCGATGAGATTCATTCTCCATGTTAACCATTCATGAATGATTATAAAGTATATATAATTAATAATCATGAAATATATGACATAATAATGATACTTTATTTATGTATATATATATGTATGTCATCTACTTAATTTCATTCAATTCAATAAGGAAATGAAAACAGCGTTCTTGCGTACGTACGGCCTACCGTCTCCATGAATAGGGTATTTCATTCCATTTTATCGATCTATCATATATATATGTATATACTGAATATATATTATATATAAATCATGTTTTAAATTCTATAATTAGGTAAATCAGGATATAAGTAATATTATCAATAACAAAAAGTCAAAACGCGTACGATAAATAAAACGATTTTACCCAAAACGTTGTTTTAACATTGAACTTACAAAAGAACGGGTAATATAATGTCATAAGTTAACCATATATGATATCATAACAATGAATATTATTATGTAATAAGTCAATGACATTATTTTAATCATTATATAGGAGGTTCAGAAATGAACGAAGCATATCAGACTAAAGGTAAGGGATAATTTATCAATCTCATTTTTATCTGAGATTGTTTATCTGTAAGTATTTACTGGGGTTATAATTATGATTCAGGACCATGTTTTCTAAAAAAAATTAATGTATGTTTCAAGTCCTTTTTTACCCACTTTTTACTTTTACAACATGGTATTTAAGGAATAATTTTTTGTTTACCATATGAGGTACTTTTTTACTTTTCCGACAAAAGTACGAGAAGAATGTTTTTTTACTTATATGGAGTGAACGGATTTTTTCGGTTTCATAATTCCTCATTTTCATGAAGCATACTCTACAAGGTTTTATGAATATTTTCAAAAAAATACTTTTATTTTAAAATTTAATGGAATTTTGTGAAAAGAAAATGATTTTGAAGAAGAAAGGATATTTTCCTCAAGAATTCATTTCAAGTGTTTTATCAAAACCATTTTTCATCTAAGATGACATTATTTCATATGTGTATGTTTCAAGTATAATGTATGTATGGTTTACATGGATTCAATTTTCTTATTATGAAATGATATCCATATATTTTATATAGATTATGTGATGATGGGATGATGTTTATGAAACCCATTTTATTTATTGGGTTATTATGATGATGTATGTTTATATTGTGGCACAAGTACGAATGATTTCATTATGAGATGGGTGAGACCTATACCTCCCTCCAATACATTGGGTAAATATTTATATCTCTTGAGATAGACATGGCTGGAACAGTAAGTTAATCTGGTTCCGTGTTATATGACTGAAAAGTGGAGTGAACTCGATTCAGAAAGGGACTTTGTCCACAAATATGGTCTTGGAATCAATGCCTTGGATACTATGGAAATCATAACACGTGCTTAATGATTGCCACAATTACATGTTTTATTCCCATGCAATTTTATCATTATTGATGTTACCTTATGATATATGCCTTATGTACTTTCATGATTCATGTCTTTTCTCAAGATTTAGATGTTTAGATTTTATGTTCATGTTTTTGCATAAAAATATTTATGGTTTGTTTTATGTTCTCTATGTTTACCCTTACTGGGAATTTGAGCTCACCCCATATATGTTTTCTTTTCCGCAGGATATAAAGAAAAGTTTTAGGTAAGAAAAAAACGGGTAAGATTTTTATGGGAGATGTTGAAGATCTTTCACCATGATTAGAAGATTATATTCTAAGTTTCCAAAGATACTAAACTATTACGATCCTTGTGTGTCTATTTTTGTTGTGTACTAAGTATTCCACAAAAGTAATGTAATATACATGTATGTCAAGATTTGGGTCTCTACATTTTTTATCAGAGGTGGTACCCAGCCTTAAGTGTGATGCACTATCTGGGTTGAGATGTAGGGCCCACAACGAGGGCATTGTGCTCTAAAGGGGGGGGGGGTGATTGTAACATCCTGAAATGAAAAAGGGTTAAATGACTAAATAATATGACTCATGTCAACAAGGTGAACCTTCTTTTTCAGGATCCTACCTGATTAGAACTCCATAGTTATGCGTGCTTGGCCTGGAGTAGTGATCATGATGGGTGAACTCTTGGGATGTTTCCCAGGATGTGTACGAGTGAGGACAAAGTACACTGGAAAGGACAAGTGTTGGCCTGTGGGGACTGTCATTAGTCAGATAACCCGTTCAGGAACGTGGGCTGGACCTACTGTGGGGCCCATGTTTCTGTGGGGAAACTGGTGGGCGAGGCCCAGTTGTCACAATAAGAGTTAGTGTAGACCTTTTAAGTGTAACTAGAAGACATTCAATAGGGAAGTGGTGACATTTTAATAGTAATTTGAGACCATTAATATATACCTATTATTTAAAAGGATATTATACATCTTTATAGTAGTTATCTAGAAAGTTATTAATATATATATAAAAATAAAAATTGAAATATAAACCATCATAAGATATAACTAGAAGGTTTATATGAATCATTTGGGATTCATAAGGTTAATATAGCCACCATAAGACTCAAATAATTATTTATAAGAGCTATTCAGAGGATCAAAATGAATGTTTTTAAGAAAGAATTAAATCAGATGATATTATGATATGTTATTTAGGGGAAAAAATATAATAATAAAATAATGATTGTGATTTATGGTATTTAAGATTGTTTTACAAGCTCATGGTGACATGGAGAATGAGATACCGACAATTCAATGAGGAGAAGTTCCATGATAAGAATACTACTTCATGAAAAAATAGATTCAAACCTGGATTTTAATCCAAGGATCTGGATTTTGTGGAGTGATTAAAGAATGAAATATATAAATATTCATAGAAATTTAAATTATGGTATTAACCATTTCAGCATTAAAATTTAATGTAGTTTAAATCAGAATATCTGATTCTAGTCAGAAAAAATGTTTTCCATACTAGATATGGAGACATTATTTATAGGATAATAATAATATTATAGTATGAAAATAAGTATAATGTGTCTTAGAATTAATCATGAAATCTATAAAATATTTGATGAAGATAATATCATTTTTGTATTAATGTAAGATGCATGATACTTATAGGTGTGAAAGTTGTGTGTCCAGTTAGAAATAGAAAAATAAATCATGTGATACTATAATTATATATAAGAAGATGGGGAACTGGTGAAATTTTAATAGTAATTTGAGACCATTAATATATAAACTATTATTTAAAAGGATTATATACACAATTATAGTAGTTATATAGAATGTTATTAATATATATATAGACAAAAAAATGGAAATATAAACCATCATTAGATATAACTAGAAGGTTTATAAGAATCATTTGGGATTCATAAGGCTAGTTATCTAGAATGTTATTAATATATATATAGACATAAAAATGGAAATATAAACCATCATAAGATATAACTAGAAGGTTAATAAGAATCATTTGAGATTCATAAGGTTAATATAGCCACCATAAGACTCATATTATTATTTATAAGAGTTATTCAGAGGTTCTAAATGAATATTTTTAAGAAAGAATTAAATCAGATGATATTATGATATGTTATTTAGGGAAAAAATATAATAATAATATAAGGATTGTGATTCATGGTATTTATGATTGTTTTACATGCTCATGGGGACATGGAGATTGATATTTCGACAATTCAATGAGGAGAAGTTCCATGAGAAGAGTACTACTTCATGAAAAAATAGACGCCAAACTGGAATTTAATCCAAGGATCTGGATTTTGTGGAGCGATTAATGAAGAAAATATATCAATATTCTTAGAAATTTATATTATGGTATTAACCATTTCATCATGAAAATTTAATATAGTTTAAATGAGAATATCTTATTCTAGTCAGAAAGGATGTTTTCCATACTAAATATGGAGACATTATTTATAGGATAATAATAATATTATAGTGTGAAAATAAGTATAATGTGTCTTAGAATTAATCGTGAAATCTATAAAATATTTGATGAATATAATATCATTTGTGTCTTAATGTAAGACGCATGATACCTATAGGTGTGATACATGTGTGTCCAGTTAGAAATAGAAAAATAAATCATATGATACTATAATAACATAACAGAGGTTGGGGAAAGAAAACTATGGCGAATACTACAACTGATACGTAGGAGACTATGGTTGTGGATAATAACCGGACTAATGTGAACACTAAAATGGAAGATAAAATAAGATTAAGACCTTTTTCTAGATTTTTTTGATGAATATTTTGAATAATCTAATGAGTCATTATGAAAAAATCATTGAGAAAAATATATATTTTTTATATGAGAGCTTTAATGGGTAAGAGTCTATATTAGGAACTTATTAGGTGACATACAAGGGAGATTTTGGAGATATTTTTCCATTATACTCACTATTTATATTTTTTTGGGAGATATATTTTACATGTACCCACCTACATTTCCTAGTGTAAACATAGGTATTCAGATAATAATCGAATCAAGAAAGTGATATTCTCCCAAATTGGTTCTAAAAACTAAAAAATCATTATTTATATTATAGTTAATCATTTGATTGTGTAAATCCCTGACCACAGTTACCCAGAGTCTATGCATTATTGCATAACATTGGCATGATAACAAATATCAAGTCTTGAAAGACTGATTAGTTTAGTAGCCTTGAACCACTGGATACATCTTGAAGATTTACATCACATCATAAAGTAAAACAAAACTACAACAACATCTTGTCTTCATAACGCCTCATATTATCCCTGCAGGTCATTCAAAATATACTTCATCACATCCTGGAAAAATTAAAACATTGGAAGGGGTGAGATCAGATGCTTAGTAAGGATAAAAATATAGCAGATGCTTTCATAAATAAAAAATAAGATTTAATGAAATATATAACTAAAACAAAAGCCTTTTAAACTTGAGCTTCAGCATAATATGGAAAAAATAAAATGAAATAATTCAATTTACTTATTCACATGGATATTCTACTAGTTGAATAATCACATTCCATATACATAACCACTTTCATAATGTTGGAATACATAATGCCATACTATCATAACCACATACCCAAGGCCTTGTGCCATGACTACAAATAAGATTTTTCAAGGCCTCGTGCCAGGACACTAGTTTGGCTCATGAGACCTACTGATGCATCGAGGAACTATAGCGGGCTCCACCCGTCACTTATTAAGTCCAATGCATTCCTCATTTGAAGATGTTTAAACATATCATAAACCATAACATGATCGTATCACATAAAACATGCATAAAAGAAACATAACATTTCCACATTTCAATCAAAAGATATTAATACAACACATTGATATAATAAAATCATTATCAAAAGAATTTTCAATACCAAAATAAATGAAAAGTAAAACATGGTATTTATTTTTCATTGTAAAAAAATTTATCGCTTATACAGGAAGCTGAAACTCAAATAATAGTCACTATGGAAGAGAATTCATTGTCACCGCATACGTAAGAAAAAACATTCCTTTTTTCATTTAGTAAAACTGCTTCATATAAAAATATTCATTTTGAATAAAAGTAAAAGTCAAGGGGGTTTATACACCGTATAAAGGAAAGTTGTGTATAAAGACAAATATTCCTCAATGAATAGAGATTGAGACGAAGTCACATACAAAGATAATTTTTTAAATAAAATAGATAGATTATGTGTATTCACTATAAGTACACATAAAGAAAGTGAAAATAAAAGATAGGAACTAATAATATCATGAAATAATTTGAAAGTAGGAGATTAAACCAAATAACGGAAATTGGGTTAAGAAGTTCCCTTACCTCGTGTCCGACTTGACTTGATCGTTCTTTAACCTCTTGAATAATAAAATAGAGTTAATATATAATTTCTTAAGAACCTTTTTCAAGTTTATTATTCCTTTTATATCAATTATTACCATGTTATTAACATTATGTAATTATTTATGTTAATAATGGTCGTTTTGTCGATCTTTGGTAGTTGAGTGAAAAATAAACTTTTTATAATTACAATTTGTTCATGTGGTTAAATATCCATTATATCCAGAATTATATTCATCATATAGATATCATATATATCATATATATCCAGTATATACATTCATTAATAATATTACGTAACATTTAGAGGTAAGAAATGAAATGCAGCGTTCATGGAGACGGTAAGCCGTACGTACGCATGAACGCTACTTTCATGACTATTTCATATTTAATGGAATGAAAACATAATGATATAAAGGTGTATTATAATTCCCGTATAATATCATATATAATATCATTTAATCCATCCTTTATATATCCAAAATATGGAATTAACGATTCAAATCACTTTGAAGGCGGTAGTCCGCACTTTCTAAAATGAAATTATCACGTTTACCCATAATGGAAATCATAAAGGTATGCCATAAATGAGAAATACAGAGGCGTAAGGAAAACTTAAACATAATATATATCATATATTGAAATAGTATCATCATAATGGCCACCATTAGAGGTGTTAAAATAATATTGAACAATCATCATTTCTTGAGGCTGTATTTTTTCACCCATAGAAACAGTATGTTCATTAACCATTAGACGAAGGTGTGTGTAAGTTTAAGTCAAAACCATCTCATTACAACATCGTAGTATATTGAAGATACTGGTGTTGTTACAAAATAATGTAATAAAAATATTTTATTGGGTTAGAGAAGAAAAATAAAACAAAACACAAGAGACGACATTACCTTAAAATCACGTAACTCGTTTTGATTTGAGGCAAAGGATTCATTGGGAAGACTTCTGCCCAAAGTGAGGCTTCTAGGAGTAAGAGAGGGAGGAGGGGCACTCTTGGAAAATAATGAAATGCTACATTATTATTAAGTGCTTTTAGGATTTCAATGGTCCCAAAATTATATATTTTGAGGCTATGGTGATAAGGGTTCTAAATATACCCATCCAATAGGTTTTTTACAAGTGTAAGTCTTAAATTTTGCATTATCTTTTCATTTTATTTAAATCATTAATTAATGACGTAAACACTGCCTCATCATTGTTTCATACTAAATTTAATTTGTTTTATGTATAAAAATTATAAAAAAATTACCATGATGTAGGAAATATTTTTAGCTTTCCAATGAATATTTATAATAAAAAACATAACTTATATAACCCCATGTAATAAGTGTGTTAGTAAAAGAACACATCTTTGTGACAATTTTATTTTAACATTAAATAAAAAGTTATTAATGTCATTTTCTTACACAAGTGTCTCCATGGGGTCCCCAAATTGACCCATGGATTTTCTTGGTTGGCCATGAGTCATCCAATAAGGTTAGGACAAGTGTCAAGATATTTTCATATTTTTATAATATCATTTTTACCTTAAATTTCACTAATTACTTTTAATCGCAATTAATAAAACATAAAAGTTACTATTCACAAAAAAATTATTTTAATCCCATTTAACCACATTTTTCTTCGTAATGGAAACCATGTATGTCAGATTTTTGAAAATCAAATCAGAGAAGTGGTAATGTTTCATTTACCCAAAAAATTAGTTTTTAAACTACCACTTAGTGGTTTCACTATTCATAAAAAATTGATGTTTTTCAGATAAATACCAAAAATTCACCCTAAGATATATTTGATATTCCAAAATAAAAAATGATGTCTCTTTTACAAAATTAAAAACATATAAGTTGGTTTAATTAATTTAATAATTAATTCTTGCTGTCCCAACAAATAGCGTACTTTTAAGATGAAATATATATCAAAAGATTGACAATTGTTTATATCCAATTTCAAAGTGATATTAATTATAATGACCACCATTGGATAAAATTGTAAAAATATATTCGAATTATACTTTAAAACCACTCAATATTATAATTTATCACTATAAATTATTTTGATTAAAAAAGATGTTTTTAAGTATTTTTTTACTATTCATAGAAAATTGGAAGTTCTCATAAAATTACAGAAAATTCAACTTTGGATAATTTCGATATTCCAAATACAAAAATTAATTCCATTTTGAATTATAAAATTAATATAATTTCAAAAAGTGGTTATTACTATTCATAACGGCTACATTGATTGGTCGTGGTGTACTAGAACTCGAGGTTGCGTACAACACACACTATTGTATTATACAAAGAGAAGTGTACTATGGAAGCATGGGGTATTAAATTCTCCCCTACTTCAATAAATTGTGTCCTCTCAATTTGAAATTGTTCTTCAAAAATAAATGGTTGAAAGTAGAAAATACCTTTGTGGAAAACCCACATTGGAAATAGGAATAATAAAATTTAGTCTTAATTAGAGGGAAATGGAAATGAGATAGTCACCACCAAATTAGGGTTTCGAATAGGAGAAAATTGGAGGAAAGTATAGACACATAATTATAGGAAAAACATAAATATTTGTAGAATTTTATTGAGGTCATTAATCACAGACAAGTGTAAAATTGAGGGCCTCAAATCCATCAATCTAGGATGAAAATATCAGCAGTTCAACAAAATATAAGGTATTAGGATAACACAAATTTTTAATATCCCTTTCCTAAAGTTTAAGAATTAATTAATTCATAGAATACGGGATAGGTATATATATATATATATATATAATTGACAAGTAGAGTTTCAACCTTCAACTAATTTCTACCACAAACTCATCTTTTACTATAAAATATAGTAGAACTCAAAAATATTATATTCATCCTAATCGTATGAGGTTCCAAATATAAACACATACCATTTAGATTAGGAAAACTATTTTTTAATAACCCGGGACATCCTGTAGGCTAGTGGTAGGTAATAAAGGCATGACACACTATGGTTGTGCATTCAATTCCTGAAGCTTTCTCCGACCCGACAGGTTATCGTCCATCCTCTAGGTTGTCATTTTCCTAAAACTGTAGTATTATAATATTCCAAAAATAATCTTCATAAATGTTTTCACCTTAAACAATACTATCCAATGTTTAACTTAATCCAATCCAACCTTTATAGTTATCCAAAATACTTATGTCTAGACTTTCTATAAAAGGTCCCTAAATTCCAAAATCAATTGTATCATCAGATTCCTCAAACATAGTAAAGTTTCTCTTATTGTCACATACTCAAATATGATTACCTTAATCCTATTAAAACCTTAATGAAAACTACAGGTTCTCGAGTATAGTCCTTATATATATCATATTATTCTTATAACCATAATAGATTTCATGAGTCCAAAAACACAAATATAATAATTATCCCACTTAAACTGTAGTAACATCATAAGATTGTCCTATATCCTTTGGCCTTTTATGAGGTAAGTTTCCTTGGAGAATAGGTAATTAATTTGAATAAAACCCCATTTCTCAATAATTGTAGCATTCAACATTGACAGCCTATTTCTTTCCCTTGCAATCACGAGCCCGGTGACCTTTTTCTCCACATTTATAAAAAACTCCCATTCATTTTAGGCAAGTAGCGGGGTGATTTTTTCCCAATTATCGCATTATGGGAAATAGTTCATTCCCTTTTCCCTTTATCTGTCTTTTATTCCACCATTCTCTTCTTATATTGCTTTACTTTATTATCATAAGATTTAGAGAATTCATTTTCTGTCTTGATAGAACACACGACTATATCTTCGTATGTTAAGAAAGATTGTGATACTAATGCTCGACTGAGAAACGGTTTTAACCCATCAATGAAACGACCATTCTTACTTCTTTGGTTACATATATAATCTTCAGAATGCCTCACTAACCGTGTAAATTTAGACTCATAATTTGCAACATTCTCATCCTCCTTTTTCCTTAGACTCAGAAATTGCTTTTCCATATCTTCTCGATGGTCACGAGGAAAGTATTTTTCTATGAAAAGATCATTGAACTCCCTCCATTCCATATTTGATTCTTTATCATCTTCCTTTATGTTTTAAATCAATGACCACCATTGATCAACATCTCCAGTGAGGCGGTAAACTACCATGATAACCTTTTCCCTTTCACTACTCCCCAAGGCATGTAGTATTTTCTCTAAGGAATTTATCCATTTCTCAGCTACTAAGGGATTTGTATTCCATTGAATGTTGGTGGTTGTTGCCTCATGAAGCGGTCTAACATTTATCCTCCACATTTCGGATCAGGGTGATTCATACAAGTAAGGTTATTATTCATATCCAGAGTGAGTTGTCCCAGTATGGTGATAAGCTGATCAGAACCAGTTGAATTACAAACTCCATTATAATTATCTTGAGCAGGAGTGAAATCCCTACATAGAGTGTGTACATTGATAAGGTTTCCATTCCTTCCACTAGGCGCCATTTCTATACAATGTCATAAACTATATTAGTTTATGAATCGAAATACATAATAACAAACTTGCAAAACACTTAACATAAATTGAACTATTTATGGATATAATCCATAATCATAAAAATGTTTTTTTCGAGGAAGTATATACTCATAAACCCTTCATAATGGTTTGTAATGAAAATGAAAATTATCCTAAGCATATCCCATGGGAGTGTCGTAACCAAGAGTGCAGCAAAGCCCATTGTCATGCACCAGTTCTCATTCGAGTCCAGCTCAAACCAGTGTTTTTAGGTTATACCCCTAGGTACATCTGTGCCATAGCCGTCTCTACCTGCTCATATCTAGACAGGGATGTATTGCTCGGAAAACTCACAAAATCTCTATAATACCACAATTATAGGAAGTTATTCTATACTAATATTCAAAGTCTATCTTAGGGCTATGTGATATAATCAGAGTTTATCTAAATCTATCTTCCAAGGTTAGATCTAAACTGCCTCTAATTCCAAATGTAACGCCCCGACCCCAGTTACCCAGAGTCGGTGCATTATTTCATAACATTGGCATGATCACAAATATAAAGTCTCGAAAGACAGATTAGTTTAGTATCCTTGAAACACTATATACATTCTTAAGTTTTACATTACATCATAAAATAACTCAAAACTACAACAACATATTGTATTCATATCCCCTCATACTATCCCTGCAGGTCATTCAAAATATACTTCTTCACATCCTGGAAAAATTAAAACATTGTAAGGGGTGAGCTCAGATGCTCAGTAAGGATAACAATATAGCGGAAGATTTCATAAATAAACATTAACATTTAAGGCAATGTATAACTAAAAAGAAATCCATTTAAAAATGGACTTCATCATAATATTTAAAAAAATAAAATGAAATAATTCCATTTACATATTCACATGGATATTCTATTAGTCGAAAAATCACATTCCATATCAATAACCACTTTCATAATGATGGAATTCATAATTACAAACTATCAAAACCACGTAGCCAAGGCCTCGTGCCAAGAGACAAGTTTGTCTCATGAAACCTACCGATTCATCGAGGAGCTATAGCGGGCTACAACCGTCACTTATTATGTCCAATTCATTCCACATATGAATAGGTTTAATCATATCATATACCATAACATAGTCGTGTCACATAAAACATGCATAAAGGAAACATAACATTTCGACATTTCAAGCACAAGATATCAATAAAACACATTGACATAATAAAAACATTATCAAAATCATTTTCAATACCAAAATAAATGAAAATTAAAACATGGTATTTATTTTTTATTTAAAAAAAATTATGGCTTATAGGGGAATCTGAAACTCAAATTAAAGTCACGGTGGTGGAGAAGTCGTTGTCGCTGCATACGTAAGAAAAAACATTCCTTTTTTCGTTTAGTAAAAATTCTTCATATAAAAATATTACATTTGAATAAAAGTAAAAGTCAAGGGGGTATATAAACTGTATAAAAGAATGTTGTGTATAAAAACAAATATGCCTCAGTGAAAGGATATTTAGACGAAGTCCCTGACAAAGATAATTTTTTAAATAAAATATATCTCTTATTTGTATTCACTATAAGTACACATAATGAAATTACAAATACATTATAGGACATATTAATATCATGACATAATCTGAAAGTAGGAGATTAACCCAAATAACCGAAATTGGGTTAAGAAGTTCCCTTACCTAGTGTCCGATTTGACTCGATCGTTCTTTAACCTCCTGAATAATAAACTAGAGTTAATTTATAATTTCTTAAGAACCTTTTTCAAGATTATTATTCCTTTTATATCACTTATTACCATGTTACTAACATTATGTAATTATTTATGTTAATAATGGTCGTTTTGTCGATCTTTGGTACTTGAGTCAAAAATATACTTCTTATAATTACCAGTTGTTCATTTGGTAAAATATCCATTATATCCAGAATTATATTTATAATTTAGATATCATATATATCATATATATCTAGTATATACATTCATTCATAATATTACATAAAATTTAGAGGTAAGAAATGAAATGTAGTGTTCATGGAGACGATAAGTCGTACGTACGCATGAAAGCTACTTTCATTTCTATTTCAAATTTAATGGAATAAAATCATATTGATATAAAGGTGTATTATAATTCCAGTATAATATCATATATAATATCATTTACTCCCTCCTTTATACGTCACAAATATGGAATTAATGATTCAAATCACTTTGAGGGGGTGGTAGTCCGCACTTCCTAAAATGAAATTATCGCGTTTACCCATAATGGAAATCATAAAGGTATGACATAAATGAGAAATACAGAAGAATAAGGAAAACATAAACATAATATATATCATATATAGAAATAGTTTCATCATAACGGCCACCATTAGAGGTATTAAAAGTATATTGAACAATCATCGTTTAGTGAGGCAATATTTCTCCACCCACAGAAATAGTATGTTCATTAACCATTAGACGAAGGTGTGTGTAAGTGTAAATCATAACCTTCTTATAACAACATCCTAGTATATTGAAGATACTAGTGTTGTTTCAAAATAAGGTAATAAAAATATTTTAGGGGGTTGGAGAAGCAAAATAAAACAAAATAACACAAGAGAAGACATTACCTTAAAATAGGGTAACTCTTTTTGATTTGAGCCAAAGGCTTCCTTGGGAAGACTTCTGCCCAAAGTGAGGCTTCTATGAGTAAGAGAGGGAGGAGGGTCCCTCTTGGAAAGTAATGAAATGCTACATTATTATTAAGTACTTTTCAGATTTCATTGGTCCAACAATTATATATTTCAAGGATAAGGTGATAAGGGGTCGAAATCTACCCATCCAATAGGTTTTTTAAAAGTGTATGTCTTAGATTTTACATTATCTTTTCATTTTATTTAAATCGTTAATTAATGAGGTAATCGCTGAATCATCATTGTGTCATAAAAAATTTAATTTATTTAATGTATAAATATTATAAAAAAATTACCATGATATAAGAAATATATTTAGCTTTCCAATGAATATTTATAGTAATCAAGTTAACTTATAGAACCTCATGTAATAATTGTTATAGTAAAACAACACATGTTTGTGACAATTTTATTTTTACTTTAAATAACAAGTTATTAATGTCATTTTCTTACACAAGTGGCTCCATGGGGTCCCCAAGTTTACCCATGGATTTTATTGGTTGGCCATGAGTCATCCAATAAGGGTAGGACAAGTGGCAAGATATTTTTATATTTTATAATATCATTTTTACCTTAAATTTTACTAATTACCTTTAATCACGATTATTAAAACTTTAAAGTTACTATTCACCAAAAAATTATTTTAATCCCATTTAACCACATTTTTCTATTTAATGAAGACAATGTAGGTCGGATTTTCGAAAATAAAATCCCAGAAGTGGTAATGTTTCATTTACACGAAAAATTAGTTTTTAAACTACCACCTAGTGGTTTCACTATTAATTAAATTGATGCTTTTCAGAAAAATACCAAAAATTCACCCTAAGATATATTTGATATTCCTAATTCAAAAATGATGTCTATTTTACAAAATTCAAAACATATATGTTGGTTTTGTTAATTTAATAATTAATTCCTGTTGTCACAACAAATGGCGTGTTTTTAAGAAGCAATATATATCAAAAGATTAACAATTGTTTATGTCCAATTTCAAAGTGAAATTAATTATAATGGACACCATTGGATAAAATGGTAAAATTATATTCTAATTATAGTTTGAAACCACTCAATAGTATAATTTATCACTATAAATTATTTTTATATTAAATGATGTTTTTATGTATTTTTTTTACTATTCATTGAAAATTGGAAGTTCTCAGAAAATTAAAAAAAACTCATCTTAGGATAAGTTAGATATTCCAAATACAAAAATGAAGTAAATTTTGAATTATAAAATTAATATAATTTCAAAAGGTGTATATTACTATTCATAACTGCTACATTGATTGGTCGCGGTGTGTTAGAACTCGAGGTTGCGTACAACACACGCTACTGTTTTATTCATAGAGAAGCGTACCATGGAATATTGGGGTGTTACATTCTCCCCTCCTTCAATAAATTGCATCCTCGCAATTTCAAATTGTTCTTCAAAAATAAAAGGTTGAAAGTAGAAAATACCTTTGTGGAAAACCCACATTGGAAATAGGGTTAATAAAATTTAGTCTTAATAAGAGTGAAATGGAAATGATATAATCACCACCAAATTAGGGTTTTGAATAAGAGAAAATTGGTCTAAATTATAGACACATAATTAGAGGAAAAATGTAAATATTTTTAGGGATTGATTGAGGTCATCAATCACAAAAAAGTGTAAAATTGAGGGCCTCAAATCCATCAATCTATGATGAAAATATCATCAGTACGACAAAACATAAGGTAATAGGATAAAACAATTTTTTAATATACATTTCCTAAATTTTAAGAATTAATTTATTCATAGAATACGATAATGGTATATATATATATATATATACTTGACAAGTAGAGTTTCATCCTTTAACTAATTTCTACCACAAACTCATCTTTCACTGAAAAAGATAATAGAAATCAAAAATATTATATTCATCCTAATCGTACAAGGTTCCAAATATTAACACATACCATTTAGATAAGGAAATCTATTTTTTAATAACCAGGATCTTCTTGTAGGCTAGTGGTGGGTAATAAAGGCCTGTCACACTATGGTTGTGGGTTCGATTCCTGAAGCTTTGTCTGACGCGACGGGTTATCGTCCAACCTGAAGGTTATCCTTTTCCTAAAACTATAGTATTAAAATATTTCAATAAAATAATCTTCATAAATGATTTAACCTTAAACAATACTATCCAATTTTCAACTTAATCCAATCCAACCTTTATAGTTATCCAAAATACCTATGTCAAAGAATTTCTCTAAAAGGTCTCTAAATTCCAGAATCAATTGTATCATCAGATTTCTTATATATAGTAAAGTTTATCTTATTATCATATACAAAAATATGATTAACTTCATCATATTAAAACCTTAATGAAAAATAAAGGTATTTCAGTACAATCCTTATATTTATCACATTATTCTTATAACCATAATATAGTTCTTCAGTCCAAAAACACAAATACAATAATTATTCCACTTCAACTGTAGTAACAGCATAAGATATTCCTTGCTCCCTTGGCCATCTCTGAGGTATGTTTCCTTGGCGCATAGGGAATTCATTTTCATAATACCCCTTTTCTCTACAATTGTAGCATTCAACATTGAAAGCCTATTACTTTCCCTTGCAATCACGATCCAGGTGACCTTATTCTCCACATTTATAACAAACTAACATTATTTTTAGGAATGTACTAGGGGGATTCTTCCCACAATTATCGCATAATAGGAAATCCTTCTTTCGCTTTTCCCCATTATTTTTCTCTTGTTCCACCGTTCTCTTATTATCTTGCTTTACTTTATTGTCATAAGATTTAGAGAATTCGTTTTCAGTCTTTATAGAATACGTGACTATATCTTCATACGTTGAGAAGGATTTTGATACTAATGCTCGATGGAGAAACAGTTTTAACCCATCAATGAAACGATCTATCTTACTTCATGGGTTACGTATATAATCGGCAGCATGCCTCACTAACTATGTAAAGTTAGACTCATAATTTGCGACATTCTAATCCTCCTTTTTCCCCAGACTTAGAAATTGCCTTTCCATATCTTCTTGATGGTCATGAGGAAATTATTTTTCCTAGAAAAGCTCATTGAACTCCCTCCATTCCATATTTGATACTTTATCATCTTCCTTTATGATTTCAATCAATGACCACCATTGATCAGCATCTCCAGTGAGGCGGTAAACTGCCATGATAACCTTTTCCCTTTCACTACTCCCCAAGGCATGGAATATTTTCTCTAAGAAATTTATCCATTGCTCGGCTACTAAGGGATTTTTACTCCCATTGAATGTTGGTGATTGTTTCCACATGATGAAGTCTAATATTGATCCTCCACGTTGCGGATTAGGGTGCTCTATACGAGTAAGTTTATTATACATAACCTGAGTGAGTTGTCCCAGTATGGTGATAAGCTGATCAGAACCAGTTGTATCACCAACTCCATTATAATTATCTTGACCAAGAGAGATATCCCTACATGGAGTGCGTACATTGATACAGTTTCCATTCCTTCCATTAGATGCCATTTCTATACAATTTCATAAACTATATTAGTTTATGAATTGATATATATAATAACAAACTTGAAATACACTTAACATAAATTAAACTATTTATGGATATAATCCATAATCATAAAAGTGTTTTCTTTGATGTAGTATATAATCATAAACCTTTCATAATGGTTTGTAAAGAAAATGAGAATTATCATTAGCATATCCCCCGGGAGTGTCGTAACCAAGAGTGCAGCAAGGCCCATTGTCGTGCACCAGTTATTGTTCAAGTCCATCTCAAAGCAGTGTTTTTGGGTTTTACCCCTAGGTACATCTGTGCCAGAGCCGCCTCTACCTTCTCGTATCTAGATAGAGATATATTACTCTGAATATAAGGCCCCAGCCTTAAACCTCACTTAATCTTGAGTTATTTCAAGATTACACATTGAGGATCTTTTCGGGTTTAGAGTTTTAGAGAATTAGATCATAAAACATTCATTACATTACACATATAAACAAAGTGGTTACATAAAGATAGTATTCTTCATTCCCATAAATGGAAACACATTTGAAATAAAACATGGAGTCTTTTTGACACATCCTTGACCCTATCATCTTATCATGTACCTTTCCCTGGACCTGTGAAAAACATTTCAAAAACTTGGGATGAGCATAAAAACTCAGTATGGGTTATAAAAACATGGGAAGGAAACATGAGTTCACATATATACATAAGAATGAAATCATACTATACCCATAAAACATAGTCACTTTAACATACCTCATAAAATCATGAATAAATCATAGAAACTATAAGATATAAAGGTAACTTGAGGCATTCATATCATTCTTACGTAGGGAGTAACCCTCTTGGTTACGTTTTGGAATACCCATCACAGTATATTCCCTAAAATATCTTCGGAGAAACCTTAACATTTCACTCCTTCGCATTACCGAATGCATTGGAGAGCTATAACGGGCTCACCCACCCTTAGTTTATCACGGAACCACCCGTCTTCATAATAATGCCCAAGAACCATAACATAATCATATAACATAAAACATGCATAAAGGAAACATAAAATTTCCACATTTAAATCACGAGATATCAATACAACACATTGATATAAAAACATTATGAAAACCATTTTCAATACTAAAATAAAAGAAATGTAAAACATGGTATTTATTTTTCTTTTAAAAAGAAGGTATGGCTTGTAGAGGAAGCCGAAACTCAAATAACGGTCACGACGGCGGAGAAGTCATTGTCGCCGCATACATACGACAAAAACATTCCCTTTTGTCGTTTAGTAAATGCTTCGTATAAAAAATATTCCTTTTGAATAAACGTAAAAGTCAAAGGGGTTTATACACTGTATAAAAGAAAGTTGTGTATAAAATAAAATATGCCTCAACGAAAGGAGATTGAGACGAAGTCCCATACCTCGTATCCGACTTGACTCGATCGTTCTTTAATGTCCTGAATAATAAATTTGAGTTAATCTCTACTTGCTTATGAATCTTTTTCAAGTTCATTATTCCTTTTATACCATGTTATGAACATCATGTAATCCGTTAAGTTAATAATGTTCATTTTGTCGGTATTTGGTTCTTAAGTCAAAAATAGACTTCTTACACTTACATGTTGTTAATTTGGTCAAAGGTTCATTATATCCAGAATGGTATTCATGATTTTGATAACATATATATCATGTATATTCATCATATACATGTATTTATAATATTACATCACATTTAGAGGTAAGAAATGAAATGCACCGTTCATGGAGACGGTAAGCCGTACGTACGCATGAACGCTACTTCCATTTCTATTTCATATTTTCTGGAATGGAATCATAATTATATAAGATTATTTTATAATTCCAGTATAATAACATATATAATATAATTAACTTTATCCTTTACACATCCCACATATGGTATTAACGAATCAAATCACTTTTAGGGGGCGGTAGTCCGCACTTCCTAAAGTGAAGATATCATGTTTACCCATAATGGGAACCATAAAGTTATGTCCAAAATGAAAAAAAAATAGAAGCATAAAGAAAACATAAACATATTATATATCATATATAAAAATAGTGACATCATAATGGCCACCTTTGAAGGTGTTAAATGAGTATTGAACAATCATCGTTTCGGGAGGCAGAATTTCGCCATCCACGGAAACCGTATGTTTTTTAACCATTTGATGTAGTTTTGTGAGAGTGTAGCTCAAATAAATCTTATAAAAACATCCTAGTATATTGAAGATATTGGTTTTGTTACAAAATAAGTAAATAAAAAGAGTTTAGGGGGTTGTAGAAGCAAAATAAAACAAATGAACATGAGAGAAAGAATTACCTTTAAAAGTGTAACTCCTTTTGATTTGAGCCTAAAGGCTTCCTTTGAAAGGATTATTCCCAAGGGAAATCCTTTAGAATTAGGAGAGGGATGTGGAGAGAGTAAATGGTCAGGTTTTGGCCGAGCCAAAGGTTTGAGGAGTGTGTTAAATGAGGTAGAGGTGGGGGCCTTTTATAAGAGGAGAGGAGGGGCACGTTTGGAAAGTAAAGAAATATTACTTTATTTGAAAATGTGTTTCGGTTTCAAAAGGTCCCACATTGATATAATTCATGGATCAGGTGATAAGGCTTCGAAATACACTCATCCAATTGGTTTTGGACATGTGTAGTTCATATAGTTTACATTATCTTTCTATTTTATTTAAATCGTCAAATAATGATGTCATCGCTGCATCATTATTCTGTCATAAATAATTAAATTTATTTAATGTCTAAAAATTATAAAAAAAATACTATGATATAGGAAAACGTTTTTATCTTTCCAATGACTATTTATAATCAAAATTTGGACTTGTATAACCCCACTTAAAAATTGTTTTCTTAAAACATATTATGTTTGTGTGATTTTCACTTTAACCTTAAATAAAAAGCAATTTATGACATTTCCCAACAAAAGTGGATCCATGGGGTCCCCAAGTTGACCCATGGCATGTCATGGTCGGCCATGACACAACCAATGAGTTTGGGACATATTTCTAGGTCATTTCATTTAATTAAAGTATTATTTATACCTTAAACTAACCTAATTACCACTAATCGTGATTAAGAACTTAATAAGTTACTATTCACCAAAAAATTATTTTAATCTCATTGAACCACATTTTACATACTAATGACAACCATGTATGTAGTATTGTAAAAATTCAATACACATTAGTGGTAAACTTTCATTTAACTGAAAAATCAGTTTGCTTGATTACCACTTAATGGTTTCACTATTCATGAAAAATTGAAGTTTTTCAGAAAATTACCAAAAATTCACCCTAAGCTATATTTGATATTCTGAATTCAAAAATGAAGTCCATTTTACAAAATTCAAAAAATATAAGTCAAATTAATTAATTTAATAATTAATTCCTGCTGTCATGATAAATAGCGTATTTTTGTGAAACAATAAGTATCAAAAGATTGACACCAGTTTATGTCCAATTTCAAAGTGAAATTGATTCCAATGACCACCATTGGATTAACTGGTAAAAATATTTTCTAATTTCACTTTAAAAACAATTAAAATTATAATCTAATATTATAAATAAATTAGATTAAAAAGCAGTTTTGATGTAAAATGCAGTATTTTTCACTATTCATTAAAAAATGAACCTTGTCAGAAAAATACAAAAAATTCACACAAAGTAAATTTTGATGTCCCAATCATATAGAATAAGTTTATTTTGACCAACATAGTTTATAAAACTATCAAAAGATAAATTTAAAAAGGGTTTTCCATCATAAGGCGGTAAAACAATCTTTTAAGAATATTACTGTATTCCATGCTTAAGATTGGATTTATTTTCATCTTAAGCCTCTAAAACACTATCTTAATCATTAATAGACATAGGTAAAAATATCTATTATTAATTACTTACTTGGGATGTTACATCATTCCCCCCTTTAGATAATTGCGTCCCCGCAATTTATTTACTTATCGAATAAATGGGGGTACTTATCCCTCATTGCATTTTCAGATTCTCATGTTTCCTCTTCAATCATGTGGGTTTTCCACAAAACCTTTACCTGGTGAATCACTTTATTCCGTAACACTTGCTCCCTGTGGTCAAGAATCTAGACCGGTTGTTCCTCATGAGATAGGTTCTCTTCTAGCTGAACTACCTCTGGACTCAAAACATGAGATGGATCTGGCATGTACTTTCTCAACATCGAAACGTGAAAAACATTGTGTACCTGAGATAAACTCGGAGGTAAAGCCACTCGGTATGAAACTGATCCAACTCTATCCAGAATTTCGTATGGTCCAATGAACCTCAGACTCAACTTTCCTTTCTTACCAAATCTCATCACACTTTTCCAAGGAGAAACTTTGAGAAAAACATGATCACCTACCTCGAAAGATAGATCCTTCCTCCGGTTATCCACATAACTCTTCTGCCTGCTCTGAGCTGTTCTCATGTGTTTCTGAATCAGATTAACTTTTTCTGCCATCTCTTCTACCAATTCTGGTCCCATCAACTTCCTTTCACCCACTTCATCCCAGAAAGCTGGAGTTCAACACCGCTTCCCATATAATGCCTGAAATGGTGCCATCTGTATACTGGAATGAAAACTGTTATTATATGAAAACTCAACCAAAGAAAGATGTTGGTCCCAAATTCCCTGATAATCCATAGAACAAGATCGTAGCATATCCTCCAATGTCTGAATTGTTCGTTCTGACTGCCCATCTGATTGAGGATTAAAAGCTGTACTAAAATTTAACTCAGTACCCAAAGACTTCTGAAGGCCCTTCCAAAAGTTAGAAGTAAACCTAGGATCACGATCCGATACAATAGAGAGAGGAACTCCATGTAACCTGACTATCTCTTTAAGATACAAACGGGAAAGTTGATCAAGAGAGAAAGTATCTCGTATAGCAAGGAAATGAGCAGATTTGGTCAAGCGATCAACAATAACCCAGATTGCATTATTACCTCGAGATGTCTTCGGTAATCCAACAAAAAATTCCATGGATATATTCTCCCATTTCCACTCTGGCACTAGTAAAGGATGAAGAATCCCTTTCAGTAACTGCCGCTCTTCTTTAACCTGCTGACAAGTCAAACACTTCACAGTAAAATCAGCAATATCTCTTTTCATTCCATCCCACCAGTAATACTCCCGCAGATCTCTATACATCTTAGTACTGCCCGGATGAACTGAAAACGGAGAACTATGAGCTTCACATAACAACTCTCTCTTCAACTGTGAATCACAAGGCACACACAATCTCTTCCCAAATCTCAAAACACAATCATTATCAATGTTGAATTCAGGCAACTTACCTTTCTGAACCAGCTCTACCTTTTTCTGCAACTCACTGTCTTTCTTCTGTGCTTGCTTGATTTTATCTGATAGAGATGATATCACTGATACCTGAAACAAAATAGAAGGACTTCCTGCACCAACAACTTCTATGCCAATGTTCATCAAATCGTTAACCAAAGTATCACGTTCCAACCGCAACATTGTTAATGAAGCATTACTTTTTCGACTCAAAGCATCAGCCACTTTATTTGCTTTTCCCGGATGGTAATGAATTGTACAATCATAATGCTTGATTAATTCTAGCCATCTCCTCTGTCTCATGTTTAACTCTTTCTGAGTGAATATATACTTTAAACTTTTGTGATCGGTATATATTTCAAACTTTACTCCATACAAATGATGCCTCCAAATTTTTAAAGCAAAAACAACAGCAGCTAGTTCCAAATCATGTGTAGGGTAATTTACCTCATGTGTTTTCAACTGTCGTGAAGCATAAGCAATTACCTGATCATTCTGCATTAGGACGCAACCAAGTCCTTTCAATGAAGCATCACTGTATAAAACAAACTCACCATTCCTGGAAGGTAGTGCCAAAACTGGATCATTCACCAATCTTCTTTTCAATTCCTGAAAACAATCATCACATTCTTTTGTCAAGATAAACTTAACACCCTTCCGAGTTAGCTTAGTCATTGGACTAGATAACCGTGAAAAATTTCTAACAAACCTTCGGTAATAGCCTGCCAAACCAAGGAAGCTACGAATCTCGGTTACATTTGTGGGTCTTGGCCATTCTTCCACAGCTTTTGTTTTTGCAGGATCAACAATTATTCCATCTTTAGAAACAATGTGACCAAGGAAAGAAATTTGTTGCAACCAAAACTCACACTTACTGAATTTCCCATACAGTCTCTTTTCTTTTAAGGTTTGCAAGATAACCCTTAAATGTTTTTCATGCTCCTCTTTACTTTTAGAAAACACCAAAATATCATCAATTAAAACCACCACAAACTTATCCAAGAACTCTTGGAAAATTCTATTCATTAATTCCATAAATACAGCAGGTGCATTGGTTAGCCCAAAAGGCATTACTACAAATTCATAATGGCCATATCTCGTACGGAACGCGGTCTTCGGAATATCTACCTCCTTTACCTTCAGCTGATGGTACCCCGATCTCAAGTCAATCTTTGAAAAAAACTGAGCTCCCTGGAGCTGATCAAACAAATCATCGATATGAGGCAAATGATATTTGTTCTTAACAGTGATATTATTCAAGGCTCTATAATCAATGAGAAGTCTCATAGAACCATCTTTATTTTTAACAAATAAAACAGGAGCACCCCATGGTGATGTGCTAGGTCTAATGAAACCTTTCTCTAATAAATCTTGCAATTGCTCCTTCAACTCTAAAACTTCAATTTGTGCCATTTGATAATGGGGTTTTGAAATTGGCTTAGCATCAGGAACTAAGTCAATAGTAAACTCAACTTCCCAATCTGGTATTATTCCAGGAAACAAATCAGGAAAAACATCAGGATACTCATTTACCACTGGCACATCTTTAATCTGAACAGTTCCTTTATTTTCAATGATGTGTGCAAGGTAACATTAAATTCCATCTTTTACAAGTTTCTCGGCCTCTTGATGTGTTATCAAAAGTAAGGGTTCATTCTTGTAAACAAACTGAAAGTCTTTTTGAAAAGAAACTACTTTATCTCTACAGTCAATCTTAGCATGGTAAATAGAGAGGCAATCCATACCCAGGATAACATCAAACTCCACTAGAGGTAGAACAATAAGGATTGCAAGTAGGTTCTTTCCACAGATAAGGATAGAAGGATTCTTATAAATTCTTTTTTCCTCGACACTTCCCCCAGGCGTTTTTACCAAAAGTTCAGGAGTCATTTCTTGAGATGGTATTTTCATTTTACTAGAAAAGGTTTCAGAGATGAAAGAATGTGTAGACCCCGAATCAAACAACACACTGGCATAATCTGAAAAAACAAACAAAGTACCTGATACAACTTCATTTGATGGCCCGACATTTGCTGAAGTAGTTGGAAAGGATTTCACCACCCCTTTCTGCTTGTAGTCTAACTGCTTCCCGTCACTCAATCTCCTTGTTGGACACTCGTTTGCATAGTGACCCATCTCATTTCACTTATAACATTTCACTAACTGTAAATCAAATTTGTTCTTACCTTCACCTTGATCCTTTTCAGTGCAATCACGAGCCTTATGTCCCATCTTACCACATCGGTAGAACTTTCCAGAATTCAGAAGAAATTCCCTAGCATGCCTTTTTCAACATTTATCACAAACTGGAAACTTATTTTTCTTACCATCAGACTTTTTTGAAGAATTCTTACCTTTCTCCTGCCACCTCGGTCTCTTCTTCTGCTGGTTGTTATAGAAAACTTGGTCATCGACAAACTCCATTTCCACCTTCTCAGCACATCGAACAAGCTTTTCATAACTTTTAAACGCACGAGAAGCTAATGCCCTTCGATACTTTGGCTTTAATCCTGAGTAAAAACGATTGATTTTACTATCAAGGTCCCGGATAAAATTTGGAGCATACCTTTCCAATCGAGTGATCCTTTCTTCATAGGCATCCACTGAGTCTTCCTCTTGCCTCAATTCCAAGAATTTCTTTCCCATCCTAAGTCGAACAGCCTTATGAAAGTACTTCTCAAGAAACATACCTTTGAATTCATCCCAGTCAACAGCATCAATCTCATCGGCGTCCCTGATATTTTTAACCATAGACCACCACTGATCTGCTTCACCCTCCAAACTGTAAATAGCAAGACTAACCTTTTGATTGTCTGAACACCCCATGACATAAAAAATATTCTCCAGTGCTTTAATTCACCCTTCAGCTAGCACAGGGTCAGATGATCCTCTAAATGATGGTGGATGTTGCCTCATGAAATGTTCCACCACTGACATGTTCCTCTGCAGTTGATCTGGCTGATCTCGTGCATGGATACCACTACCATTTATCGCTTGAGTCAACTGCGCCATTACTACAACAAACTGTTCGGTTCCAATTCCGACCATTTCTGGATGCTGATTCAGAAGGTTATTTCCTTCTGTATGCCTTCCTAACACTGCTTCCCTGTTTCCTCTGCGGAAAACCATTCTGAACAAACATTTCTTAGATGAAGCAACATGGTAATCTTTAAATGCTATATCATTTCGAAAAAAAAAATTATTTTTGGATAATCATTTAATAGAATTCTAACTCCTAAAGTTATCTAAACCGACCTCTGATACCAACTATAAGACCCCAGCCTTAA
The DNA here is from genome assembly GCA_963277665.1 of Viscum album. NCBI lineage: Eukaryota > Viridiplantae > Streptophyta > Magnoliopsida > Santalales > Viscaceae > Viscum > Viscum album. The sequence continues at coordinate 315,944,558 of OY728158.1, forward strand.
ACCTTACTTAATCTTGAGTTATTACAAGATTACACATTGAGGATCTTTTCGGGTATAGAGTTTTAGAGAATTAGATCATAAAACTTGCATTACATTCCACATATAAACAAAGTGGTTACATAAAGATAGTATTCTTCATTCCCATCAATGGAAACACATTTGAAATAAAACATGGATTCTTTTTGACACATCCTAGACCCTATCATCTTATCATGTACCTTTCCCTTGACCTGTGAAAAACATTTCAAAAACTTGGGATGAGCATAAAAACTCAGTATGGGTTATAAAAACATGGGAAGGAAACATGAGTTCACATATATACATGAGAATGAAATCATACTATACCCTTAAAACATAGGCACTTTAACATACCTCATAAAATCATGAATAAATCATAGAATCTATAAGACATAAAGGTAACTTGAGGCTTTCATAACATTCTTACGTAGGGAGTAACCCTCTTGGTTACGTTTTGGAATACACATCATAGTATATTCCCTAAAATCTCTTCGGAGAAACCTTAACGTTTCACTCCTTCGCGTTACCCAATGCATTGGAGAGCTATAACGGGCTCACCGCCCTTAGTTTATCACGGAACCACCCGTCTTCATAATAATGCCCAAGAACCATAACATAATCATATCACATAAAACATGCATAAAGGAAACATAAAATTTCCACATTTCAATCACGAGATATCAATATAACACATTGATATAAAAACATTATGAAAACCATTTTCAATACTAAAATAAAAGAAAAGTAAAACATGGTATTGATTTTTCTTCTAAAAAGAAGGTATGGCTTGGAGAGGAAGCCGAAACTCAAATAACAGTCACGACAGCGGAGAAGTCATTGTCGCCGCATACGTACGACAAAAACATTCCCTTTTGTCGTTTAGTAAACGCTTCGTATAAAAAAGATTCCTTTTGAATAAACATAAAAGTCAAAGGGGTTTATACACCGTATAAAAGAAAGTTGTGTATAAATTAAAATATGCCTCAACGAAAGGAGATTGAGACGAAGTCCCATACCTCGTATCCGACTTGACTCGATCGTTCTTTAATGTCCTGAATAATAAATTTGAGTTAATATCTACTTGCTTATGAATCTTTTTCAAGTTCATTATTCCTTTTATACCATGTTATGAATATCATGTAATCAGTTAAGTTAATAATGTTCATTTTGTCGGTATTTGGTTCTTAAGTCAAAAATAGACTTCTTACACTTACATGTTGTTAATTTGGTCAAAGGTTAATTATATCCAGAATGGTATTCATGATTTGGATAACATATATATCATATATATTCATCATATACATGTATTTATAATATTACATCACATTTAGTGGTATGAAATGAAATGCACCGTTCATGGAGACGGTAAGCCGTACGTACGCATTAACGCTACTTCCATTTCTATTTCATATTTTCTTGAATGGAATCATAATGATATAAGAGTATATTATAATTCCAGTATAATAACATATATAATATCATTAACTTTATCCTTTACACATCCCACATATGGTATTAACGAATCAAATCACTTTTAGGGGGTGGTAGTCCGCACTTCCTAAAGTGAAGATATCGTGTTTACCCATAATGGGAACCATAAAGGTATGCCCAAAATGAAAAAAAAAACAGAAGCATAAGGAAAACATAAACATATTATTTATCATATATAAAAATAGTGACATCATAATGGCCACCTTTGAAGGTGTTAAATGAGTATTGAACAATCATCGTTTCGGGAGGCAGAATTTCGCCATCCACGGAAACCGTTTGTTCTTTAACCATTTGATGTAGTTGTGTGAGAGTGTAACTCAAATAAATCTTATAACAACATCCTAGTATATTGAAGATACTTGTGTTGTTACAAAAGAAGTAAATAAAAAGAGTTTAGGGGGTTGGAGAAGCAAAATAAAACAAATGAATATGAGAGAAAGAATTACCTTTAAAAGTGTAACTCCTTTTTATTTGAGCCTAAAGGCTTCCTTTGAAAGGATTCTGACCAATGGAAATCCTCTAGGATGAGGAGAGGGATGTGGAGAGAGTAAATGGGCAGGTTTTTTCCGAGCCAAAGGCATGAGGAGTGTGTTAAATGAGGTAGAGGTGGTTTCACTATTCATCAAAAATTGAAGTTTTTCAGAAAATTACCAAAAATTCACCCTAAGCTATATTTGTTATTCTGAATTCAAAAATGAAGTCAATTTTACAAAATTCAAAAAATATAAGTCAAATTAATTTATTTAATAATTAATTCCCGTTGTCATGACAAATAGCGTGTTTTTGTGAAACAATAAGTATCAAAAGATTGACACCCGTTTAAGTCCAATTTCAAAGTGAAATTGATTCCAATGCCCACCATTGGACTAATTGGTAAAAATATTTTCTAATTTCACTTCAAAAAAAATTAAAATTATAATATAATCATATAAATAAATTAGATTAAAAAGCAGTTTTGATTTAAAATGTAGTATTTTTCAATATTCATTAAAAAATGAACCTTGTCAGAAAAATACCAAAAATTCACACAAAGTAAATATTGATGTACCAATCATAAAGAATAAGTTTATTTTGACAAACATAGTTTATAAAACTGTCAAAAGATAAAGTTAAAAAGGTTTTTCCATCATAAGGTGGTAAAACAATCTTTTAAGAATATTAGTGTATTCCATGCTTAAGATTGGATTTATTTGCATCTTAAGCCTCTAAAACACTATCTTAATCATTAATAGACATAGGTAAAAATATCTATTATTCATTACTTACTTGGGATGTTACACTGAAAACTCACAAAATCTATATAATTCCAATATTCTAGGAGGTTCTTTTATACTAATCCTCAATGCCTATGTTAGGGCTATGTGATCTAATAAAGGTTTATCTAAATATAGCTTCCATGGTTAGTACTATAATGCCTCTGATACCAACTATAACGCCCCGACCCCAGTTACCCAGAGTCAGAGAATTATTGCGTAACATTGGCATGATCACAAAGATCATGTCTCTAAAGACCGATTATTTAATAGCCTTGAAACACTAGATACATTCTTATGTTTTACATTAAATAATAAAGAAATAAAAAACTACAACAACATCATGTATTCATATCCCCTCATACTATCCCTGCAGGTCATTCAAAATATACTACTTCACATCCTGGAAAAATTAAAACATTGGAAGGGGTGAGCTCAGATGATCAGTAAGGATAACAATATAGTGGAAGCTTTCATATATAAACATTAACATTTAAGGCAATGTATAACTAAAAAAAGCCTTTTAAACTAGAACTTCAACATAATATGGAAAAAATAAAATGATATAATGCCATTTACATGTTCACATGGATATTTTACTAGTCGAATAATCAAATTCCATATCAATAACCACATTCATAATGATGAAATGCATAATGCCAGACTATCATAACCACATAGCCAAGGCCTCGTTCCAAGACAACAAATAAGATTTTGTCAAGGCCTCGTGCAAAGACACTAGTTTGTCTCATGAGACCTACCGATGCATCAAAGAGATATAGCAGGCTCCAATCATCACTTACTAAGTCCAATGCATTCCTCATATGAACATGTTTAAACATATCATAAACCATTTCATAATCATATCACATAAAACATTCATAAAGGAAACATAACATTTCCACATTTCAATAACAAGATATCAATACAACACATTGATATAATAAAAACAATATCAAAATCATTTTCCATACCAAAATAAAAGAAAAGTAAAACATTGTATTAATGTTTTATTTAAAAAAAATTATGGCTTATAGAGGAAGTCGAAACTCAAATAATAGTCATGGCGGTAGAGAAGTCATTGTCGCCACATACATAAGAAAAAACATTCCTTTCGTCATTTAGTAAAAACTCTTCGTATAAATAGATAACTTTTGAATATAAGTAAAATTCAAGGGTGTATAAACACCGTATAAAGGAATGTTGTGTATAAAAACAAATATGCCTCAATGAAAGGAGATTGAGACGAAGTCACTTACAAAGATAATTTTTTAAACAAAATAGATATATTATGTATATTCATTATAAGTACACATAATGATAGTAAAAATACAAGATAGGGAATAATAATTTCATGAAATAATTTGAAAGTATGAGATTAACCCAAATAACAGAAATTGGGTTAAGAAGTTCCCTTACATCGTGTCCAACTTGACTCGATCGTTCTTTAACTTCCTGAATAATAAAATAGAGTTAATTTATAATTGATTAAGAACCTTTTTCAATTTTATTATTCCATTTATATAACTTATTACCAAGTTTTGAACAATATGTAATTATTTATGTTAATAACGGTCGTTTTGTCGATCTTTGGTACTTGAGTAAAAAATAAACTTCTTATAATTACAAGTTGTTCATGTGGTAAAATATCCATTATATCCAAAATTATATTCATGATGTAGATATCATATATATCATATATATCTAGTATATACAATCATTCATAATATCACGTAACATTTAGAAGTAAGAAATGAAATGCACCGTTCATGGAGACGGTAAGTCGTATGTACGAATGAAAGCTACGTCCATTTCTATTTAGTTTTTAATGGAATGAAATCATGATGATATAAAGGTGTATTTTAATTCTAGTATAATATCATATATTATATCATTTAATCCATCTTTTCTACGTCCCAAATATGGCATTAATGATTCAAATCACTTTGACGGGGCGGTAGTCCGCACTTTCTAAAATTAAATTATCACGTTTACTAATAATGGAAATCATAAAGGTATTCCAAAAATGAGAAATACAGAAGTATAGTGAAAACATAAACATAATATATATCATATATAGAAATAGTGTCATCATAATGGCCACCATTAGAGGTGCTAAAAAATTATTGAACAATCATCATTTCATGAGGCAGTATTTCACCACCCACAGAAATAGTATGTTCATTTACGATTAGACGAAGGTGTGTGTAAGTGTAAATAAAAACCTTCTCATAACAAAATCATAGTATATTAAAGATACTGGTGTTGTTACAAAATAATGTAATAAAAATATTTTAGGGGGTTGGAGAAGCAAAATAAAACAAAAGAACACAAGAGAAGACATTACCTTAAAATCAGGTAACTCTTTTTTATTTGAGACAAAGGCCTCTTGGGAATACTTCTGCCCAAATTGAGGCTTCTAGGAGTAAGAGAGGGAGGAGGGGCACTCTTGGAAAGCAATTAAATGTTACATTATTATTAAGTTCTTTTCAGATTTCAAAGGCCCCACAATTATATATTTCGAGGCTAAGGTGATAAGGGTTATAAATCTACCCATCTAGTAGGCTTTTTACAAGTATAAGTCTTAGATTATATATTATCATTTAATTTTATTTAAATCTTTAATTAATGAGGTAATCGCTGCATCATCATTTTGTCAAAAATAATATAATTTATTTAATGTCTAAAAACTATAAAAAAATTACCATGATATATGAATTATTTTTAGTTTTCCAATTAATATTTATAGTAAAAAAGGCAACTTATACAACCCCATGTAAAAATTGTTTTAGTAAAACAACACATGTTTGTGAGAATTTTATTTTTACTTTAAATGAAAAGTTATTAATGTCATTTTCTTACCCAAGTTGCTCCATGGGGTCCCCAAGTTGACCCATGGATTTTCTTGGTCGGCCATGAGTCATCCAATAAGGGTAGGACATTTGTAAATATATTTTCATATTTTTATAATATCATTTTTACCTTAACATTCACTAATTACCTTTAATCGCGATTAATAAAACTTAAAAGTTACTATTCACCGAAAAATTATTTTAATCCAATTTAACAAAAATTTTCGTCCTAATTACAACCATGTATGTCAGATTTTTGAAAATCAAATCACAGAAGTGTTAATGTTTCATTTACACGAAAAATTAGTTTTTAAACAACCACTTAGTGGTTTCACTATTCATAAAAAATTGATGTTTTTCAGAAAAATAACAAAAATCCACCCTATGTTGTATTTGATATTCCCAATTCAAAAATGATGTCTATTTTACAAAATTCAAAACATATAAGTTGGTTTAATTAATTTAATAATTAATTCCCACTATCACAACAAATAGCGTGTTTTTAAGAAGCAATATATATCAAAAGATTGAAGTTTGTTTATGTCCAATTTCAAAGTTAAATTAATTATAATGACCACCATTGGATAAAATTGTAAAAATATATTCTAATTATAATTTAATACCACTCAATAGTATAATTTATCACTATAAACTATTTGATTTAAAAAGTTTTTTTAAAGTTTTTTTTTACTATTCATAGAAAATTTGAATATCTCAGAAAATTACAAAAAATTCAACATCGGATAATTTCGATATTCCAAATAAAAAAATGAAGTCCATTTTGAATTATAAAATTAATATAATTTCAAAACGTTGTTATTACTATTCATAATGACTACTTTGATTGGTCGCAGTGTACTAGAACTCGAGGTTGCATACAACACACGCTACTGTATTTTTCAAAGTGAAGCATACCATGGAAGCTTGGGGTGTTATAGATTTAATATAAGAAAGAGAGATATAATACCAATTTAGTGGATATGTTTTTAATTATTCATATATCTTTATTTAATAATGAATTACTAAAAAAGATATCATTGATTATTCCCATTCCATTCATCATGATACAACTGATCTGTGACATGTCGATTGATATCAACGTAAAATAGTTTCCTGTAGAAAAACAAACATGGAATGAAATTAATGAATGAAAATATGTGTTTAATAAATAATAATATTTTGTTATATTTTATGGTAATAATGTTCAATGGTGTAAGAATATTATAACACCCAATATTCTATCATATGGTCGAGAAGTTAGTGCTACTGTAATAGTGATTTTTTAACCAGATGGAAGAGATGCCTCCATAAAATATATCAACAATAAAAATATATAAGTAGATATGAAACAATTTAAATTTCATTCCATGTTCCATAAATAATAAGATGTACCAAAATGTTATAGGACTTAAGAAAACCCATTAAATGTGGTATAGTATTGAAAATATGGATGAAGGGAAAGTAATAATTAATGAATTTAAAGTAAAAATATAGAGTGGTATGTTTGATGTTTTCTAAATTCACATTAATAACCAATAAATTAGTAACTTTCTAGTTTATATAATAGTTAAAAAAATTTAAATGTATTTTTTTATACTAATGATTTTTCAATCATTTTTATGTTTCTAATGATTAATTTTCTTTATATGTTTGACATAAATATATTATCCCTAGAAGATGTGGGTGGACTATCCATTTATGGGTTGCAAAATATACTTATCGGTTATGAGATTAATAAAATTGTTAAATTTAAAAAATATATTAATGTTGTAATCGCATTCCATTCAATGAGAGAAGATAATTTCATAAAATTTAAGGATAAATTTTTTTCAAAATCATAAGGTGATTAAGATAAAAGTAATGATCATAAGAAATTCAGGTTTCTTCTTTTAATAAAATATTAGAATAGTAAAATTAAAAAAATATTAACATTTAACTTCTTAATTATGGTGTCCATGGGAAAATATAAAATGACTACACAAATAAGGGATCTGATAAAGATGATAGTAATGTTGTTGTAGAATAATTTTTATGTAAAATATATTAAAAAAATTAGATATGGTGACATTTGAAAGAATAAGATGTCTTCATCACTATTAAAATGAAATTAGATGATTATGGATGAGGATAAAGACTCAAAAATATATAGTGAGTCAAAAAATAAATGTAATAGTCAATATTATAAAACCATTATATCTTAGACCAAGTGACAACAAGTTAGTAAAAGCAATGATAAAAAATTAGAATGGATATATAATTATTATATGTTGAAGTATTAAATAAACATTTATATGAATAAAAAACTAAATTCAAGAGTATAGTTGATGTTATATGAGAATAAAAAATCAATTATTAATGAGAAAAAAAATTATATTATCAAGAATGTTAGACTGCAATGTTATTATTTGTTTAATTTTATAATATACTGATTAATCATACATCAAAATTGGTTGCGAAAGAAGAATAATTGAATTAGAAAAAGATAGGGTTGCTTAAACAACAAAACACGAATATAATATGATAATTATGTGAAAAATATATGGATGTGAAGGATTAATCTTCTATTGATATATTAAATTTAATCCAAGGAATATGTTAATGAATATTCCTTATTATATTAGGGATTCTAAATATAATTTATCTAATAGTACATATCCATCTTCCAGAGCTGAAATATTATGTACTAAATAAAACCTCAACAATGCCAATTTTTCATCCTCAGGAAGTAAATATGAGTTCAGTAATGTGTGTAAGCAAATATAGAAGAAACAATATATGGAATATAAATAAAATATTAGATTTTTTTGCCTTCAAAAAAAGAAGTGAAAACCCAAACACTAGATGATATATTTTGGGTTATGGGAAATTTGGGGAAAATACTATATATAATGTTATAACAAGTCAGTTTCATTGGATTTTCATGAATTAATGTAAGCAATTTTGCAATGAAAATAATAATATTCGTGAGAATGGGAAATATTCCACATAGTAATATGTTTGTGTTATTAAAATAAATAATTATATCAAATCTAATCATAAAAGAAATTTTGCATTAAATCTATAGAAGATGTTACAAACAATGGAACTATACTAAGTAATATGTGAAAAAAATGAATGTCCTTACTAGTCTTTGAATATAAAAATAATCAAAGAATTGAGAGGATACCTAATATACCCCCATCAATGAGAATGTAATCCTAAAATGAATATGAAAAAAAACCTAATGAATTTAGTGTGGTAAATGAAAAAATATAATTGAAAAACACAAGGGTGTGTATCAAAAATTAAAAACAGTAGTTCTCAATATTTATTGTGTTCGAGTTGTGGTGTACCATATAATTAATTCAAACAATTTATATACATGCTTCCAAATCAACATGAAAATTTAATGATGAAGAAAAAACTACCTAAAAATAAATATGATTTTATCACTCATAACAAGATAGATGATCCATTTAAGAAGATAGATGAATGTAAAAATATAAGTAAGTATCACACTAAGTCTCATTATAGTCAATTTAGTATAGTATGCCTGAAGTGTTCATCTAATAATAGATTTGGAAGAACTATTTGGTGCTGGTTGAGAGGCATATCTAAAACATACTTCGTTCCTTTAAGGTTAATAAACTCCATAATTATGGATTTTTGATATGTATATAAAATGAATTAACATAGATTAATAAATGGGGAGATGATGAGTCTAATAATAGTTATAAAACAAGTAGATATCACTAATCTGGGAGTTCCTAATTATAAAATAGTATCAAATGATATATGGATATAATATTTTAATAAGAAATACAATGGTGATGAATGGTGTGTATACCTTGATGGATGTTTAATATGAAGAAGAAGATACTATAGGATTGTTTATTGTTAATAAATTTAAACCATGAAAAATTCTAAAAAACTAGATTCAGTAAATAAAATTACACTATTTATATTTTCTTATTTATATAATATCTATTTATCATGATTGAATGATATATTATAATTTCATTGTCCAAAATATATACACATTAGAATTTTTTGATATGTTCTTTTGAATATTATTAGTGGAAACAAATGTACTGATAATTCTAATTCTTTAGCCACTAAAATGTGATTACGAGGTTATATTTATAGCTTGTGGATATATTTCAAAAAAACAATTAATCAATATTCTATTCTTTAGGGTTTTTTTCCATGTATATGTATATTTTTTATCAAATGGTACATTGCTATGATAAAAAATGATTTCATCCTTCCCCCAACAATTATATCAATATGAAACTTTAAAAAAATGTGGGAGATGATTTTGAATTTAATATCATAAGCAATGGTTGAACTTGAGAAGGAATTTCCATTATCTTAAACATTTTAATTTATTAACAATAAGTGGTAGAAAAATTGTGACATAAAATGTTGATTGAATTTTCGAAACATTACAAAGGGGATTTTAAAGATCCCATGTGAGTTTTAGTGATGCGTATTATATATTTTTGGGATATATTTATGAAAAATAATGTCAATTCATTCTGATTTTGGTTGATGTGGAAGAGACCAGAATGTTAAAGAAGAATAATGTGTTGCTGCTCATATATAATGAAAGATGGGAGTTTCTTCTTATTCATAAAAATAAAAAGGAAAAAACTGTCAACTTTATTGAATATCAGTTCAGAAAAATTAAACAAAAAAAACACATACATGTGTTTAATGTTGAGAGAATATTATAATATATCAAATTAAAGAGATTTTATATGATAATACAAATTCATATAGACTTTTTTCTATCTTTTACTTAAGGATTTTAATTGATTTATTTTATAATGTTCCTGGTAAGTGATTAGTTTTTCCAGAAAGAGGCTTCACATGATTTAGAGGAAGTAATGAAAAAAAAGATTAGAATAAAACTATTACACATTGTGATTCAGCATTACACGCCATCCAATATGGTTTCAAAACATGTGCCAAGTCGTGTGAAAAGACCTAAACCGTGTTGTGAAGCCAGTAGAGAATGTAGCGAGTACACAAAATGAATTCCCCAAAAATGACGTGACCTCAGTCAAGGTCGTTGCATGAAAAATATTCTATAGAAAAATATATGGATGAATTATACACATCATAAGTCCTTATTAAATTATGTGTAGGTGGAAAAACCTCATAGATATGTCCATATACACATGAGGCAGGTGGGAGATCCATAAACCATTAAGATATATGTTGATCAATGGTATGAGATGTGTAACACTATTACACAATGGGGCCCATTTCACCTATATGTACAACACCTCAGCAGTATATTTTAGAGGATCCCAGAGCAGAGACTACTTTTTTTCATTTATTCCATTCAAATTTTATTCATCATTTCCCCTCTAAAACACATAATTTTATCATTATTTCATATTTTATTTTATTCAAGAGCTGTGTATTGTTTTTTCTTCATCAAAATAAATTTTCATTGAATCCCTTACCATTTTTCATCTTTGACTATCGAAAAAAATGTGTATGATCCAGTTATACATTCATGTAAACATTTTATTATAATTGTGATTTATCTCTTGTAAGCATTAATTGAATTGTTATTTCCCATTTTAGAAAATCCAATCCCCAGAATGATTAGTAACTATTTAATTTCAAATCAGTTGAACATATTATGTATTATTTTTAGTTATTTATTCTATTCTACTCCAACCATGAGTGGCTAAACCACCATGTTCTAGGGATCAAGAGTAGATGAATCTGAATTAAAAATAAAATATATTATTCTAATTTTCAAAACATTGACGGATTAATAAATAGGATAAATAATAAAAGTCTATCCAATTCATTTGAATTCCCCTGACCACAGGACATCCAAGTGGAGGAATCTTTCCTAATTTTGGTATATCAGTCCTTGACGACTATCCTAAGATATTTGTTTCCATTAATTCCTAGATTAATGCATCTAGGATGTCAGTATCTACCGATCAAGGAATAATTTCTTCTTAGGTAGAGCTTGTTGAATTTGGCAGAGTCAACTATTAACTTCTTCTTTCTTTAAATCCTTAACAATACGACCCTTCCAAGATTAGTATTATGATTATCCTTCTCCTAGATACTCTAAATTCTTACAAAATTATCTCGAATCATTTGAATAAAAGATCAACCATATATTTAGTTAACCCCAAGAAAAAAAACCCGAACGGACTCCTATATAAAAGGTTCTCAAGACAAAAACCACTTAGTGGTAGCGTCCTACAAATAGGATTGACCCCAGAATATTGCTATACTATACCATAATAATAAGTTATGTTTTGGAAAAAATGAAATATAATCTGACCACAACCTATACGAATTAAATGACGCATATGAGCATGTCAATTTTTGGCTCCATTTCTGGTGTAGAAACACTGTTATTTTCCAATGATATAGAATGAAAACTAGAATTACCTTCCCCTAAACCCTTTCCCATCTTTTTTTTCTTTCCACACTCCCTTGAGTCCCCTTTATCTATGTTATTGTTCATGTACTGAGGACCTTTGAATTGTTCAAGAAGCCTTGAGTTAGAACAACCTCTATCTTTCAATCCTGAGATCGAAAGGTACATTTTTTGACACTGTTGGTCACTAATGGTTGAAAACAACAACCAAGTTGGACCCAGACTACTCTACTCACCAAACCCTTATAAATTAATTCATGGGAATATGAGATTCATCAAGAGAAAATCATCTTGGAGGTAAATACCTAGATTTACATTTATTTTTTTAATTATATGATATTATTATGAGTATGTGAAAATCGACGGTGCATGATTCTGAGGCCCGGTGTGCCAGGAATAAATATTTTAAAATGTTTTGTCATGTATATTCAGTAAATGTGTGAGCTGAATTTTCTAAATATTGAACCATTGCTCGGATTAAAAATTTGAGGGCACAGTTGAATCTATTGTGCCGATATTCACTTATGGGAGGCTTTACATTAATAGTAGTAGGTATGTAGAAGATGTTATTTATTTTGACTTCTACAAGAAATGAAAAAAAATAATCTGATTATTTTTTTTCACCAACGGATGAGTGGCGTGTGGTACCCAGGGTGATTCAGGCCAATGAATGGCCTGACTTTCCAAATTATACGCTACATAGTCGTTGGGGGATCATGGAAATTTCTAATTTATGAGTCCCATTAACTCCGCACATCATTACATACTCCACCCCTCTCCTATAAATATAGATCATGGGGGAGGGGATTTGGACAAGCTTCAGATGGAAACAAAGTTCTGTTGGAGTACCATAACATTGACCCCTTAGAGGATGGAGCTGACCCCAATAGGAGGTGACACACGACACCGACACCCCAAACCCGAGTTTCACGTTCGAGCGGCCACGTGGACAACTTGTTGTGTGGACGATGAACACAGAGACACCTTCAACCACAAGTACTCTATAATGATTCATGGTAAGGGTTATTTTCATTCATGTGTTTTTGATTCCCTCTTCCCCATTCTTGATATTATATGAAGATAGTGGGTCAAACGACTAATGGGTGGACACACAATTCATTTATCATTGTGAGATGTTATTGTGAGGTATCTTGTGGGGTAAATCTTGTTGTTTAATTCAATTGATTATTAGACCCATAACCTCCACATGTTATGAGATAACGTAAATGTAAATGGCCTAAAGAACCCAACCCAAAACCCTCTACTATCTTAGCTACATCCTTGCGCCTCCATGGAAGACTGCGAGAACATCGACACACATCACAAGAGGAGGGTCTTGGCTTGTCAACCGTGGTGACCGGAGGAGGTAGTCAGCATGATGGACGACCGCCAAAAGGAAAGTAGTGTGACCGCTATACTGCCGGTGAACGAATGCCCCAGAGTAGGAAGAACCCACCTCTTAAAGTTTCTACGACATCTGGACCTCTGTCCTCTAAGAAGGACGCCACCCTTAGAGTAGTTCTCCACCCTCATGCTGATCTGCTGCCCTCAATCCAGGACACCGCCCTCATATGGGCCACCACCCTCAGAGCGGGATGCCGCCCTAGAGCTCGGCTTCCGCCCTTGTCCTGGGTCGCCGCCCGCAGTGTCGACCGCCGCCCTCGGAGCCGCACGCCGACCTCGGAGTCGGCCACCGACCTCAGAGCCGGCCGCCGCCCTTAGAGTCGGCCGCCACCCTTGGAGTTGGTCCTTTCCCTCAAGCATGGTTTCCTCCCTCAGACCGAGTTTCCCCCCTCGGACTGGGCCACCTCCTTCTGACCGGGACGCCTCCCTCTGACTGGGCTGTCACCATCGGAGTGGTCTGCCGCCCTCAAATCAAGTCAACGCCCTCAAACAGGGTTGCTGCTCTCAGATCGGGCCACCGCCCCTGGGTCGGTCTGCAATCCCACATAGACCGAGCCACCCCTTTTGGGTTTTTCCTCTTGAGGTATGAACTGAACATCATCACAGGGGGATAAGACCACCTCAGCCTATCCCTGACAAGGTCGGTCCGGGTCAGTCCAAATTGGTAGGACCGGAACCGGGCCCTACTAGGCCTAGAAACAATAAAAGGGTCCTATCTTGGGGACAATATGCCTATTTGACAAATGGAATATGGAATTGGGAACCTGGGATAAAGAAGACCATTTTTTAATTACATCATTAGGGTTTCGAAGATGCTTGGGGTACGACTGGGTTGGATCGCACACGAATCAAACTGGGCCATCAGCACTAAAATTCCAATAACGCACAGACCTAGTGTCTGATTGATGCACCGTCTTTTGCATTGGAACCCTTATGACGTGGAAGTTAATCGGGTTAATTCCATGTGAGTATACCTTTTGGTTTATATTAGAGTGGTGGCTTGGGGTGTGGTTTTACCAAGGGCACTACATACGGAACCTTTCGACTGCATGAGACCTGACAATTACTGATTTTTCGACTTGGAGTGACTATACATACATGGTATGTGATGGGGAAGAGTACCTTAACAAACCATGATAGGGGTGGGTGGTTATGTATGTCCTAACATTACACAGTGGGGAGCGGCCATGTTATGCGACGAGGAGGAGTACCTTATCAGACCACGATGGGGGTGGGTGGCTCTGTGTGACCTGACAGACCGACTATAGGCGATGTGGAGGAGTATCATAGTAGATCATGTTTAGTTGGAAGTGGGTCGGAGTGACCTGATGGGCCCAATTTACTAGATAGAGGAAGAGTTCTCTAGCAACTGAGGTGTTCAACATTGTGACTGGTGATGTTACTTGTTACTACCCTGAGAATAAATCCTGGTGTGAGTTGCCTTTACCTTATGCTTGTGACTAAGGCCATGATATGTGGTACTTTACATGTGTCATAATATTTTTTTGTGGTGTTACCCTGTGGGTTTTCTATAACATCCCGAACTTATCATACATTAATATTGAATCATTTTAATGATAAACAACATAATAGTATTACACATAGAGGATCCAAAGGTTTAGTTTCTTGGGAAAACTAGGATCGTACATAACAATTACAACATCAAGCATAAAAAATTTATTAATTTATTATTCTATATATTCTTATTGAAACGTGTCCTCTCCTTAGTACATGTAGCCACCTAAAGATATACATCAAAAGGGGTGGGATAAAATCCCAGTAAGAGGATAGATAAGAAGAATATAACATTGGGTGAGCATAATCACGACATAGGCAAAAGATCATGAACATGATAGGAACATAAATAAAATACTTGAAATGTGGAAATTCATAAAAATGAAACATCATGTTTTATTGGTTAACTAACACACATAATTTTGAACCAAGATAGCATATTTTTCAAAAATCATTTCACATATACTCATGATATTCATCACATTACCCAATGCATTGGAGCGCTATATAATTCTGAGCGCACTCGTCACATCATAACATTATCATTATCATTATTGCCAAAAAGAACACATATAAAAAGTGAAAATAAATAACCCATGTAAAGTAATGGGTTTCATCTCATAAAAATACATTCATAAGCTTTGGGATCCAAAAATAAACAGGGAACAACATACATGATACAAGAACCATCAACCATGAAAGAGATGTAAATGTCGAGTTCTTAAATGAAGAGTTCTTTTTGAAAAGATTTGGTTAGACAAAAAATTCATTAAAAACATGTATATCCCAGAAAAGGTAAGATAATTATGTATAAATTATCATTAAGTAGTAACCATATCAAAATGGAGTGAAAGAAGAAGAACCTGGAGGAAGAAAATTGAGTTCGAGATTTCACGTTACCTTCTATCCGAATGCTTACTTCTCTTTAATGTCCTGTATAATGACATTATATTCATTAATTAGAAATTACATAACATTTTATACATTATTAGGATTCATTTTGGTTTCATTATGGTATTTAATGTTCCTTTTAATGAGTTATAGAGTTTAGAAACATTGTTCGGGAATGTTTGTTTTTATGGTGTTCTTGAGTGGTTCTCTTGTATGATTAAATTGATGTTCGGGTATAACATGGGTAATCATCGAGAACTGATATTACATTTTATTATAGATATTATAGGAGTTTTAATTATCTTATAAATAAATATATTAGATCCATGTGGGTGAAGCTTTAGATAAGAATTAAATGATGATTGTATTGGTTAGTTTTGGGGGTTTTTCGATCACAACAAACAT
The DNA here is from genome assembly GCA_963277665.1 of Viscum album. Classification (NCBI taxonomy): domain Eukaryota; kingdom Viridiplantae; phylum Streptophyta; class Magnoliopsida; order Santalales; family Viscaceae; genus Viscum; species Viscum album. The sequence goes on from OY728158.1 coordinate 315,960,787, forward strand.
GTTTTAATTTATCACTTAGTAATATGTTCATAAGTCAGTTCCAGAACATTAAATAGAACATAATAGATATAAATTATTCTTTTTCAACCAAAAAAATGGTTTTATGACCAGATATGAGGGTAGAAATGGTAGAATAATTTATGTCGTTCTTGAAGGTGATAAATTAACACCTCACTAACAACGTTCTCTTTAATAAATTAACAAAAAGAGGGAAAGGAAGGTTGGATGATATAATATCCCATTAGAATCATAAAATTCCATTATATTTGTATTACTGGAGTTAAAATACCATTTGGGTGAAGATATGTGGGTAGAGATCAAGAAATTAACTTAATAATGAAAGGAAATTAAAGGAGAAGAGGTAGAGAAATTACCTTGTGAATCCTTCTCTTAAGAACCACCTTAAGGGCCTAATATTAGTATTATGATGAGAACAGAAGCTCTAGGAAGTGGTTTAGGGGCTTGGGAAGATGTTTTGGATGAGTTTATAGAAGGGTTGGAGCATTAGAGGTCTGAGGGAATTCGTGTGTGAAGGGTGGTTTTTATAGTGGAGGGGAGGGGTAAATTTGGAATATTTAATTGATTATTTTATTATTTCCCTCATCAAAACCAATAGTATGGTTTCATGTGACCCCTAATAGTAACAAGTTCATGTTATTTTGAACCAAGTGGCCTTGCATCACTTGTGATGTCATTAATAGTGTATTTAACAGTTAAATTGTATATAGGATATTTTACTGTATTTTACTATTCATCAAAAATTCGAGTTTTTCAGAAAAATACCAAAAATTTACCCTAACCATTTTATGACTTGTAGAATTCAAAAATGAATTAAAATTTTCAAAATTAATTTTATAAATATTATTAATTAAATTTTTAACTAAAGTCAATGTTAATTCGAATAATAACAATCTTAAAGGTTCAATTAGTTTTATTTGTCATTGAAAAATTAATTAACATCTCATTATCATATTGGCTAAAGAAAAAAAATTATATTATTTTTTACTATTCATAAGGGTCAAATTACTATTCATTTTTCTATTCATATGGGTATGTTACTATTCACCAAAAAACATGTTTTCCTATCAGACTCCAATAATCATCTTGAACACAACTGTGTATGTCGGATGTTCAAAATTCCAAACATAGAAGTAACAAACATATGTTTAAAGGTAACTTGTCACTTAGTACTTCATTATGTTTTTCATTCATGTGATTTCATGACATTATTTTATGATGTTAATTTTCATTGATAAAATTTGGGTGGTTACATTTTCCCCCCTTCATAAATTTCGCCATTGAAATTTCATTTTACATAAACAGGTGAGTGTACTTCTCCTTCATCACCTCTTATGGTTCCCAAGCTGCTTCCTCAAACTTATGGTTCCTCCAAAACACATTGAGAAGGGGGGTTGTCTTGTTACCTAGAACCAGATCACTTCGGTCCAGAATCCTTACTGGATTCTCCTCATAGGAGAGATCATCTTCCAGCTGCACCACCTATGAGTTTAGTACATGTGAGGGATTAGGTATGTACTTCCTTAGGTGTGATATTTGAAAAAATCATGAACTAGATCCATATTCGGTGGAAGTGAAGGATGATAAGACACAGATCCTATGCATTCAAGGTTCTCAAAGGGGCCAATGTACCTTGGGATTAACTTCCCTTTCTTCTCAAATCGCATGACTCTCTTTCATGGAGATATTCGAAGGAATAATTTATCTCCAACGTTGAACTCGAAGTCCATTTGATGGTTGTCAGCATATATCTTTTGCCAAATTGGAGAAACATTGATTTGTTTCTGGATGAAATGAACCTTCTCTATCATCTCTTGAACCAGATCAGGTCCATGTAGCTTTCTTTCTCCAACTTCAACCCAACAGGTTGGAGTTCTACATCGCTTTCTATACAGAGATTCATATGGAGCCATCTGAATACTCGAGTGGATGATATTGTTGTATGAGAACTCCGACTATGGGAGATAATGATCCCATCCACATTTTAATTCTATAGAGCAACCCTTAATAATATCTTCAAGCATCTGAATTGTCCTTTCATATTTTCCATCAGTTTGGGGGTGATAGGCCGTGCTGAAATTTTATTCAATACTCAAAGCATGTTGAAGGCTCCTCCATAATTTAGATGTGAACCTTGGATAATGGTTCGAGACAGTTGAGAGCGGAACACTGTGTAGTCTCACCACATACATCACATATATCTTTGCAAGTTGTTCAAGTGATAGGTCTTCCCAAATAGCGATTTAATGGGCAGTCTTGATGAGTCGGTCAACCACAACCCATATCGCATAATTTCCCTTTTATGTCTTTTCGAGACCCGTGACGATGTACATAGTAACATTATCCAATTTCAACATGGATATAGTCAATGGATTCATCATACCTTTGGAATTTTGTCATTCAACTTTAACTTGCTGACTTACAGAGAACATTGATATATATTCCGCAATATCCTTCTTCATGTTATCCCACCAGAAGTGTTCCCATAGATCATTTTACATCTTGGTACTCTCAGGATGAATAGATAATTTTTATCCATGTGCATTGTCCAATAGCTCATTCTTTATCCAGGGTGATGAATGCAAACAAATCTGAATTCCAATCCAAATCACACCATCATCATCGATATGGTACTCTTACATCTTCCATTCTTTTACTACATTCAACCACTTTTGTATCTGCACATCATCCCTTTGTGCTTCCTTAATCTTCTCCTGGATGGATGGTTTCACAATAATTTGGTAAAGGTAGGATGTATCCCCTGCCCTTATTATTTCCAAATCCTTTCATTGTATATCCTATTAGATAGGGTCTTTCTCAATCCACAACATGGGTAGAGTAGCAGGTTCTTTTCTTCTTAGAGAATCAGCTACCTTAGTCACCTTTCCAGGATGATAGTGAATATAGAAATCAGAATCCTTGATTATCTATAACCATCTTCTCTGACGCATGTTGAGCTCCTTTTGTGTGAATAAATACTTCAGGATTTTATGGTCATTGTATATGTCACACTTCTCACCATAAAGGTAGTGCCGCCAGATTTTCATGGAAAAAATCATGGCTTCCAGCTCTATATCATGTGTCGGGTAGTTCTGCTCACGGATCTTCGACTGTCGTGAGGCATAGGCTATCACATTATCATTTTTCATGAGTAAACAACCCAATCTTTTCTTTTATGCATCACTATATATCACAAAACATTCTTTACATTTCGGTAGTGTTAGTACAGGTGCAATGATCAACCTTCTCTTTATCTCCTTGAAGATTCCCTCGCATTATTCTATCCAAACATACTTTACCCCTTCCATTGATAACATAGTTATAGGGATTGAAAATTGTGAGATGTTTCTCAAAAATTGTTGGTATTACCCAGATAATCCAAGAAAACTACAAATTTCTATGACACTAGAGGGCCTGATCCATTCCATAATCACCTTTGTCTTGAAGGATCCACAGAAATTCCATAACATGTGAACACATGTCACAAGAAAGTGACTTGCTTCATCCAAAATCACATTTTCTGAACATGGAGTACAACATCTCCTTTCTTATTGTTTCCTACACAAGTCTTATATGTTCTATGTTTTTATCCTTTCTCTTGGAATAAATGAGAATATCATCAATAAAAACTACCAAAAAATTGTTGAGGTATTGTCTAATGACTCTATTAATCAACTCCATGATGATTTAAGGGGAATTAGTAAGTCCAAATTGAATCACCAAAAACACATAGTGCCCATACCTTGTATGGAAGGAAATATTCTGAATATCTTCCTTCTTTACCATTACATGATGATATCCATAATGAAGATCCACCTTTGAGAAGTATTGATCTCATATTAACTGGACGAACATGTCATCAATCCTTTGGAGAGGATACATGTTTTTTTATGGTGATCTTCTTGAGTTCCCAATAATCGATACAAAATAACATTGTTCCATCCTTATTCTTCACAAAGAGCACTGGTGCACCCCAAGGTGATGCACTAGTGCATATGAACCCTTTGTCCAGATGCTCTTGTAGCTTCTTCTTTAACTCCTCCAGTTTGATAAGGGCCATCCTATAGGGACACTTTGAGATAGGAGTAGATCCGGGTATGAGTTCAATTGAGAACACTACCTCACGATCTAGGGGAATTCCAGGCAACTCTTTGGGAAATACATCATCATATTCCCTCACGATCGGTACATTTTCAAGGATGGAACTTTCCTTCGACTCAACCATTTGGGCGAGGAATGCTTCTTCATAGGGAATCAACACCCACACCATAGAAGGATTTTTCAAAGGAGATTCAGGATCTTCCTTGAAATTGTAAAATATCATTAGATGGTTAGTAATATGAAAAGATATTTCATTTTCTTGATAGTTGATATGTGATATAGATTATGAGATCCAATCCATTCCCATTAAAACATCAAATTTCACCAGGGGATGTATTACGAGATTTTCCGGAAGAATCGTCCCGCATACGCCAATAGGAGAAGTGTCAAACACTTGGGTTGCAATGATTTCACCACTTGGTGTTTTTATAGATATCTATACTTCAATGTTATGGCTCTTCGATTATATAGATCTAGAAAACTTTCTAGATATAAAGGTATGCGTAGAACCATAATCAAATAATAATATTTCCATTCTTGAGTGAATTGGAAGTGTACCTTGTACAACTTCATTGTCATTCTCCACCTTCACTGTAGTGATGACATAAGCCTTCCCTTGTTCCTTTGGATTTGTTGGCTACTGATGCTGATTACGCATGAGAGATCGAGGTTTAGTGCACTGGTTTGTATAGTGCCATGGATCCCTATAGTTCTGTCATTGAACCATGAGTGGTTCTCTACTTTCATCGGCTACATTATATTTCCTTTTTGTGTCTTTTCGACACTATTGGGAATGGTGTCCTTCTTTCCCAAACTTGAATCATTTCCTTATCACTTTTAGGCAGTTCCCATGGTGCAACATCCCACATTTTTGGCATTTAGGTCTTTGATTTTTCTTTCTATCTTTGTCATTGGATCCACCATCTTGAAACTCCATCTTTCTTTTCTTATCACCATAACCATGGGACCATTCTACAAACTCCATCTCGACTTTGATATCACATCGAAAAATATCTTCATAACTCCCAAAGTCTCAAATTGCAAGAGACTTTTGAAGGTGTGGTTTTAATACACTAAAGAATCTATTAATTTTTCTATCATTATTGATAACAAAACCCAAAGCATACATTTCAATCCTTGTTAAATTCTCTTCATAGGTTTCAGAAGATTATCCTTCCTTTTTCTTAAGCATTATAAATTCTCACTCCATCTTGGTATGAATAGTTCATGGAATATACTTATTAAGAAACATTTTCTTAAAGTCTTCCCATTCTGTCTCTTCAATTTCCTACTTTGGATTGGGGGTCTTAATATAATCCAACAATTGATCAGATTTTTATCTAGACGATAAATTGCTAGGGTCACCTTCTTCATCTCAATACAGTGAATAACATTAAAGATATTCTCCGTGGAGTTAACCCACTGTTCCGAACTAGTGGATCAGAAGATCAACTAAACATCAGCGGTCTTTGTCGCATAAAACATTCGATAGCTTGTTGATCCCTCATTGGTGAAGGTGGATGTTCCCCATTATTAAGGTTATTGTCCATAACCTGAGATAATTTGGTAAGAGTCTCCATGAAATTTTGAACTCCACCTCCCAAATCATTGGGGATGTCGTTCCAGCAATCATTGCATTGGCCCTCGCACGAGTTGTTGGCCTGATTTCTCCTGGTTCCCATATTTTTCTAAAATATAAAAGGATAGAACAAAACATAAGTAAAAAATATATGAATAACATATTCATTTAAACAATTTATACCAAAAACTTAACATATAGGATCCCTATCTTGATTTTCTAGTGTGCCTACTTGTACTTAGTCTCATGCTAGTGGTTTTCTCTAGGGTTCACTAATCCTAATTCCCAAATTAACATAAACATTCCTATGATACCAACTATATCATCACGACCATTTATTACAATACTATTACATCATTTTAAATATAATCAAAATAATAGTATTACACATAGAGTTTACAATGGTTTAATGTCTTGGTCAAACTAGGACCGTACATAACAATTACAACATCAAGCATAAAAATTTATTAATTTCTTCTTCTCTAGATTCTTATTGGAAATTGTCCTATCATTAGTACATGTATCCACCTAAGGATATACATCAAAATGGGTGAGCTAAAATCCCAGTAAGAGGATTGATAAGAATAATATAGCATGGGGTGACCATAATCATGATATAGGAAACAGATCATAACATGAGAGGAACATAAATAAAAGACATTATAATGTGGAAATGTATAAAAATGAAACATCCTGTTTTAGGGGTTAACTATCACTCATACTTTTGAACCAATATAGGAACTTTTTACACATCATTACACATATACTCATGAGATCATCACTTTAACCAATGCATTTGAGGGCTATATAATTCTAGGTGCACCCATCACACCATAACATTATAAATATCATGATTGACACATGGAACACATATAAAAATTAAAAATAACATAACCATGTAAAATAATTTGTTTCATCTAATATTAATACATTCATAAGCTTTGTTTTCCCAACAGAAAGAGGGAACAACATACTTGATACAAGAACCATCAACCAACAATGAGAGGTAAAAGTTGAGTTCTTAAAAGAATAGTTCTTTTGAAAAAAAATTGGTAAGACATAAACATCATTAGAAAACATGTATATCCTAGAAAAGGTAAGAAAATTATGGAGAATTGATCTTTAAGGAGTAAACATATCAAAATTGAGTGAAATAAGGAGAACCCAAAGGAAGAAAAATGAGTTATAGATTTCCCCTTACGTTGTATCTGAATGCTTACTTCTCTTTAATGTCTTATATAATGACATTATATTCATTAATTAGAAATTCCAGAACCTTTTATACATTAATAGTGTTCATTAATGTTTCATTATGTGATTATATTTTCCTTTGAAAGAGTTATACAGTTTAGGAACATTATTCGGGATTTTTTGTTTTTATGGTTCTCTTGAGTGGTTCTCTTGTATTATTAAATTGATGTTCAGGTAGAACATGGGTAATCATCCAGAAATGAGATTACATGTTATCAAAAATATTACAAGAGTTTTAATGAACTTATAATGAATTATATTAGATCAATTTGGATGAATCATTAGATAAGAATTAAATGATGATTGTTTGGGTTAATTTGGGAGATTTTTCGATCACAACAAACTTGTTTTAATTTATCACTTAGTAATGTGTTAATAAGCCTATTCCAAAACATTAAATATGACATAATACATATAAAATATTCTGGTTCAACCATGAAAATGGTTTCATTACCAGATCTGATGGTAGAAATGGAAGAAGAAAACATGTCGTTCTTGAAGGTGATAAATTTACACCTCACGAACAACGTTCTTTTTAATTAAATAAAAGGAAGAGGGAAAGGGAGGATGGATGATATAATATCCCATTAGCATCCAAAAATTCTATTATATGTATAATACTAGAGTTACAATACAATTTGGTTGATTATAGGTGGGGATAGATCAAGAAATGAACTCGAACCTGAAAAGAAATTAAAGGAGAAGAGGGAGAGAAATTACATCTTGAATACTTCACTTGAGACCCTCCTTAAGGGCCTAACCCTGGTATTTTGATGAGACCATAAGAACATTGACGTGGGAGAGGGGCTAGGTAGGATGTTTGGGCTGACTTTAGAGATTCCTTGGATATTTAGAGGTGTGAGGGAATGCCGGTGTGACTAGTGGTTTTTATAGTGGAGGGGAGGGTTAAATTTTGAATATTTAATTCATTATTTTACTATTACCCTCATGTCAACCAATAGTATTGTTTCATGTGACCCCTAATAGTAATAAGTTAATGTGAGTTTGAACCAAGTGGCCTTGCATCACTTGTGATGGCATTAATAGAGTATTTAACTGTTAAATTATATATACGATATTTTAGAGTATTTCAATATCCATAAAAAATTTGAGTTTTTAAGAAAAATACAAAAAATTTAACATAACAATTTTTTGACTTTTATAATTCAAAAATGAAGTCCATTTTTTTAAATAAATTTTATAAATATTATTAATTCAATTTTTAAATTAATTCATAGATAATTCGAAAAATAAAAATATTAAAGGTGCACTTAGTTTTATTTCACATTGAAAAATTAATTAAGATCTCATTATCATATTTCCTTAAGAAAATAAAATAAAAATATAATTTACTATTAATAAGGGTCATATTACTATTCATTTTACTATTCTTAAGTGAATGTTACTATTCACCAAAAAAACATGTTTGTTCTATCAAAATCCAAAAATAATCGTAAACAGAAACGTGTATACGAGATTTTCAAAATTCCAAACATATAAGTGAAAAACCTATATTTAAAGGTCACTTATCACTTAGTAGTTCATTATGTGTTTAATTCATGTGATTTTATGACATAATATTATGACAATAATTTTCATTGAAAAACATTGGTTCGTTACATTTTCATTGTGGAACTATTAGAGACATTCGAGGTCTTGGGTCCCAACAGGGTATCGTTATACTCAACTCAGTACAGGATTTTCTATCACCTTGTTGTGACTTGTTCAGATGACGTACATCATTGATCGAGGCTGGGGGATCAAGGACTAGATGGTTCTTGGTGGTGGACCATTTGGCTTGTTGTCACGCAGAGGAGACGAGCGGACGTGGAGTGCAGTGGAGGCGATCTGCACCTACCCTTTAGGTAGGAACCTTGAAGGGTGACCCAGTAGCTATTTTCCTTCTTATTTCATTTGTACATTAGTTTTAGTCATACTTTTACTTTTACAGTTGGTCTTGTATTCTAACCCCTTTTTCCTTTTGAAATATTTTACTACAGTAGTTTACAACACAGTTGCTAGTTGTTTTATTCTCGGACAATGAGTTTGTACATGTTTAAAGATAATGCCTTCCGTTATACAGAATATGTTTTGAGGTGTTAGTCACCAGCCCTTGGGCTATGGAAGGAGGGCTTGCTGTAATCATGGAAGGGGCCCCGGGGGATGGGTCATGACAAAGTGGTATCAGATGAGTTTGGTTCTACCGAAGAACTACGACTCTAATCTTTTATATGTGGTAATGGTGTCTAGTGTTTTGAGTGTGGTTTTTATTTTGGGGAGTCTATTTTTGGTGCAGCGGTCGAAGTATCCATACACATGGACCCTGACTTCTAATTTCCGACTCAACACATGATACACTGATTGTGTGAGTTTTGATAATTCATTCGTATGTTTTCTTGTGCCATCTCACCATGTATAACTTTTAACCATGGAACAACTATATCATTTATGGATGCTTCCATGAATAGAACCACCTAGATTCCCTATGAGAGTACACGGTGATGGACCACCAGGAATTGATCCCTCAATGTATGGACCCCATACAACGTTAGCTCTTTCGGGTGGTGCACCAGCATCACCACTTCTTGTTGCGTAATCGTTGCCACCAGCCCCACCAAAAGAGGACATACGATGACTGAGTTCATTTCATGAGTTCTAGTGGTAGTGGTCTCTACGTTTCTGAGTCGAGATGAACCCATATGTGGTTGAGGACTGGATGGAAGCTCTGGCCAATATTTTTGCCTTATTTGGGAAACCAGCTGATTTTATGGTCATCCTGATAGATGGAATTTTTATGCAACAGCAAGGAGATGGTGGAGCCTGATTATCTATATAGAAAATGATACAAACCTCATATAAGTATACACTAATGGAATTTTCTGGGAAGATTTCATCCCAGCGACCTTACGCTATAGGTGTATACAAGTGATGCTGCACTTACAGAAGGGTAGCATGACAGTGGACTAGTACTCAGCAAGGTTCACTCATCACTCCCTCTACTCCAATGACGTGGTATGTGACACTTTATATGGGGCCTAGACTTTCGATCCGGGTCTTCGACGGGAGATCATAACATTGATGGAATCCCTCAGCATTCCGACACTGGCTGGGGTGCTTGAGTGAGCACTTTTGGGGGAGAGAATTATATATGACCAGGCACCGAATGTGAGAGCTACCACCGGATGACAGGTAGCTGAGTCATCTACAATTTGTAGTATGCAGATGACACAGAGGTCCAAACAGACTAGAGCATTTGGTGGACAACCCTGGGATGCATGGTTAGAGGTGCGGGGCTCACAAGGTAGAGAGATATAAGTGAGAGGAACATATCTTTACACATGCATCACGCTAGGTCAAATGGATTGCGACTGAACAACCCTCCATACTGATGCCCAAATGACGGTAGTGGGACTGCCATGGAAGATTTTGAGATTCAATCGAGGAGTTCTGTAGGGTGGAATACATGGCCGAAGTGCTACCCATGAAACAAGCGATGGGTGATGCTTCGAGATTCTACCACCACCACATCCAGGTGGTCCACCCCGACCATAGGGAGAATGAGAATGGGGACATCCTCAGCTCTAGGCAGCTGAGGACTACGACCACAATGCTTCATAGTTAATTAGAGGCACAATCTGTGTCTAATACACCATAGCTTCAGTACTTATAGACACATGTTACAATCTCTCTTTTATTTCCACGACCCTCATTCGGAGCACAGAGATTCTGGTGGGGGAATTGGCTCGATCATTATTGCTAGAGACACCTACAAGAGCATATTTGATGATTACGCTCTGTTTCCGGATGTGTGAGCTTACTCTAGGAGGTGAGAACTTCGGTCGGGATCTCCTAGTATCAGCATCGAGGCCTTACGATGTAATCTTGGGTATGGAATGGTTATCCACCGTCAATGATCAGATTGACTGTATTAGGTGCAAAATGCGGTGTGTCTGCATGGACAGGACAATGGTTTCTTTCACCGGTGTAAGAAAACCTTTTCAGCATAGAATGGACATACCCAAGGGAGGGTGAAACTGATTACTCATTAGTTGGATAGCCTTAACCTCTGAGTAGTTGATGTTGAGAGTCCATGCTATCCTGTAGTGGTGGACCAATATGCCGATGTCTTTCCTTATAATGTTCATGGACTACCTCCATGTATAGAGGTATAATTTCACATCTAATTATACCCTGAGATGACACTAATATCTACACCATCATATCAGATGGATCCTGTGGATCTTCATGAGTTACGTGGACAATTGGAGGACTTACACTGAAAAGGTTTCATAAGAACCAGTGTTTCTCTATGGAAAGCAACGATTATGTTCACGAAGAAGGAAGATGGGATTATGAGACTCTATGTGGTCTATCAGCGCCTGAACTAGGTGACCGTTAAGAACAAGTTTCCACTCCCAAGGATTGATGATATTTTTAATCAGATGAAGGGAGCTTACTAGTTTTTGAATATAGAACTCTGATCAGTCTATACTCAACTCAGGATACGAGATGAGGATGTGCAAAAGATGACATTTAGAAGTTGGTATGTCCATTATGAGTTTGTGTTTATGTATTTTTTTATCACCAACACCCCCATTAGTGTCCAAGGGACTCATAAATAGGTTCTTTTATCCATACCACTATAGCTTTGAGGTAGTCTTCATCGATGACATATTGATATACTTAGTGATGGAGGAGGAGGATGCCTATCATCTACAAATAGTTCTGGATACATTCCAAGAGCACCATTTTTATGGTAAACTCTCGATGTTACAGTTCTAGATATGAGAGTTCAACATTTTGGGACATGAAATTTTAGAGGATAGAGTTGCAGTGGATCCAGCAATGATAGAGTTTTGGCAAGCTTGGGAGCCACCGTGGAACGCGACGGAGGGGCAGAGTTTCATGGGGTTAGCTGCATACTACCAAAGATTCATGTCGGACATTTACAAAGTTGCAACACCCTTTTCAGCTTTGACAAATAAGAGGAAAATATTCTAGTGGATGTTGAGATTCCAACAATGTTTCCATGAGATGAGGCAGATACTAATGAGTGCCCCAATCTTGAGTGTTCTAGAATAGGGTGTTGGGTATGTAGTCTACTACGATGCATGAAGGACTGGGCTTGGATGTTTCATGATGCATGACCAAGAAGTGGTCACTTGTGGTTCATGATAACTTAGATATCATTAGAAGAACTACGCTACATATGACCTAGAGTTAGCAACAGTGGGTTTCGCCTTGATGATATGTCGATATTACTTGATGGGTGAACATTTTATAGTTTAGTCTGATCACAATAGTTGTAGGTATATATTCTCTCCGAAATACCCGAACATGAGACACCAGTGATGTCTAGAGATCCACCAAGACTACGACATTGAGATAGACTATACTCTTGGGAAGGGTAATGTGGTAGAAGATGCACATAGTAGGAGGTCCAGTTTGCAGTTGCTGAGTGAGGCGATAGAGAAGCTAGCCATGTTTCTGATATCTTTCATGGATAGATATGAAGAGGCATACCTCTAGTATATGATTGTAACACCCCCACTTCTTTAGTGAGTCAAAGAGGCACATCTTGGAGACACTGACTATGAGTCACGATTTGCTCATATATCATCAGCGCAGTCACCTGATAGATTTTTTGAAGCTGGGGAGTACATCATCCTCTACAGAGGTTGTACCATGGTACCAATGGATCTACGGGAGGAGGTGTTGAGGGAGATCCATATGACCCCTCTCGAAGAACATCTTGGTTTTAAAACTGTGTACCATGACCTCTGAAATCAGCACTGGTGGCCAGGGATGAAGAAGGAAGTGTCAGAGTATGTTCAAAATTCCTCTCTTATTAGCATGTGAAGGTCGAGCATCAGGTTCCAACATGCTTACCTCATCCACTATAGGTGCCAAAGTGGAAGCGGGATGATATCTCCATGGAATTTGTGACAGGGAATCCATGTTTGTGCATGGGACAAGATTCCATTTGGGTGATCATTGACTAACTCACCATGTCAGCCCACTTCCAACCTATCTGAGTGCTGGTATCAATAGAGGGATTGGGACACCTCTACTTATAAGATATCTTACGACATCATGGGGTTCCATCGATGATCAACTTTAACCATGATGCATGTTTTAAATCCCGATTGTGGAAGGGATTGTAGGAGGCCTTCAGGACTCTAATATATTTGAGCACCGCCTTTTACCCTCAGATGTATGGTCAGATGGAGAAGACCATTTAGATGCTTGAGGGAATGATTCATGTATGAGTCTTAGATTTTTTTTCAATAGTTAGGAGGATCAGTTACCTTTAATGGAGTTCGAATACTACAACAGTTACCACTCCACCATCGATATAACACCATTCGAGGCCCAATAAATCGAACCATGCAGATCAACTCTATACTAGACAAACCCAGTGGAGTTAGCACTTAAGGTTCCAGAGTTGGTACGAGCTACCACTGATAAGATGTAGATCATCCAAGAGCAGATGAATATTGTACAAACTAGTCAAATTACATATGCTGACAAAAGATGGAGACTTTATGAAGTCTAGGAGGGGGGCCACGTTTTCTTGCGAGTCTCTCCTCAACGGGGTCTATGGAGATTTGGATTTGGAAAAATGTTATCACTGATGTTTATCAGACCATTTCTAATACTTCAGAAGATATGTGAGGTGACATACCACATGTCACATCCACCGCAGATGGAGAAGGTGTACACCACTTCCACATATCCCATCTGAGTAGATATGTTCTTGTCCCAACTCACGTCATGGACAACGACGAGATGGACTGAGATGATGGGGCGAGGTTTACGGAGTTTCTAGTAAAGATTCAGTATCGATTGGAGAGGGTCATTCCTGGGAATTAGATACCTCTAGTGCACATTATTTGGAAGCATGATAACCTCCATGAGAGCTCATGGGAGCGGGTGGCTCAGATTCATGCACAGTACCCCCATTTGTTTCTTTAGTCTATGTTTTGGCTTTTGGGGACATAAATCCATAAAAATGGTAGAATGTAAAGAATCAGATTTTCAATGAAATGTTTTTAATTATATTAAATTATTATGAGTCTGAAAAATTTGACAACTCCAGATTCTGAGCCCGGTGCGCCCATAATGAGTTTTTGAACATTTTTCAGCTATGTTCAATAAATGCATGAGTGTAATTTTATAACATTTCAATCGTTGCTCAAATTAAAAAATCTGAGGGAACTATTGAATCCAAAGCATCAGGATTCACTTACGGGAGGCTTTACATTGACCACTCCAGGTTCAGAGAATAAGTTAAGTTTTGTGACTTTTAAAAGAATTGAAATAAAATAATCTCATTATTTTCATTATTTTCAACCAACAGACAAGTGGAGTGTGGGAACCACAGTGAGTCAGGCCCATGAGTGTCTTGACTTTCGAAATCCTAAGTAATGACATTTTTGGGGGAATATGAAGCTTTGTAATGTCTTTAAACAATTAACTCTCCACGTCGTTACATACTCTCCCCCTATCATATAAATATAGATCTTGGGGAGGGGTTTCAAACAAGCTTCACCATGCAATGAAGTTCTGTTGGATTGCCATAATGTTAAGACCATAGAGGACAGAGGTGACCCCAGTAGGAGTTGACATGAGACACTGAAGCCCTAAATCGATGTTTGATGTTTGGGTGGTGGTGAGGATATCTTGTTGTAGGGGCGATGAAAAATGAGACTCCCTCAAATGTGAGAGATCTCGAACGTTTCAATGAAGGTGGTTATATCTGTTCGTGATTTTTTTATTACCAATTCCTAGTTCATGAAATTATATGACGGATGTGGGTAAATCGACTAATGGGTTGACCCAGAACTCATTCATCCTTACAAGAGGTTATTGAGGAGAATATTGTGGCCTTAATTCTGTTATTTAATTCAATTGTTTATTGAACTCGTAACCCCCTCATGTTATGATATAATGCGGAGGGAACGTACCTAACGATCCCGGCCCAAACCCTCTGTTATCTTTTCTACATCCATGATCCTCCTTGTAAGAATACGAGCACATCGACACATTCCCCCAGAAGAAGGCCCCAGATCGTCAGCCGTGGCCAACGGAGGAGGTAGTCAGCACAACGACTGGCCGCAGGAAGGAAGGCAGTGCGATCATCGCGCATCCGGTGAACGAAAGCTGTGGTTGAAGCCTCCCTGGAGGCCGAACCTGCCTCCAATTGGTTCCTCGCTAACCGAGTGGCACCGTCGCGGTTCCTCAACCTCGCCAACCGGACTACCATCAGGATGTTATGGAATCCGATAGACCGGGGTGTTACACCCACCGCATTGAACTGAAAAGGGCCGCCACCCTCTGTCTAGGATGCCTCCCTTGAAGCAAGTCACCGCCCTCATTCCATGTGGCCGCCCTAGAGACGGGTCGATTCCCTCAGATAGGGCTGTCGCCCTCGGAGTGGGCCGCAACCCTCGAGCTAGGCCACCACCCTCAGACCTGGCCGCCAACCTTGGAGCAGGTCGGCGCCCTCACATCAGGTCGCCTCCCTCCTGCCATGCCACATCCCTCGGACCAGGCCGCTGCCCTCATAACATGTTGCTGCCCTCGAGCTGGGCCGCCACCATCGGACCGGGTCCCCACCCTCGGACTGGGGCCTCTCCCTCGGACCGGGTTACCACCCTCGGACCGGGCCAACACCCTCGAGTCGGGCCACCACCCTCTGACTGGGTGGCTCCCTCAGAATGGGTCGCTGCCCCAGTGGGCCATCACCCCCAGGTCGAGCATCCACCCAGCAGGCCCGCACCCCACACTAGTTGTGCCGCCCATGGGGGTCACCCCTCTTGCAGGCCGTATCGAACATCGACCTAGTGGGCAGAGACCACCTCGTCCCAACCCAGAATGTTTACATCATGGTTTCCTCCTGTTCTGTTATTGGACCATGTGTTTGTACATTTTTAATGTCAATGATTTACCATTTTAGAGAATATTCCATTTGGTGATAGTCACCAGCCACTAGCCTATGGAAGCCGGTTTTGGGGAAGTCACAGAACGGGTCCTGGGGGACGGGTCGTGAAAATGGATTATGTCTTGTAATCAATACATGGTGCAACACCATGTGTCATTCATCCCCCATCCTTTCTCATACCTTTTTAAAGAAATCCAGAGTTTTTTATATGATCCAGAACATTGGGATATTAGGTGACATTCAATGAGAAGTCCCAAATGAGCAGATTGATATCTTTTTAGAGGTTTGTGATACCATTCCCAACCCTGGATTCTCTTCACATGCTATCAAGATATGAATATTCCCATTTCCCCTAAGATACAGAGTTGTGTAATTAAAAAAGTCAATCTATAGGTTCAATCATAACATGGGATGATCTATCAAACATGTTTTTTTGGATAAATACTTTCCACAGATCCAGAACAGGAATTTCAAAAATGATATTCAAAACCATTATCAAACTGATGGAGAATTATCATGTGATGTGTGAGAATAATTCAAATAGCTCATGAGGAATTGTCCACAACATGGGCACGATATATGGATTTAGTTACAGACCTTCAACCAATAACATTAACAAATCGCAGATACTTTTTGACATTCTACAGATGATGGAGGATTGACGTTTAATACACCAAAAGACATAAGAGAAATGCTTTATTATGTTTCTCGCAATAATAGCCTATGGTAAAGTGATCATGGACAACCACAATTTGTTATCCACCATGTTTAAGAGAACACTAGATTAGTATCCCAACATGAAATTCTCACAAAGAGTGTTGAATCATTTCCAATTCAAGCTTCTCAGCCCCCTCCTTCTTCTATGATTGAGATACAATAATGAGAGATGTGTGATGGATCACATCCCTGTCATTATTTCCATGTGGTATTTGAGGATAAAAATGATTATAAATATTCCAATTACAATCAATAAACCAATCCATTTCAACAACTGCAAAAATATTACTAGCAGATTCCATATCATCAATAGCGTCAAAGAAACTAAGGATATTTCTAACTATATAGTGTTTAAGAACCATTCAAAAATCAATGACTACCAGGGTATAAACTAATAAACCTAGTTCCAATACCTCAGTAACAAATTAAAAAAAAAACCTTTGAACCAAGACATCGATATAAATTCAAACCCATCCCACAAAGAACTCATAAAAACATCATCCTCTTCAATGTATCCTATAAAATCTCATATAAATATTTTTTTTAAAAAAATAGATCAGAGAATAACAACTCAAGAGTCAAAAAATAAAAAAAGCAAAGATTTTCATTAAGGAATCTTGAGATAGAAATGGGACAATTCATGAATAGATATCCTAATAGATTACCAATTACCCTACCTGGTAACACTAATACATTCCCTAGAGTGGAATCCAATGTGGTAATGCTAAGAGGAAAGAATGTTTTGGACTTTCATCAACCATGTGATAAAGATAAAAGGCAATAGAAAAAGACTAAGAAGAAACCAATCGAATATGATGTGGTTGATAAGACCATATCTACCACTCCTAAAGAAGATGTATGAGTTGGTAAGAACCAAACTCCTTTATATCAAATGTAACCAATTTATGTTTCCCCACCTCCATACAAGAGACCTATTCCCTTATTGGAGAGAAAATGATAAGTTAGACATGATACAGAATATAAGAAGTTTTTAACGATGTTTATGAAAATGCACACCCACTTACCATTTGCCGAATCCATAACTGAATTGCCATTTTATGAAAAATTTCATAATGATTTACAATCTAATAAATGTAAAATATATGATCCTTATTTCATCTCATTAAATGAAGAATTCTCTACTATTTTGTAGTAGAATATCACACCTAAAATTATAGAATCTATATGTTTGAAGATTAATTTTTCCACAGGAGAATGAAAATATGAAAGTGCCATGTGGATTATGGGGTCATCCTCAATATGATACCCATCAGTGTTTTTCACAAACTAGAACTCCATGAACTGAAAACAATAAGAGTAACACTATAGATCGTTAACTGGCCAATGAAGTACCCCATGGGTATTCTCAAAAAGATATTTTTTAATGTAGGAAAATTCAACTTTTTAGAAAAAATTATTGTTTCAAATGTGGAAAAAGAAGGAGACGTCACCAACATTATTGGAAGGTAATTTCTTTCAACATGAATGGATTTGATAGAAGTGAATCAAGGTCCTGTTATCTTTTGAGTTGGAGAAGAACTAGAACTTATTAACATGGAAAAATCATCCCAACAATTAAGTGATGATGTGGATTGCAACACCATCTCTCTCACCCAAAAAGGAGAAGTGTACATGTCCATTGAATAAGAAAGATAAGATACACTCTTTGAGAAAGAAGAAGAGAATGACTTTGGGTATGTAAGCTTTATTGAACCTCTCACAAGAGACACCTTTCCACCTTTCATCTCATCCATCATTCAACCACCCAAACTGTAACTAAAAAATCAACCTTGTACACCGAAACATTCATATATTTTATTTTCATCCTCTCTAACAAATAGATTCAGTTATGAACTATCTCAGGAACAATAATAGAAATTAGTAGATGTTTTGATAAGACATAAGTAATCAATTTCTTTGGGAGTGGTAGATATCAACAAGATCAATCCTACTAAATGTACTCATTGAATCCTACTCAAAAAAGATTAAAAGATGAAGCAACAACCTTACTGGTGGATCACACCACCAATGATGGAATTATTGAATAAAGGGAGTACTAAAGCTCTTAGATGCCAATTTTTTTCCATATCAAATAGTGAATGTGTAAGCCCCCTATATGTTTTATATAAAAATGGTTTACTTATAATAGAGAGAACATATGAAAATAAATTGATTTACACATAATCAATCACTGGACGAAGAGTCTTCATAGATTAAAAATTATTGAATGAAGCCACCAAAAAGGATCATTTTCCTTTACCATTCATATATCAGATCCAAGACAGACATGAGAGACATGAATTATACTATTTCTGATATGGTTATTTAGGATACAACCAAATTTTTATTGATCCCACTGATTATCCAAAAACCACATTCACATGCCCATTTGAAAAATTTTCTTATAAGAGAATGTCATTCGTAATAGAAAATTATCAAGAAACATTTAAAAGAAGCATGATTCATATTTCCCATGAAAATGATATAGAGTTCCTAGATATCATCATGGATCACTTATATATCTATGAAAGATCATTTGATGTTTGTTTGAGCAATATGGAATTAGTCTTGTAATGTTTTAAAG
Source organism: Viscum album (assembly GCA_963277665.1). Lineage (NCBI taxonomy): Eukaryota > Viridiplantae > Streptophyta > Magnoliopsida > Santalales > Viscaceae > Viscum > Viscum album. The sequence continues at coordinate 315,979,981 of OY728158.1, forward strand.
AGAAATTATTAGTCATGAATTAGGAGAAATGCCAATTCATTGTGCAGGGGGAATATTCCTTTGTCATAAAACCTATAATTATGGCATAAAATTATTCTAGGAAAAATCAATGTTTTCTATGATCTTTCAGAACCATCAATAGTAAAGGGTACCAGATGTTTTCCATGCCATATTGGATTTTACAAATGATTTTGAACGGATTTTGAATAAGTTTACTATACATTAACACATCTATTTTCAAAATATGTTTCTTTAGAATTCAGTAACAACTACTGAAAATATTTCAATATGTTTAAAAGGATTCTGAATGTATACCTGATTATCATTTCACCTAATCGGGATTAAGAGTTTGAATTAATGTGTGATGAAAGTGACCTTGTAGTTGGTGATGTGTTAAGACAACACATTGGAAACATATTCTGTCCATATTTTATGAAAGTCACACAATAATTTAATCTCTAGTCAACTACATAGCTACATAATAATAACTCTTATTCATTGTATGCACCTTTGAGAAATTACATTCTTATCTGGTTTTGTCTAAAGTGATTTTACATAATGATCATTCTACCCTTAGATATTAGATTATCCTGAAGGACATCGAACCATGGATGATATGTTCAAACCTCTTGTTGTAGGAATTTGATATTGTGATCCTGGATACAAAATGGGCATAGAATGTGATTATGGTTTATTTTCCCCGACATGCTCTATCCATCATAATGGAAGTCGAGGACGATATCATTATTATAGATTTCCCAATATAAACCATGTTCAGAATCATGGTTCAATAGTGTTTATAAGATATTTCCATTTATTTTTCCATAGGATTTCTACATCAAGAACATTCTTACGAACATAGAAAACTATTGCTGTTAGAATCCAATCATTACTTCTGGGATGGTCCACTATTGGTCAAGTGTTTTGTAGTTGCATTATTAAGACACTATATCCTCAAATAAGAAACCCACAATGGGATTAAGATATGTCACACTTCACAAACAAGATGCCATAATGGACCAAAGAGTAAAATACCCAAAATTATGCAATGTAGATTTTTCTAGACCATACTACTCCGAAACACAAGGAAAATTTTCTAGAGTTGTGACAGATGTTTTTAGACCGAAAATATTGGAAAAATAAATCACATGTCACAAAATTTTATGTTGGAAGTAGAAATATTTAATGTTTGGGGAATATAATTCATGGGACCATTTCATACATCACATGTAAAATTCTACATTCATAATGGCATTAATTATATCTCATAATGGGTTGATGTTAAAGCTACTACACATAAAATAATGAATGATTTCATGAAATTTCTAAGGATGATTGTGTTTGGATATTTGTATTTCCATGATTAATCATTATTGATCGAGGAAAACATATCAAAAACATCATGTGAGAGAAATAATAGAATGAGATGGGATTAGATACAATATAGAATCTTCCTACCACCCACAAACAAGATAAAAAGAATAACTATTAAATAAGAAGGTAAAAAATTTTGGAAGAGTTTATGAATACAAGATTATGTTATTTGAGCCTCAAACTAGATGATAAAATATGGTCATACCAAAATACATAAAAGAAACCCATAAGACCCACACCTGTCAGATTAGTTTATATGAAACAATGCCATCTCCCAGTAGAGTTAATGCATTGTTCGTTTTGGGATATCAAAAAATATAATCGAGATTATGAGAATTCTAGAGAATCCATGATGATACAATTAAACAAATTACAAGAGATCGTAAGGGAAATATATGAAAAAATGAGGATCTATATGGAAAAGACAATGAACTGGGATGAACCATGCATTGTTAGGCGTATCATTATATCTACGAATAAGATCATGTTTTTCAAAAGAAGATTGAATCTATTAACTGGTAATCTGAAATCTAGGTGGTTTGGCCGAACTGTAGTCATTCATGTTTTTTTATTATGGGACCATTGAGATTCAAAGAGAAGGTGGACCAACTTTTAATGTGAATGATCATAGAATAAATATTTTCTAGGAACCTTTACATGAAGGCCAGGTCATTATCCTAAAATTCAATGGATTCCTAAGTGAGTAAATCTCCAGAAATAAAATGAATAACTGACATGGAAACAACACAAGGTATAATATCATAACATTATTTAGATTAGGAAAGTGTTAGGAGAGTTTTAGGGTGGAATTGAACTGACAGTAAGGAGTGAAAAAAATTTGTGGTAAAAAAATTCATAATACATCAGGTACCATATATTTGTGTCATGTACACATTGACTAAAAAAAATTAAAAATAAAATCATTTTAATTTACCAGTACGTGATGTAACCCACTACTACACATCGTGTATCCATTCAGGCCTCTCTCTTTTTTAAAATACATTGGCAGTGAACCCTATATTCATGGCTTTTAACCCTCGAGACCCAATGACTCTCCTCCCTCCCACACAACTCCTCCCTGACCCCTCATATCCCTCTCCTCCTCTCTTACATGCATAAAAAACCACCTTGAAACCCCCTTAACCCTCACCCAACATCGCTCTCCTCCCCTCCGTCTCTTCTCCCGCCTCACCAAACCCACCCCTCCTCCACTCTCCGCTACCCAACCCAACCCCGTTTGCGTGCACCCACCTAACTCTCAACCACCCTGTAATAGTCCATGGAATGAAAAAAGATACCCCATAACTTCTCCTCCTCATAGTCAACATCCAATGTGCAACCTCTAGCCAAACATCACTGTAGAGTAACATCTACATCAACTACTGTACCTTCTGCATAGCCTGCACTAACCTATGCCGCACCTCCTACCCAAGAATAGTCTACCTCCACATACATTGATAAAAAAGAACTTGCATCTCATCCTATGTTTTTCCAACCATCATTATCCAGTTTATATACAACAACATTAGGGTAAGAAAACACGTAAATACATGAATTTGTATATGCACATCCTGGAGAGGCTGAATATGCAAGATGTTATCCTTGACCTCCAAGAGACCCTCTATATCGATAACATTATTGAGGTATGTGAGGAGAAATATATTGAATTTTTCCTCAAGTTCTTATATATATTCAATATAGACATAGAAGAACTCATTTTCTTCTAGGGTAGCTGAACCCACGAGTTAGCATTCATAGATTTCATCATTGGACATCACATTTACACTGATGATTTTTTTCACATCTGATATGTATAAGATTCTTATACTAGAGTAACCTTAATAATATTTTCTGTGTCACAAGGATATAATGACCTAATATCATTATTTTCACTATAACCCACACATCATGATGTCTACCCAACCACAGGGCCACACTCTACATACCCTTCACAGATCCATGACCCATGGATGGTTTACTCAGGCTGAGTCTTTGGGGAGTATCAGCCAGATGGATGTGTTTATCCATACATCACACATGGGATTCCCATCCACCATTATGGATTCTTGATTCTCCCATAATTACAATGAACTATTTTAGTGGTAGTTCAATACATTAATGGGAGTTTCGTCCATCACTCACCGAGCTATGCATGTAGATGTGTTCGATCTGACACTGCCCCTAACCCCCTAGGACAGATTGAGTTTTTGAAACATTTTATGATTAAAATTGTGTGTTTGTTAGTAAGGGTGGATGATACTAACTTATGGGATCTAGGATTACAAAGATAACATAAGAAGAGGCACCATTAGTAGCAGTAGCAATAAAAACACACCCTTTTAGCCATAGACCACATCATCATCTATTCCTCCCGTTCCTACTCCTACCCCTACCTCCACATCATCCACAATTAATAATCCTAACCTACCCACCCTAGTGATATCTAGTGACCCAATAGTGCATCCAAAAAAAAATGATGCCCATTTTCGATTCATATTCATATTCCATTCATTGAGCCTACATAGTTCACCACACCACAACCACCCACCATTACTAGACCCTCCTCTTCTACCATCCCCACATCATCCATAGCATATCCCGAACTGCTGACAAACATCACTAATCCCATGGTATAATAGAATATTATAGCTAAGAAGGCCTAGAGAATCAATGTGATATCCACTGACTCCATCCCAGAGGTACCCATCATCGATCCTGTTGCCAGACCCATGGCCTCCCTACATATTAGTACCTCTCCACCACCCACCCAAACCCATTTTATTAGATACAAAACCCCACCATCAACTATTGTAGCCACTTCACCCACTAATTATACTACTGTAATAGATACTAACCCCTAAAGAAAGATTTTATCACTATACAATGGTGGCTTGGTGATAGATGACATCTTTCACCCTAATGCCAGATGTGTAAATTTGGATTCATTTGTGGTATTTAAACATTTGTGATAGGACTGGTCATTCTTTTTTGTCATTTGCTTATACACTCTTTTTATTATGATTTTTGATATATATATATATATATATGGGGATTTATTATTTTATTCTTTTGGATTCAATTTTATTTCTTTTATATTGATTACATAGCCATGTCTAGCCCCTACACACAATCAACAGTTTTTGATGGACCCATTACACACATAGTTATTGTCCAATGAGTTTCCTAGAGAGTCTCTGAAATTAAATGAATACTTATGTATCTGTCATTAGTGAACCAAGAATAGTAGAAACCTCCTCAATTTATTATTCCACTCTAACCACATCTCATTAATTTCCAAATTTCATCCCTTGAAGTCATGAATTCAGTTAAGAGACCTAAATAACTAGAAGATGCAACAACCAGTAGCTATAAGTAGAGAAGGGGAAACTGAGCTAATGGACCCACTATAGGATATCTTGGTCCTTCCATCTGAAGGAAGGTATTCTTTTAGCACATTATTGGAGGCAACCCAAATTTTATCTTTTTAGTAGATCAAGTTTTCATGTCGAGTCTTTTTCATTTTTAGTTGTGTCCTTTCTAGAGATGTATTAAAAAAATATGCTAAATTAAAATAATCAGGTTTATTCTGGTAAAACATACTATGCAACTACCAATTTTTATTCATTTTTAAATACTTAATTCATGTGCACAAATATTTCATCTAGTGTAGGAATTGTTTGTTAACTATTTTTTAATGGGAACCCAGAATTAGTATACATATAGCCAAATACCATCATGACAATATACAAGGATCTCTCGATTCACTCAATTTTAATATTTTCTAAATTCCAATTTCAAATTCATTGATATTTAATTCTTATACAACTCCCACAATCATTTCAGTGATAGTGCATACACTTTCTTTCTCCGAGTTGGGGGGGGGGGGTTCTCATGATTTTCATTGGTGATACAGATATATTTTTTTTATCTCTTGTCTATGAGACTTTAATTTAATTATAAGAAAGATTAAAACAGGAAAAACATTATTTCGTTATATATTAATGTAAAAGATAATTTGGAAAAGGTTAGAATCCATTTTATTCATTGATTTATACATTTTATGAATGATTGATATGTTTTTAATTTTTTTTCGAATTCAACATTTTTAAAAATATGATTAATTAAACCACTACTTAGTTTTATACCCATTGTAATTGAGATTTTATATTATTATTCTAATTAATTGAGAGGATGATAATCTTGTAGTTACATATAATATTATGAAAAGATTTCATGGGTGATACCTGCGACATGTCAACCTATGAGAAATTTCATTGAATTCTTATTGAGGCTATGACTAAATAATTCTAAAGTTAAAATAAATGACAAAATCATTGTTATCCACCATTTCCTGAGTCCCACATTACATATTTGACTCATTATCCCATAATTTCCATGAATTACCTTTTAGAATGAATCCATTCCAAACTGATTTTCCCTTTCTACCCTTCATCTTGTGTAATGCATGAGGTTACTGTTGAACATGTATGGGAAAACTATTCATTCATCATGAGAAGTTTATATTTTCTTATATTCATCATTTACTCGTCATACTATTTGGTTGCAATCTATTTATACTTTATAACATGTCATTTTTTTTCTATTACCTTCCATAATACAAAAGAGATGAAAAATAAATATCAGTAGTGTACTATGATGTTAAAAAACACAATTAATAGAAAGATGAATCCTTTGAAAGATTACATGCAGTTTGGGGATTGATGTGAGATCTATCCATGTTAGGACAATTGAAAAATAGAAATTCAAAATAAAAACGAAAGGAATAGAATACTAACTATGTACTTACTTGGAAAATATATGGATCCAACCAAAGCTGTTTGAGTGAGGACTATATTAACTAGTAAAAGGAATTTTATTACACTTATCTTCAGAATTATGCATTATTCTTCAGAGCATTCCTTTTTTTTTTGAGATTCGTATTCACTATTTACCCTCCTACCCACAACCTCAGATTCATTAGGACCAAATTGTAAAAACCAACATGATTAATTTTATACATTTATTTATAAATTGGAGATGATAGAACCAATGCAAGCCTATAAATAGAAACTTGTATTCATGGTTTAAACATAACTACTATTTCATTTTACACTATGTGATGAGAGAAAATTCATTATGATGTAAATTAAAAATAGTTATATAAATCAATGAACAATTAAAAGATTGTAATTAAATGATTAATTTTTTTAAAGAGGTGGACTAAGAGACATGACTAATTTTCTATTCATGGATGATTCTAGAGACTAAACTTTTTCTCTGACACATAGATTTAATATCTTGGACATAATAAATGTTTTTTATTTTAAAAATTTATTATATATATTCATAATCATTTTGTAGACCATTTTTAAGGATAATAAATTCATCACGTGTGAGGGAATTTGATTAACCAAATTCATATAGAATTTTTTTCTATCATTTACACAATTATTTTCATTGATTTATTCAATAATTTTCTTGGTATGTTCTTAATTATTCAAGAACAATGCCTTATAGGATTCAAAGGAAGTAATTATGAAAAATATTCAAATTTAACAATTACACATTGTGAATCAGTATTAAACATCATGTGATAGGGTTTCACAACATGTGAAAAGTGATATAGAAAGCCATGAACCATGTAGTGAACATAGTAGATAAGGTATCCAACACATGTTTTGAATGCTCGATACACCAAATGACATCTTTGAAATCCATTTCCAGAGAAATACACTCTAATGGAATAGAAGTACGACTCCTACACGTCGTTAGTCCTTAGTACATGATGGGTAAGTGGTCAAACCTCAAAAATTGGCCCAAATACACACAAGCAATGTGGGAGATCAAAAAATATTAGATATCTACACAGATCAATAGTACATGACATGAAAATATATTACACATCATGTTCTATTTTGACTATATATACAACACCCATGCAGTGAATTTTAGAGGATACCATAGGAGAGACTTCTCTTTATTTTTTTCATTTTCTGTTTCCTAGATCATTTCCACAATCAAACTCACAATTTATTCAATATTCCATATTTTATATTATTAATGATTTATTAATTTTGTTTTCGTCCTAAACATTAATTTTTGTTTCATCTCTTAGTGATGTTCATCTTCAATTACCAATGAATACATGTTACATCCATTTATACTTCATTTAATCATTTTATTAGAAAGTTTATTTATCTACTATAAACATCAATTGAATTCTTATTTTCATTTTTAGAAAGTAAAACCTATTTAATGATTAGGAATTGTTTAATTTATAATCAATTAAACATTTTATGTGTGGGTTTTATTGAATTATTATTTTCTCCTTTTGCCATGAGTGGATTAAACACTTAGTGGTTGGGATCAAGAAAATATGTTTCCAAATTCATAATAAAATAATTAGTTATAATTATAGAAAATGTAATTGATTCACAATCATGATAAATAATAAAATTATATCACATTAATTTTAATTACCTTAGATATGAGATATCCATGTTGAATACCCTATACTGGTTTGAGTATATTAGGATATTACCACTAGCATAAGATATATTATTCCATTTAAACCACGCTTAATGTACCTAGGATATCATTATCTCCCAATCAAGGAATTGTTACCTCCTAGGTAGAGCTAATTGACTTGACCATAATCAACTAGTGACTTATGATTTCATCACATCCTAAACTCTAGGACACTATAAAGGTCATAATTAAGAATATCCTTCTCATAGATATAAGAAATTTACCTCAATGCTCCTTTAAACATTCGAATAAACATTCAACCAAAGATTTAATAAAATCACAAACCAATGTAAATGAAATAGTCTCCTATGTAAATGGGTCTCAATCAAATATCCTCTAAGATACATATTACTTATATTAGGATCAACCCTAGACAAATTATGTACTACTCCATAGTAATACATGATGTTTCGAAAAACAATAAATCTTACCTGACCACAACCTATAGATATACAATGATGTGTGTGACCATGTCAATGTATAACATATGTTCATTAAACAAAAACTATAAAATAAATTAGAAGATATAGATATGGGAATAAATTTTAGAGTGGTCATTAAATTACGATAAATATGTCAATATTATTAGTGAAACCATTCTTTGAGATACAAGATTATAGATTGATGTTTTAAGAGATGGAAATAATTTAAATTATTTTTTTGTTAATTTAAAGGTATCTTGAATTACTTGAGATGCATTAATTAAATATTATATTTATCTTATGAATTATTAAAGTATATGGTTTGATGAAATTGGATATGCATTTTACAAAAGTGAAACTGTCTCCCATATGAAGTGTAATATGTGATTTTTTGGAGTTAGTGAATACTTGAAAAAATAAACTTGAAGACTTCACATGATTTATGAGTGTAATCATATGAGTAATTTGAGGCATTGAAATTATATTTTAGACTTATGAATGTTAATATATAATTTTTTAAGAGATAACATAAATTATTTGAGGTGTCATTTGGAATTTTTAAGGGAAACATCAAACCTCATAATAGTTAATAGGAAACCCTAGATGATTAATATGGAATTTAGAAATGTAATGTAATAATTTTCGGACACATAACCACTTTTAAAATAGATATTTTAAGTATTAGAATATATATTCTCATGAATTAATAATATTATATTATGATGTGATTAAATCTTGGTGGAAATAAATTTATCTAAATAGAATAATTGTAATTAGTTTATTTAGATTAACTTATATGTTAATAGGGGGACTGATGATTGAGAATATATCTACTCTATAATGATGTTTTTAATTCTATAAGTCATTATTCATGTGAAAATTCATTATTATATTGAATTATTTGAAAATTCCATTTATTTTTTATATTAGATAAAGTATAAAATATCACATGAATGAATGTCATTTAAATGAAGACACTTATTGGAAATTTATCGAGAATTAAAAATTGATATATCCCATAGTTATATTGAGAGGGTCACAAACCATTGTTAATCAAGGGGCTTCCAAATTATAATATAGAAACAGTAATTATAGGATAATGTTCGTATAAATTATTTAAAATAAGAATAGGTTGTGTGTGTATCATTTTAAACTACACACAATATTAAATGGATACAAAAATACATTATGTATTGAAGAGTGAAGATGACTCTAGCCCAATGTGAATCTTATGAAACAAATAAGATTAATAAAAATCAGTAATATAATAAAATAATTTCGTAGAATATGTTTTTAATTGAGAAGAAGGATTACATTATATATACAATGTAAAATCTCATGGTTAAGGTAAGTAACACAGATAATGTGAATAATACACTAGATAGTGGGAGTAATATAATACATTTACTTTGGTTATTAGGATGGATACATTGATGACAAATGAGAGGACATATGGGGACCTTATTGAGAGATAAAAAGAGTTGATCATCTGATTGATGGAATTAGGGGGAACCCCTACAATGAACCCATTAGGATGTGTGTATGGTCTTTTTGGGGGAGATCCCATGATTGCAATCAGTAATTATAATGAATATATATATATATATATAATATGTTTTCAAAAGTGTTTACTAGTGTAAATAACATCATTGAAGTAATAATTAAACATACCAAGGAGTTAGTACCAATATTGGGACTGTACCTTGAAAACATCGTTGTGTACTTATATGTTTTTCATTAGATTGTATATGGTAAATTTTGAGATATCAAGTAATGATAATATTAATATACTAATTATTCATAAATGTGAATTGATGAAAAAATTCAGAAAAATTGTTATAATTGATCCACCCCCACTATTAGTTACAAAACTAATCTAGAGAATTTTAGTTTGGAATTTTGAAAAATATATATGCCCACATAGATTATAATTTGGAGATAGAAGAAGAAATATAAAAACTATTTATTCTTAGAAAAAACATCATAGTAACAATATAAATATTTTTTATTTGAATAGTAAATTACGTATTTTAATGTAAGACATAACAAATTGAAATTTAAGAATATACAAATAACGAATAAAAAGTCCGTTTTGGTGTTTTCATGAAATAGTGGGGACTAAATATATATTATAATTATATAATATACTATAATTATTCTCATTCAAAAATATGATATGATAAATAAAAAAAATATTGGAAAAAAACATTATGTTCATAAATCTAGTTTATTTATTTTACATTTGATTGATATTAGAAAATAATATTCACTACTGTAGAACATTTGTATAAATAAATATCATCTAGTGACGATTTAAAGAGGTTGATGATAGAGTTTTAAATTAAATATTATCTTTAATATTAATTTTTGGAAGGATATAAATAATTATACATCCATTTAATTTTTTATCACATAGTAATGATTATACAGAAAATCTAAATGTAGATATTAAATTAGGTTTTGTTTTTAGTTATTATATCGATTAATAACTATCCAACATCTTATTAATTTTATACAAGTATATTTGTAATTAATGGGAAAAAGAATAATTTAAAAAAAAATTAAAACATTTGTCATTTTGGTTATTTTCTTTTATTTTTTGTTATATTTAACGACTGATATTTTTAATAAATAATGAAATTTTGAATGTTTGTGTGTATGGAAATATAATTTCAGTAAAGAATCACATTATCATATCAAATTATTAAAGTAAATAGGTAATTCATTATTATGAATGAAGAAATTTAATGTAAGTCTTTCAGTGGGCCATGGGAAAAAAGTAAAAGTAAACTGATTAAAATTAATTAAATTAATTATATTATTTCACGTTATTTAAATGAATTTCATTATTATATTATTAGAGCATAATAATTTTTATTCAAAATTTAGTTAAAATTTATATTTGTTTCATATTTTCAATTTACACGTTAAATTAATGATTTTTTTTTCATGAATACATTACCTTTCAGGCATTAATCAACTTTCAATATATCATTCCTGAATTAAAGAAATTAAGAAATATTGATAATATTTTTCTTCAAGATGTATATTACTATTTTAATATAAATATATTCTCATTTGGTCAATGAACCATGAAATGATAAAATTAGAATGAATATAAAATCGAAATGATCAAATATATTTTTATAATTCCATCAATGAAAATTTGGATTAACTACCTTATTTTAGAATTTATATAAAATTAATATTTTCAATATATGTTTGGTAACATTAATGATTGTATATAAATTCATGTTTATTTATTAGGAAATAAAAGAGCCATGAATTTTTCGTAGTACAAATATTCATCTTCCTTTTTTTTCATCCATATTGTAACCACTCATCATGGTATACTGATGGTAGGGATACTAGTTCTATTATTGATTTGATATTTAAGGGTAACTGAATGAGATTTAATCAAAATTTATTAATAACTAATAAAAACCAGAACACATATATTTAAATTCATTATAAAACTAATATTTAAAAAAAAATCTATAATGATATTTGTTTCTCATTGGAGACCAAATATGCCACATGACCAATGTGTGAGTTTATATGAGACCCCACACCGCACAATGGTTGTTCAAACATCAATGTGAACTAATTTATTCTTTTTAATGAATAATATATTCTTCTATATATTTTTTAGATGAATGCGCATTTTTTATGTGTTCCCAACATCAAAATTCTCATAAATGTTTATTCAGTTGAAAGACCAATATTAAATATATTTGATACATTTATTAAAAACCACAAATAATTTCAGTGATAAAATTATAGAATCCATTTCCTGCTATTATAGATTATTAATGCATGTACATTCGAATCCCATATACTCCCACATTCTATTCCACATTTGACATGTCATGTCATTCACACTTAGAAAAATTTACCAAAAATCCTTCATCAATAGAAAATGAGGGTTGCTCACTCATCAAAATTGAGGACTATAATTTGATTTCATAGATCATAAAATAAAAGGTATTCATTTTAATAATAATTGTGTTGCAGGTGGTGGTTGTTTTGGTTATGATGATTTTGATTTAAATAATAATAATGAGAAAATAATAACAATAATAATAATAATATATAATTTAAAAATGTTTTAATATTCTTAAATATTGATTCAAAGGTATAATTGAAATTATTTTTAATTAAAATATTTATTTATGGATTAAATCATGGCTACTTGAATTAGAAAATAATATTTATGGAATATTAATATGATATTAAAATATTTTTTACATACGGATTCAAAAATCCAAACATCAAAATGTTTAAATATTTTGATTTATAAAAAATGACGTCTCATGTCCTAGTGGGTTATCATTGAGGTCATTTTTGGGATTTACATTTAATGATAATCCAAATTACATGAATCAAAGAATTTAATAAATATTAATTGTGCACTAATCCTACAATCAAACATATAGTGAAATAATATTTTACTAATTAATTTTTAATATTGTGGGGAATTTATTAATTTTTGGGAAATATGAAATATTTGTTAATAATTTATAATTTATTCCTTTCAAAATATTTTTAATTACATTGTTTATTTTTTATAAGTTTTCATTATGTTTTTCATGAACATCATGGAATCTAATCTTCTAATCCATAAAACATAGTAATGTTGTTACAATATCTAATAAAGTTATCAGTAGAGAAAAAAATATCTAATTTAGAGAATATAATCATATGGTCAAAAAAATAGGAATAGAGGGTATATATATTTTTCCTTGATGGGTTTATAACAAATTATATGGGGAATATTCGAAAAGAAAAATAAATGGCTCATATTTGTTTTTCGTAAATATTTTTTTTAATTATTAATTTTTTTGGATGGATATGATATTTTTTTAAGAAACAATATTTTTTTTATAGTTTTAAACACAATCATGAAGTATGAAAGTTAACACCACTATATTGTTTATGTATAACACATAATTTAGAAAATATGGAAGAAAATTACAAAGAATAAGAGAAATAATATTATTTAAAACAAAATAGTATAATAATCATATTTGATACAACATTTATGATTGTGAATTTTTCATATCAGTACATTTAATATTTTGAAAACAATATATTCATTGATGACATTAATCCTTTTTTATGTAAATCCATAGATAGAATATTCTTGATAGTATAAATATAAATAATTATATCATATTGTTTTTTATCAGTCATTTTATCTTAAAATATTTATGAAAAATCAATAAATTTGATAAAGTATGATTGAAAATAAATTTTCAATATCATACATGCATTTTATCAAATTTTAAAAATATTTATCCGAATATATAAATTCAAATTTCTTAGTAAGTGTTGGGGGTGTAATTTAGTGATTGAAATTATTAGTACTGAAAAAAAGTGATAACAATTTAATTACTATTATATAATTAAATACTCATTATGATATATTTAAATAAACTAAGAGTATATTATAAAACTAATAGTATTATGTTTCTGATCATGTTAAAAAGGTAAGACGTTACTTATGAATACATTTGAACAATCATTTTTGTAAATAAATATCATGTATTTTCAAATGTTATACACATATATAAAATTTATAATAATATTATTCATTGATATTTGGGGATTGTTTGATTGGAGGAGTACATTACAGGGGTCTTCATATAAATAAATTTGACCCATCATTTTGGTTATTTCATTAGTCAACAAATGTATTTATTATTAATTCTCCAATGATAAATTCCTATATTTTTTATTTTATTTTATTTTATATTATAATATTTAAATTATAATTTGGAATTTCTTTTCATCCATTTAGAATTTAAAAAAGAATAAAGTGGATTATAATTAATTAATAGTATGTCTTAAAAATATCAATAGTGAAAAAAATATTTAAATTACATTTAATAATGGTTTGATATTTTAAGTCACTATTTAAATTATTTATTTAGTATATATTTGATCATATATAATGAATATACGAGGGAAATCAATATGATTATGATAATTATATCATTTGTAAGTGATATGATACTTGATTTTCATTTTTGATTCAATCATATTGAGTACATATTCATTTTCATTACATTATCATTATATAAAAAATATTCAAATTAACATAATTTGAAGTTAGTCATATGTATAGTAATTACCAAAATAATATATCATTTATTTATATTAAAAAAAATTATTTTCTTATATATATATTTTTAGAAAAATAATTTTATTAAATTAAATTTTTCTACAATAATATTTAAAAACCTCATTCATTTTGATAAACTATTAAATATTAATTTTGAAAATGTTATAGTATAGTCATCTATATTTGGATTTGTTTTGGTATATTCCTTTTTTGTATTTTTTTATTTAATTCCTTAGACATTAATTTATTAAATTTTATTAAATATGATGATCATAGTTTTGAATTATGTAACTAGATTGTATTCGTATTAGAGGGTTACTCCCATCATCATGTATCATTTTGGTTGGATGAGTTTGATTATAATGTAATATGTGGAAATTTTTATATTTCTATATTTTTTGTGATGATTATGTTTCCTATTTTTTAGTTGATGATTTTTAAATGGAGAGTTATATAGCGAAAAGAAGATAAATGGATTGGATTGATAAATTACGTATGAAAGGATTAACAATATATAATTGAAAACGGATGGTGGAGTTCAAATTTTCATTACATCAACAAGTATACAAATATTATCAAAGACGTTGCAACTCCTATATTGGAATACACTATGAAATCTACCTCCACGTAGACATAGGTAGTTGATTAGCGGGTAAATGTTGGGGAATATACATATGACCCTATAAGATCTTTGTTGAATTCAGTAAGTTGCTATAATATATTTATATCATTATTTTTGAAGGAAATTGTGATAGAGGGTTTGGATGAATATGTATTGTATTGTAAATTTGTAGAACATTTAAAAGTAAAATATTTGATATTAATATCCCATTTAAAATATTATGTGTTAATTATTTTATTTTACATTCCATTTTACTATTATTAAATTCATTATATAATAATGGAATGTATAAATAAATGAAAATAATAAGAGAAATCCAATTTTATTAATATTTGGAAAATGAAAAAGATATTCATTTACAACATTAAATACTAAAAAAATAAGACCCAAATTCAATTGTATTTTTGGTAATAATATTTTAGAATAAAAATTAATATAATGACTCTTATGGTATTAGAGTAAACTATTAATCATTTAACAAACATATATTCATAGAAAATGTGAAAAATATTCATCGACGTAATAATAACAATCAAATATAATCATTTAACTCAGGGGATGGATATCAATAAAAAAAATTATTATATAAAAAAAGTATAAGGGTTATAAGATTATAATTATTTATTATTATTTGGAATATATAAAAGAAATTATATATATTGTAAACACATATTTATATTTTATAAATACAATCCATCAATAATATATATAATCATAATTCCATTTAAAAATAACTTTATTATCTAATATATTTAAAAGTTAAAAATATTAATAAATAAAAATAAATATTATATATTCATAGTTAATTTTTTATATGTATTAAATATTATTATAAATTTATATAACAAATACATAATGATGTTAAATATAATTACATAAATTTATTGAAAATGAAATTTTATTTATTAATATTTTATCTCTATGTATAATAAATTGTAATTTTAAAAATTAAATTTATGGAACAGAAACATTAATACTTTTTATTAATTAAAAACAATATATTTTCACAATATATTTGTAATTTTTCAAAAAAAAAATTGTTTTTTTATTTGAAAATTTTCTTTTTAGAAATTTTTTTGAAAAATTTCAAAAAAATTAATGCATAATTTGCTATAAAAAATGTAAAATATTAATTTTGAAAATATTTTATTTTTGTTAAAAATTATTATTACAAAGTTAAATAATTAATTCAAGTAAAGTTAGATAATAGATAGAAAATGACATTGAAGACACATTAATTAATAGAATTGATATTTACTCAATATCAAAGACTATTTTTAGGTATAGAATTCTATAATACTATGCTAATAAAACAATCCTAATATAACCCTAATAAGCCTATATTGATTCAAACTATTTTATACTTGTTACCCATGTTTCCATAGATTTGTTTTTGGAATTTTCACTTATAAAATTACCACTCTCCTACCTAGTTCCAAATATCGTATTATTATTTTTTTCTCTTTAATATGTAATAAATTCCATTCCCTAACAATCAACTCAATTCTTTTTGGTTCTGGTCTCACATTGGTGCCCCCAATGCTTCATATCTTAGAATGATTCCATGAGAAAATATGATTTTCTTTTTATAAATAATGATTTCTTATACTTTTTTTCTTTTCAAATATTCATATACATATTCATAAATTATTTTTATAAATTTTTTAAATATATAAAACCTCATTATATATCGTTAAAAAAATTAAAATATATTCATTTCAAATTTTTACTCTTAAAAAAATTATATCATGTTCTTGTTTCAGTCAGTTTATCAATCCATACATGTGATGATATGAATACATTGGGATTTTTTTGGAAATTATATTTAATATAATGATAATATATTTATATATACATAATTATATGTTTATTCTTATAGAATTAATTTTTTATTTTAATCATTATTAATTTACCACATTATGTTATGTAAAAAAATACAAAATAAGTACATTATGAATTTTTTTATTTACAAACCATATTCAAAACATCAATTAAATCATAATGAAATATAAAAAAACATTAAATTATTATTATTATATTTTTTGAAGATTTTATTTGCGACAACATTATAGTGATATATATTCCAAAATAAGCATGTATTCATTATAACTAATATAAATTTATTTGAGAAAAAAATTATTACAAAATAATATATATGTAATAAATGATATTTCTTGGATAAAAAACTAGAAAAAAAATTAATATTGTTACAATAATGAATGTTAAAATTTTAAAATACTATATTTTACTACCCATGTTTACATGGTACAAAAATGTTTTAGGAGCTTTCATAGTTATAACTCTACATGTAAGAATACTTGGCATGTAGTACTTGTTATTATGAGTACCTTAATGAGAATTTTCCCAGGTTTTCTGCGATTGAGTAAATAGAAAATTGAAATTACCTATGTTGGTGTATTGGGACATTCATTAATCTAATGACCTATTTTGGAATATTAGTGGTACATATTTACGGGATCACATGTCTTTGTTGTAACTAGAGGAATAAAGTGGGCTATATCCTAAAAAAAAGGTATGTGGGGGTGCTTATGCTGTTCAGGAGACCCTTTTTTCAAATATTTATCAGAGTTGGATAAGATATGAAGGCGCATTGATAGTAATTAGGTTTATATGTAGGGTCCATAATAAATATGTTGTGCTATAAATGGTGGTGAATGAAACACCTCAAAATGTTAATGGTTAAAAATGATAAATCTATATAAAAGTGTCAATAAGGATCACCTTTCTTTTCAGGAGACAACCAGATTAAAAATGAACTCTCAAGACTAATTGTCTTGGATAATTGGTCATGATTTGTGATTATCTATGAAGTTTCTAAGGATGTATGTATATGGTGAAAATGAACACTGAATGAACATGTGTTTGAATGTTGGTAAAATCATTAGTTTTATGACCTGTTTGAGAATTTGGGTTTTCCCTAGGTAGTGGATAATATGTATTTAGAAACAATGGTGGCTCTTGGTGGGATATTACCCATTGACCATGTTAATGTGGGGTTCTTATGTTTATAGTTTGGCCGAGTTGCGAAATATATCATTATGTATAACATAATTACTGAGTTTATGAGGATTATACTAGGTTTATATATCTATTAATGATGTTTGTTGGAAACATAAATGGTTTTCTACAAAATCTTTCTTCAATTTCAACAATTTTATCTTCATCAATAATCTTTATCGGTTAATAGGTTAGGTTGATTTTAATTAATCATTTATATTAATAACAAAAATAATAACATATTCTTTTT
Source organism: Viscum album (assembly GCA_963277665.1). Lineage (NCBI taxonomy): Eukaryota > Viridiplantae > Streptophyta > Magnoliopsida > Santalales > Viscaceae > Viscum > Viscum album. The sequence continues at coordinate 315,998,319 of OY728158.1, forward strand.
TATAATATGAATATATCAATGAATTTTTGGTATTTCAATCAACATGATTTGGGGAATATATATTTTTTAAAATATAAAAAATCCACAACAAGGATATGGATTAATTTTTGGGATATGTTACATGGTTGAAATCTAAAACAATTTATAATTTTCATTAAAGTATTAATGAAATATTTAATATTTAATTGAAAATAAATAAAGGCCACCCTAAACCCATTGGTAAATCTTATAGATATGATATATATGATTTCAACTTAACTCATAAATTTAAACTATATAAAATTAATATTTTGGAAAACCAAGGGTATATCATTAATAACGATCATATAATTAAATTTGGAATGCATTTTAGAAATATTATAGATGGTTAACACAAGGAAAACGTTGATAGCGGTGGAGAGTGACATTGATGGGGAGAGATGAAGTAGACACTGTTTTACAGATTCATCTACTAAATTATATTAGTTATAAATAATTTAACCATGTTTTCCCTTAAGATTGATGGATACTCAGTCACCATAGAATAGATAAATCACCTAATTGATGGGTTACTTCACAACCACACATACAAGTGGAATATTAAACATTTCCATAACACATTATAAATATTGGATTCATTAACCAAAGTTCATATCGATTCCAGTGATATAGAAGATGTAATTTGGTGGAATAAAGAGGATAACAATGGTTTTTAATAAATTATATCAAATTTTCACACACCATCCAATATGTTATACACATCATTCATGATTAGAGCTTCAATGTTGAACTGTTATGTATGTAGAGACACTAAGGTCCATGTTGGGGAATTTTCACAAATATTATTTTGGACCAATAGTGGGTTTTGACACATTTTTACACCCTAAACAGAATAGAACCATCGTTTGTTCCTTTAAAAAATAATTTGGTAATTTATGTAATTCACATTGAATAAAAATTAGAATTATTATTATAAATTTATAAAAATTTAATAATGATTAGAAAAATTGGGGAATAAGTGTTCAGTAGGAAAAATAAATTTATATCATGTTTTTTGTCAATTGGGCCCTATATAAAAAGAGATACTTGAATGAAATTTTGAAATTTCCTTTACTTGATTATGAAAATTTTCTTAGTTTTATAATAATAATATTCCGGGAGACATAAATAACCATTACAAGGAACGATAAATTCATATCATGGATGAATCTCTTAACATCATGATATATTGAATGGATGTTGAAGTATAAGGATTGTTTATACTTAACTTCTTATAACAAAAAATAATGTAATTTTAATTTACCATAATTTTACATGACCATGTTACTAACACTTCGGAAATGTTCAAGGAATATAGGTTATATATATATGTATAAAATTTTCAAATGGATGGGTTATGATTTAAGGATGAATAAATAAGAATAATTTAACATTATTCCATTAGTGTTATATTAGTGTTTTAAATGATTTATTTTTGATGATGTTACCAGAATACATAAATAAAAAATTAATGTATATTGGAACAAAGATTTATTCAAATTTGTTTTCATTAATTGATCTCTATAGAGATGAATGGATGAATTAATTAAAACGATTTATATCATTATATGGAATGAAATTTATTTTATTAATAATTATGGGATAAAATATTTCTTTAAGGTGGGTAAAATAATATAATGATAAAGACAAAAGGGTGAAGGAAATAATATTGTGAGACAAAGGATATGTGATCCCATAAATAATGGGATATGTTTTCCCAGAAAATAGATGTCATCAATAGATGAATTATCATTAAGGGCTTTAATAAAGATTGATGAATTCATCCTTTGGGTTTAATGTATATGAATTAATCTATAATTGATTCACGTTACTAGAGATAATGGTTGTATAATATTGATGGGTAAATTTGGTTACATATGATTATGAGTATAAAAATCTATTTGAAGATAATTTTATTGAAATAGTTCTGATGTGAATGATTAATAATAATAAAAATTATATTTTCTTTATTATTACATCCATCATATGATGAGTTGAAATTTTGGGAACCAATTTGGGATGTTATGGAATATAATGAAAAAATTATTAAACCTATTTTTGATCATTATATATTGTTATTGATAGGTTAACACAATAACCAATACTTACAGATTTTTAAATTTTCTTTGATTTTATTAAAAAACGATAATTTTATGTGAATGACTTAGATGATATAGACTGAAATAAAATATGTAATGTGAGAAAAATATTGGTACCTTGATTGACTATGGGAAATTATATTTTCTGTAATCATATTCACTAATATTTAATATAGACTGTGATTAAGGTATATCGATAAAGGAATGTTATAGTGGTAGATATACACTATCCTCACTGTTTATCATTAGAAATATTGTGATGTCAGTAACTTTTTCCACATTCTCACCCATCATTCTGGGTAGGAAAAAATGATGATTTAGACATGTATCTACATTATCATACACAACTAACTATCATAAAATGTGTTAGAAATTTATGACAGGTAGTTGGGGAAGTCTATTTCTAGAAATATATAACGTGTGTGATAGATAGAGATATATTTTTCAACAGGAATCCTTGGTGATAGAAAATATATTGTAATATTTTTTAAGATGGATAGTTCTTCTAAAATCCCAAGTACAAGAGTGTGATTGAAAATAATTCAGGAAGGCATTTATATCCATTATCTATTCGAATGGAGAGATTGATATGTATGTAGATGTACCATATGTTATCTCTTCCTTAACCCATATATTGGGGACCTTGAAGGACCCAACATAAAACAACATCAATGATTATTATTATTCATTCTAGTTAACTATTTCATAGCATTTTCCTTGAAGATTTTTATTTCCACCATTTTTTAAACATGTATACATTTTCTTAATTGGGAATTAAATTTTCTATCATTCGATATGTTAGTTTCATTCATTAATTACAAGATATAGAGGCATGATTCATCAATAGATAATTGTATAATGGTTGAGATGCATATTTACTTCTATAACACCCCATGATTTTAGGATATATTTCTATTAATATTTTTTTTGGTTTTTTTATATTGGGTTACATGAAACCCCATGTCTAAATAAACTATAATAAATTATACCATTATAACCTAGCCATTAAATTTGAATTCAAGAATATGAATAACCAACTTATATAAATATTTTTTATTATACTTGTATAAAATAAATTCATTAGTTATTAATTGATCAGAAATAAAATTGATGTCATATGATAGAAAAGAGTTGTTTTTAAGAAAAATATTTTTCATGGACATAATGTATTTTTATTTTAGAAATTAAAATTAATCACTATTGGTGAATAATTATAAATATTTTTATTTTTAATTTTTTGTGTAATTTTTTTTAAAATTAATCAAATTATTTTAAAGGAATGAGTTCAGATAATATATATCTTGTTTTATGGATGAATATGTATTTTTCAAAAAAAAAAATTTGAATATTTTGTTTGCTTATTTTAAAATGAATTTCTTCATCTTATAGATATTGAATTTTAAAAAATTTAATTATTATTTGGAATTAGGTGGATTAATTTATTTATTTAGGTCCCTTTAATATTTGGTCAATATGAATAATAATAGTTTTAAATTTTGTCACCTCGACAAAGATAAAACATTTATAATAGGGTTAAAACATTGTGATAAGGGTTCTAAAATTTTAAAAAAAACATGCATTATTTCCTATCGGTTAAGTTCTGTTCTTCACATTACGTCCATGTATTGAATATATAGCCACTTGGTTACATATATCTTTTAATATAACTATTATATTAAGTTTAGAAAATAATAAATAATAAATGCCTCTCTTTCACTTTAATATCACTAATTTTTTTAATATAATGATAAAATAAGTATTATTTGGATTGTAAATGTTTATTAGAAAAACAATTATTAATTTTTTATCATATAAATGTATTTTTAATTTTTATTCATAGAATAATTACCTTAACCCATATACAATGATGACACTATATTTATTCAATTAATAGAAAAATAAAATGTATTATTTCAAAAATATATATAGTAAAATTATTTCTAAAATATTATGTTAAATGAATATTATATATTTATATGAAATATTCCTGATATGTGAAATCATTATATTAAAATTATATCTTTTACTTGGTGAATTTTATGTCAAATTTAATTTATAGTTCCAAAATTGATGTAAATGATATTTTATAATAAATTATAGTATATTAAATGATATAAAAATAAATATAATCTTATCATTGTACATGTAAATTGAATATGGTTTAAAATATAATAAATATTACATTTATGAGTCATTGTACAATTTATGATAACATTCATAACCCATTATGATTGAACTACATTCTACCATTGTTATAGAATAAAATGATAAACAATGGGGTTAATTGAAATAATAGGGTTTAAAATGAAACCAATACCAATATAAAATTTATTGAATGATATTATTTAGAAACTAGACAATTTTATTTGAATTCATGGATACCTTTAATAATTCATCTTTAGAATAACATTATTTTATTTGGATCTTTTTAGAAATTCAATGTGTGTCCTCTCCCTCAATTATAAAATGACACCCCTCCTTTATGTAATTTAAAAAATTACGAGCCATATATATCATAAAACACCATTCTAGTTATCTTTTATACTTCACTATAAATGTTATTATTGTTCTGGTGTGTTTAGAAGAACATCCCTAGGGTACTTAGTAGGAGATCCAAATGAGTTCTATGAAAGACCAAACAATGGAATAAACCTATAAATTTTTTGAATTCATCATTTTATCGAAATAAATATAAGGTATTTATTATTTATTATTGAGTTAATTATATTATATTTTTTGAAATTTTATTAGGATGATGATGAAACCATTTTCCATCATCTTTTTGATAAAATTAGATATGAGCCACACATTTAATTTTTTATCATCTTATTTAATTAATGGTTTTTATGATGGTATTATAGTCTAAATAAAATTTATTATTTAAAAATACTTATATAATAAAAATATCCCATATACCTTCTTATATTGAAGTTTATTAGAAAATTATAGTGTCCCTTGTGCGTATGTGTGGACTACCACATCCATAAAGCAATTTGATTTGTTTTTCATCTCCATTTTACCTGCATGGTAATTAGGATATATCTAATTAATAGATATAATATATATTTCGTAATAATTATTCTTTAATTTGGAAATTTATTTACATTTCACACATTTATTCCTTTAAAAACAAAAACAACATTTATGTGTATTTACAACCAACCGTATAAAGGAATGATGTAATTAATTTTTTTATCTCTATATTTTATATGTGAATATATATATATATACAATGAATATATATTATATTCAGATAATGACCAAAATTATACAGAATATGTATCCATGATCAAAATATTGAAACTAGAACATCTAATGTAAAATTCTTATGAAGAATGAAAGAGTTAACAACTTGAAAAAGAAATTATAATACAGAATAATTAATAAATAGGTGTAATATTGATATAAGTGGATTATATATGAATTTATACATTTTTATTTATTTTTATATAATAATAATAAATTTTATTTCTTTATATAGGAGAATAAGGATCAATTCACCATTGTGGAACTTGAGATAATGGGCTTTTACTAAAATTGCATTTGTTATCAGTATTGTTTGAAGTTTAGTTATTGATGATGAAATTTCATGATATATTTATCAAAAAAATTCAATATTTGTATTCTCCTCTAATAATTTATATATAATACATCTTTTCCATTAATTTTAATCTCATTATGTAAATATGAGAATGAACAAAAAATTGAAAGAGAATCAACTTTGTTTCCATTTTTGATTGAAAATCCTTTTTCATAAATGTTAATTTTTTAATAAAATAATTTTCTTGATTGTTTTATTACTCCCTATTGTTTAATTAAATTAATTTTAAAAATTACTAAACTTTATGAATTAGTTTAAAAAGAATACTATTGTGATTTTCCAAAATGATATACTTATTGACTGTTTTTACAATGTTATGAATGAAATCTATTTATTTAACTTATATGAAATGAATATAATTTTCCAATATCAAGACAACTCAATAAACTGAAGCATACATTACACTTTTCCTAGGTTCTTTATTAATAATATAATATCAATATTAATTTGGAATTTTTTTCAAAATACTTGAGTTGAAAGTGGAATTTTATTTACCTCAAGAAATATTCCAATTGATATTTTAAGGGAATTTTCATCTAAGAAGACATAAATTTATGAATGTTATTCTTCATTGGGAATATGTATCAATAATAACATTCATATTATTTATCCATATTTTTTATGATTATGCTGGAATGTTATTTAATAAACCTATTCATTTTCTATGTGTTATTATATGATGAATGGATGAAATTGTTATGAAACCAATTTTTTTCCATGGGTTACGCCATAATGAAATGTCTATGAAGCCCATTTCTTGTTCATAAGTTTTGATATTATAATTGTGTTGATATTTTGGCTTACCCATATATTATTTTCACAATATGATAGGTTATATCAATTTATATGACCATCTATTTCTTTTTGTAAATATGTATATCTCTTGAGATAAATAGGATTATAATGTGGAGAATAGAAAATCCAATATGGTAATATATCTAATATGATTCTATTGGGAGAAACCCATTATTAATATAATGGTTTAGGGAGTGAACCAAATTCACTATGATAGAATTGGATATAATCCATTACTACTAAGGAATTTATTTTCTAGAATTATGTTTTTCCAAAAAATTATTTCATATGAAATTGTTATTCCCTCAAAGAATATGTTCTGTGATTCCATTATGATTCATGTCTTATTAACTACCAATGATCAATGAATAACTCATGATTATGTTATATTAGAAGAAAGGTCATATTATAACATGTTATTATCATGTTCTAAAACCCTTATCCTCATCTTATATATAACTAATAAATCAGTTATCCATTGTTTACTCTTACTGAGCATCTGATGTCACCTTTTCTTATGATTTATTTACCCAAGTTATACAGAATGATTTTATGTATGATATGTTTTAGAAGGGTGCTACTTACGATGAACATTGTAACACCCCAGGTAAATAAAGAATATGAAATTTTTATATTTATCTATATTTTTTAATAAAATATTAATATTACTTTAAACGGGATGCTATGCTCGATGGCGTACCCAATACGCAACAATGAGTTTTATGGAAATATTACGTTGCACTCTAATAATAAAATAATATTATTTTAAATGGTAGTTAATTCCTAGCCGTTGTAATGGAGGGAATGAACAGAACTAACTACAAAATGATTTTATTTGTTTGTCAAATATATTTACTCTTTAAAATAAATGATAGAGGATTAAAAATGTGAATGAATCCAATTTTAAGCGTAGACAGTCTAAAAGGTCGACAAACCGCCTTTTGAAGGCGAACCTCTTTTAAATCAACTTTTTGACAATTTTATGTGTTATATTTGACAAAATAAAATTCTTATTTAGAATTGGGATATCAAAATTTACTTTGTTTAAATTTTTGTTATTTTTCTGAAAAATTTCAATTTTTAATGAATACTGAAAAATGTGGTATTTTAATTCCAAACCTCTTTTTAATCTAATTTATTTATATGATTATATTATCTTTTTAATTGGTTTTAAATTGTAAATAGAATATTTTTTACCATTTAATTTGATGGTGTTCATTGTAATTAATATCTCTTTAAGATTGGACATAAACCAGTGTCAATCTTTTGAAAGATATTATTTCATAAAAACACGCTATTTGTTTTAACAGCAGGGTTTAATTATAAAATTAATTAATGAAACTTATATGTCATTAATTTGGTAAAATATACATCGTTTTTGAATTTGGAATATCAAATATATCTTAGGGTGAATTTTTTGTATTTTTCTGAAAAACATCAATTTTTGATGAATAGTGAAACCACAAAGTGGTGGTTACAAAATTTGATTTTTCGTTTAAATGGGACATTACCACTTCTGTGATTTGAATTTCAAAAATCCAATTTAAATGATATTAATTGTTAAGTAAATTGTGGTTCAATGGGATGAAAATAATTTTTGATGAAAAGTAACTTTTATGTTTTATTAATCGCGATTAAAGTTCATTAGTGTAATTTAAGGTTAAAATGATATTATAATAAAATGAAAATATATTGAAACTTGTAATAAACCTATTGGATGAGTTATGGAAGACCAATACAACCCATGGGTCTATTTTTGGTACCCCATGGAGCCACATGGGTTTGATAATGACATTTATTCCTTTTATTTAAAGTTAAAATAAAAATGTCACAATCATGATTTGTTTTACTAAAACAATTTTTACATGTGGTTATAAAATTCATAATTTTGACTATAAATAATAATTTAAAAGATAAAAATATTTCCTACATCATGATATTTCTTTTATAATTTTTAGACATTATATATATTAAATTATTAATGAAATCATGATGATGCATCGATTAACTCATTAATAAAGGATTTAAATAAAATGGAATGATAATGTAAATTCTAAGACCTAAACATGTCCAAAACCTATTGTATGGTTGGATTTAGTACCCTTATCACCATATACTCGAATTATATCAATGTGGGACCATTAAAATCAGAAAACCATTTGAAAATAAAGTAACATTTTATACTTTACCAAGAGTGCCCCTCCTCTCCTCTTATAAAAGGCCCCCACCTTACCCACACCTCTCAAGCCTTTGGATCGGCCAATCTCTTATCCTTTTGTCTCTCCACATCCCTCTACTAATCGTAGAGGCCTTAAATTAGGCAGGAAGCTCTTCAAGAAACCCTTTTGGTTCAAACAAAAGGGAGTTACCCTATTTTAAGGTAACGTCTTCACCTGTGCTCTTTTGTTTTATTTTGCTTCTCCAACCCCATAAACTATTTTTATACATTTCTTTTGTAACAAATCCAGTATCTTCTATATAATAGGATGTTGTTATAATAAGTATTCTAGATAAACTTACACACACCTTTATATAATGGTTAAAGAACATACTATTTCTGTGGATGGCGAATTTCTGCCTCACGAAACGATGATTGTTCAACACTAATATAACACCTTAAAAGGTGGCCATTAAGATGTCAGTATGTTTATATATGATATATAATATGTTTATGTATTACTTAAGCTTCTGAATTTTTCAATTTTTTCATACCTTTTTGCCTTCCATTATGAGTATACGCGATATCTTCAGTTTAGGAAGTGCGGACTACCGCCCCCTCAAAGTGATTTGATTAATTAAAGCCATATGTGGGATGTATAAAGGACAGATTTAAAGTTATTATATATTATGTTATAATGGAATTATAATATACCTTTATATCATTATTTTTTTATTTCCATTAAAGTATGAGATAGAAATGAAAGTAGCGTTCATGCGTACGTACGACTTACCGTCTCCATGAACGGTGCATTTCATTTCTTATTCTCAAATGCAATGCACTATTATAAGTACATATAATGGATATATATGATGTATGATACATCTAATGGATGAATATAATTCTGGAATTAAATATATACATATTTCTTATTTAGTTTTAATTCCATTAATATGACATAAAAATGAAATTAGCATTCATGCTTATGTATGGCTTACCGTCTCCATGAACGGTGCATTACATTTCTTACCTCTAAATGATTATGTAATATTATAAATACATGTATATGCTGGATATATATGATATATATGATATCCAAATCATGAATATCATTATTGAGATAATGGGTATTTGACTACGTGAACAACTTGTAAATATAAGAAGTTCCCTTTTGACTCAAGTTCCAAATAATGACAAAACAACAGTTATTTACTTAAATGATTACATAATGTTCATGAAATGGTAATAAGTGATATAAAAGAAATAGTGAACTTGAAAAAGGTTCTTAAGGAAGTAGAAATTAACTAATGTTTTTTATTTAGGAGACTAAAGAACGATCGAGTCAAGTTGGACCCGAGGTAAGGGATCCTACTCCTCTCGTTCTCTCTAAGTACACTCTTTTATGTCATTCCTTTTAAGCTCATATTTCGTGTAATTGGGATGTTATTTTATATTAATCTTACTGTAATTTTTATGTTCATTTGATGAGAGACCATATTCTCTCTCATCAATCCATTTTGGATGTTTTGAGTGGCGTCGTTAGGCTGCCGAATTTTCGTAAGAGATCTAACCTCTCTATTTCTTTTTATATACTCTCTTTTATATCACTTCTTTTTAGATCATCTTTGTTATGTTGAGGGATGTTATTTTATATTCATATTTCTTTAAACATCATGTTAATATGATTAGAGACCCTATTTGATTTCATCAATCAATTTTTGTCAGTTTTAAGTGGCGTCGTTAGGCTGCCGAGTTTTCGTAAGGGTTTTTTCATCTCACTTTTATTCCCGTGAGATTTATGCTATATTTTCCTCAATTTCCTTTGATTGGTGTAAGTAATGCCCATTATTTTACTCATTGTGTAATATTATTTCATTTATTATTATTTACATCAATTTTGTATTGTCCTTCTTTCACGGGGTGTATGTTTCGAAATATACCCATGTCGGTAAGGGAACCTTTAACCCTCCTCTTTTTAAAAGACTTATTTTGTTATGTCTTTTAATTCACATACTATTATGTTGGGATATGTTCTTATATATCCTTATTTATGTAAATTTTATGTCCAAGTGATGATATCCCCTTTATCTCTCTCATCAACCCTTTTTGTAAAATTTTCTGTGACGCCGTTAGCCTGTCGAATTTTACCAAGTAAACTTCTTAACCCAATTTAGATTTCATTGGGTTCAACATGTAGTTATTGAATATGTCATAATTTGAATATGTGTGAATAACCATTGATTGTTTTACACTTAATATCCACTTATATTGGGTGTATTTATATTTGTCACACATAATTATGAGATTGATTTATCCTTAATTTAAGGATACATTCTTTATAATAGATTTCATCTCATTTTACATTTCTTTTGAGACTTCATTGTTGTTATGCACAAATTCACTATTATATGGTGTGTATACTGTCCTTTGACATATTATATCATGAATACCTTAATTCTCATGATATTATGATGTTCAGATTAAATGTTATTCCGCTATTATTTGTATCCAAGAGTCTCTCATTTTGTTAAAAACTCTTTAACAAAAATATCGTTTTAAATGTTTTAAAGATTTGTTATACTAAATATTTATCTTTAATTTCCATGTTTTCAAAATGGTTTTCAATATTTATTTATATGTACATTAATGTTTTAAAATTTTAATTCCATTAAAAGCTCCAAAGTGGTATTGGACACTTTTAATCAAAAATCTCTTTTAAATGTTTTTTGAAAATAGATTGATTAATTCAATATCTGGGAATTACATATTGTAATTGCAAATGAAATGTTGTTATTTAAATGTTTATATTTTCAATATTTTTTGTGTAATGATGGTACTTGGACATTTTACGGGTGGTTACCTGATAAAGCATATGACAGGTGGTGTCGTGAATACCAGGACGGGTGGTTACGTTATAACCCCCAATTCATTGGGTATGGAAGTCAGCCGTATGACTAGTCCATTAAGTATGTATGGATATTGGCCGAATGGCTATTCCAGTATGTATGTGTGGATGTCGACCGTATGGTTATTCCACTTAAGTATGTTTATGTCCCAATTTACCTTTATATGTTATGTGATCTTTATATGGGTTTTATGGTAATCTTTTGGTTACAGAAGGGTAAGTAATAAACTTTTATTCAGTGAAGAGTTTTTACTACTTTGAAAAGGTGAAAAGTATTACTTTGATAAAGTATACATGGTTTACTTGTTGTTTTGAAAAACTAATAGTTTCCATTCATTTTGTATCCCTTACTGAGCTTTTTATTCTCACCCCAAGTTTTTTTGAAATGTTTATCACATGAATTAACGTGGAATAGGGTCAAGGATGGGATCAAGGGAATGTCATGCTACATAAAACATGGAACTAGACATGTTTCTTTTTAATAGTTTTTTTTATTTTATAGAAATTTAGTAGGAGTGACTAATTTGTGATCTTTTGAGATGTAATAGTTATGTCCTAATTCTCTAAAACTCTAAACCTGAAAAGATCCTCAATGTGAATTATTGTTTTAATTCAATATTAAGTAAGGTTTAAGGCTGGGGCCTAATAAACATAGTGTGATATGATGCAGTAAACTTATGGACAAGTTATTTCTTTCTCCATGTATCCAATGATACTAGAACTACATGATACTAATATGGATCAATATTCCATATAATTAATATTCATTTGATAATATGAAATATATATTTATAAAAATATGGTTCACTACTGTTCGTAACAGATAACGGTTTAGTAATCCACTAGAAACATGGATTATAAAACTTTTGTAATAACCCTTATAATAATTCTATGTATAGGATAATTCTCAATGTTTTTATTATTAATTGAGTATGTTTTTCAATTGAAAAACATCCATATTAGGATACTATATGTGGAAATGGTTTTGTAATATATTAATATTAGGGTAATAATGCATAAAAGAGTTGGGTGAGTATATCTCATCCATCAGTCTGGTTCATGGTGAGTATACCCTCACTACCCACATGTTTTGACACTATAGATGGATATTATTGCTTTAAATAATATATTTTTTATAAACATTCATTGAGGATTTTTGATTATTATAACTAAAGATAACCTACATTAAACCAAATGTATAATACATTGAATGGAAATATATATGTTCTAAACATCCTATGAATAATTATTCATGATTATATGATAGTCCAATTTGATTAATATGAATGTTGGACACAAAACCCATTTTGGTTTAATATGGGATATGTGATATAATTATGAACATTAGGTGGTAATATGTTTTTTTCAAATATCAAATTACTTATCTATTAGTAGTTATGGGAATTATTGTATGTTAGGAAATGTCATAAAGAATATTAATTCTTATCGTTAAGGATAATTTGTGAAATTAGTATTGAAATGACCTAATTGTATAATGATCACATATCATGATTATGATTATTCTCTAACTATATTTTGAAGAAATTTTATTCCTAAAAATATTTTTATTCACCCAATGTATGAATTTTATTTTATTTTAGGCATATATTGGATTTCGTTTCATGAATAAAAAATCAATTAACGAGGAAATAAAGTCACATTTGATATTGTAATCCAACCTATGATAATCTACCAGTGAGATGAATATTCTCCAATTCCAACTGAAAATGAATACAATGTATGTGTCAAAATTCAAATTCAAAATTGGTGTTTACCTCAAATGATTGTGGAGGATAGAAAAATTAACATTATACCTATTTTATAAGAGTCTTTGAATGTGTTTTTCAAAATGTTTTGTAGTGGACCACAAAATAGTGAAATTGAGTTCTTAATTGAATTCATACAATGTCAAAAACATATTGTAAATAATCTATATAGAATGGCCCTGATTGAGATGTATGAAGTTAAGAAGTATCTACGGGAGAATATTGATTAGGGATTAATTTTTTCAATCGCTTCCACATGGGTTATTTTGGTTATGAATAAATAAGAATATATGTTGCTATTTATTGATTATCAGGAACATAAATAGATAGAAATCATGATAAAATATAATATAACCCTTATTCATGACTCGTTTGATCAACTACATAGAGCTCATTACTTATCATAGATTGAACTTCATTCTAGATATCGTCATCTTAGTTTTAGGAAGGAAGATATAAATAATACCACATTCTGTACAATGTACGGAAACTATGAATATATAGTGATTCTATTTGTTCTAAAAAATATCTCCACTTACATCATAGATTGGATGAATAGTGAATTTAGATATTACCTTAGACAATTTGTGTTAGTCTTAATAGATGAAAATATTAAATATTCAAATAGAAAATAAGAGTAAGAAGATCACATGATGACTATAATAAAGACCCAAATGATTGTTAAAATTAATGAAAAGTTTACAAAGTGTAAATATTGTCTATAATAAGGTGCATTTTTTGTCATATAAAATAAATATAATGTATATTGATGGACATATAAAAGAGATAATTTTTTTAAACATTTGTCAAAGAATATACACTATGACTGAGACCCATTGTTCATCTAGTTTTTCTATATTCTATTATAATTTTTTTGGGGAACATAATACAATAAAAATGATAACCCAAAAGGGATCCATGTTATTTGGATATATGAATATGAGAAAAATGTAATGGAATTTAAAAGAGGATTGGTCTGTCCACTTGTGGTCAGATTTCACAATAGTGGATAGGGGTTGGTAATCTATAGTGATGCATCACTAAAGGGAATGAATTGTGTTATTATTCATTATGACATGGTTATAGTTTATTCCTTGTCAAAATTGAGGGTTCTTGAGAAAAATTACCCAAATCATGATTATAATTAACTAAGGAATTATTTCATTATAGATATCATGGAATTATCATTTTATTGTAATATGTGAAATATATTATGATCATAAAAATATAAATTATATTTTCTTATATAATTAATTCAATATTCTCTAGAGAAGATGGTTGGAACTGATAAAAGATTCCAAATTCATAATAAATTATTCCATGGTAAAGAGAACAAGGTTTTTGAAGATCAAATTTGAAAGAATCATGCTAGATTATATATGTTGCTGATGAAAAAAGGTCCAATATTTTCCTATTTATAATTAAAGGATTTATAAATCCTGGTGGAATGATATAAATATGATCTTTATCAATTAGTATTTATCCATCTATCCGTGTGGGGATTAAAAAGAAGTATAATGAATATGTGTAATAGGAGAAGAAAGTGAGAAATTATCTTGAGTTTAACCTTTATTATGTTTTGAATGATAGAGTCCCATAGTAGTATATGTTTCCCATACCTACTGTATTTGAAGAAGGATATATTATATTTGACCAATAATACATCATTATTTGATCATATTTGATTAACTAAGATGTATAATGACATGAAAGAGTACTACTAGTGGGATCACAGGAAGAGATATATAATATAGAATTTATTTTAATGATTATTATGTTATGTAGTTATGTTATAGTGACATAAGTATAAGGATAGGTTGCAACCATTACACATACTATCATAGAAATAGGTAAACATCACTAGATATTTTTCATCATAATCCAAAAAACATATAATCACCATTATGTTTTTTGGTTTGTAGTCAATCATCTTAAAAAGTCAAAAATTGTCATTTTTATCAATAACGATTTTTCTCTATTTTCCTTTTATGATATAATTTACATAAGTGGTTTGGTTTCATGGTTCACCACATTATATTATATCGAATCGAGATCGAATGTATACCATGAGTTTCTTGTGAAGACTTCAGCAAACTCCATATTAAGTGATTAGTTTCAGTATAGTGTATCATCTTAAGAGAGATGGTTAGTTTGAGAGATGTATTCAAACCTTAGTGGATATGTTTGGATCTTTTTTTGTTTATTTTATAGGCAGTTGGTATCAACACCATCATCAAGTTGAGATTTTTTGATAAAAATATATTTCAATAATACTGTCAAATGGATTATGAGGAATCTATGTATGGAATGAATTTTTTCAATCCAACATGCTAGAATGAAATTGGAATTAAATTTTTGGGACCTATGATAGTCGAAGAAAATTGTGGAGAAATTATGATCTATTCAACAACACATCATGGTATGTCAAATTTGATAGAATGTAATTATGATAATCATTGTTTTGTTTTTTGTTTGAGGTATCAGTAGATATTGTTAGTGAATTGATTAATTTATGAAAATTATGAGATTATAGATTAATTAAAATTATATCTATAATAATACTTTACCCTTAATGATCCTTGATTGAGTAGGTATAATAGAATTTCACATTCCCCTTATTCCAAAACTCTATAAAATTTATGATATGTTTTTTATATCTCTTCTAAAGATGAAAATAAATGTGGCTTCACATGTAATAAAATCATAGGTCCTACAATGGTAGAATTATATTTATTATGTAGAATAACGGGAAGAAAATTTGGACCATATAGATAAAGTTATATGAAACCAGACATCTAACATGCTATATGTTATTTAGAGGAATATAAAATTAAACATGATACTTTATAACCCAATGATGTAATGAAATAGGGATACCATCATTGGAATTACATTATGTGATGAAATTTCAGGGGAAATGTAATTTAAATGGGGATTGATCAAAAACCTCAATATTCTATAGTATATTTCATTTCAAATAATTTTTTTCCTGATAGCTTGTGATAAATGAAACCATTATTTTAAATGAATCCAAATAAATTATCCTATTATAAAATATCTATTAAATTGGTGGGTATAAAAATGGAAAAATATATTTAGAAAAATATATTTTTTAAACATGACTAATATAAATAAATAAATTATTAATTGATTAGATATAATAGTGATATCAGTTGAATGTTAAAGACATGTTTTTCTAAGAAAATGCCTTTACAATCAGAATGTATTATCGTCTTAATAAATTAAAATAAAATCTATTCGTGAATTACTTTAATAGAATTATATATATATTTTGTTTATTTAATTAAATTCTTTAAAAATTGTCTAATATGTTTTCAAGGTATCAGATAATTATGTATATGATGTTTTATTCTTAAAAATGTATATTTTTAAAAAATATTTTTTCACCACATTCTACACACATAATTTAAAAATTATTTCTTCTAATTAAATATATTAAATATTTTTTTTCATATTTAGAATTAAGTTTATTAAATTTATAAAATTGGACACTTTTATTTTTAGCCGATTTGTTTAACAACCATAGTAAAATTTCCCACCTTGATAAGGGTAAAATGTGTATAATGGAGCTAAAACTGTGGGATAAGTATTTGAAATATATCTAACACTTCTGATCATCATATTAAATGAGGCAATTTCATCTATTTCCTTTCAAAGATCAAATATATTCCCACATTATTCCATATATCCTTAAATATTAACATTATATTTAATTACCAAAATAATAAATACAATATATCAATCTATTTTCATTAATATCTCTAAAATTTTCGTATAAGGACAAAAAGAGGAAAAGATCAGTTGATGTTTTTTATTTTAGTTTTTTTTAATGTAAATTTTTTATAATTTTTATTGATTCAATAAATACCCCAAACACTTATGAAATGATGACAGAGTATTTATACTATTAATAAAAAATTAATTAAATGATTTTAAAAATATTATAATGTGACATAGTTCTAATGAAATATTTATTTTCATTAATCAATTATATAAATATCAAATTTTATGTATTTTTTAAAATATTACATTCTAAATCCATATTTTTCATGTCGTATTTGATGTCCAATTAAATTATTATTTTTAAAATCAATATTAATAATATATTATAAAAAAATATATTTTATTAATTTATTTGTAATTAATAAAAATCATATCATAATCTAGGTTAATTTAATATGATTTTACATATCAATTATTATTCATTAATGAGCCATTTTATCATTTATGGAAACAGTCTTGACTCTTTATGATTGAAATATTTTATATCACCATTATGGTAAAAAATTACTGATGAAGGTGTTAATAAAAATGATATTGTTTAAAATAAAAAAGTACTATAAATTTGATTATTTATTTCTATGGTTACCCTATCATATATGTTTAATTCATAGACATTTTGATGCATTTATATTGAGAATATAATTGTTACATTTAAATAGTTTATGAAATTCCATGTGTGTCCTCTCCCTCCCTTTTAAAACGACACCACATATATTATTTACCAAACATTAAGAGTTATAGGTCTACAAAACCTTAAATAATTCCCTTCTCAAATAAATTAGATAAATTATATTGGAAATGGTTACCAAGAAAGGGTATCCTTAAGATCATTAATAGATGATCCGAAGAAGTTATTTTAATGAAGAGGTAATCTCCTAAACTGATAACCTTTATTAATTATTATTTCACAATCTATAAATATAGGAAATATATTATAAATTAATAGAATACTAATAATATATATACTAAAATGATATAATTATTATGAAAATATCATTATATATTCACTTTCCAATGAAATGATAAGTGAAATTATCAATCCTACGTATATATGACTTTCAGTCTCCACGCAGTGACATAATTTGTTTTTCATAACCATATTTTATTGATGTGTATTTTGATGGGTTTAATATTTATATACTTTATTTGTTATATAATTATTATTCTATAATAATATTATCATATCTTCATTCTTACATTCCAATCTATTGTAAACTGATAACGCTACTCATGTGTACTTGTGGACAACCACCTCCCTGATGTGATATCAGGTTTTCATATATATTTTATATAGATTATAATAAATTTATATTTATAAAATATATATGAAATATTATATATATTAATGATTCAATAAAGATGAATATATTTTTAACCTTATTTCATTAAATCCCTCCAAAAATGAAAATAACATTCAACGCACCCACGACCTACAATATCCATGAACTAGTATTTCATTTTTCTATCTATAACATTTATGGATGACATAAATAAATAAATAAGGTTTGTATAAGATATTTATTTCGTTATTGTATGTATGTATAAAATAAAATAACGATCATATTATAAGGATCAAAACATTCAAACTGAAATTCGTATAAATATTAAAATAGGCTAACGTCCTAAAATGATAATTTTAATAAGTAATAATTAATATATTGTTGTTAAAATGTAAAAAGTGGATCATATATTATATTATATTTTTTTAAGTTCCCTGGTCTTGTATTATAATAAATTTAAATTTAATATATAGGATTTTAGTGAATTTTCAATGTATGGGTAACTTGGGGTATGTGTTTTAAGGTAAAATCACATTGTTTATTAGGATTGTTTTTTATTAAGTTTATTATGATGAAAATATGTCATGTATCTCTCAATAAACTCATGAATTTTTTATAATGATGTTTTTTATTTAATATTATTTTACTCTATTTATGTAATTAAAAGATTTATAGTATGTCTCTATTGAAATCCAATTTTATATCTTTCTATGTTTAAAAATCCTTGTTCTTCCATGTCAATGTTTTCACTATAATGTTATCAAGAATGTTTTAATACTATTATATGACTGATTAAATTCATTTTTAATAAATATTTAATTTTATAAAAAAATTTAAATTATAATTCATGTCTTTTTTCAAAACGAGGTGCATTTTGACTTTTTTTACAATGATATGAAAGAAATGTTTTATTTTGATTTCTAAAACAAGAATTAAATTTCTTTCCATCATGACCACCAAATATATTAAATCATCTTTGACATTTTACTATTAACTAAGGATTTGATTCAATGATTTCAATCTTATTCAATTTATGGATGTATTATTAGTTTGATGAAAATAATATTTATGAAACTTGTTCATTTTATATGGGTTATCATATGATAAATTGATGAAATGTTTATGGAAACTATTTCTTCTCCATAAGTTATGACACTATGAAATGATTCTGAAATCCATTTATTTTACAATTTCTATGATATGATGAAGGTTTCATGATATTCTGTTGAAAATGTTTACAATTATCATTATGTGATGTGTGGCCCATTAATTTTATATCCCAAAAATGCATTTGATAATGATGGATATCCGATGTGATAAACATGACTGTAATAGAGAGTAAACATAGTTTTGTAAGGGACTATGTAAACTATGAGAGTCTTATTATAGATCCTTGAATACTATGATGGTTTGGGGAGTGAACCCAATCCACGATGATAGAATTAGAATCAAGCATTGAAAGACAAAAAATTTATTTTCTCTACTTATGTTTATTCCACAAACATATGTCTTATTAACAATTTATACTCTCAAGGCTCATGTTCATGGATTTTTAAATGATTCACATCTCAGGAACTCCAAATATTTATACAATTATTCAAGATATTGATAAATTACATGAAAGGTATGATTTTAAAATATTATTCTCATGTTCTCATACCTTTATGATCACACAATGTTTATGTCATCATTAATGTCTACATTTATTAACCTTACTTAGCGTTCTATCATACCCTTTCTTATTTTTCCTCTCCCTAGGTTATATATAATTTGTTATGTATGATATTATTAATAATGGTTATATTAATGAAGAACATATGAGGATATTAAATAGTTCACTTAAGATCAAATATTTTATGTAGCCATGTTTCTAATGACAATAAACCTATATGATTCTGGTGTGTTTCATAATTCTATGAAATTAACATTAAACTAATAATATGTAATTTATATATAAGAAATTTATGGTTTTCTATACATCCTACATCTCATGATTAGTGTATCAAGGGTGAATCACTTCATAGGATAATCTATTATAGAAAATTTACATCGATATTTCTCTTTTTTAATGGAATATTAAAATATAAGGAGGAATTTTTTTTTATTTATTAGTATATTTACTACTATTAATAATACATATATATGGAGACAACATCAAGTGGTGTCATATTGTCAAAACATTCTTATTACGGATTCATGTTGAAACTAAATGTTAAGAAAGTTTGATTACTATTTGGGGTGACCGTTTTTGGAACTGTTATATATATCCATGCAAAAGACATGTATATTGCTCTCACTATGTCTATACAAATGACATATAGTTCATAGAGGATCTTTGATACTAGGAATTGATAAATGATTCAGATTTTTTTATTTAGCGAAGGAAAAAAAATTTGACCACCTTTGAAACATTAGTATTAGTTATGTATTCTTCTATTGGTGTGATATTATGCTTAGCAATTAATTTGTATTATTTTTCACTATACCATAAAACATATGATATGTATCTATATTTTATAAATTTAAATTTTATATTACATGAATTTCATTGGGGTATGGGGGTGTATTATTGTCAGTTATTGGTTGATTTAGTGTATATTATTATAATGTTGTTTAAATACATTAGTGATTCTCACTATCCCTTGACATAGTGAAGGAATTATTATGGAGTTATATTAATGGTGATATGGAATATGATATATTGTTATCAATGATATAGGAAAGTGTTTGGAGTTATTGACATGTGGGGATGGTAGGTAGATTTCATACAATGTCTTACTATGGATATCTATAATATTTGATTATTTATTTTGATGTTTATAGTGACCAATAAATTGTTAGTAATTAATCTTATCAAAGAAACACGACTTAGACAGTTTTATGTTAACCAATATTTTAATAGTTGGATCAAGCATTATATAATTCCAGTCACAATTTTATGAATTTTTATATAATTTTACTAGATTAGAGGATATATTATATATGATAAACTGATGCTTAATCCATCGACATCCACATTATCTTCTAGGAGTTTGAGGTTGAGATTCCACTTTACTGATAATGGGAAGGGATTGTTTGGAATGGGATATTACCCTGTTCATCTTGGGATATGGTTATAATTCGAGATTAATAATGCAGTAGATATCCAATTATTTAGCTGTTTATACATAATTTTAATGGATTTTACATGTATTATATATTAGTATATCAATATGGGGGTATCTATTACATATATAATGGATAAAACATTAATCAAAATTTTCAATATTTTTCATTGTTTTTTTACTAGTAAATTTTAATTAAGAATACATACCCATGTGATATTTGAGACTCCATATACATCTAATCAAAATAGGGAACTATATCCATTATTCTACATCAATTAGAGTTCTACCATTGGGTATTTAATGTTACAGGATTTTTTATTATCATATTATCAAATTCAAAATTTATTTGTATATTAGAATATCCCTAGTAGTTGTGAATGTGATTTTGAGGAATTTCTACCAAATTTTACTTCCTGATTATTAATAAATTACTGAAATAATATAAAATAAAGTTTATATTTTATGTATTAATAGTTTCTACCCATATTTATTCTAAATGTTGATGTATTATAATACTACTAAATGAAAATGGGTTTGTTTATTTTTTGGGATTCGAAATTCATTGTAAAAATTCACTATAGATATTTTTCAAGGATTATAAAAATATATTTTTAATTACTTCACATATTATGAAAAAATATATTTCATGACTATGTAGTTGTATTATTTGAGATTGTGAAATATAGTTCATGGTGAAATTTTTCTATGTCACGAACCACCCACAAATGACATTGTTGTACGTGTATCAAGGAATAATCAACAAATGTACATCATGCATCGAATGTAGAGCATAGAGATGATACCCCATGTGGTTATAGTTTCTATTTATTGTGAAATTTAGTTGAATGATTGTTTTTTATTAGTGATGAATCCCATCATTTTGAGGTTAGTTGTTGAGATGTTTTATGGAAAAAAATTGATGGTGTAGCCAAAAGATCATGATCGTCATCTATTAGTATAACATTTGTATAAATGAAATGTAATCATTGTTCCCACCTAGATTGAAATTCATTGATTTTTATGATCATCATTATTAGAAGGAATATTAATAATTTTATTTTAAAAATACATTTCCTATAATGAGTGATGGATATCTATTATGGTGAAGAGATGAAATTAATAAATGAAAATGAAATCAAAGGAGAAAAAATTATTCTAGTTTGATAATATTATTTATTTATTTTGGAGATTTTACAATGACATGATAAATACTTTTTTGGATGTCCTTAATGGATTGAGAAGTAATAAATTCAACATTAATCCCTTTTTTAGTAAAAATTAATGTAATAAAATTGATGAAGTTCTTTTTCGTTAGTACATATGTAATGTACCTCCCCATCTCACTCCATATATTAGCCAAACTAAACTAATACAAGACCTAAGGTCTTCCTCCCCATATTCCAGAGACAACCAAATAGAATCAAAGGAAAATAAGAATACTATGGTGAGATTATTACCATTATATGAGAGTGAGAAATAAAAATATATATATACAAACAATATACATATCAGAATATATGCAATGGTTTAAATAAATCATTCCATAATAAATAAAATATTGAAATAAGGGAATACAAGATCTATAAACTAGTCGCATGATCACATATAAATATAATGATGAAATAATATAAAAAATTTGATCTCTGATATCATTGATCCATGCCATATCCAAGCCTCAAATATAACTCAAGATTCCCCATCTTAAAGATGAAAATGCAACCCTCTACCCAAATTTTTCTTAAAACCAAGTGAGAGTCTTCTAAGATTCACCAAAGCAATGGAAAACTGATCAGGTTTTTTTATAAAACATAGTAGTGAACAACCATCATTCTATCAAACTATTTGACAACAAAACAATATGTGTATGTGAAATACTTAAAATAAATAAATTACCCACTATAAAATATTCTATACTACATTATTTGTCTTCATATCATTATTTCTATTATATTTTCAAAATGATATATCAAAACAAGTATCCCAACATCCCAATTGGAAACACATACATCTAACCCAATACAAAAAATCATCACCAGTAATTAGATATATGACCCTAATTGAATACACTTACCTTGACCAAGGCCATATTGTCTTTGGGCTTGAGCATCACCTTAAGGGATCATGTTCTTCTCACTAGGGCTCCCTAGCTTACACCTGCATCATGATGAGTAGTATAACCCGGGGAATAATGAGATATCCCTCATACTAATGCCATCATGATAAACCCCACAGGGTACCTAGACATTCCCAATATAATTATGATGAATGATTACTAGGAGGGGGAGTTCATATTCATTCCTATACATCCATGAATGGTTCATTATTTGGTGACTCAACACATAGAATTGAATATGATTTATGGATCTCACTATCAATCTCTTAGGAATATAATAACACGGGTATAATAATCCAATCGATCTCTACTACAACCATCATATTCTAGGGTGTATCATATGAATTGATCAAAGGGAACTGATAGTCTCCCTTGAGATATGTAACAGATGTTATATCGTATATAAGACTACTGATAACCTCATTAAACCATTCTAACCTCGATAATCATGGTAATTTTCAATTGTGTACCGGTACCTCCATTCGAATCCCAAAACCCATGATATCACAATGGCATTATAAAATCATTATAATATATTCTATCACATGAATTATTGTACCTAGGTCCACAAATTCTCTAATACTAGATCATATGTTCAATATTTAGGCACCCACTATTGTATCAGTAAAATCAATGGATGATATCTAATCTTGTAATCATCCCATAATATACTGTGATATAGGATCCCAAAAATACCAGGAGTCTTGGTGTCTCATCATGAAAACGTTTAAGTTATGGTCATCTACAGATATTACTATTGTGAAATTCATGAAGGTTATTTTCTTGGAATCATGGGAAATTAAAAATTATATCCACAAGTAAATAAAATAAATCAAATGTAATGTTTGTAGACCCCCACACCTAAACATAGTGTCATATCCCCATTAGGAATCAACATCATTTTGGGTTCTAGGATGGAATCCACAACCATCCGTAACCAATGACGCACACATTCACTCAGATTCATCTTTTAATGGGTCATCTATAAGGGTCCCCATGATCAAAAATGTACTGGATGAAACACACTCAAGAGCATTGATCATAAATAGTCTATTTTAAGAATTTCACATTCTCAGAGGACATCTTATCCCTTGGAGTCATCGAATCTGTTAACCATCCACATAATTAGGAATAGTATATGTCACTATAAATAGCCTCAAGAGATGGATCAAGGCTCATATATAAGTCCACGGTTACTACAGACTTATTAACTCACCATAACCTATCTCAAAAAACCAAATAGTTACGACTTTTTCAACGGCATCACATGGGCTAGTCAAACCTCTCCACTCATATAAGGGAACACCTCTACAAGAAGGTTAAAAAGGCATTCTATATACGAAAAATTGGTCAAAACCAACCCATTATCACCACTCAAGGGCTCAAACATCATAGTAAAGAGAAAAGAATTCACAAAATTGACCATAGGTGGTAGGGGAGGCCAAATAATGCATGGGGTCAATGTGGCCTCGACACCATATTCCCTTCATCACAAGGCATTTTATTTAAAAATAAATCCTCTAATATAAATAATTAATCATGGGGGTCAATTACCTTAGTATAATGATAAAAAATCAAATACATCATAAATAAATTTCATAAAACCATTGGTAAAGTATGTAGGACCACCTAACTCAATCAAACACTTTCCATTTAATCATCATCCCAATATCTTTCTTCCCATGTTTTTCTGTGGATAATAAGGAAATCCCATATTTTAATTCAATTTTTTTCATTAATTATTACATAGAGATACACATAATAAAAAACTAGAATATTATGAGTCTTGGTGACATTATTTAATTATTAACATATCAGAACAACTTAAAATTGGAATACTAAAATTTAATTTTATAATTTCATAAAACATCATTAAAATCCATGGATCTTTTAAAACATCATTGGATAACATGGGGATGTAAATAAAAAAGGTATGAGATAAAAACCTATAAAGAGAAAAAATCATGATTAACATAAGTTAAATAAGTAAATTTAATTTAGGATTTATATAAAAGTAACATATGAGGGGTGATAATAATACTCATGAATTATAAATCATGACAAAACATGATAACATAATTTCAATGAAGGAATATGAAAACAACATGCAGCCAGAAATAATAAAAATATTACAAGGATAACTTTCAAGAAAACAAAATATAATGTTATTAGGATAACCATATGTAAACTATACACAATTTCATAATAGATAAAAACATTAACCAGTGCATTCAGGGGATATAAAATTCTGGTCCCACCCGTCACTTTTATATAATGTACATGCCTACGTGTGACTCATAGATCATACAAAATATGGATATAATTCATAAATTTTAAACCCACTATTAAGGAGTGTGTTTTATATAAATTTAAATGCTAAATAAATAAGTATAGGTAGAACTAGGTGAATACTCTTGTGTGTAAATGGTGACGAGTATTCGATGTATAAATGTGTTGCATGAAAAACAGAATGATAATTTTGGAAGAAAAGTGAGTGTACAAAAACATTTGTAAAATTAGTGAAGGAGAGAAAATTATTCTATAATATCTTTGGAAACATAAAAATATTATTATCTATGTTAATAAATATATCTAAACATGAACAATTTGAATTTAAAAGGCATGACATAATGAAGGTTCGTGAAGAATTAAGTGAAGGAGATGATCCCTTACATTTTAGAGGGATCTTTTAAAATCATGGGATGAGTTTCATAAGAGATTGGGAAAACCTTGGAGCGATATATATATGGAATGGAAAAATTAATTATTATAAAAATGTTTTTAAGTAAGGGGAATGTGAGGTTGGGTGTGTTTATATAAAATATGAGAGGATAATTCATTATTGATTTCAATTATTTTGTTTTAGACTATATATGAAAAAGTAATTAAAAGTAAATATGTTACCATTGTTTACCACATTTTATTTACCAAACATTATTGTTTTTAATTATTTTATAATTATAAGAAATTTAGAAAATATGATAACTCCATTGGTGATGTGAAAATGGGTTCTGTAAATATAAAATTGATTTTAAAACCAAAAAATATAATATTGGTTTAGGGGGGATTCATTTAGGGTTTATAATATTAATAAAACAAAATTTATACATATTATAGTAATGGCGAAAGATATGTTTTGACATCAATACTATTTATATTATCTATTACACCACTTTTTGTATTTTCTGATATCATAATACGTAACGTATAATTATACATTATTTAATTTATATCTAAAAATTATATTATCTCTGAAAGTTATAAAACAACATGGATAATTTAATAATGCTTATTTCCGAATTAATATTTATTCTATCAAAAAATTCTATCTAAATATTTGTATTTACACATTAAATAACAATTTCCTATTTATTGAAAAAACTGGTTTATTTATATTAATATTTATACAAACCTTAATAAAATGATATACGACTTCATAAAATTAAATTTGAATTTATCATCAATAATTATTTTAAAATAATATTATTTTATTAAAATATCATCTATTTCTAATGTTGTTCAATTCATAAAAAAGTAGTGTCTCGATTGATAGTATGCACATACCAAAAGTAAAATTTGTGCTTCATTGTATCAAATTCAATTTACAATCAAACATATTATTTAATAATTATAAAAGTACTAATAAAAAAGAATAAATTTAATCATTATTTTATTTATATAAAATATAAATATGTATACTTTTAGGTTTTATATACATAACCCTTTACTACACTAGTGAATTGATTAAGTGGAAGTTGTTTAATGATGATATTTTAATTGGGTGGTTTGGTGAATATTGATTGGTCATTGATTTTTATGATCATGAAAATATCTAATAAATGTACTAGTTGTTACATTATATATAAAATATGAGAATAATATATGTCAAAGGAATGTGTTAGTGTTTCTATTTCCTGCAAAAAATCTGATAATTATACTTTATATGGTTTGATCCAACAAGTCGAGGCTATCACTTCCTTTTTCCATGTCAAAATGAATTTATCAAAAACCTTAAAATACTAATCATGATGGTTACTATACAGTGGAAATATTATCATTATTTATGATGCTTAATGGTATTTTAAATTTCTTAGACCTTTTATCGGAAAAAAATAACCATTTTTTTTTCTTCTTCTCTTGATAACATATTCTCTTAATAAATCATCTAAAATATAATGATTAGAAATAGATTCAAGATATAAAATATAAAAGGTAGCATATAAAACACATGAAATATATAGGTTCATAACATGGCATGTGTATCAAAGAAGGAAAATTGAGAAAAAATTATTTTATGATTTGGGAACATTTGAATCATTGTCCACTTGAAATAAATATAATCAAATGGACATGTGAATACCCATAAATTTAAGTATTTGAATCCTATAATACCTGAATTAGTAGTATGAATACAAAAAATTCAATGGGTAGTGAAGATATCATGTATCTCATGGAAATAAAAATTGAGATGAAATTCACATACTATGTGTCTTGAATCTCATCGTACTCGATCAAAAGTCCTCCTAACAAGGTAAATCTTATTGGTTTGTTCCAAGATGATTTGTTGGATTTAATTATTCCCAATAGGGTACATATAGGAGTAATATAGTGATGTTGGAATGTGTATTGGGTGTTTCATTGCTAAAATTATGTTTTTTGGGAGGTGTGAAGAAGGGGGAAATGTGGTGACCTTTTATAGGGAAGGGGAAGGGCACAGAATGAAATTTTTAAAATAATTTTGGTGTTCCATTGTTTTTACCTACAACATTCATACCTAAATACCCTATCTATATAATTGAAAGTTCATATATAAATCATGGAAAACCAATGAGTGATAGAAATGTGTCAATGTCATTTTGTGTAAAAAATTTAATGTTATTTAATTTGATAAACTAATTTTTCTCTTAATCATTATAAATAAGTTTTATCACATTCACTAATATTGGTGGTAAAATAAAATTTGACCTTATTGGACATTATGAATTACAATTATTCCAAAAATGGAATCTATTTTTCAAAATTCGAATCATAGAATTGGAAGAAATTAATTAAAAAAATAATCTCGCTGACAGGATAACCCATTAGGTTTTTTACGTAAAAACGTCAAAAATACTGTTAGGTTTTTATACCTAATTTCAAAGTGAAATTGGTTGTAATGTCCAAAATTGGATTAAATGATAAAAATATTATCTAATTAATCTTTAAATTCAGTATAAATATAATTTATTCTTTTTTAAATAAGTAAATGAAATAATATTTGAATTATAATTTAGTATTTTTAACTATTCCTAAAAAATTATGTCTTATGGAAAAATAATAAAACATTATCCAAACCTAATTTTTATATTTTTATATAAATTATGTAGTATATTATGACATATTAAATCTATAAATTTTCCAAAAATCATATTTAAAATGGTTTCACAATTAAATGCATGTAGATTTAACATTATAAAAGTATAGGGTTTAATGCATAATATTGGGGGTTTTCATTACTTATATCTATAAAATCTATTAGAATATTATAAAAAATAGTTTTCTAAATATATAATATATTAATTTAATTAATATATTTAACTATTCATAATTAATAAAATCGTTAATATTAATAATATTTTTTCTCACATAAAAAGGATATTTTATAAAACCAGTCCCTTTATATTCATTTATATTATATATTATTCTCTAATTATTAGTTAACAAATGAATTAATATATATATATATATATATATATTCAGATGTTAGTTAATCCTATAGTATTTAATTTCATGTCTATGTTATATCCTATTAAATAATAATATTTTAATAATGATTTATTTTTTAATAACACAAAGTCTTGCATGTTACGTAAACCATTAATGAAATTTAATGTTACATGCATTGTATGCTAACCTCGATGTTCCACGAGGATAATGATAAAATTTATTATACATGTAATGTATGAATAAATTGATTTTTCATATATCAAAATCCATATATAGATCCTTAATATAAATTAAATTATTTACAGTGTTACGTTAAATGAAAAATATCAAAAAGGTTAATTTTTATTTTAAAATATTTCACAATATATTAGGGTGTTACAATAATGTTCATGTCACATACTAATTATTATTCCAGATGAAACCCCTAGATAGTCAGTGGATCCAAATTTCTATAGGTGTTCATGTTGATCCCCTTAAAGGTTTTATTAGTTCCTATGAGGGAAAATAAATTTATCTATTTTAAAAAAAAAAATTCAATTACTAATAAAAATAATGTATTAAATGGAATATATTAGTTTTTATGCCATTAGATAGAATAAGAAATTTTTCTATGTTTATTTTATAGTGTTATATAAATAACGAAAATATTATTGTTGATTTTAAATAAGAGGAAATATTCTATGTTGTGTAATTTTGGGGTCTATGTTCTTCTTGAAGAGAGAATTTAAATAGACATTGAAATGATTTTTGTCAAAGATATGTTTATGGGAACCCTTTATCTCAGTATTTTCTCTAAAACTGAATTATCCAACCTTTTTATAGCCAACTACTTAGGATGGATAATAAATATAGTGAACTACTTACTTTTTTAATCATAATAATAATTATATCATTCTATGGTTATGCACTATTTATGTACAATTGTTTGAAGAATTTAATTATAAAACATTCATCTACATGTCAAGAATCATTCAAAGGTAATAAGAAGTAGGTTATGGATAGAATGTGTATGAAACAACCCAATCCTAAACTAGAAGAAGAGATAGAGAATACATAAATACACACACCCCATTTTACCACATTACATAACACATAAGACTTACCCCCTCATGCTAGTTATGAGTTGTTATATAAGTTTAAAATAAAATAAATGAAATATAGAATCCTCAATGCATAGTATTTTTTATACTCTCTTGGTGTATCATGAAAAATCCAAGAGCCCTTATTTTATGTATAAGAAAAATAAATCCTAAGGGATATCAATTTGGTTGAAAATATAGCTTTAAATCCATCCATGTTAAACAGAGAGATCATTAGAGAAGTAAAATGTAATTTTCATGATGATTTGTGAAATATATTAATCAATATTTTTGTTTTGACCCAACGTCATGGAATCCCATGATATATCTCACTATGAAATCTCATTATTCATCCTAGAGGATATTTTTCTGAAAAAATATTCTACTGAATGGGAATTAATCACCATCATATAGTGAATATAACAATCACAATGAAAATGATCTATTCCAAGAATCATTTCCCCTTCTATGTCACTTAATTCATCAGGTGTACCACTACGATAATTCATTCCATAGTGTGAATCATCATCAATATCCTATAATGACATATATTTTTTTATTTTAAGTCTAAATTGAATCCAAATTATTAATAATATGAAATGGAAAAATTATTAGACTTGAAATATAAATATATTTAAAAAATGATGGAATTTAATATTAAAAACCATTGGAGAAATTTTGCTATAAAATATCTATACAGCTGACAAAATTCTTGTTCTCAAAAATTATATATATAAAAAATCCAAAATTAACCCCATCATCCAATAATTTAATTTTCAATATCCAAAAAAACACACGTCATGGGGAAATCAAATATTAAATATTCAAATATGAAAATTTATTGAACTATAAATTTTAAAAGAAGCATGTTAACAATTTTTTTTAATTTTTATATTTTTAAATTACTATTACTTTTCATCATTTCATTCAAATATATCAGTTCATCATTAATGTGCATGATAATTCTCATTTACCTCACATTAAATTATTTTTCACCATCACTCTAAGTTAAAGGTAAATGGAGTTTTTATTACTACTAAAGATATGATTTATACCGAAGGCCAAAAATTCATGTTAAATATCCACCAATTGAAAAAATTCATTTTGGATACGACTATGGGATACAATATCTCTATGGACATAGGTTAGAGAGGAATTGATGTAAAATCAATTAAATATAAAAAAGAAGTTTATTATATAAATTATTTTCATTATAATAATAATTATAACAATGATGATACACTATTTAGAAATGAATTCTTATCTTCCAAAAAACTACTATTATTGTTTAGGAATCAGTTAATTATAATAAATAATATTCGTAATTTTTTTATTTTTTGATTGTTTTGATGTTGAACTTAACAAAATTCTCACATACACCACCCTACCCCAATGTTTCATGTTTATTGATCAATAAATTTTAAATTTTATTCTCTAGAAGAAACAAATCTTAATTGTTTAGTTCTATTGATGCTATTATTTCATAAATTTTTATGAGAGTGATAAAAATTAATTACAAATAAATTAATAAATCACTTTTTTCTAAAAATATCCTAAAACTCCACTAAAATTATTAGTATGTGTAAAACAAACATTGTACTATAAATAACCACTCCCACACACATGAATAATTGAATATAAAAAGATAAAAAAATTAGGGTTGGAAAGGATAAAGAAGGATTATAATGTTTCACTTTCTTATTAATTAATTTTCATTCTTTCTATATGATACATTAAGGTTTAATTTCACGGTGGGTATCAAATACATAGTCTTAAAAAAATTATTTAATCATTTTAAAAGTGATTTTGTTCAATGATAAAATTAACTTGACAGAAAATGTTATAACGGATATCATTCTTGAGTATATCAAGAACATACTCAAGTATATACTATAATTATTAGGATGCAAATTATATAGTGAATGATTAAATATGAATATTTTAAATTTTTCATTCTAATTAACATTCAAAATAAATGAATTAATTATAAATACCATAATTTCGAATCTTTTCTTATAGAATGAAAATTTCATATACATAAATTAAGGAATATATTTAAATCATGAATTTTAAAATTCAACTCTCATGTTTATATCTACTAATTAAATCCCAGTAGTTATCATTCTCTAATATTGAGATGTATATAAAAAAATTCATAATAATTATCCAAATGGTTTTTTTTCACTTAGATGAGTGGTTTTTTAAAATATCATACGTGAGGTACAATTTATTCTAAATAGAAAATTCCAAAAACAAAAAAAATAAATTATAGGGGAGTCATAAATATTATATAATTTAAAATTTTACTCAATTTTTTATGTTGAATTGGGATGAAAACTATAATATTTAACAATTCCTTTAAATATGCTCTGTTATGTATAGTTCATTATGTTTACTCTTTTTTCATGAAATGAATCTCTTATAACCTCTATTGTTAGAACTGCCATATTCTATTGGTTCATTCCTCATTATTGTGATATAGTCCAATAAAATCATGTAACACATTAAAGAACATGGTCAATTAATTAAATATCAAACTTATAAAGTAGAATTAAATTTAAAATTACAATATAAAGGTAATTTTAATAAAGGTGATAAAAATAAACTCTTAGAAATAGAAAAATATTCTTGGGCGTCCCCACTAGAAACTACACTTTTTAATTTCAATTTAGATTTTCATCTAAAATTTTAATTTGATTAGGTAATGTTAAAATTATAATGATAACATGTTCTACAAATATAAACATTCAATAAAACAATTTGTAACTCCCCTCCTTCTCCAAATTGAAATTAGATGGAAACTCTGAAGAGGTGACCAAAATTTAGACCAAATTTGTGTTTAGAGAATAAGTTCAAATTCTATTCAGACATGGTGGAACACATATTCATCTTAATTTTTTTCATTGTTTATTAAAAAAAATCAATTATCACATCATATTTAGTATCAATCTCATCATATTATTCGTTTTTTCTTGTTATTTCATTGACTGTCTCATCATTTATATTCATCATATATATAGACAGTGTATATTTCAGCTACTCCACTCTCTTGTGCATCCTACATATGTGATCTATGATTATAGAGGAATCCATGTAAAAATTATGTAGAAATGGAACCATCATCATAATTTTATTATTATTAATAAAATCCTATAATCATTTCATTAACCCAATACAGTTTATTTTTTATATTCTTTTCTTTAAATTTATCATCATTCTCTAATGAAATATTATTATAATGTTATTTTTCTATAGGAATACATTTTATTTGGAATTTAGTCTTACATTATAATCATTGATCATACATTCAATCTATTAATAGACCTATTCAAAATATAATTCCAAGATATGTACTATTTTTTCATTGTTAATTTGGTATGTTTGTGAGAATCCTATTACGTAACTATGTATCCATACTTGGAGATCATCAATTTGAGGAAAAATCAATTAAAATTATATAGAAAAAAAAACATTTTTATACATTATGGAAACTATTTCTTCCCAAAAATTAGTGAATACCAATGTGTAGTATAACAAAAGAAAACTAAATTTAAATAAAAAAACTAAGTTAAAATCATTAAATATAAATAGATAAGAGAATTTTTATCCTAAGAACCATATAACAGTAATATGTTTTCCACATCCCCGAAATAAGACATGGAATTTGATATCCTATAGGGATTTGTTAGTTCCTAAGGGGACATATCAAATTTATAAATTTTAAGATAACTCAAAAAACCCAATTACATTGAAAAATAATGTAGTATATATAATTTCAAACTATTGATCCCATTAGAATGACTAAAAAGGATATATTAATTTCAAGTGATTGATTAAGATAAGGAATTAATGAATGTTCGTGGATGTTTATTAATATATAACATGACTAGATCTAAAATTTATATGTTTGTTTTAATAGTGATATATGAAGTTAAATTTTTTAATTCATGATTGTTGTTAGATACATGTTTAAGGGAACACTTGATCCTGGTTTTATCTCTCTAATTAAATAATCCCCCTTTAAGGGAAAATTATTTAGGTTAATTGTTTAATATTATGATCTAATACATTATTTAAACATAATTATCCATAAATGATGAAATGTTCATACACTTTTCCTAATACATTAGATGAATCATTTCATTTATAATCATTTCTATACATTTAATGATAATATAAATATATGAATAAATAGTTGATAAATTGAATTAATATTTAAAAAACCAATTTTAAAATAGAAGATCAAATAATAAATACTCTTATACACAAACACCCTTTTGGATTAAAATTTTTATAAGTACAAACATAAAACCTCATGATGGTCTTGTGGAGATATAATTTTTTTAATAATAATCATAAATGAATAATACCACCCCCCATGTACTTTGTTTTCTCCAGTCATTAGGAGTTTTATAGAAAATATAGGATATCACTTCCAATTAAAAATAAAATACCCACTAAATATTGAGTATTTGGGGAAAATTTTGGTTTTAATACATCTAGGTCACCCATAGGGATCCACAATCAAGTTAAAACGAGGGCCGTTAGTAATTTGGAATGGTTTTGAGTCAAATTTTATTATTTGAACTAGAATAAAAATTCTACAATAAGTGTCACACCATGAATTTTCATGTTTGACTCCCTAATATTTTTTTCCCTGCACTTCTCTAGGATGTGATATTTTTACCTATTCACATAGAGAATATGGTTTTCATGACATGCATTCTCTATGATTGAATTCGTTTTCCATTTTATTTTGTTTTATTCTATTGGTGTCAGTCAACATCATGATGTTCCATAACTTGTTGATTTTTTAGCTTTATTGTCTATTTTTTCATTTTACCTACAAATTTATTGAAAATGATTCATTCCATATAATTAATATAATAATAAAAAATGTTTCTCGAAAAATTACATTATATCCATAATAAATGGATTTTATATTAAATTTCATTTTCTTGAAATAAAGATATCACATGCAGAATCATATTTTCACATCAAAATATGAATTTGACCCCTTTCAACATCCTAGAATCAAAGGGTCCATCTATCTATCATTTTGAGACCCTTTTTTGGTAAATTAATTTTTTTTTGATTTATTATGTGATTATTTTATTATATTATTTTAATAATTATTAAATAATGTTCTGAACAATGTGGTACGATTGTTCCATAGCTACCAGCCATTAGAATTATTTATAGTGAGATGGTGGGTATTTGAAAAACATCTGATACAACATATATACATAACAATATCAATATGATATTTATGAAAAATATTGACATTAATTGATATATATTTGTATATAGAGTCAAATATCAATGAAAAATATAACAGGGCATAGAATTATCAGATTGATAAATATATTGACTGTAGGAAGTGATTAATGTATAAAGTGGAAGAACCAATTATAATAATTCCATAATTATAAAAATGGAATGTAATAATTGTATTTATATTGATTCTTCTTGAATATTTTCACAAAATTCAATAAATTATTAAATGTATATTTTATTATGATATTTAGTCATAGAGTAAATAAATATTTTATGATGTAGAATGTTAAATGGAATTTCTATAATGATGTAAACTATCTTATTAAATAAAAATATTTTCCCCTATTGGAATTACGAAAAAACTAATGGTGACAATAGTTTGTTGGGAATATTATGAATATAAACCATTATCATGATGTGACATGGTAGCTCGGAGCTAGTGAAAGCATTATTAAATTGGAATAGGATATATAGAATCCAATCCTGAAGTAATAAATAATACATTAAGAATTTTTTTCTTGTTAAATACTTTAAATTAATTTTAAAATTGAAATTTTAAAATATAAAATGTATTTTACATAATATTTTCATTTTTCCTCATAGTGTATCTGTGCATATTATTAGAAAACAATTACTAGTATCGTAGAAAAAATAAACTATATGAAATGGGTGACCTCAGATGCTTAGTATGGGTAATAATACAACATAATAAATGAATAAATAATTCAAAATCAATATGTCATGGTAAATAATTGAAACAATTTCCATTTAATCCATAAATTGATCATAATATGGTTCGAATAAATGATGATCAAATAATTCCATAAAAATAAAAACATGATTTTGAAAACATAACCGTGGATATTATAAGGCCCCAGCCTTAAACGTTACTTAATCTTGAGTTATTACAATACTACACATTGAGGATCTTTTGTGTATAGATTTTTAGAGAATTAGATCATAAAACATGCATAATATTCCAAATTTAAACAATGTGGTTACATAAAATATAGTATTCATTTTTCCTATCAATGGAAACATATATAAAATAAAACATGGATTCCATCTTTACACTTTTTTGACACTATCATCATATCATGTACCCTTCCCTTGACCTATGAAAAACATTTGAAAAACATGGGATGAGCATAAAAAGCTCAGTAAGGGATATAAAAATATGTGAAGGAAACATGAGTACATGTATGCATAAGAATGAAATCATATTTTAACCATAAAACATAATCACTTTAACATACCTCATCAAATCATGAATAAATCATAGAAATCGTAAGACATAAAGGTAACTTGAGGGATTCATAACATTCTTACGTAGTGAGTAACCATCTTGGTTATGTTTGGAATACCCATCACAGTATAATCCCTAAATCTATTCGGAGAAACCTTAAAGTTTCACTTCTTCGCATTACCCAATGCATTGGAGAGCTATATCGGGCTCATCTGCCCTTAGTTTATCATGGAACCACCCATCTTCATAATAATGCCCAAGGACCTCAACATAATCATATCACAGAAAGCATGCATAAAAGAAACATAACATTTCCACCTTTTAATCACAAGATATCAATACAACACATTGATATAAAAACATTATGAAAACCATTTTCAATACCAAATTAAAATAAAAGTAAAAAATGGTATATATTTTTCTTTCAAAAAAAGGTATGGCTTGTAGAGGAAGCTGAAACTCAAATAATGGTCATGGCGGTGGAGAAGTCGTTGTCGCCGCATACATACGACAAAAACATTCCCTTTTTTCATTTAGTAAATGCTTCGTATAAAAAAGAATCCTTTTGAATAAACATAAAATTTATGGGGGTTTATAAACCATATAAAATAAGGTTGTTTATAAAACAAAATATTCCTCAATGAAGGGAGATTGAGATGAAGTCCCATACAAAGACGGTATACTTGGATTAAGGATAAATCAATTACATAATTATGTGTGACAAACTAATAAACCAAATATAAGTGGATATTAAGTGTAAAACAATCAGAGGTTATTCACACATATTCATAGAACCACATATTCAAGGAGTACAATCTTATCCCAAAGAATCAAAATTAGGTTAAGAAGTTCCCGTGCAAAAATTTGACAGCCTAACTGCGTCACTACAAAATTCAGAAAATGATTTGATGAGAGAAAAAATGGTACCACATCACATGGAAATATAATTTAAATCAATTAGGATATAGAAGAACATATCCCATGATAATTTTATGTGAATTAAAATACATAACAAAAGAAGTCTTTTAATAAGCGGAGGGTGAAAGGTTCCTTTACCGACATGGGTATCTATCGAAACATACACCCCGTGAAAGAAGGACAATAAAAAATTGATGTAAATACTCATAAATGAAAGTATATTACACAATGAGTAAAATAATGGGCAGTAAATACACCACTCAAAGGAAATTGTGGAAAATGTAGCAAAAATCTCACAGGAATAAATGTGAGATGAAAATCCTTTATGAAAACTCGGCAGCCTAATGGCGCCACTTAAAACAACCAAAAATGGATTGATGAGATCAAATAGGGTATCTCATCATATTAACATAATGATTAAATCAAGAGGAATATAAAAGAACATCCCCCAACATAACAAAGAGGAGCTTAAAAGAAGTGACATAAAGGAGAGAACTTAAAAAGAAAGAGAGAGGTTAGATCTCTTACGAAAATTCGGTAGCCTAACAGCGCCACTCAAAACTTCCAAAATGGACTGATGAGAGAGAATATGGTCTCTCATCATATTAACTTAAAAATTATATTAAGATTAATATAAAATAACATCACAATCCCAAGAAATATGAGCTTAAAAGGAATGACATAAAAGAGTGTACTTAAAAAGAAAGAGAGAAGTACGATCTCTTACGAAAATTCGGCATCCTAACGGCGCCAATCAAAACGTCCAAAATGGATTGATGAGAGAAAATAGGGTCTCTAATAATATTAAAATAAAACTTATATTAGAAGTAATATAAAAGAACATCCCAATCATAATAATGATGAG
Organism: Viscum album; assembly: GCA_963277665.1. Taxonomy (NCBI): domain Eukaryota; kingdom Viridiplantae; phylum Streptophyta; class Magnoliopsida; order Santalales; family Viscaceae; genus Viscum; species Viscum album. The sequence continues at coordinate 316,037,056 of OY728158.1, forward strand.
CCTAAATGGAATGACATAAAAGAGTGTTCTTAAAAAGAAAGAGAGGGGTAAGATCCCTTACCTCGGGTCCGACTTGACTCGATCGTTCTTTAATGCCCTGAATAATAAACATGAGTTAATTTCTTCTTGATTAAAAACCTTATTCATGTTCATTATTCCCTTTATATCACTTATTTCCATGTTATAAACCTTATGTAATCATTTATGTTAATAATGTTTGTTTTGTCGATATTTGGTTCTTAAGTCGAAAGTGGACTTCTTACAATTACATGTAGTTCCTGTGGTCAAAGTTTCATTATATACAGAATTATATTCATGATTTGGATATCATATATATCATATATATTCAGAATATACATGTATTTATAATATTACATAATAATTTAGAGGTAAGAAATGAAATGCACCGTTCATGGAGATGGAAAGCCGTACATACGCATGAACGCTACTTTCATTTCAATGTCATATTAATGGAATTAAAACAAAATGAGAGGTATGTATATATTAATTACAGAATTATATTCATCATTTATATTTAACATACTTCACATATAATAACTTTAAATCCATCCTTTATACATCCCACATATGGCATGAATGAATCAAATCACTTTGAGGGGGCGGTAGTCCGCACTTCCTAAAATGAAATTATCGTGTTTACCCACAATGGAAATCATACAGGTATGCCACAAAAGAAAAATACAGAAGATTAAGTAAAACATTAAAATATTATATATCATATATAAATATAGTGACATCTTAATGGCCACCTTTGAATGTGTTATATGTGTGTTGAACAATCATCGTTTCGTGAGGCAGAAATTCACCCTCCACCGAAACAGTATGTTCTTTAACCATTAGATATATGTGTGTTAAAGTGTAGCTCAAATTATTATTATTACAACATACTAGTATATTGAAGATACTGGAGTTGATACAAAAGAAATTAATAAAATGAGTTTAGGGTGTTGTAGAAGAAAAATAATACAAAAGGACTCAAGTGAAGACATTACCTTAAAATCGGGTAACTCCCTTTGGTTTGAGCTCAAAGGCTTCCTTGGGAAGACTTCTTCCAAAAGTGAGGCTTCTAAGATTTAGATAGGGATTTGGAGAGACAAAATGGGAAGGGTTTGTCCATGACAAAGGCATTGGAATTGTGGGTAATGAGGTAGAGGTGGGGGGCCTTTTATAAGAGGAGAGGAGGGGCACTCTTAGAAAGTAATGAAATGTTACTTTATTTGAAAATGGGTTTCAGATTTAAAAGGTCCCAAATTGAAATAATTCGAGTATAAGGTGACAAGGTTTCAAAATCCACCAATACAATAGGTTTTGGACATGTGCAGATCATAGATTTTATTTTATCTTTTAATTTTATTTAAATCCTTTATTAATGAGTTAATCGCTGCAACATTTTGATGTCATAAATAATTTTATTTATTTAATGTCTAAAAATTATAAAAAAATATCATGATGTAGGAAATAATTTTCTCTTTATAATTACTATTTATAGTCAAAAATATGACTTGAATAACACCATGTAAATATTGTTTTAGTAAAACAACTCATGTTTGTGTCATTTTTACTTTTACATTAAATAAAAAGTTATTTATGTCATTTCCCAACCAAAGTGGCTCAATGGGGTCCCCAAGTTGACCCGTGGATTGTATTGGTCTTCCATGACACATCCAATAAGGTTAGGAAATGTGACAAGCTCATCTCATATTATTAAAACATTATTTTTACCATAAACTACACTAATTACCTCTAATTGAGATTAAAAATTTAAAGTTACTATTCACCAAAAAACTATTTTAATTCCATTTAACCACATTTTACTTCTTAATTACAACCATGTATGTCGGATTTTTGAAATTCAAAACACAAAGGTGGTAAAATTTCATTTAAATAGAAAATCAGTTTTTATAAGTAACACTTAGTGGTTTCACCATTCATCAAAAATTGAAGTTCTTCAGAAAAATACCAAAACTTCACCCTATGCTATATATGATATTCCGAACTCAAAAATGATGCCTATTTTAAAAAATTCAAAACATATAAGTTGAATTAATTAATTTAATAATTAATTCCCGTTGTCAGAGAAAATAGAGTGTTTTTATGAAATAATAAGTATCAAAAGATTGACACTAGTTTAAGTCTCATTTCAAAGTGAAATTAATTCCAATGACCACAATTGGATTAAATGGTAAAAATATATTCTAATTGAACTTTAAAACAAAATCAAAATATTATCTAATCATATAAATAAATTAGATTAAATAGTGGTTTTGAATTAAAATACAACACATTTCACTATTACTTAAAATAAATGAACTTTATCAGACAATTACCATAAATTTACACAAAGTAAATTTTTTTGTCCTGATTCTAAAGAAGAATTTTATTACGTCAAATATAACACATAAAATTGAAAAAAGTTGATTTAAAAAATGTTCACCATCGAAAGGCAGTTAATTGACCTTTTAAAGAATATTAGAATGTTTATGCATAAAAATTGAATTCATTTACATTTTTAATCCTCTAACATTTATGGTAAAAAGTAAAAATATTTGACAATCATATATAATCATTTTGTAGTTAGTTCTGTTCATTTCCGTCATTAGAATGTCTAGGAGTTAACTACCATTTAAAATAATATTATTTTATTATTAGATTGCAACGTAAGATTCTCAAGAAACTCATTGTTGCGTATTGGGTACACCATCGAGCATAGTGTCCCCTTTAAAACATTATTTTTTCAAAAACAGAGATAAATATAAAAATTTCATATTCTTTATTTTCCTGGGGTGTTACATCCTTCCCCACTTTTAGGAATTGCGTCCTCGCAATTTTTAAAATTGGGCTTGGAAACATCATTGAAATTCCCACATCGGAACAAGAGTCAGTAGAACTATCACATTAAAATAAAGAAAGAGAATTACAAAGGTCACCCGAGTTAACCCATTCTAGGATTCCATGTAGGAAAACATGGACATGGAAGAAAAAATAAAGGGTCATGTTCTGAGTGAGAGTGATATTAAACATGTTTAGGAGAGAGTTAACCATAAGAAAATCACAAACTTGTGGTGGGATAAACGGTATTCGATTCCCCAGTAGGAAAAGTTAATAGAAAACATTTTGGTTTTATGTTACTTTTTATTGATAAATTTATTCATAAGAAAACATAATTACTTATCATGTTGACTTTCAAATTTTATTATATTTCTTACACAAACTCATATTTTCTCCAAAAGACTAGTATTTAGGAAGACTTGTTCATTATAATCAACTTCTAGATAATCAACTAATCCACAAAAGATAACTATATATTTCCCATGTCTTTAGACATTAACCAAAACAAAAACCAAAATTGTTAGAATGAGGTCAGAGAATCCACAAAAGTATAATCCTTTATAAAAAGAAAATCTATTCTAAATCTCCAAAATTTGTCCAACAAAACCCAATGTTCAACGAGGACCATTTGATAAACAATTTGACAATAAAATTCATCAAAGTAAACCAAAAAAAGATTGAAACCCAAATATTTTATGGATTTAGTCACATAGTCTTCCAAGGTACAAATTAAATTTTATCTCCAAATAACATCAGTTGCTCTTAAATTATCAATTTAAAAAGTAATTAACCTAATCACATATCCTCAATGATAGATTATTCATTTCCATAGATAACACAAAATAAACTTACTATTGATTCGTAAAATCATCTAACTAAAAAGAATTAGTCAAACTAACCAGGTTCTTCACATAGTCCAGTGCTAGGCGATAAATACCAGTCACACATTGGTTGTGGGTTTGATTCCCACAGCTTTGTCCGACGCGACGGGTTGTCACACGGTTTGCGTGTTTTCCTTTTTCCAAAACTATATAATTCTTAAAACATTCCCCAAAACGTGATAAATTCTTCAAAAATAATCATAACATATTTTAACCTCAAGTTTATCTCATGCCTTTCATTTTCCATCATAACATATAATAACCCATAATTACCTCAAAAGTAAGGCTCATATAAAATCTAATGGTTACCTTTATAATTATTACCTGAGCTTCCACATCGATTGGTCATCTCGTACATGATGCATTACAGATCATACCAAGGTTCAAGTGGTTGATCATGACTCCTTGATAGTTGGTTTATAACAACCATGAGTTTCCTCATTGAATCCCCCATTTTATCTAGTATCTTAGTTAGAGAACCCCCACAGTTTCCTTCATACCTATTATCACATTGGTGCCTTCTAGATCCATCCATTCACTAAAAACAGAAATTTCAGTGTGAGTATATCAACAAAACCATCATGTACTAAAGAGGAAGATAAACACTATGATATACTTACTCATTCACTTTATCTAAAACTAAGAATCTTTCTGAAATCCTTACCATTATGGTAATGTCACTTGTTCTTAGAGAATACCCTAACCTCTAAAGTTATCTAAACCGACCTCTGATACCAACTTTAAGGCCCCGACCTTAAACCTTACTTAATCTTGAGTCATTACAAGATTACACATTGAGGTTCTTTTCATGATTATAGTTTTAGAGAATTAGATCATAAAACTTGCATTACATTCCAAATTTAAACAAAGTGGTTAAATAAAAGATAGTATTCTTTTTTCCCATCAACGGAAACATATTTAGAATAAAACAAGGATTCTTTATTGACACTTCCTTGACAATATCACCATATCATGTACCCTTCCCTTGACCTGTGAAAACATTTAAAAAACATGGGATGCACATAAAAATATCAGTAAGGGATATAAAAATATGGAAAGGAAACATGAGTACATGTATACATAAGAATGAAATCATACTTTACCCATAAAACATAAGCACTTTAACATACCTCATCAAATCATGAATAAATCATAGAAATCATAAGACATTAAGGTAACTTGAGGCATTCATAACATTCTTACGTAGGGAGTAACCCTCTTGGTTACGTTTGGAATACCCATCATAGTATATTCCCTAAATCTCTTTAGAGAAACCATAACGTTTCAGTCCTTTGCGTTAGCCAATTCATTGGAGAGCTATATCGGACTCACCCGCCCTTAGTTTATCACGGAACCACCTGTCTTCATAATAATGTCCAAGAACATCAACATAATCGTATCACATAAAACATGCATAAAGGAAACATAAAATTTCCACCATTAAATCACAAGATATCAATACAACACATTGATATAAGAACATTATGAAAACCATTTACAATTCCAAAATAAAAGAAAAGTAAAACATGGTACTTATTTTTCTTTTTAAAAAAAGATATGTCTTGTAGAGGAAGCCGTAACTCAAATAATGGTCACGGTGGCGGAGAAGTCATTGACGCCGCATACGTACGACAAAAACATTCCCTTTTTTCATTTAGTAAACGCTTCGTATAAAAATTTCGCTTTTGAATAAATGTAAAAGTCAAAAGGGTTTATACACCATATAAAAGAAGGTTGTGTATAAAACAAAATATGCCTCAATGAAAGAAGATTGAGACGAAGTTCCATAAAAAGATGATACCCTTGGATTAAGGATAAATCAATTACATAATTATGTGTGACAAACTAATACACCAAATATAAGTGGATATTATGTGTAAGAAAATCAGAGGTTATTCACACATATTTATAGAATGAAATATTCAAGGAGTACAAGATTATCCCAAAGAATCAAAATTGGGTTAAGAAGTTCCCTTTCAATAATTTGAAAGCATAACGGCGTCACTACAAAATTCAGAAAATGAGTTGATGAGAGATAAAAAGGGTATCTCATCACATGGACATAAAATTTAAATCACTAAGGATATAGAATAACATATCCCAACATAATATTATTTGAATTAAAAGACATAACAAAAGAAGTCTTTTAAAAAGATGAGGGTGAAAGGTTCCCTTACCGACATGGGTATCTTTCAAAACATACACCCCGTGAAAGAAGGACAATACAACATTGATGTAAATACTCATAAATGTAATTATATTAAACAATTAATAAAATAATGGGCAGTACATACACCACTCAAAGGAAATTGTGGCAAATGTAGCATAAATCTCATGGGAATAAAAGTGAGATGAAAAATCCCTTATGAAAACTAGGAACCCTAACGACGCCACTTACAACTTCCAAAAATGGATTGATGAGATCAAATAGGGTCTCTCATCATATTAACATAATGTTTACAGTAAGAGTAATATAAAAGAACATCCCCCAACATAACAAAGAGGAGTTTAAAAGTAGTTACATAAAGGAGAGTACTTTAAAAGAAAAAGAGATGTTAGATCTCTTACGAAAATTAGGCAGCCTAACGGCGCCACTCAAAACTTCCAAAATGGATTGATGAGAGAGAATAGGGTCTCTCATCATATGAACATATAAATTACAGTAAGATTAATACAAAATAACATCCCAATCAAAAGAAATATGAGCTTAAAAGGAATGACATAAAAGACTGTACTTTAAAAGAAAGAGAGGAGTATGATCCCTTATAAAAATTCGGCAGCCTAACAGCGCCAATCAAAACATCCAAAATGGATTGATGAGAGAAAATAGGGTCTCTCATCATATGAACATAAAAATTACTGTAGGATTAATATAAAATAACATCCCAATCATAAGAAAGATTAGCTTAAAATGAATGACATAAAAGAGTATTCTTAAAAAGAAAGAGAGGGGTAGGATCCCTTACCACGGGTTGACTTTACATGATTGTTCTTTAAAGTCCTGAATAATAAACTTGAGTTAAATTCTACTTTCTTAAGAACCTTTTTAAAGTTCATTAATCCTTTTATATCACTTATTTCCATGTTATAAACATTATGTAATCATTTAAGTTAATAATGTTTGTTTTGTCGATATTTGGTTCTTAAGTCTAAAGTGGACTTCTTACAATTACATGTTGTTTGTGTGGTAAAAGGATCATTATATTCAGAATGATATTCAAGATTTGGATATAATATATATATTATATATCCATAATATACTTGTATTTATAATATTACATAATCATTTAGAGGTAAGAAATTAAATGCACCGTTCATGGAGACGGTAAGCCGTAAGTACGCATTAACGCTACTTTCATTTCTATGTCATATTAATGGAATTAAAAATAAATGAGAGGTATATATATTTTAATTCCGTAATTATATTCATAATTTATATGTAACATAAATCATATATAATAACTTTAAATCCATCCTTTATACATCACACATATGGCATTAATGAATCAAATCACATTGAGGGGGCGGTAGTCCGCACTTCCTAAAATGAAATTATCGTGTCTACCCACAATGGAAACCATAAAGGTATTCCAAAAATAATATACAGAAGCATAAGTAAAACATAAAAATATTATATATCATATATAAATTTAGTGACATTTTAATGTCCACCTTTGAAGGTGATATATGAGTGTTTAACAATCATTGTATCGTGAGGCAGAAATTCTCCATCCATAGAAATAGTATGTTTTTTAACCATTAGATGTAGGTGTGTGTAAGTGTAGCTCGAATGATTCTTATAAAAACATCCTAGTATATTTAATATACTGGATTGTTTACAAAAGAAATGAATAAAAAGAGTTTAGGGGGTTGGAGAAGAAAAATAATGCAGAAGGACTCAAGTGAAGACATTATCTTAAAATATGGTAACTTTCTTTGCTTTTAGCTCAAAGGCTTCCTTGGGAAGACCTCTTCCCAAAGTGAAGCTTCTATGAGTTAGAGAGGGATGTGTAGAGAAAAAATGGTCCGGGGTTGGCCGAGAAAAAGGCTTTGGAATTCTGGGTATTTAGGTGGAGGTGGGGGCCTTTTATAAGAGGAGAGAAGAGGCACTCTTGGAAAGTAAAGAAATGTTACTATATTTGAAAATGCGTTTCGGATTTAAAAGGACCCAAATTGATATAATTCTAGTATAAGGTGATAAGGATTCTAAATCCTCAAATCCAATAATTTTTGGACATGTTTATGTCACAGATTTTACATTATATTTTCATTTTATTTAAATCCTTTATTAATGAGGTAAACACTGCATCATTATGATGCCATAAATAATTTTATTTATCTAATGTCTAAAAATTATAAAGAAACTATCATGATTTAGGAAATATTTTTATCCTTACAATGATCATTTATAGACAAAAATTTACTTGTATAACCCCATGTAAATTTTATTTAGTAGAACAACTCATGTTTGTGTCATTTTTACTTTTACATTAAATAAAAAGTTATTTATGTCATTTCCCAACAAAAGTGGCTCCATGGGGTCCCCAAGTTGACCCATGGATTTTCATGGTCGGCCATGACACATAAAATAATGTTAGGACATGTGTAAAGCTCATATAATATTATTAAAACATTATTTTTACCTTAATCTACATTAATTACCTATAATCACGATTAAAAACATAAAAGTTACTATTCACCAAAAAATTATTTTAGTTCCATTGAACAACATTTGACTTATTAATTACAACCATGTATGTCTCATTTTTGAAATTCAAAACACATAGGTGGTAAAATATCATTTAAACGGAAAATTAGTTTTTATAAGTACCACTTAGTGGTTTCACTATTCATCAAAAATTGATGTTCTTCAAAACAATACCAAAACATCACCCTAAGCTATATTTGATATTCCAAACTCAAAAATGATGTCAATTTTACAAAATTCAAAACATATAAGATTCATTAATTAATTAATTAATTAATTTCCACAGCCAGAGAAAATAGCGTGTTTTTACGAAACAATATGTATCAAAAGATTAACACTAGTTTAAGTCCGATTTCAAAGTGAAATTAATTCCAATTACCACAATTGGATTAAATGGTAAAAATATATTCTAATTGAACTTTAAAACCAAATCAAAATACAATCTACTCATATAAATAAATTACATTAAAATGTGGTTTTGAATTAAAATACAACACCTTTCACTATTCATTAAAAAAATGAACTTTATCAGAAAAATAACAAAAATTTACACAATGTAAATTGTGATGTCCCAATTCTAAAGAAGAATATTATTTTGTCAAATATAACACATAAAATTGTTAAAAATTGGATTTAAAAGTGGTTCACCATCGAAAGGTGGTTAATCAACCTTTTAAAGAATATTAGAATGTTTATGCTTAAAAATTGAATTCATTTACATTTTTAATCCTATAACATTTATTGTAAAAAGTAAAAATATTTTACAAACATATATAATAATTTTGTAGTTAGTTTTGTTCATTCACACCATTACAATGGCTAGGCGTTAACTACCATTAAAAATAATATTATTTTATTATTAGAGTGCAACGTAAGATTCCCAAGAAACTCATTATTGCGTATTGGGTACGCCATTGAGCATAGCGTTCCCTTTAAAACATTAATTTTTTTTCAAAAATAGGGATAAATATAAACATTTTATATTCTTTATTTACCTGGGGTGTTACAGATATTATTACTAATCAAACAATCACATGTAATATAAATAACTGAATTAATAAGGATTTATAAGAGAATTCAAGACATAAAAAACAAACAGTCAAGGTCTTATTCCAAAAAATATAAATAAATGTGTAAGGACTCTATAAAAACAAAATCCATATTTTCTCATGAGACCTACCAATGTATCAAGGGGATATATAAGGCCACACCCATTAATTACTAATTATAATAAATCCCTAATATGAAAGGCGTGAAACATAATAAATATAATCAATCAAATTTGAAAAATAACATATGAAATATTTATAATTACCCCAATAAAAAATCATAATCATCAACAATTAAATGTAATATGGTTGATGGTATCAAAATACTACAGTAAAAATCAATATGATAATAAACCATTATAGGAAATAATAAGGATGATATCAACACATCATATCCCAAATTTATCATAATTTCAATGATGGTTGTATGCCATTGATGGATATAAATACCATAAATATGTCTCTAAAAACATTCCTCTGTAAAATAAACTTCACACATTGAAAATCTATTTTTAAAAAAATGTTCAGAAAACATTTTTTAAAGAAAATTCATTAGAATATAATATTATAAAACATGTAAAATAAACATTAAAAATCGATTGTTCTGGATGAGATAATATTTCATTAATTTCAAACACATTATAACAATTATTCCTTTAACATTTTTGGGGTAATAAAAATGATCCCTATTTTGAAAATGATAAGAAATTTATTTTAAAAACATTGGAGAAAAATATAAATATAAAAAAATTTAATTCAAAAATTATTAGTGAAAGTTTAAAAACATTGTTGAATATATTTCTAGAAGTCAATTTTCTAAGAAAATGTACTTTTGATAAAATTGAAAAATACTGCTATCTTTTCTTAAAAGAGTTATCTAAATTATTTTTATTACCAATGGGTATAAAAATACATTTTTTTCTTTAAAAGACCATTAATAACAATATTTTATTTAAATATGTTGGTTTTATGATAGAAAAAAAATTCCATCATGGGGGACTTAACCAAAAGAATCCATAATAATGATGTGGTAATGAAATATCTATAGTATAATTATATGAACCACATAAAGGAATAAGTGGTAAATATGGGGTATGTCTAATGGAAATATATGTGAGACCAGAAACCCTTACCTTAAATAGGATTTCCTTCTTATAAGTATATAAATATTTTATAATGGTTTTAACATTATTATTATTTTATACTATAACCAAAATCATATTCATAATATCATATATGACCATTTTATAAAATTTTAGCACACACTTGTGAATAAAATTCCATTATTTTCATTGTTTCCTGTGTTAATAGTATTGTTCACTCAGGCACATATTTTCATAAAAAATCTAGTTCATGTGTATAGGATTCATTTATCTTCTATATAATTATAATTATGTTATATATAAAATATTCACTCCTTATATACATGTTCAAAACAATTTATTAACATTGGACTTTGTAAATGATTCACATTGCTTCAGGGAGAGGGTAGGTCGTACGTACACCCAAGGCATGATGTCATTCCCATAAAGAGATAAAAGGTAATTAAGTTGGTGATATATTAATTTTATATAAAAATATAATATCATATATATCACATATATTAATTAATTTTTTCCTAATCTCTATCTATATAATGTATATGTGAAGAAAGAATCACATAGGTCTGTGAGGTAGTAGTCCACTATTACACGAGCGATGTATTTGTATATAAATAGAATAGAAAAGAATATGAGATATAAAAATTACATAATAATAATAATATATTGAAAATCATATTATAAGGCCCCAGCCTTAAACCTTATTTAATATTGAATTAAAAGAATAATTCACATTGAGGATCTTTTCAGGTTTAGAGTTTTAGAGAATTAGGACATTACTATTACATCTCAAAAGATCACAAAGTAGTCACTTCTACTAAATTTCCATAAAAAACTCTTAAAAAGAAACATGTCTTGTTCCATGTTTTAGGTAGCATGTCATTCCCTTGATCACATCCTTGACCCTATTCCAAGTTAAGTCCTATGATAAACATTTCAAAAAAAACTTTGGGTGAGCATAAAAAGCTCAGTAAGGGATACAAAAAGAATGGAAACTGTTAGTTTTTCAAAACAAAAAGTAAACCATGTATACATTATCAAAGTAAAACTTTTCACCTTTTCGAAGTAGTAAAAAATTTTCACTAAATAAAATTTCATTACTTACCCTTCTATAACCAAAAGATTACCATAAAACCCATATAAATATCACATAACATATAAAGGTACCTTGGGACATAAACATACATAAGTGGAATAACCATACAGTCGACTTCTACACATACTTAATAGAATATCCATTCGGCCAAATTCCATACATACTTAATGGAATATCCATACGGACGACTTCCATACCCAATGCATTGGAGGTTATAACGTAACCACCCGTCCTAGTATTCACAGCACCACCCGTCATATGGTTTATCACGTAACCACCCGTAAAATGTCCAAGTAACATTATTACACATAAAATATTTAAAATATAAACATTTAAATAACAACATTTCATTTTCAACCACAATAAGTAATTCCCATACATTGAATTAATCAATCTATTTTCAAAAACCATTTAAAAGAGATTTTTGAATCAAAGTGTCCCATACCACTATGAAGCTTTTAATGGAATTATAATTTTAAAACATTAATTTCCATATAAATAAATACTGAAAACCATTTTGAAAACATGGACATTAAAGATAACGATTTAGAATAATAAATCTTTAAAACATTTAAAATGATATTTTTTTTAAAGAGTTTTTAACAAAATGAGAGACTCTTGAATACAAATAATAGCGGAATAACATTTAATCAGAACTTTATAATATCATGAGAATAAAGGGATTCATGAAATAATTTAAAAAAAACAGTATACACACCATATAACAGTGAATTGGTGCATAACAACAATGAAGTCTCAAAAGAAATGTAAAATGAGATGAAATCCATTATAAAGAATGTATCATTAAATTAAGGATAAATCAATCTCATAATTATTTGTGAAAAATATAAATACACCCAATATAATTGGATGTTAAGTCTAAAACAACCAATGATTATTCACAAATATTCAAATGATGACATATTCAATAACTACATGTTGAACCCAAAGAAATCAAATTGGGTTAAGAAGTTCACTTGGTAAAATTCGACAGTCTAACGGCGTCACAAAAAATTTTACAAAAAAGGGTTGATGAGAGTGAAAAAGGGGATCTCATCACTTGTACATAAAATTTACATAAATAAGGATATAGAAGAACATATCCCAACATAATAGTATGTGAATTAAAAGACATAACAAAATAAGTTTTTTAAAAAGAGGAGGGTGAAAGGTTCCCTTACCGACATGGGTATATTTCAAAATATACACCCCGTGAAAGAAGGACAATACAACATTGATGTAAATACTCATAAATGAAATTATATTACACAATGAGTAAAATAATGGGCAGTAAATACACCACTCAAAGGAAATTGCGGAAAATGTATAATAAATCTCACAGGAATAAAAGTGAGATGAAAAATCCCTTACAAAAACTCGGCTGCATAACCGCGCCACTTAAAACTTACAAAAATGGATTGATGAGATCAAATATGGTCTCTCATAATATTAACATGAAGTTTAAAGCAAGAGGAATATAAAATAAAATCCCCCAACATAACAAATATGAGCTTAAATGAAGTGACATAAAGGAGAGTACTTAAAAAGAAAGAGAGAGGTTAGATCTCTTACGAAAATTCGGCAGCCTAACGGCGCCACTCAAAACATCCAAAATTGATTAATGAGAGATAATAGGGTCTCTCATCATATGAACATAAAAATTACAATATGATTAATATAAAAGAACATCCCAATCACATGAAATATGAGCTTAAAAGGAATGACATAAAAGAGTGTACTTAAAACGAAAGAGAGGAGTAGGATCCCTTATCTCGGGTCTGACATGACTCGATCGTTCTTTAATCTCCTGAATAATAAAATTGAGTTAATTTCAACTTCCTTAAGAAAATTTTTAAAGTCCATTATTCCTATTATATCACTTATTACCATGTCATGAACATTATGTAATCATTTAAGTTAATAACAGTTGTTTTGTCGTTATTTGGTACTTGAGTCAAAAGTGAACTTCTTATAATTACAAGTTGTTCACGTAGTCAAATATCCATTATCTCAATAATGATATTCATGATTTGGATATCACATATATCATATATATCCAGAATATACATTTATGTATAATATTACATAATCATTTAGAGTTAAGAAATGAAATGCACCGTTCATGGAGACAGTAACCCGTATGTACGCATGAACGCTACTTTCATTTCTATGTCATATTAATGGAATTAAAACTAAATAAGAGATATGTATATTTTTAATTCCAAAATTTTATTCATCCTTTATGTGTATCATAAATCATATATATCCATTATATGTACTTATAATAGTACATTACATTTGAGGATAAGAAATGAAATGCACCGTTCATGGAGACAGTAAGCCGTACGTACGCATGAACACTACATTCATTTCTATCTCATACGAAAATGGAAAGAAAAAAATAATTATATAAAGTTATATTATAATTTCATTATAACATAATATATAATAAATTTAAATCCGTCCTTTATACGTCCCACATATGGAATTAACGAATCAAATCAGTTTGAGGGGGAAATAGTCCGCACATTCTAAAATTAAGATATCACGTATACACATAATGGATGCAATAACGGTATGACACAAATGAAAAATACAGAAGCTGAAGTAAAATATAAACATATTATATAACATATATAAACATAGTGACATCTTAATGGCCACCATTGAAGGTGTTATATGAGTGTGGAACAATCATCGTTTCGTGAGGCAGAAATTCTCCATCCACAGAAGCAGTATGTTCTTTAACCATTAGATGAAGGTGTGTGTAAGTGTAGTTCTAATAATTATTATAACAACATCCTAGTATATTGACGATACTGGAGTTGTTATAAAATAAATGAAAAAAAAGAGTTTAGGGGGTTGGAGAAGCAAAATAAATCAAAAGAGTGCAAGTGAAGACGTTACCTTAAAATAGGGTAACTCCCTTTGGTTTGAACCAAAAGGTTTTCTTGAAGAGCTTCATACCTATGTTAAGGCTTCTAGGATTAGGAGAGGGATGTGGAGAGACAAAATGATCAGAGCTTGGCCGATCCAAAGGCTTGAGAGGTGTGGGTAAGGTGGTAGAGGTGGGGGCCTTTTATAAGAGGAGAGGAGGGGCACTCTTGGTAAAGTGTAAAATGTTACTTTATTTTCAAATGGGTTTAGGATTTTAATGGTCCCACATTGATATAATTCTAGTATAAGGTGATAAGGGTTAGAAATCCTCCCATACAATAGTTTTTGGACATGTGTAGCTCTTAGAATTTACATTATCATTCCATTTTATTTAAATCCTTTATTAATGAGGTAATCATTGCATCATCATGATGTCATAAATAATTTAATATATATAATGTCTAAAAATTATAAAAAAAAAAATCATGATGTAGGAAATATTATTATCTTTCCAATTACTATTTATAGTCAAAATTCTGACTTGTATAACCACATGTAAAAATTGTTTTAGTAAAACAAATCATGTTCGTGACATTTTTATTTTAACTTTAAATAAAAGGCATAAATGTCATTATCAAACCCAAGTGGCTCCATGGGGTACAAAAAATCGACCCATGGGTTGTCTTGGTCGGCCATAACTCATCCAATATGTTTGGGACAAGTGTAAATATATTCTCATTTTATTATAATATCATTTTTACCTTAAATCACATTAATTACCTTTAATCGCGATAAATAAAACTTAAAAGTTACTTTTCATCAAAAATTATTTTGATCCCATTGAACCACATTTTACTTAAAAATTAATATAATTTAAATTGGATTTTTTAAATTCAAATCACAGAAGTGGTAAAGTCCCATTTAAATGAAAAATCAAATTTTGTAACCACCACTTTGTGGTTTCAATATTTATCAAAAATTGATGTTTTTCAGAAAAATACCAAAAATTCACCCTAAGCTATATTTGATATTCCAAATTCGAAAATTATGTCTATTTTAACAAATTAATTAAATATAAGTTGCATTAATTAATTTTATAATTAAATCCCGCTGTTAAAACAAATAGCGTGTTTTTATGAAACAATATCTTTCAAAAGATTGACACTCGTTTATGTCAAATCTTAAAGCGGTATTAATTAAAATGACCACCATTGGATTAAATGGTAAAAATATATTCTATTTACAAATTAAAACCAATTAAAAAGATAATCTAATCATATAAATAAATTATATTAAATAGAGGTTTTGAATTAAAATACAACATTTTTCACTATTCATTAAAAAATGAACATTTTCGGAAAAATACCAAAAATTTAAACAAAGTAAATATTGATGTCCCGATTCTAAATAAGAATTTTATTTTGTCAAATATAACACATTAAATTGTCAAAAAGTTGATTTAAAAGAGGTTCACCTTCAAAAGGTGGTTAATCGACCTTTTAGACTGACTACATTTAAAATTGGATTCATTCGCATTTTTAATCCTCTAACATTTATTGTAAAGAGTAAAAATATTTGACAAACTTATAGAATCATTTTGAAGTTAGTTCTGTTCATACCCTCCATTACAACATCTAGGCATTAACTAACATTTAAAATAATATTATTTTATTATTAGAGTGCAACGTAAGATTCCCATGAAACTCATTGTTGCGTATTGGGTACGCCATCGAGCATAGCATCCCCTTTAAAGTAATATTAATATTTTATTCACAAATATGGATAAATATAAAAAATTCATATTCTTTATTTACCTGGGGTGTTACACATATACATGTCGTATATTTAGTAATATATCCATCTCGGAATGGTAGTTGTAGAAAATTATCCACATTGGTTCACGAGGTGGTAGCTCGTCACACACATGATCGATGATTTAATTTCTCTTTTGAGAGAAGTGGGGAGGGGTGGATATAATTCTGTATATACAATAATATCTTTGTATATGGTATATATTTGTGTAACTATCTTCGAAGTGTGAATAAATAACTTAATGTTTAAAAAGATGACATAAGATGAAAGAGTATTGTAATGAATAATAACTTCTCCAAGCGAAACCCCATTTGGATATCTTTTCTATGACCCTAGAGACGACCTTTTGGGAGGATAGAAACATATATCATATTTATAAGGAGGATGGGGATATATTTTTGATGTTTTTATTGGAAAAATGGGTTTGAGGGTTGTGAATATATAAGTAGAGTAGGTTCTATTTTATAAGTGGGAAAATGGAACCCTCATTAAAAGTACATGGATGTTTCCCAAAATAATCCAAAATGATGAAGTCATTCACATGAAAAAAGAATCCAAAAATCCTACGTATTGTATTTGTGATATTATTAAGTTGAAATATGGATATACAATAATATTTTGACCAGTTGGTATGTATCACTACAAGGTTATAGAATGTACCCCCTGATTTATGTAACTTACGTATATAATGATATGGGGTTATGATTGGGAAGGGTTGGATAATTTTTGGAAAAATTTTAGGTACTTATAGAAGAGAAAATTATATTAAATATTTTTATAAATCGTGAAACAACTCATAGGTAATAGTACAACTAAAAGAGTGGGTATTAGGTAAGAACATAGTTAGGTTAATGATTTTCCCGAACCATGCGACCACCCAAGAGAAATAATGTATTTTTTAAAATAGGGGTTAACATGGATGGATGATGGTTTATATAACCATGTTATACAACCATGCTAGTGGTGATTTGTTTTAATTTGAAGGTTCATGGATTTTTCATGGTTTTCCTAAATTTTCCCCTATGACATACAATATTAAAAATTAGATTTTGTTTTTTAGTATATAATCCAAATCACCATATAAAAGCATAATTTCAACAAAATTAAGCCATAATTTGAATATTGTTCCTTCTAAAGGAAATGGAGAGCATCTGTCTTGATCTAGTAATGATTTGATGGTGACTCTTGGATTGTTTGTGGCTCATATTCCACGATCTCATTATTATTGTTTTTCCTATGTTTTATTCTTTATCCCCTTATCAAACTCAATGATCTAATTATTTGGGGATAGATTCACTACATGTTACAACAACCTTTATGGTAAAGGGAATTTTTATGTAACAAGAAAAATATATAAGATGAGTTTTGGAATATATATATGTCATTTATTTGAATGATTGTTTCTTTCCTCATTTCAACCGTCATTTAAAATGTAGATATATTTACTCATGAATCCACTTAGATATAACATGAAGGTTGAATTTAAAATTGATTGAATTTAATTTTGAAATGGGTTTTCAAATATTTATGTAATTTCTCTTTAGTGATGAATATTGAAATTGTGTAAATTGGTTGTTTTTTCAAATGTGTATTCGGTAACATTATTTTAAAATGATAATTTTAAATAGTTTATTTCATTATTAATTATTGAAATATATTTATAGATATTTTTACAATAAAAATTCCTATTTAATGAAACGGGTTGACATGATTTTGAATAAATATTGGGCATGAGTTAAATGAGATGGATAATGGTTGTGTTATACCACCATCTAAGGGATGAGTGATGGATATGAAGTTACACCACAAATAGATAAATAATTATTTTGTGTGTGTATTTGGTTTGAATTTTCATGGTGATGGAAATTATTATTCAAAATCACTACTAGATTGGATAAATGGTTTTCAATACATTTTTTGTTTATTTTATAGTTAAAACATCATCAATTTAGAAATTTTTTAATTTGGTGATATAAATTTCTATAAATTTGTTTTATAATATTTTATTTAAATGTGAAATTTTTTTATCATAGTGTAGTGATTAGTGAAGTCATTGGTGAAATCATAATGAGTTTTATACTCTACCTCTTCTTAGGAACTTGGGAATATTTTTAGGTTTTTTATATTAATATATAGGAAAATGAATGGTATCCAGTTTCATTAGTGATGAGTTGTGATAGTATGTGCAAGATTTGGGGAGATATAGATTAGTGATGTTCATAAGATTTTGGGTTGGAATCTTTGATGACTATTATTTTCATAGGTCTGGAATCCAATTTTTACTCAGATATTAGTATTGGTTTCTACATTATTCTCTGTTGTATCTTGGATTTCTTAAATATCACCAAGTTGTAAAACATATTTCCCATGAATAATATATTGATTTTTGGGGTATGGATACATGTTATTCTTTTTTATTTTCAATAGGAAAAATTTCACACAATTTTTATGATTCCCTTGGATTTATTTCGAGACCTTGGAGTTCGGGGGATGGTCCCTTATTCCTAATCTCACTTGTACCTATTCTTAAGAAAATTGGTTAGTTGAGGGATATTACAAATGGTGTTAGTTTTTATAGATATTGGGTTGAAAACTATACTAGTATAATACATGAGATGTATTGGTAATAAGGATTATGATAGTTGGAACATGAAATGTACATTGGAAAGAGGCCCAACATACCAATTTTTGTTGAACATCAGGTTACTATGTAGTATGGGTACAAGGGTGTTTTGAGACACTCCTTTTAATTTTTTCATCATCATCATGGCTTTAGCTGAGGATAATAGAATAACATGTATTGATAAAAATGGCTTCCACTTGATGTAATTGTTTTTTGATTAATTATATATGATTTGGTTAAAAAATCGGTTAATTTTAGGAAATAATAAAGATGGATGGATTTTCAAAAGAATGAATGAATTTTCAAAAATTGGTAGGACATAAAAAAATGTAAAATTTCAGAAATCCATGTTGTGGTATGTGTGATGTGGTAAATTTGGAATTTCTAAGCCTTGATTTTCTAGAGATTGAGACAAAATGTAATATTCTTTTGGTTATAGATAATGAAATGAGTTATGCATTGTAAAAACCAACTAGAAGAGGATTGTGCGAATGTGGTTTCACTAGAGACTCATGTGAACCAGTAGGTACTTTTGATAATTTTCTAGGACATTTAATCTATGGATATAGGGAACATAAGGGATGAACCATGTAAGGTGCATCATTTAATTCAATTTCTAAAGATGATGCCACTCATCTTTTGGAGTGAATTAGAAACATAAAATGAAGTAGTGTGGCTGAATAGGCTGAATAAAATATTCCATTTCTTCGGCACACCAATGGATTTTAAATTATTGTTGGCTATGTGCATTCTAGATTATCTTTCCTACCATGGGTGGGATTTAGGCGTTCGGTATAAATTAGTTCAATTCATTTCATTAGATGATTTTAAAGAATTTTTTAATAAATAATTATATCCCCACATGATCAAAATCAAAATAATTACCTACATTTTCATCTGGATGTATGATAATATATTAGTGATAAATTATGTAACTAAATTTACAAATTTAGTTATAAGTTTACTCATTGTTTCTGAATGTTCATTCGTGAAGGCATTCATTTTTGAACCAGGGAAAATTTCAATGATTTACTCAAATATTTTCATTGTTTTTATAAATAATTCAATAGATATGATCAATAGTGAGATTTTATTATAAAGATATATATTTGGTACTGTTGGTTGAGGTAGCATGTTGATACATATGCGAAATTGTGGGAACATTGATGCTGGGAATAAGATGAAGAGAGACACATTTTTAAATGTTACATGTTTGACTCAGAATGAGGTGTATGGATTAGTGAATCTTCCTCCAAACCTAATGTTTATTTTTGGATGTTTTTAATGTAGTTTTTTGGATAAAAATGAAGATAAATTGTCCATCACCACTAATATAATGTCAAAATTCAAATCTGATTGGGATTCTTTTGCAGTACTCTCACAGTGCTCTGATGGTGGGTGGTCAGAACACATATCATGTATCATAGACGTTGTATTCTTCGATGGGTTGAAGGATCCCAAATAAAGGAATCAATGGAGATTCTAGAAATGCCATGAATCGTCATGAATGGAAATCTCAACGGGTTAAAAAGGAGAAATGAGTAGTGAGTAAGAAATTTTATATAACAGGGCATGTGATTTTGAATTATAGATCTAGCCCATCAATGGTGGGAGGTATAATTATTTTTAATTTAACCCTTATAAACTATTTTTTTGATATGGATTCATCCCATTCATTTATTTCTTCTCATTCTTTTGATCTTCTTGGATTGTATGTTGAGATGTTGTCTTTTATTCTAAAATTTCAATCTCTTCTATGTTAAAGGGAATATTAATCCACTCTATGAAAATCTTGTTCTAAAATTGTTGATAATGATTATGAAAATATTCAAATCACACATCAACTTATATCCCCAATGGTTTAGTTTTATAACTGTGGACATTTTAATCTATATCTTCAGAGGAGACCATACATTAAAGGTATCTGAAAAAATATAGTTGGAAGTAGAAGTTGGAATGGTATCATACCTATTGGAAGCAATGGATTTGGAATTAGTTGTTGATATTGAGAGTATCTGTTTCCCACAATCGTTGCTCATTTTAATGATTTTTTTCTAGAGAATTTTACAGGGTTTACACTTACAAGAGACATAGCGTTTTCAATTGTTCTCATACAGGGGACCAATAAAATCTCACTTGTGTTTTATTAGATGGAACCAATATAATTATGGGAATTTAATGTTCAGAGTGAATAGTTAGAATGTAAAGTGTTCATTTTCCTTAGTATTTCTCAGTGTGTAGCATATTTTTTTGAAAAAATGGAGAATGTAACAATGCATCATTATGCGTATTATCATAAGAAAAACCATGTTACAATAAAAAATTGGTATCAAATTCTAGGTATTGATAATATATTAGAAAAATTTAGGGAAACCCATTAGTTCTACAAAATTGAATTAAAATTAGGATATCATCAATTATTTTTTTAGAAGGTGGATATTCAAAAAATATATTTAAAGAGTATATATGGCCATTAGGAGTTTGTGGTTGTTTCTTTTAGCCTTAGGAATAAACCAATTTTATTTATATAATTGATGAGTTAGATATTTCAGAGGTATTAAGATTCATTTGAGGTGTTTTTTATGGATAAAAAGTTTCTATATTCTTAGAAAAGGGATAATCATATGAAAATAATGGAGATGATGTTGGGTTTCTTATGGGATCATCATTTGTAAGAAAAAAATTAAATGTGTTATTTTTTGATATAAGAGATACATTTCCTTATACATTTAATATATAAAAAGGTGTTTTCTGTGCAACCATTAAAGTTAGATTTTATGATATCTTGACAGTCACCAATGAATATATTTGAGAGTTTTTGTTTCCTTGGTCATTTTGGTTATTATTGATGTATAATATCTTACTTCTCATGACTATATTAACTAATAATAACTTTATCAAGGATCATTGTTCCATTACAATGGGATGTTGAACGTAATTATTTTTTTTGTGAACATAAATTTATCCTAACAATATGATTGATATTAATATTACTAGAATCAGAACATAGTAATGTGGGATATTGAGATTCATTAGGATCAGGGTTGAGATGTGTTCTCATTTAGTGACATCATGTTGTTTATTATGAAACATTAGAATTATAGTTTAGTTAGAATAACTACCCCACACATGATTTTGAATTAGATATTATGGTCAATGGTTTAAAAAATGGCATTATTATCTCTTTGGTGTACAATTTAGAATTTTTATGTACCATTAGAGCATGAAACATATTTTCTCATAAAGAAATATTAATTTTTGAAAAATATCATGGATGGTGTATCTTCAGATGTTCACCTTCAGTTTGATGTATACACCACGTAAAGCCGATTTGTTGGCAGATCTATTCACAATGAAGACATATAATATATTGGTTCAAGAGGAATTGGGTCAATGGAAGTTTCTATCAGTGTTAGCTGACACACACATGGATTTTGGAGAATGAGGTATTATGGTAGTTTTCTTTGTACTTTATTTAGATCATGATTTGGTTAAATAAAGTTAAATAGGCCCAAAAATAAAATTCTAAATGTGTTTCTATGATGTTAAAAGACACTAGTGGCGAGACCATTAAGTGATGTAAGTTTGGATGGGCACCAGTTTGTGTTTTTTAAATTGGAAGGTCGTACTTATGGTTTTTAGGAAACAATTCTTCATTGTTACCACTATTTGAGACTGGATGTTCATCCTGGAATATATAATATGAATAACACATTGAAATTACAATTTTGGTCGGATAGACGGGAAATAATGGTGGATGTGTTTTTCAGATTACTCATGTTTAAGAAGGTTATGTGAGAGCAGTACAAGAGAATGGGTATGTTGTAGTGTTTACCTATTACTGTATGGAAATTGGATTAGATAAACAGGTATGTTTTTATTGGACTCCCAAGAATATTTCATAAACAGAATGCTATATGGGTGATAGTGGATCATCCCAAAATGTATTCTCATTTAATTCGTATTTACTAATCTCATATGATTGTTGAATTTTATAAAATCTATATTCAATTTGTTTTAATCATTTATGGAATACCAGTTTTATTAGTATTGGATAGGGACATGAGGATTAAATCTATTTATTTGGAAATCCTTATAGAAATCCTATTAGACTTACTTAACTATGAGCATGGTTTATCATCCTAAGTTAGATGGACAATCCTAAAGGATGATACTAATTATAAAAGTCATGTAGTAGATTGTGAAATGGATTTTAGTGGATGATGGGATGATCAAATATAATTACTGTAGTGCTCATATATTAATAGTTATAGAGCCTTGAAAGATATGAACTCTTTTTAAGCATTGTATGGGCATACATGTTTTCAATACTTTATTGGGTAGAAATAGGCGAGGATTCACTAGTTGGACCGAGCCTTGTGCATGGGATGACATGAATGATTCAATTGATCATGATAAAGTTGGAGACACCTATAATTGTTCATAAATACTTTGTGGATCATCATCCTCATGTTTTTTCATTTGATCATATATTCGTAGAATGGTTTGCACACATTTTTGATAGCCATGAGATCAATCCATGAAAGGGTTGTTTGGAGGATATGGATGGTTCATTGTTTATACACAATATTACAAAAAATGACCATAAACCATTAATGATAGTGATTTTTAATGAAACTCTATTCAATTAGTTTTCATTATCTTAAGAGTTTTCCATAGTGTCAAAAACTAGGGTCAATTTATGGGAGGTTTCTTACACCGATTGATTTTACATTGTAACTATTATAAGAAATATGATATAAAACTAATAGATATAATAATACTAATGGTGGTTTTGATTATTAAAATGTATTTAATATTATATATTAAAATTAAAATTAAAAATACTATGAAATGAAATAAGACACAATGATGTCATTAGAACAGAATCATTGTTCTTGGGGTTTAATTGTGGTATTATCATCGTTATTCAAAATATATATCAATGTTTTATTAAATTTGAAGAACAAGAATGGGAACTCCACACCCTCTCATTCGAATTCTATTATCCAAAACTGAGACCTATACATGCAGGATTATTCTATTTGATATAAATACCAAATCCAATCTCAACTATTTTAATGAATTGGATATCAAAGCGAAGAAAAAATGAGGGAATGAGGAGGAAGAAGTCATTAGTAGAGAAAGTGGGGAGACTTCTCACCAAAATCATTTTAACCACAACTGAATCAGTAGAATGAAACATGAGAAATAATTAATGAAAAATAAAATCAAATTCTACGACTTTCCCCTCGAACGACAGTGAGGATTATTTCTCCACAAACATGATGTTAAAAATAAGAACATTGGGAGAAACACATAAAATAAATGAAATAGGAGATGAATAGAAATAGATAGAAAAAGAATAACATATTAAAATTAAAAATTTACTAATGAATTAAAAATTTTAAAAAGATACTTAAACTGGAAAATAGATTATCGCTATGTTTTTAAACATTGACATGAAGAAGTTATTTATATTTATAGGGGGATGAGGTGAACGAATTCATGCACAAACAATTTATTATGAAAGATTCTATGTTGTTGTGCCATTAAATTTATTTATTTTAAGAGTTTTATTACTAAATTGTTTTCCATAATGTATTATATATTCATCCTCAAAATTTCATCATCATTGGCAACAAGAAGATGTTGTTATGGATTTAATACTGAAGTTGACATTTTCTGGCCCCAAATTCATGAAATATTCCTCCATATAAAAAAGTCCAATGACCCGGCTAATTAGTACAGTCCTTCATATAAATAAATTTTGGAACTATTATATGTATCCTATATCATAATAATTTTTATTTACATTAATTGGATATGTATATCTCTAGATATGCTTCTATTACAGAGGTAGGGTCCAAGCTCTCTGCCTAAACTGTTATTTAACTTGTTTTATATTTTCGACCCCCATATATTATAATCATATGTTGTTTTAGAATAAAAAGATGAATAATATATATCAAGGAATCCAAAAAAAGAATCACAAAATTATAAATAATTTTTAAAAATAAATCACCAAAATACCCTTGTGATTAAAAACATTTAAAATTACAGAATTAGGTAATTTTTAATTTAACATAAGAATACTACTATTACGTAAACACGTGGAAATTGAACATTAAATAATATTATGGATGATTTCAAAACATTGTATTACAACAGAAATATATATGAAAATATTTTCTTAATTACTCTCCCACACTTAAATATTGCACACCCCATCAATTACTATATATTCAAATCCAAATCCACAATACAATCATAAATAAGGAAAAATTTATGATCAATTAAAAAATATAATTTCATCATGTCTAATTAAAGAAAAGAAATTACATAATATTTTCATTCCTCTCATTTAAATTTATTCAACCTCACAAATCCATCCATGGACAAGTCACAACCTACCTCAAAATGAATTTTTTATCATTCTTTAGTCATGTGAAAATGAATATGGAGTAATTATCTTACTTGGAAAGTGAATGTATCACCATAGGATTATGAAAATTCTAAAATTTCCACACCATGAACCTTGATAATAATTTCAATCATGACGACTTTTTGTTGGTGAATAACTTGGCTTAGGGTTGGTGGGTTAAATCATTAAAAAATTCAGGGCTACAAATATGAGGTTTGACACTTATGTACAATGCATGAATATTCAAGTGATAACCAGGGATGAAACTCACTAAAATACTCTTCAGACTATGAATCAAAATAGGAGCAAATTTTTTGACTTGGTAAATGATCTAGTCTTTATCACAAATAATGATATAAACCATATTCTATCATTTTTTTTCATTTTTTATTATAATGCTCCAAAACAAATTTGTTTTTTCTATTATTATTTTAATAAATGACGATAAAAAAATTTGCATAAAATGAATGAATTAAATTTCAGGGCCTATAGATTTGATAGTTGAGTTAGTTGTATAATAATTTACATTTAGGAATGCATACCCATCACTATATTTTTTATTTTTTGAAGGAGAAATAGATGAAACATGTAATGCATAATGAAATGATGATTGATGTCCAATTATATCATTCAACACTACCTAGAATGTCGAAAAACACCTCACATCATCAAAAAAATGAATAATCTCCCTATGAACTCACATGATAGGACCTTACACCACACTCAGATTTGAAATATCACAGAAAAAATACCAAGAGTGCTGGTAGGGATAGAAAATCATCTTGTAATGTGGCTAAAAAATATAAGGTCGTTCATTGATTCTATGAGCTTGCAGAGGATATATTTATGGGTGGGTATCATGATAAATTGTTTCTAGACAAATATATTAACAATAATATCAAAAACATTCCATGAAATCCAATGATTTGAAAGGGAAAGGTCACAAATTATGTTTCTCACACAAAATTGATGTTTCTGTAAAGATGGTGTACGTTCTATAAAGAATATAAAAAGTGGTTAAAAATACCTCATAGGACTAGAAAAATATTTTTATTCAGTTATTTACAGGTATGGATTTCATAAAAAATTCAAATTAATAAAAATTAATGAAAATCCAAATAAATATTTTTATTGATATCAACATTCATTTAAAATCCATATTTTCAAAAATAATTTCAAAATTTTCAAAATTAATTAATGTGTGAAAAAATTATCAGAATATTAATAGATGTATATGGTTCATAATAATATAAATAAAATAAAATTAAAAAATCTCATAAGAACAACTAATAAGTTAACACTATCCTACACTTAAATTTATTTACCCCCTATTTCAGCAAAAAAAATAATACGGGAAGAAAAAACTAATGAGAAGAAAAGATAAAATGTGAATTTATTTTCTAGTGGAAGATTTGAGTTAATCTCTAAGTTAAATACATTAAACCTAGAAATTAGGAAATAATAGATAACAAGTGAAAATTAAATTATAATAAATTGGAAGGGAAAAGAAAAGGGATAATACAAGTTTTAACCCACGTGCTAGTGGTAGGTTTTTACAGCCCCTAGTCAGACAATTCTTGTGATTTAACCCCAAGTTAAAGATGGATGGGAATTTATTATTAGAACCCGATATATATAAATTTTACCAACATCCCCAAATAGAATATAAAATGTAATGATTTATATATAAAATATAAATATCTCAAACACCCAAAAGATAAGTAAAATAAAATTTGTGGTTTAGAGGGGGTGTAAAATGAATATAGGGATGATCGCTATTTTCTTCCCATCAAGGAGTGGTGTCCATTAGTAGAGAAGTTAGTAGAATATGATTTTGATTCTCTTCTTTTTTAGTATTATAAAATGATTCATCAATTATTTCTTGTGTTGTACCATCATCCTTGTTTTCACTAGTGTATAACAAGACATGCTCCTCCATTCTCTCCTCAACACATGGATCTTATTATTCTCATCCATCTAGGGTATGTAGTAATTGTACCAAATCTAGAAAATCAATATAAAGGAGGAATTTTTTAATTAATTATCATTAATATTTAAATGTATAGAATTTATAGAAATTAAATCTCCCTCTGAATGTTCAGTTTCAGAATCAATTTTTCCAAGTATGATAACTAGGACGGAATTTTTTTGAGATGGAATGGGATGTTTTTGTTTTACTTCAACCTCACTAATGTATACATGATATGTAAGTGGATTAAGAAGCAAAATAAATTTATATTGGCATTTTTGTTGTTTCATCCATAAGATTAAAATTTCTATAACTTCAATGACCAACAAGTAAAACAACAAGCTTACCTTTTCAAGAATCAAAGCATTTGGGTCAATGGAAATATTCAACATCTCTTAGAGGGTAGTATCACCATTTATGTCTTCAATAGTAAAATAATTAAATTAATCACCATAAAATCCATAATGGCTGATGAAATGTAATATATATATTTAAATTATTTTTTTATGTTTTGGAAATATTAGTTTTTTATTTATTTATGAAAACATGTGTATGAATAATCTTGAAATCCATTGAAATTGTGCCAAGGTGATGTTATAGACTTTTTATGTGAACATGTACTAAATTAATTTTGTATTCTCCTAAGCGTGTACCATAGTGGCACAACTGACGATCAATATCGAGGAAGCCATTTAGACACACTGAATTTCTATTGTCACTTTTATAAAAATTATAATAAAATAGATTTAGTAATATATGTTGGGGGTTGACTGTGAAAAAAATTGTAATAATATATATGAATTTTAAAATTTAAAATATAATTAAAATAAATATTACACCATGAATTTAGTAGATGAAAATCATTTTTCGTGGGGTTTTGTGGATGTATTGTCATTGTTATTCAAAATATATATATCAATGTTTTATTCTATGTGGAGGTCAAGACCTGTCACTCCCCTTACTCTAATTCGAATGGTATCAACCTATACTAAGACATATACATGTAGGATTAATATCTTCAACTTTAATATTGATTCCAAAATCCACAGTTTGAATGAATTAGATATCAACAAGAAAGAAAATTAGTTAACAAGGAGGATGAATACATTATTAGAGAAAGTGGTATGACCGTTACCCAAATTCATTTTAACCACTACTTAATCCATAGAATAAAACATGAGAAATCATTAAATCATAATAAGCTCAAATTCCACAACATACAACAATCAAACAATAATGAGTATTTTTTATCAACAAACATGGAGCTAAAAAGAAGCATGGTGGGAGAAACACGCAAATTAAAAGAAATCGTAGAAGAATAGAAATTGATATAGGAGGACTAATATGCAAAAATTAAACAATTATTAAAAAATGTAAAATACTAAAAATAGACAGAAAATGCTAACAATGTATATCCACATGTTTCAAAACATTTAAATGAAGAAAGGAAATATATTTATAAGGAAGGGGGTGAAAGAATTCACGCTGAAAAATTTTATTCTCAATGTTTCTATGTATATGTCCCAATAGATTTAAATATTTATAAGACATGTATTCATGAATATTGTTCCATATTGTCTTATAAATTATTTCTCATTAGTTAAGCACCATCTACAAATTGACTACTGAGTTATTGATTTAATTCTATGGAAGACATTTTCTTGCTGGGAATTCCCAAATTCTTCCTCCAAATTATAACAGTCAATGGACCACGTAATGAGTTAAAAACTCTAAAGATATTAATTTTGGAATAATTATATATATACTATTTCATTAAAATTTTGAATCACATCAATTTTATATTCTATGCTGGGATTTTTTTATGTTGTAGTGGTGATGTCCACAATGTCTGCAAGAAAAATTCATCAACATAGTTGAATATTAAAGACCCCATTTATTTGATTCATCTATTGATCTAGAAGAAAAATGTGAATAAAATATATCAAGGATCCAAAAACAATAATCACTAAATTTTAAATAATATTGTTAAAAAATGACCAAAATACCATTGTGATTAAAATCTGTTAAAATTCCAGAATTAGTAAAAAAAATTATTTAAGGTGAAAATAAAAAATAAAAATAAAAATATGACAATTTGACATAAAATAATTTTATTGTTGGTCAAAAAACATTTAATTATAGAGGAAAAAATAGGAAAATAGTTCCCTCATTAATTGTTCGATGTTAAAAATTACATCATGATTTATTGGATCAATTATGAATCACCTCCTTAATATCCAAAGTATTTCCTAGATTGTCAAAAAGACGATTTATTTTCCTTATAAAGGATATATAGTCCCTCAATCTTTTTTTGAGAGAATTGTTTTGTTGAATATTAATTCATTAGAGGAACTAATATCTTGTTAAGTGATTGTTCCTCGTAGTTTTCCATAGTTTTCTTCTGCTTCCCTCTATTGGGTTCATGGATCTTGTCTACCGGGTATTGATCTGTGGTTTGTGATGTCAACAATGATGCGATATGAGTGTTTTTTGTAACGGGAACAAGATCTATGGTGAGTTTTAGAAGATATAATACTTTTTTTGGATTTTTTTTCATTCTTTGTTTTCACCATAGTTTTTTAAGCAGATGGCTTAAATATCAACTACACTTAGTTAGAACCTGATGCATGAATTTCAAATTGTGTTAATTTATCTAATTGAAATGGGAAATTATTATGCAATGTTTGATGAAATCCTTCCTTAGTGATGGGTTTTTTAATCATATTAATTGGTCTTTTTGTGGAAAGTGAAATTGTTTACATGATTTTAAACTGATAATTTGAAATTGGTTATTTAGTTTTTTTATGGAATATATTTTGAGAAATATATGCATTAAAAAAGTGTTATATTGAAATATTTTGGCATGATTTGGCCATAATGGTTGGCTTTGAGTAGAATTTGATGGATAATGGTTATAAAGTACAACCATAAAAGGGATGTTTTATGGACATGAAGTTCCATTATCAATGGAAACAAAAAAATTGTGTGTGGGTTGTGGATGTTTTCACATTTGGAAATGTATATGCTAAATAAAGAATAAAATTTAGAAATTGTTTGATAGGCTCCTTTTGTTTCTTTACATGTAAAAACAACTTTTCTGTGGATATTTTTTTTATGATTTGACATTAACATATTTAAATTCATTTTCAAATTCATTTTATAAATGTGTTAACTATTTCTATACTTGTGACATGAGTTGGGAAGTTATTGGGAAAATCATAATGAGGTTTATACCAACACAAATCATGGCCACTATGGTGTATTTTGAGATAATTTATATTGAGGCCTAGGTAAAAGAATGGATTCCATATTATTTAGTGATACAATGTGATATCATAGTCATAAATTTTTTTGTTGCCTCTTAGAGTAGGTTTAATGTTACTATATAGGTTTCTTTGAATCTATTGAGTTATGTTGGGTTTGGTTTCTACTTTTCACTTTCATATTAGTCTTGGTTTCCACATTATACTTTGATTTAGATTTTATTGGTTTGGTTTTCATTGTTTTGTAAGACTGTATTTTGATGTATCTTATATTGGTTAGAAATTTTTTATTATTTGGTATGATTGTTTTATTTTCAAATGGAAAATCGTCCTCAAATTAGTATGAAGCCCTCAGAATTTATGGTCCACCATTGGGGTCTTGGGGATGTCACATAAGGCTTCATATCACATCCTCATCATTAAAAAGAAATGAGTGAGGGGAAAGAAGATACATTGAAATTAATACTAACTTTTATTTTCTTATTTTGGCCCCACAATAAACGAAATTGAACCTTAACCACCTGAATTAATTTTTAGTGTCTTAATTATTCAACATAGTACAAATGTATGTTAAAAGTATGGAATAATAAAATTCATTCTAATTATAAATATGGAATCCTTTTTTCCAAATTTAATTAACAATATTGGAAATATAAATTTTAAAATTATACCCATAATCAAGATTATAATGTAGGATTTTTAATGAAAATTTTTTCAATAGCATATAATGTTTTCATATCAAAATTCAATATTATAATTATTATATTTTAATATATTGTGATAATAGATAAATTATTTAACTAATTTTACATTAAATCATATTAAAAATATTATTTAATATTATAAATAAATTTAAGTAAAATAAAATTTTCCAATAAAATTTAGAGTTTTACAATATTTATCCAAAAATGAGTCCTTTTTAAAAATATCATAAATTTTAAATATATTATAATTTTTATATTATAATTAAAAAAATGAAGTACAATTTTTAATTATATTTCTGAATGTATAAAAAATTAAATATAAATTATGTGTCCAAAGCGCAACTAAACCGCATTTTTGAAAAAAAAAAAAAATTTAATAAAAAATCTTATTATTTAAAATGATTTAAAATTTTCTCCAATAAATAGAGATACATTTTATTTTTTGACATCTAGAAACCCTACAAATTTCATAACATAGATATTTCTATTCATACCATCCATTTTAAGGGCTAGGATATAATATTAATTCATATATAATGAGTTGTTAATATATTATCATTCTTTATATAAACCCAGTGTTTCAGGCATCACAATTTATTAAAGATATTTAATTTCTAAAAATAAATATATTTTAATTTCAATTGGTGTCATTGTTAGGTGGGTATATTAAAATGTATCACAAAATGATGTTAATTGTGTCTTCAATAATCTTAATTGATTCTACCTTTTGAATCCCTTTTTAATTTATGATGATATGTAGATTATTATTCTATAAAAATTATAAGAATTAGAGAAATATAAAGTAATAAAAAAACCAATTTGTAGTGGTTTGGGGAACAAATTTATTATAATCTACTCTAACAATTTTATCTCCACAAATTTGGTGAATTTCATTAGATTGACCATCTTATAATAAGACCCCAATACAAAAACTGAGTGCATGAATTTGACACCTTTACCCACAAGGATAAACAAAGTGACATCTGATTATTTTATAACGAACCAGTTATCCACATCATAGATCTTTAAGCTAATACTCCACCACAACTGCGTGCAAGCAGTTGATACTTAAATAAATCAAAAAAGTTTTCTTTGATGACTCGGGTAGAACTTCAAAATTGAAGTATTATAAACTGAAATTATATTGATCTTCTACTTATAAAAGGAAATTCTACAATAATGAATAGTTCTAAAACTGATCACAGTGGAAAATTATATCAATAAAAGGATGAAAAAACAGCATCAACAATCTTACTATAGTAATAGATTAAACATGTATTTCCCCAAGTGTAATAACTTATGTAAATATCATAGTAGTTCAATTTATGCAGTAGATATATAAAACATATTCATCTGAATATGGTATAATATTTGTAAATATGATTTCAAAATAAAACATTCGAATCAACTATACATTCAAACGAACTCTTGATAACAATATAAATAATATAGTAGCTTGGTTTTATATTTCAAATACATGAAAATATCATAATTGACAATAGATATTTAAATTCAAAAATGTAAAATGGATTAATAACTTTTATTGGAAATAGGATTGAATTTCTCAATTGAATAAAATATTTTTTATCATTCATATCGAGCAGTGAATTGGTCATAGAAAAACATGTAATTAGTCTGTAGTTATATAAATATAGGTGTTTAAATATCAAATAAAATTGTGAATTTTAATATCTGATTTTGAAAAGTAAAATGTTGGTTTCCTTCACAAAATTAATAAAATACCAAACATAGGGTTTATTCTCTAAATTCTGTTCTACGAATAGGGTTTAAATATGTATGAATCATTTATCATATGTAAGGTTGATTAAGTATGGTTGAATATAAAATCAAGATTGGTGATCCATACATTTTTTCCTCAAATGTAGGTTTCCTTAATTATGTAGGGTAATTTAACCATACATTCTTCTATTAAAAAACATAAGGTTCCATCCAAATATAATGTTTTTTAAACATACAGTTAAGATAATAGAGTTTTGATGATCTAAACGTATTTTTTTGACTATGGGGTTTATTCTATACATTACATTTATCAACGTAGGTTATGTAAAGTGTTCTAGAATATTATAGAATGACACATTCAGAATACATTTACGAATATTCATTATGTATTAAAGTAATGAATATAATTCCATAATAAATATTTTAATGAATACTAATTACTTGAGATACACATAAATTAAAATCCTTAGAAAAAAACAAGGTTTTCTGCATCAAAATTAATTAAATTTTAAAGAGTATTTTTGAGACAGTACATAACCAATAATCTATCCTTTTTAAGGATCACAAAACCCATAAAAAATTAATAGAAAATATAGTTTTCAGTAAACACATTTAAAAAAAATTAAATATTTCATTATATTAAAAAAATATTTCCATTACACATAAATTTTTTGAATAAAAATATAAATAAATGAAATGTTATTTTTACCTAATTTTCATACCCCATTTTGATATAAAAAATAAGTATAAGAATTTGGATCATTACACTTTAAATTTTTCATATAAAAATAAATGAATGTTTATAATTTAATGTTTTGATAAATATTCCATTGATTCTAGAAGTTTTAAAAAATAAAAAATTAATAAATTAATATTTAATCAAAAAAACAATAAAATAAAAATGGTAGTTATATTATTAAAAGTTGTACAACTATAGTAGTGGTTTTGTATCAATGACATTTTATAAAAAAGATGTTCTTGTAAGAGGGGAAATGTTTTTATCTAGGGAAAGGTCTCATTGATCCTGATTCATCTAAAATGATTCAACTAATTCAAAAATCACAGCGTGTATCTTGTCTATAAGATTTTAGGCATTCATTCTGATTAAAATCCTCAAATCTTGACTGAATTTTATATTTCATTAAAATTGACAGTAAAAAATTCCATAAAATTCACATCTATTTGTAGTAACATAGACAACATGTATATGATGTTATTGAGAATAATCTTGACGTCTAGTTCACTTTAAGTAATTTGATCAAAAAGATATATCTAATTATCTAACATCAATAACAAGGGTGCACTATATCACTGATGATTGTGAATCCTATCATTCATATCTTCCATAATAATTGTGATTTCTTGAAAACATCAGATCAGATTTAGTGAGGTTTTATGTGCAATGGAAGAAGTGCTGGACTGATTGAAACTCCCATGGACTGATTCATATTGGATTCCCATGAAATATTTCAAATCATCAAAAATCATTAGTAGAAATTGTTTTTTATTTCAGATTCCCATGATGATCCAACATTTATCTTTTAATCGCATCAAAATAATTTTTTAAAATTTATTTCTATTTCATTTATTAATTTTGTGTCCTAGTAGTCTCTAATTCTATTTTCAAAGAATATGAATTCATTAAATTATCAAAATAATTTCCATGAATCATCAATCTCCTTTTGAAAACATGAAATCTATTCCTAAAATATGTAATAAATTATAACTAATTATTCAATCTCATTTGAATGAGTGTCATATGTTCCTTCAAGGGGACTCTTTGACTGAGAAACAACCTCTATTAGAGTTGAGGGATTAACATTGGACTTCTCCACATAATTCTCACATAAATAGGATATAAAATCAAGAACCTATGATCTTACTCCTTAAATAGATATATTGCATTCAACATATGGAACACTAATAGATATTTATTTATTTTCAATAATCTATATGATTTGTGTGATTTATTTTTGAAATTATTTCTCTCATTGAGAAACTAATTCTAGGTTATCTAGTTGAGAAACATCCTAAACCTATTGAGATTTCCTTTCTTCTTGTTGATCCTTATTCTAATCTAGATCTTCCAAATTAACTGAATGAGTCACATTTATAGATCCTATCACTATTTCCTAAATATATGTTTCCTACAATACCCTTGTGTTTAAAATAAGATCTTCATTAAATTTTTCTTATTCTAATACAAAATATATATCATCGAATCTAATATTTCTCTTGGTAGGATAGAAAAAACTAGATTTTCTGGCATATTCATTTTTAAAACTATTTTCTCCCCCTAAAAAAACGAAGTAGTCATATATAGATCTTTGGAACCGACATGATTTACTTTTCCTTTTACAATAATCCAAAAGAACCCAAATTTCCTTAGTGTCCTAGCATTCATCAAGTTTATGTGATAACATTTGAATCTTGACTCAAAATGTCAAATCGTGTTCTTACTAAAAAAGATAAGATATATGATTGTTTCACAAGGATAAAAGTACATTATCTCATCTGAAATGAATCATTGACTTCAATATCTATATATATATATATATCTATTAAAATTCAAAATTATATCACTAATAAAAAAAATAATATACATGTTTGAGTATAAAATATTCTGTATCTCAAAAACTCTTGGAGCAATAGATGCTTGAATAAATTTTACCATATTATTTTGATCTTTCTCAATATACTTCATGAAAATTTTATAGATGTTCATTGAAACAAACAAAAATAACATTATTTCTTTTTAATTTTTATCTTGATTTAAAATAGATCTTAGTAAAAATTGGAGTACACCTTCACAAATGAATTTTTAAATTTGATTAATTTCAAATAAATAAATTAAATATTCCA
Source organism: Viscum album (assembly GCA_963277665.1). Classification (NCBI taxonomy): domain Eukaryota; kingdom Viridiplantae; phylum Streptophyta; class Magnoliopsida; order Santalales; family Viscaceae; genus Viscum; species Viscum album. The sequence goes on from OY728158.1 coordinate 316,073,014, forward strand.
TATCTTCTATTCGAGGATAAATTATAACACCTCATTTGTTGAATCAAAACTAATAACTACTAAAAATGTGTTTTAGTTCTAACTCATAAAGAAAATCATTATTTTCATCATTGAACAGAAACAACATACCATGAAACTCAAGGGCCTGTTTATGTAGATGGTTCATCTGATGTTGCAATTTAGAAGCGACAACCTTACTGTGAAGATATTACTCTAGGGAACACAATAACACTTCAGATCACATGGTTTACATTCATTGTTTCTCTTGGTCTTCATCATTTCATCGAATTTTATGGTCAATTGTTTTCAGATTCACAGGTTCGAGAAAAAGATAAGGGTTATAGAGGGTGAAATGGTTCATAAATTTATAGGTAATATAAGAAGAATGGTTTTCTATCAGATGGTGTAGCATTCTAGTATCTCATGCTAATTACATAATGTAATCATTAATATTTAGCTATTAAAAAAATGCAATTTAAAAAAATTGAAAAATTTACTTATAAAAAATTGAAATACTAATTTTATAGTGAGGTTAAAACTTTAAAATAAATGAATAATGTTAGAAGAAAAATTTGACCAAAAAATTTAATCAAATTAAAAATAAATTCAATTACTAATAAAAAAATTATAAATTTAAATTTATATTTAAATAAACCTAAATCCCTATAAATTAAATAAAAATGTAAATTGGGATGTGGCTTAGCTTAAATATAAGTTATGTGATATTTGGTATAATAAACTATAAAGATATATCCTTATTATGAACATGGTATATTAGAAATTGATTTCTTATATCAATATTTTTAGTCCTATAATGTATTATATTATTTTTTGAAATATTTATGGAAAATATTATTATCATATAAAATTTGTATATTATTAATATTTTGTCCTTTTTCTAGTAGTGTGTTTTTCATCCACAGTACTTGTGCACAACAAATTCTTGCAAACAGAAATTATGCTTCGACTATAGATAATGAAACTAATTGTTTTTTAACTTGACTATGATAATAAATATTTTCCTAAAAAGTGATAGGTTCTTGTGGTGATTTATCTTTATAATCTACAACTTCCAAGATCAAGACTTGAATATGAAATTATTTTTAAATCATATGTTTATAGATAAAATTAGAATGAGAAACAGTTCCTTTTAAATATCTAAAATTTTTATTAACAATATTAAGATGAGATTCATTTAACTGGACAAAAATATTGTACATAAATATATATAAAACATAATATCTGGTATGCAAGAATTACGAAATAAAAAATTTCCAACATTCCTCTATATAACTTGTTGTCGTGTCATTTATTAGCTTCGTCCAAATCATGATTTATATTTGTACACCTGGTTGTTGTATATGTATTGTTGTTCTTATGTCCAAACATTTTCAACAAATAAATCACATATTTACAATGATTTAAAACATTTCCATAATATTTATGATAAATCTGAAATACTTAGATAAAATTTAGTTCTCCCATTATACTCATTTAAAATTTGGTTTTATGTAATTTAGATAATTCAATATAAATATATCTATTTTTGAACCATAAATTACATCATCAAAATAAATTTTTACAAATAAAATATTATAACAAAAAAATTTATTATAACTTGTTGTATCTTCTAAATCTATTATAAATCAATTTTTCAGATGAAAATAACTTAATTGTTCATACTAGGATCTGGGTGCTTGATTAAGGCCATAAAGAGATTTAGTAAGTTGAAAAATAGAATTAATTTTCCAGGATATTAAAAACTAATACATTTTTCAATATAAACTTTTTGCAATAAATATCCATTTAAAAATCTATATTTATCATCCATATGATATAATTTTAAATTCATATGAGATGAATATTAAAAAAGTATTTTAATGTATTCTAATCTTGTTATAGGGAAAAGGTCTCTTTATAATTTATACCTTCTACCTAATTAAATAATTTAGCTACTAATTTGTCTTTGTTTCTAGTTATGATCACTCAATAAATTTGTTATGAAGACCCATTAGGTACTAATAATAGGATAATTTAATGGTCATAAATTAAATTCAAAGCTCAATTACTTCAAAATTGGTTTGTTTCTTCTCAAATTGCTATCATCCAAATTTCATCATCTAAGGATTCTTTAATAGATATAGCTTCTAATTGGTATAAAAAGACATAAAATATTTCTAGGTTTCCCACATTTCCCCTAGAACTAATTCCCATATCTAGGTGTCCAATAATCGATTCCAAAGGATGGTATTATAGTATTCTAGACTCTCTTGGAAAGACACATTCATGTTCTTAAGTTTCATTATATTATGAACTGGATCGAATTTCATTTATATCATTTTTAAATTCATCCTTAGTGTATTATAGTGTAATTTTTCAAAACTATTCAGTAATTTAATTAGAATGATCTTTTTTTAATAAAAGGGACATTTTAATCAAATGTCACATGAACTGAATCTTCAACAATTCTAGACTTGTTATTAAAAACTCTATAGAATATGGATGTAGAATGATATCCAAAAATATCCCTTCATTATATTTTAGATAAAACTTCCACGGTTTTTCTTAGTATTCATGATATAAATGTTACATCCAAAATCCATAAAGTACATTAAATTAGGATTTCTGTTACTCCAAATTTCATAGGGAGTATTTTTTGAAATAGGTCTTATTATAACTCTATTAAAAATATAAGAGTTTTTTCATACACCACATTCCCAAAAAAAGTTTGAAAGACTATATTTATTTAGCACAATCTTTGCTATTTCATTAGTAGTTATATTTATTCTTTAAAAAATTTCAATTTTTGAGGTATTCCTGATGTAGAAAAGGTGTGTTAAATACTAATATATTTGAAAACATAATCGGATTATATCTTCTTAATGACTCTAAAATGATAAATTATTAATGAAATTATTATTATATTATTTTTTATTTCGAACAATTTTCGAAAAAAACATTCAAAATTAGTAAAAACATCACATTTGGGAAATAGAAGATATTCCTATATAAAATCATTATAATAATTGAGGTAGGGTTAATAGTCGCATTTCCCTATTCAATTAATTTCTTATTATCCTTTGAATGTACCATAGTGTAACACACTAGGGTCGATGTCTAGGAGGCTGCATCCATGAACTGTTTTCCTATTATCACTATTTTAATTTAAATAATATAAAACTATCCTATAATAATATAGATAGGGGGTTTAATTATGAAAATAAATTTAATATGGTATATCTGATAATTAAAATGTAGAATAAAATTAAAATAAAGTAGAAACAGTGATGTTAGTGGATGAAAACCACTATTCTCATGGTTTCATGTTGGTGTTATCATTATTATTAAAAATATGGTTTTTGTTATTATATTCAATTTAGAGATCCGGACTAATCACTCTACAGCCTCCAATATTATTTTATTATACTAAACTGAGACAAATTCATGTATTAGTAATTTCTCCCATGTCAATACCTAAGACAAACTCCACTCTTTGACTTACTTGAAAGTCGACGAGAAGGAAAATGTTAAAATGATGAAGAAATAAATATTAGAGAATATCGGGAAAAAACTCACCACTATCAATTTATCAAGTACTAAAATCATAGAATAAAATAAAATAAATCATTAATGTGTGATAAAATCAAATACAACCAGTCTTTCATCAAACAACAGTGTGAATTGGACCTCCACCATCATGGAGTTAAGAACAATAATCAAGAGGAAACACAAAATTGAAAAGAAATTGAGGAAGTGATAATTAACAAATTGAACACTATATTAAAAGAATAATAAATTACAAAAATTCAACCAAATACAAACAATAATAAAAGGTAATCATCGAATTTCTCTCTTTCATTCATTGTTGCTTGGCCATCTCGGGTCCTCACCTATAACGCTTTAGAAGGGTGGCCTTGACCTCTGGTTATAAGCCAGTACCCAAGAGGAATTTCAAAGACACATTAAATATTCGGTGTTATGTCGTCATGATGTGTACCTTTGGTACATGTCGTGAAAATTAGATCTCAGTATTCGCCACCGCTTCAACTATGAACTCATTAATTACTTCACATCGACTGGTTCATAATGTGTACGTGGGTTACACATCGTGATGCTCTCTTAAATGGCCGAATATCCCGTTGGTATTATCATGGGAGTTGTTCCAAATTGAATTTCTTATTTACAATGAAAATTTGTGAGAATTTGGAAACATGGTTAGCATTTGTTAGTTCAATTACAAAACACCACTTTTTCAACCTCTTAGATTACTCATATTTCTCTATTTTTAACTCATTAATAAAATCATTAATGGATGGACAATTCAATTATATTTATCATCAATTCATGTTTCTATGTATTCATTCATCTCTGAGTAAAATCAAAGACTTTGGACATGTTTATTAGGATTTGTTGATCCATTAATAATGTGGGGTCCACCACGATGATCAAAAAAACATTCCAAAAATAATGATTTTTTGGGGCTATAGAAACTCAAAACAAGATCTACTATAGTTGATAATTATTTCTCCAATAAATCAAGGTTTACAACATATGAATAATTTATCCATTTGGATCAATATTTGAAAAGACGTGATTGAAATACCAAAGTCAAGAAAATCAGTTAAAATCACAACATTATGACATTTTTCCATTTGAGATCAATATAAAAAAAATTCTACAAATGTGAATATTTCCTATAAAATAACACTACGATGGGTTTAAAAACCTTGAAATATAGAATAAAATTATATGAAAATATGAGCATCATTAATCATTAACTAAAACATTGTAATATAATTTACTAGCGAAACATCCTACTATGGATGGTCGAAACAAATCCATGTGTATATGTTATGGAGGTTTATATGTAGTATTTTTATTAATATATTAGAAAGAAGACTTATGTTATTTTCTAATTTGGAATGCATCACAAAATCTACCATTATCAAAATTAAGACTATGAAAAAAAATTAAAATAGTTTCTTAGATAATTAATGTAAATCATTTATATTAAAACGGCCATGTCCCCTATTCCAAATCCAAGACTCATTTATATTAGAAGTTAAACAATTCACATTCAATTTACATAAATCAAATAAATACAGAGTAGAAATATTATCAGTTTAGGGTGCTCTAAATTTATAAAATCTATCTATATACACAAAGAAACTATTGTTAGAAAAATCAGCATAAAATCTATCATCACAAATTTTAGGAATAATTGTCATGTTGTGATTTAGACATTTCATATATAGTACATTGTTGATTGAGATAGTCTTTGGGGATCAATACATAAAATGACTGACTATCTATCCTTTTTCATTAACACAAAAAGTGACTAGACATCCATTCATTTGATTCTATGTATAAATATTTGATTATTCTCTACTCATGTTCATTGAAAATCCATTTTCTATAAACCCTATTTGATTTCTATTCATATGGCATGTTTTATAACAGATAAACTAAACATGTGTTAGCTTTGGTACCTTATTTTATTGGTTTCTATAGTGTTATGGTGAAATTATCTAGGAACATAGATTTGCGTAATTTAATTATAATTTAAATCACATGTGTTAGAAATACATTTAGATAAAAAATACTTTATAATACCATTAATATAATGATTTCTTAAATTGAAGTTATTAGTGACATGAACTTTTAGTCCAAAATGACAAGCGGTATCATTTTATAAATTTTGCACAAAATAATTCTAATACAATTATGATTTTTCACCATTACATTATATTTAATATTTTTTTAATTTTAATTATAGTATTTCCAAGAATCATATTTAAAACATTTCATCCTTTCGTAAAAATAAAAGTAGTACTTTTATACGAATCTACATCATCCTTAAACGCATTAATACTTTTTCTCATGATCAATAACATTTTATATTGATTAGTTGAATTTTATAACAAAATCTTGAGGTTGTATTGTTATGGTATCTATTTCATGAAGAACAACATTGTGAATATTTTTCATTTAAATATTATTCTATAATAATTAATCACATTTATTTCTAACATAGAATAAATGGAATCTAATTGATCATTGGAACAACAATCAATACTAGAATAAATAGAGTAATAAGTTGGTACCTTTTCTTCTTTAGCCATAAAGCACATGTTGGCATTGAGATATGATAACTCCTTTTATGAATAAAATTTTAAGGAGATTCTACATTATTCAAATACAATTCATGTGGCATTCATATCACTTTTTTCCTTTATTCTCATTATCATTATTTTAGAGATATTTATTATATGAACACATTATTTCATCTTTAAGGTTAGGGTAATAAGGTATTATATGTCCCAATGGTTTTCATTAATTGCATCAAACATCTCATGGTTCATTGTCATCCTTTTTGAATAATTTTATAATGAATCTTTTCAACTTGATTTTTTTTTTATATTTGTTGCTAACTAGGTCTGCTCAATTTTAGAATACGTGGAGTTTGATTTATTATCCCTTTGAACTTCTTGTATTATAGCTTTTCTTTGTTTTTGAGAGGATACATTGGGATATTTATTTTCCTTTTTCACTAGAATATTATGATATTCAACCGTAGCATTAATTTAAAATTTTTAAATTACTAGTTTTCCAATCAATTCATTCATTGAAAAATTATTAATAGGTAATGATTGTTGAAAAAGAGCAGATATTCAATTTCATTTTTATGGTAGTACTTTGAGTACTTTTAGTGCCTGGTCAGAATTATTGATATGATCTTCTAGGGTTTTAATATTATTGACTATTATTGATATTCTTTCCTTCATCTATGTGATGATTTCAAAATAAAACATTTTAATGTTTTCAAACATTAATTTTTTAGTATCATACCTCATATATCAAATTTTATCAATTACATTATAAGAAACTGTAATGTTTTTCACACCTCATATTCATTAATACATTGTGATACATGATTAAACTCATTCTGTCCAAGATCGTAGATAACAGAATTCATATATTTTGAATTGATTTCATATTTATCATTTTTTTCAACAGTACAAGTACCTTTTTTAATGAATATCAAAAGGAGTAATGATTTTAGAATATAATATGAATCCAACATTCATCAAATAGAAAATTATTCCATATTTCGAGCATCCAAAATTTCAAATATTAAACTATGAGGCACAAACCATAGAAATTTAGTATTTCAAGACAGTCATTGACATCTGCAATTTATAGACCTTATACTCTTCATATAGTTATAGATTTAATACAGAAACACTTTTCTTATACCTATTGTTGGGTAGGAATATTAAAACGTTACTCAAGTAGTTGGGGTGGTGAATTGTTTCTTTTCAATAATCATCATCGATTCTTCTCTTTCAATCCCTTTTTGATTTATTAATATACACATTTTATTCTTCTATAAAACATATAAGATGTAGATAAATTTATATTGAGAACACAACCAATTTATAGTGGTTCGTGGCACAATTTTTCCCTAGAACATTCCACTAACACTCTCATTGTAATCATGGTGAATTTCATTAGAATGATCCTCTTATCGTAAGACCCAAAACCACAACTGAGTGCCAGTAGTTGAAACCTTTAAAAAAAATTGTAAACACATATACATATAGTTATTTTAGAAGGAACTGGTTATCCACCTAATATATTTATAAGATAATACTCCCCTAAAAATGAGTATGAGTAGATAATACTCTAATTCATAAAAAGAGTTTAATTTTAATGTTCATTTTGATCTTCATAGCTGCAGCTACAACAATTGAAACTATATATATCTTCTTCGTAAAAAATATAAACCTTCAAGAATAATTAGTTCTTATGTGATCCATCGTTCAAATTATATCAAATATTAGGCATCAACAAATGGTATAAAAAATATTACAGTATCAATAGATTGAAAATTTATGTCTCCAATGTGTGTCTTATTCTATAAATAATAGAATCGATCATTTGTTTCAGTATATCTATAAAATATATTTATGATAATATGTTAGAATACCTTAAAAAAAATTAAATGAAATTATTTCTATCAACTATATTTTTTGTATAACTCATGATAAAATATATCAAAAGGAAAAACTTTTTTTATATTCTAAATCCAAGAAAATCACCTAATATATAGATGATATTTTAATAAAAAATGTTCAGGGAGTCGTAACATCCCTTAGAAATAGGAGTAAATTTATCTATTGAATACCGTCTATTAAATCATTCACTTCAAGCTATGAATCAGTCATAATGGAGCACAAAATTGTCCTATTACATTTAATGATTTTTTCATAAATCATAGATAGAACCATGAATTTAATTTGATGAACATGAAAAGTCAAACATAGGGTTCATTCACAAAGGCACAAAATATAAAATTTAGGGTCTATTCCTTACATGTTGTTCCAAGCATTGGGTTCAAATGCATAGAGATCATTTTTTAAACATTATGATATAATTATAAAGATGATCATAAAATAATAGATGATGATCTACATGTATATCAATCAAATATACGGTTCCTTAATTATGTTGGGTTATTTAACAATAATTTCTTATATTGAAAACTATATTGGTCCATACAAATGTAATGTTCTTTTACCATACTTTTCTGATAACAAAGTTTTAATTATCCATTCATAATGTTATATATGTAGGGTTTATTCATAACATTACATTTATCAACATAGGGTGGGAATAGTGTTTCCATAATATATTAAAATGCATTCCGAATATATTAATGAATATTCCTTGAGAATTGAATGCATGAAAATAATTCTAGAAAAACTATTTTAAAGAATATTAATTTCCTACAATAATCATAAATTAATAACATTATTAAAACAAAAAAGGTATTTTATTTATCATAAAAATTAATTAAAATTTATATATTATTATTGCAGAAAAACTTACCAAAAGTTATATTATCTTTCAAACATGGTTTTGTGGGTTATAAATTCTATAAAACATTATTTTACTATTATTAAAATATCAAGATGTCATATTACCCCCTTTAAATAAATTTAATCCTCTTAATTTAATCATGATCTAAACAAACAAGGGTTTTAAATTTGATAATATCTTCTTTGAAATACCACATGGTAAAAACGTTTTAATAAAACATCATCTTACTATGTGATAAATGGATGTATAAATGTTATATGGAATAAAAAACGTGGTTTCTATCTAGGAAAATATTGTTGGGATGTGATGATATAGACATAAAATAAAAGTGTAATTCGAAAATAAGGATGCAGGGTGATTGAATCCACTGATCACAAGAAGGTCAATGATCAAGAGATATTAAAAACCCATGAACCTATAAATTTTTGATGAGTTAAGGGATATTTTGATTCATCTCACATAATGGTAAAAGGATAATAATTTTTTTACGATATTTTAACTAATGGTGGGGGTTTATTTTATAATGTAGAATAAAACAATATAGGAATATACCTAATTGATATATTTTTATATTATAGTCACAATTTCATATTTTGTTTATTTTTTGATCATTTTCCACTCCATTAGATACTACAAGAAATTAAAATCCAAGGGGAATTTTTTATTCCTGAATTAGTAAAATTAAATTTTTATAGATTTTAAGATCTAGAAAAGTGTATCATGCTTTTCCAATTATATTCAATAAAACAAATAAAATGTTATAAAGCGTTATCAAATAAACCCCCATATTAAATTTTATCAACTCCATATATATTTAATAATAATACTTTTCCAAAAAAATTCTATCCAAATTCATAGTATAGATTTATTATTGCATTTTCCCTAAATAAACATTATATTCCCTTCATTAGTATAAATTTTATCTTTATGTAACATTCCAAATAAGTGAATTCCATGAGCATTTTGAATCCATAATGAAAACATGCATGATTCTAAATATAAATCTCAGGGTTTTGAATATATTCCATAAATCAATACATCCTATAAACTCCAACAAAAAATAACCTAAACCATTAACCCTCAAATAAATTTCATGTTTACCAACACTATATCTGAAAAATATCATTATAATAATTTATGTAACATATTAAGGGTCATCCCCCATTAATTTGTTTTTCCAATTGGTTCAAATTTCAATTTAATCACTTTTATTGGTTATTAGTGCCATTCAACATATACTATTATATACATTAAGAGATAATTCATAATTAATAATATTATAACCATAATATCATTGATTAAAATAATCATATGTTTTAATTCCAAAATCTAAAAAATCACATTTATAATTCCAATTCATATATAGTAAATGAATAATAATAACGTTTATCTGATATCTTATTTCCTTGTATGTTTCATTGATGATTGTTTCATTCATTTACATAGTTCCCCATCACATTACAGTTGAATCATTGAAAATTATAATTTTTATTAATTCCTAGGAAATTATGAGTAATGATAAATTCATATCCATAATTGTAGAAAACTACCATTCTAACCAAGATAGTACCATAATTTTTCATTCTATAATCATACCATGTTTGAAACCCCACATTTCACTTATTACCTTATATATTTTCCAATGTTGTCCACATCTTCATTGGAATCCATTTAATTTCATATTAATTAGATGATTTATTATCTATCTTTATATCACATAATACTCCGTATTTGTATGAGGAGAATGTTTTGGATACTACTCCCATTGAAATATTCTCTTAATATCATCAAATAAACGACCACTCTTACACATTATATTATGTGTGTTGGTATAGTTTCCATTCATTACACATGTTTCCATTTATAAATAATATAATACACTATATTAGATCATAAAAATGGGAATCACAATGTGTAATACCAGAACTAGTGAAACACTTAACATAAATTGAAAATTTTTGTGCATATATAATCTCATAAACATAGACATGGTTTCCATTGGAATATTTTGAAATAATAAAAATATTTTGAAATCCATTATAATTATTTGTATGGAAAACGCAAATTAACCGAATTATATCCCCCATGGGAGTAAAAAAAAAGTCCATAGTAAGGCCCATTTTCATTTACCATGTTACGCTCGAGTCAAACCTGATGCGCCTTTTTCAGATTTGATAATAATAATAATATCTACGCCAGAACCACTTCATATTATAGTATCTAAATACAAATGTATTTTCTAAGTAAACAACATAACAACTTTCCTACCAAAACATCAGGAATTTATTTGACACATATCCTCAATGAATATCATATGGTTATATTCCCTAATTGCTATTTTCCTTAATCTTGTTCCCATGATTTCAACTAAACTTACTATGATTCCAACTTTCACAACCCTTACCCTAATATCCTAGATAGTGTTTATTCATAAATAAATTTTAATTATATACGAGGAATTCCATCTCAAAAGACATTTTGATTATTAGTTATGGTAATCTAGACACATACATGAAATTATAACTAAAATTTAAAATATAAAGTGTCCAATGTATTTTATTTTATATTTATATTATTCCCTATATTGTATCCCCACATATCAGTCAAAAACACATCTTATCATCCTATGGAAAATAAAACATATGAATGTGATGTGGTAAAATGATCATTAAGCATAACAGTACATGGTATGATTTGAATAAATAAGTAATAATAAATAATGAATGTAAAGTAAATGAAACACATTCTATTTAATAGATAAATTAAGCATAATATGGGTGTAAATAATTATGATCAAATGATTCCACATAAATATTCACACGATTGTGATAAATTAATCTTTTATATCAAAAATAATCTTATAATAACATGAATTATCAATAATTTAATTCAAAATGTTGGAATACATAATAATGAAAACGAAAACATACTGTTCGGGCCTTATAGTAAGAAATCTAAATTACTGGGTAAGGTCTTGGCCAAAAACCAACCTTTCTTATCTAAAGAAACAAATAAATGAATTGATGGTATATAATGCTCCCATATCATTACATAATAATTACAATCAATTCCCCTTTTGAAAATGGTGAAATATAATAAATATTATAATTAAAAATGAATAATTCACATAAAAATGATAATAATTTCACAATAAATACAAATAAACATAAACCATACATAGTAAGATGGAAAATGTATTCAAAATTGTACATCTCTAATAAAACGGATCATAAAACATAAAAGATAATAATAATGTTGGAATAAATACCACATTTCTTTATTATATTGTTTTTATAATAAATATTTTATGTCAGTAATGAATATAAATATCCTAAAATGTTATTAAAAACATTTATAAGGAAAATGTCATTTTTATATGGAGATAAACATTTCTAAAAAAAATATATAAACATTTTTAAAATAAATTTATTTAAAAATAATTATTAAATAATAGTAAAATAAATATTTGAACATTTATTTTCCATGACGGAATTAAATTATGTTCAATTCATATAAGATAAAATAAATATTCCATTTATATTATTTGAAAAATATAAACAGGCTTGGTTTGGAAAATGAAACAAAGATTCATTGAAAAAGTTTATGTTAAAATATTTAATATGTAAAAATTAATCAATAAAACTTTTTTAAATTTTTAGATATATTTTTGAAATAATTTTTAGAATCCCGGGTTTTGGAATAAAAATGTCTTTTTTTCCAAAAAGGGAAATATTATTTTTAAAAACAATATCAAAAATCATTTAAGTACCAATTATTATAAAAATGTTACTAACAAATTTAATTTACATGAATAACCATAGGATAAGGAAATATAATTTATTTATTATTTAAATACAAAATAATTACCTCATGAGGGACTTAAAAATATCATCCTTATAAATGATGAGATTGTGAAATAAACTTTTACCACATTGAAAACGTTTGAATCATAATCCCAATTGATTAAATAAAATAAAATGGTACAATAAATACTATTAAGATAAAAATATTATTGATATAAAATATCAAAATTGTAATTAAATACACAACAATAAGGAATAAGTGGTGTATATTGTACATGTCTCACGAAAATTAATGCTATATGAGAAACACACTCTTTAGGTCTAATTTCATTAGTACGTGTCTGTAACTATTGTATTTTGGTATTAATGATATTAATAATTTCCAAAAGAACCATAATAATATTTATAATTTCACATATGATAATATTATGACATTTTAGCACCATTTGTAAAAAATAATCCATTATTTTTATTATTTCATGTGTAAATTGTAATGTTTTCTATTCTTCTTTTTGTAATGAAAGTTATATTTATTATGAATATGATATATATATATATATATCACCAATAAAATAATAATATTTTTAAATATATAATATTTTCCCAGAAAATACATTTTTCAGAACAATTAATAAATGTTCGACAAGAAATATTAATTGCATCAGATTGTGGAGACTGTATGTCATATGTATGAACCAATAATGCTACCATTCCCTTACCCATAGATAGTTTATAAAATTGGGTGAAAAATTAATTTTATAAAATCAATATAATCTCATATAAATAACATATATCAAATAATTTTCATTATTACATTCCATGTCGATCATATGTGACAAATGATTCTCATCCCTTCACCAAGGGGTAGTTCATCGTAACACAAGAGACATTATCATAATTGAAAAAAATAAAAAATTATTTTATATATGTGATATTAAAATTATCTAAATATTATAATATTATAAATATAATATACATGCCTTAAATCCATTATTGTATCCTTACATGAATGTTTGTGATGTAAAATATAGTACATCGGTTTAGAAGGTTGTAGTCTCCCATACACATGAACTATGATTCCATTTCCCATTTGATGGAAGTGGAGATGGATAAATATTATTCCATCAAGTTAATAATATTTATATATATTTTATATAATTTATTTATTATATTGGATGCTTAGGTCATTATTGAATGTGGAAAAAGCATAATTAAAATGATTGAGCATTGTTATGATAATTAATGTCATTATCAGAGACCTCAATTGTATCACCTTTTATAGACCCTAAGGATGGTCTTTTGGTATTATTATAAGATCCAAAATATGTATAAGGATTTTGGGTAGATATTTTTTTTCTGTTTTTTTCATGATGATTGTTTTTAGGGGAGTGGAAACGTGACAGTTTGTAGTGACATTTAATAAGGGGGGAAAATGGTCCATCATGGAAATTACATGAAAATTTTTAAAATGAATCCAAAATTCTTATATAAATCACTTGAAATAAGATTTAAAATAAGTATAGTATGGATATTGGTAATGTATAACATGTAAAAAGTTCAATATAATATTATATTTAAAATTCTTTTTGACATTTCTACCCATATAATCTTAGATTAACCCCATAGTTATCCCAGGTTTTCCACCCCTGGGATATATATTTTTTAATGAGTAACAGTTTATTTTTTAAATCCATAATTTAAATTCATTACATAATATAAATTAAAATTTAATTAATATTTATTTCATTTTCTAAAAATTCAATTCAAAAAATTTGATGAATTAAATTTAATATTATACACGCAGACATGATCATAAAGTTGGTTTTCAAAGATAAAATGCTCAAAAGTATACAATGTTTTTTTTATCAAAAATAAATTTAAAAATGATAATAATGAACAAAATATCTTTAATATATATAATTACTATAATTTTACCTTTAAACAAATTTAACATTGAATGTAAAAATATAAATAACTTATACGAAAATGAAAATTTTAATGAAAATTAATATTTTCACTATTCTTCAGAAAAGTGATTTTTTTTAGAAATATAATAAAAATGCACCCAAAGATAAGATTGATTTAATGAATTAAAAAATAAGTCTTAGTTTTTAAATAAATTTCATATAATCTGCAAAAAATAAATATAATTTTGTTTGTAAAGCATGACTTAACCACCATTTTGAAAAAGTAGTTTTTTTAGAAAACATATATTTTTCTACCAACTTGATATAATTTTCTCTCTAAAAAATAGATATCTATGAATTTTATTTTATAATACTTTAATAAATATAATTTATAAAATTTATTTAGAAATATTCGTACCCACAAAGTTAATTTTTAGGTTATAATGGTCATGATTAAATAATAACTTTTTAATAGACTACCACATTTTATTTAAACAAGGTGTTGTGTGAATCATAAAGCATTAGAAAAATTGAATTTATTTATAAATAAATATATCATAAAGTCTTAGTATTGTATATTCTCTTCTAGTTATTGTTTTTTGTTTCATACATGCTATCAAACATGATTTTCCAATTTGAAAAATCTCAAGGTGTTACAACCCTTCATACCTCTATACCTATTCTATAAATGGATATCTAACTATTTTCTATCCATTAGTTTTAATGGAATAATTGATAAAAAATAAAAATGAAATAAGGAAAAGATGGATTTCAGGATGGGGATTACCTATAATATTTATTACAGTATCGATGATGTATGGTGGTTGTTACCCAATATTTACAAAAATTCCTAGTTCATTGTGAAGATAAATATTATGAAATTACATATCATTGGACCCATTATCATGTTACCAACCATGTAAAATAAGGAAATCAATATACAAAAATTATGCCATGACCCCAACCAGGCCTTCATAAACAATGACTTATTTTTTCCCCTACTATGATGTTTCATCTAGTATATATCATAGGAATCTCTAGACAAAAATATTTTTATATAATTCCTCATTTTATAGATATATCTAGGGGTAATAAGAAATTATTCATATGTTATGATATAAGAATATCACAAAATACTATTATAATTCTCATTATATGATATAATAATCACTTCCATTAGCAATAAGAGTATTGAAATTTCATAGGACATATTTCAAAACATTTCATCTTTAGATGGGTTGATTGTCCACATAACCATGGTTCTTCACTCTCTCTCTCTATCTTATTTTTCAATGCAGTATAATAACATATTTATTTGAATCATTGGATCTCAATAGATCTTTGAAATATAGTTTTTTTCATTCTATAGTATATTCAAAACATACGATTTCATACACAACATAATGAACATGAAAAAGAACATCTCAACATCATCATGTTTAACCATTAGAACCATTTTCTAGAGCATCTCAAAGCCAACCAACTTGTTGAACTTTAGATATCATATATGAAAATTTATGTATGTTTTTAGGAATATTATTCATTATAGTGTGTATGAGCCATTTTCAAATTTATATTGAGATTTACCTTTATGTAATACAAAATTAGTATTTTATATGATTGTGTTGTTATTCTTTTTTCTATATTTCCTCAAACTGATTACTATAACATTTGATTTTTTTCTTATGTGTTGTGTATGGTCTTTTTGATGTTGAAACATTTTAGATTATAAAATGTAAATAAAATTATGTCCACCCCTGCATAAAAATTATGTATATTTTTTTCCATTAAAAAAGATTCTACAGTAGTATAGTTGTTCTCTAATGTATCGCTTTGGGTTCCACTATATTCTGAAATTATGTGCTTTATTTAAAAAATAATCATAAAATTCATTTTTAATGAATCTTATATATCTTACTAAGAGTGTGTAAATTTTCAAATGAATTTTCATTATAATACATTATGTATTATAGTATTATTTTTCCTTTTCTATTTTTATAAACACTAAAATATAATGAATTCATGGAAGGTCATCTAGGACTTATTAAATATTGGATCTAAAAGAATGTATTACGTATAATTAATATTGATCAATTACCATATACATGTAAATAAAATTATAGATCCTCCTTTAAACATCCAACTTCTAAATAATATTTTTTAAACTAATGAGAATTTTCCCCTTTGATTATATGAAAATTCATACCATTGAGATTATTTTAAATGTATACCACTTCCAAAATACCAAGATAAATTTAAATTTTTATAGAATATAAGTAATCCATTGGTTATTTAAATTCATTTTCACTAACTCAACATACACTTTTGATTCCATATTAATTTTCTATGTCCCCATTAGTTTTTTGGATTTTTAATCAAAATTATTGAGATACTATTCTAGATTCCACATGGTGTTGTTATATTCATCTATCATAAAATTATATGGATCAAAAATTCTATTTAAAAACTAAATGTTATTAATCTAATTATACACATAAAAAACAATTCATATACCATCAACAATATTTGAAATTTTAAAGGATATCTGAGAATATCCAATTGAATATAACATTCATCTTTCTTAGCATATATAAATTGAAAATCATTAGCTACATAACGATTCTAGATTTTATATAACTAAATATTCTTTGTGATATAATAAAGTGACATCATTTAACATAAAATATTTAATGTGTTTCTTTAATACTCATTAAATATTTAATGTTCAATATATAGTGACACCATTATTGGGAAATTACCTTTTTTCTCATCAACATGATTGGGTAATCTATACTCCTAGACTATATTTCTTCACTACATATTGACATAATGATAATTTAGATTAATCATAACAACAAAAAATACAATTAAATTTAATTTTAGGTTAAAAAAAACTAGTGTTTAAAGAAACCATGGTTCCAAAAAATAGGTTTATTAGAATAAAACGATAAAGTGTTTATTATATGATATGATTTATTTTATTTATATCAAAATATAGAATGAAATTATCTGGAATATTATATTTACAAAATATATAAGATTATAAATTGTGATAATGGAATATAATGTCAAAGGAATAATTCTGAATGATATAAATTAGTAACACTAAGGAATACATATCCTTATAATATTATAGCATAATAAAAAATGGAATTTATGTTCAAAAAAATTAACTAGGGATTTGTGTTTATAGTAATTAAAGATGACATTAACTATAAATTATAATATAATTCAATCTATAATTAAAATATTGTGGTTACATTGGATAATTGTTGAACAATATAGTATTGAATCTTTGGTTACAAGAGGTAAAATAGTCCGAACTCTAGGTGTTGAAATATGAATTGAATTAGATTGGAGTGAAATGTAAAATAATAATAAAAATTATTGTTTTTAAACTATTGTTAGTGGCACGTAATGAGCTATTATTTTGGTGACCAATTAGGTATATTTTTTCATATAGAGATGATTATTTGGAATTTTTTAATTATTGTGTTATTATGTATATTTTAAGAAAATTATATATCAAATATTCATATTTTTTAACACTGGATTCAAATAAGTTTGTCTTTTTTGAATATGATGATAAAGATATAGCATTTTTATATTTCAATATATGAAACCATATTAGGATGATAGGGGGTTCAATGATTCGGTGTGAGAAAAATGATTTAGATAATTTTATCTTATAATTTTTTCTATAAAAGATTGATGCAAATTAATTAAGATGATTTAATAGACTGGACCTCTTGATACTATATCTATGTTTTTCTCATATGGGAAATTAGTGATTATTCCCCATTTTTCCTCAATAATCAAGGCAGGGAACAATGATAAAATATTCATGTATTCTTTTTTATTCACCCACTACTATGGGATGATGAAAATAAGTCAATTATATGAGATATTAGGAGAGTGGTATTTGTTTTAACATTTATTTTTTGATATAGATTCAAACATGGAATTCCTAGAGTATCCATGTTGTTGGAAAATAATGAATTGAATAGGTGGATGAAGGAAGTTATTTGTAATCTCAGTTACAAGAATATGATGAATCATAATTCATTAAGTGGTGACGCATCATGTCTCACATTTCATTTGTATTTAAGGGTATGGTGACATTCCATGCATGGTCTATTCTACTACCTAAATATCATAGTATTCTAATGGAATGATATAAAACATTATCACTTGAGGTGTTTATTTGATAAATTATTCAATTACACGGATCTATCAATGGGTTTATAAGTTTACCATGTCATCATGATATATATACTCACATTAAATTAGTTATGAATATTTCCTCACACTATAGATGTGTATTTAATTAACCACCTTACTAATTGATAAGGTTGTTTATTTCATCAAGTTATTTTGTGAAATTTATGGAATTTTATTCCATCTATAATCTCTTTACTAGTGAATCCATGATGATTTACTGGAGTTAAACTATTTATGGGTAATCTTTGATCAATTGATTTTGTTTTCAAAATGAATATTTTTTCATGAAGTGTGATAATGGTGAGTATCTTGTATAACGATTATAATTGATAATTTATTTATATGGTGGTCATACATAGACCCAACATTAAAAATTTCATAATCATGAGTTATAAGTTAAGAACACTGTCTATTATATTTAAGGAGATTTGTAGGTTTAGTGTTTTTGATAATCATGTAATAATCATACATAAAAAAATCATATAATTCATGGTGGACACTTATGATTAGTATATACTTTTACTACCATATTAAACATTTAATACAAAAAATGACTTATTTTATTGAAAAATAATCATGGATTTCAACATGGATTCTTATTTTCCCTTATAAATCCTATAATACATATATTTCTTCTGTCAAAATTTGAGATAAACACAAAAATATTAGTATGGAATATAAATATAAGAAAAAAATTGGTCCTATTAAAAATAAAATTCAATGAAATTTTTACCTTTATGTCAATGATCATTGACTGAATGAAAAAAATCATTTTCACTTGAAAATCACAAACACATATTGGCTAAAGAAAATAGATAAATCTAAGAGAAAACATAGATAAATAATATTGGTATCATGTTCTATAATTATCAATATCACTCTTAAAAATTGAGTAACATTATGGACGACTTCTATACCCAATGAAATGGAGGTTTATCATGGACCCAACAGTCCATGTTTTAAAATGTGACCACCCGTCAATGGTTTCTAACATAAGAACCCAATATTGGTTTATAACATAAAAATTATTCCTTGGTTTATAATTTATCCAAAAAATGAACATAAATAATATCCAAGACCCATAACATAGTCATAACATATAAATACTTATAATTTTCAACATCCCAGCCATGAAATACTCTCTTCACCCATAAGAAAAAACATTAGATATTTAAATATTTAACCCATTGAAAAAAATAAATAAAATAACAAAAAACATATAATGATGTATTTTATTATAATAAAACATAAATATTTTAATGTAATCAAATCATCAAATAATGTCTTCAATGGTAGAAATTTAATTTTCACTATATATGATAAAGAAAAACATTACTTTTTTCATTTGTAAATAGACAAACATTACAAATATTGATTTCATTTTTTTAGAAATAAATGTATGGGAATAAAAAAATATGGATTATAAAACTCAAATGTTTTGAATTTTTTTTAAATATATGGGCATGGAATAAAAGAAATTATAAGGAAAAAATCGAATGAAATTTATTTAACGATATGTTCTATATCACTCTGGATATATTTGAATCATAATAGTAATTAACTAACAACATTATTAAAAACATTGAATCCCGTGAAAATATAAAATATAATTATATAAAATATCAAATGGGTTTTATATACACCTCATGAAAGAATATAGGTTCATAACATTAAAATACAATTTAACGAAAGGAAATTGAGATAAATGACTATAACTTGCTTCTGACTCATCTCATAAGTTATATATCATTCTGAATATTAAATTAATTTTAATTTTTTGTATTTCTCAATTTTTTTTTATTCTTGTATTCTATTAAATAATTAAATATTTATATATGATTACTTAATCAATTAATTTTTTGTCATATGTTTTTATGATGTTTCTATTATTTGATAAAGATGGGTTTCATTGGATTACAATGGTCAAATAGGTAATTAATTAAGTATATCCACAATAATAATAATAATAAAATTAAAATATTTTTATATAATTTATAATTTTAATTCCACTCATTAATTATGGTTTTTGAGAAATGAATTATGTTCTGATCATGAATTTGGTAGGTCGTATGTACACATGAATAATTTTTCCATTTTCTAAAAATATATATATAATTGAGGTAACTGATATTTTGTATTTAAATAATGATAACAATATAATATATTCGATAATATTTCTTCAAATAGACTTATATATATCATCCATGTGGTGTGGGGATGAAAAGAGAGTCACATCACATCGTGGAGGTGGTAGTGCACATGTACAATAACGATATTATTTTTTTTGGGAAAAATTTAATGATATGTAATATTCTTATAATGATAAATACATCATGAATAAAAAATAAATTCATTTATATAACATATATTAAATAACATTCCACATATTATCTTTCTTACAATGCATTAGTGTAAAACTAGTCACATCGCTTCGTGAGGCGGTATTCCCATATACACAAATGTGAAATTATCGTATCCCTGTGGAATATAATGTAAAATGATATATTTGATAATATTAGTAATGATGAATTATTATTTTATTAATATAATATATATACTATATATCAATCATCATACACAACTATGAGTGGTGTTGATGGAAAATGTGTCACATCGGTATGTGATGCGGTGGTACACCATACACAAGAGATACATTATCATTTCCAACTTAAGATAAGAGAAGATGGAAATAGTATATTTCACCATAAAAATAAAATAAAATAATATAGATATAATGTTTTAATAATATGACATTATTTGAATAATATTTGATTGATTTTTAGGAATTAATAAAACCTATAAACATTGTTTGGAATGTTATCTCTTCTCAAGAGGTGTCTCTAGGATTATACATAATATTCTATAATAATGGGTTTCTGAAAAAACAATTTGAAAACTATGATGATGAAATTGAATTTTTAAGTAATTTTGGTATTCCATTGACAATCCAAAATTTTTTTATGGTTTGGAGAAGAGGGGAGAGTGAGTGTCATTTTAAATGTGGGGTGAGTGTCACACTTGTATTTTTTGAAAATAAAAATGTGTTCCCACATTTTTTACATGCCAAAAGATTCAAAAAATTTATTATTATTGAGGCTTATAAATCATAAAATCAAAATATGTCAAAAAAGTATATTTTATATTGTTTTTCAGGTTATTTAAGGCCTTCTCTTTTTAGATCGACTGTTAGTGAAAATGATTTTATAGTAGTTAGGGTAATTATGTTTTACAATTTTTACTATTATTGTTGTTCAGAATTTATGATGAAATTATTTGATATTATACATTATTCTGATTAAAAATATACAATCAATTTTATATAATTCAACTCAATGACCTAGAAATGTGAAATTTAAATCAAACACGTAGACTTGATGAAGATGTCCATTTTGATAAAGTGTATTGTTCAAGAAAATGCTGATTTTATATTAACACTATGAAAAATAATAACCATTTTATGAATATAAATTATATTTAATTGATATATAGTCTAAAATTTCCGTTTAAAACCTTATTTCTTACGGGTTATCTCAAATAACTTAAACAGAAAGCATTGTTCATATTAAAACAATTTTATTAAAAAACCATTTCGAAACCTAAAAAAATATATACTAGAATTTAATGTAATTTCAATTCAAACGTAATTATGTTTATTAAATATAAATTAATAATTATTTTACTAATTTATATCATATTCAAAAAATATTATTTAATTTTAATATTTGTAATTATTTAATATAGGATACTTTTTTTTTCAAAAATCTGCATATCAAACTATTCTCTTGAAAATCAATATTTTTTTGAAATATACCAAAAATTTCAAACTAGATAAATATATATATTATGATTTAGAAAATTATATTAAAATTTTAAAATAAAAAATCTAAAATCTAAAAATTATACAATTAAATTAGATATTATATAAATGGATTTTAGTTAAAACGATATCCCTTTTTATTAAATAATTACATAATATTTTTACAAAAAATAGAAAAAATGAAAGTGATTTATTATATAATTTTGTTGCTCATTAAATTATTAACCCAAATGGTCCCATTCCAAAATTATCCTGGTTATTATATAATTTTATTGTACTCAATGTATCCACCACATTAGTTTTTTAACATGATTGTAAAGAATCATGAAATAAAAATCCTTGATTATTTAAAATCATATTCTATGTCTCATTTTTTATTCATTATATGTGAATATATACATTAATATTTTATTATGAGTATATATTCATCTATTTAACCATAAAAATTGATTCCTCCAAATTTTAGATGAAAAAACCAGAGTAGTTAATTCTAGATCATGGGTAGGATAATTTAAATAGTGAGGTTTCAAATGAACATAATCAAAAGAAGTTACCAGAACATTCTATGTTATGAAATCACCAGTTACATTCAATTAATAATTAATTTAGATAAATAATTCACCATTTCTATAATGTAATGTAAAAACTATAAATATAATCGATATTGTTATTTAGTACCTAAACCAATCATCACATTATTTTGAATATATTAATACAAATAATTTTTGAGTTAATATATTCAGTTGGTCAAACAACCCAGAAATTTTTTCAAAACATCCTCATAAGTGAAACATAAAAATAATGAATCATTATGATATTTGTAGGTCTGGTCCATTATTCAATAATCATTTTTTCTGTAGGGACAAATTTATTTCCCCATTTTTAAACAATATTTCCTTGGAAATAAATTTTTTATAACTAGACATAAATCATAATACATTTTACATATATTATCGTTCTATTAATGTTTTGAAAATAAAATCCTTATGTGTATTTCATATTCCAAAAGAATTTTATAAGAAACAAAAATTTATCAATATATATATCCACATTATTTTCCAAAAAATCATGAAAAAACAATATTCATAAGGTCTATAAATGTATTTGGTTCATTAGAAAACACAAAAATATAATTAAAAACACATAGTGCACAAATCTAATTTGAAATACAGTCTTATTAATGTTGCCCTCTATTACCTTTAGGTGATGGTAGGTAGAAAATATATCAACCTTTTTAAAATTCTAATCTCCCTAGATGTGATAAAAATACATTAAAATGAGGAAAGGATACTATTTATTAACAATGGTTTTTATTCAAACCACTATAATCAATAAAAATCCTCATTGATTCTTCATTATTTACTATATAATGAATAAACGAACCCCATGTTGGGATGATATGTTGAATGAAACATTTATCAAATAACCCACATGTTTAATTCATCAAATATTACAGCTCAACTTGATAAATTCAATAATGTTGTTTAGAAATAGTCTTATCATTAAGCACTATATCAATATTAAACTCAACCTCATGATCAGTAATACAATAAAGAAAATCATCTGAATGTATATCCATGTATTCATTTACTATTAAAATTACACTAATATATATAATTTCATCATTTAAAAAAATTAAATAGCTTAGGTTATCATCCACCTCTAAAAAGTTTCTCATCTTCTTGGTATGTTATCAAAGACATGAAATCATTAATGATAGATTTTATAGCTCTACAATATATCTTTTCATGATACAATTAATTACCACCCATAACAGGTATAAGGAACTGACCTTAAACAATACATAATATTTAATTAAAAGAATAATTCACATTGAGGATATTTTCAGGTTTAGAGTTTTAGAGAATTAGAACATAACTATTACATCTCAAAAGATTACAAAGTAGACACTTCTACTATGTTTCAATAGAATAAAAACTCTTAAAAAGAAACATGTCTAGTTCCAAGTTTTATATAGCATGACTTTCCCTTGATCCCATCCTTGACCCTATTCCACATTATGTCCGGTGAAAAAACATTTCAAAAAACATGGGGTGAGCATAAATTCTCATTAAGGGATACACAATGAATGAAAATTGTTAGATTATCAAAACAATAATTAAACCATGTATAATTAATCAAAGTAATACTTTTCACCTTTATGAAATAGTAAAAACACTTCACTGAATAAAAGATCATTACATACCCTTTTGTAACCAGAAGATTACTATAAAACCCATATAAGGAACACATAACATATAAAGGTAACTTGGGATATAAACATACTTAAGAGGAATAACCATACGGTCGACTTCTACACATATCACTTAATGGAATAGCCATTTGGCCATATTCCATACATACTTAATGGAATAGCCATATGGCCGACTTCCATACCGAATGCATTGGAGGATATAACGTAACCACTCGCCCTTGTATTCATGGCACCACCCGTCATTTGGTTTATCACGTAACCAACCATCAAGTGTCCAAGTACCATTATAAAAATCATAAGACATAAAACAAATATAATGGAAAGAAAAAAATTCCACACTTTGATCACAATATATCATATAAATATATTGACATAACAAATCCATTATAAAAACCATTTTCAATACCAAAATACATAAAAGAGTATATGGTATTTATTTCATTTTAAAAAAAACATTACGGCTTGTTTAGGAAGCCAATGACCAAATAATACACGCGTCGGCGGAAAAGGACGTTGTCACCGAATACGTTAAAAGAAAGATTCCTTTTTGTCATTTTGTAAAATTCATCATAGAAAAATAGTCCTTTTGTATAAAAGTAAAAGTCAAAGGGGTTTATACACCATATAAAAGAATGTTGTGTATAAAACAAAATATGCCTCAACGAAAGGAGATTGAGACGAAGTCCCTTAACTCAGGTCCGACTTGACTCGATCGTTCTTTAACGTCCTGAATAAAAATCTTGAGATAATTTTGATTTTCTTAAGATCCTTTTTCATGTTCATTATTCCTTTTATATCACTTATTTCCGTGTTATAAAAATTATGTAATCATTTACGTTAATAATGTTTGTTTTGACGATATTTGGTTCTGAAGTCGAAAGTGGACTTCTTACAATTACATGTTGTTCGTGTGGTCAACGGTTAATTATATCCAGAATGAAAATCCTGATTTGGATATCCTATATATCATATATATCTTGCATATACATGTATTTCTAATATCACATTATCATTTAGAGGTAATAAATGAAATGCACCGTTCATGGAGACGGTAAGCCATACGTACGCTTGAACGCTACTTTCATTTCTATGTCATATTAATGGAATTAATACTAAATGAGAGGTATGTATATTTTAATTCCAAAATTATATTTATTATTTAGATGTAACATACATCATATATATCCATTATATATATGTACTTATAATAGTACATTACATTTGGGGATAAGAAATGAAATGCACCATTCATGGAGACAGTAAGTCGTACGTACGCATGAACGCTACTTTCATTTAAATCTCATACATTAATGGAAAGAAATAATAATGATATAGAGTTATATTAAAATTACACTATAACATCATATATAATAACTTTAAATCCATCTTTTATACGTCCCACATATGGCATTAACGAATCACATCACTTTGAGGGGGCGGTAGTCTGCACTTCCTAAAATGAAATTATCGTGTTTACCAACAATGAAAACCATAACGGTCTACCACAAATGGAAAATAAAGAAGTATAACTAAAACATAAACATAATATATATCATATATAAATAGAGTGACACTTTAATGGCCACCATTAATGGTGTTTAAAAAAAGATTGAACAATCATCGTTTCATGAGGCAGAAATTTTCCAACCATAGAAACATTATGTTCTTTAACCATTAGATGTATATGTGTGTATGTGTCTCTCAAAATAATCTTATAAAAACATAATATTATATTGAATATACTGTAGTAGTTACCAAAGAAATTAATAAAAAGAGTTTAGGGGGTTGGAGAAGAAAAAGAAAACAAAATAACACAAGTGAAGACATCACCTTAAAATCACGTAACTCCCTTTGGTTTGAGCTCAAAGGCTTCCTTGAGAAGACTTCTGCCCAAAGTGAGGCTTCAAGGAGTAAGAGAAGGAAGTGGAGAGACAAATTGGGTAGGGTTTGGCCGAGCCAAAGTCATTGGAAGTGTGGGTAAGGAGGTAGAGGTGGGGCCTTTTATAAGAGGAGAGGAGGGGAACTCTTGGAAAGTAAAGCAATGTTACTTTATTTTAAAATGATTTTCGTATTTAAAAGGTCCCAAATTGATATAACTTGAGGCTATGGTGATAAGGGTTCTAAATCCACCCATCCAATAGGTTTTGGAAATGGTTAGGTCATATATTTTATATTATCTTTTTATTTTATTTAAATCCTTTATTAATGAGGTAATCGATGCATCATCATGATGTCATAAATAATTTAATTTATTTAATGTCAAAAAATTATAAAACAAATACTATGATGTAGGAAATCTTTTTATATTTCCAATGACTATTTATAGTCAAAAATATGACTTGTATAACCCCATGTAAAATTTTTTTTTAGTAAAATAACTCAAGTTTGTGACATTTTTACTTTAAAATTTTATAAAAAGATATTAAGGTCATTTTCCTACCAAAGTGGATCCATGGGGTCCCCATGTTGACCCATGGCTTGTCTTGGTCGGCCATGACACATCAAATAAGGGTTGGACATGTGTCTAGGTATTTTTATTTTATTATAACATTATTTTTACCTTAAATTATACTAATTACCTCCAATCGCGATTAAAAACATAAAAGTTACTATTCACCAAAAAATTATTTTAAACTCATTGAACCACATTTTACATCTTAATGAAAACCACGTATGTCAGATTTTTGAAAATCAATTCACAGAAGTGGAAAAGTTTCATTTAAATGAAAAATCAGTTTCTTTAACTACCACTTAGTGGTTTCACTTTTAATCAAAAATTGAAGTTTTTCAGAAAAATACCAAAACATCACCCTAAGCTATATTTTATATTATGAATTAAAAAAAGATTTATATTTTACAAAATTTTAATCATATATGTTACATTAATTAATTTAATAATTAATTCCCCCTGTCAGGGCAAATAACGTTTTTTATGAAACAATAAGTATCAAAAGATTGACACTAGTTTAAGTCCAATTTCAATGTGAAATTAATTACAACGACCACTATTGGATTTAATGGTAAAATTATATTCTAATTTCACTTTAAAACCAATTTAAAAGATAATATATTCATACAAATAAATTATATTAAAAATAGGTTTTGAATTAAAATACAACATTTTACACTATTCATTAAAAAATGAACTTTAACAGAAAAATACCAAAAATTTACACAAAAGTAAATTTTGATGTCCAGATTTTAAAGAAGAGTTTTATTTTATTCAATAAAATGTATAAGAGTGAAAAAAATATATTTAATGACGGTTCTCCATCAAAAGGCGATAAGTGAACCTTTAGTGAAAACTAGGGCTTATACGCCTAAAATTGAATTCTTCCCGTATTTTAAGCCTTTATCTTTTATTAGATAAAAGTAAAAACATTTAAAAAACATATAAAATCATATTTTAGTTATTTCTATCCATTCTCGCTAATACAATGGCTATGTGTTAACTACCATTTAAAATAATATTATTTTATTACTTATGTGCAACGTAAGATTTCAAAGAAACTCTTTGTTGCGTATCAGGTACGCTATAAAACATAACAACCCCTTTAAAGTAAAATTAATATTTAATTCTTAAATATTAATAAATATGAAAACGTTTTATTCATTATTTACTTTGGATTGTTACATCCTTCCCCACTTTTGGGAATTGCGTCCTCGCAATTTTATTCACTAATCAAAATAAGTGGGGGTATTTATCCCTCATAGAATTTTCATAGTCCCACGTTGCCTCTTCAGCCATATAGTTTTTCCACAAAAACATAACCTAGTGAATTACCTTATTTCTCAACACTTTCTCTCTTCGGTCAAGAATCTAGACTGGTTATTTTTCATAAGATAGTTTCTCTTCCAGCTGATCTACCTCTGCATTCAAAGCATGAGATGGATCGGGCATATACTTCCTCAACATCGAAACAGGAAAAACATTGTATACCTGAGATAAACTCGAGGGTAAACCCACTCTGTAAGCAAATGATCCAACTTTCTCCAGAATTTCATATGGTCCAATGAACCTTGGACTCAGCTTTACTTTCTTACCAAATCTCATCACACTTTTCCATGGAGAAACCATGAGAAAAACATGATCACCTACCTTGAAAGATAGATCCTTCATCTGGTTATCCGCATAACTCTTCTGCCGCCTCTGAGCTGTTCTCATGTGTTTCTGAATCAACTGAACTTTTTCTGCCATCTCTTCTACCAATTCTGGTCCCATCAGCTTCCTTTCACGCACTTCATCCCAAAATGCTGGAGTTCGACACCGATTCCCATATAATGCCTCAAATGGTGCCATCTGTATACTGGAATGAAAATTGTTATTATAAGAAAACTCAACCAAAGAAATATCTTGGTCCCAACTTCCCTAATAATCCATCGAACAAGCTCGTAGAATATCCTCCAAGGTCTGAATTGTTCATTCTGACTGACCATCTGATTGCGGATGAAAAGATGTACTAAAATTTAATTTAGTACCCAACGACTTCTGAACGCCTTTCCAAAAGTTAGAAGTAAACCAGTGATCATGATCGGACACAATGGAGATAGGAACTCCTTGTAACCTAAAAATCTCTTTAAGATACAAACGGGAAGGATGATCTAGGGAAAAAGTATCTCTTATAGCATGTAAAAGAGCAGATTTAGTCAAGTGATCAACAATTACCCAGATTGCATTATTACCTCTAGATGTCTTCGGTAATCCCACGACAAAATCCATGGATATATTTTCCCATTTCCACTCTGGCACTAGTAAAGGCTGATGCATCCATTTTGGTAACTGCCTCTCTGCTTTAACCTGCTGACAAGTCAAACACTTCAACGTAAAATCAGCAATATCCGTTTTCATTCCATCCCACCAGTAATACTCCCGCAGATCTCTATACATCTTAGTACTGTCAGGATGAACTGAAAACGGGGAACTATGACCCTCACACAATAACTCATTCTTCAATTTTGAATCACAAGGAACACATAATCTCGTCCCAAACCTCAAAAAACATTAATTATCAATGTTGAATTCAGGCAACATAGCCTTCTGAACCCGCTCTACCTTTTTCTGCGACACACTGTCTTGCTTCTGTGCTTGCTTGATTCTGTCTGATAGGGAAGATGCCCCTGATACCTAAAGCAAAATAGAAGGAAATCCTACACAAACAACTTCCATTCCAAATTTCATCAAATCAATAACCAAAGGATCTTGTTCCAAACGCAACATTGTTAATGAAGCATTATATTTTCGACTCAAAGCATCAGCCACTTTATTTTCTTTTCCTGGATGGTAATGAATTGTACATTCAGAATCCTTGATTAGTTCCAGCCATCTCCTCTGTCTCATGTTCAATTATTTCTAAGTGAATATATACTTTAAATTTTTTTGATCAGTATATATTTCACCATTGACCACCACTAATCAGTTTCACCTTCAAAATGGTAAACAGCAAGACTATCCTTTTGATGTTCTGAACACCACATGACATCAAAAATCTTCTCCACTGCTTTAATCCACCCTTCATCTTGCACGTGGTCAGATGATCCTATAAATGATGGGGGATGTTGCCTCATGAAATGTTCCACCACTGATATGTTCCTCTGAGGTTGATCTGACTAATCTCGTGCATGGATACCACCACCATTTATAGCCTGAGTCAACTGTGCCATCACTGCAACAAACTATTCAGTTCCGATTCCGACCATCTCAGTTTGCTGATTTGGAAGGTTGTCTTCCTCTTGATGTCGTCCCAACATAGCTTCTTTGTTTCCTCTGCAAAAAACCATTCTGAACACAGAAATATCTTAGGCGAAGCAACATGGTAATCTTTAAATACTATATCATTTCAATGGTACCATAAATTAACTAATAATTTTACACTTTTCTAACTCCTAAAGTTGTCTAAACCAACCTCTGATACCAACTATAAGGCCCCGACCTTAAACCTAACATAATATTGAATTAAAAGAATGATTCAAATTGAGGATCTTTTCAGGTTTAGATTTTTAGAGAATTAACTATTACATCTCAAAATATTACAAAGCAGACACTTCTACTATGTTTCCAAAGAATAAAAACTCTTAAAAAGAAACATGTCTAGTTCCATGTTTTATATATAATGACTTTCCCTTGATCCCATCCTTGACCCTATTCCACCTTATGTCCTGTGAAAAACATTTCAACAAACATGGGGTGAGCATAAAAAGCTCAGTAAGGGATACACAAAGAATGGAAACTGTTAGTTTATCAAAACAACAATTAAACCATGTATACTTTATCAATGAAATACATTTCACCTTTATGAAGTAGTAAAAACTCTTCACTGAATAAAAGATCATTACTTACCCTTTTGTAACCAAAATATTACCATAAAACCCATATAAAGAACTCATAACATATAAAGGTAACTTGGGACATAAACATACTTAAGTGGAATAACCATACGGTCGACTTACACACATATCACTTAATGGAATAGCCATTCGGCCAAATTCCATACATACTTAATGGAATATCCATACAGCTTACTTCCATACCCAATGAATTGGATGTTATAACGTAACCACCCATCCTGGTATACACGACACCACCCATCATATGGTTTATCATGTAACCACCCGTCAAATGTCCAAGTACCATTATAAAAATCATAAGACATAAAACAAATATAATCGAAAGAAAACATTTCCACACTTTGATCACAATATATCACTTAAATATATTAACATAGAAAATACATTATAAAAACCATTTTTCCATACCAAAATACATAAAAGAGTATATGGTATTTATTTCATTTAGAAAAACATTATGGCTTGTTCAGGAAGCCAACGACCAAATAATACTCGCGGCGACGGGAAAAGTTGTTGTCACTGGGTACGTTAAAAGAAACATACCTTTTTGTCATTTTGAAAAACGCTTCATAGAAAAATATTCATTTTGTATAAAAGTAAAAATCAAAGGGGTTTATACACCGAATTAAAGATAGTTGTGTATAAAATGAAATATTCCTCAATGAAAGGATATTGAGACGAAGTCCCTTACCTCGGGTCTGACTTGACTCGATCGTTCTTTAACATCTTGAATAATAAACATGAGTTAATTTATATTTTCATAAGACCTTCTCAAGTTCATTATTCCTTTTATATCACATATTTCCATTTTATAAACATTATGTAATCAATTAAGTTAATAATGTTTGTTTTGTCGATATTTGGTTCTTAAGTCGAAAGTGGACTTCATACAATTACATGTTGTTCATGTGGTCAAAGGTTCATTATATCCAGAATGAAATTCATGATTTGGATATCATATATATCATATATATCTAGAATATACATGTATTTGTAATATCACATAATCATTTAGGGGTAATAAATTAAATGCACCGTCCATGGAGACGGTAAGCCGTACGTACGCATGAACGCTACTTTCATTTCTATGTCATATTAATTGAATTAAAATTAATGAGAGGTATGTATATTTTAATTCCAGAATTATATTAATCATTTAGATGTAACATACATCATATATATCCATTATATATATTTACTTATAATAATACCTTACATTTGGGGATAAGGAATGAAATCCACCGTTCATGGAGATGGTAAGCCGTACGTACGCATGAACGCTACTTTCATTTCTATCTCATACATTAATGGAATGAAATAATAATGATATATAGGTATATTATAATTCCAGTATAAAATCATATATAATAACTTTAAATCCATCCTTTATAGGTCCCACATATGGCATTAATGAATAACATCACTTTGAGGGGGCGGTAGTCCGCACTTCCTAAAATCAAATTATCGTGTTAACCCACAATGGAAACCATAAAGGTATAACACAAATGAAAAATAAATAAGCATATTGAAAAAATAAACATAATATATATCATATATAAATATATTGACATCTTAATGTCCACCATTAAATGTGTTTAAAAGAATATTGATCAATCATCGTTTCGTGAGGCAGAAATTTGACAACCACAGAAACAGTATGTTTTCAACCATTAGATGTAGATGTGTGTAAGTTTAGATAGAAATATTCTTATAACAAAATCCTAGTATATTTAAGATGATGTAGTTGTTACAAAATAAATCAATAAAAAGAGTTTAGGGGGTTGGAGAATCAAAATAAAACAAAATAACAGAAGTGAAGACATCACCTTAAAATCGGGTAACTCCCTTTGGATTGAGCTCAAAGGATTCCTTGGGTAGACTTCATCCCAAAGTGAGGCTTCAAGGAGTAATATAGGGCAGTGTAGAGGCAAAATGGGCAGGTGTTGTCCGAACCAAAGGCTTTGGAAGTGTGGTTAAGGAGGTAGAGGTGGAGGCCTTTTATAAGAGGAGAGGAGGGGCACTTTTGGAAAGTAAAGAAATGTTACATTATTTAAAAATGTGTTTCGGATTTAAAAGGTCCCACATTGATATAATTCGATTATAAGGTGATAAGGGTTCGAAATCCACCCATCCAATAGGTTTTGGACATGTTTAGGTTTTACATTTTACGTTATCTTTTCATTTTATTTAAATCCTTTATTAATGAGGTAATCGATTTATCATCATGATGTCATAAATAATTTAATCTATTTAATGTCTAAAAATTATGAAAAAAATACTATGAAGTATGAAATCTTCCTATATTTCCAATGCCTATTTATAGTCATAAATTTGACTTGTATAACCCCATGTAAAAATGGTTTTAGTAAAATAACTCATGTTTGTGACATTTTTACTTTAACATTAAATAAAAAGATATTAATGTCATTTTCCTACCAAAGTGGCTCCATGGGGTCCCCAAGATTACCCATGGATTTTCTTGGTCGGCCATTACACATCAAATAAGGGTAGGACATGTGTCTAGGTATTTTAATTTTATTATAACATCATTTTTTCCATAAATTACACTAATTAACTCTAATCGTGATTAAAAACTTAAAAGTTACTATTCACTAAAAAATTATTTTAATCTCATTGAACCAAATTTTACATATTAATGACAACAATTTATATTGGATTTTTGAAAATCAAATCACAGAAGTGTAAAAGTTTCATTTAAACGAAAAATCAGTTTCATTAACTACCACTTAGTGGTTTCACTATTCATCAAAAAATTGAAGTTTTTCTGAAAAATACCAAACCATCAACCTAAGCTATATTTGATATTCTGAATTCAAAAATGATGTCGATTTTACAAAATTAAAATCATATACATTACATTAATTAATTTAATAATTAATTCCCACTGTCATAGCAAATAGCGTGTTTTTATAAAACAATAAGTATCAAACGATTGACACTAGTTTTAGTCTGATTTCAAAGTGAAATTAATTCCAATGACCAATATTGTATTTAATGGTAAAAATATATTCTAATTTCACTTTAAAAACAATTAAAATCATAGTCTAATCATATAAATAAATTATATTAAATAGAGGTTTTTAATTAAAATACAACATTTTACACTATTCATTAAAAAATGAACTTTAACGGAAAAAATACCAAAACTTTACGCAAAGTAAATTTTGATGTCCTAATTCTAAAGAAGAGTTTTATTTGTTCCTATATAATTTATATGAGTGAAAAAACTATATTTAATGACGGTTCGCCATCAAAAGGTGATAAATGAACATTTAGTGAAAACTAGGGCATATACGCCTAAAATTGAATTGTTTCCGTTTTTAAGCCTTTATCTTTTATTAGATAAATGTAAAAACATTTACAAAACATATATAATAATATTTAAGTTATTTATATCCATTCTTGCTAATACAACGGCTATATGTTAAATACCATTTAAAATAATATTATTTTATTACTTGTGTGCAACGTAAGATTTCAAAGAAACTCTTTGTTGTGTATTGGGTACGCTATCGAACATAGAAACCCCTTTAACGTAAAATTAATATTTATTTCGGAAATATTAATAAATATGAAAATGTATTATTCATTATTTACCTGGTATGTTACAATAGGAATGATATAAAACATTATAATGTATAATTCAATCGGATTTTCCGGAAGACCCATCCAATTGATATCAATAAGATAAATCCTATAAATATTCAAAAAATTAAGATTAAAGATAGTGTTTTAACATAAGAGTAATATTTTTTAGTTTCTAATATTCACATTATATTTTAAAATTTCTATGAAATGAATGAATATGAAGATACATAGTTAAGCAAGAAATTTTAATAATTTGAACAGATCAGTAATTAAATTGTCAACAATTGTTTTTATGGGCTAATATAAACCATTATAGTACAAAAATATTTTCCCACACATATTTTATTTTTATCATTCATATTACCAACCCCCAGAGTATCAAACTTTGGATATGTGTTATAATAATGACCCAAAACATTGTAACTAAAAAATCACACCATCAAATTTAAATTTTGCATCTGATAACTTTCCTTATTGTCTTGATCCATACTACTAATCTTATCACATCAGAAGAACATCCCAAACATCATCATTAATTATATTGGATTAGTTTTATCTCATTAATCCCAAGATGGGAGGTGTTTTTATTTCACATATTTTTATTTGATGAATTATTCGTTATATAATACCATTTATACATCTTATTCTACTTATTTTTCATGGAATAAATTATATTTGGAAAAATAAAATTATACATTCTCACCACATTGAATTTTTATTTCATTGAATTATAAATCATGGAAATCCAATAGCCTTTGATATCATACCTTAAATCTTGACTAAAATATATTTATCTTACTATCATGATCAAAAATAATATTTGGGATATACCATTCCAATCATTTCATGTTTTATTCATATAAAAATATAGAATCATGATCCATTTTTTGTCAATAATTTTAAATTTTACTATATTAAGTAAGAAAAAATAGGAATATATTTTTAGTGGATGATTTTTTTAAATTTATCCAATTATAAGGCATCAACCTATTTCATTTATTTTATATTATTAATCATTTACCACTACAATAAAGGTTAACTATTTAAATAATAGATATTAATATATAGATTTTGATGACTTGGACTTTCCATGAAATATAATATATTTTTGGAGGATTTAATAAATCATTTTATTATAATTATTTCATATGATCCAAAAAATTGTGTAGCATGTTATGTTATGAAATGTACCACCATTAAAAATTTTATTCATGATAGATTAGGTTCTAGTCATCATGGATACCACAACCATTCATAGAATATGTCAACTAACCAATCATTGAGTTTTTTTTCCATATCTAACCATCTTAGGATACTGATTTATAAGGATATTTTTCTTATGAAGCCAACCCACTATATAATATCTGATTCATATTTTTAAAACGATTCTAAAAAACCTAGTTCACTTGATTCATCATGTTAATATTAAAATATTATTTCATTTCAAATTAACGATAAATTAAAATTATTAGTGGTAATGCAATTAGAAATATACTAGCTTCTAAATATGTCTAAACAATCATCAAATACCAAATATAAGGACCCATCCTTAAATATTTGATAATAATGAGGATGAGGTAAAGAATTTATTCTAGTAAATTTTAGGATAATTTATATTTAATAGTTTTATATAATTTTTTCATAACTCAGTCACAAAACCATTGCAATAAAAATGTGACACATATAACCAATAGCCATTTTATGATAATATAACAACTTTAAAACAAATTATAACTTCTTTAAATGAAAAATCTTCACAAACCTCAACTTGAATTCTATCTTTCGCTTAAATATACATTAATATAATGAAAACATTTTGAAAATTTTGGATGAGACAAAAATCACACTAATGGATATAAAAATAAAGAAAACCATTGAAATATGAAAACATGAACAATCGTAAAATTATTACCCATATATAAATGTTCATTGATCTAAAGAAATAAATTATTTTCACATGAAAAACAAACTAAATTTTTTCTCAAATAAAATAATCAAATCCCATAAAATTAATTATTAAATCATATAGGTATCTTGGGAAATAATTATCTATATCAGTCTTAATAATGAAATAACCATATAGTCATATTCTATACCCAATTCATTTGAGGGCTATCACAGATCCACTTGTCCATAGTTTATAATGTTACCACACATCATTGGTTTATAATGTAACTAATTGTCCTTGTTTTATAACATAACCATCCCTCCTTGTTTCATAATGTAACCCTCATCCTTATTTTATAATATAACCACCCATCAACATAAATATTTGGTGAGAACCAAAACATCATTATAAGATATGATAGCATGTAATTTTTAATATCACATACATGAAATATTCACTTTGCCCATAACATTAAAAATTTGATATTAAAATATCCAACCCTTTTAAAAAACCAAATATCTATACCAAAATACCAAAAAATTGAATGATGGTTTTTATATAACTAAAACATGAAGCATGTAAGGGAATACAAACATCCAATAATAGTATAGATTTCTTACATTTTTTTCACCATATATGTTAAAATAAAAATTTATTTCTAAAAAATTTAAATAATTTAAAACATTACATACAA
Source organism: Viscum album (assembly GCA_963277665.1). Taxonomy (NCBI): domain Eukaryota; kingdom Viridiplantae; phylum Streptophyta; class Magnoliopsida; order Santalales; family Viscaceae; genus Viscum; species Viscum album. The sequence goes on from OY728158.1 coordinate 316,110,396, forward strand.
AGAATCAATTTTTGTGAAACAAAACAAATGAAAGAAAAATATTCCTTAATAAAACCCTAATTTCTATAATAAAACAATTTAAAAAACATAGAAATTGAATTAATAGTGAGTTTGAAGAAAAATATTAAAATGGTTTTTCTTATGAAAATTACCATATCACTTTATAAATATTTGAATCATAAGACTCAAGAAAGAATAAAATTGGTCAAAACACTAAATGGAACATGAATAAAGAAATAAATCATATAAAATATCATTGGGCCTATATATACAACTAAAATAATAATAATGGGGCAGAGAATCAAAATATGCCTCAATGAATGGAAATTGAGAAGAATATCGTTACATTGATTCTGACACATCACGAACACCCTTTATCTTCGTTGATAATAAAAATATATTAATTTTTTACATAATTGAGATCCTTTTTAATATAATTATTACTTTTACTTTTTTCCATGTTATATATTATTACTTGATGAATTTTGTTTATGTTTGATATTATGATGGTATTTGTATTATGTGCCAAAAATTACATTCGTAAGTTGACTAAGGTCAAATATATCACTATTTAAAAATCAAAATAATAATAATCATCAAATAATTATAATATTTTTTTTAAAGTATACTTTTAATACCAATCATGAAAATGGGTTTTATAAATGAAGTGTTTTATGATTGTAGAGATGGTAGTTTGTACTTATGATTGTGTAAAGATTTAGTTTTCGAATGAAAATTATAGAATGAAGGAATTTTATTTTTATCCTTTCTATAATGATCATAAAATTATATATATGATATTAGTTTTGAAAATATACCAATATCTATCATCCATATGGTGTAGTTATTAAAAGAGATTCACATCACTCAATGAAGTTGATAGTCCACACATACAAGAACGGCGATATCATTTTTTGTGTAAAATAGAAAAAAAAAATTAATAATTTTAAATATGTCATGAATAATATAATTATTTTATATAAATAATATATATTATTTTACATTATCCTTATTACATTCCATGTATTGAGTTATTGAAAAAATGAGTCACATTGCTTCATGAGGTTGTAATCCACCATATAAGTGAGAGATGTTATTTCTTCCAATACATAATGGAAAGTAAATTTTTATATATAAACAATTTAATCCAAAGGTATAAATTTTTATATAATGTCATATATATACATTATATGCGTTATAATACCCAAACTATTAGTGGTGTTGATGGAAAACATGTCGCATAAGTTTGTGAGACTATAGTCCACCATTCACACAATTGACACCATCATGTCACATTTTATGTAAGAGAAGAGGGATTTAGATTGGGAAATTAATGTAATAACATATTATTATATAGTGGAAAATATTTTTATTATATGAAATTTTTTTGAATAAGATTTCATGGAGGTGTTAGTAGAAATAAAATTAAAAAGAAAAGTTATGAATTTTACCTACTCAACGACCACATATTTTAGATTATAAATATTGTAATACATGAATAAATTTTAGAAAAATGAATCTATTATTTGGTAATTTATTTTTGGAAATAATATTAAAAGATATTTTTGAATGAAATGTGGTTTTATGGTGTGAAGGGTGAGTGGGTAGACATTTATAACTGAGGTGTGTGGCACAATTGATATTTTTGAAAATAAAAAGGTATACCATATAATTTCAAATAAAAAATGGGTTCCAAATAAATTATTATCAATAATTTTTCTTTATATTGACAATATGTGTCAATAAATATTTTTTATTAATGTTTTATGTCATTTTTGCCATTATATTTTTAATTTATCCATGGAAAACCCATTATTACCTAAACTGTGGTAATTATTTTTTACTATATTCATAATTAATTTTGGAATGAAATTAACAAAAAAATATTAGATAATATATATAATTATGAATAAAAATATTGAATCTATTTTAATAAAATCAATTAACATAATTGGAAAATTCAAATAAAAGAAACCACATACGTGACGAAAAACATGTTTCAAGAAGTGTAATTTTCTAGTAAAAGATGAAATTATATTATATATATGACTAATAGTAATCAATGAAGGACTATAAATTGATAAATATTGGTATATTATATAAATAGTTAAATTATTACATTACCAATTATGTATTATCTTAATTAATTAAAATGGAGAAACATTGTTTATATTAAAACAGTTTTATGAAAATATATAATTTTAAAACCAAAGAAATACTAAAATCCAACATATAATTGATTAAAAAGTAAATAATTATAGTAAATATATCTAAATAATACTTTTTATTATTGAAAACATTCTCTAAACAAGTCAATAAATTTAAATAATTAAAAATAAATTACAATTTTTTTTAAAATCGATATTTTTCAGTATTCACTGAAAAATCAATATTTTCAGAAAATTATAAAAATCACCCTTTGAAAATTTGGAGATAGTTATTTCAAAATATATATTTATTTATTTAAATTAATAATAAATAATTTATAAATTAATATTCTAAGTATAACCATTGAATTAATAGTTTAGTTAAAAGGATTTCCATTCTGATTAAAAAATTACATCATAAATTTAAGATAAATAAAGAATGAATGTTATTTATACTATAATTACCTAGGATGTTATGGATCATATCTTATGGTTTCATATTATGATAAATTTACATATTTTTTATCCATTTGAATTTTATTTGTTTATAGTTTTATATCCATTCATGAAATTTCCATAAATGATATTGATGTACTCACCGATACATGTACACATGCTTATTGTTCAAATATTTTATATTGATCAGATAAATTAAATTAAAGATGAAAATTATTCATCTAGATTTACGGATGATTTAAATAGATAGTAGAGTCGATATATCATCTAGAAAACTAGTTTATGTCCATCAATGATTAAGATGAAATCTATTGAGGATGTGGTATTTTATTTGAATATTCAATTTTTTTAATCCACATAAAATATTAGATATTTTCATATGTATTCATATATAAACCTATTTTTTTTAAAAAAACATGCATGTCAAATATAATGTTGATACAATATAACATGCGAAGTGTTGATTCATAGTTAATACATCTAATTTATGTGTGGGTACCTGATCATTAGTTAGTAGCCCCTGGAGTAGAGGATAAATGATTTGGGGGTTCACATATTAATGAGTAGGAATGTTATATTTTTATTCCTAATTGATATTATATGAACAATTAATTTTTTTTCATATAAATTTCATTTCCCATTTATATGATTCATATTAGTTTCCAAATTTCCCTTATATGGGGAATATAGAGACCCATGTAATTATTATTTTTCATCATTTATAGTTTCTTAATTTTATTTGATACTTTATTCTATCATTACATATCTTTATATTTATACCAAAATATATACTTCATTAAAACTAATCTTTATATTATTAAATAACAGCACCATAGGGGACGAGATAAAGGTGGTCTGAAATGAAAAAACCTGACGGCATCACCAATGAAAATGGATGTAAATATAGGTGAATGGGAGCCAGAAGTAGAGAAATAAATTAAGGAGTGTTCCATGTCAATCATTGATTCCAAAAAAAATACTTCATGATTCCTATTTTTCCAAGAGTGAAGTAAATTTGTAGAGTCACCAATATTTTCCATACATATGACAATAAGGTAAATAAGCATCAAAGTAACATCAATTCAAATATACATATAATTAAGTACAATCACTGAATTTGTCTCCAAATAAGACAATTTAATGTTTTTTCTGAAACACATCTCCAACTCACCCTCAAAGAATAGTCATCTTCTAGTGAAGAGTCACATGGACCATAATCTGCACTTAAGGAAATAATTACTGATCCATCCAGATCACAAACCAGACCTCCTATATGAATAATAATATTACATCATGAAACATAAAAATTCAACTTAAATACAATGGGTTGTGTGTTTAAGAAGATCCAACACCCATGAGGATCCCCACCATTACTGCTGAAAGAAATTCTAGCCACATGCCTGATGGGATGGAGAGAGGGGGCCGACACCGAGAAACTAATAAGAGGGGTAAGTTAGGATGATAAAAACTAATCCCTGGTATCCACCATCCTATTAGATTCAACAACCACCTCATGAATAACTTTTCGTTGTGCTTCCCAAAAGAATCAACATCCTAAAACCAGAAGAATCACATTTTCCTGATCTTTATATAAGTAATATATAGTTCCACTAAATTAGAAATGGTATTAAGACTCTCTATTATAGTCATTACTCATAAATCTAGAGAATCCACCCAATGAAATCCATATGTAAGTATCCCAATACATTTTAAAAAATTGAAGAGAAATAAACTCTTTATGTGGGAATCAACAACTTATACACTTGGATGTCAGCTGAATACCCAAAATATTGATATTTTAATCAGTGGGAATGACTGCATTGCAGATTGAAGAAAAATAGAAATTAAACATAGAGGGTGTTTTTTTACACCAAATAATTGAATCCCATGGATCATGATTCATATTGACAGACGTTAAATTTTGTATTCATTTTTTTAAAAAATACCAGTAGAGGAATCCATGAAAACACAAACATCCATCTCTTAATTCATGTGAATATTTTTATAATGATATTTTTTCTTGTCTTTTGGGACTAAATTAATATGTATGGGTAGTCAAAATCATTTCCTTAAATTAATATTTAGAGTGGGAAATATAAGAAATTCAAGGTGAATAATGACCTAAATATGCTTCTAAAATCCAATCATGCCTCGATAAATAATCCATCACGAGTTGGACTGAATAACTGAAATATGTTCCTTAATTAATTTCTAGTATATGGAAACTCTACCATTAGTTATACTCAACACCAGACCAAACACATTGTTGATAAAACATCTACATATATTCCAACCTACCACAACTTCTTAAGGTAATTTTCTATAAATGATATGAATCATGGTTGTAAAATCTCCGAGATTAATTCAACCATCATCATAGGGTCCATAAATTCAACCCACGTGGCCTAGTGGTACCTTCCATCATTATGATCATCCCAATTAAAAGCCTACATAAGTTTCTCAAATGCCTTAATCACCACATTGGTCACCATGGATGCTGATAACACTTTCATAAAAATGGATGATAAAACAAGATTTACAATAGTGATCAGGCTTCCAAATGAAAGGAAGTGAATCCTCAAATTATTAATACTTCTAGAAATCCCTCTAATCATCCTCTAACAGTTTTCACTATTTTCCATTATTTTACATATTGTCTATTCAAATAAATAATTTTTTTATTATATTAAAATTTAAATATGTATTCTCTATTATAAATCTATAATTTCTCATTATTTTTATTTATGATAATAATTTTCTTACATTTTCACTGATCTATATTAATTTAAACTAAAAAATTGGGTCAAATGTTTTCTATTCAACATCATTACAATATTTTATCATTTACCTCATGATTATGCTATATAATTTTATTTATTTTCATGGTTCCATCATTTAATAACATATTATTAATATTAATTTTAGGGATTTTTTGTCAAATTTTAAAAATTAGTATTAATTTGATGAATATAATAGATTTTATTACACTATTAACTAAATATAATCCTTATATATATATTCATTTACAATAAAAATCCCAATGTTTTATTCTTTTTACTGAATGGTGTATTGATAGAAACCCATTTAAATTGATTGAATAGAAAAATATATTCCCATAAAAATATAAACAATTATGAAATAATATGTGAAAATGAATTATATTTCATTTTATTTATGTTGTGATGAATTAAAAAATAGTTTTTACTATTCATTTATATAGTTATGTCGCAATATATAGATATTTGTTATGAAATTTGGAGCATAATTTTCAAACAAGATCGAATTTCAATAATTCAATTCTATGATCCATAATATAAAAATCATGTTTTATGGATGATAATTTTGATTTGATTTATGTTTTCACTAATGTAGGGAATCTATACATTAGAGAAAAAATGATGAAAACAATGTTTTATATAAAAAATTTTATATTTGAGAATAATACTACATTAATAAGATAAGGTAACATGATTTGGTATTTTAAAATATGAAAATTCTACAATGTAGTTTTTTGGAAGGAAAATAAAAAAGGAATTGAGGAATTAATTATTGTTGGGATATCCCTTGGGAGTCTGTAAATGGGACCCATTAACATTAGGGAATGACTCAATAATTTTTCATAATATCGACATTTTCCATTAGAAACCCTTGAAATTTTGGAGGATAAAACCTAAAGTGTACCAATTTCCAAGGACTACGAGAAGTAAAAACATATTTCCTTGTAAACTATTACACATTATAAATACTCCTTAATATAATGAATTTTTGGATTTATTATTTAATAGAAGTCTTGTATTTCACATAAATAGAAATTATCCATATAGAAAACATATGATCAAGGGAAAATTATAAATATATTAACTACCTAATGTATTATATTGATCTAATTGTGCATAAGGAAATATTTTAATACTTTCTCACATTTATGATTTACAATATCAGAGTCAACATATGTTGTTTCATCTTGATACATAAAATTATATATTCTTATCTCTGTAAACTACATTAATTATAAAATATAATTTTAACTTCCTTATACCATGATACATTATTTAACTAAAAAATCAATAACCCTTATGTTTGGTATTTATTAGATAGGGTTACATTGAAAGTGTGTGTTGGATTCTATCTTGAGTCTATGTGGATCGGATAAATGCAAAAGGGACCGTAAAATTCCTCTTATAATATGGGTCCTACCCATACAAATAATGTTCTCATTAATAACACCACATAGAGGTAATTTATTTGGAGATACATGGGATCCAACAACGAATCTTAGCAATGAAAGAATGGTGTAGACCACATGGATGTTTTCATAAGATTTAGCGGTCTCATTTATAGATCATGTATTTTGAAATAAAATGGAATCGTATACTAGTTTTAAGAAGGAGATAAATATGATTATGATTGGACCTTTGGATAGGCCACGAGAGGCTAAAATTACATAACTGATATGAGGAGGATTCATCCATGGAATAAGTGACTTCCATAAAGAATCAATGGAAATGAGGTGAATTATAACCATTTGGATGAGGATTTGAAAAATATATTGGTGCATTAAAATCCCCATACTCTATGTTTATCATTAGATGTTTGATAATGTTAAATTTAAAAATATTTTTAATCTATAAAATAAGATTATATTTTAGTTTTTATACATAGAGTATATATTATATTATCATATAATCATTAAATACTTCAAATGATCCTAATGTTTACCTTATGATTGGTTTTTGGATGCATGTGATGGTGAAAAAAATGATCGATTTTATATTAATAGCTACACATGTTATTAAATAACTATACTGGGATATTTCATTTTATGTGTGGGAAACTAGAGAAAAATCATTATACTTCTTTCACATGGGGATAAATCATTTTAGGAAATTGTGTGGATTGTTTTGGGAGTAAGACATATACATTGTGATTGAAAACCACAATAGAGGTTTTTAAAAAACAGAAACTGGATACCAAAGATGATAAGGGTACTCAAAAAATTAACAAAGCATATAGATTAAAACCATTTTCATCTAATTATAACTATAAATGATAACATAAGTGGAATTTCTATTAAATTTGACATTTCATTCGGTGTAATAGAGGTGAATTTTATAGATACTAGGGATAGATTCTCATTACACTAGTTTGAATAGCTGGAATTTATAGGTTCATTTGCTTCTAATACCATCCATTCATGTTTCTAAAAATATAAATAGAATGAAATATCAATTTTAAATTGTAAATTTTGAAATTTATATCCTTTCTTTTACCTCAATCACCGTGATAAATTTTCTCACAATTTATTTCCCTTTTATTTTAAATCCTATAAAAGTATTATTTATTGAACAACTATTGTCCATAATATGATTTTAAATTAATCATATGTATTATTAAATATGAAATGGTGGAGTGTGAAATTCATCAAAGACACATTTTGATGAGAATAATACCCTATATATCATTATTATAATCACATGTCATATACCTTTATATCATCTATCATTTTTGGATGATTTATACCACATTAATATCCATATTTTAAAAAATCTATTTTATCAAATTAATCATGATATGATTTTAAATAATTAATTATTTCATATTATTAAACTATTTATGTGTTTATCATTATAATTTAAGTTGTATTGGAATTATAATTCCCTATATTTCACTAGTTAATTATTTTAATCCCATGAGTTTACATTGGGATGTGTGTAGTCCTTTCCCAAATTGTATGATTTATGACGTGAGTAGTTATTCATAGTAAACTATTTAATATGATAGTAAATATTTTTCTAAATCCAATTTTATATAGTAGTATCTTTTATTATTCGTAAAATATTTTATGATTTTCTATGATTTTTTATTTTTCACTATTTAAATTTTAATTTTCCATTGATCATGATAACTCTACAGTGATTTCACACTCATATTTCAAGATAATGGTTACCTCTAATGATGGTCCTTGTATGATACTTCATTCCTATGAGATGATGATTCTACTATAACTCATGATCTCTACATATTATCTCATGATCTAATTCAATAATTTAGTTAAAAATTTTATGTAAATTTTTAAAAATATTTTTATGAATGGAATATTCCATTACGTTTCACTGATATATGTTTACCGAGAACAATTTATTTTACTCACACATTTAGAATGATTTAACATTTCAATAATAATTTTTATACACATAAATGAAAAAATGATATTTATATGTGGATAACATTCGTGATAGATTTTTAATAATAACTATACATATGATAGTAAAATATATTTTCCTCAATGTTTCAATATCTCTAGGTAAAGATATTTTATTTTAATATTAGTATGATATGTACAATGATATTTAGATAATCATGGGTTATATCAAGTTATATTTGAGTTTTTTTTGTAAATTTTGTTTTTTTGCTACAATATTTGTATGTGTGAATGTTGGAGCACATTATCTATCACCATATCATAAGATACTAATTTCTTTTTATTGAGCCATAATTAATAAAATTTCAATGAAAAAACAAACCAAACTAGAAAATAATTAGATATATGTTTGAAATATAATTATATTGTTTACCTAATTTTTTCATAGATTAAACAAAATATTTTATTGTTAGAAAATAAGTCATTGGACAACAAATGAAATATAATTATTTGAAATGGTAATGCCCTTCGATTAGTGACCACCATAATAACAATTAATATTAAAATTATTTTAGTACTCATAGATCATCTCATCATATTATTATTTAATATAATGATTAGAGTTTAATTATTTTCTTTAATGAAGTTAATTAAAATAATATTTTGAATTTTTTTTCTCTATAATCTCATGAGTATTGTAAACATGCAATTAAGAATATGCCCCCAAAATTTGTAGGTCTATAAAACATTACAATATATTTAGATATGTTTTGGAAATAAAAAGATTTATATATTTATCAAAGATAGCGTGGTTGGTATCCATTAGTTATAATATCTCAATCAATTAATATTTTATGTGTACTATAAACTATTTTAATTGGGGACAATAATATTTAAAATTACGAGGATGAGATTTATATAAGGATTTGAATATATGTGCCTAAAATTTTGGTTTATATAATCCATTTTAATTATAGTTCGTATGAATAATTTTATTTTATAAATAAATTTAATGTAATAAATTTATAATATAAAATTTCTATATTGAATTAAATGAATAAAATAAATGGAACATATTTTATATAATTTGAATGAATTGAAAATTCCATATACTTAACACTTTCATTACTGTGTAAAATAGAATATTAAAATTTGTAAATGTCACATACATATTCTATAATCATTATGACTATGATGAATATGATATTAATGCTGAAAAATACATTTAATGGAATAGACATGCATTATCTTGGAACTAGTTCTATAATACCCTTCCTAAACGTGGTCTACACATACGACACACATCTACTACCTTGTACTCCATAAGCTTTAACAAGTGAAATGGTTTGACACAAAATAGGTGGGGGGATATACCTTCAAGTATAGTCATGAAGGTTTTAGGGATATATGACACGAGCTCAGTCATGTAGAGATTATTTTTTTTTTGAAATTTGGATTTCGTATTGACGATTTGTTTTAAAACCCCCAGTGTTTTATTCTGATGTTTATTGGTTATCTTGGTTGGGATACCTATGAATCATAAAATTTATTTGTTCAAAAATAATTAATGATATTTGGGATTAATATAAACATAAATGATACCTATAATCCAAAATCAAATTTAAAAAATCCTTCTAAAATGAATTTAGCTATAGGGAAATCCATATGAGTCACTCCTGTAATATCCATATCCATCATTGCAAACCATATATAATAGGGTATAAAATCCCAAAATTGAAAAGAATTAAACCACTAAATCTATTCCTTATTCCAAACCGTGTAATATCTCTTAAATCAAACCGAAACATAATAATTAAGAAATATAGAGTTGTATGAAACAATCGATTATCATTATCATGAAGCATTACATATCATCTGTTATTAGGGAACCCAATAAGGGTAACAATACAATATAGAAGGATATCACTGACGATGTCCCAAACAAATCTAGTTAATAAAATGTGAATGTCAGATTTAGAATTTTAAAAATAAAAACATATAAATAGTCCATAAACATATTGAATGAACAGATAGAAGACCACATGTGAACATAACTGCTTTATATATTAGAGAAATGTTATAATATATCCATTGTTAGGATAAATAATGGGGATTACAAAATATCAAAATTATCTTAATAATAATAGAGAAGGAGTTATCCCAATCATGTTTCATAGTGTAAATTATATATGATCATCACCGCTTATCTAGGTGAAATATTAATCCTAAATCCAAATTAATGTGTGAAAAATACATCTCTTAGGGAATGAGGTATCACCATGATGAAGTGTATAGTATTATATAATGTTTTATAGAAAGGATGATAATATATAACTAATATATTTCTCAAGTATATGATTCACCACATAGACATGACTCCCCCAGTGAATGAGCATCCAAAAATACAGAAAAATCAGGATATAATATATAATGGATAACCCTCTCTAGGTATTTAAGAAACCCCAAATATCTATATTTATTTGACTAATATACCCATGGTATATATGTCATGGTGGATAATAAACCAATAAAACCAATATAAAAGTAAAAAATGTACCAATTAAAAAATCATATTTGTGGACTATTTTCCATAATCAATAATAATAAGGTGGGAAAGGTACCACATATGCATCCTGAATTTAAAATCACTACCAAACTCATTGGATTGTAATGGGTCAGATGTGAAACTATCATTTGGTTATATTCCTAAAGAACCAAGGGATAGAAATAAATATGAAGGGTTCAAACACAACATCACAAGGGGGAATGAGTTTCCCTTTTTAATACACACACACAACCATGACATGATAAATCTTAAAAATAAATAAACCAATTAAATCTATATAAATAATGAATTAAAAAAAATCAAAATGATAAAAAATAAATCAAGGAAAACAATAGAGTAATAGAGGAAAAATATAAATAAAAATACTAAAACTCTAATGCAATAAAAAAATCAGGCCCCATTGTTATACCACTCTAGACTATGATTTGGTTAAATCTAAAGTTCCATCTCCCGTAACTATGAAATATACATAAATGAACCTCTTAGTGAAGTAGGAAACTAATTACTTCTATATAACCTATAAAATAACATTTTCATGATAAAAAAGTTTATATGTAGGGTATGAGTAATCATAACCATTATGAAACATCCATGTTGCAGTTACCGCCTACAAAAAATACCATAAATTAATTTGTCTCACATAATTATAAAACAAAGATGATGAATATTAAAAACATACAAATTAGCATTCATAATATTCCATAAAGAAGATGAAGGGGTTTCATTAAATCATTCTAACCAAGGATAAGTGTTTTTATTAATTACTAAGATAAATTAATTTATTTTAATTTGGAATAAACCATATGTTTTCAAACTCTATTACTCATTGAAATACAGGATCCATACCTCCCCATACTCATGAGTGGTGATTAATCATTTCAGTATCCGTTTTATTAGTGCTCCAATGTTTTTGTTTTAAATTCAATATTGAAATATACATTTTTAACCTATTTTGAGGCTTGACTTACAACTATATTCCACAGAAAAGAACAAAAACAAACAAAACATAGTATTTCTAAGAACCCAAGTATATATGAAACTATTTTTTAGTGAAAAACGTTTTTAATCTATTATTTAAACTAGTATTGGGTGAAACACAGTACCCAAATTCCAACAGCTAACCAGTATGGAAAATTATTGTGGAGCCTCATTAAGTTAAAATAATTTTTAATATTAATATTTTGTTAAAATAATAAAATGTTAAATATCATTCTATTAAATACCGAAGAAGGGGGAAAACACCAAATGTGGGTTCATTTGGAATAATTAATCCCACATAAATATGTTAATATAGTATTTATCTTAAATTCCTTTAAGGAATCCCAATAGTATTCCATTAAAACTTTTATGATCCCATTGGTCTAGGCATAGATGTTAAAATTTAGGGTTCTAGTCAAGAGAAAAGAATCATATCTTGAGAAAAACAGAATAATAATGTTCTTGCCTCTGATTCCTAAGAACAATTTATCACTAGATCCTTGAAATAAAATTATGGAGGTACAATATCACTAAAAATAATATAAGATAACCATTGAAATTGATAGTTTAGAAAATAGTCAGACAAATGGTTCTTTTTAGGCTTGATTTTTGGTTATAAATCCAATTTCTATTAAAATAATTTTACATCAGATGGGTTGGATGCTTGGTTTACAAACCATTCATTAACCAAAAAAAATTAAATTTCACCCAAATAATTAAAATCCAAAAATTTATAAATATAGTTATTTCAACCCATGAAACAATTGTGTGCCTTCCTGATAACCTCCAAGAATCTCTCATGGATTCCTAGAGAATTGAGCATTGTTTCTAGTAAACTTGATCAACCCTTTCAACCGAAAATGATTCAAAAACCTTCTCAAACCTTCCATAAAATTCTTAATTGATAACCCTATAATTTCCTTTCATAATTAATACATAAAAGGGAAATCAGAAACTATGGGTGTTAAATTCATTATAATATTGGGATTTTATTCATATGAATACGACAATTGGATAGCCAAATGATTCATCATGTACTTATCTAATTATGTTGATTCCCCTTATATATTACGATGTTTCCGTAATACCAATATTCGATAAATAGATATAGATGGAAAATATTTATGTTATATATCTATAATTTGGATAGGTTTATAGATAAATGATACATCTGTTTGAAGAGTAATATTGTCCCAACATATCATGTTTCTAGGATATTGGTGAGACATATTTAGTGTAGAGTCATGGAGGAATTATAGAAAACTCTGAATCAAAATAGTAAGAATAACTAATATAAGAAATTTACAATATATTCATTAGTATAAAATATCCAAGTATACCATGTAGTCTACTTCCCTTACCATCACATGTGCTGATTATCATGGATCTGTTAAACATTACAAATACACGGTTAATCACATTAAAAAACCAAATTTTCTGATGGAGACGTATATAAGATTTCTATTTTCTCTGTGACACAACATTTTATTTCCATATCATCTAGATATTCTCAATATTCTTATTTAATAAAATAAATTAAAATAATGATTTTTCCCGTGTATTCACCCAATATTATAGGGAACATCACGGGTGACCATAATATTCATCTATTGGGTCCATCTGTATCATATATTTATTGAAGTTATTATTGTATAATTACATCATAAGTATATGATCTTATTATCAGATTCTATAATCCATGACACAAAATATTAAAATATCATCCATTTTTAGAATTTGTAGGTTTTGACTACACTTCCATATGAGGATGAAATTAAACTGATAGGTTAAATTGAGTTATATGATTTATTTACTATGATAAGTTGAATCAATAAGTAAATCATGGGTCATATTCAAATATGGACAAAATTAGAACAACATAAATCTTGACTACATCATGAATATATTCCATTGAAAAATATTATTCCATCTAGGACTCTCATATTAGGATTAATTATGCCGACATGTTTAGTTGATTCATAATCACCAAAATAACATCATTATTCCCTTGTATCCTCATTATATCAGAGAAAAATTATTTGAAAATATCTTTCAACATCGCTATAAGTATTGGAATATATTTAATCATACCACATGGTCAATGATATTTATCCTTAACATATTGAGACATTAGATATTTCACAAATAATCCATATTATTTCATTTCATACTTGTCTACCATAAATGATCATTCTTCAACTTGTTCATTTTTACTATAATTAGATGAATATCCATTTTTAATGGTGATAAGATCCAAAATTAACTCTTTAGTAGGAATGAGGAGAATAATTTTAGTTTTGAATGAATATTAATTGGTCTCCATCATATTCCCATCTATTATAATTCTCCCCAAAAAATAGTTATGACTTAATGGTTATTTATTTGGGATATGATTTTTCGGAATCTATGAAAAAGTATATCAAATATGGAATAATATCAACTGAAATGAAAAATTTATTCTCATTTTGTACAGTATAGTATGTTGTATATCAACAATAATTAACATCATATTTCATTGTCCATGAGACTCTATGAAAACATCATCATATGATTTTTGAAATATATCATATTCAATAGAATTTATATTCATAGGTGTGTATAATAGGTTAATGTCAAACATATGGATATACTCCATCCATAATTTTTTCTCATATTCAATTTTCAATGAGAGATAATGTATTTCAAACTATTCTGATCAGCAAATTCTATACAATTTTCTCTAAATATGTAGTGACACCATGTCATTAAGGGATGAAAAAATATAGTTAATTCCAAGAAATTCATTAGATATTTTTTCACATGTTTTAAAAACTAAATAAAATTATTGTTCAGGTAGATTATAAGATATCATTCAAGAGAAATTGGGATTTCAATGATTGAAATTAACAATAGTTGACCATAAAGAAACTATATCATATGGAAGGATTAAAAAGGTTCTATTTTATGAAATCATTTATAAGACCAAGACAATATTTTACTACTAAAAAACATTTTTATTTCTTTTAGAGGATATATTACATTGATCAATAGTGTTCTTATATCAAAATTTATACATGTTATTTACATTATTATACCACCAAAAGATACTATTAACAAACATGATAATGTCCTGACATCTTTTCTATGGGATACTGATCAAAATTCCTAACATCACAGGTCATCCATGAAACAAATGGCCATACCAATTATGGAAGGTGGTGTGATGTTACACTGTGTCAAGATACCACGTAATCTATGCAAGCATGGTTGGCATGACATTTCATGGAAGGGAACTCATTATAGGAAATGTTTATCAATGATATATATGGTGATAAATGGAGGAAAAAGACATGTAGATCATGGAGAATGTCCAATATAATTTGTTTCATTATTTAAAACCTAAAGGAAACTAGGGGAAATCCAGTGGCTCATAGTATGTTTAGATATTAACATGTGGAACACAAATTTGGTTTTCGAGATGTTGTATTTCTCAGGATTCATGGTACCAAATATATCATTCTAGGAGTCATGTTCTTACCTTTCATTCATCACATTCATTTTTTTTATCATGATTCTAAGATTTTACATGATAACATTAGGATTTTGGAGGAACCATATCAATTATATTTTCTCAGGATCGAGCTCAGTAAAATATTAATGGTGGGTCTATAGTGAAATGGCATAAACAAAATGTGTAATAGATGATTTGGAAATGATTATATATTGAAATGGTATTCCTGAAAACCATAATTCTGTAGTATAGTGATTATGGAACAAAGCACTTTCTATAGAGGAAAATATCATAAAAAATGATTAATTTTAGCATTGTGGTTTTAATGATATGCTCTATTAAATTATAAAATGGTGTGGTATGTGTTTTTTCAAAGAGAATGGTCTTTGGGGGGGGGGGGTTAATTCACTGTGCTTGAAATAAATTTATGAAAAGGTGTGGATTCTATATAGGGGTTATTGAGGATTAGTTAGAAGGGTTCTAAAAAGAATGGGTTTTAGGTTAGGGTTTGAGGTATGACTATTTCAATTGCGTGATGGGTCCTATGGGATTCCATCAATATGGAATACTGTAGAAGGAAGTAT
The DNA here is from genome assembly GCA_963277665.1 of Viscum album. Taxonomy (NCBI): domain Eukaryota; kingdom Viridiplantae; phylum Streptophyta; class Magnoliopsida; order Santalales; family Viscaceae; genus Viscum; species Viscum album. The sequence continues at coordinate 316,126,759 of OY728158.1, forward strand.
TTGTTACTCCGCTTATGAGTGAGGATGAAGTTTAAGTTGGTGGATCTTTGGATTATTATCAAATTTGGAACCCATTTTGGCTCCTTGAATTGGATTATTCTAGGACCATTCCTGAAAATGGATGTTATTTAAGATAACCATGGTAGGTGTGATATATGGAAATCCTTTTCTTTAGTGTTGCATCCTAATGTTGATGGATCCTTTACATGTATAGAAATTATAGGTGGGTGGTTTTCATATATTGGTTGGTTTCAATTTTTATATGCTTCAAATCATTTTATGGACCATTAAATTCCATTAAAGAAGTGGTGAGATCATGGGAAACTGGAATCATGTCATATATAAACCATAATATTTAAATTGATGAATTTGATTTAGACTCAGCCAAATTGGTCTTCATTGTTCTAGGTAAAATTAATTTTCCATGGGAGATCACCAACTTGATCTAGAGATGAAACATATTTATGAACCATAGATTCGGTATTTTTCATTTATGGAGTCATGGGAACATTGTGGTTGATTCACTTATAATCCAATGAACAAAAGAAGATAAATTGATTACTTACAATAGTCTAGGATGTCTTCAAATTACATTTATTTTTCACTAAGTGTGGTTCCTTTGATATTCATCCTTTTTACCAACCCTAAGAAGTTGTTTTGTTGTATGACTTCATAATAGAAGGGTTCTTCAATTTTAATAAAAAAGTAGATTTTTTGTTATTCCTTATAGTAGATCAACATAATAATGTATTTTCCAATGATTTGTTAACACAACAAAATAATTTAGAAACACATATGATTATTGATCTACTATGTTAGGAAGACTTCTATTTATTTTCTCATCTACTATAGAAAAGATCATTTTAATTAATTGACCAAGATGGTTATGACCACTAATAGTAATGTTCATTATCTACATGTATTTATATCACCACACCATTGAATACATGAGGAGTTAAATATAAGGATGTGAGTGTCACTTATAATTATTAGCAGCCAATATAAACTTTAAATTACAACATCTACTATATTCCAATGATTAGATCAAAAGTATTTATCCTCACGATAGTAAACACTATGATAAAATTCATTATATCAAGGAAAATGGATCACTTTGGGCACCTTGAACGTCTAAAATCATTCTATATGATGGTTTTCTTGATAATAAAATCATGAGTCATAATTTTAACATTTCATCCATATTTCTTAACCACATGATAATTATTAAAATAATGTGATTATCCAATATCAAAAAAAGAATTAATAAGAGTTGAGTTGATATGTGTGGTGATTATTTCTTTGTGGGAACCTAGTATATAGGTCATAATACCCATATAATCTTAATATAAATCGCTATCTTTTTTAATTGGGTAGCTTATGAATGTTTTTTTAGGTATAGACTTAACAAAAAAACTGTTTCTCAAGGTATCCACGTTCACCAGATTTGGAAGATGATAACTATTCTAAGGTGGAGTTTTAAGACTAAGCATTCAATTACCAAGTCTTAATTGCTCTATAATTACTTTTTTTAACACAAATGTACACATGAATGGTTCACCAAATTCATGTTCTATAAATTTATTAAATCAGAAGGAGAATAACATAAGTTTGATGTTTAATGCATTTACACCAACCGAAAAGTGAGATAAAAACATTATGATATACCAATGAAGTTCATACACATCAAGCAACATGTGCATCAACTCCATGTAGGATATAAGTCCTCAAGATGTAAGGGATCGTGCTAAAATGGTCTTGAAATAAGAGTAGAGGGTCATGACATGAGAGAAGAGTTGCACTGGTACATGAAGATCAGTTAGATTAATAATACTCCAACACCATCCTCTTATTGAATAGTGGGCATTTGATATCAAGATAAGTCTCCACAGAAATTTCACCATTTTTAAGCTGTTGATAATCCTATTAAACTCTTTATAACAATCGAGATTCCATAATCTCATTAACCCCCTCATCAACCTGGTCCTCATACATCACCACTAGGTTAGAGACATATTTCAGCTTAAAGTCAGGAGGTGCAATAGGAGGAGAAAACTAAAGTTGTGAAAGAGAATCTGTATCCATTGATCTAAATTCCCCAAAGGTGTTTGCACTCTTTTCAAACAAGTTCATTGAGGTTGTAGTTGTAGTGTCCTCATTTTTGTATGTATCAAGGGACCTCGTGACAATTTTTATTTCCAGTTGAGATTTTTCACTATGATTCCTCATTTTTTTGTGATTGTGAATAATGAATCCATCTGCATCCACAATTTGTTTTTTCCCATTTCAAGAGCTTTATTTGAGGAAGTATTCCTTATTTTGGTAAGATTTCTTGTCATCCTCTAGCAAGTAAGTGCTTTGTGCTGAGCATGTGTCTAAATCATATGGAGTAGTTTCATCCTTATCTTTCTCCATAGTATGTTCATTTTGAATCCCATAGTTAGAATTAACAAAACCCAAAAGAATTATAGGTTTAAATCTATTCCCAACATTGACAATGACTTCAGGATGATATTTACCATGATTTTCAACATCTTCTAGTTTTTCACCAATGGGGGACATAGTTCTAGAGGTTCCAGAAATCACCAATGCTATTGTGCAATCCGCTAAGTCCATCTTAATTTTTCACTTCCCAGCACAAGTTTTGTGAATAGTTGGGAAGATTTCCTTATGATATCCACTGGATTAATGTCCATGTTTAGAGAATTATATGCAATAAAAATTCTGGAATTCATACAACACCTCATGTAAGAATCCCTGGCTACCATTTTGAATCCAGAATTTATTTCGAAGAGTCCTAGAGACTTGAATCTCGGTATAAATTCTAGCAATTGAAGTTATGGATAGATTTATTGATCCCATGTCCAACTTCAGTGAGGAGCCTAGCAGACCGACAATCGAAAACATGGCCACATGCTTAAATAAACGAATCGTTAAACCATGGAAACTATACCAAATAGGGACAATAGGCAATTCAATGTCAGGATCAAAATTAGGAGTCATGTTTAGGACATTCATTGAGAATCCAACAAAAACCGAAAATCTCTTCACCCCAAATCTATAGTATTATTTTTTCAGATAATAATCAAAAAATGATGCTGGAGGAATTAGGTAGACCAATTTTAAATCTAACATACCTTATTGATTTAAGATATTTAATAAAAAAACTAATGAAGGCTGACACCATATAAATTTTTCCACCATCCTGAATTATATGTTCCTGGAAAGTTTATGTAGCTCGTTTGAAGAAAAAGAATTCACCAAATGATCTTGAAGCTGAAAAGTTTTTAGAGAAATTCCTAGCTCCACATCCGCAACTCCACCCCTACCAGAAGTAACATTATCTTATCTATAGTGCCTAGCATCAATATCTTTGAATGAACGAGTATCGACCCTAGGGTTTCTCTATAGGTATCAAAGGGTAGGAGGCTCCGTCGTCCATATGGGATTGTCCATCAGATGTTCTCCTATATAATTACATACAAATTGTATATGTTTATGAAAGTAAATCTTAAGATTACATATCCTACCATTGTGTTGATAATTATTTGGTGTTCTAGTAAATTCCTTCTTTCTATATTTTAACATACCACAATGAAAAAATACTAATCTAATACTATGATATTGTGTACAATAAGATGATTTAGTTAATTGAAATTATAAAGACTTACTATAATAAGAGAAACCCTACCTATTCTATTTAGTCACCATCATAATATCCACAGTAGTACATAGATTTTAAAATTTCCCAGCGCCATTTATATTTCATATAGGATCCCTTTTACCGACCAGTCCTTTATTCGTAATTTCTGTTAATTTTTTAATACAAAAAATTTACTCCATTTTGAAAAACATTTCTTAGAGACCTTCCCTAACTATTTGAGATTATAAAATCTCGTTTGCTGATATTTTTTGTGAAATTTGAACATTGTGAGTGAATCTAGTAGCATATTATGTCACGAGCACACATCCCTGTTCTAGAAAATGGAAGTCTTTTTTATTCACCATCTAGATGGTGTATAGAATCAAATTTTTATAGAATAGTTTGATATGTCCTTTTTATCTGAAGTGTAAATCTATATATCTGGAATAAATTGGTCCCAAAAAGGAATAACTAGGTCATTAACCATATATATTACTATATTGACCAACATTTCATCTAGATTCCAGTAGTAGAAAAAAATATTTGTCATCTCGATCAGCCACACCTTTGTATTTATATGTCTCAAAAGACATTGATATTTTAGTTTGATTTATTTTTTAAATTCTTGAAAAAGATTCATCTAATGTGGTTCTGCTATTCTAGGTCATTTGTTAACAACCACGAAGGATTATATAATACTCTAAACTAATTCATACTTCAAATGTGTTTTGGTCTCAACCTTATTTTTTATTCACTATTGTTGGTTTCTAGTTTTCCTTATTGGTGAAAATTTGGATCTTTAAAAAATTACAAAATTTATTAGTTAAACCTTTTTATTTTTAATATTTTCAAGTCTATATTATATATATAGAAAATAATCATTATATAAAAACAATATAAATAATGTAATCACATGGACAATGCAGTATTTTTGGGATGTCTCTTTATGAATTCTAGGTAACTAATACTCAATAGTTTGGCCCATAAAGATGAGTTGACAACACACCTAGAAGTTCATAATTTAACATTTATAACTATAATACCCTAGCAACAAAAAATTGAATACAAAAAGGTTATCATGACCTTTTTTTCTATACATTTCCTATCTGGATGCATCATATATCCTCTTTACTTTCCCGAAATAAGGGCTAAACACACTAAAACCTTTGTTTACCTACCCTCCCAACCCATTATTTTGGGTCGGTTTGGAGGTATTACTGACCATTGGTTACATTATTAAAACACAAAAGGTTATAAATATATTACATATGGTTTAATATAAATTTATAAAGGGGGGACATTTAACATATTTAATTCACAAAAAACCAATACATGATGAAACATAAATAGATGTTATCAATGAAATCAATGTAAATAATTCATTCAAATAACCAAACATAATAAATTAATCAATGTAAAATTTTAGTTTAAAAAAGAAGAACATAAATATGATTACTAAAACACTAAATAACTAAAGGACTCGGGATCCAATGTGAATCCAGTCCATGATAAAGTGTGGACCACTCTAAACCTCCACCTCCACTATCCTTGGAAAATAAATCAGGGAGAACCTCATGAAATGTTAAAAAAAAGTATATACCCCCATCATCAAAAAATAATCTTCATATTCACTAAATTTTGTAACTTTGGTTGACTAACATACCTAGTATGAAAACCACTAATGAATAATCCTAAATTATTATAATCCAATGAATGTGTGTCATGAATGAATTAAAAATATACTGAAATAGTTTCAATGGAAGATAATAATGTTTTCCTATTAGAAAGTAAAGTATAAGAATATATTTTCCAAAATCTATATAATCAAAAATAAGTGTTCCTTTAAATTATCATAAGTAATTCATTTATTTTAATTTTCTATAACCTATTCATGTTTCCACAATCAATAACAGATGTTCTTAGATGACATATACCTCTATATATTCTCGTGTTGTGAGTCATCATTTCAGCAATCCATCACTTGTGGAACAAATTTGATGGTGGAACTTATAACCATTAATACAAATTATTTCTTATATTTTATACTCATACACATGACCATAATTTATCCGTTTGTTCATGAACATACATAACTCTTTTATGGCATGAACAAAAGTCAGAGATACTATTTTCACTGAAATAAATATACCAACCAATTTATCCAACATATTATGGGGGACATAGACATCAATAATTTTTTTAGATAACTAGTAAGAGAATATTTATTGTAGTATTTTTGTTCAAAATCATGTAAAAGATGAAAATATATTTAAAATAATAATTTATATTCATGTTGTAATAAAAGGTAAATGATGTAAAAAGTACTTGAATAAATTTCATTTGGAACAAAAATTCCCAAAAATTTCATAGATGTAGCACTTTATTCTATTCCTATACTTAATTAAAAAAATTTACCATTAAAAGTTATTAAATAAAATATATCCACCAATGTTTTCAATGTTCTAGGAATATTTTCAGGAGAAAAAAAGAGATATATAACAAATAATAAGAACATAGTTTTTAACTATTATTTATTATGTCAAACACTCAAAGGTTCATTTAAATCATATTATTAATGAAAATTTATTTAGAACATTATAATAATGGAATGTTGTATATCGATATTCTTGGTTAGTATTTGAGGAATGAGTCTTCTGGGACCTCTTTTGGGCTAAAATATTATTTTGAAAAAAATTATATCCCATCAAATGGTAAGGCCATAAGTTATGAAACCCCATGAAAAATACATAAAAATCAGTTCTATTTCATCGTATTCAAATTTTAATGGATAACCTCTCATTGTTTCCAAACTATGCACCATCATAGTGACCCCATAACACCTCACACAATTTCATGGAGACTTGAGGATAATTTATATTATCAATTATCAAACCATAAACCTATAAAACCTTTTATAAAACATTAAGAATACATTTAAAAACATACCACGTGTTAGAAATGTTCCCTATCATGAAATAATCTATAAAAAATAAATAGTATTCTAACTATAGGTGTTAAATTGAACATGGAAAATAAAATTTCGCTGCCTAAGATACGTTGTAAAATATGGAACTAAAAAATAGATTAGTTAAAACCTTGTAATCATCATAGTAAGACATTAATAAATTATATATATTCATGTAAAATTGAATTTTATTTGAAAAAATTATACATAGTATCTCATAAAATTATCCTACTCAAGGTATCACATCAAGACCTAATGAATCAATACATAATGTATTTTTTGTAATTCCTTATTATGGTATGACCTAGGAAAACACCCCATACTTTGAAGATCATGAATTAGAATAGATCACTTATCATAAGGCCATAGTCAATGTTTTATTAAATTTTGGATAATTTTGAAGGGTTATTTGAGACCATTGCATCAATAACCTTCACTCAATGTAACTCTCACATAGTTATCAAATATAATTTATAGATTAACTAGAATATCATTCAATTTGAATCATCATCTAAGGAACACATAGAAAGTGGAAATTCTCCGATTTAATATTATTCATTCCGCACTGATATTGTACAATTTGAAATGAAGGAACCATAAATATAGGTATTGTAGGGTTATATTCAATGAAATCCACTATCTAATTCAGCATTAATTAGTTGAATGAATGAAGCCAAAAAACCAAATAGATTATGGAATATACTATAATGCCGATAAAAAAACTCAAGAGAAATTGTGAGGGAGGGGAGTCGATTTTTATAATCACTATAGTTATCCCTTATCAGAGATTATACAAATTTTAGATCCAAATAAGAGAGAATAAATATTAAAGGGGGAAGAACCCATGGAGGGAGAGGTGGATCTCACATGACTTTTGGGTGAAATTGAGGTGAGATCATAATTTAATAAAATTTAGAAAACATTTAAATCAACTAAATAATAATATTAGTAAAATGACCACGTACTAACTATGGTGAGTCCCTACTAAAACATAATTAGATTACCAGTGTTCCGAAACAGAGTCCCAATATAAGTGTTAGTAACCACTTTCATAACCACCTGATCACTAGTTGAACATTATTGGTTTTGCAGTTATAAATAATCAACTTTTTATATCTACAATATGTAATCATTTCATTGAAAAATCATCACATTCCTCAATTAGAAATTATAAAATCTAATATTGAAAAAATTAAATTGTTTTTGAAACCTCATATCAAATTTATACATCAACACCGGAAAAGTGTTATAACATAGGATAGGCCCTTTGTGTGACCATATCAACTACTTAACATAATAGAAAATTTTATTATAAAACATTCCCATGAAATTTTATTTATATAGGTTTATATAATTATTAAAAAAATGTATCTATCAAAACTAAATGTCATTATTTTAACTAATAAAAAATTTTCAAAATATAGAAAAACGTATTTACTCATAAAAATTCATGATTTATCAAATACAACATCAATTAAATTAATAAATGAATCAAAAAAATGTTGAAACATGAATCAATAAACATATTATATTGTAGAATAAAATTTATATCAGAATATCTATATGACTATGTTACAAACAAAATTAAAATGTGTCATCAGTTTTTAGATATATCTATGAAGGCCCAAGATATTGGTTGTGATAATATCTATGAATTATAACTATTTTCTTTTCCGGGAATTCCAAAATTGGAACACTCTTTTGTTTTTTATCACCTCAAAGAGTTTCCAAACTAAATTATATCTTCATATATAAAACATTAACAAATGTTTCGGAGTGAGATATTGGACCCCATAAGTCATCATCCATACATATTTTTTCAACGTGAAATAATTTGAATAATATGTTAATAAATAACCCAAAAGATGAAAATTGGTTTCATTAATCACATTATTGAGAACATATGCAATTAAATAGAGTTACATGTCATTTTAATGGATTAATATAAGGAAAACAATAAAAAAATCCCTCGACAATCATAACCTTTTTATCCCAGAGAAAATAAATAGATGTTTGAAAATATTATATAATATTATAGGAAAATAGAATTTATTAATGATAGTAACTGATATAGTAATTATATCATTTAGATAAAAGATATATGTTTAATTGAACAATTTATCCATTCAATCAATGTATTTATTATTGGTTAACACCCTTCAATCAAGGAATCAAAGATATGTTTTTCACAGTGGAAATATATTCGATAAACCGTTATGGTAATACACTTAATATTATTAGGAATTAAAAATGTAGTGATTGACTATATTTAGAATTGAAATTTAATATATCTCAATATTGATAACATAGGTAATTAATCATTCAATATATTTATAATAATATTTAATGAATAATTGATTATTAATTTGTAAAGAAATAAAAAATTGATATATTTATTGGAAAACCAATTTAAATAAACCTCACAGAATAATCCTAAATTTATTTATGTTTTAAAAAAAATAAAACATGGGATGATTGAATCAAAATTATAGGAAACACTTACAAATGAAATAGATTAAAAAAATGTTTTTATATTTATAAATAATGTATATGTGATAATGTCACTATTTACTTTTTAGTAGGAATTTTTAAAAGTGTATGAAGGATAATTTTTTTATATATTAAAACTTTAATTTCAAGGAAATATCTAATAATGGAGGCTAGTAAAATTTATAGACATTTAATAGAGAACAAATAGAGTTTAAATAGTAAAATTTTCTATAATATTGCAAACCTTTAAATATTTTGAAACATCATTTCTAATAACGTATCATAAATAAGAAAATAAAACATACATTTGAAAATTGGTGATAAAAATTTATATTATCCCATGAATTAATTCATTATGATTTACCAAAAAGATTGAAAAACATTGGTGGGATGGAAAATATTCACATGGAAGAAATGATTAATTGGTAACAATGAGATTTATTCTTACCAATATTATTCTTTTATTTTAGAAATAATGTATTCAAATATGTTGTTATTGATGATGAAAAAGAATTTTCCAAAAAATTAAGAAGAAATTTGAAATTAATCTGGAGAAACGTAATGATCAAAGAAAGAATGAAAATAATAATAAAGAAAGAATGACTGTGACCCAATATATCTGAAATTGAGTTGAAAAAACCCTAAGGAAATTAGAAAATTTTTAATATAAACCACATGAAAGATATTATATAAAATGATATATAGTATAAATAATAACATGATCAATATAAATAATACTTATGGTTTAGTAGATGCACCATTATAATGAAATCTTTTTTTTAATTAGATGAATCTGTCAAGGGATTGAAAATAAATATATGAAACACCACACATGTATTTTTTGTAACTCAAATGATCTCTAAAATATTTTATATTAAACATAAAAATATGTATCATCTATTTAATAAAATATTTAATATCTATAAAATTTTATAAACATAATTTATAATTATTTTCATCATGTATATTTATTTATTATTATCTATTTTGAATATCTGGAGTGAGTAATCATGATCATTTTGAACAAGTTTCATAATAGAAGTGCTTAAATTAAATATTACATAACTGATGTTTATCCTAAAATATTAAATATAATACAATTTTTTATTAGTTATTTCTAAACACCTATTTAATTAGGTGAAATACATTGATATGGTTCATGAAAATAGAAATTGTGATTAACTACTTATAAAGTGTTTAATAAGTCAAATTTGATATATTAGTAAATATATTATATAGAAACAAAACGCATTATATTTATTAAAAAATATTAATAAATTATTATTAAATTATGTTATCATTATATAAAATTCCATAATGACTATTTATTTAAACATCAGAACATTGCTCAAGTATGTGGTAAAACACCGAAATGAAAGTATGTTATAAAGATTTTATAAGTAATTAAATTTTATAATGTAATATGAATATAAATATTAAAACACAGAATTATTTCATTAATACATTATATCTTATTTAATTTCATTCTTATAACCTTATATGAATGGTTAATATGAAAAAATAAATTCATCATTCGTGGAGGTAGTAGTCCTCTTTATGCTAGATTGACGTTTCCATTTCTAAATGAATGAGACCGAAAGATGGTATATGGTATATTATTATTTCAAAATTATAATTATGAAATATTATTAATAATAAACCACTGAATAATTCATTTTTATGAATTATGATAGGTAGTGATGAAATGTTAACCACATCATTTTTTGGTGTTGGTAGTCCATACGTACACAATATCAATAATATTTTGTTTTTACTGGTAAATGGAAATGAATAAATAATGTTTTATACATTAATTTCATAAATTTTTTTAAGATTAATAATAAAGAGATTAATTATATTATTGTTTATATAATATTTCTTTATGACAATTATTATGTAAAAATACTAAGGAGTAAAAAACATAAGTTGAGAACTTCGAATTTATATTTGAAATATCCTTGGAAAATTAAGGATGATGTTATATAATTGAGAACATAAGATTAATAAAATGAGATAATATTAGTGTAGGATATATTTTTAAAATTTTTTATTGAAATTAGATGTTATGTATGTATAAGTAATGGTTGTATGTTTTCACCTTGTATAAGTTATGAAAATAACATTTTTGTGAACACACATTATTTTTTAATAATGAAATGAAATTATTCAAGGAGTAAAGGCTTGAAAAGTTTTAAACAATACATTTTAAAGTTCTCTATGGTTTTTAATACCTCCAAAAAAAATTTAAATATATTTTAAACATTTTTCAATCCCTTTATCACCTAAATTTCAAATTTTACCATTTCTTGATTTTACCGTGTTAACTAGTTTTTACCCTATAATTTTTTATTTTACTATATATATTTGGTAAACGTTACAACCAAATTTCTATTTTATAATCCTAAATAGATTATCCATATGGCCTATTTCATTTTTTAGATGAAATATAATTATCCTTTAAATTAAATCTATACAATATATAAATACTATTTTTAATAAAAATGTTGTTTTTTAAATTATGTGTTCATAATCCCAGTTAGTATTGATTACCATATAAAAATGGTTAATTTTTTAATATTTAGTTTCATAAATTATATTATATTCATTTATGTGGAGTGGTTAATTTATTTTATTATATAAAAATTACACATTGTTAATAAAACATATCATTGAAAATAACAGTTTTATCATTGTCATGGTAATTAACAGTAAATGATGTAATTATAATTTTATTCCTAAAAATAAAATTTAAAATATTTCATAATATTAATATTTTCATATAAATTATATAATACATTGTGTTAAATTTAATTTAAAATTTATGAATACTAATTTTAAATATAAGTGAATAATGAAAATAATTAGAGTAAAGAATCACTTATGTTTCCAAAACATAAAACACGTGTTTTAAAAATTCAATGTAGTATTTTTGAATGTTTAATTTTACATTATAAATTTATATTATTATATGAAAAAGAGTTTTTTATTTTTTAATACTTAAAAATGAATGACTTAACAAAATCATTATATTATTATCCATTTAACTAAAAATAAATATTTTTGAACTATTTTGAAAAATAACCATTATATTATATTTAACTATTTATTATAAAATGAATTTAATTTTTTAAAATTAATTTTAAAATTTTTATATATTATATTTTAAATTAAAATACAATATATAATGATAAAACTCTTTATTTAGAAAAATTAAAATTTTAGACATTACATATTTTAATTTTATTTCATATAAAATTATATATTATTGAATGTTAACATATTAGTTTTATAAATATTGATATATATTTTTATAATAAAATTTTAACTTGGAACAATTTATTTTATTACGGTAAAATACAATACCCTTTTCAATGATTGATCAAAATTCACTATTTTAAAAATACTTATCAACAAAACAATATGTAATTAATTTCTTTGATAATTTTTATATTATCTTATAATTTTTATAATATTATGAAATTTTCATATGGCATGGTTAATTTTAGTGGGGTTTTGTGTTACTACAATGTTTCATGTTACACAAGCTATTAATGTTTATATTATTTTAATGGGTCCAGATTCTTGTGTTTTTGCATTACACTCTCTTTAAGTGTAGTGTGTATTTATAATTGTTATTACTACTCACTCGTGAAATTAGGTGGGTCCATTCTCAATAAATTTCCCATTCATGATATATCTTCTAATATGACATACACCTTACTCCCCTAAACCATATATGAAATATTATCTTTGCAGATTCAATAATAATAATCTATATAATAATATTTCCAATTATCATTATACACGAACTATATATTCTCCATAACATACCTTTCCCAGAAACATTTGAATTTTTAGGACATTAATCTAAATATAAATCATATATTCCACTAAAAATCACAATTATATTAAATAAGTAGTTCCAAAATTCATAAAATATTTAATATATATAAAAATCCAAAAAACAAGTTAACTGTTTCCAAAATATTATGGATTAAATTTTTATTAATTTAATTATAAATTATAAGAGTGAAAATAATATTTAACTCCTATTTCTCATAATAAATGAACCATTTATTACCACAACATCATGTATATATAAAACATTTATGTTTACTATAACTCAATCATGTATTCTCAAATATTAGTCCTCAATAATATAACCCTTTCAAAAAATCACTTTTAAAAGATACTAATACCATTTTATATTTATTTCCAGAACATTAATTTTATACTATTAATGAAAAATATTTATAGGTATCAAATAATTATATAAAATATCAGAATATTGTAGAATACCATCAATAAATACCACTCAATAATGATAATATATATTCATACAAAAAATTAATTTCAATTAATATATTGACCACAATACCTGAGGGAAGACTAGGAAACTCACATATTTTATCATGAAAATAATATACCAAAATTATAAACCATTTAATAATTATCCTGAATTTGACTATAATACATAGTTCATTCTAGACATATTCCTTTATTAGATTAATTTTCATGTTCCTGGTTTAACCAAATACTGAAACCAATAAGGTTATGATAAAATCAAAGTTATAGATATTAAAACATCAATCTCATGTTTTCAACCACTGTGAGTCATTTTTATTTAACATATGATAATTTCAATTAAACCAATGTCTATATTTATGTTATCCATGGTTATCCATGGAAATTTCCCTATAATGTTATATAGATTAATTCGTAAACATTAATATCAAAGTATTAATAACTGTTCTTAATAGAGAATGTGAATTAAAAATAGAATACAACCTGGGAGTTTAAAATTAAATGTATAATTAGAATTCATTTTCATGAATATGGTGTGGATTGATTTAATAACCAATATGAAAAATTTAATTTGATTAACCCTAGATGAATTTAATCTAGAGACTGTATCTAATATTATTATATAAAAGGGATTTCCTTGCAATAAAAACCACATATTAAAAACATCCCTAAAATTTCATTATACTAATCTACACATAGAATTATGCCTTATATTTTATAATTTTCACTTATCAAAATCCCCAAATAAAATTATATAATAAATAATTTTTCATATAAAATGAATGGTTATATAAACCCTTATAATAATGAAAAAACATCATTTATCAACTTTTGATTACAAAAATAACTCTTAAATTATCCAAAAATAATAAAAATTAAATATCCAATTTTACCTAAACCCAACCATAATACCATCTATGATAGCTTTATGTGTCATCATATCATCTAGATAAATTATTGTAGATATGTCTTTATAATACATTCCCATGAACATGTAGGTTTACTATTTTAGATGATTAAGACAAAACATTAATAAAAAAATGCATTCATTTTTTTACTAATTGAATTTTTTCCACTATATGAAAATAATATTAATGGATAACTAGTATTACATAATTCCCAAAAAACAACAGATAAGATACTTTTCTTGATGCATAAAACATAGTAATTTTTTTAATACCCTATGGAAAGGGAAATATCAGTTAGGGGTGATCTCATATTCTCAATAATAGTAATCATAAACAATTACAATAAAAGAACATATGTGAACATAAAATTAGATTATTGGTATAACAAGTATACATAAGAAACTATTATACAACAAAGCTTATATAATAAAACATGAGTCATGAAATCTGAATAGGTATAACCTGAAATCAAACTTGCTAATTCAGAAACATGATTAATCTGAAAATATCCTTGAGATAAGAATATATTAATTTTAATAATTATACAACTACATAAAAGTATTGTAATAGGGTACATCATATTATGTTAATATATAAGTAGTACCATGATTTATTTTTCCATAATATCCCATAAGGATCACTATTTAGTTTTTTGATCACATCCAAGATGGATCAACCTTTAGTTTTATAGAATATCCTTTATTTACCATGATATATTATCTCATGAGAAATAAAAAAAATTAACTAGTTAATTATAGAATTATATATGACCCCACCATTAAACACTAATACATATAAGTGACATCAGAAATCATTTAGTTCAAAAAATCATAATAATCTTATGGAATGAATGTGGGATTCATTCAACACATCATAGAAAAAATAATTAAAAAACGTGGGTTACATATCATTTTCAGATGGATTCCTATAAATAAATAATTTATAAATACATAAAAAAACATAACATGGTAACCAATGGAAAATAAATGGGAGTCTATTAATATAACGTTACATTTTATAAAAATTACATTAAATCATGTTAATAAATCTTGGGGTATTTACACCAATTAGATAAATCGTACATGGTTATGTAAAAAATTTCCCTAATCAGTAGATTTAATGATTATCGTTGAACAATATTTTATAAAAGGAACAAAAAATATGGTATTCATGGATGAAATGAAATTGATGAAGAATTCATGTCACACATTGTGGATTATTAGGAAAGAAAAATGTTATATTGGATCAATACACCTATAAAAAATATATGATACAAATTTATTAAAACAAAGAATTATAATTACTCGTTAAATGAAAAATACTTTATGAATAAAGGAAGAATTATAATTTGAAAATCATGATGAAAGTGATCATTTTCCAAAAAAATCATTTAATAAAATCATAAAATTAGAGTAAATAGTTTAATTTTCAAATCAATGATACATTAGAAATATGATTCAAAGTTATAGTAAAACCATTCATAATAAATAAATATAAAATAGGATTATTTTATAATTTTATAAATAATGTATATTTGAAAAAGTCACTATTTACATCTGATATTTCATGTTAATAAAATTTTAAAGGAGAAAACTTGAGATAAATTAATACATTAGATTTTACAAAATCAGAAATAATATACTCTTAAAATGGAAATAATACTTTTATAGATAATAAATATATTGGTGGATAAGAAATGCATTTATGATATATAAAACCATTAAATATCATGACATATTATTAAATAATACTCTCTTCATAACTAGAGAAATAAAATTTCAATTCGAAATGTTTTGAATAGTTATATGAGGAAAAAATGAATTATTTCATATTAGAAATCCAAAAATGAGAGGATAATGTTGATGGGAAGGGAATATTGACATGGAAGAAAATATTCAATTGTAATAATGAGTGTTATTCTTTCCATGTTCTACTATTATTTTGGAATTAATTTTATCAAATAAGTGTTTATTGATTATAAAATGTAACATTCTAAAAGAATATGAAAAAATACTATTTAAAATTTTGGAAATAGTAGGATAAAATAAATATTGAAATGTATAATCAAGATATTGATTCTAAGACCCAATTTTTTAGAAACATAGTAAATAAAACCCTTAGAAATTAGAATATTTTACATTTAAACCCCATGAATGATATTATTTAAAATGAAGAATTAAATAAAATGAATAAGATATTATCATTATAATGATAATTAAAGGGTCACTAGAGACACTATTTAGATGAAACAATCGTGAATAATAAAAATGACATCTCAAGGGATTCATAATAGACATAAGAAACAAATACCTTGTTTTCCCATTTACCTAAATGAACTATAACATTTTTTATATTAATCATAACTATATTAATCACCAATATGAGGATCATGTAAACAATCATTTATACAATTAATTTATAAGTATTTCCTATAAACATATTGTGCAGTTATTATTAATTTCTAATATGAGATGTATGTATTCTTAAAAAACTTGTACTAGTTTCAGAAAATCAATGTTGTTCTTAATTATTCTAAAAAATTTCATCACCACCATTTTATTAAAAATAAAATATTAATATTCATAGTCATTCCATATCTCTGAATTCATTATGTGAATGAAATGGTACTATTAAATAAATAAAATATTATAATGAACCAATTTCGACAATTTAAATGAATGAAAGATGATATATGAATCAATATATTAAAAATTAATAACACCTGTATATAATTATTTTAATATATTAAATAAATTATTATTAATTGGAACTACCATTATATATCATTCCTTAATCATTCATGGTTTTAACAATAAAACATCATCCAAATAAGTGTTATGAAATATCTGAAATGGGAGTGTCTTATAATAATTTTATGAGAAATGATTTGTTTAAATATAATATTGATTTTAAATTTATAGATAACTAAAAATGTATTTAATATAATATATCTTCACTGAATAAAATCATAGGAAATCATTGAGGGTGGTGATGAAATACAAATTTCAACATTTTGTGGAGGAAATAGCATGCCTTACACATGACTATCGATAACTTTTATTAGGTAATGAGATAGAAATAA